>CM061549.1:241755373-243255373 GCA_030864215.1 Capsicum pubescens | reverse complement strand
ATGAATTTGCGAAATTATCTTCATGAAATCTATCGGTTAAAAACTACTTCGCTTAATTCTAAAATTAACAAGTTTAAAATACTATTACTTAGAGCTTTAGATAGAAATCGTTCTCTAAAATACACACATGTTTTTCTGTTAAAAAGATATAAGGCTAAGAAAAAGAAATACATTCTTTATACTGCCTAATGAGTTATTACAATATTTTCTTAGATGAAAAAATATTAATCACCACTTTAAAAGTGATAAAATTAAATAAAGATTTACAAAAAAAAATTCTTGAAAAAATTATAGATCATTTTGTCCAAGAACAATGGTCTATTCATGACTATTCATATGTGGATAGAGATGATGATCCATACTATTGGTATGATGATGGTTATTTCACTGATTAAGTGAATAAAAACTTCCACGTGCACACCCTGTTTGCAAACAACCCTAAATTATTTGTGTTTACTAGGGATTTTTATAAATTGATTACATGGAGTTTTAAAACTGACCATGTATATTGTTTGGTGATAATTTTAAAACTGTTGTATAAAATTATTTCCTAACAACAAATCAGTTTCAAGCTTATCGTATGCAAAAACATGTTTTATAGAGACAATTTTAGATCCCAAAATTATCTCTACATTTTTTCTTTCATGTGTTAATTTTTCTTTATCACCTGTAATTCTAATAACAGAGGTATTAGTATCAATAATATCCCATTTTTTTATTAAAAAGGATTTTGCTAAACTGGCTTTGGAGCCATTATCTATTTGACAACAAGAAGTCAGCTTTGTTTCGTTGGCCATGAATTCTACGAATACCGATACTCTAAAAGAGGTTTCTTTGGGCATTAGATTTTAGGAATAAAACAAGTTTCATTTCCTAAGGTTATGTGGATTCCTTCTTTTTGGATATTGTATTGATCCAAGCTATTAAGGAATGTTCCTTCTAAAATTATATTATAATCATTTTCATGACTACTAATATAGAAAAGAACTCTCATTCTGATTGGTCCAAACTATATTGGTAATTCTACCATTTTCGAACATTCGTAACTATTTCCTTCAAACGTTTTGTAAATATAAGGTTTACCTTTAAAGCTCACTAACCCATCTAGGATACTTTTCTTGACATGATTTGCTGATGATCCTGACTGTATTAAGATTGTTTTCTTGTTCCAGTCGCTTTCGTTAAAGAATCTTCCTGAAACTTTTGTAACATTGTTAGAGCTTTCACTATTAAATTTCATGGAATTACTTTTTCGTATGGAGTTTCTCCCATATTCTATTGAGAGTTTTGTATTTGAAGCTGTGAAACTCCCTATTTCTATAGCTTTTCCCACCTGAATTTCATATTCTGTAGGATATTTGGTTGTTGAATTTCTGCTTCAACTATTCTGGCTATTCCTATGCATTCTTGGTCAATTTTGACTAAGCTTTTATTTTTATAGACATTTTCATAATTTGAATTGGTAACCGTATACAGAGCTTGATAATATATGCTCATAATATAATTACCTGGTTTAAATAAATTCTTTCTTTTTACTTGAAAGTGCAAACTCAAAGTTTCGTTAAAATTTACATCTTTTAATGATATACAATACCTGGGATAATAGATGAATAGTAATTTGGTATAAGCCAAATTTCCTTCAACAATACTTAAGTTCCCTTCTCTGGTTCATTACTATTGGACAGTCTATTCCTTCTTTAAAAGTGGATTTGACCATTATTTGGATTCCTACGAGATGAACATAATTCATCTTTTTTCTATTCCTTTCTGGAATTTTTCTTAAAATTTGGTCGATCATAAGCTTTGTTAATTAGTTAAGCTTATGTCTTTCGGTAGTTTGAGTGATTTCAATTGCCTTTTCAATCTCTTGATATTCATGATAAGAGATTTTATTTCTTGAAAAAGTTCTTTGTAATTTATTGAACATATTATCTTCTACTCGAAGATTGAATTTTAAACCTTGGATTTTTCTTAGCAATTCTCCATTGAATGTTGCTTTTAATGCATACCCTCGCTGATCTTCTTCAACTTCTATAACCTGAGTGGTTTCTTCTATGTTTTCAATTTCTTGATTCATTCTTCTGAATCAGTGCTAGGTTCTGAGAATTCTTCATAGAGTTCTATATAAAAGTCTTCACTTTTAATGGACGAAACTGACTCTAAGTCTGACTCAATTTCTTCTCTATCTATTTTAGATATTTTTACTCTTTTCTTGTTACATTCATAACTTTTGTGGCCTTCTTCTCAACAATTATAGCATTTCTATTTATCAGTTGATTTCTTCTTGAAATTTCTTCATTTTTTAAAGTACCTTTTTTTCGGTACATAATTTTTCTTGGAAATATTTTTTATTTTTATGAATCCTTCGATTTTTCTTTTTTTTTAAAAAAGAATTTCTTTCATGACATCCCCATTGAGATACTGCTTCCGTGTTTTCACAGTAAATTTGAGTACCAATTCTTTTAGATTTTCTTTGCATATTATGTAACATACAGAGTTGGCTAAGTCTTTGGTTAAGGAAGGAAATCATTCTTCCTAAAGAGTCATACGTTTGATCTTCTTTAGCATATTCTTCTCTAAAATAACTTGCCCAATATCCTGGTAGCTTTGGATAATATTTTTCAGTATATGGAGTCGTATTTTTACTACTATCATATAGCTGGTAGTAGTATGTCTCAAACTCGCAAGTATATTCTTGAATATACTTCATCTTGCAAATTTGAAGTTTTTTTAACCATTCAGCAGCAAGCAATCTTTGCTTTTCTTTTCCTTTAGAAATATCTCCTTGGCTTCCTAGGAATTCGAATCCTATGTATGTCACTATGTGATCTATTCCTGCTCTAGTTGATTCTTTAAATTTTTCTATGACTTCTATTTTGAATACTTTTTTAGATTCTTCTGATACTCTTCTAAACCAATTGTCTACCTTTCCTGTGAAGGTGTTTATGGCTATCAAGTATTTCTCTTCATCATATAGTTACTTCATTTACCTAGGATAAAGAATAATTCTAGATTCTTAGCCCATAAATCTAGGAATTCTCCAGGTTCTCTTCTATAGTCCAAATCAAGGAATGGATAGATCCAGTGTCTCCTACTGGGAGTCTATTTGGCATAAATTTAGCCTTAGAATTTATATGGTATTGACTATTATAGTCTTTCCATTTCTTAGATTTTGGTAGAAAGTTACTCCTTGGTATTGGCTAGCCGAATGAGCTTCCTTCTTCTTTAGGATCTCTAAAGTTTCCTTGGGGTCCTCCTGTATCCTCATAGTTCGTGTGAACACGGTAGTTTTGATCATTAAGATAAAGTTCTTCTAGAGCATAGACTAGTTCGTCTAGTTCATTCATTTTCTTTTATTTCTGTAAGATCTTCTACTTTGGTTTTAGAGGTTGAGGCTTCTTCTATATTTTTATTTTTAGAATTTTTTGAGATTTCTTCAAGTTTTTCTAGTTTTTCTCTTTGTCTTTTTTCGAGAAAATTATATATAATTTTTTCATCAAAACTTCCTTTTTGATAGATCCCTTTGTTGGAAATTCTTGGAATAAAGATTTCATCCCTAATTCTTTTTCCGAATTCTTTATTAAAAGTGTCCGTTTTTTCAATAAAACTGTTTATTTTACCTGGTGAACTATCTTTAAGGATTTTAATTTCTTCTTCTATTAGATTTATTTTAAGAACTATATGCTTTTGTATTTCTAGGAGATCGTCTAGTTTTTCTAGGATTTCTTTATTATTCATTTAAACAAATTATGTTCTAATTTATACTCTAAATGCCAGATTTCATGTTCTAGCTCAAATATAATTTTCTTTTGAAAGAATAATGATTTTTTGCATACTCCTGCAAATGAGTTGTAAGCATAACGTTTCTTTCGCAAGTTAAGCTCTTACTTTAATTCTTGTAATAATTTTAAAGCTTTTTTCTTTATCCATTGGATAGACTATATTTAGGTGGTTTAAATCTAATCTTATTATAATTAGGTGGTATAAACCTAATTCTTCTAGACGTTAAATATCTTATTAATTTTGCTTCTAAGTAAGATATCACCGTGATTAGAAGATCTAGCTTATGAGAATCTTCTTATTTTTCATTTAATCTTTTATATTCTAAATAGTTGCTATTTAGATCTCTTTTGACTTCTCGGAAGTCCTGAATATTTATATATGGTCTCCTCATAACTAGTTTAATAACTAGGTAGATTTAACTAATAGGCTTTGATATCAATAATTTGGGGCTGTTCGCAAACAGGGTGTGCATGCGGAATTTTTTATTCACTTTATCAGTGAAATAACCATCATCATACCAATAGTATGGATCATCTTTGTTTTTGACACTCGGTGCTAGTGGGACATCTCCTGCCACTTTGTTAGGGATGACTTATCGTCCCTTTGGTCTGATACCAATAATTTGGGGTTGTTCGCAAACAGGGTGTGCATGCGGAATTTTTAATCCACTTGATCAGTGAAATAACTATCATCATATCAATAGTATGGATCATCATCACTATCCACATATGAATAGTCATGAATAGACCATTGTTCTTGGACAAGATGATCTATAATTTTTTCAAGAATTTTTAGTTGTAAATCTTTATTTAATCTTATCAACTTTAAAATGGTGATTAATGTTTTTTCATCGAAGAAAATAGTGTAATAACTCATTCAGCAGTATAAAGAACGTATTTCTATATCTTAGCCTTATATTTTTTTAACGGGAAAACCTGTGTGTTTTTTAGAGCACGATTTCTATCTAAAGCTCTAAATAATAGGATTTTAAACATGTTAATTTTAGAATTAAGCGAAGTAGTTTTTAACCGATAGATTTTATGAAGATAATTTTGTAAATTCGTCATGTCTTCGTTAATTCTATCTATAATTGTTTTGGATTCCCAAAACCCTTTTCTGTACTTCTTTAATTATGGTTGTACCACTTTGATGGTGATAAGAATAGATTATTCATAATTTTTATATTCCCAGTAGGTATTTAGTAACATATAATATTCATAAACGTATAAAGTAGATATGAAGACAGATTTTTTCTATGTTAATATCTTCTTGAAATGATAGAGTTTAGGTTTATACCTTTTGACTTTTTTTGCTATATTGGTTGTATCAACACCGCAATGTTTCTCCTTCCGTCTATGAAGAACTATTTAGCCTATTGTGACTCCTCTGGCTACTGTGTCGTCCTTCCTCCATCGAGGCTGAAGATTGCAACCTTCATTTATCAACAACATACAAGAATGACAAAAGATATAGAACAAACTTTTTATTTCATGAAGATATTACAACTTAGGAAAAATCTTTAATCAGATTATCCTTATACTTTACACAAACTATTTGTTACTTTTCCCTTCCAGGAGATGTGTTTCTCACTCACTCATATGGAAGATACCTAACATTTTCTAAGAAAGAGATGTTAAGAGAAATGTAGTCTGCCTCCTATGAATTTCTATCTCTCCTTTTATAGATACAAGGAGGGGTAGAATTACAATTTTTATTTTTCTTCCGATCATCATTCAGAAATCTTCTATTTATTTTTTGGTCCCTTATCATCTTAGAAGGATAAGATAAGAGATAAGATTCTTCTTTCATCTGATTGGCTGTATTTTGGACTGTGGGGTCCATTCTTCTTTATCTTTTTGTCGTCTGGTGCCTACAATTATGTTGACGTAGATGCTTTTTGCTTTACGTCTTTTCTTCCATTACTTGCTTCATCTTTACAGCTGTGGATTACATTTCTTTGGACATTGATGAGCTTTCGCCATCATTCTTCTTAAGATGTCCATGTTCCAAAAACTTGCATGTCATATTCCATGTTGCTGGAGTGGCTGGAAATTGATGTGTTTCGAATTCAGCAATTATTCCCTTAGGACTACTGATTTTGATTTTCCTTTGGTCATAAGGATCCAGTGTGTATCCCTATTTAGTACCTTGTAATTTTCCTCATACTTATTTTTAAGGATGTGATAGACAACCTTCATCCCTAAAGCTCTCCTAGTTTGAATCCATTTTTTGTTAAAATATAGAATCTTTTTATCAACTCATGTGGCGCTGATATGAAAGTCTCTTAATTTTTCCACTGTTATGTAATTAAGTGGGAAAATATAATTGATCATCTTGAGATACCATAGCTATGCTGTAGAATCTGCAATATACTGCTTCATCTTCGACGTAATTTCTTATTGAACTAGTCAGATGTATTGGCAGTCCTTCCAGTTCAGATAGATCTGGTTTTGAATAAACATGGTCTAAATAATCGAATTCAAATAATTTGGCCGTGACATCAGCCGATCCTCCTGGAAATATAGAAATCCTTGGATATAAGCTCTTTATTTTGATAACTCCAAAAGTTTCTCCACAAGTTTCTGGGAGATTGTATATTCTTTTTGTGAAAGTTATGTATTCGTCTTTCTTCTGAAGAATTTTTCCTACCTGAAATGAAATAAACTATTTTCCTGAGGAAAAATTAGTCTTTTTTTCTTATTTCTCAGAGATTGTTTCAGTTTTTACTGATTTTACTACTTCAGAGAAATTTCTCTGTGTTTGTGCTCGGCTTTTAGCTTTGTACGAAGACTCGGCCATCGGCATATCCGTGCTTACTGTCGAGATATTTTTGGCACTAAGTACTAGTGGGACATCTCCTACCACTTTATTAGCTCTGCTTTTAGCTTTGTTCGAAGACTCGGCCATCGGCATATCTGGGTTGCTTACCATCGAGATATTTTTAGAACTAGGTGCTAGTGGGACATCTCCTGCCACTTTGTTAGGGATGACTTGTCATCCCTTTGGTTTGGTTTCCAGATGCTCGCATAGGAGTTGGAATTCTGCCATGTTTTCAGCTTGATCAGTGTTAAGCCAACTCAATTCAAATTGTAATTTTTTTGTCATTTTAGACAAGGTTACAAGTTCGTCTCTAATTTCGAACAACATGTTGCTTTTTCCATTTACGGCATCGTCAAAGTTATTCATTCTCTGCCATATTCTATTGACCAGTACTTGAGTTCTATCGTCCATATTGGACATTTCTTGAAAGAAAATCTGCAAAAACATTGTCAGATCCTTTAATATTTTCAATTTTGAAAGTATAAAATAACAATAATACCTGTCATCTGTGTAATCTTCTGTATTGTGGCTCGGAAGGTAGTTTATTGAATATCAGTCCTCATATTCGTGTATTGTTTATTTTAACGACAAATGGTTTTGGTAATAAAAATGTAGAAAACTTTCGTATTCCTTTTATTACTGCTAAAAATTCTTTTTCGTTTGTGGAATAGTTAACGTCAGCTTCGTTAAATGTTCCACAAGTATATCTACAGATTTTATTTAAATCTGTTTGTAATAATGCTCCCCAATGATAGTCGGAATCATCGGTTTGTAAAACCAAATTATCTTCTGGCTCTGGTAATCTAAGCTTTGGTAGCCTAACACATTCTTCCTTTAATTTTTGAACACAAAGAGTATGTTCATTAGTCCATCCAAGTCGATTTGACTTTCGAATGAGTTTTTGCAAAGGTTTCTTTTTTTTTTGTAAGATCTTGAATAAATTCTCCTGCATAATTCAAACATCCAAGAAACTTTTGTATTTCTTGTTTTGTTGTTAGTTTTTCAGGAAATTCTGTTATTTTCTTCGAAATATGAGATTGTAATTCTATTCCATTCTTTGAAATTATCATTTCTAAGAATTCTATTTTATTTTTGCTTATTTCTACTTTCTTTTGACTTAAAACAATTCCATTTTTAACACAAATATTTGAAAATTCTTTCAAATGTGTTAAGTGTTCTTGATAGCTTTCTGAACAGACAAAAATATCATCTATATAGATGATTAGGAAATTCTTGTCAGAAAATATTCCATCTAGTTTTCTTTGAAAATTTTGTGGTGCATTCTTTAGTCCAAATGACATTACTAACCATTCATAATGCCCATTAGGAGTGCTAAATGCTGTTAGAGGGACTGATTCCTCTGAAAGTTTGATTTGCCAAAATCCGTTTTTGCATTCGAATTTTGAAAAGTAGTTTTTTCCTTTAGCAAGGTTGATTAAATTGTTTTTATTTGGGATAAAATATCCATCAAAAACATAATTTTTATTTAGCTCTTTGTAGTTTATAACCATTCGAGTTTTTCCTCTTTTTTGTTCTGCATGGTTTCTTATCATAAATGCAGGACTACTGTGTGGACTCCTACTTGCTCTTATTAATTTAAGATTAGGGAGTTCTTGTATCTGAATTTTAAATTCAGTTTTATCTTTTTCGTTATAGAGCATTGGTTTAACTCTTATGATAATACTAGGGTCTTTAAGAGTTAAGACTGCTTTTTCATGGTTATTATTCCATTTTTCTGATGGGTTTTCTCCATAAGACACTTGTAAGTCTTGTTTTATTTTCTCTAGGTTGAGACATTTACAAGAATAGTTTTTAGGGGTATTTAAAAATTTTATTTTAAAGATTGCCTTTTCTTTTATCAAAATATAAGGGTTGTGTTTCCTAGGGATTTTTATAAATTGATTACATGGGGTTTTAAAACTAACCATGTATATTGTTTGGTGATAATTTTGAAACTGTTGTATAAAATCATTTCCTAACAATAAATCAGTTTCAAGCTTATCATATGCAAAAACATGTTTTATAGAGACAATTTTAGATCCCAAAATTATTTCTACATTTTTTTTTTCATGTATTAATTTTTCTTTATCACCTGTAATATCAATAACAGAGGTATTAGTATCATTAATATCCTAATTTTTTTATTAAAAAGGATTTTGCTAAACTGGCTTCGGAGCCATTATCTACTTGACAACAGGAAGTCAGTTTTGTTTCGTAGGTTGTAAATTCTATGAATACCGATACTCTAAAAGAGGTTTCTTTGGGCATTAGATTTTAGGAATAAAACAAGTTTCATTTCGTAAGGTTATGTGTGTGGATTCCTTCTTTTTGGATATTGTATTGATCCAAGCTATTAAGAAATGTTCCTCCTAAAATTATATTGTAATCATTTTTGTGACTACTAATATAACAAGGAACTCTCATTCTGATTGGTCCAAACTATATTGGTAATTCTACCTTTTTCGAACATTCGTAACTATTTCCTTCAAACATTTTGTAAATATAAGGTTTACCTTTAAAGCTCACTAACCCGTCTAGGATACTTCTCTTGACATGATTTGATGATGATCCTGACTGTATTAGGATTGTTTGCTTGTTCCAGTCGCTTCCGTCAACGAGTTTTCCTGAAACTTCTGTAATATTGTTAGAGCTTTCTCTATTAAATCTCATGGAATTACCTTTTCAAATGGAGTTTCTCCCATATTCTATTGAGAGTCTTGTATTTAAAGTTGTGGAGCTTCCTATTTCTATATATTTTCCCACCCGAATTTCATATTCTGTAGGAATATTTGGTTGTTGAATTTCTGCTTCAACTATTCTGGTTATTCTTGTGCATTCTTGGTCAATTTCGACTAAGCTTTTATTTTTATAGACATTTCCATATTTTGAATTGGTAACCGTATACAGAGCTTGATAATATATGCTCATAATATGATTACCTGGTTTAAATAAATCCTTTCTTTTTACTTGAAAGTGAAAACTTAAAGCTCCGTTAAAATTTGCATCTCTTAATGATATATAAAGCTGGGATAATAGGTGAATAGTAATTTGGTATAATCCAAATTTTCTTCAACAATACCTAAGTTCCCTTCTCTGGTATTAATGAACCTTTCATTAATTACTATTGGACAGTCTATTCCTTCTTTAAAAATGGATTTGACCATTATTTGGATTCCTCCAAGATAAACATAATTAATCTTTTTTCTATTCCTTTCTGGAATTTTATTTAAAATTTGGTCGATCATAGGCTTTGTTAATAAGTTAAGCTTATGCCTTCTAGTAGTTTGAGTGATTTCAATTGCCTTTTCTACCTCTTGATATTCATTATAAGAGATTTTATTTCTTGAAAAAGTTCTTTGTAATTTATTGAACATACTATCTTCTACTCGAAGATTGAATTTTAATCGTTGGATTTTTCTTAGCAATTCTCCATCGAATGTTGCTTTTAATGCATACCCTCGCTGATCTTCTTCAGCTTCTATAACCTGAATGGTTTCTTGTATGTTTTCAATTTCTTGATTCATTCTTTTGAATAAGTACTAGATTCTGAGAATTCTTCATAGAGTTCTGTAAGACCCCGTAAAATCTTAAGCTTAATTCAGTCCATTTATGCTTGTTATGGGGGGTCCCATACTTAAAAAATTCCAGCTAAGTTTCCATACCTAGTTTATTTTTGCCTTTTAAAGTTCATAATCTCATTTCGCGACCTTAATATTCTTAATTGTACTATATTTTGTTGAATTCATGATCAGGAAGGTCAATAGGTGTTTCCGGATAAGTTTTGGATTCTTCAGAACTCGTTTAGACCACGTTTGGAAGTCCAAATCAGTGGACTAACGCGATCTTGGCACGCCGCGTCGCCTATCGCGTTGGTTAACATTGTTGCAGGTTGTCAGAGCCAAAAGTACTGAGGCTTGGCGTGATCATGGCGCGATGCGTTGGGTATCGCATCGATGCCATTGACGCGCCGCGTCGTTTATAGCGTCGATGCCCAGTTTTCAGTCATTAAATGGCCGCGTCTTTAAAGGTAAATAGGTCATTTTCCCATGAACCAGGTCAGACCCAAACATGAAATTAATCCCTAAATGACCTAAATATCTAACTCTTCACTCAAGCTGCCTCAAAGTTCATCATTCTCTCTCAAAAGCAAGGAAACTCTAGTTTCAAAATTCTAGGGCAAGGCTCAAGAATCTCTGTAAGAACCCTTAAGGATTTACGTTCTAAGGTATGTAAAGTGTTGATTCATGGGTTCATTTCACCCATGAATCTCAAGAAGCCCTTTTAAAAATATAAATTTTGAATTTCATGTTATGAATTGAATCATATCCATGTTTATGTTGTGGTATGATTACCAAGTTGAAATTTTTAATACATATGATGAAATTATGTTAGCATGTGGTTGGAATTCTTGTATTTTGAAGTGAAAAATGTTGCCATGAGGTATTATTTTAATGTTCATGTCTAAGTCTCAAGTTATGCATGCAAGGTGTTTGCTAGAATGCCTAAGAGAATAAGAATTATGCTTTATGACTCAATTGTGACCAAATTGATGAATCCATGTTTTACCCTTATGTTCACAATGACCTCCATGTTATTGTTATGCATTGTAATGGTTTGGTGGAGTGCTCATGAGATTAGACTTACGAAATTATGACATATTTATATGTATTCCTATTCATGTGTAAGCTTATGACATACAAATACTTCATGAAAACCCCCAACGTTTGTACTATGAATTGTTGACTACGGTCATGTATTGAAGAAGTGTCATGTCTTGTCAGTGTCATGCTATCGAGTCCTGGGGGTACTTGTACCCGATAATTTAACTGTGTTCCTAGAGCCAATGTCAGTTTCAGGATAATCTCAGTCACGCCATGATCAGTAGTATTCTTAGTCAGTTTCAGAACTCAGTAGAATTCAGCCAGTTACATGACTCAGGAAAACTCAGTAATCTCATGAACTCAGTCAGTTAACAGAATTCAGTAATATTCCGTCAGTCCATAGAATTCAATAAACTCAGTCTAGTTCATCTCAGTATAATCAGTTCAGTGTCTATTCAGTTGAGAGTAGGATTCAGCACTGAGCGAACCCAAGGATGAGGGAACACACTGACAGTAAAGGGTGTGATCCTTAGAAGCAATCCTTGCGTTCCAGAACTATATAGCCAACATAGGTTGAGACATCAACACAGACAGCTGAGGGTTGATGAGGTGGATTAACACTACTAGATAAGGTTCCCACCATTCTCTTTTGGGGACACTGCCAGATGAGGGTCACTCACAGCTTGTCCTTACCAGTGGCGCGGTATTGACACCCTTCTAATTAGGGTTACAGATTGGACCCCAACTCTATACAGAAAAGGGGCATGTTGGTTAGATGACTACTTTCCACAGTCTCAGTAAAATAACTCAGATAGTTCTTCAAATTCAGAACTGTCAGATACAGTCACTCAGTTCAGTATGGAACTAAGCTAGTTCCATCAGAATCAGGACTGTCAGACACAGTCACTCAGTTAACAGTATATCAGTTCTATGAAACTCATGTTATCAGTATTCAGACTCACTAGTCAGTATTATCACGATCTCATTTACAGTTATGTATTCATACATGTATTCTCACGTTCATGTTATTCAGTCAGTTAGTATTGTTCATGCATATGAACCCCATGCATTCAGCCTACCTCACTTTGCATACCAGTACATTTAGACGTACTGATGCATACTTTTTTCTGTGCTACGGTGTCTTATACCATAGGTTCAGACGCTCAAGTTCCCGATCGTGCTTAGCTTCAGATTGAGCCAGTAGCAGTAGTTTTACAGTAAGTCCTCATCATTCGAGGATAACATGATAAGTTTATTACTTTATTATTTCAGGTTTAGTAGACGAAGTTAGTTGGGGACATGTCCCATCGACTCTACAGTTTTCAGACAGTTTAGAGGCTTTCAGACTAACATGTTCAAATAGTTTATTTCAGTTTGGTATTGATATACTGTATTTCCAAATGTTATGTTTTACCAGATATTTGAACCATATGGCCTTTCAGCCCTTTTATTCCACATTTCTACAGTATATTATGCAGTGCTCAGCTACAGATATCAGCCATGAGTTAGTTTGTGGTCCGTCGGGATTGCTAGCACCATATAGCGTTCCGATTATCAGATTTGGGGCGTTACAAGTTCTATATAAAAGTCTTCACTTTTAATGGACGAAACTGACTCTAAGTCTGACTCAATTTATTCTCTATCTATTTTAGATATTTTTACTCTTTTCTTGTTACATTCATAATATTTGTGGCCTTCTTCTCCACAATTATAGCATTTGCATTTATCAGTTGATTTCTTCTTGAAATTTCTTCATTTTTTAAAGTACCTTTTTCTCGGTACATAATTTTTCTTGGAAATATTTTTTCTTTTTATTAATCCTTTGATTTTTATTTTTATTTTTAAAGAATTTCTTTCATGACATTCCCATTGAGATACTGCTTCCGTGTCTTCACAGTAAATTTGAGTCCCAATTCTTTTAGCTTTTCTTTGCATATTATGTAACATACAGAGTTGGCTATGTCTTTGGTTAAGGAAGGAAATCCTTCTTCCTAAAGAGTCATATGTTTGATCTTCTTTAGTATATTCTTCTCTAAAATAGGTTGCCCAATATCCTTGTAGCTTTTGATAATATTTTTCAGTTTATGGAGTCATATTTTTACTACTATCATATAGCTGGTAGTAGTATGTCTCAAACTCGCAAATATATTCTTGAATATACTTCATCTTGTAAATTTGAAGTTTTTCTAACCATTCAGCAGCAAGCAATCTTTTCTTTTCTTTTCCTTTAGAAATATCTTCTTGGCTTTCTAGGAATTTGAATCCTATGTATCTCACTATGTATCTATTCCTACTCTAGTTGACTTTTAAAATTTTTCTATGACTTCTATTTTGAATACTTTTTCAGATTCTTCTGATACTCTTCTAAACCAATTGTCTACCTTTCCTGTGAAGGTATTTGTGGCTATCAAGTATTTCTCTTCATCAGTATAGTTACTTCCTTTACCTAGGATAAAGAATAATTCTAGGTTCTTAGCCCATAAATCTAGAAATTCTCCAGGTTCTCTTTTACAGTCCAAATCAAGGAACTGGGTAGATCCAGCGTCTCCTATCGGGAGTCTATTTGGCATAAATTTAGACTTATAATATATATGGTATTGACTATTATAGTCTTTCCATTTCTTAGATTTTGGTAGGAAGTTACTCCTTGGTACTGGCTCATCGAACGAGCTTCCTTCTTCTTTAGGATCTCTAAAGTTTCCTTGGGTCCTCCTGTATCCCCATAGTTCGTGTGAACACAGTAGTTTTAATCATTAAGATCTAGTTCTTCTAGAGAATAGACTAGTTCGTCTAGTTTATTTATTTTCTTTTATTTTTGTAAGATCTTCTACTTTGGTTTTAGAGGTTGAGGCTTCTTCTATATTTTTATTTTTAGAAAGTTTTGAGATTTCCTCAAGTTTTCTAGCTCTTCTCTTTGTCTTTTTTCAAGAAAATTAGATATAATTTTTTCATCAAGACTTCCTTTTTGATAGATCCCTTTGTTGAAAATTCTTGGAATAAAGATTTCATCCCTAATTCTTTTTCCCAATTCATTATTAAAAGTGTCAACTTTTTCAATAAAACTGTTTATTTTAGCTGGTGAACTGTCTTTAAGGATTTTAATTTCTTCTTCTAATAGATTTATTTTAAGGACTATATGTTTTTGCATTTCTAGGAGATCATCTAGTTTTTCTAGGATTTCTTTATTATTCATTTAAACAAATTATGTTCTAATATACTCTAAATGCCAGATTTCTTGTTCTAGATCAAATATAATTTTCTTTTGAAAGGATAATGATTTTTTGCAGACTCCTGCAAATTAGTTGTAAGCATAACGTTCCTTTCACAAGTTAAGCTCTTGCTTTAATTCTGGTAATAATTTTAAAGCTTTTTCTTTATCCATTGGATAGACTATATTTAGGTGGTTTAAATCTAATCTTATTATAATTAGGTGGTATAAACCTAATTCAATAAGATGTTAAATGTCTTATTAATTTTGCTTCTAAGCAAGATATCACCGTGATTAGAAGATCTAGCTTATGTGGATCTTCTTGTGTTTCATTTAATCTTTTATATTCTAAATAGTTTCTATTTAGATCTCTTTTGACTTTTCTGAAGTCCTGAATATTTTTATATGATCTCCTCATAACTAGTTTAATAACTAGGTAGATTTACCTACTAGGCTTTGATACCAATAATTTGGGGTTGTTCGCAAACAGGGTGTACATGCGGAATTTTTTATTCACTTACTCGGTGAAATAACCATCATCATACCAATAGTATGGATCATCATCACTGTCCACATATGAATAGTCATGAATAAATCGTTGTTCTTGGACAAGATGATTTATAATTTTTTCAAGAATTTTTTCTTGTAAATCTTTATTTAATTTTATCACCTTTAAAATGGTGATTAAGGTTTTTTCGTCTAAGAAAGTAGTGTAATAACTCATTAGGCAATATAAAGTACGTATTTCTTTATCTTAGCCTTACATCTTTTTAACGGAAAAACCTGTGTGTTTTTAGAGCACGATTTCTATCTACAGCTCTATGTAATAGTATTTTAAACTTTTTAATTTTAGAATTAAGCGAAGTAGTTTTTAATCGATAGATTTTACGAAGATAATTTCACAAATTCGTCATGTCTTCGTTAATTCTATCTATAATTGTTTTGGATTTCCAAAACCCTTTCCTGTACTTCTTTAATTGTGGTTGTACCACTTTCATGGTGATGAGAATAGATTATTCATAATTTTTATATTTCCTGTAAGTATTTAGTAACATATAATATGCATAAACGTATAAAGTAGATATGAAGACAAATTTTTTCTATGTTAATATCTTCTTGAAAAATTATAGAGTTTAGGTATATACCTTTCGACTTTCTTTCTATATTGGTTGTATCAACACCGCAGTGTTTCTCCTTCCTGCTATGAAGAACTATTTAGCCTATTGCGACTCATTGTTTCAGGCTAATGAGCCATCCTTCCTCCGTCGAGGCTGAAGATTGAAACATTCATTTATCACCAACATATAAGAATGACAAAATATATAGAACAAACTTTTTATTTCATGAAGATATTGCAACTTAGGAAAAATCTTTAATCAGATCTTCCTTATACTTTTACACAAACTATTTGTTACTTTTCCCTTACGGGAGATGTATTTCTCTATCACTCATATGGAAGATACCTAACATTTTATAAGAAAGAGATGTGCAGAGAAATGTAGTCTACCTCCTATGAGTTTCTATCTCTCATTTTATAGATACAAAAAGGGGTAGAGTTACAATTTTTATTTTTCTTCTAGTCATCCTTCAGAAATTCTCTATTTATTTTTTGGTCCCTTATCATCTTAGAAGGATAAGATAAGAGATAAGATTCTTCTTTCATCCGATTGGCTGCTTTTTGGACTGTGGGGTTCATTCTTCTTTATCTTTTTATCGTCTGGTGCCGACAATTATGTTGACGTAGATGCTTTTTGCATTACGTCTTTTCTTTCATTGCTTGCTTCATCTTTACAGCTGTGGATTACATTTCTTCGAACATTGATGAGCTTTCGCCATCATTCTTCTTGAGATGTCCATTTTCAAAAAATTTGTATGCCATATTCCATGTTGTTGGAGTGGCTAGAAATTGTGGTATTTTGAATTCAGCAATTTTGCCCCTTAGGACTACTGATTTTGATTTTTCTTTTGTCATAAGGATCCAATGTGTATC
This sequence comes from Capsicum pubescens, assembly GCA_030864215.1. Lineage (NCBI taxonomy): Eukaryota > Viridiplantae > Streptophyta > Magnoliopsida > Solanales > Solanaceae > Capsicum > Capsicum pubescens. The sequence goes on along the minus strand of CM061549.1, from coordinate 243,238,971 downwards.
CCTATTTAGTACTTTGTAATTTGCCTCATACTTATTTTTAAGGATGTGATAGACGACCTTCATCCCTAAAGCTCTCCTGGTTTGAATCCATTTTTTATTAAAATATGGAATCTTTTTATCAACTCCTGTGGCGCTAATATTAAAGTCTCTAAATTCTTCCACTGTTATGTAATTAAAAGTGGGAAAATATAATTGATCATCTTGAGATTCCATAGCTATGCTGTAAAATCTGCAATAGACTGCTTCCTCTTCGGCGTAAATTCTTATTGAACTAGTCAGATGTATTGGTAGTCCTTCCAATTCAGATAGATTTGGTTTTGAATAAACATGGTCTAAATAATCGAATTCAAATAATTTGGCTGCGAAATCAGTCGATCCTCTTGGAAATATAGAAATCCTTGAATATATGCTCTTTATTTCGATAACTCCAAAAGTTTCTCCACAGGTTTCTGGGAGATTGTATATTCTTTTTGTGAAAGTTATGTATTCATCTTCCTTTGGATGAATTTTTCCTACCTGAAAGGAAATAAACTATTTTCCTAAGGAAAAGTAAGTCCTTTTTTTCTGATTTCTCAAAGATTTTTTCAATTTTTATTGATTTTACTACTTCAGAGAAATTTCTCTGTGTTTGTGATCATGTTTTAGCTTTCTCCGAACACTCGACCATCGGCATATTCGTGCTTACCATCGAGATATTTTTGACTCTAGGTGCAAGTGGGACATCTCCTGCCACTTTATTAGCTCGGCTTTTAGCTTTGTCCGAAGACTCGACCATCGGCATATCCGAGCTGCTAACCATCGAGATATTTTTAGAACTAGGTGCTAGTGGGACATCTCCTGCCACTTTGTTAGGGATGACTTGTCATCCCTTTGGTCTGGTTTCAAGATGCTCTCATAAGAGTTGGAATTCTACCATGTTTTAAGCTTGATCAGTGTTAAGCCGACTCAATTCAAATTATAATTTCTTTGCCTTTTCAGATAAGGTTTCAAGTTCGTCTCTAATTTCGAACAACATGTTGCTTTTTTTCATTTATGGCATCATCAATGTTATTCATTTTCTGCCATATTCTATTGACCAGTTCTTGAGTTCTATCTTCCATATTGGATGTTTCTTGAAAGAAAATCTACAAAAACATTGTCAGATCCTTTAATATTTTCAATTTTAAAAGTATAAAATGACAATAATACCTACCATCCGTGTAATCTTCTGTATTGTGGCTCAGAAGGTTGTTTATTGAATAACAGTCCTGATATTTGCGTAATGTTTGTTTTAACGACAAATGATTTTTGTAATGAAAATGTAAAAAACTTTCGTATTCCTTTTATTTCCGCTAATAATTCTTTGTCATTTGTGAAATAGTTAACGTCAGTTTCGTTAAATGTTTCACTAGTATATCTACAGATTTCATTTAAATCTGTTTGTAATAATGTTCCCCAATGATAGTTGGAAGCATCAGTTTGTAAAACCAAATTATCTTCTGGTTCTGGTAATCTAAGCTTTGGTAGCCTAGGATATTCTTCCTTTAATTTTTAAACACAAAGAGTATGTTCATTAGTCCATCAAAGTCAATTTGACTTTCAAATGAGTTTTTGCAAAGAATTTCTCTTTTTTGCAAGAGCCGGAATAAATTCTCCTGCATAATTCAAACATCCAAGAGACTTTTGTATTTCTTGTTCTGTTGTTAGTTTATGAGAAAATTCTATTATTTTCTTCGAAATATGAGATTGTAATTCTATTCCATTCTTTAAAATTATCATTCCTAAGAATTCTATCTCATTTTTGCTTATTTCTGCTTTCTTTTGACTTAAAAAATTCTATTTTTAACATAAATATTTGAAAATTCTTTCAAATGTGTTAAGTGTTCTTGATAGCTTTCTGAACAGACTAAAATATCATCTATGTAGACGATTAGGAAATTCTTGTTAGAAAATATTCTATCCATTTTTCTTTGAAAAATTTGTGGTGCATTCTTTAGTCCAAGCGGCATTACTAACCATTCATAATGCCCATTAGGAGTGCTAAATGCTATTAGAGGGACTGATTCCTCTGAAAGTTTGATTTTCCAAAATCCGTTTTTGCAATCGAATTTTGAAAAGTAGTTTTTTTCTTTAGCAAGGTTGATTAAATTATTTTTATTTGGGATAAAATATCCATCAAAAACACAATTTTTATTTAGCTCTTTGTAGTTTATAACCATTCGATCTTTTCATTTTTTTTTGTTCTGCATGGTTTCTTATCATAAATGCAGGACTACTGTGTGGACTCCTACTTGCTCTTATTAATTTAAGATTAAGGAGTTCTTGTATCTGAATTTTAAATCCACTTTTATCTTTTTCGTTATGGAGCGTTGGTTTAACTCTTATGATAATACTAGGGTCTTTAAGAGTTAAGACTGTTTTTCCATGGTTATTATTCTATTTTTTTTAATGGGTTTTGTCCATAAGACATTTGTAATTCTTGTTTTATTTTCCCTAGGTTGAGACATTTACAAGAATAGTTTTTAGGGGTATCTAAAAATTTCCTTTTAAAGATTCTCTTTTCTTTTATCAGAATATAAGGGTTGTGTTTCCTAGGGATTTTTATAAATTGATTACATAGGGTTTTAAAACTGACCATGTATATTGTTTGGTGATAATTTTGAAACTGTTGTATAAAATCATTTCCTAACAACAAATCAGTTTCAAGCTTATCATATGCAAAAACATGTTTTATAGAGACAATTTTAGATCCCAAAATTATCTCTACATTTTCTTTTTCATGAGTTAATTTTTCTTTATCACCTGTAATACCAATAACAGAGGTATTGGTATCATTAATATCTCAATTTTTTATTAAAAAAGGATTTTGCTAAACTGGCTTCGGAGCCATTATCTATTTGACAACAGGAAGTCAGTTTTGTTTCGTAAGTTGTAAATTCTACGAATACCAATACTCTAAAAGAGGTTTCTTTGGGCATTAGATTTTAGGAATAAGACAAGTTTCATTTCCTAAGGTTATGTGTGTGGATTCCTTCTTTTTGGATATTGAATTGATCCAAGCTATTAAGAAATGTTCCTCCTAAAATTATATTGTAATCATTTTCATGACTACTAATATAGCAAGGAACTCTCATTCTGATTTTTCCAAGCTGTATTGGTAATTCTACCATTTTCGAACATTCGTAACTATTTCCTTCAAACGTTTGTAAATATAAGGTTTACCTTTAACGCTCACTAATTCGTCTAGGATACTTTCCTTGACATGATTTGCTGATGATCCTGAATGTATTAGGATTGTTTGCTTATTTCAGTCGCTTCTGTTAAAGAATCTTCCTGAAACTTCTGTAATATTGTTAGAGTTTTCGCTATTAAATCTCATGGAGTTACCTTTTCGTATGGAGTTTCTCCCATATTCTATTGAGAGTCTTGTATTTGAACATGTGGAGCTTCCTATTTCTATAGCTTTTTCCATCTGAATTTCATATTTTTAGGAATATTTGGTCGTTGAATTTTTGCTTCAACTATTCTGGCTATTCCTGTGCATTTTTAGTTAATTTCGACTAAGCATTTATTTTTATAGACATTTTCATAATTTGAATTAGTAACCGTATACAGAGCTTGATAATATATGCTCATAATATGATTACCTGGTTTAAATAAATCCTTTCTTTTTACTTGAAAGTGTAAACTTAAAGCTTCGTTAAAATTTGCATCTTTTAATGATATACAATATCTGGGATAATAGGTGAATAGTAATTTGGTATAAGCCAAATTTCCTTCAACAATACCTAAGTTCCCTTCTTTGGTATTAATGAACCTTTCATCTGAAAAGTTAATTACTATTGGACAGTCTATTCCTTCTTTAAAAGTGGATTTGACCATTATTTGGATTCCTCCGAGATGAATATAATTCATCCTTTTTCTATTTCTTTCTGGATTTTTTCTTAAAATTTGGTCGATCATAATCTTTGATAATAAGTTAAGCTTATGTCTTCCAGTAGTTTGAGTGATTTCAATTGCCTTTTCAATCTCTTGATATTCATGATAAGAGATTTTATTTCTTGAAAAAGTTCTTTGTAATTTATTGATCATATTATCTGCTGCTCGAAGATTGAATTTTAATCGTTGGATTTTTCTTAGCAATTCTCCATCGAATGTTGCTTTTAATGCATACCCTCGCTGATCTTCTTCAGCTTCTATAACCTAAGTGGTTTCTTCTATGTTTTCAATTTCTTGATTCATTCTTCTGAATCAGTACTAGATTCTGAGAATTCTTCATAGAGTTTTATATAAAAGTCTTCACTTTTAATGGACTAAACTGACTCTAAGTCTGACTCAATTTCTTCTCTATCTATTTTAGATATTTTTACTCTTTTCTTGTTACATTCATAACTTTTGTGGCCTTCTTCTCCACAATTATAGCATTTGCATTTATCAGTTGATTTCTTCTTGAAATCTCTTCATTTTTTAAAGTACCATTTTCTCGGTACATAATTTTTCTTGGAAATATTTTTCCTTTTTATTAATCCTTTGTTTTTTTTTCTTTTTAAAGAATTTCTTTCATGACATCCCCATTGAGATACTGCTTCCCTGTCTTCACAGTAAATTTGAGTACCAATTCTTTTAGTTTTTCTTTGCATATTATGTAACATACAGAGTTGGCTAAGTCTTTTGTTAAGGAAGGAAATCCTTCTTCCTAAAGAGTCATATGTTTGATCTTCTTTAGCATATTCTTCTCTAAAATAGCTTGCCTAATATCCTGGTAGCTTTTGATAATATTTTTCAGTATATGGAGTCATATTTTTACTACTATCATATAGCTGGTTGTAGTATGTCTCAAACTCGCGAGTATATTCTTGAATATACTTCATTTTGCAAATTTGAAGTTTTTCTAACCATTCAGCAGCAAACAATCTTTGCTTTTCTTTTCCTTTAGAAATATCTCCTTGGCTTCCTAGGAATTTGAATCCTATGTATCTCGCTATGTGATCTATTCTTGCTCTAGTTGATTCTTTAAATTTTTCTATGACTTCTATTTTGAATACTTTTTCAGATTCTTCTAATACTCTTCTAAATCAATTGTCTACCTTTCATGTGAAGGTGTTTGTGGCTATCAAGTATTTCTCTTCATCAGTATAGTTGCTTCCTTTACCTTGGATAAAGAATAGTTCTAGGTTCTTAGCCCATAAATCTAGGAATTCTCCTGATTCTCTTTTTAAATTTCCATCTTCACTGCCTTCTCCGGCAGTTACCACCACCGGACTCTGGCGTATTTAGCCTCCACTTTTTCGCCACTGATTTGCCGGAGGCATTGGCCGGCGAAGCTCCGAGCTTCCAACCACCATCGTCGATGCTCCTCTCCTCTTCTCTTGTACCACCCCTGTCGCTTTCTCTCTCTCAAATTTGGAGCCCACCACGATCAACGCACCCGCGAAACAGCTCACCGCCACCGTCATTGCTGGTTGACGAAAATTTTGGCTAAGCAAAACTCCAACTCGCCACCTCCCTCACCAGCGCCGCCCATTTCTCCCTCTACTCCGTCGCTACTTTATCAATTGAGTGATGCTGACAAGATGGAGAAAATAGATAAAAAAAATCTGTATAATGGGCAATTGCTCTTTTCGTCACAAGCTGCTTCTTGTAAAATGCTTGAAGCTAAAAGGCAAAGTGGATCTAATGCTTAGAGAACACACATCTGATGATTTGGTAATCCAAAAGGCGAACTTTGAAATAAAAAACATTAGTTTTATCTTTGATCTGTTATTATTAATTAAATTTGATTTTGATGTGCGGAAATAAAATTAATTTGTTGGTTCTTGATCTTAATAGAAAAAATTATTTGTTGTATAATTTGTGTATTTTATTTTTCTTATGATTGTGTATTTGATTGAATATTTTTGATTGATAGAAGTGAAAAAAGAAAAGAATGGAGGAAGAAAAAGACATGGAATGGTGGATGTGAGGAAGAAGAAGCCATGGGGTGGTGGGGTGTGAGGAAGAAGGGGAAAAAAATGGGTGAAAATTTTAAAGTGCGCCCCACTTAAATTATTTTTACACTTTTTTCTCACTAAAACGCGCCCTATTTTTTTTTGCCACATCAGCTGTTAAGGAGGCAAAATAATACATTTTAAAGTTCATAAGGGGGGTAAATAATTACAGATTAAGTTTAATGGGTAAAGTAAGTTTTCGTTGTAACTTTAGGGGGGAAAACATGTATTTTCTCTAATAAAAAAGACAATGATGTTCTTTGAATTTATTCTTTTTAAAAAAAAAAATATTTTACATAGTGAAGAGATTAATAAATAGTTACATTTTTTTAAAGGTATTTCCTTCGTCCAATAATACTTGTCAACTATTAACTTGGCACACATATTAAGAAATGACGACTAATAAAGATAATTTTACTATATTATCTTTGAATATAATAAATTTAATGTCTTGAAAAATGAATTGAGTGCTGAAGAATATTTTATAATAAGGATAAAATAGATAGCAAAATATATATTATGCATTGATTTTTTAAACTGATCAAGATTATTAAATATTTATTTTTAATACAATGTATAAGTATTATTAAATAAATAAAAGTATTTACTAAGGGTAATTACGAAAAACAACATTTTGTCTCTTAGGAATCCGTAGTTTTTTAAGGGGTGAAGCTAAAATAGATCACTTATTTAAAAACAAAAGAAGTTTTATAAATGTATTTACATTATAGTGAATGTCTATCAAGATCTACTTTGATATCTATTAGGATTTGAAGCATCTGTCTTTTACTTAGACTAGGAGTAAATTTTCCCTATAAATAGAGGGGTTTTGTTCATTGTATTGACAATCTTATGATCTCTCATCCCTCAAGATAAGAAATAAGAATTACTCTCTCTATTCTCTCTACTCTTCTTCTTTATTCTTTCTTGTTTTATAACACGTTATCAGCACGAGACTCTACCGTCTCAAATTTGAAGGCTAAGGCTAAGGTATTATTATTTTTCTTTCCTTTTTTCCATATGGCTAACAATCTTACGAAGTGTGAGTTCGTTGCCCTTCAAAGTTCGGGCAAGAACTATATTTCATGGGAGTTGGATACTGAAATCCACCTAGATGCTATGGGTCTTGGAGACGCCATAAAGAATGAAAATATAGCATCTAGTCAAAATTGTGCTAAGGCTATGATTTTCTTGCGTCATCATCTTGACGAAGTTCTGAAAATTGAGTACCTTACTACTAAGGATCCACTCGTATTGTGGAATAGTCTAAAAGAAAGGTTTGACCACTTAAAGATGGTCATCCTCCCGAAAGCACGATATGAGTGGATGGATCTAAGATTTCAAGACTACAAGTCTGTTCATGAATACAATTCTGCCATGTTCAGAATTTCTTCTCAATTGAAACTTTGTGGAGAGACGGTCAATGATAATGATATGATGGAAAAAATGTTATCCATTTTTCATGCCTCGAATATGCTCTTACAACAATAATATCGAGAAAAAGGTTTCAAGAAGTATACTGAACTGAGTTCTCATCTTCTCGTGGCTGAACAAAATAATGATTTGTCGATGAAAAATCATGAGAACCGACCAACTGGATCTGCACTATTTCTTGAAGTGAATGATGTGCACGCTCACCATGCTAGGCGTGTAAAAGGTCGCAACCCTGGTCGTGGACGTGGTCGTGGACGTGGTCACAATGACCAAGAAAGAAATCCTGTTCCGGGTGTTAATCATTCTCAAATAAAAAGAGAAAAGATGAGAAACGTGAAGCAGTTACTTATTTCCGATGTGGCAGAAAAGGACATTATTCACGTGATTGTCGTGCTCTCAAGCACTTAGTTGATCTTTATCAAGCATCATTAAAGAAGAAAGAGAGAAATCCCGAGGCTAACTTTCTCTCTAAAAATAATATTGACATCACATGCTTGGATGTAGTAGACTTTTACGAGCACCCTGAAGGAAGGATTGATCACTTGATTGATGATGGTTCCGTAAACATGGAAGAATGAATGATTTTTAATTTTGTTTTATTTTTATTAAGAGTTAGTGAATAAAGAATCATGTAAAAGTAGTTATTTGCATGAGTATTAGTTTTTTATTAGTATTAATTAGTTTAATTATATTATTGTTGTTTATTATTGAATTGAATTGAAATTTAATTTTGTCATTATTTATTGAAAAAAAAAAGAAATAACAATACTACTAATATTATTATTTATTTTTGAAAGAAAAGGGGGGGGGGGTGAACTTAACCAAATAAGATAACGTTGAGATGAACATGTGTGGAAATTTCTTAGGGAAACAATAAGTAGCATCCACTGTACTTGAAGCCACGCACTTTTAATAGTTTTGCCTAGAGAAATAAGTTGTGTAAACAAATCCACAAATCAAAAGCAGATGGCAACAAACCTTTTTTTATTATATTATTTTAATGTTCCATACTACTTAATTATTAATTTTTTTTATCAAATATAATATAACAATATTATATTGTTATTGCATGTTCTAACTAAAAGAATATTGTTTGCACGTATTTTTTTCTTAATTATTGAATGCTAAGCTAAGCTAATCACGTACTAATTGTATTTTTTTAATTTACTTAGTAAAGTATGATTAACAATTTCTTATAAGCTTTCACTTTGTACAAAAATTTAATATATATTTTATTTGGTGTATGTCATTTTATTTGAAGATATGGATAATTTTCAAGAAGATATTTGTTTGATTGATTCTGGCATTACACATACGATATTCAAAGACAAGAAATATTTCTCTCATCTAAACATGGACAAGATTAATGTTACTATAATTTCTGGTAGTGCTAATTTGATTGAAGGCTTCGAAAAAGCCATTATAATCTTGCCCAAGGGAACTAAACTCATCATAAATAATGTCATATTTTCTCCTAAGTCTCGGAGAAACTTGATGAGTTTTAAAGATATCCGTGAAAATGATTATCATATCAAGACAATTGATGAGATGAATGTTGAATATCTTGTTATCACCCAGAATATCTCTGGGAAGACATGTATTATTGAAAAGTTTCCTGCTTTATCTTCTGGCCTGTATTGGATAAAGATTTGTGCAATTAAGGCACATTCTATAGTAAACCGGAAGTTTACTGATTCCAATACTTTCGTACTTTGACATGATCGTCTGGGACATTCAGGATCAATAATAATGAGATGAATAATAGAAAATTCAAATGGGCATCCATTAAAGAACTTGAAGGTTCTTTCGAATGGTGAATTTTCATGTAATACTTGTTATCAAGGCAAGCTGATTGTGAGACCATCGCCAACAAAAGTTGGGATTGAGTCCCCCCCGTTCTTGGAACGCATACATGGGTACATTTATGGACCAATTCACCCACCAAGTGGATCATTTAGATACTTTATGGTCCTAATAGATGCTTCTTTTAGATGGTCTCATGTGTGCCTTTTGTCATCTCGCAACTTGGCATTTGCAAAATTGTTGGCACAAATAATATGATTACGGGCTCAATTTTATGATAATCAAATTAAGTCTATTCGCCTTGATAATGCTGTAGAATTTTCATCCCAAGCATTTAATGACTATTGCTTATCGATTGGGATAAGAGTGGAACATCCTATACCCCATGTTCACACTCAAAATGGCCTTGCTGAGTCATTAATTAAAAGTCTGCAGTTGATAACAAGACCATTACTGATGAAAACTAAGTTTCCCACTTCTGTTTGGGGTCATGCAATTTTGCATGATGCAACACTTGTTCGTCTTAGATTGACAAGTTATCATAAATTTTCTCCGTTGTAATTGGTTTTGGGTCAAGATCCTAATATATCTCACTTGAGAACTTTTGGGTGCGGTGTATATGTGCCTATAGCACCACCAAACCGCACCAAGATGGGCCCCAAAGAAGGTTAGGAATTTATGTTGGGTTTGAATCACCCTCTATTATTCGCTATCTTGAACCATTAACGGGAGATATGTTCACTGCTCGATTTGCAGATTGTCGGTTTGATGAGATACTTTTCCCAAAATTAGGGGGATAAGATAGTGATATCAAAAGAGAAATTTTGTGAAAAAATCCATCACTATCTCATCTTGATCCACGTGTTTCTATTTGTGAACAAGAAGTACAAAAGATTATTCATCTGCAGAAAATTGCAAATCAAATACCGGACACATTTACTGATCTGAAAAGAATCACTAAATCACATATTCCTGCAGATAATGTCCCAATTTGAATTGATGCCTCCAAAGGACCATCCACTAGGGTCATAGCTAATGAATCTAAAGCATGCTTGAAGTGTGGCAGACCATCAGGTTCTAAGGATCGAAATCCTAGAAAAAGAAAAACAAATGGTCAAGATGACACTACGAAAGATCCACATATGGAAGTTCAAGATTTGAGCAATGTTGATATCCCTGAAGGAATCAATAAGCCTGAGACTCAAGAAAATGAGGAACTATCCATAAATTCAAGTGATGTTGAAACTAATTTGAATCGATCTGAAATAATAGTGGATTATGTCTTTGCATATAATGTTGCAACGAAAATCATGCAAGACAGTGAGGATCTTGAACCTCGATCTATCATAGGATGTCAACAAAGAAATGACTGGCCAAAATGGCAAGAAACAATTCAATCTGAATTGAATTCACTTGCCAAACGTGAAGTTTTTGGAACTATAACTCAAACACCTAATGGTGTTAAGCCCGTTGGCTATAAATGGGTCTTTGTGCAAAAAATAAATGAGAAAAATAAAATACAAAGGTATAAAGCACGCCTTGTTGCACAAGAATTTTCACAACGACCTGGTGTCGATTATGATGGGACATATTCACCAGTTATGGACGCAATAACATTGTGTTATCTTATTAGTTTTACTATCCATGAAAGACTTGAAATGCATTTGATGGATGTGGTAACAGACTATCTATATGGATCACTTGATAATGAGATATACATGAACGATTGCGATATCTCAAAGATGTGCATATTGAGTATTGAACATATATTAAAGAATTAGAAAATTCTTTATGAACTTTAATGTTGTTTGTTCCCATGATAAGTTGGTTGGACTAACTAATTTTGGGATTGGATCCCTCAAAATCTGAAAAGAATAAAAAGAGAATAAGGGCCCGTTCACCTATCATGTGATATGTTGAAAAGATGCATCAATAAGATGATCACATGTACATTCATGGTCAACCTACATTTGACATTCATAAAGTTACTTGTTCAATATAAATTGAGCATAGTTTTCAGATTGTGCAATCGAGATAATTCATCTTGATGATGATGGTTTAGCATTAAATGCCTTTCATAAATAACTGAATCATTACTAATAAGAACAAAGTTTCATGTATTGGTATGAAATATGATATGTTGCATACAATAGCACTTGTATGCATTAGACCAATAAATTGTGATTATTTCTTCTCTCTTAATTGGTTCAAGATTGGGAACCAACTATTTCATCTAATAGTTTTGATGTGCGGTATTCGATTAATGAATGTACCATGATGCACAAAGATGGATCCATAAAAAAAAATGGAGGATGTATGTTAGCTTTCCTAACATAGGGGGGAGATTATAAGCAGCTATGAAATATATTAGGAATTATCATCGGATCTTCATTCAAAAAATATTTCAAGTCAAATGCCGAGAGCATCTCATATTAAGCTGCAAGTGCTCCTATTTTGTGTCCTTAAAGGATAAAGTCTATGCATGCGTGAAGCTTGATAGACCAATCGGTTTCAAATGAAATAATTCTTGAAAAGGATAAGGAGCAAATAATCACGATAAGAAGGCAATGTGCTCTTGAAGAGCCTACGACATAACACTTCATGAAACCTTATGAGAGGTTTAGGTACCTGAAAATAATGAAGTGATTAGATCTCAAAATGTTATGTCGCATTGTGAACCGATAAAAAATAAGAAATCGTCGACGATATCTTTGATACAATATTGGTGCAATATTGTAAAAGATTACGAGGATCTGAATTCTACGTTAATTTAAGCATGCTGACGTAGAAACATTTATCAAGTGACCTGAAAGGATGCATTTTGGTAACGTAAAACTTATTTGATTTGCAGTCCACACACTTGAAGATGTCACACTTGACATGTTGGACATTGTTACTTGACAAACATCCATATGAAAATCCCTTAAGGATTCAAAATGTCTGAAGCATATAAAGTTTCTGGGAAACTTTTTATTATCCTCATAAGATATAATTTGATAATTTCAGTATCATTGAAATTCTTGGAGAGTTTTCAAAAGTAATAGAGTATTTGCTTAAATGAGAAACATGCAAAAATTGAATAAGAATCCATTCCGACCTCAAGAAAAGAATGAGGAACTCATTGGTTATGAAGTACCATATCTTAGTGCAATTGATGAACTAATTATCTTGCAAATACTACAAGGCCTGATATAGCCTTTTTTTTAGTTAATTTGTTAGCAAGTTTGTAGTCCCGATCTTATTGGTCATACTGATTTTGGGTACTTATCTGACCTACATAAAGCTCGGTCTCAAATAGGCTATGTGTTCATATGTGGTGGTACTGCAATATCTTGGAGATATACAAAGCAGTCTATCGTAGCCACTTCATCGAATCATGCTGAGATAATAGCTATTCATGAAGCAAGCCGAGAATGTGTATGGTTGAGGTCCATGATACATCTCATTCGAGAAAAATGTAGTGTGAAATATGACAATCTAACCACAATTTTATACGGAGATAATGCATCATGCATAACACATCTTAATGGAGGATTCATAAAAGGAGATAGAACGAAGCACACTTCATCAAAGCTTTTCTACATACATGAGCTACAAAAGAATGGTGATATCAACATGCAGCAGATTCGTTCAAGTGAAAATATGGTTGATTTATTCACCAAGTCTTTTTCAATTACAACTTTCAAGAAGATGGTGTACAAGATTGGGATGCAAAGGTTCAAGGATGTTCTCATTAGGGGGAGTTAATACGCGCTGTACTCTTTTTCCCTTACGAGGTTTTGTCCCATTGGGTTTTCCTTATAAGGTTTTTAATGAGGCAGTCGAAATGCGTATTATTAGAGATGTGTACTCTTTTTCTTTCACTAGATTTTTTTTCTACTGATTTTTTTCTAGTAAGGTTTTAACGAGACACATTATCTACCAATTAGACATTCAAGGGGGAGTGTTATAAATGTATTTACATTATAGTGAATGTCTATCAAGATCTATTTTGATATCTATTAGGATTTGAAGCATCTGTCTTTTACTCAGACTAGGAGTAAATTTTTCCTATAAATAGAGGAATTTTGTTCATTGTATTGACAATGTTATAATCTCTCATCCCTCAAGAGAATCTCTCTATTCTCTCTACTCTTCTTCTTTATTCTTTCACTCTTCTTCTTTATTCTTTTTTGTTTTATAACAAGAAGTATTATTTTTGTATAATTTTTAATTATTTAATTTAAATTAAAAAAATTAAATTTATTTTGATTTTTTTTTATAATTCAATCAAATCGATTTTCATGATAAAAAAAATAACGGAGTGTAGCAAATAAACAAAACCTAAAACATAAGCCAAAAGAAGAATAAAAAACATTATTCCAAAAAAATCCCCCATATTCTTCTCCCCTAACTTCCTCCCCACGCCCTACTCCCACTCACCCCACCCCACCCCACCCACCCCACCCCACCCCACCCTCTTCTTATGTGCTCCTCCCTGTCTGTTTTCTGAATACGACTCATAACATCATCTAACCCAAAATATCCATAATCAGATCTAACAAAAATGCTCCCCTGTACGTCGTCGTTTCATTCAAATTCTTCGCCATCCTCCATAGATCTACTAATGTAAATTCCAAAGAGAATATATATACACAATATTTAATTTTCCCGAGATTTCTTCGTTAATTTATTCTTCATGGATTTGAATGAATTCCGATTAATTCTATCTGAATCCAAAGTCGATATATGGACGATGATTAACGCGGCGATTTCCGTCGCTGCCGTTGACTTTGCCGATGAATTAAAAAATCGCCGTGACGGAATCGTTGAGAAACTGTATTCCACGCGCTCACGGAGCTGTAACAACAACGACGTTGTTAATGGTCAGCATGGCTTAGAAGATAACCGGAGAGTTACGGTGATGAATAAGAGTCCGTTAACGTTAACGCCAGAGTCAAATCATCGGGAAAATGATGATAATAATAATAATAATAGTAATGATAAGAATGATGATGAAGAGGAAGATGTAGATCCATATGGAGGGTTGTTTGATGATGAACAAACTCAAATTCTTACTATCAAAGAACAACTTGAAGATCCACAGCTGGTAGTATATCTTACTTGCTCTGTTTCAGTTTATGTGTCACAGTTGAAATTTCGAGAGTCAACTGGAGCTTTTGATATGGTTTTTGAATATTTTAAGTTGTTAATTATCGTGATTTATGCTACTTTTTGTGTAGTTTGAAAATATATAATAGATTTACTTCAATAAATTTGAAGTTTCTGTGTCTGAATTCACGGTGAAATGAAGTTTGTAAGTTTGAATATCGAATTTCCAGCTTGATGAGCTTATGATAATTTTACTTTATTTAACTTGTGATAATACTTTATGTATGAATCAGTCGGACGAGGATGTGGTTGAATTGCTTCAAAATCTAGCAGACATGGATATTACATTTCAAGCTCTTAAGGTGAGTTATTTTCTTTTTAGGCTATTTATTTTGTTTTGAGATTTATTTGTTGTTAGTTTTTTTTGTATTAAAGTGTTGTTTGGATTGAATTTTCTGTTAGGAAACTGATATTGGAAGGCATGTGAATCGATTGAGGAAGCATCCATCAACTGAAGTTAGGAGATTGGTGAAGATGCTTGTGAGGTTTGAATTTCTCGCGAATTCTTTTCTCATACAGAAGCGTCCTTTGCTTTCTTAAACTCTGTGACAAGTTAAAACAAATAATTAAATATAACGGAGGGAGTATGATTTTCTTGGAATAAAGTAGTTGAAGAGTAGTTATAGGTGCAAGTTTATGTGATCATCTTTTCCGGTGAGAACTTTGCGTAATTTGATGTTTTTTTGTGTAAGCCAGAAAATGGAAAGAAACTGTTGATGATTGGGTTAGGCTCAACCAACCGGAGCAACACGCGTCTGCAAATCTTATTGGTAATTAAATCCACAGGCAACCAATTTAGTCTCTCTTTTGTGTTTTTTGTCTCACTGAAACACACATTAGATAGATGATGAAGATACTGATGAGTTAAGTTTGTTATGGTAACGGGTCAGCTGCTGATGGAGACTCGCCCCAACAGAATGTACCGAAGAATCAACAGAACGGTAGTCATCAGGTAAAATTTAAGGAAATTACTATATTAACTTGTTGGTCGGAGGACATTTATTGTACCAAAGAATCAACAGTGTGTGGTCGAGGACATTTGTCGTGGAGTCTAAGTTTGACATTCTGTATTTAACTTTTTTTAGGTCTTTTTGAATTTTACAGGTTCCTGACTTCACATACTCACCGAATCCTCGAAGTGAGTGTCAGACTGGAATCTGATTCTAACTTGTCAATTTGGTCCTTTTGCATATGAAACTACTTTGGTATGCATTTACTCGACTTTGATTAATCGTTTTCCTTTTAGATGGGAGTTCAAGCTCAGACAGGAATAATTCAGAATCAGAGTACAAGCCTAAACCAGTTCCCCAGCGGAATGTAACCCCTACTAGACCGCTGCAGTCTGCTCCTAAACCTGCTTCTGCTCCTCCCCCAAGTGTATTATGCTCAACTCTTATATACGTGCATGGTCCAATATGATGTTCTCTTTTGCTATTTGCTGCTAGTTAAAGTATGTTTATTAATAATGAGATGGATGGGTTTCCTGCTCCTATGGTAAGAGTGATCGCGTCTCTAACCTTGAAGCTCTTTCAGTATTTGATAAAGTTAAGTTGGTGTAGTTTAGCTCAACTACTTATTTAATAATGTAGCAGGTTCAATTTGTCTATAGTTGACTACTGTTGCATCATTCATGTTCAAATGCATCATTTTCCATATCAGATAGGGTGTTTAAGCTGTAATTGCTGCAGTATCTATTCCTTGATCATCCATTCGTGTGATTGAAACATATGAGTGATTTTTAGTTGTGTCTGGAGGTGTTAATTCTATCTTCGGCGACGTGCCTAATATAGAAATACACTGTAGCCAATTTGCTTATTGCTGACGTGACTTGCACGACAGCATAATAAACCATATATTGTTGCTGTAAATTAGTCGAGTTTCTGATTAGAATTTTGTTTGAGTACACCAGACAGTTTCTTATTTTGGAAATGATCATTGTTCTGGGTATATGCAGAGACCACCTCCTCGAGAATCAGCGATAGATCTTGAGAAGTTGAATTCAGCAAGGCGTCGGCTTCAGGAGAATTACCAAGAAGCACAAAATGGTGTGGTTTTGGATTTTGGAATAATAATAATAATAATATATTGCCATATTATTAGCAATAATAGCAAAAGTAGTAATATTAGTAGTATTCCTTTTAACAGTTAAAGTTGCTCTATATTTGGATTATTGACTCTGGTTTGTTTGTTTGTTTGGTGTATTGTTTTTGCTTTGTGAAGCTAAAAAGCAAAGGACAATACAGGTGATGGATATTCATGAGATTCCAAAACCAAAGAACGGCTTCTTTGCCAAGAATAAAGGCGGCTTTCAGGGCAGGCATCATCGTTGATTTTTGTCAGAAAAAAAAAAACAAAGAAAGCCAAGCCCCCTTCCTTCTCTCTGTGTGTACAACAGTAGTACTACTACTGCTCCTCAGCAATCTTGGTCTTAAAGTTTAAAAACTCTTCTTCTGCATCTTTTGTGATAACAGGATTTTACCTAACTGGTTCATCCCTGTTACTACTACTACCTTTACCTTTTCAATCAAAAACAGTTTAGTACTTCCTTCTGAGTACCTTTTCTTTTGATTACTAATAGAGAGCTTTTGTTGGATGTTATTTGCACTTCCCCAAAAAAGTTTTGGCATTTTGTTTGGCCATGCGAAAAATAATTACTTTATTTAGAATTTTCGAAAGCTGTGTTCGGTTATAATATTTAGCAATAAGTATTTAGAATTTGAGTCTAGATTTTTTTTAAAATAAAACATGAAATATAATTTAAATGATTTTTTTAAAATAAAAATTAGAAACTTAGTGTAAATTTGAAAAAAGAATAATTTATAAAGGTGAAAAATGTCAATATAGTTTGTGTGCTTTTCAAATGATACAAACTTGTCTAAATTTTCAAATGGAGTTCAAAAAAAAATATTTGAAAAAAATTCTCATGACCAAATAGGGGTAGTTATTTTTCTTTTTCTTGATTCCGATTTTTCATTATTGGGGAAGTGCAGATAATATTCTCTTAGCTTGTTCACCCTTTACTTGGGTAGGGAAAGTGAAAAATACGATACATAAGGAACCCAGATGAAATAGCTTCTTTTAGCAATTAGCACGAGGAAAGACCATCCACCCATTCTGCCCTATTTTGAATTTCGAGATTTAAACTAGATTTTCTTTGATCACAATTTTTTTCATATTTTTAAATTATTAGTAAATGTAACTTATTAATTTTTAAATATGTAAATTTTCATATAAAACAAAATGTTCTATCCGTCTTAATTTTTTGTCATAGTATAATTAGAGGAGTTTACAAAGAAAACTAGTAGTAATAATTTATACACACAAGTTAAATACGTAAAATGCCGAAGTTCCCATGTAAATCATATTGTTCTAATTTTAAATGCTATCTTTCAAAAAAAAAAAAAACTAGTTTTTTACAGTTTTTACTCTTAATATAGGCTAAAACTAATCAACTTTCATAGAACATCAAATAGGAAATTAGATTGGAAACATGAATTGATCTTCGTTATTTTACGTTGAAAGAGAGGTCCCCTGTTATAAGACTAATTTGGGACTTTTATTTAGAGATATAAAATTAGGGACAAGATTATTTGATTTAGTGAAATAGCTTATTTTTCAAAAGTAACAATACAACAAACAACAACATATCCTGCGAAATCTCAAAAGTGAGAACTGAGGAGGATTGAATGTATGTGTATCCTCAGTTCAAGTGCAACATATCCAGATAGAAAGAAGAATGAAAGAATGGAGAATGTATAACAACTAATAAGAAAACCGTCCTAAGTCAACAAGAGAGAAACAAGAACATCATAATAGTGTGATATTTGGAAAGTTAGGGACAAGATTATTTGATTTGGTGAAATAGCTTATTTTTCAAAAGTAACAATACAACAAACAATAACATATCCTGCGAAATCTCGAAAGTGAGAATTGAGGAGGATAGAATGTATGTGTATCCTCAGTTTAAGTGCAACATATCCAGATAGAAAGAAGAATAAAACAGTAGAGAACGTATAACAACTAATAAGAATACAGTCCAAAGTCAACAAGAGAGAAACAAGAACATCATAATAGTGTGATATTCGGAATACAGTAAACAACAAATTATGCTATATACCACAAGCAAGGATTACAATACTACGGCTAGTGCAACAATAGGCACAACAAGCTTAAACCGTCGACAAACAAGACAACACTCCCACCCGCTAATCTTCTACTCTAATGTGTTTCCTCCACACCCTTCTATCTAAAGTGATGTCCTCGGTAACCTGAAGTCGCGCCATGTCCAGCCTAATCACCTCTCCCTAATACTTCTGCGGCCTACTTTTACTCTGCTTGTATGGACTATATCCAATCTCTCGCACCTCCTCATTGGAGCGTCTGCACCTCGTCTCTTCACATGTTCAAACCATCTCAACATCGCTTCCCTCATCTTGTCCACCACAGAGGCCACTCTCACCTTATCACTGATATCCTCATTCCTAATCTTATCGCACCTAGTATGTCTACACATCCATCTCGACATCCTCATTTTCGCAATATGCATCTTCTGAACATGAAAGTTTTTGACTGGCCAGCACTCATGTAAAAGTTAAGCTCTAAAGCTCATCATCTATGGAAGAAATTTCAGAGAAATTGAGAGAAGTG
The DNA here is from genome assembly GCA_030864215.1 of Capsicum pubescens. Lineage (NCBI taxonomy): Eukaryota > Viridiplantae > Streptophyta > Magnoliopsida > Solanales > Solanaceae > Capsicum > Capsicum pubescens. The sequence continues at coordinate 243,219,970 of CM061549.1, read as the reverse complement.
AAATAAGGAATAAATTTTATATCATTGTATAGTGAAAGTTATGTACATGCAACTGAGATCTCATAGATATAGACAAGGTGTGAGCTTCAAAATATTTTCTAATCCTATGCCACTAACCCTCATAACAATGCCAACTCATAGTTAGCCGGATCAACTAACATGCAACTCACTCTAAATGACTCTCTGCAGAGTAAAAACAAAATTAACTGTTTCAATGAAACAGTAAAATATTAAAAACATTTAACTAATAACAACTAAGATGATATTACTTCCCGTAACAGCCCCCTCAAGATGAAGGATACAAAATGTTGAGCACACCAAACTTGCCAAGGAGATACAAATGTTGAGAATAAAACAAGATCTTGGTTAATAGATCAACTGTCTCGTGCCGTGTAGAAACATACTGAGGATGAACTATGAAGACTTGATTTTGCCACAGATAAAGTGACAATCAATCTCAATGTGTTTGGTCCTTTTATAAAAAATAAGATTAACAGCTAGTTTGATAGAAACTTGCTATTACTCCAGATAGTGATAGGATGTTAGATGAAAACACCTAATCAGTGAAAAGACCAAGAAACTAAGTAATCCCTACAACAGCTGGGACCATGCTCATGTATTCAGCGTCAGTTGAACTCCTGGACATTGTCTGTTGTTTTTTGATTTTCAAAATACCAAAGACAACCAGTGATAAATCTTCTGGTATTTGGGCATGTATCCCAATCTGAATCACACAACAAGTTAACTCTGTAGCTGGTTGAGCTTGTAGCCAAATCCCTTGTCCAATTGTGCCTTTCCAGTATGTAACAACTCTAGTAGCTGCATCTCAATGTGATTTCTTTGGGTGCTGCATGAACTGACTTAAAGTCTATACTGCATAACAAATACCATGCCTAGTTATGGTTGCATACATGAGTTTACCAACAATCTTTTGATAAGAAGTTATGTATGAAAGGACTGCATCTTGTTTATAATTATCAGTTTGATCAACTTCTACTGAGGTGAGCCTTAAATTGGCCTCTGAAGGAGCAGGCGTTGGTTTAGCACCAGTAAGACCCATGTTTGAAATTAGTTGTAAAATATACTTTCTCTGATTTAGAAGTACACTTTTATAAGATCTCAGGACCTTAATACCAAAGAAATACTTAAGCTCCCCTAAGTCTTTCAGTTTGAATTGTTGATGTAATGCCCTCTTTGCTTCATCAATCATTTGCATGTTATGATCAGTAATGAGCAAATTATCAATATAAACTAAGACAACCATCTGACCTTCCCTCTTCTTCAGGGTAAACACTGTAGTCATGAGAAATTTGTCCAAAATCTGTAGCTAGCAAGGCATTAATGAGCTTGATATTTCATTGTATAGAACTTTATTTGAGGCCATATAAGAAGCTTAAAAGTCTACAGACTTTGAATTTCCCTTCATATATAAAACCACCAGGCAACTTCATGTAATAAACTTCCTCACCCAAATCATCTTGTAAGAAGACATTATAGACATCCATCTAGTATAAAGGCCAACCTTGACAGACAACCAAAGTAATAACACATCTCACTATCACTATTTTGGCAACAGGTGAGAAAGGTCATGGTAATCCAATTCCTCCCACTGATATGTAAATATTAAGCTCTAAAGCTCATCATCTAGGAAAGAAATTTTAGAGGAACTGAGAGAAGAGAAGAAAAGAACAAATTTTATATCATTGTATAATGAAAAGTTATGTGCAGTACAACAAAGATCTCATATATATAGACAAGGTGTGGGCCTCAAAATGTCTTCTAATCCTAAACCACTAACCTACACCTCAATGTCAGCTCATAGCCAGGCGGATCAGCTTACATGCAACTAACTCTAACTAACTCTGCAGAGTAAAACTAGAATTAACTGTTTCAATGAAACAAAAACTCAATAATAAAAACATTTAACTAATAGCAACTAAGATGATATTATTTCTTGTAAAATCCCTCCATCAAGATGAAGGGTGCAAAATGTTGAGTACACCAAACTTGTTAAGGAGATACAAATGTTGAGAATAACCCAAGCTCTTGGTTAATAAATCTAGTGCTGTGTAGCAACATACTGAGGATGAACTATGCCATATTTGATTTTGTCCCGGATAAAGTGACAGTCAATTTCAATGTGTTTAATCCTTTCATGAAAAATAGGACCCTTGGCTAATACTTTATCTTATGCCAATATTTCAGCCAGCTATCACAACTATTTAGCTAAATTTTCAGACTTAGTAGAGCCACAAACTTTCAAACAAACAGCTAACGATGATAGATGGATTCAAGCCATGAAATTAGAGATTCAAGATCTTGAAGCAAACAAAACCTGGGAAGTTGTTGATCTTTCAATAGGCAAAAGGGTAATTAGTTTAAGATGGGTGTATAAGGTTAAGTACATAGCCAATGGACAAGTGGAAAGATTCAAGACAAGATTGGTTGCAAAAGGCTATAGTCAGCGTGAGGGATTAGATTACCATGAACGCTTTCTCACCTGTTGCCAAAATGGTGACAGTATGGTGTGTGTTATTGCTTTAGTTGTCTCTCAAGGTTGGACTTTATACCAAATGGATGTCTATAATGCCTTATTACAAGGTGATTTGGATGAGAAAGTTTACATGGAATTGCCTGATGGTTTCACATGTGAAGGAAAATTCAAAGCTTGCAGACTTCTTAGATATGGCCTCAAATAAGCTTCTAAATAGTGAAATATCAAGCTTACCAATGCTTTGCTAGCTACAGATTTTGCACAAAGTTCTCATGACTACTCTCTATTTACCCTAAAGAAGGAGGAAGGTCTGATGATTATCTAGGTTTATATTAATGATTTACTCATTATAGACAGTAACATGCAAATGATTGATGAAGCAAAGATGGCATTATTTTTGGAAAAGTCAGGGGCACTATTAAAGTGCATGACAGGGTAGCAGCGGAAGAATACCTAAGTCTAAACTTTTTCTTTCAATTTGAACCAAAAGGAGACAAGAAAACCCAAGCAAAATAGTAATATGACAACAAATATATCAACCACACAAATACAATAAGACAAGAATATAATCAATCGCAAGAGATCAAATTTACGTGGAAAACCCTTCAATGTGAAGAGTAAAAATCTACGAAATCAAAACCTCCACTATAATCACCAAGAGTTACAATATTGTTCTCCAAAGTTGCTACCAAACAACGAGTAACAACACATAAATCACAACACCAAAAATAGAGAAATAAAAGAGCAAAAGCACCAAAAATGCAACTACTGTTCATGAATAAAAAACTGGAGCTACAGGCTATCAAATCCACCTCTGTCAGTTTTTAATTAAATATTGAGATGAGAGAAATAAGATGTCCAAAAATCAGCTCAATTAGATAAGAAACGAAGCGAAAATTATAATTTGAAGTTGACTGTTATGGCTGGAATTTTGGGCGAAAATCTGCACTTGTTTTTCTCTCTATGGCTGTCGAAAACTCTTTTGTGGATATTAAAAGAAGACCTAAAAGGATCTATATAAATGCCCCATAGTATTGGGCCTATGGAAAAAGTGTGTTGGTCCAAATTGGTCTTTATTTATCCACATAGGAAGGGAAAAAAACCCATAACCCAATAATTCTCCCCCTCCCGACTATGTGGAGGAGATCTCCATCCCGGCGATCATGCAACAATCTTCAAACTTCCCTTTTGGCAAAACTTATAGTCATCATGTCGAAACCATTACCATCCGTGTGAATCTTTTCAAGCTCAAGCAACTTAGAATCCAACACTACTTTGACTGTCACTGTCACACCCCTTTTTCGCTCGAGGTAGAGTCGAAGGGTTTTTCCAATTAAAGTGACAATATTGAATAGGGATTATTTTAATTACAGAGTCGCCACTTGAAATTGAGTTTTGGTGTTTCAAGTCACCTTTTTGAATCCCTAATCAAAAGGAAATAACTCTTTAATATGGTCTGCGAAAACAGAAGACCGGGTAAGGAATTCTGTTGACCGAAGGAAAGGTGTTAGGCACCCCTCGAGTCCCGTGGTTCTAGCACGGTCGCTTTTATTGACTTATGTTGATTTAAACTATTTTGATAAATTATATTAAGGTCTAAAATCGCTCATTTTTAATTATATCGAAAACTTGTCTATTATCCTATATTAAATAAATCGATGAAAGTTTTAAAAATATTTGTCAAGTTAATTTTAGAAAAATATTTATCAAGGTATATTTTTATATCCTTGTATTTTTAAATATCTCAAAAAGATGCGTATGCCGCATTCTTAATTTACCTAACATTAAAAACTTTAATTTATCTTTTATAAACTCATAACAATTTTTTTTATTCAAAACATTATTTATCCTTATCATTAAACTAAAGCAATAATCATTTAAAGCAATTAATTAATTTAATAAATAATTATCAAAATTTATTAACGAAATATAAATAAATAAATAAATAAATAAATAAATAATGATAATAATATCTCCTAAATCAATTAATTTCACTTGTTATAAATTTTTAAAATAATTTAATAATGCATAAAATTACACAGTTAAATATATCATGACTATGAAAAGGATAATAAGAAACTACTAATATTAATAACGTGACATTATATCACAATATGTTAATATATTACATTCTTTAAAAATATGAGTCATTGTTATATTCCAAAACTACTTCTTTATCTTAAAATAATTGCATAAATATATTATTTCATATTTCTCAATTATCAACCAAAATTGTATCATGCCACTGGAAAAATAAAGACACGGCCAGATCTCTAAGTTTTTCGATGGACGTTAACGGAAGAAAAGAAAAAGGGCGATGCCAGTTAGGGAGGCCAACTCCAGTGAGTTGATTCGCCGGCGTGGGTATTTTTGGGCTAGTGGTGACTGGCGGCGGCGGGGGAAGGAGAAGGGCGACGGGAAAGGGGGAGTATCAGCGTGGCGGCGCAACAAAGGGGTGGGAAGGTGGCATCGCGATGGCGGATCCTCACCGGCAGTGGTGAAGTTCACCGGTGGGGGATGGTTTTTGGTTGAGTTTTTCAGTAGTGGGGTGGATTTAGGATTTCCCAATCTGATTTTAGTATTTTTTGGCGAGTCTCGTCGCCGGAATAGTAATAGCAGTATTAATGGAATCACTGTTTTCTATATATTTTCCAACGAAAAGAAAGAGAAAAAAAAAAATCTTCTTCGATTCAAAACTCTTTTTTTTTTTAATCAAACCCCAAATTTTATTGTTTATTTACTAATTTTCTCTCCGCTAATTTTTATCATTTTTTATACTGTGTGTGTGCACATGACAGTATATGCATGTGTTTTTTTTTTGGATGGGTGTGTGTGCCTGTGTATGTGGAAAAGTGGATTGATATAACTGTGCGTGAATGTGAATTAATAATTACTGTATAAGTGATTTTACTCTGTTTTTAACATATACAGATAAAAAATAAATACTTTTTATTGTTAACAGTAATGTAACTTAATTCATAAAAATACTTAAACATTTTTTCTTTCATGCTTTTCACTTTAACATCTATAAAATAAATATTACATGATTAAATAAAAATCAACAATATTACATGATTAAATAAGAACCTGTTGATGAAGCAATAGATCGTCACCGAAAATCTCAAGCGGAATACTAAACTTCAACTTCACACTTTTTGTCTCTTTTATTTTTTGATGTTTTTCTCTCTGCTTTTTTTTTTTTTTACTCCTCAAGTGTCTAGGCAGAAATAGTGTAATGCACGTAGAATCTCCTTTTTTACTCTGTCTTTAGAATCCTTTAAATACAGGTATTTGGGAGGGAGTAGTTATTTTTTTTTTTTTGGGGGGGGGGGAATGGTTATTATCTGATATGGGGAAAGGGGAAATTTAAAAATTTTAAAAAATCTTTTCCCTTTTTTTTTTTTAAATAATAATAATAATAAAAAAAATAATACTTGTAAAAATAATAATAATAAATAAATAATAAATAAATTTAGAAAAAAATAAAATAATAATAATAAATAGATAAATATAACAATAACTGATTTATATTTTAGAAAATATAATAAAATTCATAAATAACTTTAAATAACTATAACTAAATAATACTAAAACTTGCTAGCTTATTTATTTAAATTCAAAAGGAAAATATTTAATATCCTAAAATTAAATTCATTTAATTATTTATATTATATTAAAAATAAAATAATAGTCAAAATAATATATGATTAAATATAAATATAAATATTTAATATCGATAAACAAGTTAAAATTTAGGGAGGATAAAAAATCACGTGTCTACATTTTTGCCCCTCTTTGTGTGAAATCTCGAAGAGTTTTCATACAAAGAAGTAGACAAGATATGATTTTTGACCCTCCAATTATTTGAAAGGTAAAAATAAAAAAAAAAATATGACCGAGTCCTGTTTTTGGACATCCTACCTATCCCGGGTTATAAGGGAATCAGGTCATGAGTAGTTCAAAAGGTAATTTGGTGAGAGAAAAAGTTAAAGTCGAGTGAGATTCCGCCGAGTTTCCGGTTGACAGCTTTTGCTTTTACATTCAACTGACTAATAAAAAAAAAATACAAGTAAAAATTGCAATCTCTAGAATCTTGATTCAAATCTTCATGACTTGAACTTGAAAATTTACCCTATTCTTCAGGCGGGCTCCTGGACTTACAATTCTTCACCCTGTTCTTTAGGCGGGCTCCTGGACTTACAATTCTTCACCCTGTTCTTCAGGCGGGCTCCTGAACTTTCAACTTCTTCACCCTGTTCTTCAAGCGGGCTCCTGGACTTACAATTCTTCACTCTGTTCTTCAGGCGGGCTCCTGAACTTTCAACTTCTTCACCCTGTTCTTCAGGCGGGCTCCTGGACTTACAATTCTTCACCCTGTTCTTCAGGCGGGCTCCTGAACTTTCAACTTCTTCACCCTGTTGTTCAGGCGGGCTCCTGGACTTACAATTCTTCACTCTGTTCTTCAGGCGGGCTCCTGAACTTTCAACTTCTTCACCCTGTTCTTCAGGCGGGCTCCTGGACTCAAAGCAAATAGTGAAACAGAAAAATAACATCCCATTCTTCAAGAGGGTCATGTATATAAAATAAATTCCCATTCTTTAGTAGGATTCTGAGCATTAAAATAAATTCCCATTCTTCAGGAGGGTCCTGTCCATAAAATAAATTCTCATTCTTCAGAAGGATCTTGTCCCATTCTTGAGGGAGGTCCTGAGCATAAAACAAATTTCGTATAACACACATAAAATTTTGCCCCAGTTTGTACTGAAAAAATTTATGTGTTACTGGATCTTAATATATCTTGCAAAAAATAAAGTTTATCATGACCGAGATCCAGTATCGGATGTTGTAATCATGCTTCCTGCATTGAATAAAGTGTGAAATTGCATCCTTTATTTGAAAATAATCATTTCATCTCTGTTCCAAACAAAGAAAAATTGTGAGTTTTAGAACATGTGGTGGTTGGTTTGTGGCATTTGCTTTTGAAGTGGCCGCTCTCGCACTTGCCATGCTCAACTCTTTTCCAATCCATGATAATCTTCTTTGAATTGTCATATTTCTGACTCAGAATTCTGACTACTGAAATCCTCAACTCAAATCATATTTCTGTTATATGGTGCTTCTGAATTTAGCTTCCAATACATCCCTTAGATTTTCACGAGTTTAAAATTGTCAAATTACAATCATCTTGAGTACCTTACTTTACTTTGAAATGTTGTCTCTGTAGATCGGCCCTTTGTCTTGCTTTGTACCCTTAAAGGAGTTGGTAGCGAGTTTGAAGTCTTTTCTGACTCGACCTGATGTGAATTTGACTCAAAAGGCTACAAAGATTTTTGTTTGATGACAAAGACACAAAAATAAAAATAAAACAAAATAAAAAGACAATATATATCTATTTTTCAAAACAAAGAGAAAACTTATCTGAACGTGGAAGTCGATTCTGGTGATTATGACATGCATTTTGAATAAAACAACCAGATCTACCCACACCAATCATTACAACTTTTTGTCCACATATTGAGCTTGAAATTAAGCCAATCTTGAATTTTTTTCCTTCTTGATAACAACCTTTCTTAAGCTAGTGTCACCTCAATGGGTTTTTGCCAACGAGCCTATCTCCTTTTCATTTTCGTCTCAGCTCACAGTCGTCTTATGATGCCCGAAAGGGTTTTCACCAATAAGACTCTCTCATTTTCATTTTTTTTAATAAACACCCAAAATATGAAATATCATGCACTCATAATATGTTTAGCCTTGACATTCTCAAAGATTAATCCGAAGGTCTTTCTTTGGTTGTAACTTGACTTTCGGATAGGGTTAGAAAGAAAGGTAGGCATGAGGCTAAAAAAAATAAAATTATATAACATTGGGTGAAACATACAACTTTTGAAATCAATTCTTTTAAGAAAATAAATTTTTTGCCCCAGTTTCATTTCATTCTGGGTAATTTGAATTTTCTTCTGGTTAGACCGAACCCCGGAGTAGGGCTGCCTACGTATCTTGTCATAGCAAGAATCAGGTCAAACGTAGTTCATGAAACATCATTCTTTTGTTTGATTTTGAATTTTTGATTGATTTTTTTTTTTTGATTCCAAAAGAGGGGTTCGAAGAAAAATAAAAGCTCAAAGGGGTAAGCAAAGGTTTATATATTATTCAAATAGTAGAACAAAATGCCTTCATCATTTCAATTTTTAAAAATATAAGTGCAAAACATACATAACATAATTGTACATGAATATCATACATAATATCTTTTAATTGCGTCAGCATTGACCGACATTCCTTCCATTTTTCCTTCTACATCAGTCAGATATAACGCGCCATTAGGTAACATTTTCTTTACCATGAATGGCCCATGCCAATTAGGAGAAAATTTGCCTTTGGCTTCAATCTGATGAGGAAGGATGCGTTTTAGTACTAACTGACCAACTTCAAAATGTCTGTGACACACCTTTTTATTATATGCTCGTGCCATTCTCTTCTGATATAGTTGTCTGTGACATATTGACGTCAATCTTTTTTCATCAATCAAGCTTAATTGCTCCAAACGAGTCTTGACCCATTGGTCTTCATCAATTTTAGCTTCCACAACTACTCGAAGAGATGGAATCTCAATCTCTGCAGGTATAACTGCTTCAGTTCCATACACTAACAAGTAAGGAGTTGCACCAATTGAAGTCCGAACTGTAGTACGATAACCCAACAAAGCAAAAGGTAACTTTTCATGCCATTGTCGGGAACCTTGCACCATCTTACGAAGTATTTTCTTTAAATTCTTATTGGCAGCTTCTACAGCTCCATTCGCCTTTGGACGATAAGGAGTTGAATTTCGATGCATAATCTTAAATTGCTGGCACACTTCTTGCATCAGATGGCTATTAAGATTCGCAGCATTATCCGTGACAATTATCTTTGGAATGCCGAAACGACAAATGATGTTGGAGTGAATAAAATCAACCACAACCTTCTTGGTCACTGACTTGAAAGTCGCTGCTTCTACCCATTTCATGAAATAATCAATGGCTACCAAGATGAACCTATGTCCATTCGAGGCCTTTGGTTCAATTGGTCCAATTACGTCCATTCCCCAAGCCATAAAAGGCCATGGAGCAGTCATTGTATGCAACTCAGATGGAGGGGAATGTATCAAGTCTCCATGTACCTGGCATTCATGACATTTACGAACGAAATTGATGGAATCTCGCTCCATGGTGAGCCAATAATGACCTGCTCGGAGTATTTTCTTTTCCAAAACATACCCACTCATGTGTGGTCCACAAATTCCAGGATGTACTTCAGTCATGATTTTTGAAGCTTCTTTAGCATCTACACACCTCAGAAGTCCCAAATCAGGAGTCCTCTTATACAAGATTCCTCCACTTAAGAAAAATCCACTAGACAAACGTCGAATGGTTCTCTTTTGATTACCATTAGTATGTACAGGATACTTCCCAGTCTGAATATATTCTTTGATATCATAGAACCAAGGCTCCCCATCAAATTCTTCTTCAACCACATTACAATATGCATGTTGATCATGAATCTGTATATGCAAATGGTCAATATAAGTTTTATCGGGATGTTGAAGCATCGAAGATAAGGTCGCCAAAGCATCAGCAATCTCATTATGAGCTCTGGGAATGTGTTTGAACTTCACTAATATAAATCGTTGACAAAGATCTTGCAAACAACTTCTATATGGTAGGAGTTTCGAATCACGAGTCTCCCAATCTCCTTGGATTTGGTGGACTAATAAATCTGAATCTCTTAATACCAACAATTCTTGGACCCCCATGTCAATGGCTAATCTCAATCCTAGAATGCAAGCTTCGTATTCTGCCATATTATTGGTACAGTAGAATCGAAGTTGGGATGTTATGGGATAATATTGTCCTGATTCAGAAATAAGAACCGCTCCTATCCCCACTCCTTTTATATTAGCATCTTCATCAAAGAACAACTTCCAGTCTGAATGACAATCTTCTAAAACAAACTCATCAACATACAATACCTCTTCATCTGGAAAATAAGTCTTCAATGGTTCGTACTCCTCATCAATAGGATTTTCAGCCAAATGATCCGCCAAGGCTTGATCTTTCATTGCAGTTCGTGTCACATAAATAATATCAAACTCTGTGAGCAACATCTGCCATTTCGCGAGTCTGCCTGTGGGCATAGGCTTCTGAAAGATGTACTTTAAAGGATCCATATGAGAGATGAGGTAAGTAGTATAAGATGACAAGTAATGTTTCAGCTTTTGAGCTACCCAAGTTAACGCGCAACACGTTTTCTCAAGAAGAGTGTACTTAGCCTCATAAGTGGTAAACTTTTTGCTGAGGTAGTAGATGGCTTGTTCTTTTCTTCCTGTGACATCATGTTGACCCAATACATATCCAAAAGAATTATCTAAAACAGACATGTACAATATCAAGGGTCGGCCTGACTCTGGAGGAACCAAAATAGGCGGATTCGACAAGTGTCTCTTAATTCTGTCAAATGCCTCTTGACATTCTTTAGTCCATTCAACTTTAATATTCTTCTTCAACAACTTGAATATTGGCTCGCAAGTTGTCGTAAGCTGAGCAATGAATCTACTGATATAATTCAACCTTCCAAGTAAACTCATCACCTCCGTTTTATTTTTCGATGGAGGTAAATCTTGGATAGCTTTTATTTTTGAAGGATCTAACTCAATACCACGTCGACTGACTATAAAACCCAAAAGTTTTCCTGACGGAACTCTAAATACACATTTTGCTGGATTAAGTTTGAGATCATACCTCCGAAGCCTTTCAAAGAATTTTCTCAAATCTTTGATATGATTAAATTGCTCTCTCGACTTAATGATCACGTCATCCACATAAACTTCAATTTCTTTGTGCATCATGTCATGAAACATTGTGGTCATTGCCCTCATGTAAGTTGTCCCAGCATTCTTTAATCCAAAAGGCATAAATCTATAACAATATGTCCCCCATGGAGTAATAAATGATGTCTTTTCCGCATCTTCTGGATCCATAATGATCTGGTGATACCCCGCATAACAATCCACAAAAGAAGCAAGATTATGTTTGGCACAATTGTCCAATAAAATATGAATATTGGGAAGTGGAAAATTATCTTTTGGACTTGCTTTATTTAAATCACGATAATCAACACACATCTGAACTTTGCCGTCTTTCTTTGGAACAGGGACAATATTTGCCAACCAAGTAGGATACTGGGACACTTGAATGACTTTAGCCTCAAGTTGTTTAGTAATTTCCTCTTTAATTCTTACACTCATGTCAGTTTTGAGTTTTCTTAACTTTTGCTTGACAGGAGGAAAAACAGGATCAATTGGCAACTTGTGAACTACCAAATCAGTGCTTAAACCGGGCATATCATCATAAGACCACGCAAAGATGTCTTTATACTCATGCAAAGATTCAATTATAGCTTTCTTTTGTTGTGGTTGAACATGTACACTTATCTTAATCTCCCTAATATTTCCAAGATCTCCTAAATTGATCGCCTCAGTTTCTTCCAAATTGGGATTTGTCTTATTCTCAAAATGTTTGAAGTCTTTGCTTATATCCTCAAATGTTTCCTCTTCATCGTATTCAACCTCTTTATTCATTATTTCAAAATTAGATTGGTTTTTTAACTCTGGTGAACAATTCTTCATGCATGTCATATCATTAGAATCGGCATAGAAAGAACTGTATGATAGAGAATAAATAAATAAAAATCAGACTTAAAATAAAACGAAGGGAAACTGCGCTTTATTAGAAACATAGATAGAAAGAGTTTTAACCTAAAATACCAGATTTAAAGTTCTGAATTATAATCCTAGAATGATTTAAATTACAGGAATAAAAACAAACAAACTACTAAGACTGTAAGAAAACAAATAAACTACCAAGACTCTTTTATAATTGGGAGGGGAGTGGCCTCCCAATTGTTAAGCTGGACATCAGGGCCGACAAACTGCACATCTGCATTACTGGCACCTTCCCCAATTTCAACCATATCAGCTTCAATGAACATATTCTGAAAAAGGTCAATCAACTATGTATCATCATCATTCATTGATTTTGCAACAGGTAACTTGGAGGATCCGACATCACTGAATTTATAAAAGACTCATGAAGTGGCGGTATCGGCTTGTCAAGTGACCACGACTCTTTCTTACGCTTTTTAGCCTTCTTTATATCTTCAGCAGTAGGCTCGTATCCCAGACCAAAAGTACCAAAGTTCTCATAGAGGTTTACTGGATGAACTATGCCTTGCAAAAATATCCCTAGACCTTTTCCTGGTTCGAAGCCATGCTTCAACATTTCATTCACTACCATAACAGATGCAGAGGACAATTGTGGTCTTGCGATGAGATTCCCCTCGAGGATATGCTCAACAACCACTACCTCAGAAGCTTGATGAATTAACACATTGGCAGTATTTGCTTCGATGGAAGAAACAGAGTAGTCTTTATACATTGATAAGTCTCCTTCACCATGAACCACTATCTCTTGCCTGTCACATTCGAATTTGACCATTTGATGCAACGTTGATGCGACTGCTTTAGCCCTATGAATCCATGGCCTTCCCAATAACATATTATATGAAGCATCAATGTTCAGTACTTGAAAATCCATAGCAAAATCCACAGGCCCAATTTTCAATATGAGTTCTATTTCACCAATGGCATCAGTTTTTTATCCGACAAAACCTTTGACGCACACATTGTTAGGTCGGATTCTTTCCACATTAACATTCAACTTTTGTAAAGTTGACATAGGACAAATGTTAGCGCCTGATCCTCCATCAATTAAAACTCGAGTGATGATGGAATGTTTGCATTTCTCAGAAATGTACAGACCTTTGTTATGCTCCGTACCTTCTATAGGCAATTCATCGTCTGAAAAAGTAATTTTATTTGCTTCAACGATCCTTCCAACAACTTTTTCCAGCTGATTTACTCTAATCTCACTAGGAACACATGCTTCATTAAGAATCTTCATTACAGCCTTGCGGTGTTCCTCTGAATGTATCAATAAAGACAACAAAGAAATCTGTGCTGGTGTCTTCTTCAACTGTTCTATAACAGAATATTCTGGCAATTTTATTTTCTTTAAGAATTCTTCAGCTTCTTCATCAGTGACAGGCTTCTTGACTGTCATTCGTTCTTCACCACCTTGTTTATTCTTTCTTAACTCTACTGGAGCATAACATCTTCCAGATTGAGTTAATCCCCCTACTTCATCTACATCTTCAATCACTTCTTTCCCTTTGTGCATCACCACAACGCGATCATAATTCCAAGGGACTGCCTTGGTATCGACCATAGGCAGCTGTGACACTGGTTTAATAACAATAGGAGTTACAGGAGCTCCTTTTATGATTAAAAGAGGCTTATTAGATCTTCCAGGAATAATGAGTTTCGGCTTTATTTGACTTGATCCAATATTTTCTGAAATCTCTTTCCCCATCGCCAAGGGATCATTCGATGATTCGGGTTTTGCTATCACCACCTTCACTTCTGCAGGTTTTTCTTTCGTTAAATCTACAACATTTGCTGATTTTTTCGAATCAGTTTTAATTTTAATGATCGGCTTAAAGGGAATCATAACGTCTTCACCACTGAGTATCACATCAAGCATGTTTGTTTCATTATGATCTGGCAGCGGATTTTGATTGACATTTGGAGCGCCTGAACTTTCTACCATAATCTGTTGGGTATTAATCAACTCTTGAATGGCTCTTTTCAGATACCAACATTTCTCTGTGTCGTGCCCTGGGGCATCAGAACAATATTCACATCTTCTAGAATAGTCCAAATTCTTCGGAGGAGGATTCAGGATCCTTCTCTCAATTGGGTTTAGAACATTCATTTTTCTCAATCTATGAAATAAACTGGTGTAAGATATTCCAATAGGAGTGAAATTATCTTTTACCATGTTATCCCTTTTGAATTCTGCTCTAGGCCGAAAATTAGACCTCGGAGGGCCTCTTTGAACTTGCGGGGCTATTGGATGATTTTGGATTGCTGGTGTACGCTACTGCGGGTAAGAAGGACCTCGAGCATATCGTTGTGTATTGTAAATAGGATATTGGGGAGGTGGAACAAAATATAATGGATTCTGTGTGTATGGTTGACGCGCACCTCTCCAATTTTGTCGTGGACCTGCCATGACAGTTGCTACATCCTCTTTTCTTTTCTTTCCCCTAAAACTTCCTGTACCACTTTGAATTGCCTGTGTTGTTGCTTTTAAAGCGGCCTGGCTGATGATCTTTCCTGATTTGATTCCGCTTTCTACCATCTCTCCAACTTTGATAACTTCTGCAAATGTGCTTCCGATAGTAGAGAGCAAATGATGGAAATAATCAGGTTCTTGTGCTTGCAGAAAAATATCAATCATTTCAGATTCTTTTATCGATGGTCTAACTCTTGAAGCTTGCTCCCTCCATCTGATGGCATATTCTCGAAAACTTTCAGTCATCTTTTTTCTCATATTGGCAAGCATAGTGCGATCTGGCACTATCTCAATGTTATACTGAAATTGTTGAACGAAATCTTGAGCCATGTCGTCCCACATGTGCCAACGAGAAATGTCTTGGTCAATGAACCATTCAGAAGCTATCCTTGTAAGGCTTTCTCCAAAGTACGCCATCAATAATTCTTTTTTTCCTTCTGTTCCCCTTAATTGATTGCAAAACTTTTTCAAATGAGCTACAGGATCGCCGTGTCCTTCATATTTGTCAAATTTTGGCATTTTGATTCCTATCGGCAAATGAACATCAGGAAACATACATAAATCCTTGTATGAAACACTTTTAGGTCCACCTACTCCTTTCATATTTCTCATACTTTGTTCCAGGCTTCTAACTTTTTTAGCCATCTCCTCCTGTTCCTCATTCTTAGCAATCTTCTCAATCACGATAGGAGTATCGCGTTGATGAATATGATAATGTAGATTTTGTGATTTGAAAGTCATTTCAGGAGGATATAACATATCATGATTTGGTTTTCCCATATTCTTTGGTATTGTCGGTTGAATACCCGCAGTAGCTGGCGCTACAGAAGTAAAAAGTGGGTTATTTGCGACAGATGGATTTGGTGGGCGCACGGTAGAAGTACCAGCAACTCCAGACATATTAGCAAATGGGCCAAATCCTGGTGGGTAAAATGGATCACTAGTTTGAGTTGGGTCAGAATTTGGATCATTTGAAGTTGAAAGTCCAGGGATTGAAGAAGGCGGGGCTTGTCCATTCAACCAAGCTTTGTACATCTCCGCCATCTGTTGTTTTAATGCCTTTATTTCTTCCATTGATGTTACTTCCTGCGAAATCAACTGATTCTACTCTTCTTCACTATCAGACTCTATATCTTCTCTGCGAGTCATTCTTCTTTTACCCTTGTATCTGGTATTATACGGATGTGATGCCAGTTTAAACCACAAACCAACCACCAATTATTTTATCTTTCTGTTATCAAGTAGCAAACGGGTGAGTGTTATATATTTAACACATTATAATGCCACGTTATATGTCATGTTTCTATATGCATTTCCAACCTATCATGGAAGCTTTGTGTTTCATCCCGGCTTTTTTAGGCTTATTTTCAAAAGTTATGATCGAACCCTTTGGAGGGTTGCCTACGTATCATGTCAGGACATGAATCAGATCTTGCGTAGTTCGGGAATAATTTAACAAAATTATTTTGTCCTTTTTTATTATTATTGAAGAAAATAAATAAAGTAAGTAAAGTAAAACATATGTAATATATATAGAAATAAACAGTCAACTTCATTACATTCTATAATATAAATACGATAAAATAACTGACCTAACTCCTAAAATAAAACCTACTAACTGACATCTGAAAACTAAAAGACATAATATCTAAACAAGAAATTTTAAAACTGAAAATGAAAAACTATGACAAAGAAAACAACGATCCATTCAAGGAGCTTTCGATTTAATATGTCCTCCCAAACTCAAATATATGTCCTCCAATGAAGTAGTGAGTCGCTGTGCGAAAGCTGGTACTTGTGCCAAAAAGTCCTCACAATCCAACTGCTGATAATCCAAAACCCATTCTGGCAGTATCCTGCGCTACACGGTGGACCTTCCCTCGAAGGGAACTGAGAGCCTGATCCCATTCCTGGGCCTGTCGATCTCGGAAATCAACCATCTCTCTTGCACGTTGTTCACGAGCAGAAACAACCTCCAACTGTTCTCGCAATATTCCTCTTTCACGAATCCACTGAGATCTCTCTCGATCAAATTCTTCTTGCATATTCTTTTCAACTTCTTAAAGTTGTTGTCGGCGAGATGCGACAAGTTATGCAACGTGTGACCCCCTAGTGGTAGCAAACTTGATTTGTCCCCGAAGCGCAACCTCAATATCTGCTGACTTAGCTTTCTCTTCAGAAAATTCCCTTTGTTGTTCGTCTATTTTTACCCTGGCATGCTCTAATTCTACTCTCAAAACTTGGTTGGCTTCATGATATTCTCGCATGGCTCTTTCAATTCCTATCCTGATTGCAGCTTCCTGATCTATAGGTCCCTTAACCGATCTTTCTGGTCTGACTGGCGGACTCGACTGTTCTTCAAACCATTCACGGTAATCTGGGTGCACTTCTTCTTTCTCACGCTCTATGACCATCGTTTCAATCCCTATAATACGGCAACCCTCCCAAATCTGCTGGGCCAAATCTTCTGGAAGTGGAATCTCTGGTCTGACCTCAAATACGAACTCAGTCATGTTTTCCGTTATGGGAATTATTTGACGCCTGCCTAGCTGACGTAGAACCCTCAATGGAACATACGGTTGAACACCTCTAATACCCATTAATAACAAGAATGGCCGAATGACAGAACTATATATGACTTGCCTCCAAGGGAACCAATGGAGATTTCAAGTGACTTTATCTGCTGTCAAAGAACGAAAAAGATTAACCCAATCTCCAACTTCTTTTGGACATTTATATTTCTCCATTCTTTCCTCGTAATCGTTGATGCGATTAAATCGCTCAGGATCAAACTTTGTCAATGTAGGACGTTGATAAAGATGCTCCACAATCCACATCTGTAACAAGATATTACATCCTTCAAAAAAACTCTTTCCCTTCTGACAAACAGTCAGAGCACGGTAAATATCAGCTAGGATCATCGGTACCATAGTGTAATCTTTCTTAATCAGTATCTGTACCACTCCCGCTAAACGAATATTAATTTTTTCTTCTCTTCTCGGGAAGACCATTGTGCCTAAAAAGGCTACCATGAATGCAAATCGTCTGTGAATTTTCCAAACCTCAAAACTCCCCTTATTACAAAGTTGTTTACCGTACTTTTCAAACCCTTCTTGCTTTCCGTATCTGTCATACAAAAATTGCAAGGAAACCCAACCTTTTTTCATTGATTCTTCTTTTGTATTCCTTATGTTCATGAGCTTGCAAAATCTGTTTATTGAAATAAGTCTTGGGGCTATAAGTTTCTTCTGATGCATATCCGCATATCCAACATAGCCCGCTATCTCTTCTAAAGTAGGTGTCAACTCAAAATCTGAAAAGCGGAATACATTATTCTTCGGGTCCCAGAAATTCAGTAATGCAACAATCACTTTCCTATTAGGGTTGATTCTCATGATACTCGTCAAAAAACCCAAATACTTATGTATCTCGTCATAATCGAAAGTATCCATTGCATTCCACCATAACCAAAGTTGTAGAGGGGTACAATCTACAACCTGAAGTGGTACACTCCCATCTCTCTTTCTCTTTGAACGCTTTTCACGAACAGGGGGGACATTTTATACCTATTGACAGGGACATAAGATTAATAAATATCTAGACTTAGACAAAACTTAATTTATTAATTTTGAAAAGAATTTATGACTTAACTTGTAAAATCTAGTGTGACCATTATTTGGACTTAGTTACAAAGAACAATTTTATCAAAAATCAAAGCGAGAGAAACAAGATTGATAATATTTTTTTTTTAAGAAAAACACTTATTTAAATTGACTCTATAAAAAAAAACTTTGTTATAACAGACTTCTAGATAATTTTATCTATATGTTTGAAGACAATATTCCCTAAGTACAAAAATAAAATAAAAGGACTCAAAAAAAAATAAAAAATAAAAAAAATAGAATGACCGTTTTATGTATGAAGTTGTATAAAAATTTTAGTCTCACGACCCTAAAGGTTCAAGACTATTAAAATTGATATATATATATTTTTTTGTAAAAACTTAGCCTCATGATCCCTAAAGATTCCGGGTTGTCGAAATATATTTTTATTTTATTGTTATTATTATTATTATTATTATTATTATTATTATTTTTTATTTTTTTTTTAAATCTTAGCCTCATGATCCCTAAAGATTCTGGGCTGTTAAAATATATATAAAAATAGGACTTGAGAATTAGAAAAATAATTATGAAAGTAATCATATTTTTAAAATATTCCCCAATAAATCTATGAATAATTTTTCAAAAGATAGGGTCGTATCCTGGGAAGGACTTCCTACGTATCTCACTAAGAGTGAGAATCAGACCCCCGTAGTTCATATAACCCATAAAACTATGTTACTAAAAATTTTCTCTTTTAAAAATAAAATTTTTCTTTAAAAAAAATGATTCACTAAGTGTGACGATAATTTAATCTCTTGCATTTTAATGTTGCCTAAAAGCCGGTCAACACACAAATAGCCTTCCAAACAAATGTCAAAGAGCACGTAGGATGCACATGTTGGTCTTTATAAAGCAGGTTACCTGTCCTAGACAGACCCGACCCCTGTGCCGAGTCCCGCTAAGTCAAATGCATATGATGCAAATAAAGCGGCACCTAATAGGGATAACCAGATTCTGAGTTTTCAGTTCTTCTAAGTTTAAGCCTAATAGGGATAGGTGTCTAGACTGGCTTACCCGAGCGGACACTCGAGCCGGGGAGGGACAACTTGGTCGGTAGCAGGGCAACACCGCCTTCGTTGTCGATCCGAACCCCGCCTAACATGTGTGACTATATCCTTCACCGGGTGCTTTGACACTCCGGCTATCTCAAAAAGAAGGTGGGATGCATATGCTGCATTCCCTCTATCCTATTTCAGAGACTCAGAGGGGGTACGCAAGAGAAGACAATATATAAGACAAATCAAATAATATCAAAGCGGTAAATAAGCGACAAGTAGCACATAAGGTCAATAAACACAATATCAACAATAATTAAAGCAAGTATAAGTCAATATAAAAAGCTCGAATTCTTATCATTCCCCAGCAGAGTCGCCAGAGATGTCACACCCCTTTTTCGCTCGAGGTGGAGTCGAAGGGTTTTTCCAATTAAAGTGACAATATTGAATAGGGATTATTTTAATTACAGAGTCGCCACTTGAAATTGAGTTTTGGTGTTTCAAGTCACCTTTTTGAATCCCTAATCAAAAGGAAATGACTCTTTAATATGGTCTGCGAAAACAGAAGACCGGGTAAGAAATTCTATTGACCGAAGGAAAGGTGTTAGGCACCCCTCGAGTCCCGTGGTTCTAGCACGGTCGCTTTTATTGACTTATCTTGATTTAAACTATTTTGATAAATTATATTAAGGTCTAAAATCGCTCATTTTTAATTATATCGAAAACTTGTGTATTATCCTATATTAAATAAATCGATGAAAGTTTTAAAAATATTTGTCAAGTTAATTTTAGAAAAATATTTATCAAGGTATATTTTTATATCCTTGTATTTTTAAATATCTCAAAAAGATGCGTATGCCGCATTCTTAATTTACCTAACATTAAAAACTTTAATTTATCTTTTATAAACTCATAACAACTTTTTTTATTCAAAACATTATTTATCCTTATCATTAAACTAAAGCAATAATCATTTAAAGCAATTAATTAATTTAATAAATAATTATCAAAATTTATTAACGAAATATAAATAAATAAATAAATAAATAAATAATGATAATAATATCTCCTAAATCAATTAATTTCACTTGTTATAAATTTTTAAAATAATTTAATAATGCATAAAATTACACAGTTAAATATATCATGACTATGAAAAGGATAATAAGAAACTACTAATATTAATAACGTGACATTATATCACAATATGTTAATATATTACATTCTTTAAAAATATGAGTCATTGTTATATTCCAAAACTACTTCTTTATCTTAAAATAATTGCATAAATATATTATTTCATATTTCTCAATTATCAACAAAAATTGTATCATGCCACTGGAAAAATAAAGACACGGTCAGATCTCTAAGTTTTTCGATGGACGTTAACGGAAGAAAAGAGAAAGGGCGATGCCAGTTAGGGAGGCCAACTCCAGTGAGTTGATTCGCCGGCGTGGGTATTTTTGGGCTAGTGGTGACTGGCGGCGGCGGGGGAAGGAGAAGGGCGACGGGAAAGGGGGAGTATCAGCGTGGCGGTGCAGCAAAGGGGTGGGAAGGTGGCATCGCGATGGCGGATCCTCACCGGCAGTGGTGAAGTTCACCGGTGGGGGATGGGTTTTGGTTGAGTTTTTCAGTAGTGGGGTGGATTTAGGATTTCCCAATCTGATTTTAGTATTTTTTGGCGAGTCTTGTCGCCGGAATAGTAATAACAATATTAATGGAATCACTGTTTTCTATATATTTTCCAACGAAAAGAAAGAGAAAAAAAAAATCTTCTTCGATTCAAAACTCCTTTTTTTTAATCAAACCCCAAATTTTATTGTTTATTTACTAATTTTCTCTCCGCTGATTTTTATCATTTTTTATACTGTGTGTGTGCACATGACAGTATATGCATGTGTTTTTTTTTTGGATGGGTGTGTGTGCCTGTGTATGTGAAAAAGTGGATTGATATAACTGTGCGTGAATGTGAATTAATAATTACTGTATAAGTGATTTTACTCTGTTTTTAACATATACAGATAAAAAATAAATACTTTTTATTGTTAATAGTAATGTAACTTAATTCATAAAAATACTTAAATATTTTTTCTTTCATGTTTTTCACATTAACATCTATAAAATAAATATTACATGATTAAATAAAAATCAACAATGTTACATGATTAAATAAGAACCTGTTGATGAAGCAATAGATCGTCACCGAAAATCTCAAGCGGAATACTAAACTTCAACTTCACACTTTTTGTCTCTTTTATTTTTTGATGTTTTTCTCTCTGCTTTTTTTTTTTTACTCCTCAAGTGTCTAGGCAGAAATAGTGTAATGTACGTAGAATCTCCTTTTTTACTCTGTCTTTAGAATCCTTTAAATACAGGTATTTGGGAGGGAGTAGTTATTTTTTTTTGGGGGGGGGGGAGGGGGGGATGGTTATTATCTGATAGGGGGAAGGGGGAAATTTAAAATTTTAAAAAAATCTTTTCCCTTTTTTTTTTTT
Source organism: Capsicum pubescens (assembly GCA_030864215.1). NCBI lineage: Eukaryota > Viridiplantae > Streptophyta > Magnoliopsida > Solanales > Solanaceae > Capsicum > Capsicum pubescens. Next base: position 243,198,091 of record CM061549.1, on the reverse strand, counting down.
AAAATAATAATAATAATAATAATAAAAATAATACTTGTAAAAATAATAATAATAAATATATAAATATAACAATAACTGATTTATATTTTAGAAAATATAATAAAATTCATAAATAACTTTAAATAACTATAACTAAATAGTACTAAAACTTGCTAGCTTATTTATTTAAATTCAAAAGGAAAATATTTAATATCCTAAAATCAAATTTATTTAATTATTTATATTATATTAAAAATAAAATAATAGTCAAAATAATATATGATTAAATATAAATATAAATATTTAATATCGATAAACAAGTTAAAATTTAGGGAGGATCAAAAATCACGTGTCTACAGTCACAATAAAGCATACACCTGTCTTGAGCACAACCAAGTTCCCCCAAGAATCTCTTCATCCAAAGTAATTCTTTACAAGCTTCAATGACAACAATAAGCTCAGCTTCTGTAGTAGATAGAGCAACACAATTTTACAATCTAGATTGCCAAGACACAGCTCCCCCTGCAAAAGTAACCAAATACCTTGAAGTAGACTTGCGAGTATCAACATCATCAGCCATGTCTGAATCAGTATAACCACAAAGAATAGACTTTCCTGTACCAAAACACAAACTCAGACGAGAAGTGCCACAAAAATATCTCATAATTCACTTCATAACATTCCAGTGTTCCTTTCCGAATTAGAAAGAAAACGGCTAACAATATCAATATCATGAGAAATATTCAATCTTGTACAAATCATTGCATACATCAAACTACCAACGGTTGAAGCATAAAGAACTTTCTTTATATTTTTCTTCTCATCATCACTAGAAGGACACTACTCCGTGCTCAATGAAGTGCATAGCTAAAGAAGTACTAACAACCTTAGCCTTATCCATGTTGAACCTTCTAAGTACTTTCTGAATGTACTTCTCTTGTGATAACCACTACTTCTTGGCCTTTATGTCACGGATAATCTACATGTCAAGAATCTGCCCTGCTAGTACTAAGTCTTTCATAGAAAAAAATTTACTCAACTCTTGATTCAGCTTTTGAATCCTACAAGTATCATGACCAACAACAAACATTTCATCAACATAAATCAACCCAATAATAAAGTCACCATCAGAGAATTTTTTCATAAAAACACAATGGTCTGAAGTAGTCTTCTTGAAGCCGTGCTGACTCATAAAGGAACCAAACTTCCTGTACCATTTCCTGGGAGCTTGTTTCAAACCATACAAGATCTTCTTTAATTTGAAAACATATTTTTTTTCCCTTGAATTCAAAACCTTCGGGATTCTCCATATAAATTTCTTGTCTAAATCACCATGGAGAAAAGCAGTTTTAACATCCATTTGCTCAATCTCTAAATCTAGACTTGCAACTAAGCCTAGAACCACACGAATGGATGACATCTTCACAATTGGAGAGAATATCTCATCAAAATCAACTCTCATTTTTTGGTTAAATTCCTTTACAACCAATATAACCTTGTACAATAGAAATGGGTTACCATCTTCATGTTTTACCCGAAAAACCCACCTGTTTTTCAAATTTTTTTCTGTCTTTAAGCAGTTTAATCACATCAAAGGTATGATTATCATGCAAAGATTTAATCTCATCTTCCATAGCATCAAATCACTTTTCTCTTTATTCACTTTCCATGGCCTCATCAAGACTCTCAGGTTCTCCCCCATCAGTCAAGAGTACATACTCATTGGGAGAATAATATGATGAAAGTATTCTCTCTATAGTAGATCATTTGAGAGAACTCTCTGGAGCATCAATAACTGATTGTTGATCAACCATATCAACTTGCATTGGAGCATCAACAACATCATGTTGGTCATTCTGAACATGATTATCATCTTCATTATCAACTTGATTTTCATTATTATGAAAATTTTCTTCAGGAGCGATAGTCAAAGAAACTGGATCAACATCAACTAGACTCTCACTACTTGAGAATCAAACTTCTCAGCTTTGTCAAAATCTTCAATTATTTGGTCTTCAAATAACACAACATCACGACTTCTAACAAGTTTTTTCTCAACTGGATCATCAAAACGATAGCCAAATTTATCTTGACCATAACCAATGAAGATACACTTCCTAGTTTTAACATCCAACTTTGACCTTTCATCCTTAGGAACATACACAAAGGCTTCACACCAAAAGAATCTAAGATGATCATAAAAAACATTCTCGCCAGGACATCACTATCCAAAGCAACAGTAGGAGATAAATTGATAATATAAGCAACAGTATTAAGTGCTTCTGCCAAAAAAATCTGGCAGCTTAGCATCTGAAAGCATACATTTAACTCTCTCAACTAGAGTTATGTTCATCCTCTCTTCTAAACCATTTAACTAAGGAGTCTTTGGAGGAGTTTTCTGATGTCGAATATTCTGCTCTACACAATATCTATCAAAAGGACCAATATATTCACCACTATTATCTGAGCGGATGCATTTTAATTTTTTTCGTTGTCTGCCTATCAACCAAGCCCTAAAAATCCTTGAACACATCAAGTACTTGATCCTTGGACTTCAAAGAAAATACCCAGGATTTGTCATAATGATCATCAATAAAAATCATAAAGTAAAGTGCACTACTAAGAGACCTTACTTTAAAAGGACCACACAAATCAGAATGTACCAACTCTAGCAAATCAATCTTTCTGGAAGACGGATGACTCTGAAAAGATACTCTTTTCTATTTATTGACTAAGCAATGAACACACTTCTTTAACTTTGTTTGTTTCACTCCAGAAAGCAAATTTTTCTTAGCCAAACTATCAATCCCCTTCTCACTCATATGACTTAACCTTCTATTCCATAACTTTGATGAAGTATCATTCTCCACCAAGTTTACTGAGCCTCTAGAAGTGGAGCCCTGAAATACATACAAGTTAGACAACTTGTTACCTCGAGCCACAATCATCAAACATCTAGTAAGCTTCCACTGGCCAACACCAAGGGTGTTAACATAACCCTCATCATCAAGGTTCCCTACAAAAATCAGATTTAAGCGAACAGCTGGAGTATGCTTGACATTGTTGAAAATTAGTTTGGAGCCATTGTTACTTTCCAAATAAACAATGCCAATGCCAAGTACTTTAACTTCATTATTATTGTTTATTTTCAACATCCCAAAATTACCTAGAGTACAAGAAGAAAATAATTTTTTTTTTGGCATAATATCAGAAGTAGCACCAAAATCCATAAACAAGCTAGACTCATCATGAACAAGATTAATGGTATTCTCACCACAAGTAACAAGAAGATCATCATTAGCAACCACAATAACACGATTTTCAATTATCGCCTGCTTTCTTTTGTTGTCTCATATCTTTCTTATGCTTGTAACAATATTTCATGATATGCCCCTTTTTGTTGCAATAGTCATATGTAACATTCTTGAATTTAGACTTCGACTTGCTTCTACTTTTATCTCTATCATTCGAACCTCAAGACATGTTTGTCGTCCTCTCTCCAGTAACCAAAACACACACACACACACACACATATATATATCATTCTTGTTAACAAATTCTATCAAATAAAATGTAAATAAAAATAATATCATAACATTTCATATTTACATGTAAAATACTTTTATATAAACTAACGAAGGAAGTATTATCAACAATATAAAATTGAAGGCTAAATTAGTGAAGATGAAGAAAATGAGGCCTGAGATCTTCTTCTCATCTCTTCATTTAAGACACCACTCTTAGCATATTCCATAGTTACAACACCATCGGGAGAATAATTAGTCAAAGAAACTCGAAGAGTTTTTCAAGAGTCTGGCAGAGTATTAAGAAGTCAAAGTTCTTGAATTTCTTCATCGAATTTTACACCTATTCCAGACAGTCAAGGACACCCTGAAAATCATTTATATGATCATAAATAGGAATGGCCCTTTATACCTAATATTCATCAATTCCTTAAGCAGAAACAACTTGTTATTGCCAGTTTTCGAAGCATAAAGTGGCTCGAACTTGTTCCACAAACTTTTGACGTATGTCTCATTCATAATATAATTTCTAACATTATCTTCAACCCATTATATGATATAGCCACAAATCTGTAGGTGCTCGAATTCCCAATCCTCATCTGTCGTGGATTGAGGCTTAATAGACGCAAATAGAAGTAAATGCATTTTCTTGACAAATAGAAGATCTTTCATCTTGCCTTTCCAAGTATGATAATTACTAATATTTAAACACATCATTTTTTTCATATTTACCTCCATCATTCAAATCAACAATCAACAATAACCTACTCTCTGATACCACTTTATTGGAAAAGGTAGGGACACTATCAAAGTGCACGACAGGGTAGCAGCAAAAGAATGTCCAAGTCTAAACTTTTTTTTTTAAATTTGAACCAAGAGGAGACATGCAAATTCAAGCAAAATAGTAATATGACAGTAAATATATCGACCACACAAATACAATAAGATAAGAATAAAATTAATCGCAAGAGACCAAATTTACGTGGAAAATCCTTCAATGTGAAGAGTAAAAAACTACGGGATCAAAACCTCCATTATAATCACCAAGAATTACAATATTGTTCTACAAAATGTCCACCAAACAAGTGTCAAACAACGAGCAACAACACATAAACCACAACACCAAAAATAGAGAAATAAAAGAGCAAAAGCACCAAAAACATAACTACTATTCACAGATAAAAAACAGGAGCTACAGGATACCAAGTCCATCTTCGTCAATTTCTAATCAAAGATGGAGATGAGAGGAACAAGCTGTCCAAAAAACAGCTCAATAGGACAAGAAACGAAGCGATAATCGCAATTTGAAGTTAACTGTTGTGGTTGAAATTTTGGGCGAAAATCTGCTCTTGTTTTTCTCTCTATGGCTGCTGAAAACTCTTTTGTGGATATTAAAACAAGACCTAAAAGGATCTATATATATGCCCCATAGTATTGGGCCTACGGGTAATAGTGGGTTGGTCCAAATTGTACTTCATTTATCCACATAGGAAGGAAAAAAAGACCCATAATCCAAAAAGTATATCAACAATTCAAACTGAAAAACTTAGGGGAGCTTAAGTATTTCTTGGGTAGTGAGGTCCTGAGATCTCTTCGAAAGTGTTATTCTGAATCAGAAAAAGCACATTTAACTTATCTCAGACACGGGACTTAATGGTGCTAAATCAACACCTACTCCTTAGAGTCAAATTTAAGGCTCACCTCGATAGAGGTTGATCAAGCTAATAATTTTACTCAAGATGCAGTCCTTTCAGACAGAACTTCTTATCAAAGGATTATTGGTAAACTCATGTATGCAACCATAACTAGGCCTGATATTTGTTAAGCAATATAAACTTTAAGTCAGTTCATGCAACACCTAAAGAAATCACATTGAGATGCAACTACTAAAGTTGTTAGATATTTGAAAGGCATAATTGGACAAGTGTTTAGCTACAAGTTCAATCAGTTACAGAGTTAACTTGTTGTAATGATTCAGACTGAGTTGCTTGCCTAAATATCAGAAGATCTATCACTGATTATAGTGAAGTTTGGGGAGTCTTTGGTATCTTGGAAATCAAAGAAACAGTAGACAGTGTCCAGGAATTCAGTAAAGGCTGAATACAGGAGCATGGTCTCAGCTATTGCAGAGGTTGCTTGGTCTTTTCATCGATTTAGGTGTTTTCATCCAACAACCAGTCACTATCTTGAATGATAGCAGGCTGCTATCAAACTAGTTGCTAATCCTATTTTTCATGAAAGAATCAAATACATTGAGATTGACTGTCACTTTATTCGGAACAAAATCAAATCTGGCATAGTTCATCCTCAGTATGTTTCTACACAACAACAGAACAACTGATCTATTAGCCGAGAGCTTGGGTCATTCTCAATATTTGTATCTCCTTGGCAAGCTTGGTGGGCTCAACATTTTGCACGCTTCAGCTTGAGGGGAGATTTTACAAGAAGTAATATCAACTTAGTTGCTATTAGTTAAATGTTTTTACTGTTTTACTGTTCTATTGAGTTTTTGTTTCCTTGAAACAGTTAATTCTGTTTTTTCTCTGCAGAGTTAGTTAGAGTTCGTTGCATGTTAGCTGATCTGGTTGGCTATGAATTGGCATTGTGGTGTAAGATTAGAAGATATTTTGAGGCTCACACTTTGTCTATATATATGGGCTCTCAGCTGTAATATACATAACTTTTCACTACTCAGTGATATAAAATTTGTTCCTTTCTTCTCTTCTCTCAGTTTGTCTAAATTTCTTCCTTAGATGATGAGTTTTAGAGCTTAAGTTTTACATGACCCTGTACAACAACGTCGATCTAACCATCACTTTATAAACCTTACCTTTAAGTTTTGATGATATCTTTATATCATACAAGAGTCCGGAGGCTAGCCTCCACTTCTTCTATGCCGAACCAATATAATATTGGCATACAAAATACATATATGTTTTTTTGTATGTCGTATATATATCCATAGATTTATTGGACATGTTAACTACATACACTCAATCGACAATAAAATACATACAATTTATTTTTCTTCCTTCAAATTTCAACCTGCAAATCCAGTCAAAATTGACTCTATTTTTCACCAAATTATTTCAAACATAGACATTAAACTCCAAAGACTATTTTGAATCATTTGCAACAACCTTAAATCAAAATAAACAATAATTTCGCAAAATTCAATTTTCTAAGTCAAAGCTTAGAATTTTTTCATGGCCGTCACTTGAGCTTATAACTTTGGATGTGTTTGATGAGATAGAGAGAAAGAAAAAATGGAAAAAATTAGTCTAAAATGGAAAAGATATGAAATTTTCATTTCTTACTTTTTTTTTTATTACTAATAAAATGTTATATTTTGTGATTAAGGGTAAGTATATCGTAACTAGTCGTAATCAGGACTTAAAAATAGCTTATCACTATAAAATTCTGAACTTTTACACGGCTAAAAATGTTTGAATAAATTTGTAAGTTGATCAAACTAGTTTATAATCCTTTTGAATGTTTTCATGTCATTATATTTTTTTTCTTTGACAACTTTTTCATATATAGTAGACTCACATATATCCTTAGTCAGAAGATCATCTTTTAATTGTTTTTTTTTTTGCCTTGGATTTTTTCGTTTGTTCTATCGGAATACTGTATTCTAATACTTGTTAGGACTATTTATATTTTGTAGGGTTTTCTCATTTGTTGGTCACCTTTTCTTACAAAAATAAAATAAAATTTGGGGGAAAATGGTTCGATTATACTCAAATTTTGACGAAAATTATTGTAAATATCTGAACTTTAAGGGAGTCCTATGACCCCCTTGCACTATTTATTAGTGTATTTTAGCAGTGGCGGACCAAAGATTTTAAGGTTGTTGGAGCTTAAATTTTTTTTAACATAATTTGCTAATGATGACATAACATAAATATATAACTATTTAAACGCAACATTAAAATAAAAGTACAATTAATATTACCATTGCCAAAAAAGGCTTTCAGTCACAAGTTTCATACAAAAAAGACTTCAGGTCATAAGTCTGAATTCAGAAAAGACTTCTAATCATAGGACGCCAATTATAACTGTGCTCGACGACTTTTCATATTTTGAAAACGATGAATAATAGCATCATTACTTACAGTTGCAAATATCTTACTCTCTACATAGAAAACTAAACAACCATTTAAAAATTTATCACCCATGTTGTTGCGGAGTTCATTTTTTATGTTGTTCATGGAAGAGAAAGCTCGTTCCATAGAAGCAGTAGCAACGGGAAGAATGAAAGTCAACTTGATGAGCAAATAAACAAGAGTCCAGGTCTGATGCAATTCTGATTCCACCAATACTTTAGCAAAATCAGTAATTCCCTTCATATTGAAAAATCTTTTATCAGAACCTCGAACATGTGCTATGAAATTATCAAGCTGACAACTGAGATCTCGAAGTTTGCTGCTATCAAGCTCATTCGGATAATATTCAACCAATCTCATTATTTTTTTCTTATCAAAATTACCAAATGACTTAGCGGGATATAATCAAGCCATACCAAGAAGTAAGTCGGTACTCACAACGTCGAAATGATTATTAAGCTCCTGAAGTAGCAAATCAATAACAACACAAAATCTTTTAACCCGAAAATGATGATAATATGTAACATCAAGAGCTCTATGTTTAGACTTACCAGGAATGTAGCGAGCATCCATTTTCGGGATCTCTATCTCATATTTATCACAAAAAGAAAAAACATCATCTAGTAATGAGCTCCATCCACTATCTCTCATCCTTTGCAAGCCTTGCTTTGCAGTATTGAGCAGTTCCATAGCATTGGCAATATCTTGATCCATATTTTGTAACGAGGAGTTCAAATAATTTGTTATCATTAGAACTTTCAACATCAAGTGTAGCATAAAAGCAAAATCAAACCCCTTAATCGTATTCTTAAGAGTTTCAGTTGTAAGTCTGTCAAGATAATTTGGGCACTCACGTGCAACAAATCCAAGCACATAAAGAATTGATGAAAATATGTCAATGAAGTTCTCTAATGTCTTACAGTGAGAACCCCAACAAGTGTCACATGACCATTGAAGTCCACGTTCTTGATTTAGTCCCCGTCCTGTGTGCACTTCACCAGAAATGATCAACTCCTCTAACTTTGCAGCTTGATGTTGTCTGAGCAAATCCCTGCGCTTATAAGATGCTCCAACAATATTCAACACATTAGTAACTAAACAAAAAAAATCATCCATATCTGAATTCTTCTTCACAAGAGCCACGAGTGTCAGCTGCTACTGGTGAGCAAAATAATGAGTAGAATAAGCAGATGGAGTATCACGCAAAATTAAACTCTTAAGACCATTTAGTTCTCCGTGCATGTTACTTACACCATCATAACCTTGTCCACGGATTTGGGACGGACTTAGTGAGTGATCTAAAAGAAAAGAATAGATTGACTCCTTCAATGATCGTTCAAATGTATCACTAACATGGAAAACACCATCAAATCGCTCTATCACTTCACCTTTTTTGTCAACATATCGTAGAACAAGTGTCATTTGCTCCTTATGTGATATATATTTTGATTCATCAACTAGTATCTCAAAATAATCACCATCTAAGTCTTCCATTATAACCTTGATTGTTTCTTTTGCACAAGCATCAACAATATCTTTTTGAATTTTTGGACAACACATCATTTCATTTTTTGGGGCATTTTCTAAAATAATGCTCCCAACATCCTCATCAGTGTTTTCATACCATCACAAAAGCTCAAGAAATATACCTCTATTTGTAGATGATACACTCTCATCATGACCACAAAATGACAATCCCAATCTCAAAAGAAACCTTGCTACATCGATTGAAGCATTCAAACGACGCCGAGATTCATTTTTTCCTTTCTCGGAATGCTTGTCAAAAGATGTGTGAATAGATTGTGATTGATTCATCAAGTTAATCATTATGTTGAAACACTTGTTGTGGATGCTATTAACCTCTCCAATATGAGTTCTGAATCTCTCCAAAGCCTTGTTCCAATCCTTAAAGCCATTTTGCGTAAATGCAATATCCATCATATTTTCACGAACTTCATGCTCATTTTTAAACAAGTAGCAACACAAACAATATGCAACATTTTTTGATACACTGTACTCTAACCACTTGGAATATGAACCCTTGAACCAACCGGGATAAAATTTACTCATTGTAATTTTCTTCTTTCCAAATTGAGTTTTCGAAAAAATATGATCCTTTGGATGACAAGGCCCCTTTTGAATATAATATCTTCTAACTTTGTCATGTATATTAGCATCATATTCTACTATAGGCCTTTTTTCTGCTGGGTCGACTTTCAAATATGTAAATTCGATATTTGAAAGAGTAGTATCTCTTTGAACTTCCGAAGGTATGGATGAAGCGACGAGTGGAATAGTAGCATTAGAGCTTGGTTGTGCACGTTTTGATCCAATGACAAACTTATCCATCCCGATTTATATAGATTTGTAAAAATTTCTGCAAAACAAGATCCAATTAATACGACTTTCAAGCAAAAATCATTCATAGAGTCATATCTATAGAAGATCGGGAAAAAAAAATCTAAAATCCTTATTTCATTATTGTGACATTTAGGATATTGGTGAAGTAGCAAAATATTTCAAAACTAATTGCTAAATGCTAAACAAGATACATGAATTTATTTTCGATTCGTATGTTTGCTATCTATGCTACTGCCAAGTGTCAACTGGGTGTAAGAAGGTGTCGATTGTAATTTCCTTCTATCACTTGAAATTGTGAATTAAAGATTATCTTAATGATCTAATCATAAAGTGACTACGTATATGTTTTGTAGTAATATTGTTTAACTTTCCTCTTTGCAAAGCAACATATTACATATATGTGTTAATTGTTATTTCATCTTTTTGAGAGGAATAGTGGATCACCTAAAATTTCTCAAATCAAGTACTCTTTATGCTAACTCAAATATTTTCTATAGCAATAATAATGGATAAGAAATAGATACATATCATATAAAAATTCAAATCCAACATCAGATTTTAAATTTTTAACTCTAAAGAAAATTAAAGTACCTGCATTTTGAGATTAGTGAATGAAGATTATGAAAATTGAAAATAAAATTGAAAGAATAAGAGAAGAAGATGAAATTTTATTTTTAAATTTTGGAAGAGAAAGCTGAAAAGTTTTTGCCTTTTGGTGAAGAAGGGTTTTGAGTAAACAAGGAAGAATGGTTTACTTTGGTCTTTTGATTTAATAAATTAAGAAGTGAAAAAGAATATAAAAATAAATTAATATTAATATTGCAAAAGTCAAACCCAAAAATCTGCGTGTTATGGCATATGTGTGTGTACTTTGTACAGATGTAGGCAACTAAGCAAGTAAATGTAGCTGTAGAGTTGTAAAAAAGTTTATTAAAAATAGACGTAGCTGCAGGGGTTCGAACACGCGCAACAAGAAACGAAAGTTGTGCCTAAAGCCACAACACCTAGCCATATTTTTGTTCACTGTGTGTTTTTTTATATATAATACTATTTTTGCTGTGATTCTTATATAATTATACCTAATCTATGTCGAGTTTACTAGGTGCCGAAGCACCCCAAAAAAACACATGGGTCCGTCCCTGTATTTTAGTGACATTTATTTGCTTAGTTATTGGACCTAAACGTGAATACATGCGCACTAAGCGCGTAAGGATCAAAATAAATCTTTATAAACCTGTCTCTATTTGTAGCAGTGCATTTGTCCTTTATTTTATATATTTTTTTATTAAATACCCCAAATATATTAAATTTCTCTCTCTAAGATTTCTCTCAAGCAAGCACTGCAAGTGATTTCACCGTACCAATCACCGACAATCCATTGACGAAATCTGTCAGCGGTGTACAAAATTTGCCTAAACATCGCCTTTAATTTCGTCAACCTTCTGATGAAATTCGAAGTGAGTATGCTACTAGATTTTGTTCTCATCATCTAATCTATGTGATCCAAAAAATTTGACTCAAAAGGACGGTGGATCGAAATCACCAACCAATCTTTAATTATCGTCGGCGACGGAGCTCTGACGAATTTGACAGAAGAATACCAATGCCAAAAGAGGAGCCACCCCTCCGCGAGTCTATCCCACTAAAAAGTCTGGCCACCGAAATGCTTCCATCAGATGTGCACAAAACCCACCAAGAATCTTCTTCTAATTCATCTCACAACTCAACGAATTTGAAGGAAATTAACCAATGCGTTTATTTATTTCAAGTCTTTTTCTCTTTTTAATTTGTGAAATATGAAAAAGTAAAAGTTAAAATTAAATTAATTAAAATAATAAATTATTTTATTTATTTGAAAGACGTGTGTGAAACACTCTTATTGCATTGATTGAGCTAGTGGTCCAACTAAGCAAATAAATGTCACTAAAATACATTAATAGATAGTCAGAGTGGTCCTCGCAAAGTTCAGGCGTACTGTATTTTTGCCAAAGTTTGGATATTTTTGAATCTTTTTCCTAAAATTCAAGGTAGAAAAAAATGAGAGACAATTACAATGAAGGAAATCAAGCGCATGCTGATAAGGTGAGAGTCAAATAGCCAACCAACTGAGCTACTAAGATAACTCATGGATCACTTTTTATTGGATCAAAACGTATATAAATATTTTTATATATTGCAGTTGAGAACCTAATGCATGTTCAGAAATATATAAAGCTGTTATTTTGCAATATTTTTGGGTACAAGAATCTGTATTTAGGCACAACAACTTCAACTCAAGTTCATGTGTAAAACCAAGAACACCTATGAAGTTGATTAACACCTTCAACACAAGATTAAGAATAATCTTTCCAAGAAGTATGTTAATTTTCAGAAATAAGATGAAACAGAATTTTTAAGGCCAAGTCTTCCGACTTCACGAAGTGTCCTTAAGGAATAATTCCCCTCACTGTACCCGAGGTTATGGAATCTTCCTCCCAAGATAAAATGGTCTTCAATCCAACAATATCGGTACCTCAAATTGTTGGATTCTTCGAACTCACTCAACAACTAATGATCACCTACGCCCAGCCTGTGCTGGACCTGCGCCTAATCTACGGCCGCAGGTGACACTGTTTGAATTCCATTGACTATCTGCACTGCACCTGCACCCGTAGGTTGCCTAAATACGCACGCAGATCACCCCACAGCGAGAAAAAGTGTGCCTTTTACCTCGAAGGGTCGCATCCCTTTGAGATGCATTACGTATGCGCCCGCACATGGAGAAAATCAATTTCATCAGATTTTTGAATTAAAATTTCACTTGTTCATCAAGATTCAAATAAATTTTGTCTAAAGAATAGATCTTATCGATCATTTTCTGAAGTCTAAGCCAAATCCAAGCGACAACGACGACGGCGTGAGGCACCTCTTGGTTCTAGCCTCACTTACCATGTGGAGTAAGTGTTCCACAATATAAACACCTTAAAGCTTCTTTCTCCCACCAATATGGGAGAATTTAGTAAGCTTTTCAAAAAGAGTACACTTTCCATTTTAGTGTTTCCCTCCACTATTTTTTCCTTCATTTTTCATTCACACACACACATAGAACCCAACAAAAGCCACATACTTACAAATATCATTGTTCACTTATAACCAACATAGGTTGTCGTGCAGTAGATGAGGCTGCTCCACCCTTAACTAGAAGTCGAGGGTTCGACCCTGGGTATGGAGAAAACTCTGTTAAGAGTGCTGCCACCTTAATGGGCCCTGCAACGCACGATTCAGATTAGTCGGGGCTCCAATGCGGGCACCAGACACCGGATGGGAAACCAAAAAAAATATTGTTCACTTATAGAAAATTTGATCATCTTAATGTGGTTAAATATTCAAATACAGACATGTCCCGATATAAAAAAATATTAATATTAAATATGTTGATATATGTCCTGATATATATAAAGTTAGATATGAATTTTGTTGTTGGGTTACTGAGAACATTAACGATAGAATTTTTGAAAAGCTACGAAGAAAGTATCAAAATATTTAAAAAATAACAAAAAATGTATATGCCTACTTAAAGAAAAGTTGATCATCTTAATGTGATTGGGTATTCAAAATGTGGCTGGATATTCAAATTCGGATTATGCTAATTGTAAGATATGACAAATATCTTAATGTGGTTTGTTTGTTTGTTCATGTTGGTTAGAGGAGCAATACTATGAAAGATTTGTTATGTTAAAATAGAAACACACCACAGATTCACATAAAACCAAGAATACCTATAAAGTAGCGGAATATGTAATTCTAACATTCTCCCACTTGGACAACGTTAACTTTTAAAGAAAAGTTTTGGAAAACTTATTTTTATGAAAATGACTCTCGAACTGAATAGACAGTGGCCATAAGTATTTAGTGGTGGAACGCCATCTCCAACATAGTTCAGTCAAGCAAAACATCACTGTTGAACTGCAACAGTACTTGCATCAATCAACGATACAAGATCAATTCACAATTACTAACACTGAAGTTTTGTAGACATAAACCAAATGATGTGGTAGCGTAGCAAGAAATAGCCAACATGGACTCCAAATCGAGGCCATTTCATTGTTAGTCCTTCAAAAGATTTTTCATATCAATATGTACGCTTAAAATCAACATGCGTACCACAAAAAAATTGTCACCGCGATTTTCTGTTACAACACATGTCAGCACTAAAACAACATGTGCTCCACCAAAAAATCTTAATTTTCAAGGTTCAACATGTGCAACATATTATATGGTGCAACAACCAGAAAATCCACAAGGTAGAATGATATACCATATATGTCTCCAAAAGAAAGATCCAATAAAACAACAATATGATCTTATCAATATGAGGCATAGCCAACACGTAAGGCAAAAGACTTAATATAATAAAATAATATTAAAGTGTGCACAATAATAATCAACAACATAAAGAGTGAGATGAACTTACTCCCACTGATCTTAAGATAGATGCAATGATCAATCTTGTTTTCCACAAACCCCATAAAAGTAATAATTTTCTCAAACTTCTAGTACCACTATCGAGAAGCGAGAAGTTTTCTTCAAGCCATAGATATATTTCTTCAAATTACACATGAAATGCTCACTGCCTTTACCAAAAAAAACTTTTGGGTTGTTGTATGTAAACCTCTTCATTAAGATCACCATTCAAAAAATTGTCTTTACATCCATCTGATGTAGCTCAAGATCAAAGGGTCACATTTGTTGCCTATTCTCTGCGTATCTATCATAGTACTCACCCCTTCAATCAGACCTCACTTTTTTTTAATGACCTTTCCCAGTTGTTTCTCTACAGCAGTTTTAAACACTTTGAACATTTCAAGAGAATCTGATTTTTCTTTAATAAGAAAAACATAACCATATCGAAGAAAGTCATCAATGAAGATGATAAAATAACTTGAACCACATATTGTAGTAGAATACAGACCACTTATGTTTGTGTGAATGATTTTCAACAAATCAGAACTAGGAGTAGCATTTTTTTTTATTAAATTTCCTCTAATGCAATCAATACATATTCCTATGTCCCCAAAATCAAGAGAAGGGAAAAAATTAGACTGAACCAATTTATCAACTCTATCCTTAGAGATATGACCTAAACGCCTATGCCACTACATGCCCGATTTTTTATTTAAAATTATCGTTTAGACCCAACAATTTCAAAACTAAAAGAGTTGTATTCAAAATCAGAAGCCAAGAAAATTTTAAAAAAACCATCAGATAGGATTCCATGACCAACAATTCGGGAGTTCAAAAGCAAATTAACTTTTTCATTAAGAGAATTAAATCATAACCAAATCTGTGTAAAACTAAAATAGAAATCAAATTTTGTCTAAAAGACGGGACATAAAGAGTGTTTTCAAGAACAAGCTTATAACCAGTTTCTAAGTCTAAAACTACAGTTTCTATGAACTCTACTTCAACTTGGATATCTGTGGCGACTCTAATTTTTGACTCTGTTTTCCTTGGGTTCCTTTTGTTTTTGAACCCCTGCAAGGAAATTGTAATATGTGTAGTAGCTCCACTATCAAACCATCAGGAATTAATGGAGACATGTACAAAGTGTGACTCAAAACAAATAAGAGCTATGTGATTACCTTCTTTTGACTCCTTAAAAGTATGATTATTAGATCTTTCAAACTTTCTAGGTCCCTTGCAATAGCTTGCTTTGGAATCATGAGAAGATAATATGGCAACCTCACCCTTCTCCCTTTTAATTCTTTTTTTTTCAATAACACATTTAGAGATGAGATCATTAATTGACCAAGATTCATCCTGAGTATTATAGGCAGTTTTCATTTGGCTAAACTCAGTAGACAAAGAGTTAAGAGAAGAGTGAACAATATAAGTTTCAGGAAGTGTTATTTCAAGAGTTTTCAGTTTGTTTTGAATGTGGACCAACTTAAGTATGTAATCTCTAACACCCCCAGTAAAGTCATACCTTATCCCTGCAAGTTCATTCATTAGATCTCCAGTCTCATCCTTATTGAATACAAGATACATTTCTTCCACTTAGGCAAGAAAAAATTTGGCATTGGTAGTTTCAGGCAAGTCACTTTTAAGGTGCTCAACAAACGACCTCCTAAAGGCAAGGATGCATAACTTATTAAATCTCTCTCACTTAGCATAAAGTTCTTTTTCAACAGTTGTACTAGAATCAGTGAGAGTTGGAAGCTCATCCTCACGCAAGGTTTGATCTATATAGCCATGCCCAAAGCAAATTCAAGATCATCTTTCCATCGCTTAAAGTTAGAGCCTGATAGAACCACAACTTCAGAATTGTTATTGTTCAAATAAATGGTAACTTTTCACAACATATCATGAATGAATTTATCAAACTAGCAAGGTATAAGAATAATAATCTTATCATAACGATGAGTCCCGCAGAATCAAAAAGTAGCCCCCTATTGGGCAAGGCAAGAAAACATTTTCAATATTAGAAATCTATCCCCTTTGGGCAGATAAATTTACTAAAATCAAAATATTTTCACATAATGGGGCTCATCACAATACTAATTTAAAACACACAATAAATCTCCTTTGGGAAGATCATTGTATGTTCTAACTTAGTGATATTCCTCGAAATGGATTAAACAAGTCTCATAAAATAAAGCAAATAGGTCACTTTGGTGTACACTATTTACCCTTTTACAAAATAAATTCAATCTCAGGGATTCAACATGTCATTTCTTGATTTACTCATGTGACACAGTAAGTATCCACTCAATTAAAAATATTATAAATCTGATTTAGATACAATTCAAATGAAACTAAATTCAAATAGAATCAATAAATAACAAATAGCAACTCGATATCTTTTGTAAACAATAGCTTAATTTTAAAAAAATCATAAAATAAATAACCTTTTATATTATTTAATCTAAGCATATGGAACTAACTAAATGAATGAATCTTTACTAACATAGCCGCCAGAACACATTCTTAAGATGACTTTAGTTTAGCCGGCTTTACTTCAGCCAATATCAATAAATAAAATTAACACTCTGTAAACAAGAAATGCAGTGGAAAAATACTTCAATAAGGCACATCTTTGATAGAATCTTTCTCAAAATCATTTTTGGGACACACGTGTAGGTTTAACTTATCACCTTTCACCACAGGGACATCACCGGGTTTACAATTTTCCATTTGAAATCTTTTTCAAAATACGATCAATATAGGCCTTTTGTGAAAGCCCTAAAACTTACGAGATCTATCTCATCGAATCTCAATGTCCAGAACAAATGATGTCTCTCCTAGATCTTTCATATCAAATATTTTATTCAATGAATGTTTAGTTTCATGCAACAGTCCCAAATTATTACTACTAAGTAAAATATCATCAACATAAATGATAGCAAAATATACCATAATATAAATGTCAATTCAAGAGATAATATTATCATAAGCCTGAAACAATAAGATGAGTAGTCTAATGACAAATGAATAATAATATTAAATACTCCCACTAACCCAGCAAATCAAATGACTCAACAACACCCATATTCTGAACATGTTGCAATAAAGACTATGGGTCTTAGCCCCTGGTTAGTGGATCAGCATGCATCAAATCGGTAGGTATATGTTCAATCACAATGTCCTCCCCTTTAAACATGTTATTGGTCACAGGATAATCAGTCTGATTTTTACCATGCCTTTTGTTGTCCTGACCCTTTTTTTTTATTCAAAAGCATGTTGATGACCACCCAAAAATATTTAAACATCACATAAGAGAGTTCTTGTTTCAAAACACATGAAAACTTCTGCAAACTAGTCCATTTTCAATAGTTTATTATACGGTGGTCATCTTTTTCATCAATCACATGCAAATTCTTTATTAGAAAATATGAGCATTTGTTAATCAAGGAAGAAACCCTCTCATTCGTTTATAAAACAATAACAATCTATAACATTGTTAGAACAATGAGTTTCATAACAAGATAAGTAATTACGCAAATCATGCTCTCATATAACTTTTCAAACTAATAACACATGTACACATGAACATAATTCAAGTTTAGGGAAAACAACCTCATAGTTTCTATAAAATTTCATCATAATATGGGGCTTACAATGCATACTCTTCAACAATTCTAAAATTCTTCTCATGTACGAAATTAAATACCTTAAATGCTTGTTTAATCGATAAATTTATGCCCATGGAGTTTATGATAATCCCACATACAAGAACTTTTGCATTTTGCGATTCAACTATTCTGGTAGAACCCATATCCTTTAGAATGAGCTCGATAACCAATGAAAAAAAACAAGCGAGGTTCTAGATTCAATTTTATATATTTTACTTCCGCAGGACATCCCCAAACTCGAAAATAATTTAAACTAGATTTTCTATTGGCCCACAACTCAAAAAAGGTTTTAGGGACATGATTAAGAATATACATGAATTTTTTAATACCTTCACCCAGACGAACTCACGTAAGTTAGATCTACTCATCATACTTCTCATCTTGTCTTTTAAGGTACGGTTTTGCCTTTTAAGATAGTGAAAAACTTTTGAAAATGTTTAAATTTACAAATACTAACAATATACTTTAAAACATATTTATACACTTTTGACAAGGAAAATTATTTCAGATTTAAGTTTAAGACAGAGTGCATCACGATCATTATTTCCAGTTATTTTTCTCATGAATTGAGTAATAGGGTTCAAGATCTATGTGAAAAACTCTGATACCAAGTGTTATATTAAAATAGAAACACACCACAGATTCACATAAAACCAAGAACATCTATAAAGTAGCGGAATATGCGAGAAGAAAGGTGTGTACCTTTGTCTGCCATTGTATCATGTAACCGAAGATGAACAGGGCTGAGTTTTTCTCTTCTTTGCTTATGACGGCTGACAGATTATGGGAATACGTCTTACGTTAAAGCCAGAAGAGGGTACCTAGCCTTATATTTATAGGATTAAAAGCCTTAACCTAGTGCACCCCCCATTTTGGGCTCACAGGTCTACTACAGGCCTATACTATTATCAGCCCACATCAATAACATGAAATGGATACAGGCCAATAAGGAATCCGCATGAATACATGGCTTGTGTCTTGTCCACCAACTAATGACATCAACCCGTTTTACTTTAACGTAATTAAAATATTAATGTTAAGTCCACATAAAATAAATAATTCTAACAAGATTGTGAAGTAGTCTATTTTACGTAGTTGCATGCATTGCTGAAGATGAGCTTGTGGCATATTTTAAGGCCACGGTTCAACCTAATTAGTTATGGAATTTTGTTTATGGGGATTTGAACTAGACGACATTATCATCAGTCCGTTGAAAATTTATTGAAATAATTTTGAAATAGTTTTTTTTTAAAATAAGTATTTGAGGGTGTTAAGCATATATATAGAGTTAAAACAATTTTTAGTTAAAGAAAATGTCCAAAATATAAATTATCAATGAAAAACATTACTAGCATCAAACTTTTGATTGTCAATTCTTTGACGAAAGGGTTATCACCCAAAATATTTATTAAACGTGTAGAGAATGATGATGATAAGTAAGCTTACATAAAATTATTCTAAGCATTATCCGTAAACAATGGAGTATTACTTTTACACATTGTGTTAGTCTAGTATTATAGCACATGAAAGAAACTATGACAAGTAGGCAATATATAACCAAACCGTCTTGACTCATATTAGCTAACTAGAGAACTGGGCCGCGCTTCGCGCGAGCATTAAAGTACTTGTGTTAGAAGTAATTTGATTTCTTAATGAACTTTAAGTTCGCTCTGTTGTTCAACTGCATTATTATTTCTTAATTTAATTATCCTATGAAATCATTTTGAAATGATGATAGAAAATGTAGCTTATCAAATTAAATGAGGAATAGTAAATTCTTAATTAATTGTTTGAATATATTCTCTAATAACAATTTTATTTTATTATTATTACACTAAGCGGGCATCTGACAATAGATTTTGTTGGCACTACAATATATATTCTGGTGTACTTTATTGTGGCTATGTATGAGATCTTTCGCTATGTAAAATAATAGTAAAATAATATACAAATACATAAGCACTTCCATTGTCAGATTGATCTAATAGAACTCCTTTGTATATGTCATTTTTTAATTGCTCTTGTTCCTTTTTCAAATATACAATTTGCTTTTGTATGATTTTTGCATACGCCACATTTATTTGTTATGTTCTTCAGTTAAACCTATATCCAAGGATAAATATTCTGTTAATTGTATAGAGAAGTAAATAAAGTTATCATTAATAAGTTACCTTGACAATTATTCAAACTAATTTCATGTATCCACTAAGTCATTCATACATCCGCACACCCGCACGAACACCTCAAAAGAAGATATAAGACAAATATCAGTTGGTATGAGGAATAAGAGAATAACTAACCGAGAGAGGATAACTACATATATAAAAGCTATAGCTTGGCAGCAACTCGAAAATGGACTCAATTACTTCAAGCACAATATGAAATTACTAAAGGGGAGTACAAACTCATTAATTACTTCCTTCAAGCCACAAACATTTATGAATATGGAAAGTAAATTAAACAGATGATATCCAAGACAAATAAATTGAAAGGTGAGAAAAGGAAGTAATTGATTGCTCAATTTATCAATTGGATATAAGCTCAAACATCAAATGAAGATAATTTTAAAAAAAATTATATTGCATAGAACAATTGGATAGAAGTCATCCCAATATGTCAACATTGTTATGATATATATTAATTATAGTGAATGTCTATCAAGATTTATCAAGATCTATTTGATGTCTATCAGGATTTGATTTATTTGTCTTTTAGTGTGAAACTAGGGGCAAATTCTCCCTATAAATAGAAGGGTTTCCTTCATTGTAAATCATCCCTTAAGAGAAGAAATAAGAATTACTCTCTCTATTATATCTACTCTTCTTCTTTATTCTTTCTTGTTTTATAACACGTTATCAGCACGAGACTCTACCATTTCAAATTTAAAGGCTAAGTTATTATTATTTTTCTTCCCTTTTTCCATATGGATAACAATCTTACGAAGTGTGAGTTCGTTGTCCTTCAAAGTTCGGGCAAGAACTATATTTCATGGGTGTTGGATGCTGAAATCCACCTAGATACTATGGGTCTTAGAGACGCCATAAAGAATGAAAATACAACATCTAGTCAAAATCGTGCTAGGGCTATGATTTTCTTGTGTCATCATCTTGACGAAGTTCTAAAAATTGAGTACCTTACTACTAAGGATCCACTCGTATTATGGAATAGCCTAAAAGAAAGGTTTGAACACTTAAAGATGGTCATCCTCCCGAAAGCACGATATGAGTGGATGCATCTAAGATTTCAAGACTACAAGTCTGTTCATGAATACAATTTTGTCATGTTCAGAATTTTTTCTCAATTAAAACTTTGTGGAGAGACGGTCAATGATAATGATATGATGGAAAAGATGTTTTCCACTTTTCATGCCTCGAATGTGCTCTTACAGCAACAATATCGAGAAAAAGGTTTCAAGAAGTATACTGAACTGAGTTCCCATCTTCTCGTGGCTGAACAAAATAATGATTTATTGATGAAAAATCATGAGAACCGACCAACTGGATATGCACCATTCCCTGAGGTGAATGATGTACACGCTCACCATGCTAGGCGTGGAAAAGATCGCGGCCCTGGTTGTGGTCGTGGTCGTGATGACCAAGAAAGAAACCCTGTTCCGGGTGTTAATCATTCATCGAATAAAAAGAGAAAAAATGAGAAACGTGAAGCAATTACTTATTTTTGATGTGGTAGAAAAGGACATTATTCACATGATTGTCGTGCTCTCAAGCACTTGGTTGATCTTTATCAAGCATCACTAAAGAAGAAAGAGAGAAATCTCGAGGCTAACTTTCTCTCTGAAAATAATGTTGACATCACATGCTTGGATGTAGCAGACTTTTACGAGCACCCTGAAGGAAATATTGATCACTTGATTGGTGATGGTTCCGTAAAAGAATGAATGTTTTTATTTATTTTTTAAATTATTGATAAGAGTTAGAGAATAAAAATCATGTAAAAGTAGTTGTTTGCATGAGCATTGATTTTTAATTTCTATTGATTAGTTCAATTATATTATTGTAATTTATTATTGAATTGAATTGAATTTCAATTTTATCATTATTTACTGGAAAAAAAAAAGAACATAATGATACGTGCATGTGTGGAGATGCAGGAATTAAATCCTTTACCTCTTGCATGCAAAGCAAGCACATAATAATATTATTAAATTCTTTATAAAACAAATATAATACTGGTGCGGTTTTACTCTTCTTTATAAAACAAAATACGTATAATACTTGTGCAGTCTTAGTCCTTGTGTTGTTATAAAGTTTGGATAATGTAGTTAACTTGTTTAGTTAATGTGACCAAGGTAACTTGCTTAATTAATGTGTTGTCCGATAATATAGCCTCTGATACTGATTTAATAATAATCGATCTATTTTAATATTGAAGGGGTTACAGCTGTATATATAGAGAACTGAAGAATAACTAATTACAGAATAACCCAGATGTATTTAATAATTATATATGTAGTCTATTATCCCCCCGCAAGCTGATCAGCGGTAACGAGGGGCAGCTTGGAGCAGAGAGACTGAAAAGGCTGTAACGGAAGAGGCTTGGTGAGAATATCAGCAAGCTGGTCAGTAGATGGGACATAGTGCGTGGCCATCGCTCCTGCAAGTACCTCATCGCGAACAAAGTGACAGTCAGACCCAACATGCTTCATACGATCATGAAGGACTGGATTTTTGGTAACACAAATAGTGGACTGATTGTCACAATAAATCTGTGGTTTCGTCGGGGGAATGCCAAGTGCATCCGTAAGGTATCGTAACCACATGGCTTCAGCAACACCCGCAGCCATGGCACGATATTCTGCTTCTGTGGAGGAACGGGACACTCGCGTTTGCTTCTTGGTGCACCAGGAAATCAAATTCGGTCCCATCATAACAATATATCCAGTAGTGGACTTTCGATCATCTTTGTCGTTAGCCCAATCCGAATCAGAAAAAACAGATATATCAAACGAGCCCTTTTGAAATAAAATTCCACAGTGAAGAGTACCTTGAAGATAGCGCAGAATGCGTTTCAAGGCCTGAAAGTGTTGTTCTGTGGGAGCATGCATTGATTGGGAGACTCGATTGACTGCATATTGGATGTCCGGACGAGTAACAGCAAGATAATGAAGTCCACCGACGAGGCTCCGATATAGTGTAGGATCGGCAAAGGGAGTATTCGGCCCTGGGGATTGGCGGACTGCCATGGGAGTGACCGCGGGTTTGCAGTCTGTCATTCCAGCCCGATTTAGAAGTTCAAGGGTATATTTTTTCTGATGCATCAATATGGTTCCCGATTTGCGGATGAGTTCGAGGCCAAGAAAGAACTCCAGAGGACCGAGGTCCTTAAGTTTGAAGTCACGATGCATAGCTTCAGTAATTTCAGTGATGAGTGATGACGAGCTGCCTGTAATAACAATATCATCCACATAGATAAGAATGATGACTGTCCCTCGAGAACAGTGAAGGGTGAAGAGGCTGTTGTCATGATGGTAGGTGCGAAAACCAAGACCCTGCAGAAAAGTAGAGAGACGTGTGTACCAGGCACGAGGGGCCTGTTTCAGGCCATACAGTGATTTGCGAAGCTTGCAAACATAGTGAGGACGGTTGGGATTAACATATCCCGGTGGCTGAACCATATAGATTTCTTCCTCAAGATGACCATGAAGAAAGGCATTGCTGACGTCTAGCTGATGAAGCGGCCAATCATAGTGAAGAGCAAGAGACAAGACCAGACGAATAGTCTGTTGCTTAACAACAGGGCTGAAGGTCTCCTTATAATCCACACCATACTCCTGATGATACCCTTTTGCAACCAGACGTGCTTTATAGCGAGAAAGAGATCCATCTGAATTTCGTTTGATGCGAAACACCCATTTGCACCCAATAGACTTTCGGTTACTAGGCAGAGGTACCAAATCCCATGTACGTTGTTCATTCAGAGCCTGAAATTCCTCATCCATAGCTTGGCACCAGAAACTATTTTTGGAGGCTTGGTTGTAGGTAGTAGGCTCAGTTGTGGGATGTGCATCAAAGGGTATTTGAGTGTGGTAGGCTTTGGGTTTGAAGGTACCGGCCTTGGCTCGGGTTGTCATAGGATGAGTGTTGAGTGGAGGGTGATTAGGAAGGGGTGGTGGAGTTGTATGATATGTGGGCGGGGGTTGGGTGGGGCTGCCGTGGGAGCTGGGATGTGCAGCGGTGGATGGGGTGGCTGTATGTGTGTTAGGAGTATGATGTAGGGAAGTGGTGGGTTGTGTGGCAGTCGGTTGGATGTTCGGGTGGGAGGTTTGGGGTTTCGGGTGGGTAGTGGTGTAGTGGGGTACCGGGTTAGGTGCCGAGTGAGCCGGAGCATGAGCGTGAGAAAAGGACGGAAATAATGGCACAACGCCAAGTGGATTGGGGGAGTATGGAGTAGAGGAAAGACTTGTGTAAGGAAATTGTTCCTCCACAAAACGAACATGACGGGAAACATATGTTTTCTGAGATACAGGATCGAAACATTTGTAACCTTTGATAGTGGGATGATAGCCTAGAAAGACACAAGGGGTGGACCGAGGTTGAAGTTTATGTTGAGTGTGCGGACGCAACCAGGGATAAACTAGACACCCAAACGGGCGGAGATGGATATAGTCGGGTGGATGATTGTAGAGACGGGCATATGGAGTGGAGTTGGAGAGAGTGTGAGTGGGCATGCGATTTATGAGGTAGTTGGCAGTAGCAAGGGCATCAACCCAAAAGGAAACAGGTAAGGTGGAATCATGGAGGAGCGCAACAACTGTTTCTATTAGGTGACGGTGTTTGCGCTCAGCAACGCCATTTTGTTCAGGGGTATATGGACATGAAGTGTGATGAAGAGCCCCTAGATTTTGAAGAAAAACACCAAATGCATTGTTGACAAATTCTTTGCCATTGTCACTTCGAAAAATTTTGATTTTGGCATTAAATTGATTTTGAACCATTCGGTCAAAGTTTACAAAAATATTATAAGCTTCGGATTTAAATTTCAGAGGATAAAGCCAAGTGAATTTACTGTAATCATCAACAAAACAGATATAATAACGAAAACCTTGAACAGAAGGAACTGAGGTTGGACCCCAAACATCAGAATGAATTAATTGAAATGGCGCAGTGGCCTTGTGTTCAGACAGTGAAAAAGGTAAACGACAAGATTTAGACACTGAACAGGACTCGCAATGTAATTTTTCTGAAAAATTAAAACCTAAGGAAGATAAAATGGATTTGGTGATGGCGGATGATGGGTGCCCAAGCCGGCGATGCCAGGTTGACGAGAGAATGGCTTGACTCACAACAGACGGAGACCTGGATGGAAGAGTGTATAGCCCATGCTCACAGCGGCCCGTGTACCGCACCCGGTTCGTGGTATTGTCCACTATCTGGAAATTGGTGTCATTAAAAATGAGGGTGCAATTATTTTCTTTAGTAAAGCGATAAACAGATAAAAGATTGGATGTGAGGGAAGGGACGTGGTGAAGGGTTGAGAGATGAAATTTACCATTTGGGGTATAGACATACCCAGAGCCGGTGTTTGTGATGGGAAGGGATTGACCATTGTCTACTGTAATAGTTTCTGAGCCATGATACGGATGAGGAGCTTGAAGTTGTGAATAATCCGACGCCACATGGGTGTTAGCACCTGTGTCTAGATACCAATCGCCAGATTGAGCGTTTGTGGACGCATGCATCGCCCTTGATCCTCCGGACTGGCTATTTACATTCTGCGAGTCATCATAACGATACCAGCAATTAGCCGCAGAATGGCCCCGTTTAGCACAAATTTGGCACGTCGGAAGATCTCGTGTGGGCATCCGCTGGTTTCCTCGTCCCTGTCCGCGGCCTGACTGGAAGCCGTCCCTCGGTGGAGGCCCGCCTCTGCCTTGCTGCCCGGTGTTTCGACGGTCACCGCCGCCGCTGCCTCGCCCTTGGTTACGGCGATCGTCACCGCGACCCCTGGCCGAGCCTCCGCTGCCAGCCGAGTAAAGAGCCGTGACGCCAGGGGTGGAACTGGCTTCTCCGAGCAGTAATTTGTGTTCCATGTCTAGATTCAATTCTTCTGCATTAAGCCATCCAGACAGTTGATTCAGAGTGATTTCGACAGGCGAGAGGCGAATATGCTGTTTGAGAGAGGAATAGCCAGCCGGAAGACCACGTATCACGGCATTCACCACGTCTCATTCAGGAATAATCTCGTTCACAACATCTAGGTCAGACAGAATAGAGGCCACATCATCAAGGTATTGAGTCATCGTCTTCGTTCCCTTCCGAAGAGTATGCAATTTGTCACGCAACTGAAAAATATGAGCCGTGGACACAGAGTTGTACCTTGTGGCTAGTGCGTCCCAAAGTGAAGCCGATGTGAGAAAACCCCGGGCGTGTTTGTGCACAGAGGGGCTAATAACTGCGAGAAGACAGGCTCGGATCTGAGTGTCTACGATCATCCACGGAAGGTAGTCGGGATTTGGGAGCTTGACGCCGTCCTTCTCGGCTGTCTCGGGCTGCGGCTTCTCCGCACCGTCAATCCATCCGAGCAGCAAGTTGGCTGCGAGGGCGGTGCGGACGTTAAGTGCCCAGGCCGGGTAGTTGTTGTCAGATAATTTTTCGGGGATGAGATTGTGGAGATTCCTGAGCAGTAATTTTACTCCAGACGGTAATTTTGACAGAGGATCAATAACCTTGTCCATGGCGCCGACCTACGGCGGAGGAGGGAGGCCGTGCGGCGTGGTGTAGACGGTGGCGGCGGCGCACACACGTCGGAAAAGAGGAGAGATTAGGGTTTGGGCGGAAGAAGAAACCCTAGCTTTGATACCATGATACTGATTTAATAATAATCGATCTATTTTAATATTGAAGGGGTTACAGCTGTATATATAGAGAACTGAAGAATAACTAATTACAGAATAACCCAGATGTATTTAATAATTATATATGTAGTCTATTAGCCTCCAACTTTAACAAAAGCGTATATGGTCACCAACTTTATTTAATTTCTTAGTAAAGGGTGATTAATAATTTTTTATAGTATAAGTTTTCACTTTGTACAAAAATTTAATATATATCTTATTTGGTGTATGTCATTTTATTTGAAAGATATGGATAATTTTCAAGAAGATATTTGTTTGATTGATTCTGGCACTACACATACGATATTCAAAGACAAGAAATATTTCTCTCATCTAAACATGGACAAGATTAATGTTACTACAATTTTTAGTAGAGCTAATTTGATTGAAGGCTTCGAAAAAACCATTATAATCTTGCCCAAGAGAACTAAACTCATTATAAATAATGTTATGTTCTCTCTCAAGTCTCGGAGAAACTTGATGAGTTTTAAAGATATCCGTGAAAATGGTTATCATATCAAGACATTTGATGAGATGAATCTTGAATATCTTGGTATCACCAAGAATGTCTCTGGGCAGACATGTGTTGTTGAAAAGTTCCCTGTTTTATCTTTTGGACTGTATTAGATAAAGATTTGTGCAATTGAGGCACATTCTATAGTAAATCGGAAGTTTACCGATTCCAATACTTTCGTACTTTGGCATGATCGTCTGGTACATTCAGGATCAATAATGATGAGACGAATAATAGAAAATTCAAATGGGCATCCATTAAAGAACTTGAAGGTTCTTTCGAACGGTGAATTTTCATGTAATACTTGTTATCAAGGCAAGCTGATTGTGAGACCATCGCCAACAAAAGTTAGGATTGAGTCCCCCGCGTTCTTGGAACGCATACATGGGGACATTTGTGGACCAATTTACCCACCAAGTGGGTCGTTTAGATACTTCATGGTCCTAATAGATGCTTCTTCTAGATGGTCTCATGTGTGCCTTTTGTCATCTCGCAACTTGGCATTTGCAAAATTATTGGCACAAATAATATGATTACGGTCAATTTCCTGATAATCAAATTAAGTTTATTCGCCTTGATAATGCTGCAGAATTTTCATCCCAAGCATTTAATGACTATTGCTTATCGATTGGGATAAGAGTGGAACATCTTGTACCCCATGTTCACACTCAAAATGGCCTTGATGAGTCATTAATTAAACGTCTGCAGTTGATAGCAAGACTATTACTGATGAAAACTAAGTTGCCCACTTCTGTTTGGGGTCATGCAATTTTGCATGCTGCAACACTTGTTCCCCTTAGACCGATAAATTATCA
This sequence comes from Capsicum pubescens, assembly GCA_030864215.1. NCBI lineage: Eukaryota > Viridiplantae > Streptophyta > Magnoliopsida > Solanales > Solanaceae > Capsicum > Capsicum pubescens. The sequence goes on along the minus strand of CM061549.1, from coordinate 243,169,824 downwards.
TAAATTTTCTCCATTGCAATTGGTTTTGGGTCAAGAACCTAATATATCTCACTTGAGAACTTTTGGGTGCGGTGTATATGTGCCTATAGCACCACCAAACCGCACCAAGATAGGCCCCCAAAAAATGTTAGGAATTTATGTTGGGTTTGAATCACCCTCTATTATTCGCTATCTTGAACCATTAACGGGATATATGTTCACTGCTCGATTTGCAGATTGTTGGTTTGATGAGATACTTTTTCCAAAATTAGGGAGAGAAGATAGTGATATCAAAAGAGAAATTTTTTGGAAAAATCTATCACTATCTCATCTTGATCTACGTGCTTCTATTTGTGAGCAAGAAGTAAAAAAGATTATTCATCTGCAGAAAATTGCAAATCAAATGCCGGACGCATTTACAGATTTGAAAAGGATCACTAAATCACATATTCCTGCAGAGAATGTCCCAATTCGAATTAATGTCCCTAAAGGACCATTCACTAGTGTCATAGCTAATGAATCTAAAGCACGCTTGAAGCATGGCAGACCATTAGGTTCTAAGGATCAAAATCCTAAAAAAATAAAAACTAATGGTCAAGATGACACTACGAAAGATCCACATATGGAAGTTCAAGATTTGAGCAATGTTGATATCTCTGAAGGAATCAATAAGCCTGAGATTCAAGAAAGTGAGGAACTATCCATAAATTAAAGTGATGTTGAAACTAATTTGAATCGATTTAAAATAATAGTGGATTATGTCTTTGCATATAATGTTGTAGCAAAAATCATGCAAGACAGTGAGGATTTTGAACCTCGATCTGTCACAAAATGTCGACAAAGAAATGACTGGCCAAAATGGCAAAAAACAATTCAATCTGAATTGAATTCACTTGCCAAACATAAAGTTTTTGGACCTATAACTCAAACACCTGATGGTGTTAAGTTCGTTGTATATAAATGGGTCTTTGTGCAAAAAAGAAATGAGAAAAATAAAATACAAAGGTATAAAGCACTTTTTATTGCACAAGGATTTTCACAACGGCCTGGTATCGATTATGATGAGACATATTCACCAGTTATGACGCAATAATATTGTGTTATCTTATTAGTTTCACTGTCCATGAGAGATTTGAAATGGATTTGATGGATGTGGTAACAACCTATCTATATGGATCACTTGATAATGAGATATACATAAAAATTTCCGAAGGATTTAAAATACCGAAAGCATATAGTTCAAAGCCTCGGAAAATGTATTCCATTAGATTGCAAAGATCATTGTATGATTTGAAGCAATCTGGACGCATGTGGTATAACCATCTTAGTGAATATTTATCTAAAGAAGGTTATATGAATGATGAAATTTTCCCATGTGTTTTCATAAAGAAAACAACGTCGGAGTTTGTTATACTTGTTGTCTATGTCGATGACATAAACTTTATTGGAACGCCAATAGAGTTTCAAAAGGAAATTTATTACCTAAAGAAAGAATTTGAGATGAAAGATCTCGGAAAGACAAAGTTATGCCTTGGTTTGCAAATTGAGCATTTGACAAACGGCATCTTTGTTCATCAATCCGACTACAAAGAAAAGGTATTGAAATGATTCTATATGGATGGATCACATCCACTAAGTACTCCGATGGTTGTTTGATCACTTGATGTGAATAAGGATCCATTCCGACCTCAAGAAAAGAATGAGGAACTCCTTGGTCCTGAAATACCATATCTTAGTGCAATTGGTGCACTAATGTATCTTGCAAATACTACAAGTCCTGATATTGTCTTTTTAGTAAATTTACTATCAAGGTATAGTTCTTCTCCTACTAGGAGACATTGGAATGGTATCAAACACATATTACGGTATCTAAAGGGGACTACCGATATGGGCTTATTTTATTCTAAGGATTGCAGTTTCGATCTTGTTGGTTATGATGATGCTGAGTACTTATCTGACCCGCATAAAGCTCAGTCTCAAACAGGCTATGTATTCATATGTGGGGGTACTTCCATATCTTGGAGATCAACAAAGCAGTCTATCATAGCCACTTCATCGAATCACGTTGAGATTATAGCTATTCATGAAGCAAGCTGAGAGTGTGTATGGTTGAGGTCCATAATACATCTCATTCAAGAAAAATATGGATTGAAATGTGACAAAGTACCCATGATTTTATATGAAGATAATGTAGCATGCATAACACAACTTAAAGGAGGACTCATAAAAGGAGATAGAACGAAGCACATTTCGCCAAAGCCCTTCTATACACATGAGCTCCAAAAGAATGGCGATATTGACGTACAACAGATTCCTTCAAGTGACAATGTGGCTGACTTATTCACCAAGTCTCTTCCAACTACAACTTTCAAGAAGATGGTGCACAAGATCGGAATGCAATGATTCAAGGAAGTTCATATTAGGGGGAGCTAATACGCGTTGTACTCTTTTTCCCTTACGAGGTTTTGTCCCACTGGGTTTCCTTGTAAGGTTTTTAATGAGGCAGCCTATATGCGTATTGTTAGACATTCAAGAGGGAGTGTTATGTTATATATCAATTATAGTGAATGTCTATCAAGATGTATTTGATGTCTATCAAGATTTGATGTATTTGTCTTTTAGTGTGAAACTAGGGGAAAATTCCCCCTATAAATAGAAGGGCTTCCTTCATAGTAAATCATCCCTTAAGAGAAGAAATAAGAATTACTCTCTCTATTCTCTCTACTCTTCTTCTTTATTTTTTCTTGTTTTATAACAAACATTGGATAGTTAAATGATTTATCCACAAAGTTGATAATAATACATATATATACCTGATAAGATAGTGTTGTTGTTTACCCTTGGCTCAAATTATTTTGACTTGATAAAAAGAAATTCATTTATAAAAATATCAACAATATCTTCAGATAAATTCTTGATCGCGGTTGAAGTAATGAAAATAATTTTCATTGAGTTTTCGATAAGTCTATATCCACCACTACTTTCAACAACTTTGAAATTCTTGATGATAAATAAAAAATCGTCACTAAACTTGTGTTTGAATTGCTAACTTGATTAGCATGCACCAATTATCCTGATATAACAAAGTTGCAAGTTATTTGAGACAGAGGCGGATCTAAAATTTAAAGTTTGTGGGTTCCTTGCTCAAAATAAAAATTAAATATCGTGGGTGATGGGGTTTGAACCCACAACCAAGAGGCCTAATAAAGATTTAGCAAGCTCTTTCTTTACCACTAGACCAATAAACACAATTCATTTATGGGTTCCCAACTTATAATTTTTATATATTTACTAGTTTTTTCAATATAAATTCAAGAACTGTAAGAAAGTTACTGAGTTTTCGGGAACACCCATGTAATTCTCTAAATCCGCCCCTGATTTGAGAATTAAGAGTACAACAAAGCTGCAAGTGATTTAAGAAATAAAAGTTTCAGAAAGAAAATGTATTAAAATGAATTAAGAATTATGTAATGAGGTACCTTTTATCGGCAAAAAATATATACAGACTTATCAACTCACTATTTTTCTTGAAATTAGAACATTGTATAAATCTCAACTCTTATCATTATAATTATGAAATAAAATCAAAATCAATTAGAAGCAAGACAATATGAAAAAAAAAAAAATCAGTTCTTATCTCTATATATAACACAAAAAGTAGAGAATGAAAAGCCACAAGAATTAATTAAATAAAATTGAAATTGAAAATATATTATAAATGAGATGTCTTTCAACTGAAACTTGATTATTTCATTATTATTTTTTGAATGCAAGTCTAATCTCTTAATGAGTAACAAATTTAGAATAATTTTAATATTGAAAAATGGTTCTTTTGTAGCAGCTTAATATAATTTAGTGGAGAGAATGAAGGGTAAAAGCTGAGAAAATCACTTAAAAGATGATTTTAAAAGGTTGCATTATCTCTAGATTAAGGTGTTGCATGAAAATAGGTGTCTTTTGTGGAACTACCGTTTTTTTTTAAGTTTAATTATGTTAATTATGTAGAACAAATAATTAAGTGGAGGTTACATATTGTGTTAATTATGGAGAACACATAATTAAGAGGCCATTTTTTTACCCACATAAAATGAAGAAAAAAAATGGGAAAATTGTCAAAATTTTGATAAAAAAGATAAATAGTAATACTCAAATATTACAGTGTCATGTCACCGAGTTGAAGATTCTCTTTTATTATTATATATTGATTTATTCAAAATACGAATACTGTTTTCAATCAAAGAAGAATTAGCATTTAATTATATATAAAATAAAATGAAATATTTATTAAGTCATTAAGTGATCAAGATTACGTGTGTCAAAGTGGGAGAATTTAAGATATGGTCCACGTGAATCATGCTTATATCTAATTCAATAAATAATTAATTAGCAAAATTTTAATAGGATAAATTGGAGAAGTTAATTTTAGTCATAACTCCCCAACTACCCGTTATGATGGGGATTGAGATTATGCATTGAACTGTAGATCCTTTAATTGTCTTTAAAAGAAAAGAGAAATATTTTCCATCGCTATCATGAAAAAGAATACACAGAAAACAAAAAAAAAAAAAGAGGAAAATATTAATCTTGTTATAAATGTATTTACATTATATTGAATGTATATCAAGAAGATATAGTGAATATCTATCAACATTATAGTGAATATGTATCAACATATATTGAGTATCTATAATGATTTAATGAGAGTCAGATGAAATGCCTATCTTTTGAAGAGAAATTAGAAGGAATTTTCCTCTATAAATAGAAGGATTATTTTCATATAGCCGTCCAATATTTTTGTTTGATAACTAGTGTTTCTAGTTCAGGCAACATCTTCCACGCATTGTTCTTTTTTCTTTGTTTTGATGGATCAGTTGGGATTATAACAATTACGAAAAAAAAAAAGAGAACAATACAACATTTTCCAAGAGTTGTTGCCACCTGCCAAGCTAATCACTTATATAATAAAATAAAGTGTCAATTTCTTTATATAGAGAGTGGGTCAACTACTAATAGTCATAGTTATATTTTTCCTTTCAGTTATTATATTCTGTGATTCTTTGTGCATGCCTTATTCTTTTATTTATACTTCACTGTGATATAGCCCATAAGTAGCAGTTGATTGAAATTTAAAAGTACACATTCAGTTAGTACTATTTGAGGGCTAGAAGTATATCTTTAATTTCTTATCATTGGCTTGGATGATTATACTCATCTTGAGTGTTTTCTTTCTGTTCATTGCTCTTTCTAGATGGGATTTGAGCTCTTTCTGTCCATTGCTCTTTCTAAATCGGATTTGAGTTGTTTACAGACTATATTATAATATTTTTAAGGACATGAATTGACAGCCTTATTGCACTTTGAACTATAAGTTGATTAAGGGTAAGACGGTAAATTCAAAGTCTCATCACACCAAAAAGAATAAGACATCAGGTTAGAGTTGCGATGTACAACAATGATATGATGTTGGGTTCAAGTTCCACCGATTTATCGCCTAAGATGTCTTTATATAGATAAGACTGAGTTTGAATCTTAATGCACCATATTTTAGATGAATAAGACGTTGAGTTTGGATCTCAATTCACCATATTGATGATATTATGATGGCTAAGACTAAATGAGTTTTCAATAAAAAGTCATGAAATTTATCCAATTGAATATCCTCTATTCCCTGAAGTGAATGTGGTAGCAGTGTCATTATATGTATGAAAGAAGACAAATAGTTAAACTTCATAGTTGTAAGACCCCACAAAATTCTAAGCTCAACTCAATCTTTTAAGCTTGCTAAGGGGTCCCAGACTTACAAAATGCTAGCTAAGTATTCAGACTTAATAGTATTTTGGCCTTCGTAAGTTGGCAACTCTATTTTATGACTCTTATGACCTTTAAGTATCGATCTTTAGATTGATTCATGATTAGGAATGTTAGTAGGTGTCCCCGGATAAGTTTTGGATTTTTTGAACCTCGTTTAGACCATGTTTGAGTGACCAAAATAGTGAGTCGACATGATCTCGACGCGTCGTGTCGTTCCTCGTGCCGACAAATAATTTTTCCCTCAGCTCAGTGAACTGGCGTGGACTCGACGCGGCGCTTTGATGCCAATGACGCAGCGCGTCGGTCTGCGCGCCGATAGTTCAGTTTTCAGTCATTAAAAAGCCGCGTCCTTATTTAGGTCTTTTTTTCCACCCCTATTTAGCCCTAAAACACGATATTCAGCCCCCATTAAGCAACATACACTCACTTTCTCTCAAATTTCTCAAGAACAAGAACCCTAGGTGATTTAATTTCAAAGTCAAGGCTCAAGATTTCGCCATTGTTCTTCAAGAATTAAACAGCCAAGGTATGTCAAGTGTTCATCCAAGGGTTCCTTCCACCCTTGGAGTCCAAGAAACTCTTTTAAACTTTAAGTAAAGTGATTTCATGATTTTTATGATTTGGATTCAAGTGTATTCATGATTATAATGTTGATTGGATTTCTATTCCATGATTAAATGCAAGATTTATGTAAAAACAACTATTATGTATGTAGTATCATGTGAATTCGTGTTAAAGTCTTGAAATTGTGATGCTCATGTGTTGATTAGTACTATGTGCATATACAATGCCTTCCAAGTGTTTGATGAGTTGCTCATGAGAATTAAATAATGAAATTATATCATGTTAGCATGTATTCAAGTTCATGTCATGCAAGTGTTTGCTAGAATGTCCCAATGAATCATGTTAGCATGTATTCAAGTTCATGTCATGCAAGTGTTTGCTAGAATGTCCCAATGAATGAATGATGATCAAGTAGTTATTTATCATGTTTCAAGATTGTGCCATGTCTTATAATTTATGCTATCGAGTCCTGAGGGTATTTAATACCCGATAATTTGGTTGATTACCTAGAGCTATGGTCAGTCTCAGGATAGTACCAGTCATGTCATGATCAGTAGTACTTTCAGTCAGTTACAGAACTCAGGAAAAACTCAGTAATATTCAGTTCAGAACTCAGTAGGCTCAGTTAGTTCACAAAAATCAGTTCAGTACGCAGTGAACTCAGTCCAGTTTAGTTAGTTAACACGAACAGTAACAGTCTAGTCCAGCCTAGTATAGTTTATAAATCAGTTTAGTGTCTTTCAGTTGGGAGTAGGATTTAGCACCGAGCGAGTGCAGGGATGACAGCTTCCCCGTCAGAGAGGCAGAGTCATTAGCAGCAGTCCCTGTATTATAGAACTGCGTAGCCAGTGTAGGATGAGAAGTCACCTGTCAGACTAGGCTTGACTACCTTCTAGGGGTCACCCGTTAGATTAGGCTTGACTCCACCCAGGTGTCACTCTTCAGTTAGATTTGGCATCCTGGTTTTTCTAGTGTTAGTACCCGTGGTACGGTATTAGCACCCTTCCAACTGGGGTCACAGGTTGGTCCCCTATCAGCTCAGATTTAGGGCATGTCGGTTAGATGATTACCTCTCACAGTCTCAATTTCAGATTCAGTCTTAGTATAGAACTCAGTTCAGCTCTACAGATTCAAGACTATCAGATACAGTCACTCAGCTCAGTATAGAACCTAGATCAGTTCTTCAGAATCAGGATTGTCAGATACAGTCATTCAGTTATCAGATACATAGTATCAGTAAACTCAAATATCAGTAAATTAGTAATTCAGAACTCAGTATCCAGTGTTATCATGATCTCAGTTACACTTTACGTATTCATGCATGTACTCTCATTCTGTTATACTCATGTCATTCAGTCAGTATTGTTCATGCATATGAACCCATGCATCTTCAGCCTACCTCACTTAGCATTCCAGTGCATTCAAAGTACTGGTGCATACCTTTTGCACTATAATGTCTTATATCATAGGTTCAGACGCGCGGGCTTCCGATCATACTTAGCAGCCTGATCTATCAACAGCAGACTCAGTGGTGAGTCTTCATAGTTCGAGAACAAACTTATTATTTCAGTACTCAGTTTATTTCAGTAGTCGGAGTTAGTTGGGGACTTGTCCCATCAACTCCTTGTTCAGACAGTAGAGGCTTTTTAGATAGATGTATCAGTATTCAGTTTTCAGTATTTAGTGTTTACTTTCAATTTGAACCTTATGGCAAGTTTTCGCCTAGTTTCTGCATAATTACAGTAGCATTATTCAGTTATTGCAGCAGGTACCAGTCATGGGTTAGCTTGTGATCCCTTGGGATTATGAGCACCGTGTAGCGTCCGGGGTACAGACTTGGGGAAATATAATAGTACTTCATAAGCTCATAAAGTAGTGATTACTTTGAAGTCTGGCAACTCTGAAAGATATGTTAGAGAAAAACTTTCATCATATGTATGCCTCGATTTGATTCTGAAATAGCAATATCTTGAAAGAGATTCTAAGCTATCATAATTTGATAGGCTTAAGACGTGATTATATTTTGTTTCTGGGAATGAGAATTTCAATTACTATAAATACAATCTATACTTTGGGGGTGAATGTGACTGTATTTAGTAAAGTTTATAAATTCGAACATGTTTTCAGTTGTAAAGATATCACAACCAACCTCCAGAAAGATAGAATAATTGAAAAATTGAATATCACCAAGTTACGAGCATGAAGAGATAAAATTCCACAATAAACTTATTTACTATGATATAAAATTCATGTCATAGTAAATCTAAAATTTATTAAAGCAAAAAAAAAAAAGCACATGTCGTGGTAAACTTGGAGGTTACTATTATAAATAAGTTCATAAATTGACATGAATGATTGTAACATCTCAAAGGTATGCATATTGAGTATTAAACATATATTGAAGAATTAAAAAAAAATTCATGAACTTTTAGTGTTGCTTGTTCTCATGATAAGTTGGTTGGACCAACTGATGTTGGGATTGCATCCCCTAAATTTTGAAAAGTATTAAGAGTGAATAAGGGCTCGTTCATATGTCATGTGATATGGTGAAAAGATGCATCAATAAGATGATCACATGTACATTTATCGTCAACCTGCGGTTTTACATTCATAAAGTTGCATGTTCAATGAAATTGAGTTAAGAGCATAATTTTCAGATTGTGTAATCAAGACAATTTATTTTGATAATGTTGGTTTGACATTGAATGTCTTCGATAAATAGCTGAACCGCGGCTAATGAGAATAAAGCTTTATGTCGGTTTGAAATATGATATATTATATACAAAAGTAGTTGTGTGCATCAAACCAATAAACTGTGATTAATTTTCCCCAAAGTTGGTTCTGAGTTAGAAACCACATATTTTCATCTAATAATTTTGATGTACGATATAAAATTAATGAATATACCATGATGCACAAAGATGGATTCCTCAAAGAAGATGGAGGATGTATATTAGTTTTTCTAACATAAGAGGGAGATTATAGGCAACTATGAAATATGTTAAGAATTATCAACAGATCTTCAATCAAAAGATAATTCAAGATAAATTCCAGAAGCATCTGCTAACTCAAACTTAATCTCATATTTAAAGTTGTAAGTGCTCCTATTGTATGTACCTAAAGTACAAATTCCATGCATACATAAAGTGTGGTAAACCAATTGGTTCCAAATGAAATAATCCTTGGAAAGGATAAGGAGCAAGTGATCATAATAAGAAGACAATGTGCTCTTGAAGAGCCTACGACATAACACTTCATGAAACCTTATAAGAGGTTCAGATACCTGAAAATAATGAAGTGATGAGATCTCAAAATGTTATGTCACATTGTGAATCGATACAGAATAATATCTATCATTGATGATATCTCTGATACAATATTGACGCACTATTGTAAATGATTACGAGGATCTGAATTCTACGTTTATTTAAGCGTGTTGACATAGAAATATTTATCAAGTGACATGAAAGGATGCATCTTGGTAAGCATAACACTTATTTGATTTGCAATTCAGACGTTTAAAAATGTCACACATGAAATATTGAATATTGTCACTTGACAAAATTTATATGAAAACTTTTTTAAGGATTCAAAATGCTTGAAGCATATAAAAATTTCTGAGAAAGTTATTTATAATTCTTATATCACATAAATTTATAACTTGAAAATTATTGAAACTCTTGTAGAGTTTTCAAAATTGATAGATTATCTGCTGAAAGAAGTTGAAATGAGAAACATGCAAAATTGAATTGGATCCTGAAGTACCATATAATGTGCAATTGATGCATTTACACACTTGCTGCAATTATGAGCATGATATAGATTTACTTTTACATGGAAATAGTGAAGTAAATCACTTTCATATTGCAATTGAAAGTCCTTGTATTAATGTGTTTATGCTAACACATATTGTTAAGTTTTTGAATACGCATGATATTCATATGATTGAGCTAATGGTTCGATATAGATATATTAGCTATTGTCATGATAAGTCACTATCATACTATGTATACATGACATTCATATTATGCTAAGACGATAGTTATTCATAAAGTAAGTCAAAAATGTATGTGGCTGAGGTCAATGATACATCTCATTTGAGAAAAATGTGGTTTGAAATGTAACAAAGTACCTATGATTTTGTATGAAGATAATGCAACATGCATAGCACAACTCAAGAAAGGATTTATAAAAGAAAATAGAACGAAGCACATTTCGTCAAAGCTTTTCTACATATATGAGCTCCAAAAGAATGGTAATATCAACATGCAATAAATTCGTTCGAGTGATCAGATGACTAATTATTCACAAAGTTTTTATCAATTACAGCTTTCAAGAATATGATGCACAAGATTGAAACATGAAGATTCAAGATTCGAAATTGATGTTCTCATCACGGGGAGCAAACATGCATTGTACTCTTTTTTTCTTTCAAGGTTTTGTCCCTCTGGATTTTCTTTGTAAGGTTTTTAATGAGATAGCTGAAATGTGTATTATTAGAGGTGTGTACTCTTTTTACTTCACTAGATTTTTTTCACTGAATTTTTTCTAGTAAGGTTTTAACGAGGCACGTTATTTATCAATTAGACATTCAAAGGAGAGTGCTATAATGTATTTACGTTATAGTGAATGTCTATCAAGATATAGTAAATATCTATCAAGATATATTGAGTATCTATCAAGATTTAGCGAGAGTCTATCAAGAGATGGAATGCCTATCTTTTGGAGATAAATTAGGAGAAATTTTTCATATAAATAAAGGGGTTCTCTTCATTGTAAATCATCCTCAAGATCATCACTGAGAAATAAAAAGAAGCCTCCTTTCTTCTCTCCCTTATTCTTTTTGTTCTTACTTTAATATTTCATAACAAAACTCAAAAAAAACAAAGAAAAGACTTATATTTAATTCAAGTTAGGATTCACAAAGAACACTATAGCTGATTCGATCACATATTGTTAACTGAATTGTTGTTTCTATAAATTAATATGAAAATCACGTAGTTTCACAATCTTAAATAATTGATAAATTTCATGTAAAATTATTTATGTACATATTATGTTATTGATAAAAGTCCTGACAAATTTCACATGATTCATATCTTTTAGACACTATTGTAAATAAATAAATAAATAATATTCAACATTCTTGAATCTTTAAATTCAGATTTGAGCAATCTTACTTAGTTAATAATTGATATTCAGATAATCTTTGATTGTCCGAAAGTTTTTTATTCTCTCTCTACCACTTAAATTTTCTTATTGAATTTGATACATGCATCTCTCATATTTTTTTCTTTAAATAATCCCAAATGTATTGTTGTTGATTTGAGAAACACAATTCTCGTAAAATTAGTTGTTAAACCATCAGCAAATAGCGTAGCTTTCATCTTGGTCTTCCTAAATTTCTTCCTTGTAAATCTTGGTGGTCATAGTAAATTGTTTGGCTAAAGAGAAACTTTATGATGTGCTTTCACGACTTCCTAAAGATATAAAGCAACAAAAGTTAAAAGGTAAGTGAATTAGGTCTGATTGGATAACTATAAAGCACACAGTTCTCCACCTTCTCTCTAGAATACTAAAGAGAGAGAGAAACACACTGCCTGCCATAACTACCCATACTAAATGCTCTAACTGTACACAAGTACAACACCTTAAATTCAAGCAACTTTTTGACAAGATGGATAAAAAAATGCGCGTTCAAGAAGAAGATTTATTGCAACAAAGTACGGACAAACCAAAGGAAGCATCTATCACACAGGATACTATATCAAAAGTAAGTTTTTGAGAGAAATTAATATGTGATAATAATTCTTCTCCCATAGATTCTATTCAAAAAGATTTCAACCTTATCAACCTCAACGATGAACAAGAAAACACCTCAAACCATTCTTTTTTCATCCCTGCTTCCTCGTCCAACAAAGAAAGACTCTATGAGTCTTGGGAACAAGTTGTTATCATCAAGCCTCTTGGAAACAAAATAGGATATAATTACCTGCGAAACTACCTAAAAATCCTTTGGAACCTTAATGAAGACCTGAACCTAATAGACCTAGGAGAAGACTATTACCTAATTAAGCTTTCACATCAACCAAACTATCACAAAGTACTTCACCAAGGACCTTGGTTCATAGGATCCTAATATCTTTCAGTCCACAAATGGGAACCTAAATTTAATCCGCTAGCTGAAACTATACCCTATGCTACCATTTGAATTAGACTCCCAAGATTCCCACCGAATACTATGACCTCAAAATTCTCCCAAAAATTGGGAATATGATTGGTACGATCCAAAAAATCGATAGTTGTACTAAAAATACTTTCCGAAGATGATATGCTAGATTTTGTATCCTAAACCAACTGAATAAACCTTTATCAAGAAACATTCTCATTGGATCCCACCTTCAAAAAAATTATTTTGAAAGTTCCACTATCCTTTGCCAAGCTCATGGTTGCCTAGGCCATAATCTTTATCATTGTCCAAAAAATATCAGCACGATCAAAAATACCGAGAAACTCGAGACATCAAGCCATCAAAATAATTCCATGAAGGAGGGAATTAGCATGGAAAAAAACAAAAAAATAAATAAGAAGAAAAACCAAAAAAGATGAAAGTGAAAAAAAAAATATGTGGACCACCGTTAGCTACGAAAAAAAAGTTAAAAATAAAAATCAAATGTCCGAAAAAAGAAAAAAATATTGTTCCATTTAATTTTTCTAATACTTTCAATCATTTAGAAAATATTGAAAAAACTCAAATTGCAAATGACTTCTCTCCTTCTATGTGTAATCTCACTCACCACTCAAAACCTCCTACTCTTTACTCCATCCATCCACAAAATCAATTGGAACAAAACCCTCCACGTCCACTACTAAAACCTACAACACTTCTAGTACCATGCAACTAACACCTCCTATGTATACCCTTAATAGGATAACTACTATACAGTACCCTAATCCTACAATTCCTACTATCAATCCTAACCTAGAAAACTCCAAAATAATCATAGTATACTTCTAGCTCCTACTACCAGTACACAGACTACGTGTACTTCCTCTAATTCCCATAGCAACTCTATGTACTTGCAATCCAATCCCATTTACTCAACTAGCTCTTTCCTTAGTTCCAAGCAGAATACTACTACAACTATCACTTCCCAATTAAACTCCATTGACACTTATAGTACTAACTTTCCACGAGCTCCTTTAATTCCTTTCGAATCTTTCTACATTACTCCAAATCCTCTAAACCCTACCCGCGTCACTTCAAATCTTACAGACCCTTTTTCATAAAAAAATTGGACATGAAACTACCCATGTTTTTAATATTTGTACTCCCAATATTACTAAGGTAAGGACAAGGGAAGAGTTAAAAATTTTATCACTTCCATTAATGAAAAAGCTCAAAAAATGAATCACATAGAATGCCTAAGACATCTGCGACTATAACTTCAATCATTAAGCCTACTACTATACCTATAGAACCTACTATTTCTTCTACTATATCTCAAGACAACACAGTGAAAACCACCAAACTCAACTTACCAATTACTCAAAATGCCAAGAAGATACCCAAGAAAGAACAAACACTTCAACAACATTTCAAATCACCCTATAAAAAATAACATGCATGACCAAACATGGGATGCCCAAGCCAACCAATGGAACACTTTCAATCAAAATGTGTCGTCCCCACAACAAATTCCTCACAGCATAGAATATACCAGACAAAGTGGAACTTTTTGATGCCACAAAATCAGTTGCTACCTCTTTCATATCCAACACCTTTAGACGAAATGCAATTGTTGATGAACATGAGCCATGGTCAGAACACGAACAGTTTTATCCCGATAAAATTCACGTCGCCGCTAGAGATAATGCCGAAATTAGTACAAAGCTACTAGAATCTCTTTCATGTGCACTTCACTCAGAATCAACATCTCATTAAGATTGGACGGAATATGATATGCATGCAGGCAAACAACATGGTGTCGCAGATGAAAAGCTTGAACTCCATCTCACCCCAACCAACGAATTACTCCGATTGGTCACTGCCACAACTACCAAACACACTGGAGGACATTTACTCGCACGACCATGTGGTTCCACAGATAACTAGACACCAACCTAGACAAATTCATCGTCTCTTATGCAGGTACCGGAGATGACACAAGAATTGAAGCAGGAGGAGCAACCAAAAGACAAAGAGCCAGAAATGACTCCCATAATAGTGGAAGACTCTCTAACCTTCACTCTGCTCGCAAACAAAGAAGGAAAAATTCGGGTGTATGTTCCACCTCCACTACAGAATATATCAATGAATTTATGATCGCCACCCGAATCATTGATGCACAATATGTAATGTGATTACATCGACTCTATCAGAATATTCACTTTTCCAGAACCAATTCTCTTTGAACCTGGAGATGACCTTAGCTCCGGGAGGGTCACAATAACTACCAAGTTAGTTCCCAATGAAGATTATAGTATGGAACTGTAGAGGGAAAAACAACCCCACATTTAAAAGGAATGTGTTAGATATGATTGCATTTAACAACCTTGCTATTCTAGCCTTAACAGAGACTAGAATGGCGGACCATGATTCTCTTTTGCAACAACTACCCTATTCTGACATGTTGAGGTACCGGCGTCTGATTTCTCGAGAAGCATAGCCCTTTTTTGGAATAGCAGCAAGTTTATTATAAATCCCATGGTGCTGATAGAGCAAGAGATCTATGCATCTCTTAAGGTTAGCCCAAACTCAACTCCATGGATCATTACTATTATATATGCTAGAAATAGCTCTTTTTATAAAAAAATTGCTCTGAAAAACCTTCAAGATATTAATAATTCTAATTTGGGGCTTTGATTAATGTGTGGGGATTTTAACGAAGTAGCCAACTCTTCTGAAAAATTTGATGGAACCCTATTAACAAAAACCGAGTCTCAACTTTCCTTGATTGCATAAATAATCTTAGTATGGTTGATTTAGGATTTACGGGACCTAGGTTTACTTGGACTAATATGAGTAAGTAAAATACGGGTATCATTATGGAATGACTTGATAGATTCTTATGCAATCCTAAATGGCTAGATCTTTACCCTGATTCTAATGTAATGCATCTTCCAAGAACACATTTCGATTATTGTCCTATAATGATTAATCTCATTAAGAATAGTGGCAAACCTAGATATGTTTTTAGGTTTGAAACAATGTAGCTTCGCCATTCGGGATTTCAAGAAATTGTCAAAACCTCCTGGCATGATAATTATAACTATCTAAATGCAGTTATAATTTTGCCAATAATGCAAACGACAGGAACAAAAAAACTTTTGATAACATTTTTTAGAAAAAGAAAATCCTTAAAGCTAGAATTCAAGGCCTTCAAAGCATGGATCCTATAAGAAAAACTTCTTATCACCGTAATCTCAAAAATTCCCTTACTCATGATTTCAGTAACATTCTCTGACAAAAAGAAGACTCTTGGCAGCTAAAATCGAGAGTCTAATGTCTTATGGAAGGGGATGCAAATACTAAATTTTTTCATACTACTACCACCAATAGAAAAAAGAAGAAATAAAATCATGGGTCTTTTGGACTCTGTGGGTAACTGATCTTTTGACCCTATTCATTTAAAAATCTCCATTTTAAATAACTTTAAAAATCTCTGTACTACGGAGCAAACTAGATCCAATCTTAAGTATATCCCTTATGCTGGTAATTGTCTAACAGCGAACGATCATACCACCCTTAATTTAACTCTTACTATTGAAGAAATTCATAGTGCTATTAAGTCCTTCAAACCTTTAAAGGCTCCGGGTCTTGATGGTCTAAACCCAATCTTCTTTCAAAAATTCTGAGAAGATACCAAATTTTCTATAACTCAAAACTGTATGGATGCTTTCACTCAAAAATCCATCGACCCAGAAATTAACAGAACTAATGTAGTGCGCATTCCTAAAATAAATACTCCAGATCAAATCAATCATTTCAGACTTATCAGTCTTTGTAACACCGTTTACAAAATCATAACAAAGATTTTAGTCAATCGTATTCGTCCGTTCCTAGACAAAATCATTAACCCTGTCTAATGTAGCTTTATTCCAGACAGACGAGCTTTGGATAAATCTATTATTGTGCAGGAAGCAATCCACTCCTTTCATAAATCTAATAGTGGCCTTAGAAAAATCATGATAAAATTGATCTGAAAAAAGCTTTCGATAGAATGGAGTGGTCCTTTATATACTTCTCTATCAAACGCCTAAATTTTCTAAAAAAATTAAATAACATAATCATGGATTGTGTCACTACTTCTTCCATCTCTATCGTTGTTAATGAAAACCCTACAAATACCTTCAAGCCAACTTGAGGTATCAGACAAGGTGATCCACATCCCCCTATATTTTTTTATATGTATGGAATCACTTTCAAGATTCATACATCGGGCTATTGATGATAAAAAATGGACACCTATCAAAATCTCTACTTCTTCCCCAGCATTATTCCATTTGCTTTTCGCGGATGACTTAGTCCTATTCGCAAAAGCAAACTTGAAAAATGCTACTACCATTACTTCTTTATTTCAGCAATTTGAGAACATATCGGGCAAAAAAATTAATTATAATAAATCTAAAGTTATCTTTTCTAAGAACGTTACTGTTGATACCGCTACTCCTATTACAAAGAGCTTAAATATGAACACTTCTGAGAGCTTTGGTAAGTATGTAGGTTTTCCCATGACAAAAATCCACCTTAATAAAAATGACTATCAATTCATAATTGATAATATGAATAATAGGCTAAAAGGGTGGAAAGCAAAAATTCTAAATATAGCTGGAAGAACTACCCTTGTTAAATTGGTTCTCGCAGCTATCCCTAAATTTACTACCTACCAAAACAACTCACCACATCGATCGTATCCAGAGAAATTTTCTTTGGGGTACTACTGATGAAAAAAAAGAAACTTCATCATGCAAATTGGAACCTAGTCACCCTTCCAAAATCCAAAGGAGGACTGGGCATACATAAATTCGAGAGAAAAAATTCTGCTCTCACTTTTAGCCTTAACTGAAGGTTTCTTAAAAACAAATCCCAATTTTGGGTCAAAATACTCCAAAGTAAGTATAAAAATAGACGTACAGGTAACCATCTTCATCATATATCGTCAGACTCCTACTATGGAAAAGCCTTAGCAAAATCAAAAAAAAATTTCTCATGGTATTTCTTGAAACGTAGGAAATGATAATAATATAAATCTTTGGAGAGCTAGATGTCTTTATAACAACGATAACCTAAGAGAGCTCATCTAGAGACCCCTTTCACGACAAGACACCAACCAAACTCTTTCTCAAATCATTTCGAACGGTAATTGGGACACTTCTGATGTATCTGCACAAATACTACCGAATATATTAAAAATTATTCATAATACTTACATACAGCAAATGGAGCCTAAACTAGACAAATTCTTCTGGAATGTTTCGTTTCTAGGAACTTTCACCACTTTCTCTGCTTATATGCTTTTCCTATATTCATCAAACAAATTTCTATCTATGAACAATCCTACTAACCTTTGGGTTTGGAAAACAAACACTCCTAATAAGATAAAATACTTTTTATGGCTCGCCACTTTAAATAAGCTCCCTACAGCTGAGGTTCTAAATAAGAGGAATGTAATCCCGATAAGCTTTTGTCGTACCTGCTCTACTGTAACTGAATCTCTAACGCATGCCTTACTAACTTGTCCCAAAGCGTTAGAAATTTGAACCCACTTTAGGCTTTCTCCATCAGAAAATAATTTCTTAAGAGATATCAAAAAATTGTCTTTCCAACAATACCATCAATTTGCACTGCAACTTACCTATACCTCTCTCAGTTTTGACTCCCCTAATTCTTTGGTTCATTTGGAAGAATAAAAATGATTCTCTCTTTAAAAACGTGACCAATCAGTTAAATGTCCAAAAAATAAAATTGGAGGCTATTGAATACTTTCATTTAGGACACCCCAAAGGAATGTTGGACAATCAACGTAAAACCTTATCCATTAATGTCAAATGGATTACGCCACCGGAGGATACTATAAACTTAATATTGATGAAGCATACGACCATTCAACTAATTATGACGGCGGAGGAGTAATCATCAGAAATCAGGATGGAAGTTGTATAGCTGGAATGACATTCTCACACATGGCCACATCGGCTCTACAAATGGAAACCTTAACAATGCATCATGGGCCGCCTTTTATTTTGGAAGAACTTCAAAAAGACTCAAAGTTTGGATTCTATCCAGACAGTTTTTACAAACTTTTAAGTTTCCGTTCTAATAAAAATCCCAATTTCCAGCAAAAAAAAAAAAAAAAAAAGCAGCAAAAGTTATTTGTGCGAAATTATTTTCAAAAATTCATCTCTTTACTCAGTAGATTTCTCTCTCGAGATCTTCAAAAAGATTACTTTGATACCAATTAGTGTTGATTTTTAAAAGAACATAATTAGCTAAAAATAATATTGGAAGATAAAATTGCTCAGGAATTATACCGGAATATGCAACAAAAGAAAACTATATTTTTCATTGATATAAAAACTCAAAAGTACATGAAGAAATAACTTGACTTCACAAATTGCTGAAATTGGATGTACGATTGCATAAATGACACTCTCATATTTTGTCATAAAAGGACTTGAACAAAAGCACTTGAAATCCTAAAATGTAGCTACTAATAGGTTGATTTTTAGCAAAATTTTAGAGACAACACAGCTATCTTTTTTCTTTTAACAGCCAACCGAACATGGGATAAGTTATGCAACTACTATTTTTTAGCATCTTATCAAATTATCCTTAATGGTGTTGGTAACATAAAAATCCACCACTAGCAATATGTGAATCTAATAGTGGTATCACCAATGCAAGACCTAACAAAACATAGTAAATAGGAGTAGAGAAAAACAAAAACCTCTCTACTCTAAAATTCACTGATGTACTACCCTATTAGAATCCAAGATAAATAACAAAATGATAGCAATGCGTGGCACAATATGTGTGCTATTTGCTAACTACCTATCCTATAAATTGATGTAATGTAATACTGCATATAATAGACCCTTGTGGTCCGGCCCTTCGACGGACCCCGTGCATAGCGAAAGTTTTAGTGTACCAGGCTGCCCTAAGCCAGACCACCAATGGTATTCACAACAATCAGACCTACACCCTCGTCTCAATTGACCTCTCACCTGACTTCTTTAGGTTACCCAATATATCATCAATAAACTTATCCTTGGTGTCCCCGGGTTGATCTGTCACAAATGAATAAGTCTTCTGTCTTCTCCCAGTGGGAGGCTTCTCCATTTGGTCAACTGATAAAGAAGTATCTAGTAATTTTGAACCATCAGTCGGCGATTCTACCATGCCATCAACATTTTCTGAGCCATCCTTTCTACCGTACCAAGAATCAAGAATCTGTAACAATGAGCTATTTTCGTCCTTCACTTTCGACTTCTCATTGTCCGGTTTTTTGGAAGATGAGGTGTCCTCATCGGAATCAGAGAAATCACGATCCAATGGGGCTTCATAGTTGCCATGTGTTAATTCACTTGATTCATTTTTGGCTTCTCCATCAGACTCCAATTTTATTATATTCTCGGAAGGGCCTGACTTAGCCACTGGACCAAGT
Source organism: Capsicum pubescens (assembly GCA_030864215.1). Classification (NCBI taxonomy): domain Eukaryota; kingdom Viridiplantae; phylum Streptophyta; class Magnoliopsida; order Solanales; family Solanaceae; genus Capsicum; species Capsicum pubescens. The sequence goes on along the minus strand of CM061549.1, from coordinate 243,149,803 downwards.
TCCTCCCAACGGGAATCAAAGTCGTTCTCTTTCCCAGGCAAACTCGATGATTCGCTATCTAAATTGGTTTCAGTGCCACTGAGACCACTTTCTTGATCAGACGGGTCGTCTGTTTTTAGACCTGGACTTTTTGGGACTTTAATAGAGGGAACAATGTAAGTAGACTCTATTTTTATCCCAGGCATTATCTGAAGAAGATTACTTAACTTCGTGTAGCCAAGCTTATTTACATCCAGCAAGTAACCATACCTTTCATGGAATAGAGACCTGAACAATTTGATGCTGAATCCTTCTGGATATTGCTTTACAATGTCATCCACCAGCTTCTGACAGTCAATAAGCACCTCATTTCTAGACTTACCGGAACAACTGCCCTGAATGACCGGCCGGAAAACTCCAGTGTGAGGGGGGTTTTGGTGTCTTCTCTCGCCATCAAGTTTTTGTGAGCTTTGCAAATTAGATGTATCCTTTGTATTCCTAAACACAGAACTCAACCCATTCAAATTGGAAGAATTACTTTTCATTGAAGCTCTGATAGCTTGCTGAGAGAGTTTGTAAGGGAAGGTTCGGGAAAGACATTCATCCACCCATTTCTTATCTGAGATTAGCAAGTCTACCAGCAAAAGAGCATCATCTTCACCAAGAGAACTTAGAAATGAAGGACCTTCTTGTCGGAGATTCTGTGCCATCTTGGCCCTAAAGAAAACAACAGTAGTGCAAGATCAGTAGCCATTATGGAAAGACATAATGTGTGTCAAATTCAGAGAAATATAGTCCGGGTTGAAGCATAAAAGTAACAAGGAAACCACTTTCTGGTAAGTATCCAGGACACCTAAAGGTGGTAATTGTACTAATCTTGAACGTAACAAAACCACTCAACTTCAAATGCAAACATAAGAAAGTGGGTACAGTATTTGGCACTGTAAAACACGATATCACGAATAAAATACAAGGAAAAGAAGTTCCAAGAGGTGATTTGCCAAACATTTTCTGAATGAGGATAACATTTTGCATAGCTAATCCAACCTTGGGTTTCCACAACATATAACTCTACTTTACTAATGCAAAATCAGTGTAATGATTACACAAATCTGTTTCTGGTATAGAATTCTGCATTACCAGTACTGGTAACTTACTCAAGAATCAATGCATTTTTACTGAATTAAATAAGAATACATGTATTAGCAAATCTCTGTATAATCAACCTTCACGCGGGGTCAAAAGGATTTCACGTCTTGCTCAAAAGCAATAGTTTCTCCTCTTATCCAGTCCTCTAGGGGGGGGGGGGGGGGGGGGGGTAATGAGACAGACTTTTCAGGCTCGGGTTGGATTTTCTACACATCCTAATGTGAAGGATTCTTTTCAAGTAGTCAAAAGGTTTTCAACCTATATTGGATTGGATTAATGTATGGCCGCTACACATCCTAATATGCAGGATCTTTCTAGTGGTTAAATGGTTTTTAAGCGCCATTTGATTGGATTTATACATGGCTACACAACCAAATATCTGGGATAACGAGCCTGGCATTTTCAGGCTTGGGCTGGATTCACTTATGGGGCAATGCATACTAATATGCGGGATTCTTTTGCTTTAACCCATGTCCAAAAGAGACGAATTGATTCTGTGGCCAAGATCCAAAAAGGTAACTGCAACAATTTGGCAAAGCCCAAAATTGATCACAGTTTGGGTCCAGATCCAAATCTTGATGTTATCACTTGTATTATTAATTGCATAATGAACTCCACTCAAAAATAATTTTTTTTAGCAATAAGTATAGAAATCCCTAAATGAATGTTCTTGCATAACTAACAAACAACTCAAAAGTATATAATAATATCCAACAACTGCATGTGGCCTAGTGATCAATGAAGTGGTTGAGAACCATGGAGTTGAGCTCTGTTCCCAACAGAAACAAAAACACTAAGCGATTTCATTCCGTCTGTCCATAAGTATCTACTGGTGGGAGGTAGTATGAGCCTAGTCGAGGTGCGAGCAAGCTGGCCCAAACACAACAGTTATGAGACGAAAAATCCAACAGCCATATTTTAGCCTCCACATTTTCACCAGGTAAAAGGAAAAGAAAGACAAATTGAAACAAATAAATTAACCAAATGATCATTCATTATGAAAGGAAAAACAAGCTTCACATTTTCACCAGACAAATGAAAAAGACAAATTGAAAAGCAAATAATAACCAAATTAGCATTCATCGCCAACAGAAAAACATGTATGCTGAGGAATAAAAACATGTTTGTTGAATTTTTGGGCACAACACAAAACTTGCAACTCTGTAAGGGGTCGTTTGGTAGAGTGTATAAGATCAATGCAAAATATAGTGTATTAGTAATGCTTGTATTACTTATGCTTGTATTAGTTATGCATGCATTATTTCTTATACATTGTTTGGTTTGATGTACAAGAAATAATACATCTTACATAATTTCTATAAAAGAAATGTTTGTTTACAAAAATACCCTTCTTTGATTTTGTACACTTTTTTGCAACAAAATTTTTTTGTCATCTCAAATATAATTAGTATTGTTGAACTAGTATATAGAGGTTTCGGATTAATTGCAAAACCTTCTTCTTTGCGCATGAAATATTATGCCAACGGATTAACATAGTCGAAACAAAAATAAAATATAAGACGCAAAATTAAGAAATAGTCTCAATTTTTTTTTAATCATTTTAAAGACACTCGAAGCAAAGAAAAAATATGTTACAATTATTTAAATCAATTATTCATTGTTGTAGATTAAAATGGTGGGAAAAAAAATTGTGAAATGTTTTGAAAAGATTCACTATTGCAAATGAAAATGGCGGGAAAAGGAATGGTGAAATATTTTGAGAGTGAAATTGAGTGGTATTAAGGTCATTTAATAAGTTAATGCGTGTATTAAAAACTTTGCATTACTAATACATAGAAAATGGGTGGTATTAGTAATACACACCTTAATACATAATAGAATGTATAACTAATGCTTGCATTAGTTATACATTGACTAAAAATTGTACAACAACAACAACAAACCCAGTGTAATCCCATACAATGGGGTATGGGGAGGGTAAGATGTACGCAGTCCATACTGCTACCTCCGAAGAAGTAGGGAGGCTGTTTCCGATAGACCCCCAGCTCAAGATGAAGAACAGTAAACAAAGGGATAGATGACATAATAGAGAAATCAGGAATAAGAAATAATAAAATAGACATCAGAGAAGTACGAACAACAAAACATACGGGCGACACGAAATAAGAAAAGTACTAAGACATAAGACAAAGGACACCTACCTAGTAGTAAGCTACACTAACATAACACGTCACCTATGAACACAGACCTAGGTTTACTAACCCGACTACAAAGGAACTCACCTACCTGCATGCTGCACCCCACACATACACCTTAGCCATCTACCCCTATCCGCGGCCTCCACATCTTCCTATCTAGGGTCATGTCCTCAGTAAGCTGGAGCTGCTCCATGTCATGTCTAATCACCTCCCTCCAGTATTTCTTCGGTCTACCTCTACTCCTTTTGAAGCCATCCAAAGCTAGCCTCTCACACCTCCGAACTGGGACATCCGTGCCCCTCCTCATCACATGCCCAAACCATCTAAGTCTACCTTCCCGCATCTTGTCCTCCACTGAAGTCACTCCCACCTTTTCCCAGATAATCTCATTCCTAACCCTGTCTCCTCTAGTAAGCCCACACATCCAACGCAGCATTCTCATTTCCACCACCTTCAATTTTTGGATGTGAGGGTGTTTGACTAACCAACACTCCGCTCCATACAACATGGCCGGACGTACTGCCTCTATAGAATTTGCCTTTAAGCTTAAGGGGCACGTTCTTATCACACAACACTCCCGAGGCGAGCCTACACTTCATCCAACCTGCTCCAATACGTTTAGAGACATCCTCATCAACCTCACCATTCCCCTGAATCGTAGACCCAAGATACTTAAAACTGTTCGTCTTACAGACCTCCTGGGAGTCCAACCTCACCACCCCTTCGTCCTCCTGTCTCAATTCACTAAACTTGCATTCCAACTACTCAGTTTTGGACCTACTCAACCTAAACCCCTTGGACTCAAGGGTTTGCCTCCAAACCTCCAGTTTGTCATTCACACCCCCTCGCGACTCATCAATCAACACTACATCATCCGCAAATAACATACACCAAGGCACCTCACCTTGAATGCTCCGCGTCAACACGTTCATCAACAAAGTAAACAGGAACGGACTAAGAGTCGATCCCTGATACAGCCCGGTCTCGACCAGGAAATGCCCTGAGTCTCCTCCCGCCGTCCTAACCCAGGACCCCTCTCACCTCCAAGCATCTCCAAAGAACCTCCCTCGGGACTTTATCATATGTCTTTTCCAGGTCGATGAACACCATGTGTAAATCCCTCTTCATTTCTCTATACTGCTCCACTAATCTCCTCACTAGATGGATTGCCTCTGTCGTCGAGCGACCAGGCATAAATCCAAACTGATTCTCCAAAATGGACACGACCTTCCTCAACCTCCGCTCGACCACTCTCTCCCAAATCTTCATAGTGTGACTCAACAATTTAATACCCCTATAGTTGTTGCAACTCTGAATGTCACCTTTATTTTTATATAACGGAATCATCGTACTCCATCTCCAGGCCTCAGGCATTCTCGCAGTCTTGAAAATGTCGTTAACCAAAATAATCAGCCACCTCAAGCCGGCCTCTCCAGCAAACTTCCAAAAATCCACCGGAATCTCGTCAGGCCCCGTCGCCCTACCCCTCCGCATCTTACGAATGGCCTCTCTGACTTCCTCCACCGTAAAACGCCTATAGTAACTGAAATCGCGTCTCTCCTCCGAGTGCTCCAGCTCTCCTAACTCAATGCCTCTGTCTCCCTCCTCGTTTAAAGTCTATGAAAGTACTCCTGTCATCTCTTCTTAATGTGGACCTCCTCCACCAAAACACTATCATCTTCCACCTTAATGCACTTCACCTGATCAAGGTCGAGACCCTTTCGCTCCCTAGCCTTAGCAAGCCTAAACAACCTCTTATCTCTGCCTTTCTCCTCTAGCCCCGCATACAAGCTCTCAAACGCTGCCGACTTAGCAGCCGTAACTGCTAATTTAGCCTCCTTCCTAGCTACTTTGTAAGCCTCCCTATTCACCCCTTTCTCCTTCTTATTTTTACTCTCAATCAACTTCACATACGCCTCATTCTTAATCTCTACTTTCTTCATCACTTCTTCATTCCACCACCAGTCCCCCTTATGACGACCTGCACGACCCCTCGAAACACCCAACACTTCTCTAGCACTCTCTGTGATGCCAGTGGCTGCCCTATCCCACATAGTATCCACATCCCCTCTGCTCTCCCACACCCCCATTCCCTCCACCTTTTCCCCCATCTCCAGTGCACTAACTGGCGTCAATCCGCCTCACTTAATTCTAGGTCGACCCTCCACGACCCTTCTCTTCTTGCACTTCTTGATAGACAAATCCATCACTAGAAGCCTGTGTTGGGTCGAAAGATGCTCACTCGGAATGACTTTACAATCCTTACAAAGTCCCTTATCCCTCTTCCTAAGCAGTAGAAAGTCAATCTGGGTCTTGGCGATCGCGCTTCGGAAGGTAATTAGGTGATCCTCCTTCTTCGGAAAACTCAAATTCACTACCACCAGCCCAAAGGCCCTCGCAAAATCCAAAAGAGCAGCTCATTCGCCATTTCTATCACCGAAACCAAAACCTCCACGCACATCGTCATAGCCATCTGGTAAGACCCCAATGTGACCATTGAAGTCCCCTGCTATGGCAATCTTCTCTGAGGTAGGCACGTTTCTCATCACCTCGTCCAAATCCTCCCAACATCTCGCTTTCACCTCGTCCAAGCCCACATGCGGCGCATACACACTACACACATGAACCGTACAACCCCCCATAAACCAACTTAATCTTTATCAGCCTATCACTGACCCTCTTAACCTCCACCACCTGCTCTCTAAGTACCTTATCCACTAATATGCCCACTCCATTCTGACGCCTCTCACTCCTCGAGTACCACAGCTTGTACCCATCTACATCCCTAGCCTTAGATCCTACCCACCTAGTCTCCTGAAAACACGCAATATTAAACCTCCTCTTCTTAAGAATCTTCACCAGCTCTACAGACTTACCCTAAAGGGTCCCAATATTCCAAGACCCTACCCTCAACCTATCCTCTCTCACCTCTCGCCCAACTCTCACACCCTTCACCCAACCCGCCCTAGCGCCCGACCTATACCCCACACCCACCCCAGCCCTCTCGTTCTCACCCCTTCCCAAAATAGCCCCCACCCCCAATCCCCTCGGACATGACCCTATTCCACAATCAACCCCTCCAGCCACTACTCAAAAAACAAACAAAGCCCCAAACCGACGCACAGACAAACAAAGCAACTGGACGAAAACAGTAAGGGGAAGCCCGCCCAAATTACACTAATCGTCCAGGCCGCTAGAACAAACACAACAAAACCCACCACTAAGCAACGTAGCCAGTAACAACTAAACCACAGGGAACCGGAAAATAAGAAACAGAAAAGGGACAACAAACGGAAAAAAACAGGAGCAGAATAGTATAAAAAAAACAAAAACTATAAGTAGTGATTGAAAAAGTAAAGTATAGTATAAAGAGGCCAAAACTGTATGTAGAGATTGAAAAAGCAAAGTTTAGATGTCACCGGTAGTCCCGCGTCTTGCTGTTCCTGGCACTTTTGAAGTCGAAAAACTGGTCGCCGGATAAATTCGCCTGGAAAAAAAGGTCGTTGGTGCGTCTTCAGGGTGTCGACGGAGTATCGCCGGTGCGTCTTCTGAGTATTTTCGGGATCTGAACGCCGGAGTACGTCGTAGCACCTGCTTGACACCTACACCGTCACCGGCGGTAACCCTAGTCTCACAGTGACGAGACGAGATAGAAGATGGCGATGGAGAGGGAAGATGATACGGAGAACTGCGGGGAGAGGTAACTGGTGGGGGAGAGAGAAAGAGGGAGGAGAGAGTATACCTGACCTGCTTCCGGCGCGTCTACGCCTTCGCCGGCGCCGGAGTCTGCCGGTCCGACGAAGTGACGTTAAAAGGAGCGTTAGGGGTGAACGTTAGAAAAGAACGTTAAAAGGAGTCTGCCGGTCAAAGTCGTAGTATCTTTAAGCCTCGAAAAAAAAAAAAAAAAAAAGAACTATTGTTTGAAGAGATTAGTTTGGAACTTTAGGTTTGATCTTCGCAATCTGACTAAAAATTGTACCAATAAGGTATTCATAATACACATTAATTAATACATGCATTATTTTTGCCAATACACTCTACCAAACGACCCCTAAGGGTGCTAACTATACATACTCACCAACATTCACTTAATGTTGATTAATCAATAAACATATCCTTACCCAAAAAAGGAATTAAAACCTCTATGTCCAGCATAGGAGAAAAAAAGGAATCGCAGCCTCATCTTAACATTGTAACTTCGTCTAAACCAACATCTTCAATCTGGGTGTTAGAAAGAGAGGAATAAAAAGCACAGGGGAATAAGTGAGTAGCAGGGTGCTGACAACTGATATGGTGGATGTTGTTTCATTGAGGAAGAAGTGGAGTCGGGTGTTGGCTTGTGACTAAAATGGTATTTTGTGTTCAGTTCAATAGTCAATATTGGTAGAATGGAGTGGAGTGAAACAGACAAAGACGGTGATGAGGAGGTCTTGAAGGTGACAAGGAGGTACACAACAGTGGAAATGGTGGAAATAGAAGAAACAGCGGCAGCAAAATGAGGAAAAGGGAAAAGAGAAAGAGAAAAAAAAAGGAAGAAAACGAAGCAATGAAGGGTTAAGATTATACTAAACACAAATAATTGAGTGTAATTAGGTGTAACATCCAATGAGAAAATGACAACTGTACATAGCGTGTTTCTAACATTTCTCGCATTTCAAGAAGGTGAAATCAGTTTCTCTGCCACATCGCCTCTAAGGGGGATACTAATTCAACTCGGGGCAAAGGATAGGGGGTTGCCTGTAATGTTAAGAGTGCATAACTGACTTTCCTGAACAAGCTTAGGGTACCAACTTATGTATTTTCCCTAGAAGAAATAAAGATGAGAAATGCAACAGAAGATACAAAGAGACCACAAAAGATATTGATTACCAACATATTACTACATCTCAAAAGAGGAAAGAAAGCAGGGAAATGCAACTCGACACATGGCCGTAAGCCCGTACTAGGTAACACACACACAAATTGTTACCTTCCTCAAGGAAAATGAAAACACACAACGAAAAGACTTCCCCAATGTCTATGTCAAGGGGTTCATCATAACTAATATAAAACTTGCAATACATTCAATTAGAAGGGAAAAGTATTTTATCCAACATAAATGGACCAAAAATAAATTTTATCATGTAGACAAAAGGAGGCATTAAGTAACTGTGGCCCAAAAAGGGGGAAAAGCTAGCAGAATTATGAAGCAAATTGAAGATAGATAGACCAAATATGTAAATGCTTTCAATGCTTTCAAAATATGAAGGCAGAAAGCCTGTGAGAAGGTGTACCTAGTTCTTGATTGCAAGACAAGCACGGAACCATGGCTTGAAAGTAAGAATGATCCGAATTCTCTCCAAAAGGATTCCCTTGAAAATAGTTCCTCTGTCCCAGGACAAAGTTCTGACTTCTTGGATTCTTCGTGGGATTTGAAGCCTGATTCATCCGAGATATTGGAGCTTCTCCAAGATCTACACCAGTTCTTAATCTGGTTAAGAAGGTTGGACTCCTGGCTACGCTTCTCTACTGTGTCCTCCGAATGCTTATGGGATAAATCTTTTGAACTGGTGTCTTTACCAGAAGCAAAAGAAGGGGAACCCTCCGATTGCTCAGAATGACTCTTTAATTCTACATCTTTTTCTGCAGTTTTTGAATTTACATTTGAGATCATTTCCCCTGAAGCAGTCTCCTTGTTCCCAAACCACCTTTTCCATAACCTTTTTAAAAAGGCCATTTCAGTTGCAGAACCATGCTGCTCTGCAGTCTGCAATTGACCCTCACTTGCTTTAGCAACCACATTCTCAGGTGGGGGCTGGTTAACTTCTGTAGATACCTCTTGTACTCTCTGGGGTCCCTGCAATTTTCTTAAAGATGTTTTCACTTTTTGTTCAGATGATTGAGGTAGCAATGGCTTCTCAGACTTGTCCTCCATACAATTGCTTGTCCCGCCAAATTCTGCCTCTCCATTAGTTTCAGGCTCTGCATTTATGCCTGAATTGTCACTTTGTTCAGGAACTTTAGGATTGACCCTCTGTACCAAATAATTCCCATCAACTCCACAGTGGAGCTTTAAAACATTTGGCATGGCTAACAGAAAACGAGAGAACTTCTTATATCCATAATAATCTCTGTCTATATTCAAATTACTTCTTACTAATTCTGCGCGAAGTTCTGTAATAGAAACTCCTTTGGGGTACAAATTTAAAAAATTGCGGATATGCCTCCCTATCGACTTCGGAATGGGCCGCAATTTTTGTTCCGAAACAGCTTCGGACACTTCCTCAGTGCGAAGATTTGTGGGTTGTCCCGTAACTGCAAAAGGGTCATCAAGAGGTGCTTTGTAGTGGCCATACCAAGAACCATAAGGACCATCTGGCGGCTGGTTAAAATGCTTTCCTGTAAGGTTTTCACCCTTCAGTAACGCATTCCATTGCCACATGATACTAGCTGCACTGCAAAGAACACTGGGAGCACTTTCTGGACTGGCTAGCAGAATGTTGTAGTTGTTCATTCTTAGCCTGTGTAATACTCCAGCAAAATCCCTGTCACCTGAAATAAGTAAGAGGTGTGCTGGTGGAGGATTTTGAGATACCCAATACATCAGATCAACAAGGAGAGACCTGTCAGCACTGTTCTTTCCACCTGAAATCAACATAACAAAATGATTAGTAAAACAGTCGCGATCAAGGAATTGACGATTAAATAACACACTAATTATGAGCCTAACAACTATCTCATTTTAGGAATTCTTTTAATCTACACTTTGAGGACAACATATAAATTTAAGATAAGAATCCAAAAATAGAAGTAGTTACAATTACAAGGGGGCTAACAGTGTCGAGAACAAAACTACTAAGCAAAACCAGCATTAGCCACATAAAATTCTCTAACCCTTTTTTCTTAAATGCCAAAATTTGTACTGAAACAGGTCCGCGGAGTTGATAATCAAGCATCACACTCAACTTAGGAAAACTTATCAAAGATTTTATAACTGAGCCGGTCAAACATGGCGAAGAATACTAGTACAATTACGTAAGTTTACAACTTAATTGGTCATACAAACTCAATTAAGACTACTCATTGCAATTGAGTTAAGCAGGGAACTTAAGCTCCCAACGCTATACCACGAATTAAGGGAATCCATAACAGGTAATTTTTTCCTGCTTAGTGCACACAAATTGAAAAAGTTGAATTCCACGATGCAATTTTCTGGGTTAAACCGCTATTCGCCTCTATCTGTCTAACATGTGCAAAGAGGATTGTCAGGTATGAAATATGGAATCTCAGATTGAGAAGATGTGCTATTGCCTTCTTCTTGGCACTATCCAAACTATCCTCAAATTGGGTCATTCAAAACAATTAAACAAAAACCTATAGAGGAATTGTGATAACCATCTTCAGCTTTCCCAAAGCATTTTATAAAAATTTGAAAAGAGGAGAGACAAAACTTTTACCTTTCAGGAAGCTACCACAAATCTTTTTTTACAAATAAAAAAAAAAGGGGGGGGGGGGGGGGGGGGGGGGGGCTTCAAGCACAAAATCTTTCAACACCACAATTACACTGAATAAAATAATCTGAAACCCAGTGAAACCATCATTATCACAGACTAACTATTGACATACATCTAAAAAAAATGAAAATTATGAGCATTTTTTCATTTTTCTCAAGTAAAGTCCCGTTCTCCTACAAAATTCATGCTTCGGTCATATAAACAAACACAATTCAAAATTGGTTGTAAGAAAGCCTCTCCATAAGAGATCAGAAAACTTAAATGACAGCATTAGCATCTGAAGCTGTACTGAAGGAAGCAATTAAAATGTCAAAAAATAGGATTAGGCACTGCCTCAGGAAAGTTCAATTACTTTTTAATAAGGAGAAAGAAAAACTAAATTTCATGTGACTGTGTCTGCTCCAATTTCCAATTATCAGGTCAGCTATGTCTGTTCAGATTCTGGAACAGAATATAATTAATATGTAGGAGAAATCGTGCATCAGCAACTGATTATACAATTATCTAATTGATGAAGTAAGTTGATACATTGATGGCATCAAGAAACGCAACGGTCACAAAAGAGGCATATAGTCAGCTCCAGCAGATTTGACTATGCTAGAACAGGGAATTAACTCACCAACCAGGTCCATCAGGTCCACTGTCTGAAAAAAAAAAAAAGGAAAGACTGTTCTAACATAAAGGCGTCGATTATTACATTATTCTATTGTCGTTACTATTCCGCTTTCGTGTATGGTATGCAATGATTCCTCTATTGGTTGTCCTGCCTGCTTTTCTATTGTTCTTTTGAAACTACTTGGCTATATGTTACTTGAGAGAGGGACTTTTGGAAACAGTCTCTCTACCTCCACGAGGTAGGAGTAAGGGATGCATACATTCTACCCTCCTCATATTCCACCTTGTGGGGTTACACTGGGTAGGTTGTTGTTGTTATATGCTAACATAAAGAAACTGTTAGCTCCAATAACGGAAAAACTAATATGTTTGCATTTAACTAACAAAAGGATTTGGTCTTCTCTTGTGTCTTCATTGGGTCATGCCATGCTGTGTGATAGAGGTCTTTGAGAGTTGGTGCTCATGGAAAGTGGGGAAGACCATCAAACAGATTTGGTTTTTGGTTCCTGCTTGTATTTTATGGTGTATATGGTTGGAAAGAAATCACAGATGCTTTCATGGCACCACAACTGCCAACACACTCTCAAAACCAGATGTTTAGTTAATAAGTTTAGTTGGGTCAATCTCGCCCCTTAATCTGTCTTGACTCCATGGATTTTATCAGCTCCCTAGTTCTTTGCTAACTTTTGTCACTTTTCTGGGCTGATATTTCCATCTTTTGTAGATCTGTCCATCTTCTTGATGCTGTTGTTAATATTAACTCACTCATTTCATCAAATCAACATAAGTCCAGAAGCTGTTCTAGGAAACTAATCTATATGCATCAAACATGTTTCACACTACTTGGCATTGCATATGTGCCTCGGCGTGTTACCAATACATCATCAAGCAATGTGAAAGAAGGTTTGATGCTAAACAGAGGCGAAACCAGGATTTGAACTTGACGGGTGCACCTTTATATTTAACATAGTAATTAATAGTGTCAAAGTTCGACATGCGGTTCTTTGAAAACTTATTAATTATAGTATTTTATAAGCAAACTTTTAATATTATTGAATATCATTAATTAGATTTAATATAAAAAAAGTGTGTTATCCATCATACTTGAATTCAATGCACTTTTATATTTTAAATAACAATAAAAAGTTTTTGAAAAATATGAAATTAGAGAGATTTGTTTGCTAGATGGTCGTACGGAAAACGTTTGGTTTAAGCCTATCTCAAACTTTAAATTATTAATTTTTTAAATAAAAAATAAGTCAATGATCAAAAAATAAAAGAAATAAACATTTACAGTACAAGATGGGAAGAATATCTACATTTTGAAGTTGGAGGGGAGCTTGAATTTTGAAATAAAATGAAAAACCCGTTAACAATGACCACAATACACAGAAGAAAAAAGAAAAAGTGTAAAATAAATGATTACTAAGTAGGAAATTTTTTTAATCAATTGATATATATGTGTGTGTGTGTGTTTGCACTTAAAATTCCAAACAGAAAACAACAAACAGATAGTGTATTTGGAAAAACAACAACCAGATAGTGTATTTGGAAAAAGGAGCAATAAAAAAATGTTGTTGGACTTCGAACCCGAGTCATCACGCAATAAAAAAAGACTTTAATTGGCATGTTCAACCATCTTGCCAATCAAGTCAATTGTTTTCGGGGGTGCACAACATATATTTAACATAACACCCTGATATATATACAGATATACAAACTATATATACAGAGTTTTTCTCGAGGCTAGCGGGTGCAAGGTAGGTTCGCCTCTGATGCTAAACATTATTCAATTACAGAAGTAATTTTAAGCAGTTTCTTCATATTTCATGATGTTTTAGAATCTCTTTAAGACTTCTCTAGGAAGAGTTGAAGTTAATTTCGAGAGTTTCTTGAATGGCTTTTGAAGCTCTTAAATGAAGAAAGGAATATGAATATCGTGTTGGGGGAGTTGGAGCATTTCAAGAGTCGCAGAGATTTTGAGTATTGTAGGTGCATAAAGATTACCAAGGTTAAGAAGGTTATTCGTAGGACGAGAAGGGGAAGAGCGGCCAGGTCAGATGAGATCCCGGTGGACTGTTGAAAGAATGCAGGCGAGACAGGTACGAAGTGGCCGACTAGGTTGTTTAACATCATTTTTAGGACGGTTAAAATGCCAAAAGAACGGCGGTGGAGTACAATAGTTCCGATGTACAAGAACAAGGGTGATATACAGAACAACAACAACTATAGAGGTATCAAGCTACTAAGTCATTCGATGAAAATTTTGAGGAGTGGTTTTGAGATGAGGATGAGGAGGGTGTGTCCGTCTCCAAGAATCAATTTGGATTCATGTCGGGGTGATCAACTATTAAAGCAATTCATCTCATGGCGTTCATTGACCTAACAAAAGGCATATGACAAAGCCCCTAAACAGGTCCTTTGGAGATGTGAGGAGCCTAGGGGTGTAGTTGTGGCTTATATTAGGGTAATTAGGGACATGCACGAGGTATCCAAGACTTAAGTTAGAGCAGTGGGAGGTGATTCAGAACATTTTTCAGTCTTGATGGAGTTACACCATGGATTATCCCTTAGCTCACTCTTGTTTGCTTCAGTGAGGAACAAATTGACACGGCATATCCAATGGGAGGCAATGTGAAGAATGTTATTTGCAGATGACATAGTATTAATTGACGAAATACGCAGTGGAGTTAATGATAGGCTAGAAATTTGAAAATAAGTCCCAAAGTCTAAAGGCTTCAAGTTAAGTAAGACTAAAATAAAGTACCTCGAATGCAAATGCAGTGACGTGAAACAAGCAGAGATGGCAAGGAAGATCAATGCACAAGTCATATCTATGAAAGAAAGTTTCAAGTATCTTACATCCATAATCCAGAGTGACAAGGAGATTATTGAATGTCACACATTGTAAAGGAGCGGGAGGGTAAACCAAGGCTCACATCTAAGGTACTGTGAATAAGAATTTGTCATCAAGTCTCAAAGATAAGTTCTATAGAGTAGTGGGTGGACCAACATTGTTCTATGGGAAGAGTGTTGGTTAATCAAGAATGCCGCATTCAAAAAATGAATTTAGCGGAAACAAGGATGCTCAAATAGCTATGTGGCCATATTGAGAGAGATATGACTAGGAGGGAACTTATATGGCACAAGGTGGGGTGGCCTCCTTAGCAGACAAGATGAGGGAAGCGAGATTGAGATGGTTCGGACGTGTGAGGAGGAGGTGCATGGATGCACTAGTTAGGAGGTGTGAGAGGTTGGTTATAACAAGAGTTACGAGAGGTAGAGGTAGGCCGAATAAGAAAGGGGGAGGTGATTAGACACAACATTACACAATTTATTAGTCGTACAATCATGCTAGCCTAACAGGCAAACTTCTAATTTCATTTAGTTATAAAGGTTGCTCTACAATGTGTAAAATAAGCAATGTATTACATATTAAATTTTAATGCTTAGTTAAAAGTGCTATCTAAATTTTCAGCATTTTCCTATTTAATAATGCATCAATTAAAGGGAACATGGCCCGAGCGAATCTTCTGCATCCAATAACAGTGTGATCATTATTCGAAAACAAGGTTATCACCAAAATCAATATGAAAGCACATAATAACATCATACCCAGTGTAGTGTAATTCCACAGGTGGGGTTCGGGGAGGGTAGAGTGTACGTAGACCTTACCCTTACCTCGTAGAGATAGAGAAGTTGTTTCTAATAGACCCTCAGCTTAAATAAAGCCCACCAAACAGTTTACAAGTGGGGATACATATATGGGAGCAACAACAACATCACAACAATGCAAATCGGAGAGTATTACACAACAAACTAGAGAACTACCCCCTAACCTTCTACCCTAATCCGCTACCTGCAACATCTCCCGTGTAAGGGGAGCAATAACAACAACAGCAAAATAACGTGAAATGGAGAGTATTACACAACAAACACGAGAACTACCCCGAACCTTCTATCCTAATCCGCAAGCTCCAACCTCTCCAGTCATGTCCTCAGTAAGATCAAAGGACATCTAACCAAAAACGACTCCAAACCCCAACCCCCAACCCCACCCCCCCCAAAAAAACACCACCGATCCCAAATTCAAGATTAACCATAAAAATGACAATTTTACCAAAATAAGTACACCCTTCGCCACATTCCAGGTTCCCCCCACTCCCACACAAACACTCCCCAAGATTGAAAATTTACACTCCAGGAACCAAAAATAACCATAAAATGTCAACTTTACCATTAGGAATATGAGCAAGATTAATCCCAGTAGAAGAAAGCGCTTCTTGATTAATCCTAGACAGCTGCATTACATCACCAAAAGCAGTTATCTGTATAGGACCCTTAATTCCATTAGCTCTAATAGCAGCAGTAATACTCTGTGCAATCTTGAAAACATTAACACCAGCTGGAGGAGCACAATTCTCAAAATCCCACCATACTGATACCTTCACATTACGGCTCTCTTCTTCGTGCCGCCGACTCGGGTACGAAGACTGAACTTGATTTTGAAAACTTGTACTGAAATGGGAGATTTGAAAAAAGGTTCTTGATTTTGAAGTATTAGTGAAGAGTGATATTGTGAAAATGGGTCGTGGAAAAAGGGATTTCATTTTGCTGGTTTCGAGTTTGGATTTTGGAGGGGGTTGGGGGTTGAGGGTGTGTGTGTTTGATGATGATTATGGTACAGCCATAGCCATGGGAGTAGAATGAAAGCTATGAAAGTCGGTTGAGTGAAGAGTTTTTGAAGTATAGGAGAAAGTGCTTAAACCCTTCAAAAATCTCTGCACGAACACATCACGTGATTAGTTATGAAGTTCTCGTTTTACCTCTACTATTAATACTACTTTTCTCTGAGTCTAGTAAAACTGCTCACCTTGTTTATGGTACCTTCGGGCTTCGTTTCTAAAAAAAAAAAAAAAAAAAATCTCTTTAAATTTGTATTTTAGATAATTAAAAAGACACTAATGTTGTGAACAAGTGGTTACCATCACTTACTTTGAACAAGTAAGTGGTTGCCCATCGTTTATTTACTTTTTTTCATTAATTTAAGAATTTTTAATCAACTAAATTTGATATTAAGAAGATTTTAAAAATCTAAAATTGAATATAAAAGCGTTAAAATAAAAAAAAATTAAGAAGTATCAAATTTTTATAAGTTTTAAATACGTAATAAGAATGTAATCAATGATAATGTAAAGATTTGACTTTAAAAACAAGAAAAGATTTTAAGCATAAAAAAAATTAATTGTACCACAAATATTTTTCAAATTGATGTGTCTCTCTTAGCCTCCGACAGCAAGTGAAAGGGGTACTGCATGGCAAACGCAAAAGTAATGATTCATCAACCACTCAAACTTCTGGTGGTAAAATATATATGTGCATACGCTAAAATATATGTTTATGTTTACATTATTATATTAAAAGTGTAAAGAATCTTTGAAAAGTGATTTAAGTTTTTTATGCATCTTTTAAAAATTTCGGCAATAGACAAAATTATTTAATTTTAAATAATCAAACATTATACGTGCGAGGCACGTGCGGTTAAACTAGTATATTTCTAAATGTCTCAACAAGTTTATAAATTCCAAAAATTTCTTTTGTTTTAAAGGAATAAATAAGAGTAAATTAGTAAAATTGCTCACCTTATTTATAGTAACTTCGTTCTTAAATAAGTGTTTCTTTAGATTTGAATTTTAGATAATCAAGAAGATACTAATGATGATCTTTCAATTTATTTTTTTAAAAGAAAAAAGAGTTTTACATATTCAAGAAATTATTAAGGAGTTAATTTTTTTTCGAAATAATTATTATAGGTAAGTTGGTAAAGATGCTCTTTGTTTTCTAGAATGAGTTTTAACGGGTATGTCTAAGTTAAAACATTTACTTATTTAGGATCAGATCTGATGAAGTAATTTCTTGAGGAACATGTAAAAGAAAAAATAGACAACTAATATAAAATAGAAGGAGTAGAAAAAGAAAATTTGTGTGATGGTTCCATATATATATTGAAAGGGCAACCAAAGAATAAATGTGAAAATAATTTATGACAATACTACACAACACATATGTTCTAGGCACCAATATACCCTACCTTTCAAGCCTTTCAACTGTTACTAGCCCTTAACGAATGGTTAATCATACATTTCATCATACAATAAAGTGATGAACTAATGTTTAGGCAACAATCCTTGCCCAAATACTAGTTTCTTCCGATGAACTTTGACATAAACTACAGTATAACCTCGATAAATTAATACTCGATAAATTAATAACCTCGCTAAAATAATAATTTTCTTCGGTCCCGAGTCGGGATCAACGTGGTAAATTAATAATTCGCTAAATTTATAAGATAATACAAAAAAAAAAATTCATATAGGTCCCATTTGATATATAAATTAATAATTCATTTGTATCAAAATATTTCATACATAATACATAAGTAAACTAAACAGGTTTCTGAAAATATGAATCTAATGTTGTTTGTTTCTTCTTGAAATCAATATCACCTTAAATCTCATCTCTAACCCTTCTTACTGCATTAAGAATATCAGGTGTAGTCTTCTCATATTGCAAAAGGAAGTGATGTAAGGTGATTGTTGCTTTCAGAGCATCTTTGCGCGAAACTTGTTCTAATTCCACACTATCATCTTCCACTTCATCTTCTTTATGTGTTTCCATAACACTCTCAATTATTTGTTCATCCGTAGGTAGCTTAAAACTCGTATCATTTTCTCCCGGATAATTCAAAACATCTTCAGCATTCATTGCATTTCGATACTTCAATCCATTGATTAGATTCTGCAATTGTTGTAAGCCATCATTATTCAACTGTTCTTGATTTTCCGAGGATTCATCATCTAACAACCTAAGTTTACAATGCTTAAAACAATTTGCAAATTGTACTTGAGTTGACATCCATTTTCCATGCCGAGATTGCAAGATTCATTGCATCTAAAACATTAATCTTTTCTGGATTTGAGATTCCAATTTCATAACCCTCCAAAAGATTTCGATAAAATCGCCTACGATAATGCATCTTAAAAGCTCTTATGATCCCTGCATCACAAGGCTGAATCTTTGATGTTGTGTTAGGTGGTAAAAAAAACAATTCAACATTTCTCAAACCTTCGACATTTTTTGGATGAGCAGGACAATTATCAACAATTAAAAGAATTTTCCTGCCGTCCATTTTTGCATCAAGTTGTTGAACATATTCTTGGAATAGAATCTCAGTCATCCATGCTCTTTTATTGGCTCGATATTCACAATCCATGCTTTCCAAATTCACATTCTTGAAACAACGTGGTTTTAAATACTTCCCAATGATCCATAAAGGAATTTTCTCAGAACCATCCTCATTACAGCAAATAACAACTGTAAGTCTTTCTTTATCTTGTTTCTTACCTTCAAGTTGCTTCGTTGCAAGAGAATGATCTGTTTGTAGCCTAAAGAACAATCCAGTTTCATCCATATTGAAAACATCTTTCTTAGCAAACTGATCAAGTTTCTCTCTGATGGATTGTAAATTGCTCTCCATGGCCTTCATATTAACTGATCCACTTTCTCCAAAATGACGATATTGCTTGATACCGTGTCTTGATTTGAAACACTCTAGCCAGCCTTGAGAAAAATGAAAATCAGGTGTATCGATGGGATACATCTTTTTTAGAAGCTTTTTTCCCTTCGTTACAATTAGTTCCCCATTCATATTAACACGCTCTTGGTAATGAATAAACCACTCGAACAGAGCCTTCTCTAATTCTGGAAATTTGGCAGCTTTATGTCTTTTAGCCTCATCTTTTGGAATGTCGGCTGCTGATAGATACTCTGCTGACCTCTTGATCGTGTTTGATATTGTGGCTTGACTCACTTGCAAATTAAACTTCTCTAACACCCATTGTTGCAATTGCTTTTGAGTGCGTGCTAGATTTTGTTGTTTATACTCACACAGTTCTCTACGTATACCATTAGTCATGGTTGATTTTTTAACACCTTTGAGATGAGAAGCCATTTTTTTTGTTTTTTGATTTGAAGACTTGCATAATACATCTATTTATATAGTAACTTAGTTAATGTATGTACGTGTAACTACATTAATAATTGAGTGGATTTATACATTTTAATGAATGTAGGTACATGTAACTACATTAATAATTAAGTAGATTTATATATTTTATTAAGATATACATAGAATATTGAAAATGTATCAGCAAAAATACATGAATTTGGTTAAGTATGCATAATTAATAGTCAATGTAGAAATTAGTTTTCACGTACACCTAGGTACATTCATAATATGGACCCAAAAAGTATATAATTTATAAATTAATAATTATTAATTTATACGATTAATTAATACCTCGCTAAATTAATAAAATTTGACGGTCCCAACAGTATTAATTTATCGAGGTTATACTGTAGAAAGAAAGCTTTGTGAGCCTTCCTTATTTTACGCCCCAAAGTGCCTTTCTTTTTTTAATTTGCACCCTATCCTATTTATTTTTACAATTTACACTCTAATCGCTTGAGTCCCTTGCATTTTACACCTCAAGGTGTCTTCCTTTTTTAATTTACACCCTATTCTATTATTATTTTTTTACAATTTACACCATAACCTTTGTATTTTCTTACAAAATAGTAAAATTATTTTTTTAATGATTTTTTCATGAGGGCAAAATAGGAATAACAATATACTCCCTCCGTTCCATTTTACTCGTTTCAATTTGACATTGCACATTGATTAAGAAAAATAATTAATAACATGATTATTTTACCATAGTACCTTTATTAAATAATGTTTACATTTTAATTTGGAGATAAAACAATTAATACTAAGGGTAAAAAAGAAAAAAGAAATGTCTTGTCTTGATTAATGAAAAATAACATGTAAAATCAAAAATCAAATTAGGAAATTTAGGACGAGTAAAATGGAACGGAGGAAGTATTATTTTTTAAAATAAATTTATTTAATTTTTAGTGTAGGAAGTTAGATGAAAAATTTGCAAACTCAAATTTTTAGAAAATTCCAAACGAATGCCATCTGAGTTAAGAAAAGATTGATATTGCAGAACTAGTGATATAGGAAGACATTGCTAAAGACAAAATTTCATCAATTCATGTGTTATATTTTTTGCTCTATCCTTAACTACTGCTATTTTATTCATTTTCCCTCAATATTTTGGTCCTTTCTTTACGTTATTATTTTTTTCTGACAGGTAGTATAGGTGATTATGATTGCATTAATATAGATATGGCTCCAAAAATTTCACTGCACCGTACTTTCACCATTCAGAAGCAACGTCACTGCGAAATTTTAGCAGTTACAAATTAAAGTGAGAATACTTATCACATGACAATAGTTAGATGATAAATGTGAATGCAAGAACATATCTTGAAAGTTCGTTACACTATAAATTAAATAAATTTATTTTAAAAAATAATACTTCCTCGGTTCCATTTTACTCGTTCCAAATTTTCTAATTCGATTTTTTATTTTACTTGTTATTTTTCATTAATCAAGACAAGACAATTTTTTATTTTTTTTTCCCTTAGTATTTATTGTTTTATCTCTAAATTAAAATGTAAACATTATTTAATAAAGATACTATGGTAAAATAGTCATGTTATTAATTGTTTTTCTTAATCAATGTGCAATGTCAAATTGGAACGAGTAAAATAGAACGGAGGGAGTATATTTTTATTCCTATTTTGCGCTCATTAAAAAATAATTAAAAAATAATTTTACTATTTTGTAAGGAAATAAAGAGGTTAGGGTGTAAATTGTAAAAAAAAAATAGGATAGGATGTAAGTTAAAAAAAGAAAGACACCTTGGGGTGTAAAATACAAGGGACCCAAGAGGTTAGGGTGTAAATTGTAAAAATAAATAGGATAGGGTGCAAGTTAAAGAAAGGAAGACACTTTGAGGTGTAAAATGCAAGGGACCCTGATTTGCCAGTATAAATCCACCGTTAAAATTATGTTATAATATTTTCATTTCCCAGCCAAGTACGTGCTTCAAAGATTTTGCTAATAACAAGCCAACAAGCTTGCCTTGGTGTTGAAATGTTTCCAAAGGTCTAATTTCATATGTCAAAACTATGTATTTATTGAATTCTTAATGTCTCCTTCTTGAAAAATATTGCCTAGAGTAACTTGAGAATTGCAGCCTTGTTCTAATTATAATAATCAATCAAATTCAGCTCATCTACTGCCTTTGATATACATAATATTTTTCAAGCTATTAAATTGAAGTCATTGTGAAAAAAGGTAAGTGTTGACCACCTAACTAAGGACCAGGCTCTCGAACACTTTTACAGTAAACGGTAATAATGATCAAAGATGAGTGAGTGTAGAAAATAAAGACCACAAGATATTTATGTGGAAACGTCCTTGCTCAAAAGAGTAAAACCATGACGTACCTCGTAGGATTTCTCAACCACTTCTTTATCTTCAAGCAACGTTGAATACAGATCCTGTAGTTGCAAGAATTAGACTCCTAATCCTTAGACATCTTGCAATGATTATATTACAATACTTTCCTTAGCAATAACTCTACTGCTACAAACCAATACAACTAACTCTAGTCGACTTGGTGCATAAACTAACTCTAGTCGTAGGATGTCAACTAACTTCAACTTACATAGTCATCAACATGTAAATGATCCTTACAAGAATATCTAAAACAACTTTGCTAGAAAAAGTAGGTTTTCTCCTAAAGAATAGGAGTACAAAGACTCAAGTACAACAAGAACTAAAAGCAAAACAAGTTTTGTCGAGCAGGTCCCTGTTGTAGGTAAGACTTTGATTGTGAACAAGAGCCTTCACTCGGTTAGGTAAGAAAATTTTGTATATTGAGAGCTAAGTTTTCATTGTCCATCATTTAGAATATATATGTATATATATATATATATATATGACACATGATACCTAAGGACTCTTCTCATTGGTTGAGGTGAAAAAAGTTGAAACGTCTCTGTAATTGTGTCCACCAACTTTTTACCAGAAGTATACACACAACTGTAATGTTGACCATAGCGAAGTGTACGCATAATCGAACCTGAACCTTGGAGGTATGTACTCATCATAAGATTCACACTGCATCTCTATGGGGACTAGGTTCCTACGATAGATTGTTCATCATCAAAATTAAGGACTTAACAATTTTCCCTTTTTTGATAATGACAAACCTATATGGGCATATTCCCATGACTTCCTTCTAAAATCGATACCATACTCCACACTCCACCTATGTTCCCCTGAAACTGTGCCCATACACCATCTACGTTTTTCTTAATTAGAAACTCCTCCTGACCAGATTACAGATTAAAACCTCTTATTTTCCCTTTTGACATTATCAAATAGAGAAACAGCAAACCAAGCAAATTAAAAGTGTAAAACTTTAATGCATGGTCATTGAGGCAACACTGACATGAGTGTAAAGAGAAGAAATAAAAAAATAAATGATAGCATCAATACACAAAACATTCATAATCCATAAGTGATGGGAGCACCATACACATACCTAATGAAAAACAATAAAAACTAGATAGAAAACATATGCTACACAGACGGAAGAGAGACAAAAAATGACAGACAGACAGAGGAAGGACCAGGTAGATAGGACTTAGGAGGAGGGGCCAGGTAGTTGGCAGAGAAAGAGGGTCATACACTCACTCTAGACAGCATGTAACTTTTTTAAAATCTGTTGAGTCATGTTCTCTACTTTAGCATCCAGAACTTGAACCCTTGCCTTTAAGGCATCATTTTCATCACGAAGTGTTTCAGTAGCATCGGGTCCCTCTACATTCGCCTTCAGTAGAGCAACCTTTAGATTGGCAATTTCAACATCATTTTTAGAGACAAGGACAATCATATCTTTCAACTTGCTAGTTAACCTGGTTTGCATACTGATCAATTTTGAAATAACATAATTTGACTTTGAGATACCCTTTCATTCCACACATTCATTATCCTCCAATATTAACAAGGTAAATATTTGCTTGGAGGATCCTTTGATGCCTTCACTATGCGGAACTTTGAAGTACTCAGACATTTTGTCCAACATAGACCCATAAGCAAGTCTATGTTTCCCATCCTTTAAGGTCACCACTTTGTGCATATGCTCAAACATGATTGCATGAAGATTGACCTTTTTAAACTTTGTTGGAGACTCCATCATAAAAACATCAGCATTGGACAGGTCAGTATATTTTTCAGTGTGAGATGTTGACACCCAAGTTTGACCCCCCGATACTCTTCTTAAGCTGCTATTTTACCAAAATTATTGATTTTCAAATATTAATATATTTTACATATTATCTTGATATCAAATAAATACCGACGTGGTACATTCATGATTTTAAATATGCAATTTATCTTTATTATTTAAGTTTATGTTTTATTAGTATATATAATTTATCAATTTAAATATAATACTTTTTACATAACTTTATTGATATTTATTAAATTATTTCCATGAATATACTCATAATTTATAAACACCTAGTCTATATTATTATTTTTATTTATTATATTTTAATAATTTTAATTTTTGTATTAATAATTTATTGGTATCTAATTTATTTCAAATTATTATTGTCGTAGATTTTAAAATAATATATTACGTATCGTTAATTTTATGTACATAATTTATTCATAATCAATTTGAGAATAATAATTTTATTTATTTTATTATTAATTTATATTACTATATTTATTAATAGCAGCTCAATTCAATTTAACTTTCTCATTTTTATTTAATTTTTAGCCTTTTCTTATATTAATTATGTCAATATTAACCTAAACCAATTACAAATCATTGGCATATTTTTAATTTGGCCAAACCCATCGATAGCCCCTAAAACATGTCCCTAAAATTCACTTAGGTCCCTAAACTAAGACTTGTACCTATTAAACCCCTAAACCCCCAAATTTGATTCTAATTGGACATTTTTTTCCCTATCAGGTCAAAGTGTGTGTTGCACACACGCGATGACGTGGCAAAACGAGCTAATTGGAAGCTGACACGCGACATTGTAGGTCCAATAATTATTAAAAATTAATTATAATTTTTTTTAAAAAAGTATATAAAAATGGCATTGAGGAAATTATTAAAAAATAATTCTAAAATTATTTTAAAAATAAAAATAAAAAACTGATTATTTTTAAAAAATTATAAAAAATTTTAAAAATAAAATAAATCATTAATTTTTTTTAAATAATTAATTATTAAAAAAATTATAAAAAATTTAAAAAAATGAAAATAAAAAATGGCATTGAGGATATAAATTATGATTTTTTTAATAAAATTATTTAAAAAATTAAAATAAAAAACTGCTTATTTAAAAAAAATTATAATTTTTTTTTTAAAATAAAATAAATTATTAAAAAATAATTTTAAAAAAATAATTAATTATTAAAAAAAATTATAAAACTTATTAAAATGAAAATAAAAAATGGCATTGAGGATCCAAATTATGAAAAAATAATTATAAAATTATTTCAAAAATAAAAATAAAAAGCTGATTATTTAAAAAAAATTATAATTTTTTTTTTAAAAATGAAATAAATTATTAAAAATTATTTAAAAATAAAAATTAATTATTAAAAAAAATTATAAAACTTTTTAAAATGAAAATAAAAAATGGCATTGAAGATCCAAATTATGAAAAAATAATTATTAAATTATTTAAAAAATAAAAAAAACTAATTATTAAAAACAAATTATATATTTTTTTTTAAAATGAAATAAATTATTAATAACTTATTTAAAAAATAAAAAATTGATTATTAAAAAAAATTATAAAACTTTTAAAAATGAAAATAATAAATGGCATTGAGGATCTAAATTATGAAAAATAATTATAAAATTATTTGAAAAATAAAAATAAAAAACTGATTATTTAAAAAATGAAATAAATTATTAAAAAGTTTTTTTTTTAAAAAATAATTATTAAAAAAATTATAAAATTTTTTAAAAGTGAAAATAAAAAATGGCATTGAGGATATAAATTATGAAAAAATAATTATAAAATTATTTAAAAAATAAAAATAAAAAACAAATTATTTTAAAAAAATTATAATTTTTTTTAAAAATGAAATAAGTTATTAAAAGAAATTATAATTTTTTTTTAAAATGAAAATAAAAAATGGCATTGAGGATCCAAATTATAAAAAAATATTTATAAAATTATTTAAAAACTAAAAATAAAAAACTAACTATTAAAAAGAAATTATAATTTTTTTTAAAATATGAAAATAAAAAATATATTTTTTTAAAATTCAATTTTATTAAAAAAAAAATAATTGAGGCCCTCTAATGCTCTTTGAAGCCTTTAGTATTTAAAAAAAGAAAATTTGTTATTAAAATTTTTTTGGGGTTTCAATGCCGCTTGACAACTTTTTATTCGTAAATTAATAAAAAAAAATAATCCTTACGCGCTTCTCATGATGACATTACACGCACAGTGCCATATAAGCAAAAAATGTCGAATCGAAATAAAATTCAGAATTTAGAGGTCTGATAGAAACATGTTTTAATTTAAAAATCTAAGGAAATTTTCACAATAAATTTGAGTGTTATCAATGGATTTGACCTTTTAATTTTAATCAAAGCTGTCGAACTCATATGATCAACACTGAGATTAAAATTCTTTCTCTGTTAATAAAATCAACCCCAAAACCCTAATTCTCTCTCTCTAAACACAAAAACAGTCGTCTTCTCCACATTACTCTACTTTTTCTCTCTCTCAACCTCACCCGTCGTCGCTCCACCACCGACGAACCCGTCGCCGGCCTCTCCTCCATCACCTCAGTCAGAACACCAGAATCAAAATCGCCGCCAGCTGCAATTTTTGCCCCAAAACACCGACGAGCTGCCCCAGTTCGTCACATCATCGGGATCGTGAATCGATCGCCGCTTATATCCTCCCTCATCGCTATTTTTTGCTTTACCACCAGCGGCCGGTAAGAATGTCGCCACCTTACAACTAGTCCACCGCTTCCTCCACATCACCGGCGAGAAAACCACCTCTAGCCTCCCCCTCTTTCTACTCCTCACTATTGCCGCACCACAACTCCGTAGACGGAAGCCCAACGACCAGCAACTCCTCGCAGCTGCCGCCGCTGACCTGTCTTCGCTGGAAATTAATGGGTTCTTGAGAACCCATTCACAGGTTTGATTATGTGTTGAAATTTTTGTGTCCAATTTCAATTCTCTAGCCCTTTTTTTGTTTTTCTTTGATAGACTTTTAGATTTGAAACTAACAAATCTTGATTGAGATTTTATGTTCGATTCTTTGTGATTTGTAGTTGTTGATTTGCTTAAACTATCATATATTAAAAGCCCTAATTTTTGTATGAATATCGATTAACCCTAATTTCTAGTTGGATTCTGATTAGCATAAGTGTTGAATACTGTTTCACTACTAAAAAACAACAAAATCGACCACAAATGTGGTCGAAAAAACCGACCACCTCAAGTGATCGGTTTTAAATTCAAAAATAATAATTTTAATAATTTTTATATTAATTATTATTCATATTAAAAATAAAAAAAATACAAAAAGTATAAAAAAGTTACAAAATAAATAAACTTTAAAAAGCGACCACAATAAATAAATTTTAAAAAACCAACCATATGTGGTCGTTTTTTAAAAAATATTTAATGAAAAAACGATCACTTGTGGTCGGTATTATTTTAAAATTAGATTTAAAATATTTTAAAAAAGCGACCACAAGTGGTTGGTTTTTAATTAAAAAGATAAAAAAGAAAATAATTTTCAAAAACCGATCACTTCTAAAATATTAATTTTAATAATTTTTATATTAATTATTATTTATTTTAAAAATAAAAAAAATGAAAAAATACAAAAACCGACCACATTGTATAAAAAAAAGTTCAAAAATAAATAAATTTTAAAAAACCGACTATATGTGGTCGTTTTTTTTTTAATATTTAATTAAAAATCGACCACTTGTGGTCGATATTATTTTAAAATTAGATTTAAAATATTTTAAAAAAGCGACTACAAGTGGCCGGTTTTTAATTAAAAAAAGTAAAAACGAAAATAATTTCCAAAAAACGACCACAAGTGGTCGGTTTTATATTTTAAAATTTCAAAATATTAATTTTAATAATTTTTATATTAATTATTATTCATTTTAAAAATAAAAAAAATATAAAAATCGACCACTTGTGGTTGGTAAAATATTTAAAAAAGCGACCACAAGTGGTTGCTTTCGCTTTTTAATTAAAAATTTAAAAATAATAATTTTCATAAATCGACCACTTGTGGTCGTTTTTTATTAAAAAAATAATTATATGTAAAATCAAATATATTATTTTTTTAAATGTCGTAGTGATCACACATAGTCAATAGCCAATATAATAATAACAAAAATCAATCAATCTTAAATTTTGTAAAAAAATTATACTAAAAATATACCAAATAAAATAAATAAATTATGTTAAACGTTATACGTTATAAATAAATAAAAATATACCAAATAAAATAAATAAATTATGTTAAAATAAATCTTATATTTCAATAAATAAAATAAATATTTTCCTTTGTATATACGTTAT
The DNA here is from genome assembly GCA_030864215.1 of Capsicum pubescens. NCBI lineage: Eukaryota > Viridiplantae > Streptophyta > Magnoliopsida > Solanales > Solanaceae > Capsicum > Capsicum pubescens. Next base: position 243,121,822 of record CM061549.1, on the reverse strand, counting down.
ATAACGTTAAATATGCATAATTTTTGTATAAAGAATATGTATATATATCATACCGTTGAGATAATAATATTATGCTACTATTGCAGTTATAATAATGTAACGTACCCATATAACCGATAATTCATCAGAATATAATGAATGTGTTCTATTATGAGGTAATATAGTATTTAAGAGTTTATATATATATGTAACCGATCGATGAACGATGTAGTAAAAAACTAGTAGAATCTATCCAAACATATTATTGAATACCATGATTTGAAACGATAGAAGTAATAATATACTGTACGTCGAAGTTATATTAATGTAAACTAATCTAATCAATCAATAACTCATCAAAGTACGTATATAAAATACATCGTATTATATTATTCGATAGTATACTACTCGTATACCTATGTGATGTATATAGTACGTATTTAGAACTTGATATAGTCGATAGTGTGTATATGTGTGTGTATGTATAGGTATATATATATAATATATACATATTATATAGCGATGGTATACTAATGACATAAGATAAACCAATCGATAATTCAACTGAGTATCTGTGAAGTACGTTGTATATTATTATGGGATAGTAAAATCGGATATGTGATGATTTGAAACAATTGAAGTAATAATATACTGTACGTTGAAGTTATATTAATGTAAGCTAATCAAATTAATCGATAACTCATCAAAGTATGTATATGAAATACGTCGCATTATATTAATGGATAATATTCCGGTGTATGTATGTGATGTGTATAGTATGTATTTAGAACTTAATATAGTCGATAGTGTGTATATGTATGTGTGTGTATATATATATATATATATATATATATATATATATATATATATATATGATGTAGTGATCGATGAACTATGTAGTCAAAAACTACCATAATCTATCCAAACATATTGAATACCTTGATTTAAAACGATCAAATTAATAATATACTGTACGTTGAAGTTATATTAATGTAAGCTAATAATCAAATTAGTCGATAACTCGTCAAGTATGTATATGAAATACGTTGCATTATATTATGGGGTAATATACTCGTGTACGTATATGATATATATAGTACGTATTTAAAACTTGATAGTCGATAGTGTGTATATGTGTGTTTGTGTGTATAGGTATGTATATGTATGTATATACTTGTGTAGTGATGTACGTAATACATAGTTAAAATTAAAGCTAACAAAATATATCCAGTTATATATTGAATATACTGTTATCACGTGGTCGATCAAGGTGATATATAGTATACTGTTGAAGGTATAATAACATAAGATAAGTTAACCGATGTATATTATGGGGCAATAAAATGGTGTATTTGATCGATGTATGTAGTACGTATTTGGAAGCATGATAGCCAATCGAATATATGTATATATCTGTATATCTCGTGTAGTATGCAGTAGTCAAAAGCTAGATAACTGAATCTAATTAACTGATAATCCTATTAAAAATATAAATAAATTATTTCATTATTTTTTATTACCATTTTTTATGATTTATCAATTCAAATATAATATTTTATTATTTTTTCGTAAACATGCACACTCACAATTATTTTACAAAATACATTATCTATTATTATTATTATTATTACTATTATTATTATTATCATGATTATCGATAATTTTAAAATAAATATTCATGCACACTCATAATTGTTGGTGAGGACAAAAACATATTATGGAAAAACGACAGTAATCAGATCATTTAATTATTATTTAATTATTACTATTATTATTATTATTATTTAATTATTATTTTTATTATTTATTATTATTGAAATAACAATCATTTTTAAAATTTGTGTATTTTATAACTCAATTGTGCCAATTCATAACTCACAATTTACAAATGCATTGTCTTTATTATTACTACTGTCTATAATTTTATATAACATTAGTTTTTACATGCTTAGTTTATTTTGATATCGATGTCTTATCATTTTTCTCATCATTATAACATTTATTAAAATAGCGGGCCTAATTCAATTCAATTCAATTTCTCAATGTGTTTATTTTCTAGCCATCTTGTACACAATTAATGTTAATTTTAACCAAATTGATATTAATTCCATTTTGACCCCTTTTTAAAGTAATTTTAATCTCAGTTGTTGATCAAAATTGATCCAACAGCTGATGTTAACACCTAATTTTGTACCACAATATATCAATTTTAGCCTAGTTTTATTCAATTTATTATTAGTATCATTTCAATCATTTATTAATTCAAATACAATATTTTACGTAATTTCATTAATATTTATTAATTTTTTTCTTCTCATAAATATGCACGCTCATGATTTACAAATACGTCGTCTATTTATTGTTATTATCATTATTATTTTTCGACAATTTTATAAAATAATTTTACGTATCATTAATTTTGCACGCGTAGTTTATTTTTATATCAACATCTTATTATTTTCTCGTCATTATTACATTTATTAAAATAAATGCCTAATTTAATTTTTTTTTTTTAATTTATTTAAATTTTAGCCAATTTGTATTTAGTTAACGTCAATTTTAGCCAATTTGACGCTAATTCTGATTTTTTAACTCATTTTAAAATTATTTTAATCTCATCCGCCGATCAAAATCGATCCAATGGCCGAGATCGGATCAATCTTTCTTCCTTTTTTAAACAAAATCCAAACCCTAATCCTAACTCTCTCTAAAAAATAATCGCCTCTCTCATCTCTCTATCCTTTCTCTCTCTAAGGTCCCTCCCACCCCCGTTCCACCACTCCGGCCGGTGACCCTCACCAACAAAACCATCGATGCCGCCAACCGCTCCTGTGCAGCCATCAACTGAACCAACGCCGTCAAGCACCAGTGGATGCCGCCATCGAGATAACGTCGGCAAAGCACCAGTGGACGCCACCATCGAGATAACGCTGGAGTTATCACCGGCAAAAAGCCACCTGCATCAGCCGTCCCACCGCCGCTCCGCTCTCCCTCATTCTTCTCTCCGTTAGCTCTCTTACTTTGGTTGATTTCTAGTTGCTGCTTTATCATTTTTCGTTATTTTCAATTGTGCTATTTATAGTAATCTTGAGATTGGGAGTTTTTGTTTTTGATTTTGAATTGACATTTTAAGTAATCTTGAATTGAAGGAAATAGTACTATGTAAGATATAGCTAATGTTGTATTCCTTAAGTTAAAATAGTATTAGCAGAAAAATTTATGGCGTGGGATTACTTAAACTTTGATCTTACGAGTTCGGGTTGCCTTTAATGTATCATAATATGAATAAATTTATCCTGAAATCTATTTTGGTGAGTATTTTAGAGTTATTGAGATAGTTTTATTAATCTTAACAATGCCTCAAGGAGTATACATTTTCATTGATTACGTGATGTTAAGTTTGCTCCATTTTACACCTATTATTAGACTAGAATAAGTTTGACTAAGAGTAACTTGATTTTCTTTTTTTGCTTTATAATGCTTCTTGAATGCTCAATGGATCAGTGACATTAATTTGAGGATGTAATGTTTTGTAAGTTAATCTTAGTTTTGTTATGGAAGTTTACTGGATAACTTATTATTGGTGTACATTTTAATATTGAAGAAATTATATTATTAATGTGCATTATCTTTTTGTGTTAGTGGGTATAAATTTGCAAGAATGCGATTATTAGAAAGTTGTAATGAGAGAGTTACACAATATAGGAAGTAACATTAGGTTTTTAGACCTACAAAGTTAATAGGTAAATAAAGTTTTGACTTTTGACATATAAATTGCCATGAATGTGTAGAATTTACTTAAGAGTGGTCACTCGAGAAATGTATTAGTTAGTCGAAAATGTACAAGTGTAGTTGCTTGACTTGAAAGGTGAACTTGTGTTTTGAAATTATTTAAGCGTGATCACTAGAGAAGTGAATAAGTGACTTGAAAATGTTTAAGTGTAGGTACTTGAAATGTGGACTTGTGTTTTGAATTTAGTTAAGTGTGGTCATTTGAGAAGTGAATTAGTGAATCGAAATTGTTTAAGTAGAGAAGTGAGTTAGTGAGTCGAAAATGTTTTAGTGTAGGTACTTGAAATGTGGACTTGTGTTTTGAGTTTAGTTAAGTGTGGTCACTTGAGAAGTGAGTTAGTGACTTGAAAATGTTGTGTAGGTACTTGAAATGTGAACTTTTTATTTTGAAATTAGTTTAGGTTGGTAACTTGAAAATGTTTAGGTTACTTGAATTATGGATTAGTGACTTTTGTTTTGAATTTAGGTACTTGAAATGTGAACTTGCGTTTTGATTTTAGTAAATTGTGGTCACTTGACAATTGAATTAGTTACTTCAAAATGTTTAAGGGTAGGTATTTGAAACGTGAACTTTTCATTTTGAATTAAGTTTAGTTTGGTAACTTGTGAAGTGAATTAGTGACTTGAAAATGTTTAGGTGTAGGTATTTAAAATGTGAACTTTTGTGACTTGAACTAATTATTTGAATGTGATTGATTGTGTAGATGGAACCTGATTATAGCTGGATATATCAACGAAATATTGATAATAGAATGGATGAGGCTAAGAATGAAGATGCGGATGATGAGTTGTAGTTTTTAGTCTTTTGTATGTTTTATAGTTTGAATTTAAAACCTTGATAAATTTTGTAAATAATTTGATTTTTAATGTTTGTATTCTTATGGTGGTTGGTTGATTGTATATTAAATGATTGGTGGGCTGTATTGTAAATAATTTGATTTGATTTTTAATGTTTGTAAATGATTGGTGTATTGTAAATAATTTGATTTTTAATATTTATATTTTGAAAATTTTTAATATTTTTTTTTATAAAATTATCAAAAAAGTCGGACCACATGTGGTTGTTCTTTTTGAATTTTTTTACAAAAAATCGATGACATATGGTTTCTTTTTTTGAAAAAATTTACAAAAAATCGACTACATGTAGTTCCTTTTTTAAATTATTTTTACAAAAAACTTACCACATGTGGTCCTTTTTTCTTTAAATTAATTAATTAATTCAATTAAAAACCGATCATTTTTTTATAAATTAATTAATTAATTTAAAGAAAATCGATCACTTGTGGTCGGTTTTATTAAAATTAATTAAGTAATTTTAAAAAAATCGATCACTTGCGGTCAATTTTTTTTTTCTTTTTTTTAAATAATTTTTTTGATTTTAATAAAATAATAATAAATTTTAAAAATATATATATATATTTTTTTTAAAAATCGATCAAATGTGGTCGGTTTTTAAAAAGCTGCCACAGTTTTATCGACCACACATTTTGGTCGATTTTGTGGTCGGAAATTGAGGAAAATCGACCGCAGTGATCGGTTTTTCTCTTCTTTTTAGTAGTGTTTGCTATTAGGTTGAGATTTAGAATTTCTTCATTTAAAAACCTTTGATATCTTTGATATTTGTCTGATCCTTCATTTGTGAATTGAAATTTGATTGTGCTTTATTTTGTAATTGACATACTGACGAATAATTACATTGGTCGAGAAGAATCTTTCATGTTTCTATGCTCTTTCTCATTCATCTTCATGATTAGTATTGACAACCTAATTTTTCAATTGATTCGCGTTGAGTTTGGACTTGATTTGCATCTTGATACTCACCTTTACTTTGATTATGATTGAATTGCTTTCCATAGTAAAATATAGTAAAATATAAACTGCTTCTACTACTCATGTATTTACGGCCCAGTAGACATGTATTTGGATTTATGTATCGCTTCTCATATCTTATTTATCATGAAAAATTTTCTTACTTTCTTATTTATGGTAATTATGTCACAATTTACTACTCCAAGATTTATTCCAGTTTACTTAAAAGAAAGGAGATTTTCATTACTTGATTCTTGAAAATATTTCTTTTCCTTCTTCATTTCTCCTAATTGATTTTCCTGAATATTTTCATTCCCTTAATAATATACCACTCTATGCTTATAAAAATAATCCTTCTCTCCTCTTTTTAAAACAACTTTTCATCCTCTATTACTCTATATACAAAAAATAAAGAATTCTCTACACTTAAATATTTCTTACTTTTTGGACTTGAGGCTGCTTCGGTCACTTTGAAAGTAAGGTTTTCTTGATTGTATTTGTTTATTATCATCGCTAATCGGTTAGTTTTCTCGAACGATGCATTAGTTTCTTTTGTATTATTTTATGTCATTATGCTTTTTACTTCGATTTGTGTACATTAAATGCTTGATGTCATAAGCCTTCTATTCGTTTTTGTGCATTTTCGTGAGTTATTGGGTGTTTATGCTATTCACTTTCGTCGATGTGACATGTTCTCTTCCTCTATTTGCAATTAAATATTTTTTTCCACTGAAGTATTGTTGTATGTGAATTTAAAACGACCTTTGGCGTGAGCCTGGCTGGGATCCTTGAGATCCTTAGGATCTCGACAGCGCCTAGAGTTTTGGTTATGTGATGCCAAAGGTATGTTTTGGATTCGAGTATTAATTTGTTGTTTTTGCTTATCTTTATAGGTTAAAAAGACAAGCCTTCAAAAGAGAGTTTCTTTTGAATTTTGGGATATTTTGCAATCTTTACTTTATTATGTCTTGTTTATCTTTCATTTGCTCATTCTTTTGGTCTGTAATAATATGTATGAACATTGCGTCGTCTAATGAAATTATAGGGGACTGCTTGTAGGGGTGGGGTTTATACAATTTATTTATTTACGTGAATCACTTAAGCAAATATAATATAGGAATAATAATAAACTTTATATCACCTAGAACTCATATTTTAGGAGTTTTAATCAACCTTCGACATATTAAGTTCTAATTTGTCAATTTAATTTACAACATGTTTAATTTGTTTTAACAATTTTTTGACATGTTAAACATATTTTCAGTTTTTATTTTGTTTTTTACAGCATGCTCATATAATTTTTCCCACACGTTTTACTAACTTTCGGCCTTTAAACTAATTTTGTGCACTACCAAATTAATTTTCAGCAACTAGATTTTAATTTCCATCAACTATACTTTAATCTTCAGTATTTAAATGATTTTTCAGCATATTTAATTATACTTCTAGCATTTCTAGAAATTAAATTTTGACTTTCGGCCTTTAAATAATATCTTCAATACTAACTTTTCAATTCCAACCTTTGAACGATATTTTCAACATCTACATAATACCTGTAGCAATTGAATTGTAATCTCCAGCATGTTAAATAATTTCAGTATTTAAACGTATTTTCAAACACTTTTAAAATATCCCGGTATTTTATCAATTTTTGGCATATTTTATTTATATCGTATTTAATGAATTTCCAATGTAGTTTTAAAGTGAATAGTCAATTGTTTTTCACAAATGGACATTTGTCACCTAGGTATCATGCCTATAGGTCTTAATTACATTAAATAATAATTAATGATTGTTTGGTATGCTTATCATCTAATCAACTCTTAACTAATTAAGAGGCTTATTTGAGATCATTACGTGCTACTTGCTCGTCCAATGTGTTTTACTTGACGTGACCCTTGAGTCTAACTAAGAAACTTAATTTTCTTTGTCTAGACCCCAAATTCAAATTAGAAAGGTCCAATGCGTCTTGGACATTAAGTTGGTACGGGTAGGCAATTTAAGGAGCACTAGTTTTATCATTTCTTTTAGAATGCCACTAAGTTTAATAAAAAAATTAGGTGGGGGTGGTTTGACTTTCGAAAATGATGGAAATTGATCCGAGCATGATTTGACAATACGACATCCGACATTATCTCCCGTTAATAAGATAGGTGCTGATCCAAATAATAATAATAAATTCTTGTCCAACCCTTGAATTCGTTTATTTACTTTGATTGTTTTAATTATTTGGGGTAGTTTAGGTTCGCTTATTAGATATTTGTTATATTAATTGTCACTTCTGTCTTCTTGCTTATCTATTTATATCTTTATTTGTTTTACCACTTATATAATTAGTAATTTAAAGAATCAAGCTGCATGTCTATTATTTTTACCACTTAGTAACATTAAGTTGATAAAAATTAGTGACCTTTATTTTATCAAGTAGAATCCCCATGTAATATACGAATTCGGTCGGGAACCATATTTGTTGATCTCTAAGGGTGCCTAACACCTACCTTTTGAGGTAACTTGAACCCTTACCTAAATTTCTAATGACGTAGACTAATTAACTGATTCTTAATTAGCCTATAATGGTGACCTAACGCACCTCAATTCGTTTGGTGGTGACTCTTCACTCTTCAATAATCCAAAGGAGTTGTCACATCAAATCTTACTTTTCACGAGAAAAATGGGGCGAGACACAAGGTAGAAGAACTTTGTTTCACGAATTCACAGTAACTGAAACTCCCCTTTGATAGACTTCTTGTGCACCCTTTTTATGTTTAGATCTTCCAGCTTCGCAATGTACCTAGGAAATTATAATGATCCGAAAGTACACCCTGGTCGTCACACGGTGCTTACAGTCTCGAGAGACCATAAGCTAACCCATTAGCTGGTACCTGCTGTGAGCACTGAATAAGATAACAAAGAAAACATGTGCGAAATTTAACTGAAATGCCATAAGGTTTTAAAAATTGAAATCAATACTGAAACATGATGTTAACGTATGAAAACATACTGATAACTGACTATCTGTGTGTACTAGTCTGAAAGCCTCTAACTGAATAACTGAGGAGTTGATGGGACAAGCCCCCAACTAACTCCGATTGTCTGCTAAAATTGAGAAATTGAGATAAACATAGCTGGTTCTCGGAACATGAGGACTCACCACTGCTGCTGCTACTTGTGCGCTGGGATAACTAGGTACGATCGAAAACCTGAGCGTCAGAATCTATGATGTTTTACGTAAGAAAAAAGTATGCGATCAGTACTTTGAATGTACTGGTATGTTAAATGGGGTAAGGCTGAGATGCATGGGTTTATATGCATAAATGATAACCAACTGAATGAATAACATGAGATAACTAAACATGAAGTAATAACTAGCTGAATGATATGAAGTGACTTAGTAAGCATGCATGGAGCAGAGGCTGTCTGGTTACCAAGAAAATATTGAATATAGATGCGTGAGAGCTGTAAAATTTGAGAATGCATGACTAAGCATATAATACATTTATGATATAGTTTGTAATTGAAATACTAAAATCTGATAACTGAATAACTGATAACTGTATGCTGTGGTCAAGCAAAACTAAACTGAGTTCGGAACTAAATACTGAAACTGAAACTGTGGGAGGTATTATCTAACCGGCATACCCCAGTCTGAGCTGATTGGGGTCCAACCTGTGACCCCAGTTGGAAGGGTGCTAATACCGTGCCACAGATACTAACAATGGCTGTGAGTCAACCCTATCTGGCAAGAAGATATTTTGTCAACCCTCACTGGCAGAAAAACTCATGTGAGATGTGTCAACCCTTATCTGGCAGGAAGATATCTCAACCTATGCTAGCTACGTCATTCTATAACTCAGGGATTGCTACTAAGGGTCAAACCTTATACTAACAGGAATGCCCTCTTTCCTAGGTTCGCTCGGTGCTGAATCCTACTCCCAATTAATCTGACACTAATTTCTGGGGTGACTAAGCTTAACTAAATGGGTAACTGATTATGATAACTAACTGAGTGGTAGTACTCATGGTTTATCTACAACTATTCTGAGACTTCTGAAATTTTGTAAACAACTAAGTTTTTAGGTATTCATAACCCCCAGGACTCGATAACAACAACAATAGGGACACATGGAAGCCTTGAAACCATGGAAGGAAATTATTGTTCACAATTATTCACTTAAGCGTTTCATCAAACACATGGGGGTCAAGACTTAAACCTGAGGACATTTCTAGACATGATGAGATAGCACGATCACATGACAAAATCATATACTGAGGATTTATTTTGAATTCTCATGAACATGATATGAAAATCACAATATTTAAAACATACAATAATGCATTCCACTTGAAAACACATTCCAAAATCTTAACTTGTAAACATGTAATAAGTAGTCATTGTTCAAAACCCAATCATTTAGGTATTTTATCAAACACTTGAAATTCATGGTTTAAACTAAGCATGAGAATAGTTTTAAAACTTGTAGTAATAGCATGATTTCATTTTTAAGATCACTAATTAGAGTTTAAATTCAACAAACAACCCATTCAAACATGTAAGGTTTAATATCACTAATACTTTCATGGAAATATGATAAAAATTTGAAATTCATGTAAGATCATGGAAAAAATTCATAAAATATATAATAAGGGCTGTTTCCAATGAAAATATATTGTAAACATCACGTATAATCAAAATTCATAAAAACTTCATGGAGAGAAATTATTACAAAATATGCAATTTCTTGATTTAAAACATGAGAGATGGATTCTTGGACTCCATGGGTGAAAAGGGCTCATGGATGAACATCTAGCATACCTTAAAGCTTTAATCTTGAAGGATAATTGACTTTTCTTGAACGTTCTAGGATTGGAAATTATAATTTCTTGGCTTTCTTGAGAAGGGCTTGAATCTTGTTCTTGGGAGATGCTCTTGAGAGAAAACCCTAATTTTCTTGTTCTTAAAAGTAGAGAGGATTGAGATGTGTTTAAAATTGATAAGAGATGGATTATAATGCTTAGGGTACGATTTATATTCTCGGGGTGGGTTTTAGGGTGAGAAAAAGATCAAAATACCCTTAAAGAAATCAAATAAATCGCAAAAAATCTTTAGTTGACGACCAATGTTGACGGCCCGTCACTTAGGTGATGGATCGTTACCTAAGTCATTAATTTCGGGTTGGTTTGGGCCCTTTTATGGTCATGGGTGACGACTTGGTATGATAAGACGTTACATAGGTGACGGCCCATCAGCTCAGGTGGTCACTTTGTTGACAGGATGGAGTAAAATAGGCATAACTTTTCGCTCTGATGTCGGATTAAGGTGAAACCAAATGCATTGGAAAGAAGATTCAAAGATCTTTCATTTGATATAAGGTAGTACTAGTAACTAATTATGTACAAGCAGTAATGGTCATTTAAAGTTGACCCAAGATGAATCATTCACTAACACTTAATCAATAGAAGTGTTCTCAACTCGTCTTTGAGTTTGGAGATTTTTATGACTTCGACTAATATAAAAGGATATTTTCACACTATAGAATTGATAATCACACATATCTAGACATGAAATCATTGGGTTTGGGTCTGTATACTTAGAAACAATGGTTTGAATTCTAGCCCAAAAATGTAGGGTGTTACAATATCTCCCCTTTGGGAACATTCATCCTCGAATGAGGCTGGTTAAGCTGAGAACACTGAGGAATTGAGGTTACATGCTGAATATACATGCTGAAAACATAATTACACAACTGAGTCTGAAACATGACACATGCCTGAACTGATTCGTGAAAGCATGGAATGACATGAAAATGATATAGCTGGAACTGATAATGGAGAAGAAAAGTTGTTATCTTAAACTGAGTCTGAGTTTACAGAGAAAAGATGAGGAATTTAGGACATGAAAACTCGGGGTATTATAATATCTCCCCCTTGGGATAGTTTGTCCCCCAAATGATACTAACTTGGCTGAAGTACTAAGGAAAAACTGAGATGATTCAGGGGACACTTATGAACTGAATCATAACTGAATATATGAAATCTAAAACTGATGCATGATGCATGAACTGAACTGGATTCACAATCCATATGGATGTGAACAAACTACTCTTGGAACGGACATTTTCATGAACTTCAGATAGTAAGACTAGATTGGTAGACGGAAAAATCATAGGAACTTGCCTGTCTGACTGCTAATCTGAATTATTGGCTATACAAACTAACTCATATCGAAAGCTTATACTTAACTGGAGTATTTATTCGACACTCTTTCTATGAAGTTCTAATGACTTTAGGGAGCGAAGAATCTTGGGCGTGATCTGAATAAGACATCTGGATAAGAAATCACAACAAGGCTAAAATTCTGTAATATGGAACACAAGCCTACAAAACATTAGCTAGGATAGAGCTACTAAGCCTTATGCACTGTAAATACTAACTTTCAAGCTCAGACATACTCCTCAAATACTCTCTCAACTGTACCTTCCACCTTAATACTGCACTTCAGCTGAGACTACTGAAAATATTCACATGAGCACCGATAACTCTACCTACTAAAGTCTGAGCTGGATTGAATTCTCCCACTATGCTACAAAATGCACATATAACACTGTAATACTCGTTTGAATCATGAATTCAACTCACCCTGTATTTTTATAACTTCTCATCTCATGAATAATTTTGATTTCCCCTTCAACAACTAAATACAACCTCTTACTAGCCATTCACTAATGCGTAATGCATTTATCCACTTACACACTAACATGACATTCAAGCCTATCTTCATAACTACAGCCTAGAGTAAAACAAGCATGCAACAATCTTTCCTTAACATAAAATATTTACTCTCTCCCATTTAAGCAATTGCTCATCACTATATCATTTCATAAGGAGAGGTCATTGAAAAGCTAAAACATGAGGACCTAAAGCATGAATGAACACTATACAGAACTTGACACGTAAAAGAGGCCTGAGGAATAGAATATCAATATCATGGATTCATCAAGAGACCTAAACTGAGGATACACATGATATAATCTAAATTTCACTGACCATTAGGAGCGTAGCATGAGTACTGGAACTGAACATATTGTAAAGCATTAATATATGAGTCATGAGCTGCATGACCTGAGTTTGGAGTTCATAAATTCATGGAATATGATTCGGACTGCTGGGTGAACTAGAACTCCTTTTACTAGGAACTGAAAGCGTACATGATTTTCTATAAAGTGCATGAATATGAGCTATGATCATAGGGATGATATGTAAGGCATGAGTAGATATTGTGATGACTGAGAAACCTTGCACTAAGATAAGAATGGGTTGGGCATCATCCTCCCTAGTGTTGTTCTACAACATACTGGCATCATTACTAGAATCTGAGAGCCTGACTTGGTTACTTGTTCTACCATCTCCCCTTTAGCTTAAAGCCATTATTCTAAGTTTATGAACCACTTACTCAACAACTCTGAACTACATTGTCACCGCTTTACTCTAGATTTTGGGGTATAATAATATGCATAAATGATAAACTCACCTTGAAAGTCTACACCTGATAATGTAAAACTTGCTGCTAGTACTTTCTTCTGAGATACAACTCTTAGCCCTCTATAACCCCCAATAATCATCATGTAACAACCTAAAATTGACTAACTTAAAATTCTTAAATCTTCTTTCTATTAGCTCAATCCTCAAAGATTCAAACTCAGATTCTAACACTTAACATGGATACCCCCAAACCTTTAATGAACCATACTACTTTCATCATAGCCTACAATTATTCTATCTCTAAACTTATATTTTCCCTACACCATGGGAATTACCATTACACCAACAACATATACTTTCAAATCAACAAGCTTAAATTTTTTTCTGTTGCTAAATGCATGGCTTCATGCTTCTAATTATAGACCATATGCTATCATAGAATTCTGAAAAAAGGAATATAAAAACATATCTGACTTTGGCTAAATGCATGATTTTCATGAATTATGAATGAAATTTTTCATACATTGGTGTATAAAGGTACTGGTGGGATACTGTTGAGCCTGCATAAATTCCCATAATGTTCTATCAGAACTGTTTGAGAAAATCTATATCTGTAAGGATTTAATCTTGACTGTTTCTGTTACCTTGGAAACAAGGCAGGGCTATCATGAATAGAGCAAGATGAGAATTTGTATAACTTTCTTAAAGGACCTTTCTATAGCATGATATGAGATATGAAAGAGGGGAAACTTTTCCTAAAACATCTTGTAGCCTCTTGTCCATAAGTGTGGCGCGCTTCACACCCATGTACAAGACTCTACTTGACACGACTTTCAGACTCCTCATGACACTTTAAAACCTTAGGCTCTGATACCAAGTTTGTAACAATCCGAAAGTATACCTTGGTCGCCACACGGTGCTTACAGACTCGATAGACCATAAGGTAACCCATGATCTAGTACCTACTGTGAGCACTGAATAAGATAACAAAGAAAACATGTACGTAATTTAAATGAAATGTCATAAGGTTTTAAAAACTGAAATCAATACTAAAATATGATGTTAACTTCTGAAAACATACTGAAAACTGACTATCTGTCTGTACTAGTCTGAAAGCCTCTAACTGAATAACTGAGGAGTTAATGGGACAAGATCCCAACTAACTCCGACTGTCTGCTAAAACTGAGAAACTAAAATAAACATAGTTGGTCCTCGAAACATGAGGACTCACCATTGTTGTTGCTATTGGTGTACTAGTATAACTAGGTACGGTCAGGAACTTGAGCGCCCGAACCTATGATATGAAATATCATAGCATAAGAAAAGAGTAAGCGATCAGTACTTTGAATGTACTGGTATGTTAAATGGGGTAAGGCTGAGAAACATGGGTTTATATGCATAAATGATAACCAACTGAATGAATAACATAGGATAACTAAACATAAAGTAATAACTAGCTGATTGATATAAAGTAACTTAGTAAGCATGCATAGAGTAGAGACTGTTTGGTTAGCACGAGAATACTGAATATAAATGCGTGAAAGCTGTAAAATCTGAGAATGCATGACTAAGCATATAATACATTTCTGATAGAGTCTGTAACTAAAATATTGAAATCTGATAACTAAATAACTGAATAACTGATAACTGTATGCTATGGTAAAGTAAAATTGAACTGAGTTCTGAACTGCATATTGGAACTAAAACTGTGAGAGGTATCATCTAACCGATATACCCCAGTTTGAGCTGATCGGGGTCCTACCTGTGACCCCAGTTTGAAGGGTGCTAATACTGTGCCACCGGTACTAATAGTGGTTGTGAGTCAACCCTATCTGGAAGGAAGATATTTTGTCAACCCTCACTGACAGAAAAACTCATGCGAGATGTGTCAACCCTTATCTGGCAGGAAGATATATCAACCTACGTTAGCTACGTAATTCTATAACTCAGGGACTGCTACTAAGGGTCAAACCCTATACTAACAGAAATACCCTCATCCCTGGGTTCGCTCGATGCTGAATCCTACTCCCAACTGATCTGACATTAATTTCTGGCCTAACTAAGCTTAACTGAATGGGTAACTGATCATGATGACTAACTGAGTGGTAGTACTCATGGTTTATCTAAAACTATTCCGAGACTACTAAAATTTTGTAAACAACTAAGATTTTGGGTATTCATAACCCCCAAGACTTGATAACAACAACAATAGGGACACATGAAAGCCTTGAAACCATAGAAGGAAATCATTGTTCACAATTATTCACTTAAGCATTTCATCAAACACATGAGGGTCAAGACTTAAACATAAGGATATTTCTAGACATGATGAGATAGCACGATCACATGACAAAATCATAAACTGAGAATTTATTCTGAATTCTCATGAACATGATATGGAAACCACAATACTTAAAACATACTATAATGCATTCCACTTGAAAACACATTCCAAAATCTTAACTTGTAAACATGTAATAAGTAGTCATTGTTCAAAACCCAATCATTTAGGCATTTCATCAAACACTTGAAATTCATGATTTAAACTAAGCATGGAAATAGTTTTAAAACTTGTAGCAGTAGCATGATTTCACTTTTAAGATCACCAATTAGGGTTTAAATTTACCAAATAACCCATTCAAACATGTAAGGTTTAATATCACCAATACTTTTATGAAAACATGATAAAAATTCAAAATTCATGTAAGTTCATGGACAAAATTTATAAAATATATACTAAGGGCTGTTTCCAATGAAAATAGATTGTAAACATCATGTATAATCAAAATCCATAAAAGCTTCATGGAGAGAAATTATTATAAACATGTAATTTCATGATTTAAAACATGAGAGATGGATTCTTGGACTCCATGGGTGAAAAGGACCCATGGATGAACATCTAACATACATTAAAGCTTTAATCTTGAAAGAGAATTGTAAGACTCCGAGAAATCCTTAGCTTAACTCAACCCTTTTTAAAGCTCGTTAAGGGGTCCCAGACTTAGAAAATTTTGCTAAGTATTCAAACTTAGTGTTACTTTAGCCTTCATAAGTTGGAAAATCTATATCGCGGCCTCTATGGCCTTAAAATGTCAATCTTTAGGTTAATTCATGATCAGGAATGTTAGTTAGTGTTCCCGGACGAGTTTTGTATTTTTCGAACATCGTTTGAACCATGTTTGGGAATCCCAAATAGTGTATTGATGCGATCTCAGCATGGTGCGTCGGCCATCGCATCGATCAATATTTTTACTTGGCTCCCAGTGGCAATTTCTAGTGAACCGATGCGGACTCGACGCGACGCATTGTCTATTGTATCGATGCCAATAACGCGATGCATGGTCCTGCGTGTCGACAGTCCAATTTTCAGTCATTAAAATTCGCATCCTTGGAGGGTATTTTGGTCTTTTATCCACCCCTATTCAGCCCTAAAACACGAGATTCAGCCCTCATGGAGCAAAGTATACTTACTTTCTCTCAAATTGCTCAAGAACAAGAATTCTAGGTGATTTAATTTCAAGGGCAAGGCTTAAGATTTCCACCATTGTTATTCAGGAATTTAGCAACCAAGGTAAGTCAAGTGTTCATCCAAGGGTTCCCTTCTAGCTTTGGAGTTCAGGAACCCCTTTTAACTAAAAGTTTATGAGTTTGATGAATTTCATGGTTTAATTTGAATATTTTCATGATTACCACGTTAATGGGGCTTCTAGTTTATGATTTGCTACAAGATTCATGTGGAATTGATTGATATGTGTTCATTATCATGTGAAACCGTGTTGAAACCCTTGGAGTTGTAAATGTGGAATTGAACTATGATGCTTATATGTTGTTTTAGTGTCATATGCCTAGATTATGTCCTTCAATTGTTTGATGAATTATTTATGTGAGTTAAATAGTGAAATTATATCATGTCAGCATATATTCAAGTTTATGTCATGCAAGTGTTTGCTAGAATGTCCCAAATGAATGTACGATGACCAAGTACTTAGATATCATGTTTCAAGATTGTGCCTTGTCGTATAATTTATGCTATTGAGTCCTGGGGGTATTTAATACCCAATAATTTAGCTTTTTACCTAGAGCTATGGTCAGTCACAGGATAGTATCAGTCACGTCACGATCGGTAGAATTTATGCAGTTAACAGAATTTCATAGTATTCCGTCAGTCCATGGAATCCAGTGAGCTCAGTTTAGTTTAGTTATACAGTACGATCAGAAATAGTTCAGTCCAGCCTAGAACAGTTTAGAATCCAGTCCAGTGTCTATTCAGTTGAGAGTAGGATTCAACACTGACTAAACCCGCGGATGAGAACTCACCTGCCAGTAGAGGGTGTGATCCTTAGAAGCATTCCTTGTATGCCAGAACTACGTAGCCATCATAGGTTGAGACATCGACCTGCC
This sequence comes from Capsicum pubescens, assembly GCA_030864215.1. Taxonomy (NCBI): domain Eukaryota; kingdom Viridiplantae; phylum Streptophyta; class Magnoliopsida; order Solanales; family Solanaceae; genus Capsicum; species Capsicum pubescens. Next base: position 243,104,362 of record CM061549.1, on the reverse strand, counting down.
AGTTGAGGGTTGATGAGGTGATATACCTGCCAGTTGAGGGTACCACCGTTCTCATTCAGAGCACCTGCCAGTTAAGGGTGACTCAGCTTGTCTTTACCCATAGTACGGTACTGACACCCTTCCAGCTGGGGTTATAGGTTGGACCCCAATCAGTTCAGAGAAGGCATGTCGGTTAGATGATTACTTTTCACAGTCTCAGTTTCAGTTCCAATCTCAGTATAGAGCTCAGTTCAGCTCTACAGAAAAATCAGGACTATCAGACATAGTCACTCAGCTCTTAACAGAACTCAGTATAGTTTCATAAAATCAAGACTGTCAGATACAATCACTCAACTCAGTTATCAATAATTCAGTATCAGTAGGCTCAGATATCAGTTAATCAATATTCAGATTCGGTATTCCAGTGTTATCATAATCTTAGTTACAGTTTACATATTCATGCATGTACTCTCATTCAGCTATACTCACATAATTCAGTCAGTATTGTTCATGCATATGAACCCATGCGTTTTAGCCTACCTCACTTTTCATACCAGTACATTCAAAGTACTGACACATACCTTTCTTTTGCGCTATGATGTTTAATATCATAGGTTCTGATGCGCGGGCTCTCGATTATACTTAGCAGTTCAGATACTCAGCTGACAGAGTTAGTGGTGAGTCCTCTTAGTTCGAGTACATGATGATTATTTCAGTAGTTCAACTTATTCCAGTAGTTCGGAGTTAGTTGGGGACTTATCCCATCAACTCCATATTTCAGTCAGTTTAGAGGCTTTTTCAGACTAGAGTATTTTCAGAAAGATGTATCAGATTTGGTATTTATTATACCATATTCAGTTTTATTATAGTATTAAACCTTATGGCATGTTCTCCACCTAAATTCCGCATATTTCAGTATTATTATTCAGTTATTGCAGCAGGTACCAATCATGGGTTAGCTTGTGGTCCTTCGAGATTATGAACACCATATAGCGTCTAGGATACAGACTCGGGGCATTACAAGAATTGACTTTTCTTGAAATTTCTTGGATTGGGAATTATAATTTCTTGGCTTTCTTGAAGAAGGGCTTGAATCTTGTTCTTGGGAGATACTTTTGAGTGAAAATCCTAATTTTTTTATTCTTGAGAGTGAAGAGGATTGAGATGTGTCTAAAACTAATAAAATATGGATTATAATGCTTAGGGTATGATTTATATTCATGGGGTAGGTTTTAGGGTGAGAAAAAGACCAAAATGCCCCTAAAGAAACCAAAGAAATTGCAAAAATTTTTTAGTTGATGACCAAGGGTGACGGCCCGTCACTTAGGTGACGGCTCGTCACCTAAGTCGTCAATTTCAGATTGGTTTGGGCCCTTTTCTGGTCATGGGTGACAACTTATGCTGATAAGTCGTCACATAGGTGACGGCATGTCAGTTCAGGTCGTCACTTTGTTGACATGCTGGAGTAAAATGGACATAACTTTTCACTCTGATATCGGATTAAGGTGAAACAAAATGCGTTGAAAATATGATTCGAAGATCTTTTATTTTATATTATGTAGTACTCGTAGATCATTATGTACAAGGATTAATGGTCGTTTAAAGTTAACCCAAGATGAATTATTCACTAACACTTAATCAATAGAAGTGTTCTCAACTCGTCTTTGAGTTTGGAGATTTTTATGACTTCAACTAATGTAGAAGGAAATTTTAACACTATATAATTGTTCATCACACATATAGATATGAAATTATTGGGTTGAGTCTGTATACTTAGAAATAATGGTTTGAATTCTAGCTCGAAAATGTGGGGTGTTATATAAATCTTTCAAAACCTGACTCATTTAATAAGGATATGCTCTCCTTCGTAGGTACTCCAAGAATCTCTCCAAGTGTTCCTCATCAAGAGTAATGTTGAGACCATGCACTTGAGAGGTTAAGTACTGAGCATCATCAGAGAATGTGAGATTATTATAAAACATGCAAACTTTCTTATTATACACGGTTGGTACTGGTGGCTCAAAAAGGTAATTCTATTTTTGAAACTCACTATCTCAACCAGGTCCACTATCCCTAGAAACTCAGCAATGTTAGGATAAAAAACAAGTCCGCGCAAGATTTTTGTGTCTTCATAAGTGCTTACCCATCTTCTTTGGTGAGAACCTTAACAACCTCTTTGGGTTTGGAGGTTTTTACACGGAACCAAGTTCCTTTCCTTACAACATAGAGCTTTTGGAATCTCTGGCATATTTTGAAGAACGACCAGGTCCCCTGGCGTCTTGAGTTCCCTCACATTTACGTTTAGCACAAATGGATGGACTTTGCTTATTGATCATAACCTCATTTTCTAATTCCTTTCTTAGACATAGGTATAATACTAGATAAAGCAATGGGATGATGCTGAGCAAAACCAACAACACATCTTCATTGACATCTTTTTCAGTATCAGGATTCAGGTCATCCACACAAACAACTGCTTCAAGTGGTACACTGAATGCACAACAAACCTTTTTCTTATAATTTTCTTCTTATAAGTGTAAGACTTGTTTTCCTTTAAAGCAGCATTCACAAGTCACTTAGACGCACCTCGATATCTATAAACTTTACTTTGTACCGATGATCTCTTTGAAGTCTCAAACATTCTCCACTTGGTGACTTTTCACTGTAGCAGTGTCATTTTCAGTTTTCTCATCTGCAGATTCCTCAATTTGACGTCTGGTCATAAATGACCCTGGAGTATTAACCCATTGAGTATAAGTAGAGAGTGTTGGTGGATGGGTATTTTCTTTGGATACTTATTGACTCAGAACCATTAAACTTTGTACCACAAGAGCATCATTAATAACCAAAATATTGAAGGATACACCTTTTTTATCTGGCAGATTTCCATCAAACATATGCTCATTAATAGATTGAATTTCTTAACCCATATAGGTACCAGGTCCCTTGGAGTTTGTTCCTTCCGTCAGAATCTCCCTTGAGATTTCTAGGGGACCAGGTTGAGAAACTAAATTAATATTAGATTCAGGATGTATGGGATTAGACGATAAATAAAAAGGGGTTTCAATAGTCACAAAATTGTCTTCGACTAATAAGGATTTGAAGGAGAAATAGTATCAGTTAATAATAAAACTGTGAGAAAAATATTTATGGGCAAAAAAGAGGGAATGTGTTGGATGTATGGGATGCAACACTTAATAATGAAGGAAAAATAACGTGTTCGGTCTGAGGGATGCAACACTTGAACTTAAAGAGATGTTGAAACTTTTCAAAAAGGTGGGAAGACACATGGCATAGCTTGATAGTTTTCAAATTTTTTGAAAAGTAGAGTATGATACTAACCTCAAAGGGACCTGGTCCTTTTATGAATTAGAACACTGTGCTTGAGTTTGTCCCATTTTTTTGTGATCTTCTCCTCAACAACATGAGTGTATATCTACAAAGATATAAGACCGAATTAGACATAATGTGCATTCTAAACACTTAAATACCTGGTCCCTAATCATATCCAATACTGAGGAATATCTGAGTTCAAACTGAGTTCTCTTGGTCAAGCTTTATGAGACCCAACTTCATGCATTTGGTCAAACTGGTCCCTGTTGAGAGCTTTTATAAAAATGTCTGTAATTTGATCTCCACTGCTACAAAAAAACATTTTCATTCACCTTTTCTCCTTAATATCTTAGTGAAAATGATGCCTGATGTCAATGTGCTTTGTTCTTTTGTATGGAACTGGATTTTATGCCATATTTACTGCACTAGTATTGTCACAGAATAGGGGAACACATTCTGATTCAATTTTAAAATATTTAAGTTATTGTTTGATCCTTAAAGTTGAGCACAACACGATGAAATTGCTATGTATTTAACCTCAGTAGTGGAAAGTTCTATCGAATTCTGCTTCTTGGTACCTCAGAAAATCAAAGATGATCCCAGAAAGTGAGCTATTCTTACAGAGTTATTCCTGTCAACTAGGCACCATGTATAGTCAGCATCCACATATCCAACTAAATCAAAACTGTCGTTGGTAGGATAACAGAGGACGAGATCTATGGTACCCTTGAGATATTTGAGGATCCTCTTGGCAGCTTTCAAGTATGATTCCCTTAGACATGCCTAAAATCTCAAACATATATCCATACTAAACACTATATCAGGTCTATTGTCAGTAAAGTAGAGTAGTAAACCAACGATTACTCCGTACATAGTTTTATTTACAGAGGGTCTTGGTTTATCCAAGTCTAACTTAAAAGACATTCCAATAGGTGTATCAATTAGTTTAGCCTCTTTCATATGAAATATCTTCAGCAATTCCTTGATATATTTTTGCTGACAAATTGTGGTGCCATTTGCATTTCGCTTGATTTGCAAACTAAGATTTTTTTTTAACTCTCCCATCATGATCATCTCAAACTTGTTTCCCATCAGTTTGGCAAATTCACCATATAAGGAATTGGTTGTACCACCAAAGATAATATCATCCACATACACTTGCACAATCAAGAGATTTCTCCATCTTGTTTTAAAAAATAGAGTGTTATTAATCTTTCCTCCTTTGAACTAATTTTCTGAGAAATATTTATACAATCTCTCATACTAAGTTCTAGGTGTTTGCTTTAAGCCATAAAGAGCTTTGTAAAGTTTAAAAACATGTAAATGATGATCAACATCTTCAAAACCAGGAGGTTGCTTTACATATGCTTCCTCTTTTAGAACCCCATTTAGGAAAGCACACTTCACATCCATCTAGTATATATTGAACTCCAGATATGAGGCAAAGACAATGAGTATTCTGATTGATTCCATCCTATCCACTGGTCCAAAGGTTTCATCATAGTCTATCCTTTTTTCCTAATTGTATCCCTGCAACATAAGTCTTGCCTTATTTCTGATAGTGTTTCCATGTTCACCAGTCTTGTTCCTATACACCCACCTAGTTTCAATAACAGTTCTGTCAGCAGGTTTTGGGATCATTTGTTATTCTTTGATTTTCTCATGATTTTCTCATGATTTTCTCATATTAATGATGTTCTTCTTGCATGGAATTTACCCAATATGTATCCTTCATACTTTTTTGGTTCAATTTGAGATAGAAAAGAAGAGAAAGTAACTATATTTTAGGCCTGATTCCTGGTATACCTTTTTGAGTCTAAAAGAGTGATAAAATTATCTAGAGAATTAGAGGACTTGTGTTTCCAGTTTGAACTTGGCTGGGATTATTGCAACTGACAGGTACCCTATCCCTTTGATGCATCTTCTTGAGAGAACTGAATCTCTTATGTTCCTGTACTATGCCCTATCTCTGTTTGAGAAGTTTGAGATGTACCGAGTCCCTGGGTATCTGCAAAATTGGCGTCACTTCTATTTTCTTCTGCACCTTGCTTATAGATTTACTTTGATATTGAAGAATTTTCTCTAATTCAACATCATCTCTATCTTTTTCCTCATCTAGATCTCCAGATTTATCAATGATGGCATGCATACTTTACTCAACATATTAGGTTCGTTTATTAAAGATTTTGTAGGCTTTACTATTGGTGGAGTAACAAATATAGATGCCTTCATCGCTTCTAGGATCAAATTTACCAAGATTATCCTTTCCACTATTTAGCACAAAACACTTGCACCCAAAATCCTTGAGATAACTCAACTTGGGCTTTCTTTTGTTTAATAGTTCACCGGGGGTATTTTCAAGGATGGACCTTATAAGACACCTATTGATTACATAACTAGTTGTGCTAATATTTTCATCTCAAAAGCTCGTAGAGATTCCAACTATTAACAAGGTTATTAGGGCATAAAAGTTATGATGAATCCCATCTTTGTTGTAGAACTCTTAAACTTTGCATTCTCAAATTTCGTTCCACGATCATACTAATTCCAATAATTTTCTCATCCACCTTTATTTAGACTAGCTTGGCAAAAGATATAAGTAGTAGAAAGGTCTCATTTTTTATTCTTAAGAACATGGTCCAAGTGAACCTAAAATATTCATCCACCACTATAAAAATGTACTTCTTTCCACCTCATCTGACAACTTTGACAGGTCTATATAGATCCACGTAAAGAAGTTCTAGTAGTCTTGAAGTACTCACATATTTCTTCTATTTGAATGAGGATCGGGTCTACTTTCCTTTTGCCCAGGAACCCCATACTTTGTTGTCCGCAAACTTTAATTTTGGAATCCCACGGACCAGGTCCTTGGAAACTAATTAGTTGGAAGTGAAAATCTCACATGTCTTAATGTTTGATGCCACAAATCTGCCACATCATTTGAGCACTTAGATAAAATAGCTTGGTTTCTAGACCTTAGAAAATTTTCTAGAATTTTGATCTCTGTACCCAATACGACTCATGGGTATGAGCGGTATGTTGGGGTACAAATGGTATGGTCCAATTATATACTAACCATTGTTGGTTGGTGGGATGGATTTTGGTTACTGGAATGGGTATGACTTAGGGGTACAAGTCGTATTGGTGGTTATAGATTGCTTGGTTCCTTAACTTAATCTTAGACTTAGTTACTTAGGTTGGATCTGAGTACGAGTCACTCACCATGAGCCGTAATCCAGGGTACGAGTCATACCCAGGACTTGTATGGTGGACAGTGTCTAAATCTTCTTTGGGCTTAAATCTGTCAGGTATATAGATAAAGGGTACGAATCATATGCTTTGGATATGACTTGGTTGTATGAGTCATATGCTGGACAATATTTGATCCATAGGTTGAGGCTAGGGTACGAGTGGAGGGTACCACTCGTATTAGAAGGGTAAAACTCGTGTAGGTTAGTCATACCCCTGTGTCAGGATTTTGGTGCAACTTAAGTGGGGGTATTTTGGATATTTCCCCACTTATCCAAATAAGGTCCCACGACTTATAACCTATTTGGGAGGTTATTTACCCTATTATTCCATTCATTAACACTTAGAAACTCTTCTAAACACTCTTTAATTCTCTCAAAAGCTTTTGGGAAAGGGAAGCTAGGGTTTCAACTAAAGGATTGATTTGGGGCTTGTCTTGGTGATTTCTTTCCATCATCATCTTGGTTTAAGGAATGTTCTCTTCCCTCATTGTTAATTCTATCTAAAATCATGGTTTTTATGATATTTTTCATGATTTTAATGATTGTATAATTTTTGTTTTCAAATATGGTTTGGTGTTTTTGATATTAAATGGTTGATTATGGTTTCCTATGGCTTTAATTATGATTTTATATGCATTAATAGTGGTTTTGGATAATTGGATTTCATGGGAATGGTTTAATGGTAATTGGAATTAGTTTTGGTTATATTATGCCCCCAATGTATTTGACAAAATGCTTATAAAGATATGTTCATTGCATTGACTACTTTAATGGAACTCTTGCATGTTTCAAAATTTGGTAAAGAAATCATGCATGGTTTAAATAGATTGGAAAGGTAAATGGCTAAGTGTTTATGCTTGTGGGGTACATTGAATTCCCCAAGTAGTTTAATATGTTAATTGGAAAGGGCACTTGAAAGTCTCCTTAAACCTATAAGTGGTTGGCTATGGATGATACTTGCAAGTAAGGGTTGGTATGACGATACCAATATAATGGCCTTGGTTAATCAATGGATAATGTTTTGGTTATTTAGAAATTGGTTTTAATTGGGTAGAAAGTGTAGCAAAGCTGTAGAAGGTGGAGGACTAGGGGGGACTAAAACTGAAAACTCATATTTGCCAATATGAGGTTGGTCTTGGTGACCGTATGCATGATGTCACTCTATATTTTAGGGGATGTACTAGTCATCCTAAGGTTTTCTTCCCTGGTCATGCGGCTACACGCACTGGGGACTTTTCAGTAGGGGGAGCTGAATAGATATAGCCCGTAGGTTATTTAGGATGACAAAGTTACACAACTCAGTAATGATTTTAAAGGCATGCTAAGCCCGGTCCCTTTTCCCGGTATGGTCATATTTATATGTGTGGTTGTATGCATAATGATGGTTTTACTTGGTTTTATAAATGACATTATTTTATCCTTATCCTTAGATCATACTAGCGTTCACCCGCTAACCCGTCTACTGGCGGTTGTTTACCTATGCTATGCAGGAATCAACCATTGTACTTGTCCTACATAGTGATTGACTCAGGGAAAATATTTGGACTGAAGTGGTGAGCTTTCATACTTTTGGAAGGCTCTATTTCATGTTATGGATATTTCTAGATTCTTTGGTTTATTTTTGGATATTGGTTTTGGCTATGGTTGGAGGTATGTTCCAACCGGATTTTATTACTCTTTTGGATAGATGCTTTGTGGTACTTCTATGGGTTGAAATAGGCGGGATCGGTATAGGTGTCAGCCTTAGAATTGGTATTGGTATTGAGGTTGGCATAATCAAACATAATTTCTCATTGTTCCGTTATATTTCATTTTTGGATTAATTATATTATGTTTTGGAACATCTTTTGTTATGGCCTTTGGTATGATTGTATGGTTGGATTGTTGGTATGGTATGGTTAGACTCTGGTGGGTCGATCACGGTTGTGATCTTATCCCAGAGTTTTCATGTGAGTTGTTGCACTATCTTGCTACATGATCGAATTCAGTCAACTCAGGGCAGGTGGCTGAAGGTTGGGTTGGGTAACGAGGGTGGCCTACGATCTCAGACAAACTTGGGATGCCCATTATAACAAGATCCCTGATTGGGTTGCGTCAAGTTGGTATCAGAGCCTAGGTTCACGGTCAATTGAGAGTTCACAAAGCCGTGTCAAGTAGAATCTCTTTTAGGGGTGTGTAGCGCGCCATACTCATAAGGGAGAGGCTACAAGGTATTTAGAAATGTTTCACTTTCTTGGTATTCTATTTTCAAGCTTGGAGTCTTAGTCCTGGAATCTTCTCTAATCCTTATTTGTTCGTCTTTCAAATCATGCCTCGTAGATCTTAAACACAAGGAATTCTTCTATCCCATTTAGAGGTATTATTGAACGGGTGCATCCTACTTTTGGGGTCCATCTTCGATCTTACAGTCCTATCCTTGATAATTCTGGAGTTCCACCGGTTGCAACTAGTCGTCCTCGAGGCGAGGTGAGTAATGCAAAATTCCGTTAGTCTATTCATGTTATTGCTTAGATAGTCGCTGCTCAGGCTGAGCAGGGTATGACTGGTGCTTTATCTGCTGAGGCCATGAGGGTTGGGCAATTTATGAAGATGGGTCCTCTCACTTTTTCTGGAGTGAAGGTGGAGGAGGATCCATAAGGCTTCTTAGATGAAATAGAGAAAATATTTTGGGTGATGCAGGCTACCAATGTGGAGGGGGTAAACATTGTGACTTATCATCTTAAAGATATTACTTATCTATGGTATAAGGAGAGGGATAAAGATAGTGGTAACGTGGGAGAATCAGTTTTGTGGGATACTTTTTCTAAGGCTTTCTTAGATCGATTCTTACCCCAAGATTTGTGGGAAGCAAAGATGGAGAAGTTTGTGAACCTTAAGCAGGAGAGGATGTCTGTCATGGAATATGCCTTGAAGTTTCATCAATTGTCAAGGTACACTCTTGATTTAGTTGTTGACATACGGCCAAGAATGAGGAAGTTCACTTCTGGGTTGAATCAGAATTTGATTTTGTAGAGCAAGACTGCCTTGCTGATTAAAGATATGGACATCTCTAGGTTGACGGTTCATATGCAGCAAGTAGAGGATAAAAAGAGGAAGCATTCAGAATTTAGCGATAGACAGGGTAAGAGGAGCAGGTTTTCTGACTAGGGAGGTGCTCAGTCTCAGGTCGGTCGAAATGGTGTCAAGTGGCAGAAAAAAAATAGGGGAGTTTTGGTTCCTACATGCGTCATTATCGGGGTGATAATTTTCGGGCACAGGGTACCCAATATCAGGCAAACGGAGGTCAGTCATTGTCTTCATGCCTTTCTTGTCAATTTTGTGGTCGTCCTCATCGGGGTTATTGCGATGAAGAAAGGGACAAATGCTTTAAGTGTGTCCAGGCATGCAATCGGCTCAGGGATTGTCAGGTTAATAAGGTTGCTATAGGAGCAAATAAAACTTGTGGCTGCATCTTCTGCTCCTACACCTGGTGTTGTGGCTTCTACTTCTGTTACTTCTCCTGGTTCTAGTGTTGGTCAAAATAGGTTGTATGCTTTGGCGTCTCGATATGAATTCGAGGCATCACTTAATGTCGTTATTGGTATGTTATAACTTTTCTCTCATGACGTACATTATTTTATTGATTCGGGGTCCACCCTCTCCTATGTGACTCCTTATGTGGTTGTATCTTTTGGTTTTGATCCTGAAGTTATGTTGGATCTTTTTTTTTCTACCCTAGTAGGTGTCTCGGTTATTACTAAGAGAGTTTATAGGGTGTGTGTGGTATCTGTTGGTCGCAAGTAAACCTTGGTGGATCTATTTGAGTTGAGTATGATGGATTTTGATGTCATTCTGGGGATGGATTGGTTGCATTCTTATTACACGTCCTTGGATTATCAGACCCGTAGGGTTATCTTTAAGTTCCCTGGTAAGCCGGTTATAGAATGGAAGGGTGGTTCTTTAGCCCCTTGGGGGAGATTTATTTCTTATCTTAGAGCTCGGAGGTTGATCTCTAAAGGTTGTCTTTATCACTTGGTCCGGGTTAAAGATTCTAACTCGAAAGGTCCTTCTTTCCAGTCAGTTCCAGTGGTTAATGAGTTTCCAGAGGTCTTGTCGGATGATCTTCCTGGTGTTCCTCCGGATAAGAAAATAGAGTTTGGTATTGACTTGGTTTCGGACACTCGTCCAATTTCCATTCCTCCGTATAGAATGGATCCGGCTGAGTTGAGGAAACTCAAAGAGCAACTAAGGATCTTCTAGATAAGGGTCTTATTCATCCTAGTGCAACTCATTGGGGTGCACCGGTGTTGTTTGTGCGTAAGAAGGATGGTTTTCTTCGAATGTGCATTGATTATAGGCAGCTGAACAAGGTGACAGTCAAGAACAAGTATTCTCTTCCAAGGATAGATGATTTGTTTGACCAGTTGCAAGTGCTAAGTTCTTTTCTAAGATAGATCTTCGGTATGGGTACCATCAACTGAAGATTAGGGAGGTGGATATCCCTAAGATGACTTTTCATACTCGGTACAGGCACTTTGAATTTTGGTTAATTCCATTTGGGTTGACTAGTGCTCCGACAATATTTATGGATCTGATGAACATGGTTTTTTCGTCAGTATTTGGATATTTTCATCATTGTGTTTATTGATGACATTCTGGTTTATTCGAAGAGTGAGGTGGATCATGCCAATTACCTCTGTGTGGTGTTGCAGACCTTAAAGGAACAACAGTTGTATGCCAAGTTCTCCAAGTGAGAGTTTTGGTTGAATGCTGTAACTTTCTTGGGTCATATTATTTCTAATAAAGGGATCATGGTAGATCCACAAAAGGTTATTGTGGTGAAGAGATGGCCTAGACCCACGACTCCATCTGACATTCAGAGCTTCTTGGGTTTGGCCGGGTATTATAGACGGTTTGTGGAAAACTTTTCATCGATAGCTGCTCATTTGACTAAGTTAACTCAGAAGAAGGTTAAGTTTTCTTGGTCAGATGCTTATGAAGGGAGTTTTAAGAAGTTGAAGGATAAGTTAATTTTGGCTCCAATTCTGACCTTGGTGAAAGGCAATGATGGGTTTGTAGTTTATTGTGATGCATCTCGGGTAAGACTTGGTTGTGTTTTGATGCAACATGGGAAGGTGCATGAGAGAAATTATCCTACTCATGATTTGGAGCTATTGTCGGTTGTGTTTGCTTTGAAAATATGGCGGCATTATTTGATCATAAGAGTCTAAAGTACGTGTTCACTCAGAAAGAGCTTAATCTCAGGCAGAAGAGATAGCTTGAACTTCTCAAGGACTATGATATGAGTCTTCACTGTCACCTAAGTAAAGATAACGTAGTTGCTGATGCTCTTAGCAAGTTATCCATGGGGAGTTTGGCTCATGTGGAGGAAGGAAAAAGGAAATTGGTGAAGGATATTCACCGTTTGGCTAATCTTGGAGTTTGCCTCTTGGACTCCAAGGATGGTGGTATGGTGGTACAAGAGGTAGTTCGATCGTCTCTTGGTGCGGGTCTTTTAATATTTTTGTTAAGACATAATTTTTAGAGAACAAGAACTGATATTTCTCTTGAATTTTAGAAAATTTTAAAGATGGAGCAATTTTCTCATCTTTAAATTTGTCAAGTTTTTTGTTCAGGCACTCCTTTTCACTTGTGAGATCACATACAAAATCTATTAACACATTAGAAAGAGACTTAAATTCTTTAGGTGAGTAGTCCTTGAGATTTTTCTTAATATCTAGAAAGGTTACCTTGTCATAATTCTCCTCATCAGATTGGACCATGAGAGCAAATAGTGAGTCATAGATTTGGTCTTTATCTTCTACCATCATCATTGAGCATCCTCAAATTTTCTGATGCTTCTGATTCATTGAAGGAATCTCCTTAAGCTGCAAGCGCCTGTTTAACCACTTTATCAGCAACGACTCTTCTATGGAATCTATCGGGGACCCAGTCCTTCTTTTTTTCTGTCACCACCAGCTTTGAAATAGTCTTTGTGTTCCACATTATGTTGAGAAAAGTCCTTGATAAAATGACCAAGTTTGCCACATTTGTGACAAAGGTCATTTCCACTAGAGTATTTACTGGAGTTTTCTCTTCTTAGAAACTCTTTATTTCTTATCACAATTTTCAGTAATCTTCTGGTAATGTAGGTTGTATCTTCATCTTTATCACTTGATCCTTAGTTAGTAAACTTTAGAGCTAAACTCTTCTCTTTCTTTGATTAATTTCTTCCCTTTTCTTATTGTTTCTTCAGTTCATGAGTCTTCAAGTTTCCATTCAGCTTATCCATAGAAAGAGTCTTGAGGTCTTTAGCCCAGTAACGATATCAACCTTGCTTTCCCAAGATTTAAGTAAGATGCTAAAAATCTTCCAAACCTATTTACTGTGGTTGATTACAATGTAGTTCATTTGTGATAGTCGTGAACCTGGTATACATCTCCTGGATTGATTCACCTTTCTTCAGGATAAAAGCTTTGACTGAGTGGTTAGCATATCAACCTTGGACTTCTAAACTTGACTTGTTCCCTCATGAGCTGTTTGTAAGTAATACCATATCTCCAATTCACATGCAGAAATTTGTATTCAACAAGTTCAATACCACAAACAAGAGGTTTCTATTCTTTAAAGTTCTTTTTAATCTTCTTTCTATGTCATTTTGCAAATTCTTTTTGGGTATTTGGAACTATTGAAATGACTTTTCTAAACTTCACAAATTTCATGGGAATGTCTGGACCATCACAGATTATATCCCATAGTTCACTATCTTCCGCCATAATAAAGCCGCTCATACAAGTCATCTACCACCCATAATATTGTCGGTTAAGTCGGGGTGGTCTCTTAGTAGATTGACCCTCTTTCAGATTGGGGGGTGTGACCATCTGAGATGATCCTTCCTAGGTGTTAACTGTTTAGGAAGAACCTGACTCTGATACCAAATAAAGAAATGTAAACGTTGACCACCTAACTAGAGACCAGGTTCTCAAAAACTTTTGCAATAAATAGTAATAATAATAAAGAATGAGTGCAAAAAATAAAGAATATAATACATTTATGTGAAAAATTCCTTGCTCGAGGGAGTAAACCACGACCTACCTTATAGGATTTCTCAATAACTTCACTATCTTCAAGCAACATTGAATACAAACTCCATAGTTTCAAGGATTAGACTCCTAATCCTTGGACATCTTGCAACAACTCTATTATAAGACTTTCCTTAGTAATAACTCTACTGCTACAAACTAAGACAACTAACTCTAGTCGAATTAGTGTATAGACTAACTTTAGTCTTGGGATGTCAACTAACTCTAGCTGACATAGTCTTCAACATGCGAAAGATCATTACAAGAATACCTACAATATCTTTTCTAGAAAGAGTAGGTTTTCTCCTCAGTATTAAGACACAAGGACTCAAATACAATAAGAACTAAAAGCAAAATAAGTTTTGTCGAGCAGGTCCCTGTTGCAAGTAAAACTTTGATTGTGTACAATTTCACCTCTTAAATATTAGAAAAATTTGTGAAAAGGCAATTTTTTCTAAAGCAAAGATTTTTAATGAAGGGCAAAAAGTTCAAACAACATTTCTAAGGCCCTTCAAACTTTTAATATATTATAGATTATAGATATAGATATAGCTATAACTATAGATATAGATTGTACATATAGATATAGCTATAAATATAGATTGTGGATTTATTGCAGGTCGTAACTATACTTTTGAATAATTATTGTACTATGAAATTAATTGCAAGTTGTAGTAATTTTGTTTAAAATATAGTAATAATTTATTTTAAATTTAAAAAATGGTATAAAGTATATATATATTAACCTCTTTCCTAAATAGTTGTGTAAATTCATTTTCTCTCGTCCTAATAATTGTGTAGGAGTAAATTATGATAAAAAAGATTCCCCACTTATACTCCTTCTTCATCCGAAATTGACTTCATCTTCTTCGATCAGAAAGCAAAATTAACATAGGGGATCAACACCAACATCAACCATGGCTAACACAGATTACCTTTTTTATTGCAACAAAATATTATTTGATATCAAACAATTATCAGTTAGTTTATTTTTCATATATGTTGATAGTTTTTATTCAATATCCATTACATACACTAAAAAGATTATGTAACACACAATACTACTATTCTTATCAATTGTCACATTTATAAAACTCATTTATATAAACGTGACATATATGAAGTTTCATCAATTTCAATTTTAATATCAATTTCATACATTGAGAACTCAAAAAAAAAAGATATTGCTCAAGTATGAAATAAGTATATAAACTGAATTCAACGAAATTTATTAAACTAATTCATGGATATCATATTATATATCATTTTTATACACTAAAAACAGTTATAAGAATATATCACTTGTATGTCGAATCTTATAATTCCAATTCCATGAATTGAGACCCTAAAATTGAAGACAATTTAAAATATGACTTTGTTATTTATAACTTATTTCAACTTAATCGTTTAAAATAATACATGAATACTAGATTGTATACAGTTTTTACAGATTAAAAATAAATTATTAACTTATAATATTTATTGGTATCAGTTTCCAAACGCTAATTCTACCACCAATATTATTGAAAATTCATTAATTAAAAGTTAAAGATATTGTACTATAATCTATAAATATAGAGAGATTGGGTAAGAAAGAACTACGGAGAAAGAAGGAGAATTTTTTCTCTTTTCAAAATTTTGAATATAAATATAATTAAAAAATAGGAAGAAAAACATGCTCATTAATAAGTTTCATAAGTTTAGCCCACATAATAACTAATTTATATTTAAATGGAAGTTTTTTTTAATAAAAACATATATAAAAAAATATTTTTCCTTAAAAAATAGTCTATTCTATAGTATGTTAAAAGTGTAAAGACCCTTAGAAAAGTGATTCAAATTTTTTTTCCTTCATTAAAAGATACTGCAATAAATAAAACTGTCTTTTACTATTTTTTTTAAAATTACTATTCAATTATTAATATAATATTGATCTTATAAATATATGAAAAAAATTGTGATAAAATAAGGAGACTTTTAAACATGGAAAACTTATAGACTCCTAAGTTCAAACTGCTTAGGGCTCTATAATTTTCACGCTGCTTTGTCCTTATAAATGCAGTCATTAATTAGATTTTTGCAATTTATAATTATTTTATCATATCAAATTGATATTTTGTTTGTTTTATTCTTTGATTATTATCATTAATTATTTATAAAGATGTGAAGAGTGAAATTTATTTATTAATCTTTGTTATTTATTAATCTTTCTCTATGTTTGTCTTCTCTATATGCTCATAATCCGTATATTATTTTGACTACACCAATTTAAAAGTTTATTTTTAGATGTTGATGAGATATGTTTCTTGATGCTATTGGGATCACTAACTACTTAGTTTATGTAAAAAGAATTAGTTGAATTCAGGCGTCTTAAAATCTTATTAAGATTTTGTTATTGAGTAATTTTTTGGTTCTAGGTTTCAAATTTCTTTGTTTATTATGTTGATTTTATTGATCATAAATAATAAATTATTCTTTTATGTGTGTAAACGTAATCTTTTGGTTTAACTTTCAGGTTTTAGATTTTCTTTTCTATTATGTTGGTTTTATTGATCAAGAACAACAAAATATCTTTTTTATGTTTTTAAGTAACTTTTGTTATTGAATCTCCGCCGTAACTTTGTGGTTTCTAGGTTTCAGCTTACCTTTTCTATTATATTAGGCTTATTGGTCACGAATAACAAATCGTCTTGTTATTTAAAATAGTGGTTCTGCTTTTAGCACAAAGATGGACAATCAAATAATCTCTAACGTAATCTTTTGGTTTAACTTTCAGGTTTTAGATTTTCTTTTTTATTATGTTGGTTTTATTGATCAAGAACAACAAAATATCTTTTTTATGTTTTTAAGTAACTTTCGTTATTGAATCTCCGACGTAACTTTGTGGTTTCTAGGTTTCAGCTTACCTTTTCTATTACATTAGGCTTATTGGTCACAATAACAAATCGTCCTGTTATATGAAATAGTGGTCCATCTTTTAGCACAAAGATGGACAATTAAATAATATTCATCCTCTAAACCCCCAACTCCAACGAGGGAGCAAAATCAATTAAGCCATCAGAGATCAACTCCGTTGGTGTCAATATGTTTAATTTGATGTTGTTTTCGCACATTCAGAGCTACAAAAGGTTGGTTCTTAAGGGATATAAGAATTTCGTTGCACTAGCCAATGAGCCATCTACTTTTGCCTTCGACGGATTCTTATTGACTAGGGCAGTGTTTGTGTTTGTGAAATTTATTTCATTGTATAATTCTATCATTCTAAGGAAGTCAGATTTTTTTTTCAACAGTAATTGTGTAAAGTGAATAAATTTATTCTTCTTCTATTATTTGCATAGTTATTGTTTAGATTTTAGGGGTATTATAATTTGAGAATAAATTTTTTAAACTTTGGTGGCAAGTTTAGTTGTATAAATTTGTAGTATTTTGATTCTCAACTCCCGATGAAGGATGCTTTATCATATTAGTTAGTTATTCCTATTTTATGACATTAACTTTGAAGCTTTGGAATAATGTATGCTGGTAAGTCATTGAATAGACTCTGTGTTCTTATAATGTACACAAAATATTATGTTTTTTTTTTTATAAATATTTAGTATTAATCAATGCAATATACACGTGCACAACACGTACATTTAACTAGTTTTTTCTAAAAAGTTGTTATTAGTTACATTATAAGAAGTATTATCATGACTTGCAATATGTAATCTAACAATGTATATAACGATTTCTTTCCTTATTTTTTTCTTAAAAAAGAAAGAAGTAGAGAAACAAAGTCATTTTTGCTCATTTTCTCTGCTATTGAGCCCTTTGAGGCATTGGTGGTCTATCACAAAGTGATGATCCAGTAAGAGTCGCCCATCAGATAGTCAATGGGCTTTGAAAGCAGCAGCCCATTATCCTTCTGTTGCCCAAAACAAGAGAGTTGCGGACGGAGGGAGTAGTAAACATAAGTTCAAAATTAAGTTAAATAGTAATTCTTTAAAAAAATTGTTAGTGACTCCTTGAGTGTGTTGGTATGAAATATTTTTTGAAAAATATTTTTCAATTTTCTCATGTTTGGTTGACTTAAATATTTTAGAAAATATTTTTCAAATCAACTTATTTTTCGCAAATTTAAGGAAAATGACTTCTCTTTAAAAAAGTAAGAAAACATTTTGCAACACTCTCTTTTAGCTTTATTCTCAAGTTAAATATTCATACAACTCTCAAAATCATCATTCCTACACGACCCCAATCCCCTACCATCTTCATCCAAAAAAAATATTTCAAATTATTTTCTTACTTCATCCCCTACCTTGATCCTCACGCACTACCAGCCCCCCCCCGCCCCCCCTTCAAAAAAATATATTATTTTTTTTTAAATGCAAGTTGTTTTCTTACCCCACCCCCTTAAAAAAATTAATTTTTTTTTAAAAATATTTTTTTCTTACCCCACCCTCAATCCCCTACTTCGACCCTCCCCCAAAAAAGAATTTAATTTATTTTTCAATTTTTTTTTTTTTATCTTTTTCTTAACACCCCCCCCCCCCCTCAACCAACAACCTCTCCTCTCAAAAGAAAGATTTAATTTTTTTAATTTGATTTTTAATAAAAGTTTCAAAATCTTTTTCTTAACATACTCTTATTACCCTATTCGTTATCATTATTTTTCGTTAAATATATACAAATACTTTTAGAATATTTTTCTACTTGTACAACAAACACAAGAATATAAGTAAGAAACAACTTATTTTCCTAAAGGAATGTTTTCCTCTTCCATACCAAACACGTCCGAAAAAAGTATTTTTGGAGTCAAAAATTATTTTCTAAAAAGTATTTTCTACTCTTTAGCTAAACATTAAAATGTATTTTCTGAAAAAGAAAATTTCTTTCACCAACCAAACACTAGAAAATATTTTTTGAGAAGTATTTTTCATTCACCAACCAAACATCTACATCTACATTTACATCTACAATATATTAAAAGTATGAACACCCTTAGAAAAGTAATTCGAACTTTCTACCCTTCACTAAAAAGCTCTGTTTTAGACATAATTGTCTTTTTCACCTTTTTTTTCTCTAATTAAATTTTCTCAAAAATAAATTATTTTTCCAGAAAAAATTTAGTACCTACTTTTCCCAAATTCATGTCCTGGTTGGTTTATGCATATTCATTCTCTATGTTTAGCCTTTAGCATTCAAATTAGACTCTTTTAAGTTCGAATTATTTTTTCTTGTTTGACTTATGTAATTTAGGAATTTCAAACTAATTAATATTGTGTATTAATATTTTTCTTAGTTAAGAACTCTTTATATATAGAAAGAGAAAAACACCAGAATCGCAAAATTATTGAGGTAATTCTTTTTCAGTTTCTCGCACATCTTTCCCTTCTGTCGAATCTCTCGCACTTTTCTTTGGTTCATCTTTTGTTTTACCATAATTTCTTTATGTTGTTAATTTAATGTTGGTAGATTTTCTGTTAAGAAGTTGACCAGCTTGAGTTGGTGCGCAAGTAATAGAAACTATCAGAAATAAATAAATAAATAATGGGACAGAAAATGATTTGGATTTGGAGCTTCGATTAGGTCATGATCCTTGATTAATATAATTGGAGGATATCATAATATTGAAATTATAGAGTAAAGCAGATTCATCGTACTGATAAGTAATATACGTACGCAGAATGATTGTATATGTTTACGTTTTTATTTAACTTTTTCTTCTTTGTTTTGTTAGGTTCTTGCGACTAAAGATTTTTGTCATACAAATTAATGAATATTTAGTATATACATGAATTTCTCCAAACAGATCGTAGCATGATAGGAAGTCCAATTATTAGAAAAGTTCAGAAGACTATCATAACTCAAAAATGGTATCAAGTTTGAGGACTATCCTTATCGTGACAATTCTTCTTATACGAATCAAATATGGAATCATATTAGTTTGTCTTTTCGCATAAGAGAAGCAAGTAAATATTATTCTACTTCTCACACTAAATATGTATTTGTTGAGAACACTATTTTTTTTTTTCTAATATTTCTCACTATCTGCATTCTAAAACATTATGAAGGTATTTTGATGAGGGAGGCAAGAGTTCTTTCTTTAAGTTTAGATTCTACAATCTTTATTTAAAAAAATAAAAAATACTTCAAGAAAAGAAGGGAAAAGGCTCACAGTATATACATGTATTTATGATTGGCATGACCTTTACGTGACTAATAAATAACTTTGACCGATTTTTGTTTATATCGTTTTAGTAATTAAGTTATTTCTTTTAAAGTAATTCTATAGATGGTAGAAATTAATCATTATTGAGTTCTCCTCTTGATGTTCGTCTGTTATTATCTATAATCTATCTATATCTACGATCTATAATCTATCTATAATTTATAATCTATATCTACAATCTATATCTATATCTATAATATATTAAAAGTGTGAATATCCTAACAAAAGTGATTTGAATTTTTTATCCTTTCTTTTAAATCTCCGCAATAGACAAAATTGTCTTTTCACTCGTTATTTTAATAATTATTTGAGAAAATGGTCAATTACCCCTTCAACCTTTAGTCAAAATTCCAACTACACACTCAACCTTTACTAGAGTCCCATTACCCCCTAAATATTTTTTTACTGTATTTTATACCCCTCCCATTGCTGAGCTGCCAATATAAACCAAACAATAACACATGCGTGTATACACGCGCCTGGCCCCCTCCTACTTTTTCACTTCCTCCTAAAACGAAATAGACAATTTCCATGGATAACACACAAATGACACATCTCTCAGCTCTCTATACACCCACTCACCATCACAACACAACACATCTACAACACAACACACAAAAACGCACACACAATACACAGACTACTACACAGCCAAACGCGAGAGATGGGAGAAACAGTGAAAGAAAGAGGGAAAAACGGAGAGGGAAAGTCCATCGGAAAAAAAAGCTTCTTTTTTCCAAAAGTGAGGTTGTTTATAATGCTTAAAACCAAATTTAATAAATTAAATTTCAATGTGAATATTGAGCTCCAAATAAAAAAATAAAAAAAGTCATTATCAGTTGTGCCAAATTGAGTCACTTTTGAAGACTTATCTAGAAGAAGACAAACAGTTGATGCTGAATTGTCAAAGCAAAATAAGACCAATAACGTAAGGGGATCAAAAATTTTATAGGCCAACTTGTAGTTACGTGTTGTCAAAGTACTTTTGGCTGACTCCTCCTTGACCTGTTAACTTTCGCCAGCGAAATTTCGTCGAAATAACTCCGGCGAAATCACCTTTTAAATTCAAATTACCAACTTATTTTTCTTATTTTTTTGATCAAATCCCATCAGAAAACAATAGAAAACACCAAATTAGCGACGAAAATGCATGAAACAAACCCATTTCGCTATAAATCCACCAGTTCTGTCGAAATCCACCGGAAAACGAATGGAACAGATCTGTTCGCGTGTGAAATTTGGTACAGTTTGTTCTCAATTTTGTGGGTTTAGGCGTGGGTTATTAAAGAACAGAAATAGGTGTAGACAAGAGCCGTATTCGTTCATTGTGATGTTCGATTCAAGGTGAAATTTGATTTGGCGTTTGGAGTCTTGGAGATGAAGGATTACTTGGGGTCTTTTATTAATTGGAGAAGACAACATTATTAATAATTAAAAGTTATAATGACGTGTATTATACACGTGGCACTTAAAATAATAATTTTAATGTTTAATGCTTCAACTCACGCGCCTATTGGGGGTATTCTCACCTCCCATGACAGGTCAGCAATGGGAGGGATATAAAATACAGTAAAAAAATGTTTAGGGAGTAATGGGACTCTAGTAAAGCTTGAGTGCGTATTTGAGATTTCGACTGAGATTTCGACTAAAGGTTGGAGGGGTAATTGACCATTTTCTCTAATTATTTAAAAATTAATATTTAATTATTCTCCTAATATATAGGACTTTAAACTCAGCTAAATTTTAGTTATTAAATTAGATGTAGAATTTGAAATTTACTAAACTTTTAATTTTCAATTCCTTTCCTTATTTAAATTCTATGTAAGAGTCTTAAATTAATATTTGAATTAAAAAATAATGTCTACGAATAGAAAGTGTTAAAATCCAAGTAAATAAGGAATGCTAAATGCCTTGAGGCTTGAAGTATATTTACCTTTTTTTCGGCAAAGGAAAATTGCTACACTAATTTTCACTAACCTTAAAAACGTGTTGTAAATTCTTTTCAGTTTCTACATTGTGACAATATAATACCTTTCAAGTATGTTTATAGGATAACTGTAAAAAGACAAAAGCTTATCTATTTAAGAGTTTAAATTCTTTTCTAATATATATTTTTGTTATTCAACCTTTCTGGATCTATTCTAATGTTTTCACTGCCCGCAGACTTTGCCGCTGCAAAGGAAAAATATAAATTTACTGACTAGCTTCTTCTTCTTCGCGGTGTTAGGGCTAAAAAAAAATAACAAATCAAGATTAAGGTATATGTATGCATGTATATGTGTGTATTAATTTGTCTTATTCTTTCATGAATTAAACATGTTAAAAAACTTAGTAATATTTAAGATTTTAAAATCAATTGCTTACTTTTTTTTTTTTTTACGATTATTGAAGAATGATGCTTTATTTTGATGAATATTTATTTTAGATTTTGTGATGTAATTGTATTTAAATCTAATTTACACCTACTTTACGTTTTCTCTTCTTATTTTCAGAACTAGAATGAGATAAAGATTTTCGTCCACAAGATATCGACTTTAAATTTTAAAGAAAGAAGATCGTTCTTATCAAGGAGGACCAATTAATACAAGGTTTATTATTTTTATTTTGTTTTGCTATCAAATGTAACACTTCAAAAATTTGAGTTAGATTTATTTATATATATTACACATTCTACGCAAATTATATCAATTGTATCTGTAGTTGTATGGTTTTAATTTATATTACTTACATATTTTGATTTGCAATTGCTTCTCGTCGCGTGCATGTTTGGGGTGTCGTTCTATAACTTCGGTAGTTTTTCTTAATTAGTCTAAAGTTGTTTATATATATTCCACATTCTACATAAAGTATATCAATTTTATCTGTAACAGTATGTTTTTAATATATATTATCTTACACGTTTTGATTTTCAATTGTTTCTCTTCTTGTGTTTAGAGTGTCATTCTATAACCATGATAGTTTTTTTTTAAAGTTTAAAGTTATTTTTATTGCTTTTATATGATTTTATATGAACATATTAATTTTTGGTTTAAGTGTTTTCATATTTTAAAAATCATCAATTTGCTTATTAATCCAAGCATATTTTCTTTTATAATATTAAAATAATTTTATTAAATTGAACTCATTGAACATGTACACTCGGTGAGACGCGTATCCTAAGACTAGTAACACTAAATGTTGATCGATCAAAATATTCTCAAAATGTTGATCTATTTATATAAATAAATTCTTTAACAAAAAATCCCCCCAAAAAAACTTCACCCAAGAAATTTTATACATTAAGATAATGAATTCTATTAAAATAGAAATTTAAAGTTTTTGTTTTTTGATCTGAAAAGAAGAAGAAAACAAGTTACGAACGAAAAGGAATGGAGTTGGAGGAGGTCACGTATTAATCATCCATCCATCCATCCATCCTATGATAATTTCTATAAAATCCTAAGTTTGTCACTATTAAGAGTTAGGGTAGAGAATAAAAGATGCAACTAAATTTTTTTGTGCTTTCAATAAGGAACAATAATATGTACAAAGAAAAAAAAAAAAAAGCCTAAACCACGTGTATAATCTATTTCTCTATATTGACATTTGATTATGCCCACAAAATTCTTTGTAACTGCTAACGGATAAACGTGTCAAATCAAAGAAATTGCAAAAGAAAGAAAATTATTATTAGAATTAGATAATAATATTTCAGAATGCTTACATGAGGTAATTTGGTCTTTTTAAAAAGTCATATTAGCGTTCAGTTTTGCTATTTAGCCAAAATTTTATCTCTTTCTAATTCAACCAAGTTAGACTTTCTTTTTTGATTTTTTATCCGATGTTCAGTACTCGTATTCTAACTCAAATAAATATTAATTTGCACCGAAAAGTCTCGCTTCCTAATAAAGAACTTTGTACTTAGAAGGACACGGGCCCGAAGCCTCCGATTAAGAATGATGAAGTACTTAATATTCCACCATAATCCTTGTTGGTAAGTCAAGTTAGACTTACAAAAGTATAGTTGACCAATAAAAAAAATGTTGATGTCTGAGCATCTACATGCTATTGTTAACGTATAATGACTTATTATTTCTGACAATCAAGTACACTTCTAAGTTCTAAGTCAATCCTATTGATACCGTCATTAATGATCACATTTAGTTGGAGATAAGGAATTTATATGATTTTTTAAAAAAGAATTGAACTTAATAATATAACGTACAAAGATAATTTATTTTTTAAAAATATATTTATAAATAATTAACGTTAAATACACGTGCAAATTACATACACCAAATTAGTAAGAAAATAAATAAAAAAACAACTTGTTTTTCATGAAAATATTTTCTAGGAATATCTTCCGTGAAAAATATTTTCCTTCACACTAAACACACCCTTATCTTCCCTTATCTCTCTCCCTCTTTTTGTTATATCTCTAACTTTTTTTTTTTCTATTTTTATTAATTTTCTTTTTTTGTTTTTCATCTTTTTTTTTTCTTTTTGTTTTTTGTTATATATTGATTTTTTTCTAAATAATTTTTTTGACTTTTCTCTCTCTCTTCTATTTCTCTTTCTTCTTTTTTTTTTCTTTTTTTATTGGCCTTTTCTTTTTCCTTTTTTTTTTTTTTCATTCTTGTGTTTTCTTTTTCTTTTTCTATTTTTTTATTTCTTTCTATTCGTTTTTTTTACTCTTCTATTTCTCTTTTTTCTTTTTCTTTTCATTGTTTTTCTTTTCCAGTTTTTACTTTTTATTTTCCTCTTTACATTTTTTCTATTTTTTCTATTTTTCCTTTTTTATTTTTTCATTTCTTTCTTTTTGCTTTTTTTTTACCTTTCTTATTTTTTTTTTTTTTTTTTTTTTTGTAGTTTTATCTTTCTCATTTTTTTATTCTAGTTTATATTTTTTGTATTTCTAAAATATATGGCTACATCGGGTACAAGTCATGAATGATAATGAAAATATCACGATTATTTATTGTATTTGTATTCGCACCATTATTTATATTTTTGTATACAACTAGCCTATTAAAGGGGGGTTCGATCGAATCTCCTTCGACGAAAAATTATATTATTAATACATGGTTAAAATGATTATATATTCTAGACGTTGAACCCCCTTCGATGAGTTTTTCTTCAGATTTTGAACCCTCTAAGCAAAAGTTCTGGCTCCGCCTTTATTTTTGTAAGCATTGATACAATTGTATTTGTATTTTATAGCTCACACTTGTATTTATATGTATTTATATTCCACACTTGTATTTGTATTTTATAGTTCACGCCATCATTTATGTTTTATACAATTCACAATTGTTTTGAAAAAAATTATTTTGTATTTATATTTTATAGTTGACGGCATATTGTATTTATATTTTGTGGTTTTATTTTGTTTGAATTTATATTTGTATTCTATTCGTGTTGATACATTTGTCACACCCTTTTTTTTTTCTTACCAAAATGATATGGTTTTAAGTTTGAAAGGATTTTTATTATTAAGTGACAAAAGATGAAATTTTATTTTGAAAAGGATTTTTTTTCATTTGAACTCAGAGTCACAACTTGACATAAGTTTAGTGTGCCAAGTCACCTTTGAAAATCCTTTTATAAAATAATTTTTGACTCTTTTAAACTGATCCGCGAACAGAGATTCTGGTTAAGGAATTCCGTTGACCGAGGGAAAGGTGTTAGGCACCTCTCGGTCCTGTGGTTCGACCAAAGTCGCTTCGTAGAGTATATCGGCTAGTAGACACTATGAAATGTATAAACCAATAAAAACACACAAAGCAAGCAAACAAACAAACCAAACCTAAACAAGACCAAAGTCCGAAAAATAATGTCCAGTCCAATTTATTACAGACCAAAATGAAAATACTAAAATGAAACTAAACTATCCTAATTATGCTTTACCTGATGCCTCAGACCTTGATCACGAACATCTTTTGCATACAAGATACTTCGGGCCAATCCCCAGTGAATAAATATAATTTCCCTCGGGGCAATCTCCGGCCAAATGAATACAACGAATTCGAATGTGATAAAACAACAATCATTCAAACAAACATTCAAATATTCAACAATCCGCTATTCCTAAGTTTTGCCTACCCAACCTACCATTTGCCTATCCATTTAGATTTATCATGATGCTATCTTATTCCAACAACATCGATGTTTATTCCGAATTAAACCACTAACAACTAATCAAAATAAATACGCATTAACTTTTATCAATTTCAATTTCTATTTCCCAACTAACTGATTTTAACTCTCGAGTGAGATATCATCATTTCATCACACAATTCGTGATCAAAAGGACCAACAATGAATCAATACACACAACTATTCACCACCAACAAAGATCAACCAACACCCAATGTTCAATTCAAAGCATCGAATATAATAAACAACGAAATAAAAAGAGGGAAGGAATAGAATTGGACCTCAATGTTACTTTTATTCAATAAACTTGAACCGATTTCAACAGCGACGGGAGCCTCGTGAACCCATGAACCACAAACAGACCTCAAACTCGATTTACAAAATCCCAAAGATAAACCCACTATTTTCCTGGTGTTTGGGACAGTTTGATCAATTTTGGTACGTCTTCGGTGAAATTCAGAGCAACCCGTGGACTGCTGCAGCTGATCGATTTTTGGGAATAAATTTGAGCTAGTCACTGTTTTTTATTTTGCCGGATCTCCGGCGAGCTCAGGCGGTGACGGAAAGAGAGATTGGTCGCTGATTTCAGCATTTTCGCTGGGATCTCAGAAGTTTTGGCGGTTGTATCTTCTAGGAGTTGGATCCGCTGCAATTTTTGGTGAATTCTCTCTTCCCGGTTTCTTTCTCTCTCTCCCGCTCTTCTCTCTCTCACTCGATTCTCTTTTTCCTAGTGTGCTTTGTTGTGTATTAATGAAAATAAGGGAGTATATGTGCGATGGGTATTACTAGGTGTATGTATCTTTCCCCTCCCCTCTCTGTGTATGTGAATCTGTGTGTGATGTGAACATAGGATAAAAGAGTGAGCATTTAAATTCTGGTGAGGTATGTGTGTTTTTCCAGTGAGGTATGCGTATGTATGTTATTGGTGAACCGTATGGAGGTGTATATGTTTATTGTTGTTGTGTCTCTCAAAAATGAAATTATATGGAGTGTATGTATTCGTGTGAGGTGTATGTGTACTATGTGTATCTTCTTCTCTGTGTATTCTGTAGAATTATGTCTATAATTGCCCAAAAAGGAAAATGAAATATGAGGAAGGGGGTGTACGTTGGGTAGGGTAGGGGTATGGGATGGTAAGGTGGTAGGGGTAGGATAAGATAAAATTTGTTATGAATGTGTTGAGAGTTGGTTGCTATTTTTTTGTTATTTTATGAAAAAATTATCAACTAAAAAGAGGTGTATGGTAAGGTAAGTTAAATGAGTAAAAATATTTTCGGGGAGGGACAAAATTACGTGTTTACATCATGCTCCTTTTGGATGTAAACACAAAGTGTTTTCATACAAAGAAGTAGACAACGATACAAAAATTTATCCTAGTCTTTTTTCAAAAAGAAAGGAATAGAAGAAAGAAGGTCAATCGAGCCTTGATTTTGGGCGTCCTACCTAAGTTATGAGGGAATCGAGTCATACGTATTTCAAAGGGTTGGAAGGAGAGGGACCATACCGAGTTGGAGAGTTGAGTGAGGCCCTGTCGAGGTTCTGACCCGCAGTTTTGTTATTACATCAAAGTGAAAATTACAAGTTAAAAGGATAAATAAAATTACAAAAGTCCTATCTATGCAACTTCTCTTGGCTGTTAACTTACTAGTTCATCACCCTATTCTCCAAGCGGGCTCCTAACTTGTAATTTCCTTACTCTGTTCTCCGGGCGAGCCCCCGACTTGTTATTTCATCACCTTGTTTCTTGGCTTTCAATTTCTTCACCTTGTTGCTTGACTTTTAATTTCTTCACCCTGTTCTTCAGGCGGGCTCCTAACTTGCTATTTCTTCTATCTAATGACTTTTAATTTTTTTACCTTGTTGCTTGACTTTTAACATCTTCACCTTATTGCTTGACTTTCAACTTCTTCACTTTGTTTCTTGAATTTCTATTTATCAGCCCTGTTCTTCAGGCGGGCTTCTGGTTATGATAGAAATCTTACTTTTCAAAAATAAAGTCTCATTTTTCAAGAGGATCCTAAATGATGCTTTCAATAACATGAATTTAATTTTTGCCCCAGTTTATCATCAAAAATCTTTTGTGAATGTCAAATCCAATCATAATTATTTAAATGTTGCAATGATGAATCAAGACTGGTAAAGAAATGCATCTCTTGAGAGTAAGATTAAGTGACCAAGATTAGGAAGTGTACCTCCTAAGGATTAAAGTGAGGAATTTCGACTAGAAAGTGCATTTTCTAGAGATAAAGGTTTAAATTAAAAAGTGTGCCACCTGATAAGGAAGTGCCTCTCCTAAGGGTTAAGTGCATTCGACTAGAAAATGTGGCTTCTAGGAGCGAAGGTTCAATTTAGGAAATGCATCACCTAATAAATGAAATCTGAATTACTCAGATAAGGAGGTGCATCTCCTAGGGGTTGCATAGAAGTACTCGACCAGAAAGTGCATCTTCTAGGAGTAAAGGCTTAGTTAGGAAGTATGTCACCTAGCAAGATAAAACTTGAACTACGCTGACAAGGAAGTGTGTCTCCTAAGGGTTAAGTGGAATGACTCGACTAGAAAGTGCATTTTCTAGGAGTAAAGTTTTAAGTTAGGAAGTGAACCACCGAACAAGCGAAAATTGAATTACCCTGATAGGAAAGTGCGTCTCCTAAGGGTTAACTACTCAACTAGAAAGTACATTTTCTAGGAGTAAAGGCTTAAGTTAGGGAGTGAACCACCTAACAAGAGAAACTTGAATACCTACCCAGGAAGAGTCTCCTAAGGGTTAAGTGAAATGACTCGACTAGAAAGTTAATTTTATAGGAGTCAAGACATAAGTTAGGAAGTGCATCACCTAATAAGTAAAATTCGAATTACCCAATCAAGGAAGTGCGTCTCCTTACCAATGTCGCTTTAATTACCAAAACAAGAAAGTGAGTCTCCTTACCAATGTCGCTTGAATTACCCAAATAAGGAAGTACATCTCCCAACAAATGTCGCTTGAATTACCCAAAAAAGAAAGTGTGTCTTGATCTTGGGCATATTTATATGCTCAAAGCACCAATATGCACCCAGATTTGGGCTTAGTTCAAGAACTTTTGTATGAATTCTTAAGTATAATTCAAGTTTTATTCCGTTTTGTGCCTAATGGATATGATTAGTACTTTAAGGTTCAAAATCATGAAGAATTGTACATAATTGGATACAATGAGGATATGGAAGTAGTGAAGGAATGCAAGAGACTGAAATTAAGCTGAAAAAGGGAAGCTGGAAAGTAGGAATCCTCATTTGAAGACACTCCGCGTCGCGAGGATCAACAAAATAGCAATGGTCAAATTCCAGTGAAGGTTCGCAAAACCACCGCGTCGCGGAGAAGTTTTGTTTTTCAGATTTGGCGACCTGAAGGATTAACGTATCGCGGAGGATGATTATTTTGCAATTGTCCCAATCCAGTGGCTCAGCGCGATAGTGGCGCATCGCGGTGAAGGTGCATTTTACAATTATCAGGGACTGCTTGAGCTTCACGATCTTCTAGATTTTAATGGCAAATAGCAATCAAAGTAATGGCGCGACGCACCGGGTGTACAAATCGAGAATATTTTAAGTGTTTTGTCGAAGTTATAAAAAAATAAATCCAAGATAATGTGAGGGACTTTTTTAAGAAGAGCAATGACGGAAAAGCAGATTTTTCTCTCTTTTAGGGTTCTTAAATATTCTTCTGAATTTCTTTATTCAAAGGATTGATTTGAGTATGATTTGTTACTTATTTTGGATGATGAATTCAAACATGAGTAGCTAAACACCCTATTTCTGGGGTTGAGGCTAAGAACATGAGTACTCTTTAATATTCTTATTCATAGTTTATTTTTGGATTATCACATGGGTTGTTCTTGATTTCTTGAGCTTATTATTTTAATGATTGGCCACCATTAGAATAAATTTATATTTCTATGTGAATCCGGGAGGAGAATCATAGGATAGAACGAAGAAATTAGGGAGCAAGGCTCTTATTCTTTTATAAAATAAAGGATTTGAATTAGTATCTAGGATAGGTATATACCTAGAAACCTTGCTTGGTTCACTTCCAAGAAGACAACTTCATGAATCTAGAAGATTTGTTGTAACTCTGCGGGAGTTGTACTTATAACATTCAATAGATAGAAGATTTGAGGTCGGGAGACCAAGATCGTGGCATAACCCTTGCGAACCATCAACCCGATAACCAATTAGACTGTGAAAAGAATAGAGAATTGTATGATTGTTCAAAATACCTCAACCCTGGAATCGTTCTCATTATTGATTACAACCGTTGCTTACTTTGCTTTAGACATTATTAATTATTTTTTGTTTAGTAATTTACATTTTATTTATAGATTCATCTTAATCTTGATACAATCAAACACTTAATACTCAATTGTCTTGAACTAAAGATTGAATAAATTTCTAGTTTATTGATCTTCGAGGGAATGATATCTGACTGTCCAAGTCATTATAGTACTTGCACGATCACGTACACTTACGTGTGCGTAGAGACACAACAAGTTTTTGGCGCCGTTGCCGGGGATCAAATAGAATTAGTAAATTTCTTTAATTTTGTTTTTTTGATCATAAGTTTAAGTGTTAACAACTTGATCTTAGCGACTGAATTTTTGCAGGTTTAGCTGAACATTGGACTGGCTAGGGATAAAGAGTTAGTAGAGCCCTTTGTAGAACCAGAAGTGATTTTTCATCAGAGACGAAGAGCTCAATACTACACTCAATAGGGACCGATGGTGGAAATACACGATCCTATAGTTGCTGATCCAAATGTTGGAAATGTTCTAGCTCCTGCTGTTCTATCCATTCCTATTCAACCAGTCGCAAGACCTGTTCGGAAAGTAGCAATCCCACTTACGCACCTTGTGACTAACAGTATTCTGAAGCCTGAACCAGGAGGTCGATGGGAATTGAAACAAAATATGGTGTAATTGTTGAGATCTGCGGGTGAATTTCAGGGACTTTCACACGAGGATCCGCAGCATCACTTACAAGCCTTCCTGGAGATAAGCGACATATATATTCCTGAAAATGTGAATGCTGATTATGTCAGATTAGAACTCTTTCCATTTTCTCTACTGGGGGAAGCAAAGAGATGGCTACTTGCTAAACCACACCAATCTATCACTACATGGGAAGATTGTGCTCGAAGATCTCTCATTCAATTTTTTCCATCTAAAAAAATTGCATGATTAAGGAGTGAGATATTAAGTTTCAGATAGAAAGATGGAGAAAATCTCTACCAAGTTTGGGAGAGATTCAAGGGCATGCTCAGAAGTTGTCCTCATCACCATCAATCGAATGATGTTTTGGTGAATACATT
The DNA here is from genome assembly GCA_030864215.1 of Capsicum pubescens. Lineage (NCBI taxonomy): Eukaryota > Viridiplantae > Streptophyta > Magnoliopsida > Solanales > Solanaceae > Capsicum > Capsicum pubescens. The sequence goes on along the minus strand of CM061549.1, from coordinate 243,073,053 downwards.
TATAGAAGGCCTTGAGTCTAATACAAAGATTCTCTTGGATTCAGCGGCAGGGGGTCAAGCTTTAGAGAAAACATATGAAGAATTGTATACCTTGCTGAATCAAATTGCACAAGGAAATCCTGATTGGCATGCAGACTCAAGGAATGCTCCCAAAAAGGTTGCAGGGGTTTTGGAGGTTGATCAGTTCACTGCATTACAAGCACAGATTGCAGCAATGCAGAACTATATGACTACTCAGCTTAACAACTTAAAGGTGGGTACAACACAACCAGCAGCCATAACAAATGTAGTTCAACAGGTATATTCATGGTGTGAAGTTTATGAAAGTGGTGAGCATAAAGTAGATGCATGTTCTATTAATCCAGATTCAGTCAACTACGTGGGGAATGCGAATCATCAGGGTCAACAGAATTTCGGCAATAGGTATAATCCAAAATTGGAGTAACACCCTAATTTTTCATAGGGTGGAAATCAGGTACAAAATACAAATCAGTATAAGGGACTAGTGCAACTAAATCCACAGCCGGTTCAGAACAATCAGGCGAATGCTTCAAATAGTAATGCGGAGGAGATACTTAAGCAGTTTATGGCTCAACAAGCACAATTTGCGATGGACATGAAGGCTCAATAGGTACAATTTGCAGCTGAGTTGAAGAGTCAACAATTACTCACAAGAAATTTGGAGTTGCAGTTAGGTCAAATCACAGGATCACAGAATACAAGGCCACAAGAAGCATTGCCTAGCGATACTGAGGCTAATCCTAAACAAGTGAATGCGGTTACAATGAGGAGTGAGCTACAAACGAAGGAGATGGTTCAGGAGCAGAATAATCCCATGGTAACTAATGATAGTTTACAAAAGAATGCAAAAGTAAAAGAAAAAGAGGCTAGTGAAGAGATTCGTGTACAGAAGAAGACTATCCCCTTACCCTTTCTTCAAAGAGCAAGAAAGCATCAAGAGGAAGCCAGTTATAAGAAGTTTCTAGATCTTCTGAAACAAGTCCAAGTAAATCTTTCTCTTGATGACATTTTGCAGAGTGTGCAGAGATATTCTAAATACTTAAAGGATATTGTTGCCAATAAAAATCGTTTGACTGAATATGCTACAGTTGCACTTACTCAAGAGTGCACGTCTAAAATTCAGAATAAACTGCCCACGAAATTAAAGGATCCTAGGAGTTTTACCTTGCAGATTACCCTTGATCAAACTATTTGTGCACGTGGATTGTGTGACTTGGGGAATAGCATAAATCACATGCCCACATCATGGTACCGGAAGATGGGTCTTGGAAGCCCCAAACCCACGACTATTATGTTGCAGTTGGCAGGCAGGTCACTTGCTAGACCAGATGGTATTATTGAAGATGTACTGGTGCAAGTAGGATCTTTAATCTTTCCTGTGGATTTTGTGATTCTTGACTTTGAGGCCGATCCAATTGTTCCATTTGTTTTGGGATGACCCTTTTTAGCAACAAGGTAGTCACTCATTGATGTGGCAGCTGAAAAAATGACAATGTGAGCACATGATAAAGTAGAGGTTTTTGATTTGTACAGAGCATTGAAATTGCCAGCCATAAATAAGGAGTTGTCCTCAATATTGGTTATTGATCTTACTTCGGATTGGCAGTTTTGTCTGATGATCCATTAGAGCGAGCTTTGATGGATTATGATCCGCATGGGGATTTGGAAGCATTGGAATTGGTCCAGGTTATGAATTTGGCTGTAATTGAGACAAATAAAGTGATGATCGAGCCTTTGAATTGACCAGTTGGTCCACCACCCAGGCCTTCAGTTGAAGAAGCTCCTAACTTGGAGCTTAAGTTTCTCCCTCCCCACTTACAATATATTTTTCTTGGTGATCAAGATACCTTTCTTGTTATTTTATCTGCAGGATTATCCGATGTACAGGTAAAGAAAGTTGTAACAGTTCTTAAAAGGAGAAGAAAAACGATTGGCTGGCAGATGTCTGACATTTTAGGAATCAATCCAGCATTTTGCATGCACAATATTTACATGGAAGAGGAGTACAGACCTAGAGTACATCAACAAAGGAGGTTGAATCCTGTAATGAAGGAGGTAGTCTGGAAAGGGGTGATTAAGTGGTTAGACAGTGGTATTGTCTACCCAATTTCTGATAGCAAATAGGTGAGTCCGGTGTACTGTGTACCAAAGAAGGGAGGAATGACAGTAGTGACGAATGATGATAACAAGTTGGTTCCCACTCGTATAGTTACCGGATAGAGAATATGTATAGATTATCAGATGTTGAATGAAGCAACTCGTAAAAATCATTATCCAATTTCCTTCATTGACCATATGCTGGATAGATTATCATGGCAAGAGTCTTATTGTTTTTTGGATGGGTACTCTGGCTACAATCAGATAAGCATAGCACCGAAAAACCAAGAAAAGACCACGTTCACTTATCCATACGGTACATATGCTTTCAGACATATGCCTTTTGGCTTGTGCAATGCACCTGCTATATTTCAAAGGTGTATGATGGCGTTATTCTCAAAAATGGTGGAGGAATTTGTGGAGGTGAACATGGATGATTTCTCTGTGTATGGGAATTCATTTGAAAAATGTTTGCAAAATCTCGACAAAGTTCTAGCTCAGTGCGATGAAATAAACTTGGTGTTGAATTAGGAAAAATGCCATTTTATGGTTAAGGAAGGAATTGTCTTAGGCCATAAAGTGTCATGCAAAGGGCTGGAAGTTGACAAAGCAAAGGTTTAAGTAATTAAAAAGTTGCCTCATCCAGTTACAGTCAGAGACGTGCAAAGTTTTTTGGGACATGCGGGGTTCTATAGATGATTCATTCAAGATTTATCAAAGATCGCAAGTCCCACGTGCAAATTGTTAGAGAAAGAAGCCAAGTTCGAGTTTGGAGCTGATTGCCATAAAGCTTTTGAAAAGCTTAAGAAAAAGTTGACGGAAGCACCCGTTTTGATCACACCAGATTGGGAGTTACCTTTTGAGCTAATGTGTGATGATAGTGATATTACAGTGGGATCAGTATTAGGTCAGAGAAAAGAGAAGGTATTTTGATTGATCTACTAAGCTAGCAAGGTACTTAATGATTCTCAAGTTAACTACACAGTTACAGAGAAAGAGATGTTGGCTGTGGTATATGCATTCGATAAGTTTCGATCCTACTTAATTATTACTAAGGTCATCGTTCATACAGACCATGCTACTATTAAGTATCTTGTGAACAAAAAGGATGCAAAGCCATGACTAATTAGGTGGATTCTGCTACTTCAAGAATTTGATCTTGAGGTGCGTGATAGAAAGAGAGCTGAAAATCAAGTTGCTGATCACTTGTCATGATTGGAAAATTGAGACCATATTGTGGATGACTTTCAGAGTATCAAGGAAGACTTTTTTGATGAAAAGTTGTTGTAATTAGAAGAAGTTGAGTTCCCATGGTATGCTGACATTGTAAACCTGATAGTTTTTGGGGTGTATCCTCCCGAAACCACCTCACAACAGAGGAAGAAATTACTCCATGATTTTGTGCTTATATTTGGGATGAACCGTACCTTTTCAAGCAGGGTCCAGATGGAGTGATTCATAGGTGTATCCTAGAGGATGAATTTTTAGAGGTGTTATAAGATTGCCACTTATCTCCATATGGTGGACATCGTGGGGGTAAGAGGACTGCGAGAAAAGTGTTGCAATTAGATTTTTTTTGGCCAACACTGTTTAGAGATACAGTAGTATTTGTAAAGAGTTGTGATCAATGCCAAAGGTTGGGTTTTATAACCAGGCGTCATAAGATGCCCCTGAATAATATTTTAGAAGTAGAAGTCTTTGATGTTTGGGGGATTAATTTCATGGGGCCCTTCCCACCTTCGAAAGATAATTTGTACATTCTTGTTGCAGTTGACTATGACTCTAAATGGGTGGAATCTATGGCGAGTCTAACTAATGATGCAAGAGTGGTGCTTAAGTTCATGAAAAAGAACATATTTTCTAGATTTGGTACTCCAAGAGCAATAATTAGTGATGGAGGTACGCACTTTATCAATAATTGTTTCAAGAATCTTCTTGCTTAATATGGTGTTTGACACAAGGTGTCCACTGCATACCATCCTTAAACGAGTGGACAAGTGGAGGTATCCAATCGGAAGATTAAGCAAATACTTTAGAAGACCGTGAATAGGCAGAGAAAAGATTGGGCGGAGAAGCTGGTTGATGCACTTTGGGCATATCGAACAGCATACAAAACGCTCATTGGGACATCTCCATATCTGTTAGTGTATGGTAAGGCGTGTCATCTTCCTGTAGAGTTGGAACACCAAGCATATTGGGCTGTGAAAAAGCTGAATTTTGAGATGACTACCGTGGGAGAAAGAAGGTTATTGTAATTGAATGAGCTTGATGAGTTTAGACTCCACGCCTATGAAAACGCCAAGCTTTACAAGGAGAAGACCAAACTATGGCTTGACAAACACATTCAAGTTAGGGAATTTGAACCCAAACAACTTGTGTTGTTGTTTAATTCTCGACTTAAGTTATTTTCGAGTAAATTATAATTAAAATGGTCTGGACCTTTTGAGGTGGTGGTCATGACACCCCATGGATCTGTGGAGTTGTGGAATAAAGAGAAGACGGAGAAGTTCCTTGTGAATGGACAACGTGTAAAGCATTATTGGGCTGATCATCCGGACAAGCACAAGGAATCTATCACTTTCGCTGATGAGTGATGATGAGCTGTGTCGTGCCATGATGTAAAATAAGGCGCTATGTGAGAGGCAACCCACACATGTATTGTAATAGATAGTTTAATTTTTGGCTTGTAAAATCAAAAAAGAAAACAAAAATACAAAAAATGAGTCATGCCACAACCAAAACTAAGGCGCTGAGTGGGAGGCAACCCACTTTTACTTACAATTTTTGTTGTTATCATTTGAGATCACAGGGAATTTCAAAGTGAAATGAGGAGATTACCACATTTGAGGAAAGCAATCAGGTTTGCAAAATGATTTGTGTAAGTGGAGATTTACTCAGGTAAGAAAAGAGTGAGAATTACATAAGGAATCTGAGTTTGAAGAATGGTGCGACGCAGAACTGGGTATTTTGACAATTGTCAAATTCCAATAAGGATACACGATTTCCATCGCGACCCGAAGAAGTATAAATTGAGAATTGTCAAGTTCCAGTAGATTGTCGTAATTTTCAGCATGACGCGAAACTTGGACAATTGATAATTGTCAATTTACAGTGAGTGGACGCAAATATTAGAACATTGCTATGGGTAGTTAAATGGCAATTGGCCTTATCCAGTAGGTCTACGCGATCCTACCGCGTCGTAGAGTGGGCTAAAATCAGACTTAAATATTTCATTAACCCTAACCCGCCCCGCCCCTTTATAAATATAACCTCATAAACCCTAAACCCTTTTATTTCAACCTCAGCACAACCTTCTCACTCCTTCTTCGATAAACTTCTACACTTTTTCACTTTCTTTCATCCTTGTCTCAATTGTTGAGGTATGTTTTTTAAAATTTATTTATTTATTACCTTTCTTGTTATATCTTGTGATGATTGATAGTATTTTTAGGTATAATCTTGTTTCCCTCTCATAATAATTGTAAATTTTAGCATTGCCTATGCTATTTTGTCAAATTTGTGACATCTTAAACTACTTGTCATTATTTTAAATTGATGAGAGCAAAATTGAATGGGTATCTGCAGTTGGTATTAGGGGGTAAATGTTTTTCATATGTTAGTTGAGCGGATGGGGAGTGTAAGGGTATCTAGCTGGTGGTGTAAAGCTAGACTGTTTAGGAAGTTAGTGGGTAACTTCGTTCCACTGTGAATATACCCTTATTGTCTGATATTAGTTGAGTTAGTAGAATTCTAAAATGCGAGATGCTATAGTAACATAATTTTATTTATAGTCTCGTATTGTGTGATTAGCTGGGAGTCGATAACATGATGTTTTGTATTGAGGAAATGACAAGGGATGATATGTCCCGAAGAGTAATATGATGTCTTTGAATATGTTAGTAAGGCCTACACAAAGGAAAGTCTGAGTACCTTGGTTGTTAACGTAGGTGTTTGGATAACAACTAAGTGTGGGGTGCAAAGGCACCCGTAATGCACACTAATTTTAGCTAATCCTCAATTTAATATTCTTACATGTTTGTTGCATTTTCTTAATCGCAGGCATAATGGAATCACAATCAAGAAAGGGCAAGGCACAAGCAGGACCTTCTATTCCTGCTAGGAAGAGAAGCAGACCGTCTGAAGGGCAACTAACTAGAGTGCCAGGGCCCTCCACTTCAGCGGGGACAGGTTTAAAAATTTGGCTTCAAGGCTGTACGAAAGGATGGGAAGCAGTGGTATACTAAGCATACTGATGCTAAGTATATTCTGGAGGTCTATATCGATCGGGCTAGCTTGATGAGAGAGTGTCCGTCTATGGTATGGAGAATCGAGGCACTCAATATGAATTTTATTTTCCATCAGCCGACTGAGTGCAATTTGCATCTTGTTAGAGAATTTTATGCCAATTGGGACCCCATCCATCCTGAACATTTATTGAAGGTTTGTGGAAAGGTGATTCGATTCACAACTGCTGATGTTAACGAGTTGTTGGGTATCCCAGAAATGAACCCATATTTCTTGCGATAGTTTATTGTTTCTCCTCCTTATGCACACATCCGGTATTTGTTGTGTGGCCAGCGATCTTCAGCTCGTTGGACGAGGCATCGAGTTACAGGTTTGCATTCTTCTTTTCCCTACGCTCAGATGAATAAAGAAGCCAGAATATGGGGTCGTATTGTGTATGCATACTTGATTCAGGGCAAACATATGACTGAGGTGACTAGGGATAGGGTATGTTTGATTTATGCCCTAATATGTTATGACGTGGAGATTAATGTGGGGAGTATAATTTTTTCTGCGATGAAGAAGGCGCAGGTGGGTCGCAACTTTGGATTCAGAGGTTTGATGACTAGATTTTTAAGAAGACATAAGGTGGATGAAGATGAGCTTGACTATAAACCTGAGGTAATCACTCGCCCTATGGATATAACTATTGCAAGAAGCACATCTGGGGTATCTGGCCCAATTTTGACTATGATAGAGCGATAAACAAGGACTGATGAGGTGCTGGGTAGGCTGCATGGTCTCATGATGATGATATCGTGAACAGGAGGCAGACCTGCTACCCCAGAGGAGCTCCATGTTGTCGAGCTCGACTATCCACTTGGTCATCATGCTTGGACCATGTTGAGGATTGGACCAAATTTTTTGGAGCCTATTGAAGATGATGTACCCGCAGATGAAGAACACAGGTATAAGGTGTCACACCCCTTTTTCGACTCCAAAAAATTAATATATTGTAAGTTTCGAAAGGGTTTTTATTATTAAAGTGACAAAGATGAAAATTTGTTTTGAAAATGGATTATTTACATTTTTTATTCAGAGTCGCCACTTGGCATAATCTGGTGTGCCAAGTCACCATTGGAAAATCCTTTTCAAAACCATTTGACTCTTTAAACTGGTTTGCGAACGGAGACTCCGGCTAAGGAATTCTGTTGATCGAGGGGAAGGTGTTAGGCACCTCTCGATCCCGTGGTTCAACCACGGTCGCTTGGTAGAGTGTATCAACTATTTTGGCATTACGAAATGTATAAACCACACAAGAGGCACGCAAGAATAATCAAACAAAACAAAACAATCCAAAAATGTAAAGTCCAGTCCAATTATACAGTCCAAAAATAGAAAGATACAAAAATATAAATCCTAGTCTAAACTAATTCTAGATTAAGCTCCAATGCCTTACCCGACGCCGCGGGCCTTCATCACGATCATTTTTCGCCAACATGATACGTCGGGGAATTCCCCGGTGAATAAATACAAGTGATCTCGGGGCATTCCCCGGCTAAATAAATACATTTTTTCTATACGAGAAAACCAAATCATTCACCCAAATTTCAATCATTTAAACAATATTTCAAACGTTCAATAAAATCACAAATTATAAACTTTGCCTACCCAAATTACGTTTGCCTAAACCAATCGGCGCATCATGATACTACCAAATCAAACACTCGTATTTGCTTCAAAATAACCAACGACAATAAATCAAAACAATATTCATTCTTTATCAATTCCTACCATCCAACCCCACATTCCATTTTTTATACCAAATTCCAACGATTCAAGACAGTCATCTCAACAATCCACAACCATCTATTCAATGAAATCGAACACCGAATTAGTGTCACCAAAATTCAACCACACATCAGGCAAATCAAACACGTATAGTAAAGTAAAATTAGAAGAGATAGAGTTGGACCTTAAATTTGAAGCTTTCAAACTCAATGTTATTCGAATAAAGAGAGTCCGCACCCGGAAACCTCGAGCCGAACCTTAACACCAACAATCCAACTCGACAAATAAAGATCCGTTCACTATCACTTTTCACGCCGGGGTACTGTTCAACGGTTACTGTTCACGGTTACTGTTCACCGGTGCTTTTTTTGTTTTTGTTTTTTTTTTGTTTTTGTGAGGAAGATTATTTTGTCATTGTTGTTATTGTGGAGAAGATGATGATCCAAGAATTGGCCCCTTTTCCTCTTAGAATTTTTCTTTTATAATGGGCATGGATTTGTTATCATGTGGGAATTTTGGTGGGTCCCCCATATATTCTTTCTTTGTGGACAAGAAAAAGGAGGGGGGGGATCATATGGGTAGTTAGGGTAGGTGGAAGCTTTTGATTGGGTAGGTTGTTAGGGTAAGATAAATTAGTTAGAGGTATTTTTTTTTTTGTTTTTTTTTGTATTTTTGTATTTTGTGGAGGGATAATTACACGGGGTAGGGTACACGGTAGGATAACATAAAATGGGTAAAGTGAATAAAAATGGAACTTCAAGAGGACGAAATCACGTGTCTACGTCATGCCCCCTTTGACTATAAACAAGCAGTGTTATCAGACAAAGAAGTAGACAACGGGATAGAATTTTGTCCCGACCATTATTCAAAAGAAGAAACAGAAGAAAGAAGGACTATCGGGTTTTGAATTAGGACAGCCTACCCAACCAAGTTACGAGAGGATCGAGTGACAAGCATCTCAACTTTTGGACGGCGGTGGACTATACTGAGCTGGAGAGTCAAGTGAGGTTCCATCGAGGTTCCGGTCCGCGGCTCTGTTATTACATCAAAATGAAAGTTACAAGTAAAACATAAATGAAATTACAAAAATCCTATCTATACAGCTTCTGTTGGTTCTTGACTCGACTTTCATCACCCTGTTCTCCAGGCGGGCTCCTGACTTGCAATTTCATTCCCTTTGTTGCTTGTCTTTCAATTGCTTCACTTTGTTGCTTGACTCTTTTGTTTCTTCACCCTATTCTCCAGGCGGGCTCCTGACTTGCTATTTCATCACTTTGTTGCTTGACTTTTCATTTTCTTCACTCTGTTCTCCCGGTGGGCTCCGAACTTGCTATTTCATCACCCTGTTCTTCAGGCGGGCTCCTGCCTTGCTATTTCATCACCCTGTTCTTCAGGCGGGCTCCTGAAACTCAAAATTAAAACTAGAACGAAAATTATCCCAAACAAGAATTATAAATAATTAGTATTTCATTTTTTGAAAGCATTGTCCCATTTTCCAGGAGGGTCCTGAGCAGAAAGTAAAAATATCTAAACAGAAACTAAAGTCCCATTTTTCAGGAGGGTCCTGAACTGAAAGTAAAATCCCATTCTTCAGAAGGGTCCTGAACAGAAAGTAAAGTCCTATTTTTCAGGAGGGTCCTGGACAGAAAGTAAAATCCCATTTTTCAGGAGGGTCCTGAACAGAAAGTAAAGTCCCATTTTTCAGGAGGGTCCTGAACATAAAGTAAAATCCCATTTTTCAGGAGGGTCCTGAACATAAAGTAAAATCCCATTTTTCAGGAGGGTCCTGAACAGAAAGTAAAATCCCATTTTTCAGGAGGGTCCTGAACAGAAAGTAAAGTCCCATTTTTTCAGGAGGGTCCTGAACATAAAGTAAAATCCCATTTTTCAGGAGGGTCCTGAACATAAAGTAAATTCCCATTTTTCAGGAGGGTCCCGAACTGAAAGTAAATTCCCATTTTTCAGGAGGGTCCTGAACATAAAGTAAAATCCCATTTTTCAGGAGGGTCCTGAACAGAAAGTAAAATCCCCTTTTTCAGGAGGGTCCTGAACAGAAAGTAAAGTCCCATTTTTCAGGAGGGTCCTGAATAGAAAGTAAAGTCCCATTTTTCAGGAGGGTCCTGAACAGAAAGTAAAATCCCATTTTTCAGGAGGGTCCTGAACAAAAAGTAAAGTCCCATTTTTCAGGAGGGTCCTGAACAGAAAGTAAAATCCCATTTTTCAGGAGGGTCCTGAACAGAAAGTAAAATCCCATTTTTCAGGAGGGTCCTGAGCAGAAAGTAAAATCCCATTTTTCAGGAGGGTCCTGAGCAGAAAGTAAAATCCCATTTTTCAGGAGGGTCCTGAGCAGAAAGTAAAGTCCCATTTTTCAGGAGGGTCCTGAACAGAAAGTAAAGTCCCATTTTTCAGGAGGGTCCTGAACATAAAGTAAAATCCAATTTTTCAGGAGGGTCTTGAACAGAAAGTAAAGTCCCATTTTTCAGGAGGGTCCTGAACAGAAAGTAAAATACCATTTTTCAGGAGGGTCCTGAGCAGAAAGTAAAATCCCATTTTTCAGGAGGGTCCTGAACAGAAAGTAAAATCCCATTTTTCAGGAGGGTCCTGAACAAAAAGTAAAGTCCCATTTTTCAGGAGGGTCCTGAACATAAAGTAAAGTCCCATTTTTGAGGAGGGTCCTGAACAAAAAGTAAAATCCCATTTTTCAGGAGGGTCCTGAGCAGAAAGTAAAATCCCATTTTTCAGGAGGGTCCTGAGCAGAAAGTAAAATCCCATTTTTCAGGAGGGTCCTGAACAGAAAGTAAAGTCCCATTTTTCAGGAGGGTCCTGAATAGAAAGTAAAGTCCCATTTTTCAGGAGGGTCCTGAACATAAAGTAAAATCCCATTTTTCAGGAGGGTCCTGAACAGAAAGTAAAATCCCATTTTTCAGGAGGGTCCTGAACATAAAGTAAAATCCTATGGATGTTCATTTCCAATGGTAGCTGAATCAAGTGAAACAAATTTGCCCCTGTTTTAATCGAAGAAAAATTTGTCAGTTAAAAACTTAGTGGTGGCTTGCAGATCTTGGCTTTTCAGGTATCTGCCCAACACTCGTTCCTTTCATCTTTGTTCCAAATTGCTAACACTTGTCGTGTCTTGCCGCATCATTGACCTGGATCCAGATTGAGGGAAATGAGTTCTGACTCAAACAATGGGTTTCCATTTTTACCATGCCCCTGAGGTGCACTCTTTTCCCAAATCTGAAATGCTTCTACGAATCCAATAGCCTGTCGGTTGATAGACTTCCTTTGCTTCGTGTTGAATTACGATCATATTTCTTTTCTGTGTTGTTCCTTGGCTTTTCCTCATATAATTGGAAAGACTGGTAGTAAATTTTGAAATCCTTTCTTGCTTGTTTTGACACAGACTTGACTTAAAATGTAATGAAATGATGGTGACTTTTATTTTGATAAATGACATAAAAAAACAAAAAGCATGAATATGTAAATGAAAGAAAGAGGGAAATGTCCCATATTCAAAAAGAAAACTTATCTGAATACGACAACCAACTCCAATGAGTATGACATGCATTTAGGATTGAGCTGCCTGATCTTCCTATCCAAAACTCCCCATTTGTTGTCGAGTTTGTGCCTTTGCCGTTGAGCCGCTTCTTCAAATCTATTGGACTCATACATCACATTCGACTGACGACATCTAAAAAGACATTCGCCAACAAATCTCTTTCTTTTCACTTTTCACTTTTCTCTTGAACTCTCCCTCGCCTTACGGTGCCCGTGAGGGTTTTCACCAATAAGACTCTCTCATTTTTGTATTTCTCTCAACTCACCATCGCCTTATGGTGCCTGCAAAGGTTTTCACCAATAAGACTCTCTCATTTTCATTTTCTCACAACTCACCATCGCCTTACGGTGCCTGCAAAGGTTTTCACCAATAAGACTCTCTCATTTTTGTATTTCTTTCATGATTTCTTATGCTGAGGGAGATAAGCGGTACTTCGCAATGTATCGTCATATCCATTGCATGCTTAGCCTTAACACTATCAAAAATTGATCTGAAGGATTTTCTTTGGTTGTAACTTGGCTTTTGGTCAAGGTTAGAAAAGATGGTAAGAGGCTCAAACGATACTTGAAGTGGGGGTGGGACTTACAACTTTTGGAATCGACTCAAACAATGCATTAACTCATGCCCCAGATTTGTTGACTGGGTGAATCTTAAATCTTTATTTGGTTGGACCGAGCCCGAAATAGGGCAGCCTACGTATCTCACTCCTGAGAGAGGAGAATCAGGTCGCACGTAGTTCCATCTGCTTGTCCTTTGCTTTGCTTTGATTTTTTTTTTTTTTTTGAACTCTTTCTTTTATTCTTATTTTCTTGACATTTATCTTTGACTCTATTTTGATTCCAAAAGAGGGATATGAAAGAAAAATAAACGAGGCTCAAACGGGTAAACAAAGGATGACACAATGTTTGGATAGAAGAATAAAATGCCTTCGTCATATCAATCTTAAAAAATGAAAGGACTAAACATGCAATAAAATCAAACAAAGGACCAAATATCATACATAGTATCTTTTGACCGCATCAACATTGATAGCCATTTCTGCCATTTTGCCTTCAATATCTGTCAAATATAAGGCTCCATTGGGTAACACTTTCTTCACAACGAAGGGACCTTGCCAGTTAGGGGAGAACTTGCCCTTCGCTTCAACCTGGTGAGGAAGGATACGTCTTAATACCAACTGACCAACTTCAAAATTCCTGGGACGGACCTTTTTGTTATACGCACGAGCCATCCTCCTTTGATACAACTGGCCATGACACACGGACATTAGCCTTTTTTCCTCGATCAAACTCAAATGTTCCAGTCGGGCTTTTACCCATTCGTCGTCATCGATCTCTGCTTCTACAATGACCCGAAGAGAAGGAATTTCAACTTCTGCAGGGATGACTGCTTCTGTCCCATACACTAATAAATATGGAGTTGCCCCTGTTGAAGTGCGAACAGTGGTGCGATAACCTAGCAATGCAAATGACAACTTTTCATGCCATTGTCTAGAACCTTGTACCATTTTTCGTAGTATCTTTTTTATATTTTTATTGGCGGCTTCTACAACACCATTGGCCTTTGGGCGATATGGAGTAGAATTTCGATGTGCGATCTTAAACTGTTGACACACTTCTTGCATCAAATGACTATTGAGATTGGCAGCATTGTCTGTAATAATCATCTTAGAAATTCCAAATCTACAAATGATATTGGCATGAACAAAATCTACCACAACCTTCTTTGTCACCGACTTGAAAGTTACTGTTTCCACCCACTTTGTGAAGTAGTCAATGGCTACCAAAATGAATCTATGTCCATTTGATGCCTTTGGCTCAATCGGTCCAATCACATCCATTCCCCAAGCTACGAACGGCCATGGAGCGGCCATTGCATGCAACTCAACAGGAGGAGAATGTATCAGATCGCCGTGCACCTGACATTGATGACACCTTCGAACAAACTGAATAGAATCCCTCTCCATAGTAAGCCAGTAATAACCTGCTCGAAGAATCTTCTTTGACAAGACGTGACCGTTCATATGCGACCCGCATACTCTAGAGTGTATTTCAACCATGATTGCCGAGGCTTCTTTTGCATCTACACACCTTAGAAGTCCCAGATCTGGGGTCCTCTTATACAAGATTCCCCCGCTCGAGAAAAATCCACTAGCCAAACGCCTAAGAGTCCTCTTTTGATCATTGGTGGCATATATTGGGTATTCTCCTGATTGAATGTACCGCTTGATATCCAAGAACCAAGGTTCTCCATCGAGATTTTCTTCAACCACATTGCAGTAAGCATACTGATCACGACTCTGTACATGCACTGGATCGATGTAGGCTTTGTCAGGATGTTGGAGCATTAAAGACAAAGTGGCCAAAGCATCAGCAATTTCATTACGAATCCTTGGAATGTGCCTAAATTTTACCAACACAAATCGTCGGCATAGCTCCTGCAAGCATTGTCGATACGGGATGAGCTTCAAATCTCGCGTCTCCCAATCGCCTTGAATTTGATGGACGAGTAAATCCGAATCTCCCAACACCAATAATTCTTGGACTCCCATATCAACAGCTAACCTCAAACCAAGGATGCAGGCTTCATACTCTGCCATATTGTTAGTACAGTAGAATCGAAGTTGTGCTGTTACCGGGAAATATTGTCCCGATTCAGAGACAAGAACCGCACCTATTCTGACTCCTTTCATATTGACAGCTCCATCGAAGAATAACCTCCAACCTGGATCAACATCTATAACGACTTCATCGACACACGACACTTCTTCGTCAGGAAAATATGTCTTTAATGGCTCGTACTCTTCATCGATGGGATTCTCAGCAAGATGATCTGCGAAGGCTTGGGCTTTCATGGCGGTTCGAGTCACATATACGATGTCGAACTCGGTAAGCAAAATTTGCCACTTTGCTAATCGACCTGTCGGCATAGGCTTCTGAAAGATATACTTCAAAGGATCCATGCGGGAGATGAGATAAGTAGTATAGGATGAGAGATAGTGCTTCAACTTCTGTGCTATCCAAGTTAGGGCACAACACGTCCTTTCAAGAAGAGTATACCTGGCCTCATAAGTGGTGAACTTCTTGCTATGATAGTAAATAGCCTGCTCTTTTTTGCCTGTGACATCATGATGCCCCAGGACACACCCGAAAGAATTGTCCATGACTGACAAGTATAAGATCAAAGGCCTACCAGGCTCCGGGGGTACCAACACGGGCGGATTTGACAAATATCTTTTGATTCGATCGAACGCTTCCTGACATTCTTCAGTCCATTTTACCACAACACTCTTTTTCAACAACTTGAATATGGGCTCACAAGTGGTTGTGAGTTGAGCAATAAACCTGCTTATGTAGTTCAGTCTACCAAGCAAACTCATTACCTCCATTTTATTCTTGGGCGGGGGCAAATCCTGAATGGCTTTGATTTTCGAGGGATCTAATTCAATTCCCCGACGGCTGACTACAAACCCCAACAGCTTTCCAGATGGAACTCCAAATACACATTTTGCCGGGTTGAGTTTGAGGTTATACCTGCGAAGTCTTTCAAAGAACTTTCTCAAGTCTTTTACATGGTCGGCCTGACTTTTTGACTTAATAATCACATCATCCACGTAAACCTCAATCTCCTTATGCATCATGTCATGAAACATAGTGGTCATGGCTCTCATGTATGTTGCTCCAGCATTCTTCAAACCGAACGACATCACCCGATAACAATAAGTTCCCCATGGTGTGATAAAAGATGTCTTCTCCGCGTCTTCATCATCCATAATGATCTGGTGATATCCGGCATAGCAATCCACAAAAGAGGCAACCTCGTGTTTAGCACAGTTGTCTAGCAAAATATGGATGTTGGGTAGTGGAAAATCATCTTTTGGACTTGCCCTGTTCAAATCGCGGTAATCAACACACACTCGAATTTTGCCATCTTTCTTTGGTACGGGAACAACATTGGATAACCACATGGGATAACGAGCCACTCGAATTACTTTGGCTTCAAGTTGTTTCATGATTTCCTCTTTGATTTTAATACTTACATCTGTTTTAAACTTCCTCAACTTCTGTTTGACAGGAGGGAATGCGGGATCCGTTGGCAATTTGTGAGACACTAACTCAGTGCTTAAACCAGGCATATCATCATAAGACCATGCAAAAACATCCTTATAATACATTAACGTTTGAATCATTTCATCCTTTAGCTGGGGCAAAACATGTACACTGATTTTAGTTTCCCTAACATCTTCTTGATCCCCTAGATTTATTGGCTTAGTCTCATTCAAATTAGGATTCGGTTTGTCTTCGAATTGTTCCAACCCTTTGCTTATTTCTTCTAATGCTTCTTTTTCATCATATTCCTCATCCTGCTCCATTACATCTGGATTATTTTGGATTTTAAGACCAGGCTGAAAATTCCGCATGCATGTCATGTCATTAGAATCAGCATAAAGAGAACTGTGTAAAAAGAAAAACAAACTATATTAGACACAAAACAAAAGGGACATTGCATTTCATTAAATAAAGATAAAAGGGTTTAAACACAGACACCAATATAATATAAACAAACTAAAATCCGAATTACAACCCTGAAATAACTCGGATAAACAGAAAGGAAAACAAAATAAACTACCAAAACTCCCTCCTGACGGGGAGAGGAGTGACTTCCCAATTATTGAGCCGGACAGCTGGACCTATGAATTGCATATCTGCCATACTGGTACCTTCTCCTGCTTCAACCATGTCAACTTCAATAAAAAAGTTCTGGAGGTCACCCACCAATTCAACTTCAGATTCCACATGCTTCGCGACATCGCTCTTAACAAATGACTCACTGAGTAGTGGCATTGGGCGAGGGAGTGACCATATTTCCTTCTTCCTTCCCCTGATTTTCTTCAGATCTTCAACTGTAGGCTCAAATCCCAGACCAAACGTGCCCACGTTCTCACTCGGACATATGAGATGAACTATACCATGCAGAGATGCTCCCAAACCTTTTCCTGGTTCAAATCCGTATTTCCAAAGTTCACTCACCATCATGATAGAAGCAGAAGACAATTGCGGTCCCGGTATAGCTTGCCACTCAGGGATACGACTCACTGGCACTGTATCAAAAATTTGATAGACGAATGTCTCCTCTACGTTATTTGCTTCAATAAAGGACAAGGGAGAATCTTCGTAGGCTGATAAATCTCCTTCACCATGAATAACTACTTCTTGCCTGTCATGCTCAAACTTAATCATTTGGTGCAGCGTGGATGCAACCGCCTTGGCCTTGTGGATCCAGGGCCTTCCCAACAACAGATTGTAAGAGGATTCTACGTTCAATACCTGAAACTCTATGGCAAACTCAACAGGCCCTATGGTCAACATTAGTTCTATTTCGCCAATGGAATTTGACTTTGCACCATCGAAAGCCCTAACACATACATTGTTGGGCTTGATCCTATCAGCACCAACATTCAGCTTTTGCAAAGTAGAAATAGGGAAAATATTTGCACCTGAACCTCCATCAATCATAACATGAGTGACGTAGAAATCCTCACACTTCACTGTAATGTAAAGACCCCGATTATGCCATGTACCTTCAACAGACAATTCATCATCAGAAAAGCTGATCCGATTGACCTCAAAGATTTTTCCCACCATTTTCTCAACCTGGTTGATTGTAATCTCCCTTGGAACATATGTTTCATTCAATACCTTCAGCAAAACATCACGATGCTCCTCGGAGTGCAACAACAAAGATAAAAGGGAAATTTGAGCAGGGGTTTTCTTCAGTTGGTCTAATACTGAATACTCTGGCAATTTCATCTTTTTCAAAAAATCTTCGGCTTCCTCCTCAGTGATAGGATTTTTGATAGACGAAGGTTCACTCACCGTTGGCTTAGACTTTCTTAAGCTTTCAGGCACAAAGCATCTTCCTGACCTGGTCAAACCTCCTACCTCATCTACATCTTCCACAACTTCTTTCCCGTGATAGGTCATCATGGTCCGCCCATAATTCCAGGGAATCCTTTTCATATCAACTATCAGAGGTTGGGTCACCGGTTTGAGGACAATAGGCGCTGCCAGTGCTCCTTTCACCGTCAAGATAGGCTGACTCAAAGCTCCCACCACTTTCAACTTAGGTTTATCCTGACTCGAATCACCATACCTTCTGGCGCCTTGTACTGTGATCAGGGGATTCTTTGTGCTTTCTTGGGATTTATCCTCCCCCATTCCTTCTTGGCTCAATGAAATTGCTTTCAAAGACTCCGCTACATTCACCGATTTCTCCTCAGTGGTGTGTATCTTGACAATAGGCTTATAACCCCTCGAAGACTCTTTCCCCTTATATATCAATTCTAACATATTGGCTTCAGCATGGGTTGGCAGCGGATTCTGGTTAATGTTTGGACCCTCCGGGGCTTGGACCAACATCTGATTTGTGTCAATCAAGTCTTGGACAGCTCTCTTTAAATGCCAGCATTTCTCAATATCATGGCCTGGCATATCAGAACAGTACGCACACCTTAAAGAATAATCGAGATTCCTTGGTGGTGGATTCGAAAGCCTTCCTTGAATTGGGCTTAAAACCTTCAACTTCCTTAACCTATCAAACAAGCTAGCATATGACTCCCCAAGAGGTGTGAATTGATTTTTGACCGTTTTCTCCTGCTTATACTCGGGCCTAGGCTGAAAACTGGGTCTGGGGGGGTTTTGGTAATTTGGTGGAGCGAATGGGCGATTTTGTGAAGTTTGCGCGTGCCACTGCGGGTAAGAAGGGGTTTGGGCATATGGTTGCGCACTATATACTGGGTAAGGGGGTGGTGGAATGGAATATAAAGGATTTTGTGGAGGGTAGTAATGGTGGGGAGGAATATATGGAGCTTGGGCGTAGACTTGGGCTTGGGATTGGGGATAGGGGCGATGTGGCCTTTTAGGATAAGTATGGGTTCCGGCTACGACAGTCGCAACATCCTCTTTCTTCTTTTTTCCTCCAAATGCGCCAGATCCACCTTGAATCGTTTGTGTGGTAGCTTTTAATGCAGCAAAACTCACTATTCGACCGGTCTTAATCCCGTCCTCTATCATCTCCCCCATTTTGAGGACTTCCATAAAAGACTTTCCCATTGCCGGAAGTAAATGTTGAAAATAGGTCTCATCCTGCACCTGAATGAAAACTTATACCAACTTACTTTCCTTCATTGGAGGCTTTACCCTAGCGGCCTGTTCACGCCACCTTATAGCGTATTCCCTAAAACCTTCAGTGCTCTTTTTCTTCATGTTGACCAAAGATTTTTCGTCCGGAATCAAGTCGATGTTGTACTGAAAATGTTGAATAAATTCAGAAGCCAAATCATCCCAACTGTTCCATTTATCGATATCCCGATCGATGAACCATTCTGAAGCCAGATCTGAAAGACTCTCGCCAAAGAAGGCCATGAGTAGTTCTTCCTTTCCTCCTGCAGCCCTCAACTGGTTGCAATAACGTCTCAAGTGTGCAACAGGATCACCGTGCTCTGCGTACTTCTCGAACTTAGGCATCTTAAAACCGGGGGGCAGGTTGATGTCTGGGAACATGCACAGGTCTTTATAGGAAACACTTCTATAATCTCTGATTCCTTGCAAATTCCTCATAGCTTGCTCTAAACTCTTCAGTTTCCGAGCTATGACATCCTGTTCCTCCGTTGCGACAGGTTTCTCCGTATCAAATGGAAATGTAGGCAGCTGAGTGTACCCATACGGTTCATTCAATTGCAGAGTAGGCTCCGTAGCATAATACTGACCATCTGAAACCTTCAGTGCTGGCTCACTGGAAAACCGAGGAACCCTCATTGTGGGACGCACATCATATATGGGAGTTTCTTGTGGTGGCGGGGCCACGAATACCGGTGTGATCGGTGGCGCTGGCTGAGCAGCTGGTCTTGATTGGGGAGCTGCCAAGGGCACACCAGAATTGCCCGGATAATAATGTCGCGGAGTGAATCCTGGCGCGTGCTCAGGTGACTCAGTAGGAGAAGAGAATTGTGCTTGAGAGAGCGGTGGACAATTAGAGATATTCCCAAGACCTTCAGGGAGCGGAGGAGGAGGCATTCCGCTGGCCCATGCCCGGTGCAAATCTATCAATTGTTGCCTGAGCCTTACTACCTCATCATTGTGTTCTGAACTTTCTTCCCTGTGATCCTGATCCGGGTCAATGAGCGAATTTTCAATCTCCCTGCTAGCCATTGCGAGCTTTGCTTTGGATCTAGTGAAGTATGGGTGACTAGCCAGAGTGCTGCAAACCTACCACTTTTATCTGAAAGAACATGCTCATCAAAGACGACATCCGTTAGGATTAGGGTATACCAAAAACATGGGAATCACATTGGTAAAATTGCCCTAAGTTCATGTTCATTTCTACCAGCTTTTGAGGGTAGCGAGGTCATTTCAACATCATCCCGATTTTATTTACACACTTTTTTTTCTACACCTATTACTATTTTTTTATCAATATCTGCTCTTTTTCTCACGTTATATACCTTTATTTTATCATTCTTTATGGCTTTTGTTTTCCTTAAAAGAGGAAAAATAATGAAAAACAACGAAACAAAATGATTAGATCGAACCCAAAAGTAGGCTGCCTACGTATCATGTTGTACATGAATCAGATCTTGCGTAGTTCGGGCAGTTTTACCAAAATGACCAATTAAAATCTTTTTTTTCTTTTTCTTGAAACTTTAAAAATAAAAGAAAATAACAAATTATCAAAAGAATTGACGAAAATGTTTTTGCATTTTTTTTTTAGGTTTAAACTCCCTATACAAAAATGGAATCTATGATTACCAAAGAAGAATCTTTTTGAATTTTCAATTTAGAATTTCATAGGAAAATGAAACTTGATACTATTAAAGAAAAATCTTTTTGTAGTTTTCTTTTAGAGATGTATATGAAACACCTACTCTAAATGAAGAGTGGAATTTTTTTTATTTTATTGAATTTTTGAAATAAGATCCCCGAACCTAAAATAGGTTGCCTACGTATCTCACTCCCGAGAGAGGAGAATCAGGGGTGCGTAGTTCGTCCAGATTGGACATTTAACGATTAACTAATAAATTGACCCTAACTTAAGAGACAACCAAAAACAAACGAGTGAAAACATTTTGGATTTTCAACTAGACATTTCAACTAAGACTGACACCACCAATTATAAAAAAATCTTTTTGGTATTTTGTTTTTGACAGGTAAGTAGACAAAGCAAATAAAACCCTCTTGTTTTTAATTCAATTTTTTTTTGAACTTACGGTACTTTGAGAAGATAGATGCAAAAACGTAAAAAAAATCTTTTTGAGTTTTGGGATCGTGAAGAACAAAAGCCATAAAGAACTCTAAAATAAACTTCGACACTCCTTTTGATTCATTCTTTTCGACTCACTTTTTTTCCTTTTTTTTTTTTTTTTTTTTTTTTCACACTTTACTTCTAACACATGTTTTCCCCAAATCGGTCTGTCAAATGACCACGTTACCCTCAAATATGCAACAGTTAGCACGTAGGGATGCTTTAAAGGCGAGTCTCCTACAAAGGACCGTGTAGGCCCCGCTAGGTCTCAATAAGATGCACATAAGAATGACCTAAAGGCTGACCTACGTTGTGGTTTACTAACAAGGCCGTTCGGGGGAGCATATGGTCGATAGTGGCTGCTTTGCTTTCCACCTACTCCATACATCCAACGGCTCCCCCCCTAAAATAAAGGTGACTCAACTAGATTTCGTGCGCACGACGTGCGCTCCGAGACTTGTTGCAGAAAGAAGGCCGGGGGGATGGACTCATGATGACAGATATAAAGCGGTAACACATAGGATAAATACTATAAACAAAGAGCACGAAAGCGCACAAAAGTGAAAACAATAACAAAACAATAATCACAAACAATGTTTATACACTCGTAATGCCAAACAAAGCCAATACGACTCAAAAAATAAGCTCGAATTCTGAAATTTCCCCAGCAGAGTCGCCAGAGCTGTCACACCCCTTTTTCGACTCCAAAAAATTAATGTATTGTAAGTTTCGAAAGGGTTTTTATTATTAAAGTGACAAAGATGAAAATTTGTTTTGAAAATGGATTATTTACATTTTTTATTCAGAGTCGCCACTTGGCATAATCTGGTGTGCCAAGTCACCATTGGAAAATCCTTTTCAAAACCATTTGACTCTTTAAACTGGTTTGCGAACGGAGACTCCGGCTAAGGAATTCTGTTGATCGAGGGGAAGGTGTTAGGCACCTCTCGATCCCGTGGTTCAACCACGGTCTCTTGGTAGAGTGTATCAACTATTTTGGCATTACGAAATGTATAAACCACACAAGAGGCACGCAAAAATAATCAAACAAAACAAAACAATCCAAAAATGTAAAGTCCAGTCCAATTATACAGTCCAAAAATAGAAAGATACAAAAATATAAATCCTAGTCTAAACTAATTCTAGATTAAGCTCCAATGCCTTACCCGACGCCGCGGGCCTTCATCACGATCATTTTTCGCCAACATGATACGTCGGGACATTCCCCGGTGAATAAATACAAGTGATCTCGGGGCATTCCCCGGCTAAATAAATACATTTTTTCAATACGAGAAAACCAAATCATTCACCCAAATTTCAATCATTTAAACAATATTTCAAACGTTCAATAAAATCACAAATTATAAACTTTGCCTACCCAAATTACGTTTGCCTAAACCAATCGGCGCATCATGATACTACCCAATCAAACACTCGTATTTGCTTCAAAATAACCAACGACAATAAATCAAAACAATATTCATTCTTTATCAATTCCTACCATCCAACCCCACATTCCATTTTTTATACCAAATTCCAACGATTCAAGACAGTCATCTCAACAATCCACAACCATCTATTCAATGAAATCGAACACCGAATTAGTTTCACCAAAATTCAACCACACATCAGGCAAATCAAACACGTATAGTAAAGTAAAATTAGAAGAGATAGAGTTGGACCTTAAATTTGAAGCTTTCAAACTCAATGTTATTCGAATAAAGAGAGTCCGCACCCGGAAACCTCGAGCCGAACCTTAACACCAACAATCCAACTCGACAAATAAAGATCCGTTCACCATCACTTTTCACGCCGGGGTACTGTTCACCGGTGCTTTTTTTTTTTTCTTGTTTTTGTTTTTGTGAGGAAGATTATTTTGTCATTGTTGTTATTGTGGAGAAGATGATGATCCAAGAATTGGCCCCTTTTCCTCTTAGAATTTTTCTTTTATAATGGGCATGAATTTGTTATCATGTGGGAATTTTGGTGGGTCCCCCATATATTCTTTCTTTGTGGACAAGAAAAAGGAGGGGGGGGGATCATATGGGTAGTTAGGGTAGGTGGAAGCTTTTGATTGGGTAGGTTGTTAGGATAAGATAAATTAGTTAGAGGTATTTTTTTTTGTTTATTTTTGTATTTTTGTATTTTGTGGAGGGATAATTACACGGGGTAGGGTACACGGTAGGATAACATAAAATGGGTAAAGTGAATAAAAATGGAACTTCAAGAAGACGAAATCACGTGTCTACATAAGGATTCTGACATGGAGTCTTATGAAGAGGAATAATCTGATGATGATGGAGCTGCCGATGATGGTGATGATATGGATGGGGCTCCTGAGGACATGGCTGCTATAGTCCCGTTCAAGTGATCAGGAAATATACTGCCACCCTACCATAAGTTTAATTAGAAGCACTAGGACAGTTCTTTATTTTAAGTGTGGGGTGGTGGGTTCGTATTCTCTTGCATCTTCGTTTGTTATTCAACGAAACAATTTTATTTTTTTGTTTTGATGTGTTTGCAAGTACTAGCTATTCGGAACATTGGTCTGTAATAGTTAGTAACTTTGACTTTTTGGATTGCAATTTGCCCTCTTTAGCATTTATTGCATATTTCTTTAGTTTAAAGTATTATGTTATTGTTATTTTCGCCCTTATTGGCAAGTTCAGTTTCAAGTAGTTATGTTTGCTTTTGCCCTCTTTGGTAATTAGGAATAAACAGTCATAGTTAGTTGCCATCCCCTATGATAGATGGATGACGACCGTCTTAAGGGGAGTGGTCGTGCGAAGTAAAGAAATTTAGGATAACCTAATCACTATCTTAGAAGAGTGGGTAAAATGGGCCATCTTTGCAGTAATTGAAACTTATTCTAGTATCAATAAGCATAAGAGTGTTTTTTTTTATTTTAAGTACTGGGGATTTAATCTCAATAAATGAAATTTGATGTGTTGGCTTAATTTTGAATTCAATAAAGAACATGATTGGGAACCTTTGGCTGATTCCGTACATGCACTGTGAGTGTAAGGATTAGTATATATTCTACATGAATAGAAATGACTAAAACTTGCCCGGTGTGTCTACAAAGCAAAATAAAGGGTGTTGAGTGCAGGAAGTGATGCAGGCATTTCTTTGACAACCCTGTTTTTAACTTTAATAGACCTCCCTTGGTGCATAGTCTTAGTCAGCCCCGTTGAGCCTTTAGCCTCTTTCTTTGGTAGCCTGTTATGAAACCTTATCCCTTCTTTGCTGAATCATAATTTGATCCAAATAAGCTCCGAAGTGTTTTTAATATAAGACTAAGAGAAGATTAAGAGCAAAAATAAGGAAAATAGGTAATCATTTGATGCCCCCAAAGTAGTTGTTATTGATGTTTGATGATGCTGGGTTAATTGGGAGTGAGTAAATAGAAATGTTACAATGAACCTGTTTTGGTCCTGGTCCAGTTGGATAATGTACACCTTAATGAAGGCCTTTTCGCTTAAGTTAAGGGTGGCTATAAAAGGGGTACATAACATGAATATGGAAGGAATGACTAATACTCCCAATCTAGTTTGAGAAAATAAACTAATTGAAAAAGGTGTTGACAAATGGAAGTATGAAGAGAAATAGAAGGATAAATTGGTGTTGGAAAACAGAGTTAATTGATAGTTCTTGTATTAAAACGCTTAGGATAAATAGTCACTATTTCTGTAACTAGTACCTACCTGTCCATAAGCCTTTATTACAACCCAAAAAAGACCCAGTTGATCCTTCACCCAAACATCCGACTATTAGTGGAGTAGGACACTAAGGGCAAGCTTATGGTTCGTTCACTAGCATGTATGAATTCTTTGTTGAGAGCGAGCGATTTGATGTTGATACTCCCCTATTTTTGCATAAATATCATTGTGAGTTAATATGGGGAAATTTTCTTGAGTGAGGATGCAGGCGGATAAAAGCCAGATTACTTATTGTGTTACTTTGATTGAGTTTGCCAACATGTTAGAAATTCATTTTTGGGATAAAAAATTTGTACTAAATTGTCTTATGTGCTAAAAACTATTTTGACAAGATGATGTAAGAATTCGTTATTGCAAAGTATAAGTGCCCATGGACATATAACTTTGAGATTGTGATGAAAAGAGGAAGTAATTATATTTTTGAATTCATGTGTTCGAGGACGAACAAGCTTTTAAGTGTGGGGTGGTGATCTTGGGCATATTTATGGGCTCAAAGCACCAATATGCACCCAGATTTGGGCTTAGTTCAAGAGCTTTTGTATGAATTCTTAAGTATAATTCAGATTTTATTCCGTTTTGTGCCTAATAGATATGATTAGTACTTTCAGGTTCAAAATCATAAAGAATTGTGCATAATTGGATACAACGAGGATATGGAAGTACTGAAGGAATGCAAGGGACTGAAATTAAGCTGAAAAAGGAAATCTGGAAAGTAGGAATCCTTATTTGAAGGAACTCCGTGTCGGGAGGATCAACAAAATGGCAATGGTCAAATTCCAGTGAAGGTTCGCGAAACCACCGCATCGCGGAGAAGTTTTGCTTATCAGATTTGGCAACCTGAAGGTTTAGCGCGTCGCGGAGGATGATTATTTCGCAATTGTCCCAATCCAGTGGCTCACCGCGATAGTGTCGCGTCGCGGTGAAGGTGCATTTTATAATTATTAGGGACTGCTTGAGCTCTGCAATTTTCTAGATTCTAATGGAAAATAGTAATCGAAGTCATGGCGCGACGCGTCGGGTGGACAAATCTAAAATATTTTAAGTGTTTTGTCCCAGCTATAAAAGGAAAAATCCAAGATAATGTGAGGGACTTTTTTAAGCAAAGTAGCGGCGAAAAAGTAGATTTTTCTCTCTTTTAGGGTTCTTAAACATTCTTCCGAATTTCTTTATTTAAAGGATTGATTTGTTGCTTATTTTGGATGATGAATTCAAACATGAGTTGCTAAACACCCTATTTCTGGGGTTGAGGCTAAGAACATGAGTACTCTTTAATATTCTTATTCATAGTTTCTTTTTGGATTATCATATGGGTTGTTCTTGATTTCTTGAGCTTACTATTTTAATGATTGACCTCCATTAGAATAAATTTATATTTCTATGTAAATCCGGGAGGAGAATCATAGGATAGAACGAAGAAATTAGGGAGAAAAGTTCTTATTCTTTTATAAAATAAGGGATTTGAATTAGCATCTAGGATAGGGATATACCTAGAAGCCTTGCTTGGTTCACTTGCAAGAAGACAACTTCATGAATCTAGAAGATTTGTCGTAACGCTACGGGAGTTGTAGTTATAACATTCAATAGATAGAAGATTTGAGGTCGGGAGACCAAGATCGTGGCATAACCCTTGCGAACCATCTACCCGATAACCATTTAGACTGTGAAAAAAATAGAAAATTGTATGATTGTTCAAAATACCTCAACCCTGGAATCGTTCTCATTATTGATTACAACCGTTGCTTACTTTGCTTTAGTCATTATTAATTATTTCTTGTTTAGTAATTTACATTTTATTTATAGATTCATCTTAATCTTGATACAATCAAACACTTAATACTCAATTGTCTTGAACTAAAGATTGAATACATTTCTAGTTTATTGATCTTCGATGGAACGATATCTGACTGTCCAAGTCATTATAGTACTTGCACGATCACGTACACTTGCATGTGCGTAGAGACGCAATATGTCTCCTTACAAATTCCGCTTTAATTACCCAAATAAGGAAATATGTTTCCTTACAAATGCCGCTTGATTTACCCAAATAAGGAAGTGCGTCTCCTTACAAATTCTGCTTGAATTACACAAATAAGAATGTATGTCTCCTTACAAATACCGTTTGAATTACACAAATAAGAAAGTGCGTCTCTTTACAAATGTTGCTTGAATTACACAAACAAGAAAGTGTGTCTTCTTACAAATTCCACTTGAATTACCCAAACAAGGAAGTGCATTTTCTTACAAATGTCGTTTGAATTACACAAACAAGAAAGCATATCTCCTTACAAATTCCACTTGAATTACCCAAACAAGAAATTGTATATCCTTACAAATGCTGTTTGAATTACACAGACTAGGAAGTGAGTCTCCTTACAAATGTCGTTTGAATTACCCAAGGAAATTCTTCTCCTTACAAATGCCACTTGAATTATCCGAACAAGGAAGTGCGTTTCCTTACAAATGTCACTTGAATTACCCAAACCATAAAGTGTGTCTTCTTACAAGTGTCGTTTGAATTTTCCAAACAAAAAGTGCATCTCCTTACAAATGCCACTTGAATTACCCAAGAAAATGTGTCTCCTTACAAATTCCGTTTGAATTACCCAAACAAGAAAGTACATCTCCTTACAAATGTCGCTTGAATTACCTGTGCAACAACATTGCCCCTTGTATTTGTAGATTTGAGAAATTATGACCTTTGATGTTTAGGCTTTGAAGTCCTTGACTTGAAGGTAACACGTGTTCCTGTTTCATACAAAGACAACTTGTGAGTTTGAAAATACGGTGGCTGGTTTGCGGCTTTAGATTTCGCGACAATTGCTCTTTCCCCCGCCACATTTAATCTTGCTTCCGACCATTAACATATGTCATTGACTTGCTGCATCATTGACCCAAACTCAGATTATTAAGAGTGACTCTAAAACAAAACACAATATCTCTGCTTTGCCATGCTCCTCAGATAAACCCTTTTAACCTTGAGATTTCCATGAGTTCCCAGACTTGTTTGTTGACAAAATTTCCTGCATGCCTTATTTTGTCTCTCAATCATGTCTCTTTCATGTGATGGCCTTTTTGTCTTGCTTTCTGCAATTGAATAATTTTGTAGCCAGTTTTAAAATCTTTTCTCACTTGCTTTGACATTTTTTTGACTTAAAGACACAAGAAAAATGACTTTGCATTTGAATAACTGACTTAAGAAAACAAAAATAGAAATATAGAGAAGAAAGAAAAGACAATGAATGTCCCCATTAAAATAGTGAAAAGTAAAATTTTTTTGAAAACGCCAGTCAACTTTAATGATTATGACATGCATTTTGGATTAAGCTGCCTGATCTTTCCATCCAAACTTTCCACAAATTGTTGTTGAGTTAATGGCCTTGAAACTGAGTTGCTTTCTTAGGTTAATTGCACTTATACACCACATTCGGCTAGTGACACCTTGAAGGGTTTTCACCAACAAATCTCTCTCATTTTCTTTCTCTCAGCTAACCATTACCCTATGGTGTCTATAATGGTTTTCACCAATGAGACTCTTTTATTTTCGTTTCTCTTAACTCAGAATCGTTTTATGGTGCCTCTGAGGGTTTTCACCTATAAGACTCTTTCATTTTTATCTCACTCAAATTACCATCACCTTACGGTGGGCGTGAGGTTTTTTACCAATAAGTCTCTCTCATTTTTATTTCTCTCCTGATTCCTTATGCTAAGGAAGACAAGTAGTTCCCAAAAGGCATCATCATATCCATTGGATGCTTAGTCTTAACATTCTCAAAGCTTGATCTAAAGGTATTTCTTTGGTTGTAATTTGGCTTTTGGATAGGGTTAGAAAGAAAGAATGACATGAGTCCCAAATGACACTTGAAGTGAGGTGGGACTTACAACTTTTGGAATCGACTCAAATAATGAAGATTAACTCATTCCCCAGTTTCTATTAACTGGGCAATTCTAAATTGCTCATTTGATTGGACCGATCCCAAAGTAGGGAAGCCTATGTATCTCACCTACGAGAGAGGAGAATGAAGTTACATGTAGCTTCGATAACTCGTTCTTTTGCTTGATTCTGATTTCTGTTTTTCTCTTTTTTTCTGACTCTTTTCTCTTTGGGATTTTTTTCTGACTCTATTTTTCTTGACACTTTTCTCTTTTCTTTCTTTTTGGACACATTTTTCTCTTTTTTTTTGAAACTTTTCTGACTCTATTCTTTTGGTCAACACTTTTCTTTTGAGCTTTGGTGACTCTATCTAGATTCCAAAAGAGGGGTATGAAAGAAAATAACACTAAAGCTCAAATGGGGTAAACAAAGGATGACACAATGTTGTGATAGCAGAATGAAATGCCTTCATCATATCAATCCTTGAAAATGCAAGTACACATCATGCAATATGAAGTGAAAGATGAAGATCATTTGCGACACTTTAACAACACTAACTTTAACTGAGCATGTGTGTCACTTCTTCTTCTACACTTGTAAAATATACAGCTCCACCTTTGTTGTACATCCCTCCATCGAATGATCCATGCTTTCGTGGAGTTGATTATCTTCCTATTTCTATTGATATAGGGATCACACGTCCACTATTCGACCTAATTGAGATATGCTTTTCAATTGATGACCAAGTTATTCTTGTGATTCTCAAAATAATTGCCTTAATTTTAAAGGAAGGCTTCAACATGGTCACCAAATGTCTTAACACACTACCTATTTCTCAGATGTTTTTTCTAACTTTAGCCCTCTGATTCAAAGTTCATGCTCAAATTGGATTTTAAGATCTGGATGAAAATTCTGCAACCATGTCATATTAATTTTCCGCAAGCATGTCATATTACTAGAACCAACATAAAATCTATTATGTAAAGAAAACAATCAAATAACACATGTTTAAAACACAAAGGGAAAAGGGACACTGCATTTAGTTACTGAAAGATAGAAGATTTTGAACATAAACGACAAAGGTACAAAATAAGATAGATCCTGAACTACAACCCTGAAATAATTCGGATAACAGAAAAGAGAACAAAACAAACTACTAGACCTCTTCCTAGTAGGGAGAGGAGTGACTTCTCAATTGTTGAGTCTGACATCTTAGACAATAATTTGTATATCATTATGATTAGAGCTTCCACTACTGTCAGACATATTATCTTCAATAAATAAGTTCTGGATCTCCATGCTTAACTCATTTTTTCCCACATATTGTGCATTACTGTGCATTGATGAAGGATTTTGTATGACCTTTGTAGTGTCAATGTTTTGTACTACGATCAATTTTTCTTGAATCATCCTTTTTATTTCTCTTTTCAAAGAACTACAACCTTCAATACTGTGACCCTGAACATCAGAATGATATGCACATCGTACATGAGGATCAAAATTTCTTGAATGTGGATCAAGAGTACACCCAAAGAGAGGAGTGATCATGCCCAACTCACTCAATCTCAAGAATAAACTAGCATACGACTCCCCAATTGGTGTAAAATTATCCTTTGACTTACTCCTCTTTGCAAACTCTGGCCTCGGTTGAAACTTGGACCTAGAAGTTCCTTGGTAAATATGTGAGGGTCGAGGACGATGTTGAGGGATTGGTGTACACCATTGAGGATAAAAAAATGGATGACCATACCGTTGTGCATTGTTCAAAGGATACCGAGGAACTAGAATGGAATATCTTGGGTTTTACAAAAAGGAACCTTATTGCAGGTGAGCATGTGTATTTGATGTGTAAGATCGAGATTGAGACTGATAATATTTTTGAGTCGGACCTCTCAAGATTTGGTTTGCCCCTGGAACGACGATAGGTACTTGTTCCTTCTTCTTCCCTTCTGTCCCCCTCAACTGATGAAAACATCATCTCAAGTGTTTTATAGAATCCTCGTACCTATCATGATCCTCAAATTCTGATAACTCAAAGTTAGGAGAGGGGTTAACACTTGAAGACATGCCTCAGTCCTTATATGCAACATCTTCACCATTCGCAAGTCCTAAGGAACTTTTCATAGCATTTTTTGCACTCTTTATTTTTCCAACCATTTTCTCTTGCTCTTCTGACATGCCAAACTTCTTGGTCAGAAATTTTGGTGGTCCCATTAACTTAAATATAGGCTTGAGAGTATAACAATGATCATCAAGAGTATTGAACATGGGTTCACTAGTGGCATGGGTGATGATAGGCGTATTTACACGCCTAAAGTACTATAATTTATCCATATTTTAGCTAAGTTTTGAGGACAAAATATATAATTCATGCACTTTTAGTCCTTTTTCCTGTAAGTGAGCTAACAAACATGATTAGCAAGTTTTCAGGTATAAAAGATGCAGATTTCAGCATATTATGGAAAACTTGACGCCCAAGGAAGCTCCACGAAAGAAGGAAGGGAAATTTTGGACGCCAAGGACCAAAAGTGACGCATGGAATATCCGTCCCGGGCAAAAACAGCATTTTCAAAGACTTTGGGGATCAGCAGTAACTTAGTAGGATTAGGATAATGATGCAGTAACCTAGTAGGACTAGGATAAGTAATGCAGTAGCTTAGTAGGAATAGGATATGGGTGTTATAAATACCCTATTTTGCTGGAGATTTTTATAATTCCCATCCATCCACCATCCATCCATCCATCCATCAAAACAATTCTCCACCACCCTCATCCCTATTCTATCCTTCCCTTTTTTCTTCATTAATTCATTGTTGACATTAATTTTCATATATTCGACTTTTAATTTTTACAACAAGAGAAAAGCTATTTGCAAGGAATTCACGTGAGATTTTTATGATGATAATGTCTATTGTGTTTTCCGTTGCACTCATGCGTAGCTAAACTTCTCTGTTGGGGTTATGGAAGCCTTATGAGATACTATCTATTGCTGTGATTTTGTAAATTCTTGACACGTATGCTGCTTATATCATTACTCTCTTCATCTTAATCTAAATTCTTGTGGTTGCAAACACATAGAATACGCCAGTATAGCATTAACTTGTTCGAAAGAAAAGTTATATGTCTGGAAAAGAGATAATGTCAAGGTAATAGGGCACCAACCCCTGTTAAAAAGTTAGTGCCGTAACTGGATTAACCTCTTGGAGAATTTGTACCGTTAGATACGCTTTAAGCTCGAAAGAGTTAAAGTGAAATAATCCTTGATGGTCGAAAGACGCCTGAATTTACCATAAAATACAATTCTCTATAAGCACATGCATGTCTGAATTCCGCATAACTCATATCCAATAGATACGTAAAACTCATAAGGTGGATATAACCCCAACTCTCAATTCTCATTGGTTAAACATCTTACTAAACATTCATTCTTTTTACTTTGTTATTTTCCGTTTTCACTTTGTTACATTATTGCACGTTACAATCCCCCCTTTTACGAAACTTTCACCAAAAGTCTATTAATCTTTGCTTACTTAGTGACCAAGTATTCTCTGTGGGATTCGACACCCAACCCAGTTGGGTTCTATATTTGACAACGGCCGCTTACACTCTTACGAGAGCTGTAGTTTGAGCGTTATCAAAAATTGGCGCCGTTGCCGGGGAATACAGTTGTCAACTAAGTTTGTGATAGTTACTAGACCCTTTGGTAAAAAATTCTCAGATTTTACTTTTAGTTGTTGTTTTTGTTTTATTCAGGTTTGTTTGAAGTGTATGCCAAACACTCAAAGTTCAGGTCAACCATTATTACCCATAAATCCTGAACCTCAACTTATTGGCAGAATGGATGCACAACGTGACATTGACAGAAGGGCGGCTCAACAGGAGCAGGCTAGATTAGCTGCACTGGCAGCTGCTTAAGTGCATCACCAGAACATTGAAACCCAGGGCGGGCAACAAATCATGATGATGAGGACCTGGGTGATGATGAGTTACTTAATCCACATCGTGCAGATGAGGTGGCAACACCTATGCACAGGAGAGATCGTCAAGCTAGAATGAGACCTGACCGTCGAGCTGTGCAGGCTCCTTTTGATGATGATGATGACGATCTGGATGAAGCTGGTGCCACAGGGGTTATTATTCCTCTACCCTTGGCACCCGGAGCTAAGTTCAATATCACTAGCACCATGATTCAGTTATTGCAGCTCAAGGGATTATTTGGTGGACTAACAGGCGATGATCCGAATATGCATCTGATCAACTTTATCTCAACATGCAAGTCATTCAACAATCCAGGCGTTGGACAGAATGCAATTCGGCTGCACTTATTTCCATTGTCTCTGTCTGAGGAGGCAACTCTATGGTTGAATGGGATGACTCCTGATTCTATTACTAATTGGAGGCAATTGAAAGACGCTTTCCTAGAAAGATTCTTTCCGCCATCCAAGAGAGCGCAGTTGAGAGATGAGATCAGCAATTTTCGACAGCTTCCAACTGAAGCTCTCCACGAAACATGGGAGAGATTCAAGAAGAAGCTTATGAGATGCCCAAACCATCATATGACCAATGTACACTTGATGGAGATATTATACAGATCTTTCAACTCGGTGACTAAGCCAGTGGTTGATAACGCAGTAGGTGGATCATTCATAGACCTCACTTTTATTCAGGCATGTGATATGCTAGATCGTATGACAAAGCAAAGTAGAGCTTGGCATACCAGAGATTCAGAGGTAGCAAGCCCTACTGTATCTATTGGCATGACAGCAGAACAAAGGCGAAGAGAGGAAGAACGTGATCAAGATATGACGCACATGAAAACACAAATGGATCTTCTTACAAAGCATCTATTATCAGGGAAGACCGAAAAAATCAAAGCTGTTGCGTCAAAAGGAAGAGAGGAATTCGATTCCGAGGAAGAAGCCAACAACTTGAACAATCAGGGGGGTTTCCGAGGCAATGCCCCAGGAAACCAAGGTCGGATCTATTATGATAAATCTGGATACAAGGACCGCGATCAAGGTAGTTGGAAAAACAATACCGACAGGAGTGGTTTGTATGTTACTCCTGGAAGACGTGACGCCGCTGCATCTGGTTCTGGAAATATGTCCATGGAAGATATGATGGCTAAGCTGCTGAAAGGAGTAGAGGCAACCAACACAGGAGTAACTGAGGTAATAAATGATCTGTCCTCAATGAAGCAATTGGTTGACTCGTATTCTACTTCAATAAAACAGCTGGAGAAACAATTGAGTTAATTATCTGCGACATTCAACCAAGGAAAGGCTGGAACACTACCCAGCGATACGGTGCAAAACCCAAAGAACGACGGATCATGCATGGCTATTACTACCCGGAGTGGTAAAGTGTTGGAAAATCCATCCAAGGACAAACAGGTGGTTGATGATATAGCGGATAATGTTATTGATGCAGAATGTGAAGAGGCCGAAGAAGCTGAAGAGTGTGTTCATGACGTCACCCCTAGACGTTTGCAGCCTGAAAAGATTGATAGTTGGAAGCAAGGTAAAAAGAAAGTGGTGGAGAAAACTATTCCCCTTCCACCACCACCTTTTCCGCAGAGACTGAAGAAGAAAGCTGATGATACCAGGTTCAGTAAATTCATGACTATGTTGAAGCAGCTGACTATTAATGTTCCTTTGGTGGAAGCGCTAGAGCAGATGCCCGGATACGCTAAATTCATGAAGGACCTTTTAAAAAAGAAGCGGGTAGTAAGCTATGAGCCGGCAGATAATATTCATCATTGCAGTGCAATTGCCACAAGGTCCTTAGTACAGAAGAAGGCAGACCCTGGTGCTTTCACTATTCCTTGCACAATTGGATCTATGAATTTTGCTAAGGCATTGTGCGATTTGGGAGCTAGCATCAATTTGATGCCACTATTCATCTACAGAAAGTTGGGGTTGGGCGACCCTACACCAACCAATATATGGCTCGTGATGGCAGATAGGTCGGTAAAATAACCTGTGGGTATCTTGAATGATGTGTTGGTGAAGGTGTCTACCTTCATTTTTCTTGCAGACTTTGTGATTTTGGATTGCGAGGTGGATTCTGAAGTTCCCATAATCTTGGGACGTCCTTTCCCTGCAACAGGAAGTGTGCTTATTGACATGAGAGCTAATGAGCTTTTATTTCGGTTGAATGACGAAGTGGTCCGCTTTGATATATGCAAAGCAATGAAGCAGCCCATCGATATGAATGTGTTCTCCGTAGCTGATGTTCATGATGAGGATAAGAAAACATTATATGTAGAGAAACAACTTACTGTTGAGCCATTGTCTGCTGCGCTGCTGAATGTTGAGCATGAGGACGATGAAGATTATAAAGAAACTATGTGTGCTCTAACAGAAATAGGGTCCTATTCTCATACTCCTAAGCAGCCGGACCTTGATCTTAAGAATCAACCGTCACCAACAGCGAAGACTTCCATTGAAGAGCCCCCAGTGCTAGAATCAAAAGAGCTCCCCAATTATCTAAGGTATGCATTCTTGGGAAGTGGAAATACACTTCCGGTGAGTGTGGCGGATGATTTAAGTGAACAGCATGTAGAGGCTCTCATCTCTGCTTTAAAGAGATACAAGAGAGCTATGGGTTGGTCTATTGATGATATAATTGGTATCCCTCTTGGGATATGTACACACAAGATTCATCTCGAAGGAGATTGCATGCCTACAAGTAAGCATCAGCGTCGTCTGAATCCATTCAGAAAATGATGCCCTATATATCTCGATGAAGTCTAAGTAATCGAGATAGCTATGTCGTGCCGCGACAATAAATCAAGCACTTGGTGGGAGGCAACCCATCGTTTTTAATTATTTTGTTTTCTTAAGATTATGTCGAGCCACGACCAAAACTAAGGCGCTTGATGGGAGGCAACCCATCATTCTAATCATTTTTTTTTTGAGTAAGTGTAGGTGCAAGAGGTGTAAAGGAGGAGATTGAGTTCAAATCTTGATTTGGAAGAATTGCATGTTCAAGGTGGTAAGTTAGGATTGAAGAAGCAAAAGGCTATGGGTTGGGCATTGCCTATGAAAATATAGGCAAAGAAAAAGGCAAGGCCTATGTAAATCTAGGCCACGAACAAGGCAAGGCCTATACTATGGCCTAAGCTCTCGGAATCTAGTGTGCCCTAGCATAGGCACCGCCCATGCCTAAGTGTGCCATAGCATAGGCGCCGCCTATGCAAAAGTATTTTGTCTCTGAATCTCATGTGCCATGGCATAGGCGCCGCCTATGCCTAACAATGCCATGGAATAGGCGCCGCCTATGCTCAACAATGCTTTGCAAAAGGCGCCGCCTATGCCAAGCATAGACAAAGCAAAAGGCGTCGCCTATGGTCACTTTTGGTCTCCAAATCCGATTCCAAATGGGTCAAAACCCGACCCAAGCTTGTCCTATAAATAGAACCTTAGTCTTAGAACAAAAATGCATTGCAACTTCAACCTAGGTGCAGCCTACCTCTCCAAAATCTCTCAAAAATTTTCCTTTTGCTCTTTTACTTTGCAAGAACATCTTCCGAGGCCATCAACCAAGTAAGTACTTCTTTGTTCTTCTTTTATATTCCGTAAGTACTACACTACTACTCCTATAATGAATTGTTAAATCTTGAAGTAGTATTGGTGATTTGAATGTGGTTGATTTGTTGTGATACATCTCGTTGAGTGAAAGAATACGTGTGGGTGTTCTTGATTTTGTTCCGACTTGTATTTGATTGTTATACACTGTCATACTTTTGCGGAGTCGACATGGTGAAGTTAATTGAATAATCTTCAAAATTGAATGCTTGAATGTTTGAATGACTCGTTCATCGAGATAAAGATCATGATTGAATACAAGCATGAGATGTTGTGATTATTTCTATGCCATAACTTGATACGATCTCTATGAAGTAGTCTTGTTCAAAAAGTGCATTAATCCAAACATGAAAGTATGATCAAGATTACATGAAATAGAGTTGGAAAGGATAGTTAAGAAGATATGAAAGTATGACTGTGTTGAACATATTGTTGGAACATAACGCCTAAACATATATCGATGAAGTCTGAGTAATCGACAATGTTCACTTAATAAGTTTGTACCAACAAATTAAGTGTGGGGCGGTGCCACTACTGTTTGTTTGTCGACTTTATCTACCGAGATGAATCTAACATGACTATCATTTTAATCTCAGGTACAATGGCACCAAAAGCACGCCAAGGAAAAGACAAAGCAACCACCTCACAGAAAGGCCAGAAAAGGGGAAGAAAAGAGCAAGCTGAATCCTCCTCACTGCAAATACCTCGACGCACTCTTGGAATCAAGTGGGGTACTTATGAGGAACTTCTGAGGATGACGACTCTGATGATGATTCCGACGCAGGGGGTATGACCCCAGACATAGAGGAGGAGTCCGACTAACCAGGTTCTTCTTATTTATTTTCCACTGAGGGCAGTATATATTTTTATAAAAATTTATATTTTATATAAATAAAATAGACCCCACCCCCTTCTTTCTTCTTCTTCACATCCCCCACCCCACGCCACGCCACCCCACGCCACCCCACCCCAATTACTTCTTCTTCTTCTTCTTCTTCTTCAATGGCATCCAAAAATGGCAATTAATTTTTTTTCTTTTTCTTCTTCTTCAATTCTTCTTCTTCTTCTTCAATGGCATCCAAGAACCCATCAATGGCAATTAATTTTTTTCTTCTTCTTCTTCAATTCTTCTTCTTCTTCAATGACATCCAAGAACCCATCAATGACAATTAATTTTTTTTTTCTTCTTCTTCAATGGCATCCAAGAACTCATCAATGACATTTCTTTTTATTCTTCTTCTTCTTCAATGGCATCCAAGAATTTGAATTACGTGAGAATGTTGAATCAATTCAGATTGGAAAATAAAGTCACCGGAATTTTGAATTTTTCGGCGCCATCACCGTCGCGATGCCATTTTGTGAAAATCGAATATTTTTTGGACATTAATTGTTGATTTGATTTTGATAAGATTACATATCATGTGAATTCCATATGATTCAGTATGCCATTGAAGAAGAAGAAGAAGAAGAAGAGGAAGAAGAAGAAGAAGATGATGATGACGTGGCATGACGTTGAATTAATTTTTTATAGTAAAAAATGATATATGACGTGGAATTACGTGGCATGACATGTGGGAGCACGTGTAGACCACAAATCAAAATAAAATCTGGGTATGAGTTTTTAGAGGGGTATATATTCCACTTTAAAATAGTTCGGGGGAGTAATAATTTCATTTTAAAATAGTTCAGGGGGGTCATAGGACCCTCTCAAAGCATAAGTGTGTAGTTGGGATTTGGGGTAAAGGTTGGGGGTATTTGACCATTTTATCTTTTTT
The DNA here is from genome assembly GCA_030864215.1 of Capsicum pubescens. Classification (NCBI taxonomy): domain Eukaryota; kingdom Viridiplantae; phylum Streptophyta; class Magnoliopsida; order Solanales; family Solanaceae; genus Capsicum; species Capsicum pubescens. The sequence continues at coordinate 243,035,107 of CM061549.1, read as the reverse complement.
TTAAAAAAAGATGTATATGACACCTGCTCTAAATGCAGATTGAAGAAAATATTTTTGGATTTTTTAAATAAGTTCATCGAAAGGGCTGCCTACGTATCTCACTCCCAAGAGAGGAGAATCAAGTGTGCGTAGTTCATCCAGATTGGACAGTTAAGGATTAAATGACGAACTGAACACTGACTTGAGAGACATGACCAAAGACAAACGATGAACAATGTCAAAAAAAATCTTTTTGGGTTTTTTAATTTGACACTTCACATAAAAATGACACTAACAACTATGAAAGTTTTTTTTTTTTTTGATATTTTTGTTATATGAAATGTACAAAACTTCTACCATCTTTTTTTGAATTTTTCTTTTATAAAAAGCTACTATTGAAAAAAAATCTTTTTTTTTTGAAATTTTCGAATTATGAATGCTTACTAAAGGAAACAAAAGAAAAATCTTTTTATTTTTTTTATTTTTTTTATTTTTTGAGTGCAAAAGGTAAAAAATCTTTTTGAATTTTTGAATTGTGAAAAACAAAAGTCTTAAAGAACTCTAAAAACTACGAAACTCTTTTTTTTGACTCATTTTTTTATTTCTTCTTTTTCCTTGTCTAAACACACGCTCCTTTAATTCTAGCACATGCTTTTCCCAAATTAGTCCATCAAATGACTCTATTACACTCAAAGATGCAATAATTAGCATGTAAGGATGCGTTAAGAGTGAGTCTCCTACAAAGGACCAAATTGATCCCACTCGGTCTTAATATGATGTAGATAAGCATGACCTAAAGGCTAACCTAGACTGGGGTCCACTAACAAAGCTATTCAAGGGTGCATATGGTCGATAATGGCTGGGATTGCTTTCCACCTACTCCATACATCCAACGGCCCCCCCTCCTAAAATCAGGGTCATTCAACTAGAATTCGTGTACACGACCTGTACTTCGGAACTTATTGCAAAAAAATTGACTTGGGGTAATATATATATTCCAGATATAAAGCGGTAACATATAAAGAAAAACTATAAACATATAGCACATATGCATCCAACAATGATTAAACAATGACACAAACAAAATGTTTATACACCAATAGTGTCAAACTAAATCGATACAACTCAAAAATAAGCTCGAATTCTGAAAAAATTTCAGCAGAGTTGTCAGAGTTGTCACGCCCATTTTTTTATACCAAAATGATATAATTTTAAGTTTGAAAGAATTTTTATTATTAAGTGAAAAAGATGAAATTTTGTTTCGAAAAGGATTCTTTTTCAATTGAACTCAGAGTCACCACTTGACATAAGTCTGGTGTGCCAAGTCACCTTTGGAAACCCTTTTTCAAAATAATTTTTGACTCTTTTAAACTGATCCGCTAACAGAGATTCTAGTTAAGGAATTCTATTGATCGGGGGAAGGTGTTAGGCATCTCTCAGTCCCTTGGTTCGACCACGATCATTTTGTAGAGTATATCATCTAGTAGACACTATGAAATGTATAAACCAACAAAAATACACAAAACAAGCAAACAAACAAACCAAACCTAAACAAGTCCAAAGTTCAAAAAATAATGTCCAGTCCAATTTATTACAGACCAAAATAAAATACTGAGATGAAACTAAACTATCCTACCTATGATTTACCCGATGCCTCGGGCCTTGATCACGAACATCTTCAACATACAAGATACTTCGGGGCATTCTCTGATGAATAAATATAATTTTTCTCGGGGCATTCCCCGTCAAATGAGTACAATAAATTTGAATGTGATAAAACAACAATCATTCAAAAAAAAATTCAAATATTCAACAATCCACCATTCCTAAGTTTTACCTACCCATCCTACCATTTGCCTATCCATTTTGACTTATCATGATGCTATCATGTTCCAACAACGTCCATGTTTATATCGAATTAAACCACTAACAATGAATCAAAAAAAAATATGCATTCACTTTGATCAATTTCTATTTCCGTCCCCCAACTAACTGATTTTAACTCTCGAGTGAGATATCATTTCATCACACAATTCGTAACCAAAGGGACCAACAACGAATCAATACATGCAACTATTCACCACCAATAAATATCTACCAATACCCAATGTTCAATTCAAAGCATCGAATATAGTAAACAATAAAATAAAAAGAGGGAAGGAATAGAATTGGACCTCAATGTTACTTTTATTCAATCAACTTGAACCAATTTCAACAATGATGGGATCGTCGTGAACCCGAGAGCCTCATGAACCCATAAACCACAAACAGACGTCGAACTCGATTCCCAAAATCCCAAAGACAAACTCACCATTTTCCCAATGTTTGGGACGGTTCTGATTGGTTTTGGTGCGTCTCCGGTGAAATTCAGAACAGCCCGTGGACTGCTACAGCTGATCAATTTTTGGGGATGGATTTGAGCTAGTCACTATTTTTTATTTTGCTGGATCTCCAACGAGCTCAGGCAGTGACGAAAAGTGAGATTGGTCACTAATTTCAGCGTTTTCAGTGGGATCTCAAAAGTTTTGGTGATTGTGTTTTTTGGGAGTCGGAGTTTCTATAATTTCTGATGAATTCTCACTGAAATTCTTTCTTCTCGATCTATTTATCTCTTTCACACCTTTCTCTCACTCAATTCTATTTATCCTTGTGTGTTTTTTTGTGTGTTGAATGAAATCGGGGAGTATATGTATGATGGGTGTTACTGGGTGTATGTATCTCCCCTCCTCCTCTCTCTATATATGTGTGTGTGCGCGTATGTGATGTGAGTATATGATGAAAGAGTGTGCATTTAAATTCTGATGAGTCATGTGTATTTTTCCGATTAGGTATGCGTATGTGTGTTAATGGTGAGTCGTATGGAGGTGTATATGTTTACTGTTGCTAGAGCTGTCACACCCCTTTTTTTACCCAAATTATATGGTTTTAAGTTTGAAAGGTTTTTATTACTAAGTGGCAAAAGATGAATTTTTTTTTGAAAAAGGATTCTTTTTCATTTGAACTCAGTGTCGCCACTTGGCATAAGTCTGGTTGCCAAGTCACCTTTGAAAATCCTTTTTCAAAATGATTTTTAACTCTTTTAAACTGATTCGCGAACAGAGATTTCATTTAAGGGATTCTTTTTATTGAGGGGAAGGTGCTAGGCACTTTTTGGTACCGTAGTTCGACCATGATCGCTTCGTAGAGTATATCGGCAAGTAGACACTATGAAATGTATAAACCAACAAAAACACACAAAGCAAGCAAACAAACAAACCAAACCTAAACAAGTCCAAAGTCCAAAAAATAATGTACAGTCTAATTTATTACAGACCAAAATGAAATTACTGAAATGAAACTATACTATTCTAACTATGCTTTACTCGATGCCTCGAGCTTTGATCACAAACATCTTCTGCATACAAGATACTTCGGGGCATTTTTCGGTGAATAAATATATTTTCTCTCGGAACATTCCCCAGCCAAATAAGTACAATGAATTCGAGTGTGATAAAATAACAATCATTCAAACAAACATTCAAATTTTCAACAATCCACCATTCCTAAGTTTTGCGTAACCAACCTACCATTTGCCGATCCATTTCGACTTATTATGATGATATCATATTCCAATAACGTACATGTTTATTTCAAATTAAACCACTAACAATGAATCAAAACAAATACGCATTAACTTTTATCAATTTCAATTTCTGTCTCCCAACTAACTGATTTTAACTCTTGAGTGAGATATTATTTCATCACACAATTCGTAATCAAACGGGCCAACAACAAATTAAGACACGCAACTATTCACTATTAACAAAGATCAACCAACACCTAATGTTCAATTCAAAGAATCGAACATAATAAACAACAAAACAAAAAGAGGGAAGGAATAGAATTGGACCTCAATATTACTTTTATTCAATCAATTTGAACCGATTTCAACAGTGATGGAGCCTCGTGAACCCGAGATCCTCGTGAACCCATGAACCACGAACAGACCTTGAACTTGATTTCTGAAATCCCAAAGACAAACCCACTATTTTCCCAATGGGATGGTTTTGATCGGTTTTGGCGAGTCTCTGGTGAAATTCAGAGCAACCCATGGACTGTTGTGGTTGATCGATTTTTGGGGATGAATTTGAGCTAGTCACTGTTTTTTTATTTCACCAGATCTCCGGCGAGCTCAGGCGGTGACGAAAAAAGAGATTGGTCACTGATTTCAGCGTTTTCAGTGGGATCTCAGAAGTTTTGGCGGTTGTGTCTTTCGAGAGCCGGAGCCACTGGAATTTCTGATGAATTCTCATCAGAATTCTCTCTTCTTGGTTTCTCTCTCTCTCTCTCTCCTATGCTTATCTCTTTCTCACACTTGATTCTCCTTATCCTAGTGTGCTTTGCTGTGTGTTGAATGAAAATCGGAGAGTATATGTGCGATGGTTGTTACTGGGTGTATGTATCTCTCCTACTCCTCTCTCTGTATATATGAGTGTGTGTGTGATGTGAGCATGGGATGAAGGAGTTTGCGTTTGAATTTTTGTGAGGTATGTGTGTGTTTTCGATGAGGTATGCGTATGTGTTATTGGTGAACCGTATGGAGGTGTATATGTTTACTGTTGTTGTGTCTCTCAAAAATGGAATCCTGTTGAGTGTATGTATTTGGGTGAGGTGTATGTGAACTGTGTATATCTTCTTCTCTGTGTATTCTGTGGAATTATGTCTATTATTGCCCAAAGAGAAAAAAGAAACGTAAGGAAGGGGGTGTATGTGGGGTAGGGTAGGGGTAAGGTGGTGAGGGTATAATGAGATAAAATTTGTTGATAGTTGGTTGTTATTTTTTTGTCATTTTATGAAAAAAATATCAATTAAAAAGGGGTGTATGATAAGGTGAGTTAAATGAGTAAAACTGTTTTCGAGGAGAGGTAAAATTACGTGTCTATAACACTTGTATTTTTAAAGAACTAATTTGTATTTGTATTTTTAAATTGATCACATATTGTATTAGTATTTGTAATTTCATTTATTTGTATTTGAAATTTGTAGTTGACTGCATCATTTGTTTTTTTAAACACGTGGAAAAGAATTTTTATTTTTCTTTCTGTGAACACTTATATTTATATCTATTGATAAGAACTATATTTTATGGATCCAAATTGGACAATACAATTACAAACGATAAATTCAAAATGATACATGGTTATACAACTTGAACCATAAGTATGCAAATGATATATATTTATATATAAATACAAATGATAAATTTGACATACAAATACTAACAATACATTGTATTAGATGATACATTGTATATATATATATATTTATATATTTTAGACTCAAATAGATACAATTAATACATATACTTATTTATATATAAATATAAATGATAAATTATACATATTCACGATTAAACTATTCAAATACAATAAATTTATTTAAAATATACAGTTTGATACAAATAAATAAATATAAAAAACAATATAGATATAAAATACAAAAACAAAAAAAAAAGAACGAGGAAAAAGATAAAAAACTGAAAAAAAGAAGAAGGAAAAAAATGAAACAATAAAGAAAAAAGAAATTACAAAAAAAAGTGCAAAGAATAAAAGAAACAGTAAGAAACAAAAAAATGAAAAAAAAAACGAAGGAGAAAAAACTGAAAAGAAAGAAAAAGAGAGAAAAATAAAATTTTTTTTGGTCATTCAAATCTATTTTGAGTTTTGAAAATCATTAAAAACTATTTATTTTTAGAAATAGAATATTCAATTAATCTATAATATATTAAAAGTCTGAATGCCCTTAGAAAAGTGATTTGGACTTTTTACCCTTCATTAAAAGATATTGCAATAGACAAAATTATCTTTTCACATTTTTCCTTTATTAAATTAAGAATTCCTAAAACATATGAAAAAAATATAAAATGAATATGAAAAAAATAAAGAGTCCTAAAATACAGGAAATATATGAATCCTATAATATATGGCTCTTAAAATATTCAACTTATCGTGTATATTATTATTAATATACGTCACCATATAAGAATTAGGTCTAAAAATTGCAGAGCAAATAAAAGTTTTGAAGTCATCTTGTCTGTAATCTCGATGGGCATGAGACTGAATTTCTCCAGAAGTAAGCTCTCATCTTCATATAATTCTCATGCAATTTCAGAGTGCATCCCTTAAAGGAAAATCTCAAGAAAGTTACTAATCAAAAGAAAGTTGTCTTACGGAGATAAAGAGATTATTTTCGAAAGATTCTGACTCAGGTAAAGTTCAGTTCACACAGGTTTACATATAATTTTATTATTTGACACGAGACACACGTGCAATGCACGCATACTGAACTAGTATTTAATTAATTGAGTGAACGTTATTTAAGTAAGTTGAAAGTCTTTTGTCCTTTTAAACTCAAGTTGTTACCTCAAAATAAGGTAATTAACTATATTTGTATATGTATTTGATGTTGTTTTGACCATCAAATACATATGCAAATTGCTATTTAGGGTAATTAGTGAAATATTGTTATATGCCTTTTAATTAATGGGTCTAATTTGCTATTTCTAAACTTTTCCCTTTTGTGAAACCAACCTGATGCAATACTTTCTCTCTTTAAAGATGGCAAAATAAATTCAATTTTTTTAATCTATCCAATATTTTGAAATGCAAACGAATTGAATTTGTAACTTCGTTTATTAACTTAATTTAACAAGGTGAACATAAATTATATGTTAAATTTTTAGGTAAAATAATGTAAAATAATTGGTGAAAATCCAATCAAATGAGCTTTTGTCTCTTGCTTAATTGAGGTTTTACTTCTAAATTTGGGCAAAGAGGACCAAGGCGAGGAGATCCTAATAATGTCTCTTTATCTCTTTGCCTTAGACATACAATATTTGAATAAAGTTTAAAAGCAATTGAGACTAGATCCAAATTTCAACTATCTTTCTAGGTGTAAAAGAAAGAATTCAATCCATGTATGTCTTGCTGATGATATATTGGTGTTCTGAACGGACTGCCAAATTTTTTTTAAACAAATACTGAAGGCTTTTAATAATTTCTTTTGAGTTTTCTGACTTAAATGCTAACTTGGAGAGAAGATTTCTATATATCACTGTAGTTCCTTATGATGTGAAAGACCTGATTAAAAAATGCAACTTTGCCTTGATGAATGCCTTCTAGACAACTTTGGAGTACCCTATGATTGAAGAAGTTTACATCAGAGGATATGACTAGCGAGTTGGAGGATATGTTTGACCAAGTTAACTAGCAAGTTGGAGGATATGACTGTCCTTGTCTCCAAAAAGGATACTGAAATGGCCAGTCTGAAGGCTGATCTGCTGGAGTCAAATGTAGAGGGACCTAGTGCTGCTAAAATACTTCGTGCTGAGAATAATTCTTTAAAGACAAAGTTTCAAGTTCTAGATGCCAGGGTGGAGGACCTGGCTCAACAAATTTTAAAGAATCATGCTTCCGAGAGTGAGTGCATGACCCTCCTTCTCTGCCAACTACCTGGTCCCTCCTCCTAAGTCCCGTCTACTTGGTCTCTACTTTGTCCTTCTGTCCTCTTTCGTCTATCTTCTCCTCTGTGTGGCACATATATACTTCCTATTTAGATTTTATTATTTTTAATAGGTATGTGTATGGTGATCTCGTCACTTATAGATTGTGAATGTTTTGTGTATTAATACTAACATCTATCTTTTTATTTCTTCTCTTGGCACTCATGTCGGTGTTACCTCAAAGGCCATGCATTAATGTTTTGCACTTCTAGTCTACTTGATTTACTATTTATCTATTTGATGATGCCATAAGGGGGAATAATGGGTTTTGATCTGTAATGTATCCAGGAGGAATTTCTAATCAAGGAAAACATAGGTGGTGTGTGGGCACAGTTTCAGGGGGAACATAGGTGGAGTGTGGAGTGTGGTGTTAGTTTCAGGGAAAACTCATACAAATATGCCCATATAGGTTTGTCATCATCAAAAAGGAAAAAATTGTTAACTCCATAGTTTTGATAATGGATAATCTATCGTAGGGACTTGATCCCTACAAAGATGCAATGTGAATCTTATAATGAGTACAAACCTCCAGGGACCAAGTTCGATCGTGTGTACACTTCTCCGTGGTCAACATTACAATTATATATGTACTTTTGGTAGAAAGTCGATGTGCACAGTGGCAGAGGCATTTAAGTCTTTTTCACCTCAACTAATGAGAGAAAACCTAGGTTTTTATGTGTCATATATATGCTAAATGATGAATAATAAAAACCTAGCTCTCGATACACAAAAATTGCTTACCTAGCTGAGCAATGGTAAAACTTTTCCTTATTAGAAGGAATCAGAATTAATGACAAATAATATATTTTTTCATTAGTTTAAGAATTCTAAATCAACTAAATTTGATTTTAAGAAGATTTGAAAAATCTAGAAATAAATATAAACTCTCTTAGCCTCTGGCATAAAAAGTGATTTAAACTTTTTACACTTTATTAAAAATATCCACAATAAATAAAATCATTAATTTTAAATAATCAAACGTTACACGTGTGAGGCACGTGCGATTAAACTAGTAATCTAAAAAATACACATAAGATAATTTTCACAAAAATAATTATGGTGTCCGATTGTTCGGACTAGCTTTTACATACTTAGATTAAATTTATAGGATACTTGTCATCTCCTACCAACAATAAATTATCAAAATTCACTAGATTGAAGATCAATCACACCTTAATTCGGATTATTGAGAGGAAAGGAAGAGAGAGAAAGAACATTTCATTTCCCCAATTTCAAAATATCTGAGAATACCAAAGCCAACTCTTCTAAAAAGTTGTTATGAGCCTTTATATACAAGTGTGCTCACTGACCCAAAAATACAAAATAAAATATGGACTATATACAACAAGACTAATATGTACAACAACACAAATTGAGCTAATATGTACAACAACACTAATTGAGTTTATGTAACTCCACTCCCCCTTCCCCCACCTCACCCACAAGTTGGAGGGAGAATGCAGTCCCATCTTGAACAAAATAGAATGATGGATAAGGCTAGTCAAGGGATTAGTAAATATATCCTCAAGCTGACGTGACGTAGGAATAGGAATCAGATCTACCAAACTTTTAGCAAGCTTGATACGAATGAGTGGCAATCCACTTCTATGTGTTTCGTCCTCTCATGAAAAATTAGGTTTTTGGCAATGCGAATTGCAGTCCGATTGTCACAATAAACAAGGATAGGCAAGTGAAGTGTGACGCCAAAACCAAAAAGCAGACGCACAATCCAAGTTAACTCAACAACAACTTTACTATAAGACTGGTACTCCGCTTCAGCGAAAGACAAGGAAACAACTGATTATTTCTTAGCCTTCCATGTAAGTAAAGAATTCCCTAGCAACACACAAAAATCAGTAACCGAACGATGAGTGTTTGGGCAAGAAGCCCAATCACTATCACAGAAAGCAGAAAGAATAAAATCAGGAGAGTTAGAAAAAAAACTCCAGTAATAGAAGTCCCTTTCAGATAACGAAGCAGATGCAGAGCTAGATTCATGTGACAATCAGTAGGATATTGGAGGTACTGACTCAGGTGTTGCACAACGAAAGATAGATCCGGACAATTATGTGTGAGAAAATTAATTTTTCCCACTAGACTGCGATAAACTTTAAGAGAAGGAAATGGGACACCCATATCAGCCTTCAATTTAATAGATAGATCAAGAGGGCAAGTAACTGGAGTAACATCAGCAGATTATACTCCTATAACAAACCCTTAATAAACTTTTGTTGGTGTAACATCAGTCCACCAGAAGAATAAGAAACCTCAAACCTAAGAAAATATTTAAGGATACCCAGATCCTTTATTTTGAATTGAGAATCCAAAAAATATTTCAGAGAACTGATTTCACCGAAGTCATCACCTGTCAATATAATATCATCGACATCTACAGCAAGAAGAACAATAGAAGTGGAATATATTTTGATAAACAAAGAGTGATCATTAGGGGAATGAGAATAACCTCTAGTGCATAAAGCTTGAGAAAGCTTGGCATACCATTGTCGAGAAGCCTGCCTTAAACCATAAAGTGACTTATTCAACTGACATACAAAAGGAAAAGAAGAACCAGTGGGACCATCAAGAAGCAATCCAAGAGTAATTTTCATATAAACTTTCTCATTCAAATCACCATGCAAGAATGCATTATTGACATCAAGTTGAAAAAAAGACCATTTTTTCTTAACAACCATAACAATTAAACATTTGACGATAAAAAATTTAATGACCGGGGACAAAGTTTCATTAAAATCAATGCCCTCTACCTGTGTATGTCCTCTAACTACTAAATGAGATTTGTATATTTCAATGGATTCATTAAATTTGTATTCGATTTTGTAAATTCATTTGCAACCAATGGCCATCTTACCATGAGGTAAATGGACAATGGACCAGATCTCATTAGCATACAAAGCATCAAATTTCTTGGTCATGGCCTCTTGCCACGCCGGAATAGAAGTTGTCTGCTGGTAAGAATATGGTTCAAGTGCTACATTACTAGCAAAATGATCAGTGCAAATGAAAGTAGAACTAGCACCACAAAAAAAAGGATGTAGGTCACATATAAATTGTTAGAGATGAGCAGGAGGAGCATGAGATATTTCAGATCTTATGAGAAGAAGAGGATTTAAAGAAATCGAAGGAATAGGAAGAGAGAAAGTGAGAGTGATAAGGGGATCAGAGGGAAAATCTGATGCTGGAAGAGGAAAGAGGAATGGAAGTACAGGCAAAAGGAAAAGAATCCTCATGGAAGACTACATCTCGAGAAAAGAAGGTAAGGTTGGTGGACAAATTGTAAAGTTCTTAACCCTTTTTAGTTAAAGGATTACCAATGAGAACACAAGGATCAGCCCTTGGTTGAAATTTGTCTCAATGACACTTGAGAATAGTACAAAAACATAAACAATCAAAACTCTTGAGCTGTGAATACTTGGGGGTTGTACCATGGAGTAATTTAAAAGGAATTTTATTTTGAAGAGCCTTTGAAGGAAATATATTTTTGAGGTATGTGGCAATAAGAACACAATCACTTCAAAATTTAGTAGGCAATTTGGGTTGAAATAGTAAAGCTTGGAAAGTTTCTAACAAAATACCTATGTTTCCTCTCCGCTATCCCACTTTGTTGGGGGAATGAGAGCAAGAGGTATAATGAATAATACCATGATCAAGGAAAAATTCTTTGATTATGACACCAGATCCAAGCTCAAGGGCATTATCAGTGCGAACTATGGAGGCTTGAAACTGAGTCTTTACCATAGCAATGAAAGCCTTAATTAATGAAAAGGCATTGCTTTTGGATCCCATAAGGTGAGTCCAAGTAGCCCTAGAAAAGTCATCTACAATGGTTAGAAAATATTTAGACCCATTATATATAAAACAGTGCTAGGGCCCCCAAGTATCTACATGAATAATTTGAAAAGGATGGGTAGATTTGATGAAACTAGGAAGCCATTTGGACAAACAACAGGTTGTTTGGAAGAAAATTTGCAAGGCAAAGTAGCTATGTCTTTCATTCTGACAAAAGACATATGCTCCAATCTATTGTGCCATAAAATTTCCATTTTTCTTATATCAAAAGGAATAATACAAGTGGGAGCTGAAGGTACAGAAACAAAAATAGAAGCAGGATATGTGGAAAAAAGAACAGTAATAGGTACATTTGTAGAAAAATCACTACATGAATTTTTTATTTGTAGAAACAGGGAAAGTAGGCATAGAACTATTTGTAGCATCAATCATTGAATCTACTGATGAGGAAGAATGACTGTGAGAGAAAGCTGATGTAGTGGGAGATGGAATGGAGAAGTTTGTAAAGCCCATCTTCTAGTTTATCAATCACAACTGACCTCTTCAGTGAAGGGGCTTGCATTAGGCAATTAAGCTTGGTAAACAAAATAGAGCAGTCAAGTTGACAAATAAGTTTAGCGATATAGATAAGATTGTAGTGAAAACTAGTTATGTATAAGACATTCTGAAGTGTAGAAGATAGAAATGAAGTGAACCAGTGCAAGAGACTTTGGCCTTGTATCCATTTGGAAGACTAACCAAATATGGGATAGGTAAGGCCTGAATATTGAAAAACAATTCTTTATTTGAGGTAATATGGTCAGTGGCACTAGAATCTATAATCCAAGTGCAATTATTAACTTTATTAATCATGCAAGCACCATAAGACACATTATTTATACACTTAGGAAAGGTAATTTTACCAGCAAAATTAGAAGAAGCTATAAGACAGGAACGAGGAGCAGATAACTGTTGGTGCTGAAGCATGATCGTGAGGTTTGTTGATTCTTCTGGACTCAAATCAACAATTAAAAAGGAAAGATCATGGGATATAAGATTAAGAGACTTGGAGCATGCAGGTTTATCACCAGAACTTTGAATTTCAGTATTAGTAACCAGGTTTAACCTTCTTACCCTTAGAAAATTTAAATTCAGGAGAAAACCCATTCAACCTGTGACATTTGTCAATTACATAACCAGATCTTCTACAATACTTGCAAAACAAAGATAATTTGTCTTGCTCAAAAATCATTTTCTGATTGTATGGTTGTACAGGATAAGTAGTATTTGGAGATTTGACGGAATAAGAATTTAGAGTATTATATGGTTTGGTGGGGTATGAATTTGAGGAAGAAGGTCTGTTAGAGTAAGAATATGAAGCAGTGAACTTTTTCTGCACATTAACATGGAAAGAAGCTGAATCATTACTGAACTGAGTGGGCAACATCACTTGCCTTTGCCTCTCATCCTGAAAAAAGATGTTATAGGCAGAGTCAAGTGATGGAAAAGGTTGTACCATGAGAAGATTGCTCTGAACCCCAATATAAGTTTCATTCAATTCCATAAGAAATTGAAACACCTTATTCTCTTCATCCTCCTTTTGAATACAAGTTTTAGTAGCATAAGTACAAGTATTAATATGATTTGGACATAAAAATCTAAGCTCATCCCATAATTTTTTGAGTTTGTTGAAATAGGATGCAATGTCTAGAGAGCCCTGGGAAGTGGAGGCCAACTTCTTTTTTAATTAAAAAATTTTAGTCCCACTAATCGTCCCATATCTCTTACACAACTGATTTCATATGCTTTCAGTTATGTCCGAGTATTGAACACTTTCAGCAATATGATGAGACAATGAGTTGGCCAACCAGGATATAACCATGTTGTTGCACCTATCCCATTGTCTAAGTTGAGGACTTGCTTCAGCAGGTTTGGTGCACAACCCATCAACAAATCCTATTTTGTTTCTAGCAGTCAAAGAAACAACAATGTTACGTTTCTAACCTCTAAATTCGGTGCCGGAAAAGGACACAATGACTAGGGAAATTTCAGGGACATCAGACGAGGACAAATATAGAGAATTAGAGTAATCGAGAGTTGAAGTAGAAGTAATAGAACTCATCTACATAATATCACTAATATCGAATCCAATAGGCACAAAATGGATTATATCACAGTGAAAGCAACAATAGATGATATAGACAAAAATTAAGAAATGAGATTACCCTCTTTCGTTGTAATCAAAGAACAAGTATACCGTCGAAAAATTGTGAAACCCCCCACCAAAAACTGTAAATAGCAACCAAAACAAATCGAAATTAGCGAATAAACTGCCTAAAACCCCTTAAAAGAGCACGCGTCGAAAACTACAAACAACAATCAAAATCAGATTGAAAAATCGCAAACTACTCAAAGCTAGAAATTTCAGCCAAAATTGAACGGAGTAACTTCGTCAAAACTGTTGGAAACGCCTTAAAATCCATCGAAAATCGCGAACTGCTCGGAGTTAGAGATTTTGGTAAAAATGAACGGAGTAACTTCATCGGAGAGATAACACGACCGAGAATCAGGATCTCCTTTCTGATAACATATCAAAATTCACTAAATCGAAGATCAATCACTCCTTAATTTGGATTATTGAGAGGAAAGGAAGAGAAAGAAAGAACTTTTCATTTCTCCAATCTCAAAATATCTGTGAATACCAAAATCTGTTTTTCTAGAAAGTTGTTACAGGCCTTTATATACAAGTGGGTTCCCTGACCCAAAAATACAAAATAAAATATGAGCTATATACAACAACACTAATATGTGCAATACAAATTGAGCTAATATGTACAGTAACACTGATTGAGTTTATGTAATTCCAACACAAATATCAAGTAATTTTCTACCAAAACTAGAACGGATAGAAAAAATCATCTATATTTTGTTTTCTCTATCTACAACTTGGAGTTAAAAGAGAAAATAAGAAGGAAAAGTAGAGAAAATGACTTGTAACCTACTTTTAAATTCCCTTTCCTCCCCAAAAGGATATAAAGGTTACTAGACCTAATAAAAAAAAAATTCCACCAAAAGACCAACTCCATTTCCTTCGACTATTGTCCCCCCCCCCTAAACACGACAAGAAAAGAAAATTTATTAGTTACCTCTCATTTTTATTGTTAGGATTTTTGCCCTGACTTTTTTTTTTATCAAAATTGAGTTTTAGTTTTCTGTTGATAAAAAATAAAAGTAGTACCATAATTACTTTTATTTTTTCTTCAAGAAAAATATAAAACTCTTTCAAATTTGACAAAATTCTTTCTTGGAGGAATGATTTTATACAGCTATAAATAAAAGAACCCTCTTCTCATACAACAACACAATAACATCTACAATATAGTCGTTAAAAGAGTCTAGTTTAGAAGGAGATTTCTCTCATAGGTTTATACTTTTTCAAATATTAGTTTTTAATATGTAGGCCGTTTGACCAACCATATCAATAATATTTTTTTAGTATTATATTTTCCTTTGTCGTGTGATTTATCGTCTCATGATTTGCAAACTTTAAACTTACGCATGACACCCTCTCAATTTCGAACCCAACAAGTGGTATCAGAGTCCACGGTTCAATGATTCGATGGTCCAATTGTTGAACAAAGTTGTAACCAATTTGATGATAATGAATATATATGTCCAAAAGCTACATGTGGAGACTATTGTCTATCATATTTTCAACAATCCTGCTGTTACATATTTAAAAATAAAGGTCACTTTTAACCCTGCAAAGGACTCATATATTTTTAACCCCAAAGGGCTCATATATTTTTAACTCCAAAACATCATTTTTAAGCATGCCAAACAGCAGTGATGAGGACTATATAAAGAACAAAGATCAAAGATGTGAGGAAGGCGGATCAAGTGAAGAAAATCAAGCCAGAAAGGGGAGATTTGTTAGGGGTTTTGCCCTGATTTTCTTACCAAAATTGAATTTTAGTTTTCTGTTGATGAAAAATAAAAGTAGTACCATAATTATTTTTACTTTTCCTTAAAGAAAAATATAAAACTCTTCCATATTTGACAAACTTTTTTCTTGGAGGAATGATTTTGGACATCTATAAATAGAAGATTCCTCTACTCATACAACAACATAATAGCATTTACAATGTAGTCGCTAAAAGAGTCTAGTTTAGGAGGAGATTCCCCCATAGGTTTATGCTTTTTCAAATATTAGTTTTTAATATGTAGACCGTTTGACTAATCATATCAATAATACTTTTTTAGTATTATATTTTCCTTTATCGTCTGATTTATCGTCTCATAATTTATAAACTTTAACTTCTGCATGACTCTTTCTCGATTTCGAACCCAACATTTATTTCCTTCCAAGTTTACAGTAAAATGATAAAAATAAACACGACAGTATTATTTCTCTGAAGTGGAAAGAATGAGTTATAAGTAAAATATATTTGGAACATAAATATGATCCAAATATCTCAACTTTCAAAAATAAGTACTCTCAACTTTTCAGAAGTTTCATCAAATAAGCTATTAGCTCGACATGTTGCGTGTGGATGACTAAAACAAAGTTAGTCTTATTTCGTTGAAATTTTTTCGCTAATTACTCTCTTTGTCTCAGTTTATAAAATACATTTTTTTTTTCTTTAGTTACTCCTAAAAGAATGATATATTTCTATATTTAGTAATTACGTAACTTTAAAATGATTTACACCCTTAATGAGACGATTTACATCACACAAACATGTATGACTTGTTTTAAACCACAAATTTCAAAAATCTTTATTTTTTCTTAAACTCTTTACCAAGTCAAGAAATATAACATAAATTAAGACAGAGAGAGTATTTTTTTTTGTGTCACGTGAAGGTTATGATGCAATGGATTCTTATATAACTGATTTTCGAACTTGGAATGATGAATAATTGATACGGATGATGATACAGAAACAACTTCGTGGGTGAATTCTATGATGTTTAACTTTGATGTAAGCGAATCTATAGTAGTATGTGATAACGGGTCCATGACGTTCGCCAGCAGTGGAGCCATAGTTAGAAGAGGTGTTTATGGTTTGGTTAAAGATTAAATCAAACCGACTTAAAAAAATTAATATTTGATTTGGTTTTGATTTTAAATTTTAAAATCGATAATATTTAATTAGATTTTGATTTTACAAAAAAATAATAGAATAAATAATCAATCTAACCGATAAGTTATATACAAAAATTTTATAATTATTTGAGTATATGATATTAGTTTTTCATAAATAATTATAAACATTTTATATTTTTTAATCATTAACTTGATTTTAGTCTACTTCTTTCACATGCATTATAACACTTTTAAGTTTCATTTCTTAAAAAAAATGTTGAAACACAACACTCTAAATCTCATTATCTATATGTTGTGTGATATATTATCGCTTTTTAATTTTCTTTGCTGAGACATCCATCTAGTCTTCGATGTCTTTCCCCTTTGATTTTTGTAGGATTAATCATTCTATTTAAAGTTGTATCTTAGTTTTGTAGATGTTAGACATGCATGTGACATAGAGTAGCCCTACAGTTATGCAACTTAAACATGCTAGAACATCGGAACAGTACTAGAAAATACTAGAAGATTCATATATATATTCATATTGGGATAATAGATAGAAATTCGTTGATTATATTCCTAATGTTCAATTAAAATAGTTATCTCATGCTTCTGTTATTTTACTTTTATCATTACCAATTTATCATTATCTAGTTAAAGGTCAAACCCATCGATAGTCTCTCAAACTTGTCCTTAAAATCGCTTAGACCCCTAAACTAAGACCTATACCTATTAAACCCCTACCCCCCCCCCCCAATTTGGTTCCAATTGGGCATTTTTTGCACACATGGCACTGGGCATGCAGTGCACTCTCGGGAAGCGCGTGAGGTATTTTTTTTAATTAAATTACGAATAGAAATGTGTCAAGTGGCACTGAGGGCCCCAAAAAATATTAATTAAAAAAATTATATTTAAATTATTTTATTAATATAATTTTTAATTACTATAATTTCTTAATTCTTTTTTATAAAAAGCACCCCACCCCCCATGCCATCTTCTTCACTACACCCCTCCCCCACCCCCTGCGTCTCCATCCCACCCCGCGTCTTCGTCGTTTCAATCTCACCCCACCCTCGCGTCTTCGTCGTCACCCCATCTCCCCCCAACCCCACATCTTCACATGAACAAATTCTTTTTAATCCACCATAATTATTCTCATTTCTTGAAAAATTTCAACAAGATTCACTTTTTTTCCTCCACTAATATCACTATTTCTTGAAAAATTACAACAAATTTCAATAAAGATCACCTTTTTCTCCAAGAAAGATCACTTTTATCACCATTTCTTTTTTTTTCTTCCAAGAGAAAGATCATTTTTTTTTCCCATTAATATCACCATTTTATGAAAAATCTCAATAAAAATGACTTTTTTCTAGACCTCTTTTGAGTTCTTGAAGTAGATTTAAACAAAAATTTTGTGTGTGTGTGTTTTTGAGGTTCATGGAAAAGAAAGATTCACTTTAATGGAGAAGAAGAAGAACGTGGGGGGAGGGGGGGATTAACGCTGGGGAGCGGGGGCTGGGGAAGGTGGGGGAGTTTTTTTTCTTTTTCTAAATTTTTTTATAATTTCTTTTTAATAATTAGATTTAAATTTTTATTTTTAAAATAATTTTATAATTATTTTTTAATAATTTGGATCCTCAATGCCATTTTTTATTTTCATTTTTAAAATTTTTTTATAATGAATTTTTAATAATCATCTTTTTATTTTTATTTTTTAAATAATTTTATAATTAATTTTTAATAATTGGAATACTCAATGCAATTTTTTATTTTTATTTTTTTAAAATTTTATAATTTCTTTTAAATAATTAATTTTTTATTTTTATTAATTAGTTTTTTATTTTTATTTTTTAAATAATTTATAATTATTTTTTAATAATTGAAATCCTCAATGCAATTTTTTATTTTTATTTTTATTTTTTAAATAATTTTATAATTATTTTTTAATAATTTGGATCCTCAATGCTATTTTTTATTTTTTTATTTTAAAATTTTATAATTTTTTTTTAATAATTGCTTTTTTATTTTTATTTTTAAAATAATTTTATATAATTTTTTAATAATTTGGATCTTCAATGAAATTTTTTGTATTTTTAAAATTTTATAATTTCTTTTTAATAATCAGTTTTTTATTTTTATAATTTTTATAATTATTTTTTAATAATTTGCTTTTTTATTTTATAATTTTTTTTTAATAATCAGTTTTTTTTTTTTTTAAATAATTTTATAATTAATTTTTAATAATTATCGAACTCGCAATGCCACGTGACAGCTTCCAATTGGCCCTTTTTGCCACATCAGCGCGTGTGTGCAACAGACACTTTGACCATTTAGCTGATTGGGCAAAAAATGTCCAATTGGAACCAAATTGGGAGGAGGGGGGGGGGGGGTTAGGGGTTTAATAGGTACAAACCTTAGTTTAGGGACTATCAATGGGTTTGGCCTTACCAAAAAAAACAAATCTAATCGATAATAACCAAGCCGATAATTTTTATTTTATTTGGATCAATTTGATTTTGAAAATTTAAATACGAATTAACTTGATTTAGTTTTGATTTTAATCAAAAATCAATCTAAATTGAACCATAAACACTCCTGACCATAGTGTTGCGACTACAGGTTGACTCTACTTTGAAAAAAAAAGAGGTAAGAATCATATATCGCAAAAGACTTGATTGATTTTCAAAAGTTGTAAAGAATCGACTTTATAAGGTTGTTTTTAATAATAATAAAATGCACCATATGAGGTTCAAATCCACAATTTAGAGTGATAGGATATATAAAAAATGGGTCTCCTAAGGTCAGTTTTTTTTTTTTTTTTTTTTTTAATTTTGGTGTTAATTTTTTTAAAGGAGGTCGATCTAATTAAAAAACAATTAATTTTCTTTTTTGGGAAACCGATCTCATGAAATCTCTTTTTTTCTGACCTGTAATTAAGTTCGTTTTTTCAGGTCGATTTTTACTTTTTTTAATAGTATGGATCGATCCAATAACTTTCGCTCAAATTCTTTATTTATATCAAAAACTTCATTTAACATGTATAAATAGTTTATTAAAAACCTAATAAACAAAAAGAGTAATAGTTCTGTTGGATTACGGGTATGTGTCACCCATGTGGACCGACCCGATTCGACTCGACTGACCCGATCCGACCCGTTTCTTATCAGAAAAATAAGATTATTACATAATCTTAATTCAAAAGAAAAGGGGGAACAGTTGTAACCGTTTCCGCTCCAAAAGATCTCATATATGATCTTAATTCTTCTTCTCTTTTTTGATAAGTGCAAGAGAGAAAATACAGAGAGAAAAATTAGGTCTTGAAAAAGTAGAATCAAAATTGACGACAACACCAAACAAAAGTATTTAGTTCGTGAAATATCATTCCGTTTCCACAAGAAACGTAATCGACTGAGAGAAAGATCTTTTCGGAAGCAAAAACTACGATCCGCTGCAAATTTTAAGGTACACAACTAATTATTTTGCTCCGAAATTACTTTCAATGGTATCAGAGACAGGTTAAATTGCTCCGATTTACATGATTTTGGTATTGAGTTTAAGTTTCACTCTTCTTATAATTGAAAATGGACATACCTATAAGAGATCAATGTAGCCCAGAACGTAATCACAATTTTGAACCACGGATTTTGTTGCTGATCTTTTTCCTTCGTTTGATGAAATAACTCTGTTGATTCTGTGAAATAAAAAAAAAATAAAGGAGAAGGAGTAGCATAACAAGATCTATAACAGATTTGTGCAAAAAGGAATTTCTATATCCTTCATTTTTTTTTGAGAAATAATTAAAAGTTTTGTTTGTTTGTGAATGATAAAGAATTGTGAAGAATGAGGCGATTTATATTTTTTTGTAAAATAGGGTGTAAAACTATTCCTTCTTTCATTGAAATAACGAATGTTAAATGAAATTGTGAAGTGATGTACAACTTGTAAAAGCACACTATGTAGTGCTCTTAAATAATTTTTTAAAATAATAATGAAGGCCTAATATCCGTGTAAAGAAATTGGATTGTTCTTTGCCTTACTTTTGACTTTGTCAAAACTTGAATAACATTATTACTATTATTTTGGTGATAAAAACAGTAAATGCTTTTTCCTAGAAAAGGGTGCATCAAAAAAGTGCTATTAAATTAGCACTGTCTTTTAAATTTTCACTGATATTTTCTCTACTGTTTCATTTTAATTATTTAAGAACTGATGCTTATAATTATTAAATGAACTTGTTATAATATTAGTGAAAATATTTTTTGTTTGTCATCTTGGATCATTATCCATTAATGTGAATTAAATAATAAATGGTTGAATTAGACTTGATATTATTCTTGTTCTAATTAGTCCATAATTTTATTCTATAACAAATTTTTCCTTCTATGATAAATTGTAACATAAGAGGTTACATTGAGTGGTTCAACCATTCTTAATGTTTCTTGGTTCCTATTTCAAAAATGGCTGAACGGGGACAAACTCGAATCACTCCAAGTGGGAGTTTAGGATATTGAGCAAAGAGACAAGGTAGAAGAGCACGTCGTCGAAGGGCATGTTTTCGAGGTCGAGAGATCATACGAAATGGTGTCACCATAGCGACACAAAATCTGTTATGGAATGAAAGGGTTATGCGAAGGGAAAGAGAGAAGAAGATGAAAGAGTTCAAGTCATTTAAGATGTCACCTAATGGCTCAGTTGCTAGTTTTATTCAGTTGTTTGAATTAAAACGTGTAGAACTAGAAAACCATGTAGAAATCTTGGATTGGGAAGCATTGGCTATTTTAGTAAATTCTCTCCGTGATCCATGGGGCGAGAGATTAATTAATGTTTACCACGAGATTTGGCCTAGCGAGCCTTTTTGGGTGTATATAAGTCGTCTCGAATTTTTGTGGGATGACTTTTATCTTTAGATTGACTTGTAACATGAAGTTATTATAAACTTTATATTATATATATATATATTAAGTTGTTTATCTTCTTTTATATAAATTTCATTCATTTGTTTGAGTTTTAAACGACTTAATTGTAAGCTATCATTATATTGCATATTAAGAAATTAATTTTTAATTTTGATTAAGTGTTTAGTTAGTATATGATGATTGGATTCTAAAGTATCTTTTCGATTATACACTAAACATGAAATCTTTATGTAAAATGATTTGCTTGAATGTGTAACTTGCATACATAATTGATAATATATTTGCGTAATTGTCTCTTAATAACAGACATGACATCTAAAAGCATAATTGCTGACTTGAACAAAGGAGAAAAATTTAATGGAGACAACTACGACATTTGGAGTCGTAAGATGTGGTATGTACTAGAAGAGAAAAATTCTCTCGAAGGTATTAACCTTGTCTTAAGTCTACCAGAAGAGCGCAATACTGCACAACACAGGAGAGACCTTGAAGCTTATAAGGCTTGGAAAAAGGCTGATTCCATTGCACGTGGAATCATAGTAAGTTCTGTGGTTGATGACCTCATACATGAGTGTGAGGAATTTCCAACTACCAATGCCATCTGGGCACACTTGCGAGGAATATATGGGGGTACTTTTATTACCCGCCTGAGATAACTGACTATCAAGTTTGACACTTATAAGAAGCGCCATAATCAGAACATCAAACAACACCTTAGGGTGATGTCAAATATGATAGCTCAACTCAAAAGTGCTGGTCATGTTCTCTCGGATGAGCAGCAGGTTCAGACAGTGATCCTATCTCTTCCCAATAGTTGGGAACACCTGAAGGTCAACTTAACCCACAATGACAACATCAAAACTTTTTCTGATGTTGCACGTCACGTTGAACTTGAAGATGAGCGGCTTGGTACTGCTAAAGCTGCTTCTAATGCCTTTATGGCTGAATCAAGTAGTAAGGACTCTTCAGGATTCAAGCGTAAGAAGAAGTGGAAAAAGAATGGGAAAGGTAAAGAGACCGAAGAAGGACCCTCTGATAAAAAGAATAAGCCAAACTTCAAGAAGAAGATTTTTTTTTAAGTAGAAAGACAAGAGCAAGATGAAGTACTACAATTGCCAAAATCTGGGGCATTTTGCTCGTGAATGTCCTGAAGGGAAAAAGGTAGCATTTCTAAATGCATCTCTAAGTGCTACATATGTTTCTAGTACTGTTTTATTAACTGAATCTTATCCTATGTGGATTGTAGACTTAGGAGCCACAAACCATGTGAGTCGAGAACGAGAAGCGTTTGTGGAGTTTCATCGAGTTTCACCTGGATATGGGTGGATCTATGTAGGAAATAATGCAAGACTTGAAGTCAAAGGGATTGGCACTTGCAAAGTAGATTTGCGTGAAGGCCGGTCTTTAATGTTGCATGATGTCCTATATGCTCCTGAAATTCGATAAAACTTAGTGTCTGTGTCTGTTCTCTTAGATGTTGGTTTTAATCTGTTCTTTAGTCGTAATTATGTAAGAATTACTCTAGATAATATTTTTTATAGTTTTGGACATCGCTATGACCGCTTTATTATTTTAGATTGTAATCCTTCAACTTATGACTATTATGTTGACCGTTGTGTAATGTCATGTTATTCTACTAATAATTATGTTGATATAATTACATGGCATGCTAGATTGGGTCACATAGGACAAGACCGAATGAATAGATTGGCAAAGAAAGGACATCTAGGTTCTTTCTCAAAAATTGAAATGTCAACTTGTCAAAATATTCTTGCCGGAAAGATTACACGTAAACCATTTGGGAAGGCTAAAAGAGCCGAATTCCCATTGTAATTAATCCATTCTGATATTTGTGGTCCAATGAATGTGAGAGCAAGGACTGGTGCTTTATATTTCATTACATTCATTGACGATTTCACGCGTTTTGGTTATGTCTATTTGATATCTCATAAATCAGATGTACTTGAATTCTTCAAAAGATATATGAATGAAGTTGAGAATCAATTAGATAAAAGTATAACGACATTAAGAACTAATAGAGGACGTGAATATCTATCAAAAAATTTTGAAGAACTGTGTATTGAAAAAGACATTGTCAGACAATTGACTACTCCTTATACACCTCAACAAAATGGTGTAGCCGAAAGGAGGAATAGAACATTGTTGGATATGACAAGGTCCATGATGGCGCAGGTAAATTTACCAATCTCCTTCTGGGGAGATGCGTTACTAACTGCGGCCTACATATTGAATAAAGTGCCTTCTAAATCAGTATCTTCTACTCCTTATGAACTATGGACTGGTAATAAACCAAATTTTAATGATCTATGACCTTGGGGTTGTGCTGCATATATTAAAGATCATTTTGGTAAGTTTGGAAAACTAAGTCCAAAAGAAAAGAAATGTATCTTTATAAGATACTCTGAACACTCCAAAGGATATGTGTTCATTGGTGAATTGGAAGATGGAAGTACTACTGAAATTGAATCACGAGATGTCACATTCCTGGAAAATAATTTTTCAAAAAGGAATGAAATTAAGGAAAATAAGCCTCTTTACGAAATGTTGAATTCAGATGACCAAATAATGTCATAGGACATGCTTGATAATTCAATTGATCAAGAAATGATTCCTGGTCCAAGTAGGAGTTCTGTATCCCAAAATCCTATTGAGGAATCTGAACTTCAATTACGTAAGAGTACCAGAAAAAGTGTGCCTAAACGATCTTATGAGATTGAGGATTACGTTTTTCTGGTATCTCCCACAAAATTAGATAAACCTAATTCTGTGACTGAGGCTTTATCGAGTCCTGGAAAAGATGAATGGATAAAAGCGATGAAAGAAGAATTAAAGTCCATGAAAACTAATAAAGTCTGGGATCTAGTTGAACTTTCTTCTGGACGTAAAGATATTGGGAACAAATGGATTCTCAAAGTCAAAAGCAAATCAGATGGGTCAATAGAAAGGCATAAAGCACGATTGGTGGCAAAAGGTTTTACTCAAGAAGCTGGAATAGATTATGAGGAAACTTTTTTGCCAGTTGTGAAATTTACCTCAATTCGATTATTTTTAGCTATAGTTGCACGTTTAGATTTAGAATTACATCAAATGAACGTGAAGACCCCTTTTCTCAATGGAGAACTAAAAGAGGAAATCTACATGGAACAACCTGTAGGTTTTGTTGTTAAAGGCCAAGAAAAGAAGGTTTGTAAATTAAACAGATCTATATATGGCCTTAAGCAGTCTTCAAGGCAGTGGTACCTGAGATTTCATAAGGAAGTGATTTCATTTGATTTCACTATGATCGATAAAGACCACTGCATCTATGTGAAAAAGTCCAATGAAATGTTTGTGATTCTTTCGCTTTACGTGGATGATATTTTATTAGCTGAAAATAATTTGGAGTATGTAAAAACTGTTAAGTCATGGCTTTCAAAGTCATTTAACATGAAAGATATGTGTGAAGCAGACTATATATTGGGTGTTAAAATCCAAAGAGACCGTTCCAAAATCTTTTTGAGTTTATCTCAAAAAACATGCATAATGAAAATTTTAGAACGTTTTCAAATGAATAGTTGCAAATCCATGGATACTCCTATAGCAAGAGGTGAAAATTTAAGCCTTGAAATGTGTCCAAAGACTGAAAAAGAAAAAGATGACATGTCTCGAGTACCATATTCCAGTGCAGTTGGGAGTTTAATGTACGCTATGATGTGTACTCGACCAGATATTTGTTATGCCGTAGGTCTGGTTAGCAAGTATCAATCTAATCTAGGAAGAGATCATTGGAAAGAAGTAAAGAGAATCTTTTGATACTTAAAGGGAACTGCTGATTATTCACTATGCTAGAGTGGATCCGATTTATCCATAAGAGGTTATACAGATGTTGATTGGGCTGGTGATCGGTATGATAGAAAATCAACTTCCGGTTACGCCTTCTTGTTAAATGGTGGTGCAATTTCGTGAAAAAGTAAGAAACAAACTTGCACAGCCCTATCAACTATGGAATCAGAATTTGTGGCTTGTACATCTGCAGTACAAGAAACAGTTTGGTTGAAGAGATTCTTTGAGCATTTGAACATCGCAAAGAATTCTAAGGGTCCCATGATTTTATATTGTGACATTCAAGCGGCTATCGCATATATGAAGGATCCTAAATATCACAGCAAGACCAAACACATTGATATTAAGTATAACTTTATAAGAGACATAGTAGCAAGTGGAGAAATAATTTTACAATATATTCCTACACGAGAAATGATAGCTGATCCCTTTACTAAGGCTATATCTAGAGACTTGTTTGAGAAACATGTTATGTCTCTAGGATTATGTAGGATATGATTATGTTTATGTATTGTAGATGACTTGATTATATTTATTATCAATATAAGAATCTTGAATTTATGTTCAATCTCATATGCATGTAAAAAAAATGTGTTTTATTAATATAGTGTGTCGAACAAGTCGCGAGATTGGCTCTCTCACACAAGCAATCACCTCTTACGTCGAGGAACACGAAGAGAAAAGTTTCACCATAGGATAATGACTTATTTTGTAAAGCCAGATGTGAGTTTCTGTAATAATATGGATTTGAGGATTATTAAAGAAAGAAACTCAGGTTAGACATTTAGAGCTGTCTAGACCTAGATTTGTACGATGTTGAATGACTAAAAGAATGAGACACACATACCAATAAAAGGTGATAACATCGTAGCATGTGTTTCATACCACGTGTGCTTGGCGACCAATGGGTTAATGATAGAATGAATCTCTG
Source organism: Capsicum pubescens (assembly GCA_030864215.1). Taxonomy (NCBI): domain Eukaryota; kingdom Viridiplantae; phylum Streptophyta; class Magnoliopsida; order Solanales; family Solanaceae; genus Capsicum; species Capsicum pubescens. Next base: position 243,009,020 of record CM061549.1, on the reverse strand, counting down.
CTTCTTCATTGTGTGAGGCCTTAAAAGTTATTTTAAACTTTTCATTGAATACCCTTAGACCTTTAACTGTTTCTTGAAGTTTCAATCAGTGTTGCTACTTTATCATGTTACTAATAGCCATGAGAGATTCGGCAATGTGGTGCATGTCTAAGAAAGTAGTTGATTTGAAACAGATAGATTCGAGTAGAAAGGAAAGACGATTAAAATGAGTATTTTAACTTGTTTACAGAAGCCGGCTATTACACTGACCATATAAGATTCAAGTGTAATTGTGTATATAAAGTTAATTATGAACTCGAGTTCACCTCTTTAAGAGGATAAGGGATCAGATAAGTAACTACTGAAATAGTGAATGGTGTCTGGGGTATTGTGAGTATTAGTATCCTCATATTAGTAGAGAATTCTTTCCACATGTGATTGGATTCCTAAGTATAGCTTGTAAAACCTTATAGGTAAAGCTCGTAATGTTCACAGGTTGCACGAACTATTTTCCGTATGAATTGGTGATTTGTTGATATTGTACTGGTTCAGGTCGTACCCACCATGTGTGAAGTGGGCGATGTTGGATTACGGGTATGGGTCACCTATGTCAACCGACCCGACCCGACTGACCCGACCCAACCCATTTCATATCAGGAAAATAAGATTATTACATAATCTTAATTTAAAAGAAAAGGGGGGGAACAGTTGTAACCGTTCCCGCTCCAAAAGATCTCATATATGATCTTAATTCTTCTTCTCTTTTCTGATAAGTGCAAGAGAGAAAATACAGAGATAAAAATTGGGTCTTGAAAAAGTAGAATCAAAATTGACGACAACACCAAACAAAAGCATTTAGTTCATGAAATATCATTCTGTTTCCACAAGAAATGTAATCGACTTAGAGCAAGATCTTTTCAGAAGCAAAAACTACGATCCGCTGTAAATTTTAAGGTACACAACTTATTGTTTTGCTCCGAAATTACTTCCAAGTTCAGTATACATCTCTAATCTATCTATATCTATAATTTATAGTATATTAAAAGTGAGAAGATCCTTATAAAAATGACTTTTACTTTTTGCCCTTCAATAAAAGTCTCTTCAATAGATAAAACTGTCATTTTAAAAAAATTATCGTTTATAATATTTAAATTTAGAAGTCCTAAAATATATTGTTAAAAAAAAATATTTAAGAATTAAAGAATCCTAAAATATTTGATAAAATAAAATATATGTTAAGAAATATTAGGACAATTAATATTTAATGAGTGACAAAATATATGGTAATAGTAAGAACTATTATTGTTGTTATTTGATTGCAATTTTGAATCCTAAAACTAATTTATATCTATCTATCCATATCTCTATCTCTATCTCTATCTCTATCTCTATCTCTAATCTCTAATCTCTAATCTCTAATCTCTAATATATGTTTGAATTTCTGCCCTTCATTAAAAATCTTCATAATAGACAAAATTATTTTTTTCTATATTTTTTTTCAATTATCATATTATTAATTTTATAATATTGAATATTGATTATAATAAATATTAAATAAAAATATAGAAAATTTTGTTTCTCAACCTACTCCTAAAGTATAGTATGAGAAGACTCCTAAACGTAAATGTAAGGGGAGTTAACATATGAAAAAATTTGATTGGATGAATATATAAAAAAAATTATTTTTGTACAAAATTCTAAAATTTTATTTGAAATTTAAAATTAAATATAATTCTACTCTGGTTAGAAAATTATACCATTAAAAGAATTTTCACCCTGCCTTAAAAAATGAATTTGACAAGCTTTCGTTTAAGGTTGCTCAACCTGGGAGAGCATGTTGTTGCACCTTTTTTGGATTCAAATTCTAGTAAAATCATAACCTTTGTTGCACCTTTTTTTGATGTTTGTTTTAATGGTTCACTTCATTGTTGAGTTAATACATAAAAATGACCCTAAACTTGATATCAAATTATAACTTTGATCTTAAACTTTGACAGTGCACAAATATAACCTTTAACTATTCAAAACTGCACAAATATGACCTCTAATCCTACGTGGAAAAACGCGTGTTCAACACGCAAAACTGGGCGCGTCCAGCTTATAATCTAAGTGCATAATACATAAATATGACCTTAAACTTTGAAAGTGCACAAATATGACCTTTAACTATTCAAAACTGCACAAATATGACCTTTAAATGACTCTTCACTATTATTTTTTCATTATTTTCGGCTCAAAGATGAAAATGAAATCTAATTTCTTTTGTCATTGCGGAAAAAGAGGAATATTGAAGATTTATTAATTAGGCGGGTCAGCCTCATATGAAAAAATCGATCGGGTATGTATATATATTATAAAGCAGAGGACGAATTTAAGTTGTATAATATATCTAAATATTATTTATTTAAATATTAAAGTAAAGATGAAACTATACTAATAATAAAAAAATTATAGTTTTAATAAAGCATTATTAAATTAATGTTATTAAGGATAGTAGTAGTAGTATATTAAATTAACATTATCAAATTAACGTAATTAAAATGTTATTAAATTAAAATTATTAAAACGTTATTAAATTAACGAGGGGCGGACCTACGTGGTTGTCATGGGGTTCACCCGAACCCCCTCAGTTAAAAAATTACATTGTATATATATAAGAAAGAAAATGTATATTTATGTACGTATATTAATGTTGAACCACATGAAACAAGACACTTAGATAGCCCAGTGGAATTATTTGTTCTTCTTGGACGCTTCCTTCGGCCTACTGTGCGGTTTCGATCCCTGCTAGTGACTGTTTTTTTTTAATTCAAAAAAAGCTAGGTTCTGCTGCAATAGAAATAAATAAAATAATAATAATAATAATAATTTTTTAAAATTAAAAAAAAGTTAGGTGCTGCTACTATAGAAATAAATAAATAAATTATAATAATAATAATAATAATAATAATAACAACAACAACAACAACAATAATAATAATAATAATAAAAAAAAAAAACGACGTCGTTTTAACACAAAAAGCAAAACTTTGACAATGCACAAATATGACCTTTAACTATTCAAAATTGCACAAATATGACCTCTCAACAAGTCAGCCCTTTTAACGACGTGACACCGTGTGATTGGATTACCTTTCCACATAGGCGCGAGTGAGACTCACGCATGGGGTTGCAAAATCGGAGGTTATATTTGTTGTTTTGAATAGTTAAAGATCCTATTTGTGTACTATCAAAGTTTAAGGCCAAAGTTATAATTTGGTGTCAAGTTTAGCGTTATTTTTATGTATTACTCTTCATTGTTTGTCATTAGCAATATTCAATTTTTTGCAACCATTGAAAGTCAAAGTCACAACTCAAAAATACAAGGACAAATAATTAATCCCACGACAATCTAAAAGGGGGTATCATATTTTTGGTTTTAGTCAGAATCTGACAATCAGTCTTCCAACAACTATGCATATATATAGAAAGAGATTATCAATCTTGGCAGGCATCAGATAAGTATATCATACATATTACAGTTAGTTCACGATAGAGGCAGAGCCAAGATTTAAAGTTTGTGGGTTCTGAATTTCAAATTAAGACAACGACCTCAAGCTAACGTATAACCTTAGCCAAAGTAAATAAACAAAAAAGGATATTTAATATATTTAAAAGGTTATAAGAGGACGTACTATTTGTATGCGTAGTGGTAAAGTAGCTTCTTTAATGTACCTACAGCTTCAATTTTTTCCATCACACCTGAATTGCCCACAACCCAAAACTTATTGATGTAAAATATTAAGCCTAGTAGTCTAGTAGATTAGGAACCTCTGTATATCCTTTCATGTACTCTTGGAACACCACAGAATATAGTCTACTTTAACACTAGAAGATCCTCAATCAAATATCTAATGTCCTCTTATTCAGATGCAAACATCTATTTGAATCAATCGGCTTAGAAGGCACAATTAGTTTATAGTTTTAAAAAAAGCTATAAGTAATTCACTGTAGAAAGAATATTAGCATCTTACGCCTTGCCAAAATCCTATTGAAGCACCTCTGTATATGTAATATGTCTCCATTATTTGATAAAAAAATTTGTAATTATATTGTTACTTGCTTAAAGATCCTACGAATGACAAAACACAAAATTTTCTACAAAATTATTCTACTGTCTTGCAAATTGCAATCACAAAATACGAAAACTATATGTTGCAACAAAATTACAGATACAATATTACAATTACTAAAGCACTTTAACCCAACATCAAAAGCAAAATTAAAAATTTAATCACAATTTATCGATCGCGACTCATGAATGCTGATGCAAAACTATGAGACATTGAGACTACAATTAGCATCTGCAAAAACTGAAAGTGAAATGGAATTATGGTCTATGGAAACCACTGCACATTGCATACCTTGACAAAGCAACATAAGTTTGATTATGGTCTTTGGAGAGCAGCAGGCGGCACAGACGAGACGTGCAGTGCCCGAGCAACCGGCGTCCGACGATGAGACAACGGGCAACGACAGAGACGAAAATTGAAAGCACTTTAAAAAAACTCAAAGGTTTTTGTTGGTCGTTGTTTGAAGTCTGAAGAAAGCCAAAGTTTTTTGTTGGCAAACACGTTTTTTTTCTTTCTTTAATTATTAGTTTATGTTTTTTTGGGGGGGTGGGGGGGTGAGGGGGAGGAGTTTGTTGGTAAACACGTTGTTTTGACTTTCTTTAATTATTAGCAGTTTATGATTTTTCTTTTTTAAATAGAAGTATACAAATTGTGGAAAAGCAAATAAAAATTTTTGGAAAAGCAAATTAGAAAGCTCTTAAAGATCCTACGAATGACAAAACAAAAATTTTTCTACAAAATTTTTCTACTGTCTTGCAAATTGCAATCACAAAATACGAAAGCTATATGTTACAACAGAATTACAGATACAATATTACAATTACTAAAGCACTCTAACCCAAAATTGAAAGTAAAATTAAAAATTTAATCACAATTTATCGATCGCGACTCATGAATGCTGATGCAAAACTATGAGACATTGAGACTATAATTAGCATCTGCGAAAACTGAAAGTGAAATGGAATTATGGTCTAGGGAAACCACTACACATTGCATACCTTGACAGAGCAACAAAAGTTCGATTCTGGTCTTTGGAGAGCAGCAGGCGGCGCAAACGAGATGTGCAGTGCCCGAGTAGCCGGCATCCGACGACGAGCCAACGGGCAACGACAGAGACGGAAATCGAAAGCACTTTAAAAAAAACCCAAAGGTTTTTGTTGGTCGTTGTTTGAAGTCTGAAGAAACCCAAAGTTTTTTGTCGGCAAACATGTTTCTTTTTTCTTTCTTTAATTATTAGTTTATGTTTTTTTTTAGGTGGGGTGGGGTGGGGGGTGAGGGGGTAAACACGTTGTTTTGACTTTCTTTAATTATTAGCCGTTTATGATTTTTTGTTTTTTTAAAATAGAAGTGTACGAATTGTGGAAAAGCAAATAAAAAATTTTGAAAAAGCAAATTAAAAAGCTCTTAGTAGGGTTCGAACCCCCATCTCAGGAGCACAGGGCTATTAAACATGATGCGCCTACCACTGGACTAACAACCTATGCTTGTCTATGGGTTCGGCCTTATATAATTACTAGTTTAGGTATACGCGCCTCACGCGTGTACCTCAGTTTAATGAATTCAAACGTTACACTAAGTAGGATATTTATTTAAATAATAAAAATGAATACAATAATTAAATTCAACATTTTTAAATATATAAAGATGGAGAATTTATTTAATTACTCCACCAAAACAGTACCCCGATAGAGACATCAAAACAATACAGTTAAATCTAACCTTTATACAAAAATTTCTTCTAACCTTTATACTGCAAAAATTTCCTCAAAGCCGACCGACTACCACCTGTAAATTAAACTACAATAAAATAATACGACAATAGAGATATCAAAACAATACAACTAACCCTAACCTTACTTACAATGGATTAACACCTATAGAATAATTAACATTAACGTTAATTTTAGGGAGAAATAGAACCCAAACATAAGGGTCAACCACACGCAATACATTAGATCAAAAAAATTAATAATTCCATGGTGTTTAAATCTTCTCTCATTACTGATTTCTCTTTATTTGAACCAAGACCTTAATGAGTATTGTCTTTTATTTTAATTTTATTTAATTGAATGATCTCAAAGAGTAGAAAAACAATTGCATGGAAAACTAAAATATATTCTTACATAAGTCATATAAAAACTTTTAAAATAAAACTAACACTAAATAAAATAAAGAAAAACTATCAATGACTATAGAACAACTCCATGAAGCAAGCACATATCATTAGCAATGTTACATAAAAAAAAAAAGGAGAAGCGTGACATACCTCGAAGCTTTCTCAGATGTTGTTGGTTTTCTATATATACGTAAAGAGATATAAACCTAAAAAAAATCCTGGATTTTTTTTTACCATAAATTTTATTCTTACCAAATATTATAGGACTCTTAATTTTTAAAATATATCTTTTCTTACCATTTATTTTAAGATTTTTATATTTTAAATATTATAATAATTATAAAAAAAAGGTGAAAAGACGATTTTGTCAAAAAACGGAGACTTTTAATGAAGGACAAAAAGTTCGAATCACTTTTCTAAGTGTCTTCACACTTTTAATATATTATAAATATATGTTTTACAAATTTTTTAGTTACAAATATAAGATCTACGCAAAAATTAGGGGGTTAAGCCGAACTCCCATAGAGTACTGTAGCTCCGTCCCTGGTTCACAAAGAACAACAAATTTGGTTATGTTGTAATGTTTAGTTTAATTTGATGTTCTCTACACTTATTGTATTAACATAATTAATATTGTACTGTAAAGTAGATAGTCACTACTAAAAAAGACATATTTCAGTGGTCAGAAAAAACCGATCACATGTGGTCGATTTTTTATTGCAATTCTTTTTTTAAAAGCGACCACCTGTGGTCTCTTTTAATTAAAAAAATATAATTAAAAATATTTTAAAAACCAACCACAAGTGGTCGGTTTTAAAAATACTTTTTAATTATATTTTTAATAAAACCGACCACAAGTGTTTGGTTTTTAATTAAAAAAATAATTTTTTAAAACCGACCACTAGTGGTCGGTTATTAATTAAATAAAAAATAATTTAAAAAAACCGACCACTTGTGGTTGGTTTTTAATTAAAACAAAAGAAAAAATAATTTTTAAAAACCGACCAAAGCGGTCGGTTTTTAATTGAAATAAAAATAAAATAATTTTAAAAAATCAATCACTTGTGGTCAGTTTTTAATTATAATAATAAAAAAATAATTTTAAAAAACAATCAATATAATAATAATAAAATAATTCAAAAGTAATTATTAGGAATTACAAAAAAGTAAATAATTATATATATAATCTAATATATTATTTTTTGAAATTACACTAATCACACGTAGTCAATAACCAATATAATAATAATAATAAAAATTAATCAATCTTAGATTTTGTGAAAAAATTACACTTAAAAATATATCAAATAAAATAAACAAATTACTTTAAACATAATCTTTATCTTTTACTTATGTTTCAATATATAAAATAAATATTTTTCTTTGTATATGCGTTAAATGACATTAAACATGCATAATCTTTGTATAATAAATATGTGTATATATATCATACCATTGGGATAATGATATTATACTACTATTGCAGTCATAATAATATAATATATACCCGATAATTCATCAGAATATAATGAACGCGTTCTATTATAAGGTAATATACTTGTGGATGTGATGTATACAGTACACATTCAAGAGTTCATATATATAAATATCTTTATATATATATATATATATGATGTAGTGATCGATTGATGAACGATGTAGTCAAAACCTAGTAGAATTTATCCAAACATATTGAATACCTTGATTTGAAACGATAAAAGTAATAATATATACTGCACGTTGAAGTTATATTAATGTAAGCTAATCAAATTAATCGATCACTCATCAGAGTATGTATATGATATACGTCGTATTATATTATTGGATAATATACTTGTGTATGTATGTGATGTATATAATACGTATTTAGAACTTGATATAGTCGATAGTGTGTATATGTGTATAGGTATATATATAGTACGTATATACATATCATATAGTGAAGGTATATTAATGACATAAAATAAACTAACCGATAATTCATCTGAGTATATGTGAAATACATTGTATATTATTATGGGGTAGTAAAATCGTGTATGTGATGCTTATAGTACGTATTTGAAAGCTGATAGACAATTGAATATATGCATGTATATATACGTATATCTCGTGTAGTGACGTATGCAGTAATCGAAAGCTAGATAACTACTGAATCTATATATCAAAATATTTTGAATGATATACGTTGATTTATATCATACTTTTGAGAAAATATATATACTATTTTGTGTGTCAATGTAGACACGCGTATGTTGTTGAAGTTGTAATAATGTAAGATAAGTATTACGAGGTATTTATGAGGAGGGAGGAAGGAAGTAGGGGAGGGAGAAAGAAATTTGAATCTTGAAACTGACATATACTTACCATTTGCTTTGAATTTCGAATTTTGAACGACTGCCAAATTTTGGCGGTGAATTTGAGTTTTTTCGCTTAAATATTTTGTATCTAAGTATATGTGAAATACGTTGTATATTATTATGGGGTAGTAAAATCGTATATGTGATGTTTATAGTACGTATTTGATAGCTGATAGACAATTGAATATATGTATATATACGTATATCTCGTGTAGTACTGACGTATGCAGTAATCGAAAGCTAGATAACTGAATCTATATATCAAAATATTTTAAATGATACGTTGATATATATCATACTATTGAGGAAATAGATATACTATTTTGTATCAATGTAGACACACGTATGTTGTTGAAGTTGTAATAACGTAAGATACGTATTACGAGGTAATTAACCAAAAATTTATCGTATATATATATCGTATATATATATATAGACAAGTATATATATATATATATATCGTATTTAAAAGGTAATTAACCAAAAATTTATCGTAATTTATAAAATTCATTGATATTATTATACGATTGAGGAAATATACTACTCCTGTTAATGTGTTGATAAAATAACCAACTATCTGATTTGTACATATACGCATTGCGTTAATATGATGATAAAATAACTAATTATATGATTTAACTTTTTTTATTAAAATTGACCACATGTGATCGTTTTCTGATAATAACTATTTTAAAACTAAATCGAACACTTATATTTTATTTTGTGAACAATTTTGTAAAATTTTAATTTATAGAAAACCGACCACATGTGGTCGGTTTTCTATAAATTAATAAAATAAATTATTTTATAAAATAACGACTACCCGACCCACCCCCACAAGATCCGACCGACCGTTTTTTAACACAAAAACACACAAAAACCCCCAATCTAACACACACACACATTCAACCTACACACACAAACCTAACCCACACACAAAATCGACTTTTGTGACTCCGTTGCCGCCGTTTGCCGCCGACCACAGTGACTCCGGTTAGTGCAAAAAAGATCAACTCTTTGTTTTTCTTGTTAGAAACTAGCAAAAGGGTCAAGATTATCATGCATCTTTGTTTTTCAACTTCAATTTGGTACTAAAGCATTTGTTCTAGTTATTATGCTTCATTACATAATTTTAGTTAGTTCAAACTAAAAAAAATAATGGAAATTGCCTTTTAGTTAGTTCAAGATTCAATTTGTTTCTTCATTTAGATATTTTGTGCATTTGTGTGTGTTTTTGGTCACTTGGAGTTTATCAAGATTCCATTTGTTTATTCATTTTGATACTCTGTGTGTGTATTTTGTCAAGTGAGGCTTATCAAGATCCCCTTCTTTGTGTGTTTTTGCGAGTAAATTAGGCTTTACTTTTGTTGATAATCCATTATAGTTTTAATATTTTGGTGGTTTGTTTATGGTGATTTTAAGCTAAGAATAGGAGAAAATAAGGATGCCAAGATTTTTGTTATTTTGCCTAATGATCAAGATTTTTTTATTCTACTTGCCTAATGGGTTGCTTGGAATTTAATGTTACCGTTTGACAGAATCCAAATTCAGGAAAAGGATTGCTTTCCTATTTTTTTGGTGACCGCTTATCTCTTTCTCTTTAATTTAGGCGAAGAAAAGGTAAGTTTATTTCTCTTTATTTTCTTATAATAAAGTCTTTAAATTTAGTTTAGTTTGGAATTGTTCACTGTAGAAGGCTTTAAAAGCCATAGAAAATTTGTGATGATTATATGGTGTGTGAGAGGGACATGCGACGCCTCTACTTATTTGCTTTGTTACACTTGTTCAATTGTTTGAATTATTATACTATAAATGAACATGTTACTTGAAAGTGAATAAGTGTAGTTACTTAGATTGAAGGTGAACTTTTATTTTGAATTTTGTTGAAGCGTACTTGAAATGTGAACTTTTTATTGTGAATTTTCCTATGCTTGATAATTTTGAATGTGGTTTAGTTTGGTGACCTGGGTGGTTACTTAGTGAGTTGAAATTGATTAAGTGTAGGTACTTGAAATGTGAATTTATCATTTTGAAGGTAGTTTAGTTTGTTATTTTAGGAGGTGACTTAGTGACTTGAAAATATTGAAGTTTAGATACTTGAAATGGAAAGTTTTGTTTTGAATGTAGTTAAGTTTGGTGACTTGGTAGGTGACTTAGTCACTTGAAATTGATTAAGTGTAGGTACTTTAAAGGTGAATTCTTATTTTGAATGTGGTTTAGTTTGATGACTTGGTAGGTGACTTAGTCACTTGAAATTAACTAAGTGTAGGTACTTTAAAGGTGATTTTTTTTTATTTTGAATGTGGTTTAGTTTGGTGACTTGGTAGGTGACATAATCACTTGAAATTGATAAAGTATAGGTACTTTAAAGGTGAATTCTTGTTTTGAATGTGATTTAGTTTGGTGACTTGGTAGGTGACTTAGTGACTTGAAATTTACTAAGTGTAGGTACTTTAAAGGTGATTTTTTTTGTTTTGAATGTGGTTTAGTTTGGTTATTTGGTAGGTGACTTAGTCACTTGAAATTGATAAAGTGTAGATACTTTAAAGGTGAATTCTTGTTTTGAATGTGATTTAGTTTGGTGACTTGGTAGGTGACTCAGTCACTTGAAATTTACTAAGTGTAAACACTTTAAAGGTGAATTTTTTGTTTTGAATGTGGTTTAGTTTGGTAACTTGGTAGGTGACTTAGTCACTTGTAATTGATAAAGTGTAGGTACTTTAAAGGTGAATTTTGTTTTGAATGTAGTTAAGTTTGGTGACTTGGTAGGTGACTTAGCCACTTGAAATTGATAAAGTGTAGGTACTCTAAAGGTGAGTTCTTGTTTTGAATGTGGCTTAGTTTCGTGACTTGGGTGATGACTTAGTGAGTTAAAAATATTGAAGTTTAGGTACTTGAAATATGAATTTTTGTTTTGAATGTGGTTTAGTTTGTTGTTTTAGAAGGTGACTTTGTCACTTGAAATTGATTATGATGTAGGTACTTTTTCATTTTGAATTTAGGTACTTGAAATGTGAACTTTTTGTGACTTGATCTAATTAGTTGAATCTGATTGATTGTGTAGATGAAACTTGATTATAGGTGGATATATTAACGGAATAATGATAATAGAATGGGTTTTAGGGAGAAATTTATTAAAGGTGTCAGATGATTTGTTGAACATGCTAAGACACTTGATGTTTGGTCACGTTTTCGGGCTATTCATTGTCCTTGTATTAGATGTGATAGTATAAATCTTTTAAAAGAAGAAGTTGTGAAGGAACATCTTTATAGAAGGGGGTTTCACGAGGACTTTTTAAGATTGCGTATGGTGATGTTGAGCAAAGTAACTTTGTTGTTGGAGAAAGTAGTAGGTCTGCAGGGCATAATGAAGATCAAGATACTAGGATGATAGAAATGGTGCACGATACTTTTGGGATGGAACATGGGGGCGACTTTAGGAAAAATGTTGAAGATGTTCCTAATAGAGAAGTGGGCAAATTCTATGAACAATTGCATGCTGCTAGTCATTCTTTGTTTGATGGGTGTTCGCACTCTCGTTTGTCTGTTACTGTTAGATTATTAAGTATTAAATCTGACTGAAATATTGCTGAAGGAGGAATGGAATCAATGATAGACCTTATTAAAGAGTTAGTTGATCCCGCCTTAGAGGTTCCTGATTCTTTCTATAAGGCAAAATGATTGGTGTCAAAGTTAGCTCTCTCCTCGATTAGAATTGATTATTGTGAGAATGGCTGCATATTATACTTTAAGGAAGATGCTAACCTAGAGTCCTGTAAGTTTTGTCAGCATCCTCGATATAAGCGTGGTTGTAGTGGAAATAAAATTGCTATTAAGGTGATGCATTATTTACCTCGAATACCATGGTTGAAGAGGTTGTATGCTTCAAACAACTCAGCTCCTCATATGAGATGGCACATTGAAAATAGAAGGCCCACTGGTGTTATGTGTCATCCATCTGATGGAGAGGCTTGAAAGCATTTTGATGCAACTTATTCAGATTTTGTAGCTGAGCCACGGAATATTTATTTGGGATTATGTGCAGATGGCTTCTCTCCCTTTTCAGTTGGTGTTGTGCCATATTTATGTTTGCCTGTATTTATCACCTCGTATAATCTTCCTTCTGAAATATTGATGACTAGTCCCTATATATTTTTGAATTGTGTTGTTCCTGACCCACATAATTTAAAAAATGGAATAGATGTCTACTTGCAACCTTTGATCGATGAACTTTAATTTTTATGGCATGAAGGGTTGAAACTTGGGACATCTCACTTAAATAGAATTTCAATTTGCATGCATATCTAATGTGGACTGTTAATGATTTTCCTGCTTATGGAATGTTATTTGGGTAGATGACAGCTTAAAAGTTGGCTTGTCCATACTACATGGAAAAAACAAAATCTTTCACATAGAGACATGGCAGGAAAAATTCATGGTTTGATTGTCATCGCTGTTTCTTTCCATCTGATCATGAATTTAGGAGACTCAAAAATGCATTCAGAAGGAATAGAAAGGAACATGATGGTCCATCTCCAAGGCTATCTGGTCATGACATCTGGGAGATAGTTCAGGATTTGCCTAAAGTCAGCGAGGAACCATTGTATAGGATGGATGGATATGACGTTTCACATAACTGGACTAAGCAAAGTATATTTTGGGAATTGGAATATTGGCCAGATAATTTACTTAGACATAATGTTGATGTCATGCATACTGAGAAGAACTATTTTGACAATTTTTTCAACACAGTTATAGATGTCACTGGCAAAACAAAGTATAATTTTAAGACCAGACTTGACTTACCAGAATATTGAAAATGCAGAGAATTACACTTTCAGGAGGGGCCCTATGGCAATGTTCTTAAGCTCAAGGCTAGTTTTACATTCAAGGGAGTGGGTCCAAAGTTTGAAGATGCCTGATGGATATGCCTCAAATTTGGAAAAGAGGGTTGATATGGCACAAGAAATCTTGCATGGAATGAAAAATTGTGATTGTCATGTTTTCATGGAACAATTTCTTCCAATAGCTTTTATTATTTTACCTGAAAACATATGGAAACCAATAGCAGAGATTAGTTTGTTCTTCAAAGACTTATGTGCCACCACATTAAAAGAAGAAAATCTGGCGCGAATGGAAAATAATATTGTTGTTATCACAAACAAGTTGGAGAAAATTTTTCTGCCAGTGTTCTTCGATGTGATGAAACATCTTCCCATTCACCTTGTACACGAAGCTCGACTAGGCGGTCCAGTTCAAACTAGGTGGATGTATCCATTCGAACGGTACGAAATTATAACATATTTAAATTCATACATATTTTTTTTTAATATAGTAAACATATAATCTTAAGATTGTGCAGGACAATTGGAAAATTTAAAAGGGGTCCTAAAAGCAAACATAGGGTGGAAGACTCTATAGTTGAGGCATATCTTGCTAGAGAAACGTCTCAATTTTGTTCATACTACTTTCGTGATGAAGTTGCTTGTTCAAGAAATAGAACAAATCATCATCAGAACGATGAGAATGAGCCTCATTTGCAACCGATATCAATTTTCAATCAATCTGGTTATAAGTCTAAAAAGATCATATTTCGCTGGCTCACTCACACGGAGCGCAAATCAGAAACTTTGTATGTTTTGCTGAATTTCTCGAAAGTTAAGCCCTTTCTGAAGTAAGGAGAATAAAATTTTAACATATCTTATTTATTTACTCATTCCCTTAAGGAAACTAATTGTGTTTCGCATGTTGGATCTTCAGTTCATTTAAGACTCAATTCCACGAAAATCAAGTGTGTGAATCCTTTGCAACATGGTTTACATATGAGGTTCGTAAGTGTATTAATATTTCTACAAATTTTAAACATTTACACATTCCTCAACTAACACACACGCACACACATATATATATATGTATGTATGTATGTATAATATTTTTAGGTACTCCAATCACCAAATGCAGCCGTATACAATCAGTTCTTGAGAGATATTTCTTTGGGTCCAGTTGAAGCTCATGCAATGTCCCATTATACAGTAAATGGATTTAAAATTTTCACCGAAGAACACTCTAGAACAAGGAAAACAAACAATAGTGGTGTTTGGGTTAAGGGTGATGATGATGTTGATTACTTTGGTATCATACACGGGATCTTAGAACTGGAGTATGCTGGTTTTTCAATAAAAAAATTGTCCTTTTTCGATGTAAGTAGTTTGATCCAAGCACAAGAGGCACAAAAGTACATAAGGAGCATAACATAATTGAAGTGAAGCACAATAGGTGTATTATTGGTTCTAGCGCAATATGCTAAGTGGTTTAAGTGAGGTGATCCTGTTTACGATCCATTTGTTCTAGCGCAAAATGCTAAACAAGTGTATTATGCTCCTTATCCATTGCACAGTGATAAGTCTGATTGGTGGGCTGTAATCAAAACAAAGCCTATAGGACGGGTGAAAGTGGAGAATGTGCTGGAGACTGTGTATCAAAATAAAATGCAGATTGATCACCAGCTAGTGGACATTGACCTAGTGGATAGTTTGAATCACCCAAAAAATATATTTAAAAAAGGTAATATTGCGGAAGAAGAGGCTGAGTGGGTAGGATATGGGGAAACTTCCGAAGAGAGTGAATGGCTTAGTGGAGAATCTTCAGGAAAGGAGGATTAATTTGTGTAGGTTGTATTTATTATGTATTGATGTCTTTATGCTTTGTACTATATATTGACCTTTATGTTTCTTGTTTAAGATTGATATGTAATATACTGTGTAAGATTGTTGTTTTCACTTTTCCATAATTTTTATAGGAATAAAAATATTTTTGTCTATCTCGTGTTGTTGGAGCAATTTGAAATATGAATTAGTAACTTAAAATGTTTTCTTATATATTTATTTTGTAGGAACTAACTACTTGTTAACTTTGCATAATTTAAATTTTAGGCAAAGGTGACAAAGGTTAGGGAAAAGTTGATCCTACAAAAACGAAAAAAAAAAAAAACCTCCGCCTTATAGACGACCGATAGGTATTCATATATCTGAGGGTCGATTTGCTAACGCGCCAGCATGACCCTCATATTCTAGGTCGTCTCAGCATTCGGTTCCTGCTCCTACGCATGTGGGGCCACTTCATGGGTCTACTCCGACTCATTCTGCTTCTATCATCATGCCACCGCCATCACAGTACTATCGGTCAACTCCTGGCACATCCGGATATCTACCATCGCCAATACCCTCCTATAGCAGTCACCCAGATTCGCCTAGTGATTCTGTTGGATCTATTAGGTTTTCAGATCTTCATCTTGGAGGCAATCCATCCGGTGCTTCAGATTCGCTCACGCCAGTACATCCACCAACACTTGATCAGCGACCTGGAGACAGAGATGATTATGGGAGGCGTTATCTTATTCCATATGGAACAGGGTAAAATTTCTAAATATAATAACATTATTCATTTTTCATTACTATATTATTATGCTCTATGAAATTACTGTTTCATCTTATGTTTTAGCTTTAAGTCGGATGCTGGAGTTGGAAAAATTGCGAGTAAATGCATTTGTCGGCACTTCAATGACTACTGGACCAGTTGGCAAAAGGTTTCAGAAAATGACAGAAAAAATGTTTAATGAATTTCAGGTAAGGATTTAACTTATCGACTACTTAACACATTGTTAGAACAAAAAATTGAATATTATATTTTTATTTTTATTGTAGAAATATTACTGGTGGAATGAAGCGAATGAATGTTCTATAAGGAGGAGTTTTTCTTGAAGAGCTAGATCCAGATTTAACGGTTTGTTGGATTATGCCAGAGCCAACATGATACGACCAGGTTTATACTCGAAACTATATGGCAACAGTATATTTGCTATTGGAATAGCAAAGAATACCAATCGTTGAGAGACAAAGGAAAGAAAGCCCGGACATCATCCAAGGGTGGCTCTCACTACAAGAAAGTAGATATTTGCCAATTGTTTTTTTTGTTTCCATATATTAAATATTGTTGTCAAAAGTACTTTTAGCAACGACAAAAAAATTATTGCATGTTGTTGCAATAACTGTCGATGCTAAAAGTTTAAGCAACAACATTTTATGTTGTTGCCAAAGGTTGAGTTAATGCAACAAAATATATTGTTGCCACAAATCATATTTCGTTGGTAAAAGGTAACATAATTGTGGCTTATGGAAATATTTAGCAACCAAAATTATTGTTTCAATGAAATTAAATTTATTCCAACGACATTAGTTGTTGCAAAACAATGGCGGGAAGGGTGCGTAATTAGTAATTTGTTTTAAATAATTTTAGCAACAATTATTATTATTATGGCCATAACACTAGTTTTTGCCAACAATATTATTATTTAAGCTTATGTATAAATAATATTCTATTATACAACTTCTGAATAATTGCTACATACACAATTCAACAATATTCTATTATACAACTTCTGAATAATTGCTACATACACAATTCACTCCTAAAAAAATTCATGAATGAAAATATAAGTATATTTGCAAAGGTTAGTACATAGTACTAGTACAAAAAATTGATGTACTAAATACTTCCTTAACTTCAAAAACTAAATACTTGTGAAAAAATATGTTGCTACTTAACCAAAAAAAATAATAACATTAAGAAATGCAGGCTCATAAACTATAATCTAATAGTAGCCCAATAACAAATCATCTTCGAAGAACTTGTTTGTTAAATAACGAAGTGTATTGCCAACCATGATATTCGTCAACTCATGTTCATCCTACAAAAGAAGATAATAAAATTGCATTTTCCTAAAAGGAGGCTATAAAGTACACATGTAGATTAAAATATTTATGCTAACGAATTATTTAACAATAAATTTATAACCAAGCTAAAGCCAAGAAATCATTAAACCAGACTATGCATCATGAGACATAAGAAGAGAGTTAACTACTGACTATAAATAGTGCATATAATTATAAAATCATATTAGCTATTTCTTTGTTCTCTTCTACTTTCTTTTCTCCTATGTACAAATACTTTTTACACAAGATTTGAGTGTTTCTAATAGAATACAACATAATAAATTCCTACAAGTGTGGGTTAAGGGAAACTAAGGGTAAAGTGTACATAAACCTTATCCCTACCTTATGGAGATAGAAATATTATTTTTAATAGACTCTCAATTATTTATACAACCTTAGCATCCTCAAAAACAAAAATAAAAACAAAAGAAGAGAATCCAAGTGTTCAACAATACCACATCCCCAACCTCCTCCAAATGAAGACCACATATTAGTGACAGTCTATGTCTATAATTGCACTCTTTTTTTTTATTATTATTATTTTATTTCAAAATCTCTAAGGAAAATCATAATAAAGTATCAATAACACTAACTAGGAAAAGCATAATAAAGTATCAATAACATTATAATTGCACAGTAACTAGTCGTACATAAGCAAGTGAAAACAAAAATAAATGAAATCAATGAGTACAATATACATATATAGTGCCATAATCTTCAAAAAGGTATCCAAAAATCAACTTGAATCCTTGTGGAATAACTTTTGATTCTTAACTAAACAAGTGGAATCAATAAACTAAGCCTCAACCCAAACTAAATCGGTATAAACAATTTGGAACCGTTTACATATTCACTTTATTTAGGCATCCATCATAATGAAATTCATTATAAACCAACTGGTACTTCATAAGAATAGAGTTTCAATAAGTAGAGACAAAATGAAAAGGAACATAGAATTACTAAATGCAATATACTTAAAGAATATCATACCTTTCGGAGGCATCATAAAACCAATGTGAATTCCTTTGAATCACTAAAATCTGAATGCAACATAGATAAAGTAAGAAATGTGAGAAAATTAGCAAGCTAACTCCAGCAGCAAAAAAAAAAGAGATAGGGCTAGGTTAGCATTTTTGTTAACGACAGGTGTAGCAGCTCAATAATCTTAAAGAGGCATAACATAGTAAAAAACAGAGACATCAATATCGATATTCTCAAAACCACCAAGCCTCACCAAACATCATCCTTGAATTTGTCCCTCTATCCTAAGCTTTCAAAGCAAAACAAACAGTGCCACATGATTTTAGAATCATCTTCTCGAAATGTGCTCTAACAGAATTTGGCTTTGATGACTCATCCCCTATTGACCCTTCATCATATCTCCTAGAAATGTATGTGGGCATTGAGCTCTGAGGGTCCCTCTCTCAATCATACACGAGGATGAAAACAATGAAAATTGTACTTTTAATATTAAATTAACAACAACAACATACCGGTGTAATTTCACAATTAGAGAGGGTAGAATATACATAAACCTTACCTTGACCTTAGAGGTGAGATAAAGAGGCTACTCCCGATAGAAAACCGCCTCAAGACACTTTTAACATTATCAATAACAAAAATTAAAACAAAAAAATAAATAGATCCAGCAAGGGTCCCAATCCACACCCCAACCCCCTCTCCCCCCACCCCCCACCCCACACCCCACCTACTATAATTTCAAGAATAAAAACTTTTTATCTTATACTCAACTGTAGTTTCTATAGTTAATATACAAATATCAATCCTCAAGCTTTTAAATCATATGAATCAATCGAACATTCATATCCAGCCGAACATTATAACCCATATAGAAATTTACTAGGATTAATATGCAAATAATTAAAATCACAGAAAGAACAAAAACAAAAAGAAAATGACAACAACAAATGAAAAAAAGATACAAAATTGAAAGGCGAGAAAGAATTATTTGCTCACATGGGTCCGACTTGTTTCTACAAATTTGAATGAATGGTATAAGAAATTAATTGAAAGTGATATTTTAGAAGCAATTAAAATAAGAACTGAAGAAACTTACCAATTGAAACCTTAATTTCTTTTGTGGGAAGCCAAGTCATTCAAATCTCTAACTGGCACACTAATGAAATTCAAAAGGAAAAGTAAAAGAGAAAATCTAAACTGAATGAAAGTGAGGAAGGAAAATTGAGTAAAAAGGAAAAAAATAAGAAATTTTTTTTCCGCTTCTACTTTTGCTAAAATTTGAGAGAGGTTAGTTATTTTATTTTTATTAGCAAAAAATAAATAAAATTGTAGGAAATTTAAATATTTTAGCAACAATCAAAAATACGTTTAGCAATAATAAAAATATATTGTTGCAAGTATATTTATATTTTAAATTATTTTATTAATCCATGATATTTGGCAACGAGATTAAAAGATTTGGCAACAAAAAAAAGTTAGTTGTTAAAAATTTCATTCTATGCCAACAATAAAATTAAGTTCTTGCCAATTATTAAATTTGGCAATAATATTTTGCTTGTTGGCAAAAAGTTGTTGCCGATTCTATACTTTTTTGTAGTGTCTCTATATACTGCGGGTGCAGTTAGTATGATTGTTGTGGAGAAAAAAATTGTATGTAACTTTTACAGTTTTAATTGTTGTTTCTATTTAAATTTTTAATTATTTGAACATTAATAATTTTTATATATGCAGGAAAAAGAAAAGGGTAGGAAAATACCACATGATGGGCTATTCGAGGAGAAGCATGTGAAGAAGTAAAAGAATCCAACTGATGAAGAGCCTCGTGCAAAAGCTGCCCATATAAGAATCAAATTATGAATTTATGAATTTTTTTTTCAAACTTGATATTATTCAAGTAAAAGTACTTTAATATTTTTTTACAATTAATTTTAACTTTACTTTGAATATAGAACAAATATAAGCAACTCGTTAGTGAGTATCGTAGTACTCAGCCTCCTGAAAGTCAGGGTGACCCAATACCTGGACATGTAGAAGAAGAGTTATGGCAAGAAACTGTGGGTCCTGCGGTGTAACGCCCTGAGTCTGTACCCCGAACGCTACACGGTGCTAGCGATCCTGAAGGACCACCAGCTAACCCATGACTGATACCTGTTGGGAGAACTGAATAATAATAATAACACTGTGATAACAATATAACTGATATAAATGCGGAAGTTAGGCTAAAACCGCCATAAGGTTCATAACTGAAAATCAATACTGAATACTAAAAGCTGAATATAGTAAACTGAAACAACTATTTGAAATACTCAAGTCCGAAAGCCTCCAACTGTCTGAATTATGGAATTGATGGGACAATCCCCCAACTAACTCCAACTACTAAAAACTGTACTGAAATAATACTCTGTCCTCGAACTATGAGGACTCACTACAACGTCTGTTGCTGATAGGCTGGGCTGCTAAGTACGGTCAGGAGCCCGTGCGTCTGAACCTATGATATAAGACATCATAGTGTAAAAGAAAGGTATGCGCCAGTACTTTGACTGTACTAGTATGCTAAGTGAGGTAGACTGATATGCAAGGGTTCATATGCATGAACAATAACTGACTGAGTAACATGATCGTAACTGAATAAGAGAATATACATGAATACATAAACTATAACTGAGATCATGTTAACACTGGTTACTGCGTTCTGGATACTAATTAACTGGTATCTGAGTCTACTGATACTATAATACTGATAACTGAGTAATTGTTTCTGACAATCCTGAATCTATAGAACTGAACTGTGTTCTATACTGAGCTGGGTGACTGTATTTGACAGTCCTGATTCTGTAGAACTAAACTGAGTTCTATACTGAGACTGAAACTAAAATTGTGGGAGGTAATCATCTAACCGACATACCCCTCTCTGAATGGATTAGGGTCCAACATGTAGCCCCAGTTAGAAGGGTATCAGTACCGTGCCACGAGACAAGACAAGTTGTGATTTAACCCTCTCTGACAGGAAGCTCTGTCATCAACCCTCACTGGCAGGAAAACTCATACGAGATGTATCAACCCTAGTCTGGCAGGAAGATATCTCAACCTACGCTGGATACATTCTGTAACACTGGGATTACTACTAAGGATCAAACTCTCTATTGGCAGGAATACCTCTATCCCTGAGTTCGCTCGGTGCTGAATCTAACTCCCAACTGAATAAACACTGAACTGATTTATAGTACGTACTAGGATTGACTGAACTATTACTGATTGTACTGTCTAACTGAAATGAACTGAGTTCACTGGGTTTCGCTAATTGATGGAGTTCTACTGAATTCGGTTAACTGACTGAATACTACTGAGTTCTGGAACTGACTGAGTACACTGAATTCTGAACTGCATATTGAACTGAAACTGGACTGATTATTGAGTACTACTGTTCGTAACACTACCGAAATTATTCTGTGACAACTGTAGATCTAGGTAAACAGCAAAATTTTTGGGTAACGAATACCCCCAGGACTCGATAGCATAACTTATACGACATAGCACAATGTTGAAACATGATAACTAATTTCTTGATCACTAATCATTCATTGGGTCATTTTGACAAACACTTGCATGACATGAACTTATATACATACTAACATGATATGATTACACTACTCAACCCACATGAACAATTCATCAATCACTTGAAAAATATAATTTATGCACATGACTGTAGTATAACATGCAAGCATCATAATCATAACCCCAACTTAACAAATTCAATGGCTTTAACATGAATTCACATGATACTACACACATGATAATCAATTCCACATAAAACTTGTAATAAACCATGGATTAAAAACCCAATTAACATTAAAATCATGAATACACTTACATCCAATCATGGAAATCATGAAATCAATCTACTTGAAGTTTTAAAAGAGTTTTTTGGACTCCAAGGGTGGAAGAAACCCTTGAATGAACACTTCACATACCTTAATGCTTGAATTCTTGAAGATTGATAGTGAAATTCTTGGGATTTGAATCTTGAATAGAAAGCCCTAGGATTTGTTCTTGAGCAATTTGAGAGAGAATGAGTGTAATTTGCTTAAGGAGAGCTGAATTTCATGTTTTTGGGGTTGAATAGCCATGCGAAAATATCCCATTTACCCTGGAGGACGCGGAATCTTAATGACTGAAAAATGACTTAGTGATACGCAGATCGACGCATTGCGTCTATGGGATCAACGCTATGGCCAACGCATCATATCGAGTCCATGTCGGTTTACTAAAAATTACGTTGGGAGATGGGGTACGATATTTATCGACGTGATAGGCGACACGGCGTGTCGAGATTGTGTTGATACACTGGTTTGGACTCCCAAACGTGCCTCAAATTATGTCTAAAAAATCTGAAACTCGTCCGAGAACCCGTACTGACATTCCTGATCATGAATCAACCTAAAGATCAATATTTAACGGCTATAAGGGTCACAAACTGAGATCGCTAACCTAAGGCTAACATAATTCTAAGTGTAAACACTTAGCTGGAATTTTCTAAGTATGGGATCCCGTATCAAGCTCCAAGGGCTGAATTAAGCTTAGAATTTTGCGGAGTCTTATAATATCTCCCCCTTGGAAACACTCATCCTCGAATGGGACTGATTAAACTGAGGGAACTGATAGACTGATCTTGCTTACTAAGCATGCATACTGAAACATGGTTTCATGACTGAAACTACTGATATACTGACTTATCATATTGAACATGTAACATGCATATCTGAACTAAATTCTAGAAGCATGACATATGACTGAGCTATTTCATAAAGATATGCATGATATGAAAATATTATGCAACTGGACTGATATCGAACTCATTAAAGAGATCTAAATATGGAACTGGTTTAATTCAAGAAAAACTGTTACCTTGAGCCGAGTCTGAGTTTGCGGAGAAGAGGTAAGGATACTTGGTCTGCATATCTGCCTCTGCTTCCCAAGTAGCTCCCTCAATGGACTGATTCCACCGAAGAACTTTTACTAGAGGGACTTCTTTGTTCCTCAGTCTGCGAATCTAAAAATCAAGGATTTCGACTGGAATTTCCTCATAAGAGAGGCTTTTCTAAACATCTATACCCTCTACAAGGACTACAACTGTTGGGTCACCTATACATTTCTTAAGCAAGGATACATGAAACACTGGGTGCACTGAAGCTTAGTCTGAAGGTAACTCAAGATCGTAAGCTACCTTTCCAAAATGGTTGAGAATTCCGTAAGGGCCAACATATTGGGGACTGAGCTTTTCTTTCTAGCCAAACCTCTTCACTCCTTTCATAGGAGATATTTTCAAATACACATAGTCACCTGTCTCAAACTTGAAATCCTTTCGGTGCACATTAGCATACGATTTCTGTCTGCTCTGAGTTGTCTGAAACCTTTTCCTGATCAACTAAACTTTTTCTAAGGTATCAAATACCAAGTCAGGGAACCCACTTCAAACCAATCAATGGGGATCTACATCTCCTCCCATAGAGCGCCTCAAACGGATCCGTTTGAATGCTGAAATGATAACTATTGTTATATGCAATCTCAATCAAGGGCAAGTGGTCATCCCAACTACCCTTAAAGTCAATGGCACACACCCTTAACATATCTTCCAAAGTTTGAATGGTCCTTTCTGCTTGACCATCTGTCTGTGGATGAAAAGCTGTATTGAGGTGGACTTGGGTACCAAGACCCTTTTAGAAGGCTTCCCAGAAATAAGAGGTAAACTGCATATCTCTATCTGAGATTATGGATAACGGAACTCCATGCAATCTAACCAGCTCTCTGATATAGAGCTTAGCATAATCCTCGACTAAAAAAGAGGTATGGACTGGTAGGAAATGAGTTGACTTGGCCATCCTGTCTATGATAACCCATATAGAATTATGCTGACGAGGAGTATGAGGCAAATCTGTCACAAAGTCCATGTTCACATCTTCCCATTTCCATGTGAGAATACTGAACTCCTGCATCGACCCACTAGGCTTCTAATGCTCGATCTTAACCTGCTGACTTGTCGAGCATTTATCCAAAAATTCTGTAATATCTCTCTATATCCTACTCTACCAATAGACTTCCCGCAAGTTGCGGTACATCTTAGTGGCCCCTTGATAAATAGAGTAGCGCATACCATGCGCTTCTGCAAGAATCTGCTGCCTCAAGTCATCTACACCTAGCACACATAGCCGACCCTGGCAACACAATACACCATCTCCCCCTTCGGAGAAAACCTCTACCTTCTGATCTATGACTGATTCTTTCAACTTAACTAAACTGGGATCCCTATCCTACTTTTCCTTCACCTTGGAAACCAGAGATGATTCTAAACTAGTCTACTTCCATACACTACCTTCTGCTGAATCTACTAAGCAGACACCTAGTAGAGCAAGCTGATGGACTTCCTGAGCTAACTTCTTCTTATCATCATCCATGTGAGCAACACTACACATAGACATCCTACTGAGAAAATCAACCACTACATTGGCCTTGTTCGGATGATATAGAACACTCATGTCATAGTTTTTCGATAGCTCCAACTACCTTCTCTGATAGAGGTTTAGGTTTTTCTGAGAGAACACATACTGGAGGCTCTTATGGTCTGTAAACACATCAATGTGTACCCCATACAAATAGTACCTCCAAATCTTTAAGGCAAATACTACAACTACTAACTCAAGATCATGAGTGGGGTAGTTCTTCTCATGGGGCTTAAGCTGTCTAGAGGTATAGGCTATGAACTTACCCCTCTGCATCAATACACACCCTAAACCAACTCTGGAGGCATCACAATATACCACAAACCTTTTTGAACCATCCGGTAAAGTCAAAACTGGGGCTGTAGTGAGTCAAGTCTTCAACTCCTGAAAACTCTTTTCACAAGAATCTGACCACAGGAATTTGACTTTCTTTTGAGTCAATCTAGACATAGGGGATGCCATAGATGAAAATCCTTCAATAAACCATCGGTAATAACCGAACAAGCCCAAGAAACTTCTGATATCTGATGAAGATATGGGTCTGGGCCAGTTTCTCACTGCTTCGGTCTTTTGAGAACCCACTCTAATGCCATCATCGAAAACGACATGGATGAGAAAAGCTACTGACCTTAGCCAAAATTCGTACTTACTGAATTTGGCGAATAGCTGATGGTTTCTGAGAGTCTGTAATACTATTTTGAGATGGTCTGCATGACCATGCTCACTACGGGAGTAGACAAGAATGTTATCAATGAAGACTATGACGAACATGTCCAAGTACTGCTTGAACACATGATTCATCAAGTCCATGAAAGCTACTGGGGCATTGGTAATAGAAAATGACATGACAAAGAATTCGAAGTGACCATACCAAGTTTTGAAAGCTGTCTTTGGGATGTCACATTCTCTAACTCTGAGCTGATGATATCCTGATCTGAGGTCTATCTTAGAAAAATAACTGGCACCCTGAAGTTAGTCAAACAAGTCATCGATTCTGGGAAGTGGATACTTGTTCTTGACCGTGACATTATTTAACTGACAGTAGTCAATGCATATTCTGAGAGAACCGTCTTTCTTGTGCACGAATAGAACTGGTACACCCCACGGGGATACACTGGGTCTGATGAATCCCTTATCTAAGAGATCTTTCAACTGGTCTTTTAACTTCGTGAGTTCTGCTGGAGCCATTCTATATAGCGTGATAGAGATGGGCTGAGTATATGGAAGAAAGTTGATTCCGAAGTTGATATTCCTTTCAGGAGGAACTCTGGGAAACACATTTGGGAATTCACATGCTACTAATACTGACTCGAGGGTAGGGGTTTTTGAACTAGAGCCTCAGACTCGAACGAAATGATAAACACATCCCTTAGATATTATTTTTCTGTCCCAAAGGTAGGAAACAAGCTGACCCCTGAGTGCTGAGGTACTACCCCTCAATTCTAGGATAGGATCATTTGGAAACTAAAATTGGACAATTCTATTTCTGCAATCAACTGAGGCATAGCATGAATGAAGCCAATCCATGACGAGAATGACATCAAAATTTGTCATCTCTAATTTTACTAAGTCTACTGAAGTGACTTTCTGAGATACCATAATCGAGCAGTTCTTGTATACTCATCGGGCTATGATCGATTTAACCACTGGGGTAAAGACTGAAAAAGACTCTGCTAGAATTTTGGGACTGACTCCGAAGGCAACAACTATGTGAAAAGTTACAAAGGACAAGAAAGCTCCTGGATCTAGCAAAGCATAAACATATAAATGATAAACTTATAACGTACCAGTGACCACATCAGGAGAACTCTCCTGATCATGTCGATAGAGTGCATAAAGTCTGTTTAGGTGTTGCCCACTGGTGGCACTGGAAGCGGCACCCTGCTGATTTGGGCGACCAGACTGAGTTGGGAGACTATTATGCTGACTCTACGAACCCACCTGAAGACACTGTCTGACCCTGTAGCCTGGCTTGACATATCCAAAACATACATCGCTGCCAGCACTACAGACACCCTGATGGTTTCTGCCATACTTCTGGCAGAGATGATTTGTTCAGGCACTCCTAATACTACCCTAGGGTTTAGGGCCTGGTGCCCTATCTCTATTGTCGTCTCTGAATTTTATTACTGGAGTACTTTCTGAGGACTGAGCTAGAACTAAGGATTTTGAGAGGAGCTGAGAACGATTACCACCCCTGACTTAGGCTGGGTAAAGTTAAAACTACCTGTTCTAGCTTTGTTATTCTCCCTCTCCTTGTCTTTATTCTTATGCCTCCATTATCCGCTGAACATGGACCATGAGCCTTGATATATCCATCTTCTTAATTAACATTGCGGTCCTACACTCCTTGATAACACTATTAGACATACCAGACACAAACTTACTCATCTTAGATCTGCTATCCGCTACCACATGAGGGGCATATCTGGATAACTGAGTAAACTTAAGAGAATACTCATGTACTGTTATGTTGCCCTGTTTCAGATTTATAAACTCTAAAACCTTCACTTTCCTCAACTCTAGCGGGAAGAACCTATCCAGAAAAGCAATAGCAAACACCTTCCATTCTATGGGCCCTACATCTGCGACCCTCTCTGCTTTCCACTATTTGAACCATGAGTGAGCCAAATCCTGTAACTGAACTGCGGCCAAATCAGCACTCTCACTAGCGATTACCCCCATGGTATCTGTGACCTTCTGCACCTGATTAAGGAATTCCTGTGGGTCCTCATTTGACTTATACCCGATAAATAATGGGGGATTCATTCGGGTGAAGTCTCGAATCCTCTCTACTGTAGTATTGGCCACTGGGTTGGTCGGAACAGCAGCTGAGCATTCATTCTGGGCTGCTACTGAATTGGCTAGAGTAGTAAATGCGGCCCTGAATTCTGCATGGAAAACATGCTCGTCCAGAGGATCTGCCTAGATGGGCTGAGAGGATGGCTGATTTCCTGTTCTTCTTTTGTTCTTCTTGGGAGGTATATTTTATAAACGAAATGATGAAAAGTATTAGACTGAGAGTGTTAACTTGGTCTTATACTCTCTCGCACTACATAAATACTGAAAGAAGGGAAACTTTTCCTAAAATATCTTGTAGCCTCTTGTCCATAAGTGTGACGCGCTACACACCCATGCAGAAGACTCTACTTGATATGACTTTCAGACTTCCTAGGGCTCTGTTAAACCTTAGGCTCTGGTACCAAGTTTGTAACTCCCTGAGTCTATAACCCGAATGCTACACGGTGCTAGCGACCCTGAAGGACCACCAACTAACCCATGACTAGTACCTTCTGTGAGCACTGAATAATAATAATAACACTGTGATAACAATATAACTGATATAAATGTGAAAGTTAGGCTGAAATCGCCATAAGGTTCATAACTAAAAATTAATACTGAATACTAAAAGCTGAATACTATAAACTGAAATAACTGTCTGAAATACTCTAGTCTGAAAACCTCTAACTATCTGAATTATGAAGTTGATGGGACAATCCCCTAACTAACTTCAACTACTAAAAATTGTACTAAAATACTGAAATAATGCTATATCCTCGAACTATGAGGACTCACCACTAAGTCTGCTGCTGATAGGCTGGGCTGCTAAGTACGGTTAGGAGCCCGTACATCTAAACCTATGATATAAGACATCATAGTGCAAAATAAATGTATGCATCAGTACTTTGAATATACTGGTATGCTAAGTGAGGTAGGCTAATATTCATGAAGAATAACTGACTAAGTAACATGAATGTAACTAAATTAGAGAACATACAAAAATACA
The DNA here is from genome assembly GCA_030864215.1 of Capsicum pubescens. Lineage (NCBI taxonomy): Eukaryota > Viridiplantae > Streptophyta > Magnoliopsida > Solanales > Solanaceae > Capsicum > Capsicum pubescens. The sequence continues at coordinate 242,980,417 of CM061549.1, read as the reverse complement.
TAAACCATAACTGAGATCATGTTACCACTGGTTACTGCATTATGGAGACTAATTAACTGGTATCTGAGTCTACTGATACTGTAATACTAATAACTGAGTGACTGTTTCTGATAGTCCTGATTGGTAACTGGATGACTATTTCTGACAGTCCTGATTTTGTAGAACTGAACTGTGTTCTATACTGAGCTGAGTGACTGTATCTGATAGTCCTGATTCTGTAGAACTGAACTGAGTTCTATACTGAGACTGAAACTAAAATTATGGGAGGTAATCATCTAACCGACATGCCCCTCTCTAAATGGATTGGGTTCCAACCTGTAACCCCAGTTGGAAAGGTGTCAGTACTGTGCCACAGGTAAAGACAAGTTGTAAGTTAACCCTCTCTGACAGAAAGCTCTTTCATCAACCCTCGCTGGCAGGAAAACTTTTACGAGATGTATCAACCCTAGTCTGGCAGGAAGATATATCAACCTACGTGGCTACGTAGTTTTATAATGCAGGGATTGCTACTAAGGGTCAAACCCTCTGCTGGAAGGAATGCCCCTATCCCTGGGTTCGCTCGGTGCTGAGTCTTACTCCTAACTGAATAGACACTAAACTAATTTCTAGTACATACTAGGATTGACTGAACTGTTACTGATCGTACTGTCTAACTAAACTGAGTTCACTGGGTTCCGCTAACTGACGGAGTACTACTGAATTCTGTTAACTGACTGAATACTACCGAGTTCTGGAACTGACTGAGTACACTGAGTTCTGAACTGTATACTGAACTAAGACTGGACTAATTATTTAGTACTACTGGTCGTAACACTACCGAGATTGTTCTGTGACTACTGTAGCTCTAGGTAAACAACTAAATTTTTGGGTATTTAATACACCCAGGATTCGATAGCATAACTTATAATACATAGCACAATCTTGAAACATGATAAATAATTTCTTGGTCACTAATCATTTATTGGGGCATTTTGACAAACACTTGCATGACATGAACTTATGTACATACTAACATGATATGATTACACTACTCAACCCACATGAATAATTCATCAATCACTTGAAAAGCATAATTTATGTACATGACTGTAATATAACATGCAAGCATCATAATCATAACCCCAACTTCACAAATTCAATGTCTTTAACATGAATTCACATGATGCTACACACATGATAATCAATTCCACATGAATCTTGTAATAAATCATGGATTGAAAAATCCAATTAACATTAAAATCATGAATACACTTACATCCAATCATGGAAATCATGAAATCAATCTACTTGAAGTTTTAAAAGAGTTTCTTGGACTCCAAGGGTGGAAGAAACCCTTGAATGAACACTTCACATACCTTAATGCTTGAATTCTTGAAGATTAAAGGTGAAATTCTTGGGATTTGAATCTTGAATGAAAAGCCTTAGGGTTTGTTCTTGAGCAATTTGAGAGAGAATAAGTGTAATTTGCTTAAGGAGAGCTGAATTTCATGTTTTGGGGGCTGAATAGTCATGGAAAAATATCCTATTCAGGCCTGAGGACGCAGAATCTTAATGATTGAAACTGACTTAATGACGCGCAGATTGATGCGTCGCATCGATGGGGTCGACGCAATGGCCAACACGCCGCATCGAGTCCGCGTCGGTTCACTAAAAATTGCACTGGGAGCTGGGGGAAAATATTCATCGATGCGATAGGCGATACGGTGCATCGAGATCGCGTCGATACACTGGTTTAGACTCCTAAACTTGCCTCAAACGATGTCCGAAAAATCTGAAACTCATCCGAGAACACCTACTGACATTCCTAATAATGAATCAACCTAAATATTGACATTTAACGATCGTAAGGGTCGCAAAATGAGATCGCCAACTTATGAAGGCTAACATAATTCTAAGTGGAAACACTTCGCTGAAATTTTATAAGTATGGGATCCCTTATCAAGCTTCAAGGGATGAATTAAGCTTAGAATTTTGCACGGTCTTACATGTAGTTAGAGGACATTACTATGGATACAACAAAAATTATTTTGGCGAGAGTGTTAGGTCTTCGTTCATCCTTACATCCTATACCTCTTCTGTTGATAGAGAAACCGTTGAATCACTAAAAAATATGGTTTCTAAACTCACTGAAGAGCTTGCTGCACAGAGAGAGAGAGCGCAGAAAGAGGAGGAAACAACATCACAAATCAGGATGCTGCAGGAGCAGTTCAGCTCTTTTATTCAATCTGCAAGGATTATTCCTCCATGTCCAGGTGATGCAGTTCGGGCTGCAAAAGGTCTAGGCCCACTGGATATATCAGCACAAATGAGGAATCAGATCTTATGTGTGCGGCTGAGGATGCGGAAGACGAAGACGATGACGATGAAGATGAGTGGCAGTTTTTGACTTTTGTATGTGTTGTAGTTTGAATTTGGACATTTTGTTGTAGTTTTTACACTTTTGTATGTTTTTAAACTTGTATTATATGTTAGTTGTGTGGGAATACACTTGGTATGTTTTTTTTGTAGTGTATGTTGGTTGTTTAATTTGTTTTGTTTTGTTGTTGTATTGTATGTTGTTGTTTCATTTGTTTGGCTAGTTGATTTTTTTATTTTTTTTAAATGACTAGAAAAACCGACCACTTGTGGTCGGTTTTCTGGAAAAATTTAAAGAAACCGACCACTTGTCATCGGTTTTTATAAATAAATAAATTAATTAAAAATTAATTAATTAATTTTAAAATAAAACTGACCAACCGACCAAAAAGCTACCACACTTTTACCGATCACGCAATTTGGTCGGTTTTGTGGTAAGAAATTCAGGAAAACCGACTACATGTGGTCGGTTTTTGTGGTGGTTTTCGTGTTTTCTTTTTAGTAGTGAGTGTCATGGTAGTTCGTGCATGGTCCAACCTTCAAAGACATGTATATCGTTGTATATATACAATCAAGTTTTTGATCGAATCAGGGCCTCCAATGCAAACAAGCTTAAGTTGATCCAGTAGATCGTAATGTCCATCATTGCGGCGACAATCTATCCGTAAGAAAAGAAACGTTGTTGAAGAATTTAATGAGGTAGATATCTATCCGCCATACGAATTTGGAGAAGAAGCTGGTTGAAGCTCGTGAAGAAGAGATTTTGAGACCGTTGAAAGGCTCAGTGAGAATCTTACTTCCGCAGATAAAGAAAAACAACATGTCGTTGACACTAAGATGCAGGAGGCTCTTGACACCCTTATTCAAGCTGAAGAGAAATCTCTGTGATGTCGTTGACACACAGAAGGTTCTTGATCCCCTTATTCAAGTTGAGAAGAAATTTGTTTATTCAGAGGTGAGATGTTGAATTGGATGCACATTATAGATTGTTAAGAAGATGATCCTTTTTTAAGAAAAAAAAATTCTCCGTGGAACTTTGTTTTAAGAAACATTTACGAGAGCAATATAGAGTTTGGCAATTAGTCATTCAACTACTCTTTAGTCTCATGGGCGCTTATTAATTCTCTGTATCTTATCTGCTCTATTTGTGTTCATTCCGTTTCAATAGTGAATAGTATGTTTTTTAAGACAAATTAGGGGTTCTCTTAAAGTTGGTTTCTTAAACCATACATTTTATTTCTACACAACAGTGCACATCTCTTGTCAAATTCAGAGTATTTTTGGCAAACACAAGATCTAATACAAGTTTAACAGCGAGAAGTATTTTGAAAATATTAAGTTAATCTAATTCAATTTAGCTTCAAATTAGATTAGTTAATTTGAATCTTGAGAAGTGAAAGTATCACATAAATTGTAAATAAGAGGGTTATATTATTCTAATACTTAAGCATTAAGATCAACTAAATTTTGTGTATACAAGTTCATGAATTCTTTCTTAATTTAAAAACTAATTAATACCCGAAAAATTGAAAATCGTATGATATTTTTTTTAGATGTGGGATTATTTATTATTTATTATAGAGTTGTATAATATATAGAAAGCAACCACAAAATTGAAAAAATCAAACTAGAAAACAGATATTTAGTGTAACTAAAAATCCATTAGATTTTTGGAGTTTCATTCTATGACTTTTGTTTTAAAACTCTTATCGCTTTTATGAAAGTAAGCTAATTTAATTTGTTATAATCTGAAACTTAGTAAAGAAAGAGAACTGAAGGAGAACATGTACAAAACTAGAAACAAAGTAGGCACTTTATCTCTCAAATTATATAATATTTAAACTATACACAATTTTATCTTATGTAATTTTTTTCTTTTGGAATAATGTAGACATCCATGTAGAGGCTCACTTAAATAAGAGCTCCTTTGCAAATGCAATTCTCATCATCATTGTTAATAAAAAGTCAAGATAAATTTCTTATTTTCAGAGATAATTTAGTCTTTGAGATATAATGATCGGTCATGTTGAATTTTTTCCCCATGAAGTGTTGATTATTATTTTTCAATAGTCTATTGTTTTACAAGTATTTGTGTAATTGATTGACGTGATATTTGGGCAGAGGCGGATCCAGAATTTCAAACTTGTGGGTTCCCAAGGGCTCCTTTCCTACCACTAAGTTCCTTTCCTACCACTAAGTTATCCCTTGGTTTAGTTATGGGTTCCCACCTATTAATATTTATAACTTTTGATAATTTTTCTATGTAATTTTAAGCCTTACGGTAGCGGGTGTGGATTCCCGGGAACCCACACCTTCTACTCTACATCCGCCACTGTATTTGGGCAGCCTTCTCAACAACTAAGAGATCTATTCGAAGAACATGGAGATTAGTTGCAACATACATATACTAAAATTATAAGAACACATATTTTGATCATTCAAATTAATGTAATATTACATATGATATAACTTCAGTTGCGATGCTATATACTTCAAGCATTTTGTATGAAATCTTTTATATTGATGTATCACATACTTGCAACACACGTATCCTAAATTAGTTATATAAAAGTGAGAAGGGCCCGAGAAATATCGTTTAATTTTTTTTACCCTTTATCAAAAAACTTTATAATAGATAAAATATTTTTTTCACTTTTTTTTTAAAATTATTATTTGATTATTTTTATAATAACCAGAGAATTAGAAAGGACACTACTCAATATGTATATGTATATAAATATTGTAGACACCTAATTTCGTCCCTCCACGATGTCGTTTTTACCTATTTTATTTTATTTATTTTTATCCTATCGTGTACCCTCACCCGTGTGATAATCCCTCCACAAAATGACAAAAAATAACAACCCCTAACTAATTTTGTTTTATCCTAATATTCTAACAACCCACCCAATAAAAACACAACACCTAATCCTTATCCCATCCAACCAAAAAGAAACACCTCACACCCTACCCCCTACCCCACGTTACCCCACCCCCCCACTCTCTTTTTCTTGTCAAGAAAGAAAGCCTCAAAAAATATATATACCTACCCATACACAAAAAAAGGGGGGTGAAAACAAAAATCAAAAGGAAAGGGAAAAACCATCAGATTTTTTGGCTCTCTCTCTCTCCCAAAAGACTCTCTCTCTAAACTCTACTCTCTCTCTCTAACGTCGCTGCCGGCGACCGGAGCTCCGGCCACCACGACACTACCACCCCCACAACCGCGTCGTCACTTCCTCTCTCTCTCTCTCTCCGTCGACTCACCCCCCTCTCTCTCTTCGACGACGGCAACAGCGCCGTCGTCACTCCGATCTGCCTCCCTCTTTCTCTCCGACGATGGCAATAGCGCCGTCGTCACTCCCTCTCTCCCCCTCTCTTTCTCTCCGAACAGCAGCTCTGGCAGCGACCAGCAGCTTCACTCCGACCTCTTCGCTGCCGAACAACAGCGACCAGCGGCGGCACTAGCTCCGTCACCGCCTAGATCTGCCACCGTCGTTCTTTCCATCGCCGTGAGCTCACCGCCTCGATCTGTTTGGTCTTTTTGATTTCTTGCTGTCTTTGGTTGATTTTGGTTTCGTCTATTTCATGGTTCAACATTGATAGTAAGTTTCAAGTCGACTTTATTGAATCTCGTCGTTGTGAGGTTGGGTTTCGTAGAGTAAAATTTTATTCACGGGTTTTGGAGCTGTCCGGTTATTATTTTAATACCGAGTTTGGTTTGTTCGTCGTGAGGTTCTACGATCGAGTTTTGGTCTTCGTATTTCCTTATTATCGACAAAACGTTCTATCGAGGTCCATTTCTTAACTCGTCTCTTATATATATATATGTGGTTGTTTGTTTTGATTGGTTGCGATGGCGAGTGGTGATTATAGTTTTGTTGAATTTTTGTTTATGTTGATGTTATGATTGTGATGCTTGGTTGTTTGGTTTTGGTAGATTAAGGCATAAACTTGATCATGTTCAATGGATGGACGGAAAGAAAGTCGGGGGGTGAAATTGGAAAAATTAACAAAAGGATAGATTTGGTTTAATTTGATTTATTGTTGGTATGAATCGTGGTAGGATTATGTCTTTAGTCTAGAACGGATAAGCAAATGGTAGGTTCGGGTAGGCAAATTTAGGCATGGCAAATTGATGACATATTTGAAATATGTGTCGGAATGGTTTTGTTTTATCGCATTTAATTCAATGCTGTAATTTGACCGGGGAATGCCCCGAAGTACCTGTATTGATTTCACCGGGGAATGCCCCGACGTATCATGTTGGCGGAAAATAATTGTGATGAAGGCCCGCGGCGTCGGGTAAGGCATTGGAGCTTAGTCTAGATTTAGTTTAGACTAGGATTTATATTTTTTGTATTTTTTCTATTTTTCGGACTGTATAATTGGACTGGACTTTACATTTTTGGATTGTTTTGTTTTGTTTGATTATTTTTGCGTGCCTCTTGTGTGGTTTATACATTTCGTAATGCCAAAATAGTTGATACACTCTACCAAGCGACCGTGGTTGAACCACGGGATCGAGGAGTGCCTAACACCTTCCCCTCGGTCAACAGAATTCCTTAGTCGGAATCTTTGTTCGCAAACTGGTTTAAGAGTCAAATGGTTTCGAAAAGGATTTTTCAAAGGTGACTTGGCACACCGGATTATGCCAAGTGGCGACTCTGAATAAAAAATGTAAATAATCTTTTTTTCGAAACAAATTTTCATTCTTATCACTTAAATAATAAAACCCTTTCGAACTTTAAAACGAATTTTGAGTACGTGAAAAAGGGGTGTGACAGCTCTGGCGACTCTGCTGGGGAAGTTTCAGAATTCGAGCTTATTTTTGAGTCGTATCGACTTTGTTTGGCATTACGAGTGTATAAGCATTGTTTGTGATTATTGTTTTGTTATTGTTTTCACTTTTGTGCATTTTCGTGCTCTTTGTTTATAGTATTTACCCTATGTGTTACCGCTTTATATCTGTCATCATTAGTCCATCCCCCCGGCCTTCTTTCTGCAACAAGTCTCAGAGCACACGTCGTGCGCACGAACTCTAGTTGAGTCACCTTTATTTTAGGGGGGGAGCCGTTGGATGTATGGAGTAGGTGGAAAGCAAAGCAGCCACTATCGACCATATGCTCCCCCGAACGGCCTTGTTAGTAAACCACAACGTAGGTCAGCCTTTAGGTCATTCTTATGTGCATTATATTGAGACCTAGCTGGGCCCATACGACCATTTGTAGGAGACTCACCCCTAAAGCATCCCTACGTGCTAACTGTTGCATATTTGAGGGTAACGTGGTCATTTGACAGACCGATTTGGGGAAAACATGTGTTAGAAGTAAAGTGTGAAAAAAAAAAAGAAAAAAAAAGGAAAAAAAGTGAGTCGAAAAGAATGAATCAAAAGGAGTGTCGAAGTTTATTTTAGAGTTCTTTATGGCTTTTGTTCTTCACGATCCCAAAACTCAAAAAGATTTTTTTTACGTTTTTGCATTTATCTTCTCAAAGTACCGTAAGTTCAAAAAAAAAATTGAATGAAAAAAAAAGAGGGTTTTATTTGCTTTGTCTACTTATCTGTCAAAAACAAAATACCAAAAAGATTTTTTTTATATAATTGGTGGTGTCAGTCTTAGTTGAAATGTCTAGTTGAAAATCCAAAATGTTTTCACTCGTTTGTTTTTGGTTGTCTCTTAAGTTAGGGTCAATTTATTAGTTAATCGTTAAGTGTCCAATCTGGACGAACTACGCACCCCTGATTCTCCTCTCTCGGGAGTGAGATACGTAGGCAACCTATTTTAGGTTCGGGGATCTTATTTCAAAAATTCAAAAAAAAAATAAAAAAATTCCGCTCTTCATTTAGAGTAGGTGTTTCATATACATCTCTAAAAGAAAACTACAAAAAGATTTTTCTTTAATAGTATCAAGTTTCATTTTCCTATGAAATTCTAAATTGAAAATTCAAAAAGATTCTTCTTTGGTAATCATAGATTCCATTTTTGTATAGGGAGTTTAAACCTAAAAAAAAAAAGTGCAAAAAGATTTTCATCAATTCTTTTGATAATTTGTTATTTTCTTTTCTTTTTAAAGTTTCAAGAAAAAGAAAAATAAGATTTTAATTGGTCATTTTGGTAAAACTTCCCGAACTACGCAAGATCTGATTCATGTACAACATGATACGTAGGCAGCCTACTTTTGGGTTCGATCTAATCATTTTGTTTCGTTGTTTTTCATTATTTTTCCTCTTTTAAGGAAAACAAAAGTCATAAAGAATGATAAAATAAAGGTATATAACGTGAGGAAAAGAGCAGATATTGATAAAAAAATAGTAATAGGTGTAGATAAAAAAAAATGTGTAAATAAAAATCGAGATGATGTTGAAATGACCTCGCTACCCTCAAAAGCTGGTAGAAATGAACATGAACTTAGGACAATTTTACCAATGTGATTCCCATGCTTTTAGTATACCCTAATCCTAACGGATGTCGTCTTTGATGAGCATGTTCTTTCAGATAAAAGTGGTAGGTTTGCAGCACTCTGGCTAGTCACCCATACTTCACTAGATCCAAAGCAAAGCTCGCAATGGCTAGCAGGGAGATTGAAAATTCGCTCATTGACCCGGATCAGGATCACAGGGAAGAAAGTTCAGAACACGATGATGAGGTAGTAAGGCTCAGGCAACAATTGATAGATTTGCACCGGGCATGGGCCAGCGGAATGCCTCCTCCTCCGCTCCCTGAAGGTCTTGGGAATATCTCTAATTGCCCACCGCTCTCTCAAGCATAATTCTCTGCTCCTACTGAGTCACCTGAGCACGCGCTAGGATTCACTCCGCGACATTATTATCCTGGCAATTCTGGTGTGCCCTTGGCAGCTCCCCAATCAAGACCAGCTGCTCAGCCAGCGCCACCGATCGCACCGGTATTCGTGGCCCCGCCACCACAAGAAACTCCCATATACGCTGTGCGTCCCACAATGAGGCTTCCTCGGTCTTCCAGTGAGCCAGCACTGAAGGTTTCAGATGGTCAGTATTATGCTACGGAGCCTACTCTGCAATTGAATGAACCGTATGGGTACACTCAGCCGCCTGCATTTCCATTTGATACGGAGAAACCTGTCGCAACGGAGGAACAGGATGTCATAGCCCGAAAAGTGAAGAGTTTAGAGCAAGCTATGAGGAATTTGCAAGGAATCGGATATTATAGAAGTGTTTCTATAAAGACCTGTGCATGTTCCCAGACATCAACCTGCCCCCCGGTTTTAAGATGCCTAAGTTCGAGAAGTACGCAGGGCACGGTGATCCTGTTGCACACTTGAGACGTTATTGCAACCAGTTGAGGGCTGCAGGAGGAAAGGAAGAACTACTCATGGCCTTCTTTGGCGAGAGTCTTTCAGATCTGGCTTCAGAATGGTTCATCGATCGGGATATCGATAAATGGAACAGTTGGGATGATTTGGCTTCTGAATTTGTTCAACATTTTCAGTACAACATCGACTTGATTCCGGACGAAAAATCTTTGGTCAACATGAAGAAAAAGAGCACTGAAGGTTTTAGGGAATACGCTATAAGGTGGCGTGAACAGGCCGCTAGGGTAAAGCCTCCAATGAAGGAAAGTAAGTTGGTAGAAGTTTTCATTCAGGCGCAGGATGAGACCTATTTTCAACATTTACTTCCGGCAATGGGAAAGTCTTTTATGGAAGTCCTCAAAATGGGGGAGATGATAGAGGACGGGATTAAGACCGGTCGAATAGTGAGTTTTTCTGCATTAAAAGCTACCACACAAGCGATTCAAGGTGGATCTGGCGCATTTGGAGGAAAAAAGAAAAAAGAGGATGTTGCGACTGTCGTAGCCGGAACCCATACTTATCCTAAAAGGCCACCTCGCCCCTATCCCCAATCCCAAGCCCAAGTCTACGCCCAAGCTCCATATATTCCTCCCCACCATTACTACCCTCCACAAAATCCTTTATATTCCATTCCACCACCCCCTTACCCAGTATATAGTGCGCAACCATATGCCCAAACCCCTTCTTACCCGCAGTGGCGCGCGCAAACTTCACAAAATTGCCCATTCGCTCCACCAAATTACCAAAACCCCCCCCCAGACCCAGTTTTCAGCCTAGGCCCAAGTATAAGCAGGAGAAAACGGTCAAAAATCAATTCACACCTCTTGGGGAGTCATATGCTAGCTTGTTTGATAGGTTGAGGAAGTTGAAGGTTTTAAGCCCAATTCAAGGAAGGCTTTCAAATCCACCACCAAGGAATCTCGATTATTCTTTAAGGTGTGCGTACTATTCTGATATGCTAGGCCATGATATTGAGAAATGCTGGCATTTAAAGAGAGTTGTCCAAGATTTGATTGACACAAATCAAATGTTGGTCCAAGCTCCGGAGGGTCCAAACATTAACCAGAATCCGTTGCCAATCCATGCTGAAGCCAATATGTTAGAATTGATATATGATGGGAAAGAGTCTTCGAGGGGTTATAAGCCTATTGTCAAGATACACACCACTGAGGAGAAATCGGTGAATATAGCGGAGTCTTTGAAAGCAATGTCATTGAGCCAGGAAGGAATGAGGGAGGATAAATCCCGAGAAAGCACAAAGAAGCCCCTGATCACAGTACAAGGCGCCAGAAGGTATGGTGATTCGAGTCAGGATAAACCTAAGTTGACAGTGGTGGGAGCTTTGAGTCAGCCTATCTTGACGGTGAAAGGAGCACTGGCAGCGCCTATTGTCCTCAAACCGGTGACCCAATCTCCGATAGTTGATATGAAAAGGATTCCCTAGAATTATGGGCGGACTGTGATGACCTATCACGGGAAAGAAGTTGTGAAAGATATAGATGAGGTAGGAGGTTTGACCAGGTCAGGAAGATGCTTCGTGCCTGAAAGCTTAAGAAAGTCTAAGCCAACGGTGAGTGAACCGTCGTCTATCAAAAAGCCTATCACTGAGGAGGAAGCCGAAGATTTTTTGAAAAAGATGAAATTGCCAGAGTATTCAGTATTAGACCAGCTGAAGAAAACCTCTGCTCAAATTTCCCTTTTATCTTTGCTGTTGCACTCCGAGGAGCATCGTGATGTTTTGCTGAAGGTATTGAATGAAGCATATGTTCCAAGGGAGATTACAATCAACCAAGTTGAGAAAATGGTGGGAAAAATCTTTGAGGTCAATCGGATCAGCTTTTCTGATGATGAATTGCCTGTTGAAGGTACAGGGCATAATCGGGGTCTTTACATTACAGTGAAGTGTGAGGATTTCTACGTCACTCATGTTATGATTGATGGAGGTTCAGGTGCAAATATTTGCCCTATTTCTACTTTGCAAAAGCTGAATGTTGGTACTGATAGGATCAAGCCCAACAATGTATGTGTTAGGGCTTTCGATGGTGCAAAGTAAAATTCAATTGGCGAAATAGAACTAATGTTGACCATAGGGCCTGTTGAGTTTGCCATAGAGTTTCAGGTATTGAACGTAGAATCCTCTTACAATCTGTTGTTGGGAAGGCCCTGGATCCACAAGGCCAAGGCGGTTGCATCCACGCTGCACCAAATGATTAAGTTTGAGCATGACAGGCGAGAAGTAGTTATTCATGGTGAAGGAGATTTATCAGCCTACGAAGATTCTCCCTTGTCCTTTATTGAAGCAAATAACGTAGAGGAGACATTCGTCTATCAAATTTTTGATACAGTGCCAGTGAGTCGTATCCCTGAGTGGCAAGCTATACCGGGACCGTAATTGTCTTCTGCTTCTATCATGATGGTGAGTGAACTTTGGAAATACGGATTTGAACCAGGAAAAGGTTTGGGAGCATCTCTGCATGGTATAGTTCATCCCATATATCCGAGTAGAACGTGGGCACGTTTGGTCTGGGATTTGAGCCTACAGCTGAAGATCTGAAGAAAATCAGGGGAAGGAAGAAGGAAATATGGTCACTCCCTCACCCAATGCCACTACTCAGTGAGTCATTTGTTAAGAGCGATGTCGCGAAGCATGTGGAATCTGAAGTTGAATTGGTGGGTGACCTCCAGAACTTTTTTATTGAAGTTGATATGGTTGAAGCAGGAGAAGGTACCAGTATGGAAGATGTGCAATTCATAGGTCCAGCTGTCCGGCTCAATAATTGGAAAGTCACTCCTCTCCCCGTCAGGAGGGAGTTTTGGTAGTTTATTTTGTTTTCCTTTCTGTTTATCCGAGTTATTTCAGGGTTGTAATTCGGATTTTAGTTTGTTTATGTTATATTGGTGTCTGTGTTTAAACCCTTCTATCTTTTATTTAATGAAATGCAATGTCCCTTTTGTTTTGTGTCTAATATAGTTTGTTTTTCTTTTTACACAGTTCTCTTTATGCTGATTCTAATGACATGACATGCATGCGGAATTTTCAGCCTGGTCTTAAAATCCAAAATAATCCAGATGTAATGGAGCAGGATGAGGGATATGATGAAAAAGAAGTATTAGAAGAAATAAGCAAAGGGTTGGAACAATTTGAAGACAAACCGAATCCTAATTTGAATGAGACTAAGCCAATAAATCTAGGGGATCAAGAAGATGTTAGGGAAACTAAAATCAGTGTACATGTTTTGCCCCAGCTAAAGGATGAAATGATTCAAACGTTAATGGATTATAAGGATGTTTTTGCATGGTCTTATGATGATATGCCTGGTTTAAGCGCTGAATTAGTGTCTCACAAATTGCCAACGGATCCCGCATTCCCTCCTGTCAAACAGAAGTTGAGGAAGTTTAAAACAGATGTAAGTATTAAAATCAAAGAGAAAATCATGAAACAACTTGAAGCCAAAGTAATTCAAGTGGCTCGTTATCCCATGTGGTTATCCAATGTTGTTCCCGTACCAAAGAAAGATGGCAAAATTCGAGTGTGTGTTTATTACCGCAATTTGAACAGGGCAAGTCCAAAAGATGATTTTCCACTGCCCAACATCCATATTTTGCTAGACAACTGTGCTAAACACGAGGTTACCTCTTTTGTGGATTGCTATGCCGGATATCACCAGATCATTATGGATGATGAAGACGCGGAGAAGACATTTTTTATCACACCATGGGGAACTTATTGTTATCGGGTGATGCCGTTCGGTTTGAAGAATGCTGGAGCAACATACATGAGAGCCATGACCACTATGTTTCATGACATGATGCATAAGGAGATTGAGGTTTACGTGGATGATGTGATTATTAAGTCAAAAAGTCAGGCCGACCATGTAAAAGACTTGAGAAAGTTCTTTGAAAGACTTCGCAGGTATAACCTCAAACTCAACCCGGCAAAATGTGTATTTGGAGTTCCATCTGGAAAGCTGTTGGGGTTTGTAGTCAGCCGTCGGGGAATTGAATTAGATCCCTCGAAAATCAAAGCCATTCAGGATTTGCCCCCGCCCAAGAATAAAACGGAGGTAATGAGTTTGCTTGGTAGACTGAACTACATTAGCAGGGTTATTGCTCAACTCACAACCACTTGTGAGCCCATATTCAAGTTGCTGAAAAAGAGTGTTGTGGTAAAATGGACTGAAGAATGTCAGGAAGCGTTCGATCGAATCAAAAGATATTTGTCAAATCCGCCCGTGTTGGTACCCCCGGAGCCTGGTAGGCCTTTGATCTTATACTTGTCAGTCATGGACAATTCTTTCGGGTGTGTCCTGGGGCAACATGATGTCACAGGCAAAAAAGAGCAGGCTATTTACTATCTTAGCAAGAAGTTCACCACTTATGAGGCCAGGTATACTCTTCTTGAAAGGACGTGTTGTGCCCTAACTTGGATAGCACAGAAGTTGAAGCACTATCTCTCATCCTATACTACTTATCTCATCTCCCGCATGGATCCTTTGAAGTATATCTTTCAGAAGCCTATGCCGACAGGTCGATTGGCAAAGTGGCAAATTTTGCTTACCGAGTTCGACATCGTATATGTGACTCGAACCGCCATGAAAGCCCAAGCCTTGACAGATCATCTTGCTGAGAATCCCATCGATGAAGAGTACGAGCCATTAAAGACATATTTTCCTGACGAAGAAGTGTCGTGTGTCGATGAAGTCGTTATAGATGTTGATCCAGGTTGGAGGTTATTCTTTGATGGAGCTGTCAATATGAAAGGAGTCGGAATAGGTGCGGTTCTTGTCTCTGAATCGGGACAACATTTCCCGGTAACAGCACAACTTCGATTCTACTGTACTAACAATATGGCAGAGTATGAAGCCTGCATCCTTGGTTTGAGGTTAGCTGTTGATATGGGAGTCCAAGAATTATTGGTGTTGGGAGATTTGGATTTACTCGTCCATCAAATTCAAGGCGATTGGGAGACGCGAGATTTGAAGCTCATCCCGTATCGACAATGCTTGCAGGAGCTATGCCGACGATTTGTGTTAGTAAAATTTAGGCACATTCCAAGGATTCGTAATGAAATTGTTGATGCTTTGGCCACTTTGTCTTCAATGCTCCAACATCCTGACAAAGCCTACATCGATCCAATGCATGTACAGAGTCGTGATAAGCATGCTTACTGCAATGTGGTTGAAGAAGAGCTCGATGGAGAACCTTGGTTCTTGGATATCAAGCGGTACATTCAATCAGGAGAATACCCAACATATGCCACCAACGATCAAAAGAGGACTCTTAGGCGTTTGGCTAGTGGATTTTTCTCGATTGGGGGAATCTTGTATAAGAGGACCCCAGATCTGGGACTTCTAAGGTGTGTAGATGCAAAAGAAGCCTCGGCAATCATGGTTGAAATACACTCTGGAGTATGCGGGTCGCATATGAACGGTCACGTCTTGTCAAAGAAGATTCTTCGAGCAGGTTATTACTGGCTTACTATGGAGAGGGATTCTATTCAGTTTGTTCGAAAGTGTCATCAATGTCAGGTGCACGACGATCTGATACGTTCTCCTCCTGTTGAGCTGCATGCAATGGCCGCTCCATGGCCGTTCGTAGCTTGGGGAATGGATGTGATTGGACCGATTGAGCCAAAGGCATCAAATGGACATAGATTCATTTTGGTAGCCATTGACTACTTCACAAAGTGGGTGGAAACAGTAACTTTCAAGTCGGTGACAAAGAAGGTTGTGGTAGATTTTGTTCATGCCAATATCATTTGTAGATTTGGAATTTCTAAGATGATTATTACAGACAATGCTGCCAATCTCAATAGTCATTTGATGCAAAAAGTGTGTCAACAGTTTAAGATCGCACATCGAAATTCTACTCCATATCGCCCAAAGGCCAATGGTGTTGTAGAAGCCGCCAATAAAAATATAAAAAAGATACTACGAAAAATGGTACAAGGTTCTAGACAATGGCATGAAAAGTTGTCATTTGCATTGCTAGGTTATCGCACCACTGTTCGCACTTCAACAGGGGCAACTCCATATTTATTAGTGTATGGGACAGAAGCAGTCATCCCTGCAGAAGTTGAAATTCCTTCTCTTCGGGTCATTGTAGAAGCAGAGATCGATGACGACGAATGGGTAAAAGCCCGACTGGAACATTTGAGTTTGATCGAGGAAAAAAGGCTAATGTCCGTGTGTCATGGCCAGTTGTATCAAAGGAGGATGGCTCGTGCGTATAACAAAAAGGTCCGTCCCAGGAATTTTGAAGTTGGTATTAAGACGTATCCTTCCTCACCAGGTTGAAGCGAAGGCCAAGTTCTCCCCTAACTGGCAAGGTCCCTTCGTTGTGAAGAAAGTGTTACCCAATGGAGCCTTATATTTGACAGATACTGAAGACAAAATGGCAGAAATGGCTATCAATGCTGATGCGGTCAAAAGATACTATGTATGATATTTGATCCTTTGTTTGAGTTTATTGCATGTTTAGTACTTGCATTTTTTAAGATTGATATGATGAAGGCATTTTATTCTTCTATCCAAACATTGTGTCACCCTTTGTTTACCCGTTTGAGCCTCGTTTATTTTTATTTCATATCCCTCTTTTGGAATCAAAATAGAGTCAAAGATAAATGTCAAGAAAATAAGAATAAAAGAAAGAGTTCGAAAATAAAAGAAAAAAATCAAATCAAAACAAAGAACAAGCTGATGGAACTACGTGCGACCTGATTCTCCTCTCTCGGGAGTGAGATACGTAGGCTGCCCTATTTCGGGCTCGGTCCAACCAAATAAAGATTTAAGATTCACCCAGTCAACAAAACTGGGGCATGAGTTAATGCATTGTTTGAGTCGATTCCAAAAGTTGTAAGTCCCACCCCCACTTCAAGTATCGTTTGAGCCTCTTACCATCTTTTCTAACCTTGACCAAAAGCCAGGTTACAACCAAAGAAAGTCCTTCAGATCAATTTTTGATAGTGTTAAGGCTAAGCATGCAATGGATATGACGATACATTGCGAAGTACCGCTTATCTCCCTCAGCATAAGAAATCATGAAAGAAATACAAAAATGAGAGAGTCTTATTGGTGAAAACCTTTGCAGGCACCATAAGGCGATGGTGACTTGTGAGAAAATGAAAATGAGAAAGTCTTATTGGTGAAAACCTTTGCAGGCACCATAAGGCGATGGTGAGTTGAGAGAAATACAAAAATGAGAGAGTCTTATTGGTGAAAACCCTCACGGGCACCGTAAGGCGAGAGAGAGTTCAAGAGAAAAGTGAAAAGTGAAAAGAAAGAGATTTGTTGGCGAATGTCTTTTTAGATGTCGTCAGTCGAATGTGATGTATGAGTCCAATAGATTTGAAGAAGCGACTCAACGGCAAAGGCACAAACTCGACAACAAATGGGGAGTTTTGGATAGGAAGATCAGGCAGCTCAATCCTAAATGCATGTCATACTCATTGGAGTTGGTTGTCGTATTCAGATAAGTTTTCTTTTTGAATATGGGACATTTCCCTCTTTCTTTCATTTACATATTCATGCTTTTTTGTTTTTTTATGTCATTTATCAAAATAAAAGTCACCATCATTTCTTTACATTTTAAGTCAAGTCTGTGTCAAAACAAGCAAGAAAGGATTTCAAAATTTACTACCAGTCTTTTCAATTATATGAGGAAAAGCCAAGGAACAACACAGAAAAGAAATATGATCGTAATTCAACACGAAGCAAAGGAAGTCTATCAACCGACAGGCTATTGGATTCGTAGAAGCATTTCAGATTTGGGAAAAGAGTGCACCTCAGGGGCATGGTAAAAATGGAAACCCATTGTTTGAGTCAGAACTCATTTCCCTCAATCTGGATCCAGGTCAATGATGCGGCAAGACACGACAAGTGTTAGCAATTTGGAACAAAGATGAAAGGAACGAGTGTTGGGCAGATACCTGAAAAGCCAAGATCTGCAAGCCACCACTGAGTTTTTAACTGAAAAATTTTTCTTTGATTGAAACAGGGGCAAATTTGTTTCACTTGATTCAGCTACCATTGGAAATGCATATCCAGGGATTTTACTTTCTGTTCAGGACCCTCCTGAAAAATGGGACTTTACATTCTGTTCAGGACCCTCCTGAAAAATGGGACTTTACTTTCTGTTCAGGACCCTCCTGAAAAATGAGACTTTACTTTCTGTTCAGGACCCTCCTGAAAAATGGGACTTTACTTTCTGTTCAGGACCCTCCTGAAAAATGGGATTTTACTTTCTGTTCAGGACCCTCCTGAAAAATGGGATTTTACTTTATGCTCAGGACCCTCCTGAAAAATGGGATTTTACTTTCTGTTCAGGACCCTCCTGAAAAATGGGAATTTACTTTCTGTTCAGGACCCTCCTGGAAAATGGGAATTTACTTTCTGTTCAGGACCCTCCTGAAAAATGAGACTTTACTTTCTGTTCAGGACCCTCCGACCCTCCTGAAAAATGGGACTTTACTTTCTGTTCAGGACACTCCTGAAAAATGGGATTTTACTTTCTGCTCAGGACCCTCCTGAAAAATGGGACTTTACTTTCTATTCAGGACCCTCCTGAAAAATGGGATTTTACTTTATGTTCAGGACCCTCATGGGACTTTACTTTATGTTCAGGACCCTCCTGAAAAATGGGATTTTACTTTATGTTCAGGACCCTCCTGAAAAATGGGACTTTACTTTCTGTTCAGGACCCTCCTGAAAAATGGGACTTTACTTTCTGTTCAGGACCCTCCTGAAAAATGGGATTTTACTTTCTGTTCAGGACCCTCCTGAAAAATGGGATTTTACTTTATGTTCAGGACCCTCCTGAAAAATGGGAATTTACTTTCAGCTCAGGACCCTCCTGAAAAATGGGATTTTACTTTATGTTCAGGACCCTCCTGAAAAATGGGACTTTACTTTCTGTTCAGGACCCTCCTGAAAAATGGGACTTTACTTTATGTTCAGGACCCACCTGAAAAATGGGACTTTACTTTCTGTTCAGGACCCTCCTGAAAAATGGGATTTTTCTTTATGTTCAGGACCCTCCTGAAAAATGGGACTTTAGTTTCTGTTTAGATATTTTTACTTTCTGCTCAGGACCCTCCTGGAAAATGGGACAATGCTTTCAAAAAATGAAATACTAATTATTTATAATTCTTGTTTGGGATAATTTTTGTTCTAGTTTTAATTTTGAGTTTCAGGAGCCCGCCTGAAGAACAGGGTGATGAAATAGCAAGGCAGGAGCCCGCCTGAAGAACAGGGTGATGAAATAGCAAGTTCGGAGCCCACCGGGAGAACAAAGTGAAGAAAATGAAAAGTCAAGCAACAAAGTGATGAAATAGCAAGGCAGGAGCCCGCCTGAAGAACAGGGTGATGAAATAGCAAGTTCGGAGCCCACCGGGAGAATAGGGTGAAGAAACAAAAGAGTCAAGCAACAAAGTGAAGCAATTGAAAGCCAAGCAACAAAGGGAATGAAATTGCAAGTCAGGAGCCCGCCTGGAGAACAGGGTGATGAAAGTCGAGTCAAGAACCAACAGAAGCTGTATAGATAGGATTTTTGTAATTTCATTTATGTTTTTACTTGTAATTTTTATTTTTGATGTAATAACAGAGCTGCGGACCGGAACCTCGACGGAACCTCACTCGACTCTCCAACTCGGTATAGTCCACCTCTTCCAATCCTTTGAAATATCCGTGACTTGATTCTTTCATAACTTGGGTAGGAAGAATGTCCTAAGTCAAGATCCGGTTGTCCTTCTTCCTTCTGTTTCTTTCTTTGAATAATGGTCGGGTCAAAATTTGGTCTCGCTGTCTACTTCTTTGTCTGAAAACACTTCGTGTTTACATTCAAAGGGGGGCATGATGTAGACACCTAATTTCGTCTCTCCACGATGTCGTTTTTACCTATTTTATTTTATTTTATTTATTTTTATCTTATCGTGTACCCTCACCCGTGTGATAATCCCTCCACAAAATGACAAAAAATAACAACCCCTAACTAATTTTGTTTTATCCTAATATTCTAACAACCCACCCAATAAAAACACAACACCTAATCCTTATCCCATACAACCAAAAAGAAACACCTCACACCCTACCCCCTACCCCACGTTACCCCACCCCCCACTCTCTTTTTCTTGTCAAGAAAGAAAGCCTCAAAAAATATATATACCTACCCATACACAAAAAAAGGGGGGTGAAAACAAAAATCAAAAGGAAAGGGAAAAACCATCAGATTTTTTGGCTCTCTCTCTCTCTCAAAAGACTCTCTCTCTCTAAACTCTACTCTCTCTCTCTCTAACGTCGCTGCCGGCAACCGGAGCTCCGGCCACCACGACACTACCACCCCCACAACCGCGTCGTCACTTCCTCTCTCTCTCTCTCTCCGTCGACTCACCCCCTCTCTCTCTCTTCGACGACGGCAACAGCGTCGTCGTCACTCCGATCTGCCTCCTTCTTTCTCTCCGACGACGGCAACAGCGCCGTCGTCACTCCCTCTCTCCCCCTCTCTTTCTCTCCGAACAGCAGCTCTGGCAGCGACCAGCAGCTTCACTCCGACCTCTTCGCCGCCGAACAACAGCGACCAGCGGCGGCACTAGCTCCGTCACCGCCTAGATCTTCCGTCGCCGTTCTTTCCATCGCCGTGAGCTCACCGCCTCGATCTGTTTGGTCTTTTTGATTTCTTGCTGTCTTTGGTTGATTTTGGTTTCGTCTATTTCATGGTTCAACGTTGATAGTAAGTTTCAAGTCGACTTTATCGAATCTCGTCGTTGTGAGGTTGGGTTTCATAGAGTTAAATTTTATTCACGGGTTTTGGAGTTGTCCGGTTATTATTTTAATACCGAGTTTGGTTTGTTCGTCGTGAGGTTCTACGATCGAGTTTTGGTCTTCGGATTTCCTTATTATCGACAAAACGTTCTATCGAGGTCCATTTCTTAACTCGTCTCTTATATATATATATATGTGGTTGTTTGTTTTGATTGGTTGTGATGGCGAGTGGTGATTATAGTTTTGTTGAACTTTTGTTTATGTTGATGTTATGATTGTGATGCTTGGTTGTTTAGTTTTGGTAGATTAAGGCATAAACTTGATCATGTTCAATGGATGGACGGAAAGAAAGTCGGGGGGTGGAATTGGAAAAATTAACAAAAGGATAGATTCGGTTTAATTTGATTTATTGTTGGTATGAATCGTGGTAGGATTATGTCTTTACTCTAGAACGGATAAGCAAATGGTAGGTTCGGGTAGGCAAATTTAGGCATGGCAAATTGATGACATGTTTGAAATATGTGTCAGAATGGTTTTGTTTTATCGCATTTAATTCAATGCTGTAATTTGACCGGGGAATGCCCCGAAGCACCTGTATTGATTTCACCGGGGAATGCCCCGACGTATCATGTTGGCGGAAAATAATTGTGATGAAGGCCCGCGACGTCGGGTAAGGCATTGGAGCTTAGTCTAGATTTAGTTTAGACTAGGATTTATATTTTTTGTATTTTTTCTATTTTTCGGACTGTATAATTGGACTGGACTTTACATTTTTGGATTGTTTTGTTTTGTTTGATTATTTTTGCGTGCCTCTTGTGTGGTTTATACATTTCGTAATGCCAAAATAGTTGATACACTCTACCAAGCGACCGTGGTTGAACCACGGGATCGAGGAGTGCCTAACACCTTCCCCTCGGTCAACAGAATTCCTTAGTCGGAATCTTTGTTCGCAAACTGGTTTAAGAGTCAAATGGTTTCGAAAAGGATTTTTCAAAGGTGACTTGGCACACCGGATTATGTCAAGTGGCGACTCTGAATAAAAAATGTAAATAATCCTTTTTTCGAAACAAATTTTCATTCTTGTCACTTAAATAATAAAACCCTTTCGAACTTTAAAACGAATTTTGAGTACGTGAAAAAGGGGTGTGACAAATATAAGAAAAATTAGTCAACAAGTGAAGAGTTTAAACCGATCATTAATACTTGCATGATAAATTAATAAAGAAACATATAAGAATTAAAGACAACATGACACATGCGTCTCACTTAACAGAACTATTTATATGAAGAATAAAATTAATTTTGTGCATTTGTTATTTTTTATTTTATTTGGTCTTCCATCAATAATTTAGAGATATGCAATAAAAAAGATTAAGATACAAAAGAGAGAATATAAACATTAGGATGACCACAAAGTCTATAAGCTTTGACTTCTAACTTTTAAATTGAAACTCAACTCCTTCAAGTAAGGGAGTCAAGTGGGCCGGTCCAACCCGGCTCGATTCGACCCTCGTAACTAACCCGGACCGGCTTGACCCGGCCCGGTAAGCCCTAGGGTTTTAGGATTTCGAGTCCCGATCCGATTATTTTTTAAAATGGGCCCGATTAACCCGGTCCGGACCAAGCCCGGTCCAGGCCCGCCGGTTAACCGGCCCGGCCAGACCCAACCCGGATACCCTTTTTTTTAAAAAAAAATAAAAAAAATTTGGGATTTTAGGGCAAACTAACTGTTGGCTCAACGGCTATATAGCCATTTTTTGGTCCAAACGGCTAGTTTGGGCCCATTTATTAAAAAAAAAAAATTAACTTTAAAAAATATTTTTTAATCCCAAAAAAAATTCTATAAATATCCTACAACTTCAAATCATTTTTCACACAATTTTTCACTCTCTCAAATCTCATTCTCTCTCAAATCTCAATTCTCAATTCTCAATTCTCAAATATTCAATATATTTAATTTCTTAAAGTGTTCACTTTAATTTTTTAATTTTTCGTTTACAAAGTACGAGCGAAAGTTTCTAAAGTCGCAACCTTCGGATACTTCCAAAATTTGGTATTGTCGTTCCATCTCTTACGTTTAATTTTTATTTATTGTATTAATTGTTTAATATTTAATTTTATTATATTTGTGTATTTTGAATATTTTTAGTTTAATTTAATTTATATTTTGGATAAATTAAGAAACCTCGCTACTAAAGGTGTTAAAATTTTTTGTCCCGGAAGAAGTAGTGGTAGTAAAAAGCGAATTACTAGCGGTAGAGGTAGTTCAAGTAGTAGATATACGGGTTCAAGTAGTAGATATACCCGTGTGCCTTCGCCTCCGGTATCGCTTGGTACACCTTTTGAGGAAGAAATAGGTGTAGGTGCTCACGATATGGATTATGTAGAATCTCAGGAAAATTACGGTATAGAAGAAGAAAATGAAGTAGATGCGGTTAATTTAGACGAAGATAATGAAAATATTGCTGAGACACCCGCAGTAGGAGATGCTAACGTTAGATCTGAATCGGTTAATCTCCCTCCCCATCCTCCTAGTGCCCCAAGACCTCGTAAAAGAACTAGTGTTGCATGGAAATTTTTTGAACGTATATCAGATATTGAGGTGCAATGCAATATTTGTCAACAAATATATAAGCATAGAAGTGGAGGCAAGCAAGGGGGTACGGGTACGTTAATAAGACATATAGCTGAAGATCACAAAAGAGAGCTAAATATTGCACAAAGTGGTGGGATGTTGGTGGGCCAACGCAAACTAGAATGGACCCAACAACCGGTCACGTAGCGAAGAAGTATAATAAATTGAGGGACCGGGAAAAAATAGCTAAAATAGTAGTTGTGGGTTGTTTGCCTTTTAGTTTTCCTTCTTTTGATGCCTTTATTCATTATATACAAGCAATTTATAATCTTATGTTTAACGATATTCCTAGAACTGCTTGTCGGTCTGATATTTTTAGACTTCATTCACAATATTATTTTTATTTATCAACATTGTTAAAAAATATTCAATGTAGATTGTCCCTAACTTCTGATCTTGGTCGTGCTGTAAATAAAAATGATTATTTAACCGTTACTTGTCATTGGATGGATAGTAATTTCGTGATGCAAAAACGTATTCTTGTTTTTTTATATGATGAAGATCGTAAACATACTGGATAATTTATTGCTGATTCTATTGTTAAAATTGCCGGATATTATGGTATCGAAAATAAAATTTTATGTATTGCTTTTGATAATGCTTCTAACAACAAGACTTCTATAAAAAATTAAAATCTATGCTATCTCCGCCCTTACCTGAAATTTTTCATATTAAGTGTGCATGTCATATATATAATTTAATTGTAAAAGATGGTCTTGAGTTTTTTGAGCTTTATATTGAAAAAATTCGTCTTGCCGTTAGTTTTATTCAAGGAAATAATCGTAGATCGAGAATTAGAGAATTTAAAGTTAAATGTCAAGAAAATGGACTTACACCGATTTTGATGCCTGAGGAAATTGATTCTAGATGGAATTCTACGTATGAATTTTTAAAAACTTGTTATAAATATAGAATTCCTATTACACTAGCTTTTAACCAACATTGCGGTTCATTTGCTGATTCTGCTGATTGCATGCTACATAATTCTGATTGGGTTGTAATTAATGATCTTGTTAAGTTTTTTAAAAAAAATTATGTAGCTACGGTTGAATTTTTCGGTGCTTATTATCCTACTGTTTGTAATATTTTGGCATATATAGCCGATATTTTTGGTTTGCTCAAAGAATATAAAAATAAAGAAGGTTATAAAGAAGCTGTTGGCGCCATGTTTACGAAATTTAAAAAATATTTTTTCCCGATTCCCCCTATTTACTTGGTTGGTGCTATGCTAAATTAGTGCATGAAATATAATAATATGCGCCACTTTAGTACTCTTATTTATACTAACTTAGAAATAAATACTAACCATGATTCTGAACAAGTACAACCTGATTTGTGAACGGTTACGGTTGATTCAAAGGATTACATAGAAAAATTATATAATCACTATGCTGATTTATTTGATTTAGCCGTACCTACAAATATCATTCCAACTGTCGCTCCTCATCCACCCGAGGAGCCATCATCTTCTAAAAGGCCGGCACATAGTGGTTTTTCTGATTCCTTTTATGATTTAAATTGTTGGAACGGTGTTGATGAGAGAACTTACACATCAACTTATCAGGAAGAGCTGAAATATTATCTTCGGTGGGCACCAGAGGATCGCAGACGACGGATCAACACGTTGGATTGGTGGAGGAGTAATGAAACACAATATCCTGTACTTTCAAGATTAGCTAGAGATATCTTGAATGTTCCAATGTCAACCGTTGCATCAGAGAGCGCCTTTAGTCAGGGACGACAGCAGCTTGGAGACAACCGACACTCATTGGGAAGCAATGCAATGAATGTTCTAGTTTGCCTTAGAGATTGAATTAGAGCGAAAAGAAGAAACCAAGGAATGGAACCGGAGCCAAGCGATGGGCTGAAACTTGAAGAAATTATGTCTTCACGGGAGAACTCAGCAGAATCAAGTCCAATGCATGATTTTGCTCCCGTTGACTTCGACTATCCTATGCAAGTTCCTGTTAATATATTAACATGAATGAATTGAAAAAAATGCTGCATAATTTGTAGATTTTTCATTCATGTAAATTATAAATTTCGGATTATTTTGCAATCAATAAAATTCACCAAATTCATTCACTCCTTAGTCCTTGCTTTTTATATTTTTTCATTTAACGATTTAAAATTTTAAATTGAATTTCTAGTTTTCTACTTTAAATTAAAAACTTACTTCTAATATATTATTAATTTACTACCAAATATTATTAATTTATTATATTAAGTAGCATATGTTTTGTATATTTGTGTATATATCTTCTATAGAAGTGTATATTTAATGTATACATGTGTATATGTTTTATAAATTAGTATATAAGTATATCTATATATATTGTAATGCATATATAATGTAGTATATTTTATAAGTAGTAGTATATATACATTGAATGGTGCATATACACGTGTATATATCTTCTATAGAAGTGTATATTTAACGTATAGATGTGTATATATTTTATAAATTGGTATTTAAGTATATCTATATATTGTAATGTATATATATATTGTAGTATAATTTATAAGTAGTAGTATATGTACATTGAATGGTGCGTATACACGTGTATATATCTTCTATAGAAGTGTATATTTAACGTATACATGTGTATATGTTTTATAAATTGGTATTTAAGTATATCTATATATATTGTAGTATATTTTATAAGTGGTAGTATATATACATTGAATGGTGCGTATACACCTGTATGTATCTTCTATAGAAGTGTATATTTAACATATACATGTGTATATGTTTTATAACTTAGTATATAACTATATCTATATATATTATAATGTATATATAATGTAGTATATTTTATAAGTAGTAGTATATATACATTGAATGGTGCGTATACACGTGCATATATCTTCTATAGAAGTGTATATTTAACATATACATGTGTATATGTTTTATAAATTAGTATATAACTATATCTATATATATTGTAATGTATATATAATGTAGTATATTTTATAAGTTGTAGTATATATATATTGAATGATGCGTATATATGAGTAATTGACTAATTGTGTATATGTGTATATATTTTTTAAATTCTAATGTAGTATATACTATATATATTGTGTATATATATTATTTAACGTATTTATGATGTATATAGGTGGGTATATGACTATATGTAATGTATATTGAAAGAAAGTTTTTTTTTTTTTTATATTTTTGACTGGATTTCACTGTTTTTTAACCGAGTTTGACCGGGTTTTGGTGGGTTTGACCGGGTTGGGTTAAGTGGATCGGGTTAGGGTGAGTTTTAATTTTTTTACTGTTGAGCCCGGTCCGACCCGGCCCATCTAGCACCAAAACCGGTCCTTAACCGGCCCTCAACCCGATTAAAATAGAAGGGCCGGTTCCAGGTTGTCCCGTCCCGTCCCATTTGACACTCCTGCCTTCAAGTAATGTTCTATGTTGTAGTAAGACGCTAAAAGCTAATAAATTCAATTAGGGCGGTAATAATCATAAAATAAAAGATAAAGACATGTATTTTACCAGGTGGAGCCGGCAGGGGCTTCACCTCTTTTGTATCAATATCAAATGAGTAAATGCTGGTACATTTTTCAAGCCAATGAACAACACCATTGACATTAACATTGCCAAATGATTCCTATAGAGGTTCTGGATAGAAAACTTGGTCCACATTTCCCCATTTCTCATCAACTCCTAGAGTATAAACCTCCAATTCTGATACTTGAGAAAGATCTCAACGGAACTTTCTAATTACTAAGCTCAATATTTTATACTGTCTAAGGCTTCACTAAAGCAAAATTCATAATTAACATGGCAAATACTTTTCGCCCATTAGGACAATTTAAGTTTAAAATACTCACCCAAAAGAGGATTGTTAATGTAAACTGAATGATTTTTAGTATTAATAAAATATTCAACAAACATATGAACCAATTACATGAACCAATTAAATACATGTATTTTAGTAAGGGGAGGCAAAATTTAGGGCTCAACACAATTGCTTTGTGTAGCGGGTAAGAATCATTTGCTATGAATTCCATAAGTAATCATACAAAGTTATTTATCAAAAGCAAAATGCTGAAAAAATTAGACGATCTTGTGTGAAACATGCTAACAAATGAAGGGTCAGAAATTAAAAGACGGTATTAGAGTTTACAAACAATCTTACAATGAAAAATAAATTTGATTGACAATCTTGAAAGAATTTTCAGCATTGTCACACTTGGAAGGTCCATAGGTATGACTTCATTGATTCTTCTTTATTTGAAACTTAGAATTGAGTTTAAGAGAGTGATAGGAACATCAAGAAACTTGAGTTCCATTTTGTCAAATTTCAGTAAAAAATTTTAGATAGTCTATTTAGCCCTGAATAGCTTTAAACAGTAAAATTAAGGATAAGTGACAAAAACTTATATTTATAATAATAGAAAATTACATTAGAATAGGATAACAAAATCTATTCCAATATGAATTAGGAGAAATAAATCCTAACAAGATAAGAATTAAATAAATATCAAATCCTAAATAAATTTGATTTTCTACCCCAACTTCGAATTATTATTGGTGAGGTATAGTATATTTACTTATTTTATTATTAAAATTAAGGTATAATAAGTAAATAAAAGAATTATCCTAGACCTAGTATATGTATAAAAATCCTATGGGCGTTGACAGTTAACCCTTATATTACAACAACAAGCATTTTTCCTATGGAGAAGAAAATCAGAGACAGAATACATCAAGCTATTATCTATAATATATTTTCTCGGTTTCCTATCAAGTCTTAATGTATTTCAAGTGTCTTTCTAAAGTTTATAGTGGTCACAATCAAGCTTGATGAATCCTCACCTAAACTGATACACACGGAGAAATGACAGAAAATTCCTCAAGGTAAGGCTTCTAGAACGAAGCCGAACCACAGAAATATGAAAAAGCAAAAAGAATAAAATTAACACATGCAACCATAACTCTCAAAACCTGGAGTCAAAGGTGTAAGAACTACTAATATTATTCAGGAGTTAAATACATCAGAAAAATAACCACAAAGGAATAATAGCTGTCTCCAAATACTAATAAAGACATAACTAATACATAAAGATAGAGGTGAACTCCGGACGTATGAATGTCTAACTACTACCTTGAGTAATCCGAAGGTATCCAAAATCAACCAGTCTGAGGCACACCCGAACCTGAAGCTGCACCGAAAGGGTAAGAAGGAGTGAGCACAGTCCACTTGTACTCAGTAGGTATCATAGGTCTACCGAGCAAAGTAAAAAATAAAGCATACAAAATACACACTAATGACACGTCACCTATAATAAAAAAAATATCCCACGATGATAGCCCACACCGCTTGCACTAACAGTTCTAATATATCACATATATTGCAACACCATACCAAGATAGAACATAAGTACACATTATATCACATATAAGTACAACAAGGGAGAACATGTATATACAAGATCATCAAATACAAGTAAAGAAAGATACAACAAATACATAGATGACAAGTCAATATGACAATACAACACAACATAACACAATAAAGTAAGTGCAATTTATATAATGATGATGATGATGCACGAGGTTGTTCCACAACCTCCGGGATTGTCGCACAATCCCCATATACCCCTACGGAGATAAAGCTTCCTGACGTAGGATCCATGGGGGTTCGTCAACCCATATACAATCCAGATATCTCATATCTCCTTTTTGGCACATCCCTCGAAAAGAATTTTATAAAGTGTTACAATATCTCCTCTTCGGTAATTTTCTCGGGGAGGGTTTTATAAAAAATGTTGGCAGTGTTTCTCAGATTTTGCCACGGTGGTACCAATATTTCATGAATGAGTATGATATAAGGATGTAATGCTCACAACCAATCACAATGAGTATTTTCACAACCAATCACACTAATATATTTTCACAATCAACCATAATTATACATTTTCATAACCACGTGAGTCAATATTCACTCATTATATTTTTGTTTCATCCATAAATTTCCACATGTCTCATATAACAACAAGTATGAATATATCACAATACACCAATGATACCACATTAGGCATTTCAATAACACAATATAATTATTCATATATATTCAAGGCTATCAACATCACATAAGACCCCACACGGTCACACATATCACATAATATCTCAATTTTAAAAATTACATTACATATAGGCCCCACACGAGCAAAACACATAGACAACCATTTTTCATCATTAGCCCCTTAAGATGCATTTATATTATCATTTACTACCCAACCCAATTTGAAAGAATTAAGCCATAACCTGCCTCAAAGGCCGAAATCGATCTGCTACACTTTGAACTCACGATCTAACTTTGCATGACGATCCCAAAATCCTCTAAAAATATCAAATATGGAATCTATGCATCAAAACAAAACCTACGGCACCCATATTGACTAATTTTGGTTCGGGGTCAAAACGGACCCTCGAAATGAATTTTTGAAAAAGAAGGAAAAAATCATAACTTTACTCCAAAAAATGTGTTCTATATATTTTTAGGAACTTACATCTGAAAATCTAAGTTAAATCGAGTAAAAAACGAGGCTCAAATTGAAGAAAAATTATTTTTAAGCTTTATTGGGTAAATTTTTTAAAATCTGGGTTAAAATTAATAATTAGAGTTGTTTTGAAGGTTAAATTGATGAAAAACTAGTAATTATAAGATAAAAACATTATTCAAGTGAAAAGAAGTAAAAATTGAGGTTTAAAATCAAGCCCTAAGGTTTTGGAGTTTTGAGAAATTAATCAAGAAATTACTAAAAAAAGGGTGAATTCTTACCTTAAATCCGTAATAGATGTTAATCTAACTTTTCAAACTCCCACAAACATCACTTTTAAGCTCCCACACTATTTTAGGGTTTAACTCTCAAGAGACAAGATGAATAAAATGAGCAAAAAGGAGGGGAAAAACTGTTTTTATCTCAAAAGGCTGCTATGCACCAGGTTTTTCTTTCTTTAAGTCCAACCCAAACTTTGATAGGGTGCCCGAGATTCGTTCGAAGTCCGATATATGCAAACAAACTATGTAACCATTCAAAAATCGATGCTTCAAACTCAATGAAGATATTAGATTTTTGAAAAAAATATCGTTTTCACAAAGTTGATCCCCAAAATCCAAAATTATAATTTTTTCAAACCGAGGGTCGAAATGAGATTTAAAAGCTATAAATCACACCAAATAGTTACCACTCTAAAATTGACATTTTAGATCTGCTGGCAAAGTCGTATTTTCCATCCGAGATCGTTTTGACCAAAAGAGGATCCCACGCTCATATTTTTAATTTTTTAACTTTTCGATCAATAGGTCAAAATGAGCTCAGATGCACCAGGACATGAACCAAAGACCTACCTAGCCTAAAATCGATATTCTGAATCTGCTGGCGTAGTTTGTTCAGCCATCCATCGCACGGATCTAAAGATATCCACATAAGTCCAAAATAAGGCTCTTGAATCTATCAAAAATCACAATATCACAAAAATGGTATCAATGTGCATCGGAAATCATGACAAGCACCCCCATACCTCAGAAATATCGTAATGCAACTACGGAAAAGGATAAAATTATCAAATCACACAGAAACACCCAATTCACATATTTCTTCAAAAGTTGGTCGTTACATCATCCACCATTAAAAATCTCGTTCGTCCTCAAACTAAGGCAAAAAATTACCTGAATCAACGAAGAGCTGGGGATAAGAACTACACATATCAAACTCGACCTCCCAAATAGCCTCATCTATAGGTCGATGTTGTCACTAGACCTTAATCACAGGGATCACTCTAGAGCGCAACCACTAATATCCCTATCCAATATGGAGACATGTACTCCTCAACAAAATACACCGCTCATCTAACTGAATTTACTCGCAACGAATAACATATGACTCATTCGAAATGTAATGGCAAAATATAGAAACATCAAAAACTAGATGAACGACTGATAGATTGAAACACCCCAGGTATTTATGATTGTACTTCATTTTGTGTTGAAGGCTTACAAGCGTAAACTTGAGAGATTCACTGATATGTTTGGGAATACTTATTTTAAATTAAATTTGACTAAAGATATATTTTGTTGCCTTTCTAAATTATCTTAAATAATTTAAAATTATTTTTATTTACAACATATGGGTACGTATTTGTTTTACAAGATGTTATACTATATTAATATTTGGTAGGAGTAAAACACGAGTTGACACTTCATTTCAATGTGATTGTATGTCAAACTGGCAAAAATAAAAATCATATAATTAAATACGGAGTACAATTAATAATTATAGTAGATGTAAATTTTAGTACATTTTAGTTAATCCGATACTCGCATGCTGATGTCTACTAGATTAAGTATATTTATAAGATACTTGGTTTACACCAATATTAATAGATTAACTTAAATGTTAGGTACTCATATTTTGTAGCTAATTAATGAAATATGCTTTCACCTTATTAATATTTTAATGGAGATGATAAATCTAGTTATATTGAAAAATTATTGATATATAGGCTAAGCTTTGTACGAAATGTTAGTCTACTAATTGCGGTATATTTAAAACATTATAATTATTTTATCATGATCCTATATAATACCTATATATATATATATATATATATATATATATATATATATATATATATATATAATAATAATAATAATAATAATAATAATAATAAGATAATGAGAAATGATTTTAGTGGTGTGGGTGGATACCTCAACCTCCACGTATAGTTATAAGGAGAGGACAACAAATCAATTTAACTAATAGGTGGCAATTTAGCACCTTTGAGTAAATGACATGACTTTTGACTCTTCTTAGTTATTAATTTTGCCAACAATTTTTCTGTATATATATGTATATATTCTACACTATTATGCTTTCCTAGATTTCTGTCCATATTGCACTTTGTTGAGTTAATTTTTCACTTGATAAATTAATACAGTACTTGTCTCGTTATACCTATATATGTATATATAGACATGCGTTGATGAGGTTGTTGGTGGGAAAATTACTTTCATCACTTTATTTGTCCATCAAAAGGAAAGAGAATTATCTACTTAAGTCATTCAAGTTCTAATTTGAGGTAAGTAATGGCTATTTTTTTTATTTTTTGCATGACTTCATAATCTTAGAGTTTTCTAGTTTAGTGTGTTTTTGGTGAGCTATTTGACGATTTTTTTGGGATAATATAATGTGTTTATTTTGTATTTATGGATATATTAAAGTCATCCTGGTGTGGTTATTGAACTTTATATGTGTCATATATGTTAATGAAACTGTATCATTCATTATGCAACAATAACATATCTATAAGATTAGAAATATTTAACTACTTAGTTATTAAGAATCTGGCACGCAATTTAGAATAAATGTATGTCATATGCTCAACTTAAGGAATGTGGTGATAGGTTGAGAATTTTACTTAGTAAGAGCCTAGTCATAAATAAATCTGACGGAAGACAATTTTTGTACTATGATTAGTATAGAGTAGGTTTGGTATTAATTTCGGCTATTAAATTTAGTATGGAGAAATAGTTTTATATTAGATAGGAAGACAATTTGTACATGTGATATCCTCTTGGAAGGTTGCTTCGTGGAGTTTGTGGAATACATAGGTATAAAATGGAGAGATCATTCGTATCTCTGTGTTATATGTTTGGTTCTTAACTTGTACATACATTTTCACGCATTTACATACGTTTAAATAATATGGTGGTCTTGTCGGCTTGCATAACAATTTACGTATTTTTGTATGGGTTGAAGGTTAGCTGAAATTGATGTTGTAATATAATTTTTGTATTGATCGCCATTCGCATGGTGTATATGCATTGTATTTCATGCCCTTAATTGAGGCTAGAAATTAGAGTATACGCTTGCACCACATGCATTGCATTTCTAAGATTGTGTAACATAATAAGATTCTGGGTTGGTGTTGTTTGTTCCGTGGGGGACCTATGAAGACTTAGTAAATTGTCAATGCTATTGGTATGTAAGAGTCAGAAACAAATAAAATTAGTTGCAAGTTATCGACAATAGATTACCGCGTTATAATTATGGTTGTTGGGTTGATTATGAGGCTATAGTTGTAATGTGTCATGTGACTGGGTATTTAATTGTTGAATGAAGCTTAACCTTTAAATTTCTAATGACGATATAACTGCTTAACCATTACAATATAATTTGTTAGCCATTTTCTGTACTTAAATTGCTTAAAAATAATGAATACTTGAATTTGAGTGAGTAGACTCAGGAATATATTCTTTTGCCTTGATAAGTAATTACTATAATATTTTTCTTTCGCTTAAGTAAAATAAAAAGGGGAAGTACTTGGTGAGTTTTCATATTATTGGATCTTTCAAAATGTGTATCTCTTAGAACTTATGATAACTATTGCTATTTCAAACTATGAAAAACATTAGTTCGGATTTTAAGGAGCTAAACCAGAAGCGACATTTATTAATAACTTTATTAGCAATAGTAACTTGGTTAAGAAACTCCTA
The DNA here is from genome assembly GCA_030864215.1 of Capsicum pubescens. NCBI lineage: Eukaryota > Viridiplantae > Streptophyta > Magnoliopsida > Solanales > Solanaceae > Capsicum > Capsicum pubescens. The sequence goes on along the minus strand of CM061549.1, from coordinate 242,946,818 downwards.
TTGGTTAGTAAATATTAGAGGTTGAGATAGATCTTTATATGCAGGATTTAATAAACATAGCATATTTCATTGTGTTGAAATCTGTTTTAGGCACAGATATATATATATATATATATATATATTTTAAAAAGCTAGCACATAGCGTCACAACTTATATTTATATGTCAAAAGTTGCTAGTGCTATTATATACTCGAAATAGTGGATGCAAGAGAGGACATGTTTTGCTCTATTTTACTAGTTTAGAACCCCCTACGCGCTACTATTAGTTGTTAATGATGTCTCTTTGTATAAGATATATTTTACGATGATTTTTGGACTCATTGAAAGTGCAAAACTTATACATACATCTTTCATCAAGGCCATAAAGCTTAGTCCCTTTGTTTATCCATTTAAAACTAAGTTACAACACTTGATAGAGCGGCTATCTGGTTTTACTATTTTGAGGATTCAGTATAATTAGCTCAAATTAGGCTTACTTTTAATGCTAATCTCGACTCATATCGACGTACTAAATCACTAGAAATTTCAAAAGTACTTACCATGTGTCAATGTTGTTTATACTCGTGTAAGCTGAGGGACTTGAAATAATTACTGGATTTATGTTTGAATGTATCAAGTTATGGTTGGATTATTAATGCGTAGACCTCTTTATTTGAGAAGTTACGTGTTTCCATTCGAAATGCACACATTTCGAAATGCACACATTTGAAATGTCTAGATGTGTTTTAAATGAACTATGTGTTATATAGAACTGCTTGCTCCCTGTTTATATACCGGAGTGGATCATTTAGCCCTAAGGTTCTTACTTCTCACACTTCTTCATGGCACACTTCTTCATGGCTCAGTTGTGTATATTCATCACGTCCAATAGAGTTCATTGACCATTATGTCCTATAAGTTCTTGAGTGCCACATTGAAGTTTCTTTTACTCCCTATATCATTGTTGTTACATAGAGTATTTTATCTACATGTCTACATCGCATGTCTACAGTTTCAAAATCTCAAAAGAATTATGATCACCAAGTAACAATCTCAAAGTTAAATAAGCTAAGTAACACAATCTGCATTTATGGGTGGCAGCCCAAGGGGTTTTGATACCAAGCACAGGGCCGATCCCTATTGATGTATTTATGGGTGGTAGCCCAAGGAGTTTTGATGCCTAGCACAGGGCCAGGGCCGATCCCAGTTGACGCATTTATGGGTGGCAGCCCAATGGGTTTTGATACCTAGCATACGGCCAGTCCCAATTGATGTACTTGTACTTGTGAGGGTCTTCCTCTTCTACCACTGATCAGCTAGTCATTATATCGCATGCTGCAAAGTTTATAACCAAAGGAGTGTAAAGTAAAGTAAAAAAAATATAATGTACATGATTCCATAATTAGAAAAAAAGTGGTTTTCTATCCCTACCTCTATATTTATATATTGATACCTTACTTCAATTGAGATTTTATGTTACATATGGTCACTTTAAGCCTTATATACTCGGTACATTATTTCGTACTAATGTTTCTATTTCTTGGGGGCATTGCATTCATGCCTGCAGGTTATTAGGTAGAAAGGGGTCCTTGCTGTGTATGATCGAGTTCTGCTGAAGATTAGTATGCTTCATTCTTTTCGAAGTTGTCGAGTCTAGAGTTTACTTTGGATTGTATAGTTAATGGATACTATGGGGTTTGTCCAAAAGGTGATTAGCGATTTCTCATCCTAGAGGCTTGTAGACGATTGTTGTTGTGGGTTAGATAATTAATTATAGTCCAAATGTCCTTATATTACACTTTTGTTATATATATCTTTATCTTAGACTATATATGGTTTTTTATAACTTCAGCTTGGCCCTGACGGCCCACCAAAGTGTGTAAGTTTGGTTTCAGTTTATTCGTTCAGTCAAGTATGACACCAAGTGTTAGTCGTGCCTATACTATTTTGGGGTTTGACATTGATCAGGGGTAAACTCCAAATCATAAGCCACATCACCAACATTTCGAAGAATCTCAAATGGACCAATATACCTGGGGCTAAAATTGCCCCTCTTTCCAAACCTCATCACACCCTTCTTGGGTGAAGCTCGAAGGAATACGATCACCAACACCAAATCTCAAGGCATGAAGTCTATGATCAACATAGCACTTCTTTCTACTCTTAGCCACTCTAAGTCTATCCTGAATGACCCAGACTCTATTCAATGACTCACGAAACAAGTTCTACCTCAAGGTCTCATCTCTAAAACACTAAAACAACCTACTGGGGAGGGACAATGCCTACCATATAATGCCTTGAAAGGAGACATGTCGATATTGGAATTGTAGCTATTGTTATATGCAAACTTAGCTAAAGCCAAGTGCTGTCCCACTAGCCACCGAAATCCATGCATACATGCGTGGGGCATATCCTCCAAAACCTGGATAGTCTGCTCTGACTGGCCATCAGTCTAGGGGTGAAACATTGTGTACGATGTAAGATCAACCCGAGTACCCAACTCATCCTGAAAAGTCTTCCAAAAGTGAGATGTGAATACAAAACCTCGATCTGAAATAATGGACACCGACATACTATGCAGACGCATAATCTCATGAATGTATATACGATCCAACCTCTCAGCACAGAATGAGACCTGAACCAAAATAAAATGAGCTGACTTGGTCAATCGATCCATGATGACCCAAACACTGTCAGAACTATGAGATGTATGGGGAAAACCAGTCACAAAATCCATAGCGATCCGTTCCCACTTTTACTCAGGAATGGGTAACCTCTAAAGCAATCCACTAGGTCTCATATGCTAGGCATTCACGTGCTGACCACATAGGCAATGATCCATTAGATCCGCTATATCTTACCTCATTTCATCCACTACTTCCTCAAATCACGATTCATCTTAGTCACACCTGGATGGATTGAATATCTGGAACAATGGGCCTCCTCCAAGATCAACCTAATCCAATCACCCACTCTTAGCACACAAACTCGAACTCCAATCCTCAAAACTACATCTGAATCAAGTGAGGCTTCTTTAGCCTCCCCGCTCAACAACTTATCTCGAATCAACCTCAATCCAACATCATCAAACTGATGAGCTTGAATCTATTCCATCAAAGAAGATCTAGCCTCCACAAATACCAAAACACGCCCAGGTGTCAAAATATCAAGTATAACCATCTGGTTAGCTAAATACTGAACCTTTAAGGATAAAGGCCTCTCCTGGCTCAAAAGATACGCCAAGATACCCATGCTAGTCGATTTTCGGCTCAAGGCATCCACAACCATATTAGTATTGCAGAATGGTAGATAACAGTCAAATCATAACCCTAAGCAACTTACGCCAACGGTGCTGCCTCATATTAGGATCTCGTTAGGTGAAGAAGATCTGAAGGCTATGATGATTTGAGAAGATCTCACAATGGACTCCATACAAGTAATTCCTCCACAACTTAAAGGCAAACATAATTGCTTACAACTTCATATCATGAGTAGGATAATTCCTCTTATGAGGCTTCCACTGATAAGATGCATAAGCAATTACCTCACCCTCCTGCATCAACACAATATCTAATCCAACACCCGAATCATCACAAAACATGATAAAACCCACGCCTTCCTTGGGCAAAGCCAATATTAGAGCTGAAGTCAAAAAGTTCTTATGTTTTTGGAAGCTCGCTTCACAAGCATCGGATCACTGAAAGGAAATCTTTTTCTGGGTCAACTTGGTCAATGGATCTACAATAGAAGAGAAACCCTCAATAAAACATCGATAATATCCTGTTAAGACGATACAACTTTGAATCTCGATGGATGAAGTAGGTCTAGCCTAATCACGAACCGTGACAATCTTGGTTGGATCAACCATAATACCTTCCTTAGTTATCACATGACCCAAGAAAGAAAGAAACTCCAACCAAAACTCACACTTAGAGAGCTTCGCATACAACTTCTCATCTTTTAGTCCCTAAAGCACAGTCCGCAAATGCTTCTCATGATCAACCTCACTCTTAAAATACACTAAGATATCATCTATAAATATAATTACAAAGGAGTCGAGATATGGTTGAAACACTTGGTTCATCAACTCCATGGATACGTCAAGGGAATTGGTCAACCCAAAAGACATGACCAAGAACTCGTAATGAGCATATCGAGTCCTAAAAGTTGTCTTTAAAATATCCAAAGCTCTAATCATCAACTAGCGATAATCGAACCTGAAATCAATCTTCTAGAACAACGCAACACCCTAAAATTGATTAAATAAATCATCGATGCAAGGAAGAGAATACTTATTCTTATCCGTTACCTTATTCAACTATGGATATTTAATACATATCCGCATAGAACCATCTTTTTTCTTCACAAACAAGACAAGCGAACCCCAAAGTGAAACACTAGGTCATATAAATCCCTTATCCAACAACTCCTACAACTGATCCTTCAGTTTTTTCAACTCTGTTGGGGCTATACTATAAGGAGGAATAGAAATGGTTTAGTGCCTGACTCAATATTAATAGCGAAATCAATATCTCAATCCAGAGGCATACTAGGCAAGTCCGTAGGTAACGCATCTATAAACTCACGGACAACACGAATAGAATCCAAAGAAGAAGGAAAAACAACACTAGTGTCTTGAATATGGGACAAGTAAGATAAACATCCCCCTCAACCAATTTATGAGTTTGAATATAAGATATAATCCTCTTAGGACCCGAATGAAGTGCACCCTTTCAAGCTATCCTTGGCATAATCGGCGAAGCTAAAGTCACAGTCTTAGCAAAACAAATTAAGATAGCGTGATAATGAGCCCCAACTAATCCATACCCACAATAACATCAAAATCGACCATATCTAACACAAGAAAGTCTACCAAAATCTCATGCCCGACAAAAGTCACAACACAAGAATGGTGCACCCGATCCACCACTATAGAATCACCTACTGGGGTAGATACACGAATATGCATGGCAATAGGCTCACTAACAGAATCAAAACTCAAAGCAAAATTTACAAACACATAGGTGAAAGCTGATCCGGGATCAAATAGTACAGATTCATGTCTAAAACAAATGAGGATGATACCTATAATTATAACATCAAAAGCCTCTGTCTCAGGTCTGGCTGGTATAGCATAACACTGACCATGACCACCAGCTTTCTTGGTGTCTCCATAACCACCAACTATCTGAGTGGCCCCCTGGCCACCCCCACGAGCTCTACAACCTCTGCCTCTCGCACCTCTAGTATCACTTTTACCCCTTACAGCTGGAATAAGAGTAGCCCGCATCATCCAAAGGGGACAGTCCCTGGCCATATGGCCAATCATATCACACACATAGCAACCTCTACGACTAGTCTTAACAGAAGAAGGTGAAATTGGGCCTGAATGTCCACCCTGAACTAGAAGATCCACCACATGAAATCTATAAAGTTACCTGCATTGGCCTACCATGGTATCCATGAGAACCTCTAAATCTCTACCTCAAGAAGTCTGACTCGTAAACTCACCAACTATCACACCTTCTTGAAGCCTCCTTGAGATGCACTAAGAATACCCTCTTTCATCTTAGTATGATTGACAATACTCTAAAAAGAATCCCTGAAAACAACTATTTGAGACATAGCCAATTGAAGGGAGACATCTAAACTCTTCACAAACTTTTAAATCTTCTCAGTCTCGGTGGAAATGCTATCATAGGAATATCTGTACATGAAATGGAAGTGTGCCTCATACCCAACAACTATCATGAAGCCCTGCTCCAAATAATCAAACTCTTCCCACGTATGATCTCTCAAACTGAAAGGCACAAATCTCTCTAGGAAAGCCTCGGCGAACTGATCCCAAGTCATCTCGGGAGAATCATGGGGTCTACAACTGAAAAACGACCTCCATAAATATCTCGCCGTATCTCTCAACTGATAAGATGTATAAGCAACTCCATGAGACTCAAATAAACGTCAAATTGTGAAACTTCTCTCGACAATCAATTAGAAACTCGTAGGCATCCTCGCCCACTTTGCCACTAATTTTAGGAGGACCCAATTAAGTAACTTCTCAAACCTCTTTTGATCCTCAGAAGGCATCACTACACTAGCCACGAGAGAAGGCATAGTAAATCTGGAAGGTCGTGCTCGCATCTGGGGAGTAACATAGATGACGATTGGACTCCTGATCTCGGACCTCTATAGTTAGATGTCGGCACTGAAGGTGGAATAGGACTCGATATCTAAGAGTAACCAAACAAGAAACAGATGCAATAGGAGGATCCACACTCTGAACTAGAGGAACACCCGGTATAACCATAGGAGAACCCTCTAAATGGGTCAGCAAACACACCAAAAATCTCTCCAACACTAGGGCAGACGAACTTTGAATAATTAGAGTAGGACCCACACCTCTAACTAGCTCAACACGAGACTCAGGGGAGAGTCCCCTAGCACTCCTCCTAGATGGGGCTGCACCACAGGGTCATCCCTTTCCTTGAGTTCATCCATGACTCGAGGCTCACCCTCTGGGTGAAGGCTTTGCATCACTTCTCACGGGACCTAGTCAATACCATCTGCGCAGAAAGAGTGCAACATAACTTAGAACACAAGATATGAAAGAACTTCGCACTATAAGAAATAAAAATAAGTAAAGTTTTCTAAAGACATCCTATAGCCTTTCGATGATAGATACGAACGTCTACGTACTGATCTATGAGACTATATTAGACATCCTATTCTTACACCATTGATACCAATAAAACATGGTTGCTCTTATACCAATTTATCATTATCCAAAAATCAATAGGTCATGATGACACTTGTCGTGGAGAACCTTGAAGGTAATCCTCTCACCCAAACTGATACACACGGAGAAAAGACAAAAATGCTCCCATGGTAAGGCTTCTAGAATGAAGCCAAACCACATAGATATAATGAAAGCGGAAAGAATAAAATCAACACATGTATCCATAACTCCCAAAACCTTGTGTCAAAGGTGTAAGAACTACTAATACTATCTAGGAGTCAAATACATCAGAAAAATAACCACAAAGGAATAATATCTATCTTTAAATACTAATAACGACATAACTAATACAGAAAGATAGATGCGAACTCTGGATGTATGAATGTCCAACCGCTACCTTGAGTAATCTGAAGGAGCCCGAAACCAACCGGTCTGAGGTGCAACCAAACTTAAAGCTTCACCAAAAGAGTAAAGTAAGAGTGAGTACGGTCCACTTATACTCGGTAGGTATTATAGGTCAACCGAGCAAAGTAGAAAATAAAGTATACAAAATACACACTAAGGGCAGGTCACTTGCAATAAAAAAATGTCCCACAATGATAGCCCACACCGCTTGTACTAACAGTTCTAATATATCACATATATTGTAACATCACACAAAGATAGAACACAAGTATGCATTATATCACATATAAGTAGAACAAGAGAGAACATGCATATATAAGATCATCAAATACAAGTAAAGAACTATGCAACAAATACATAGATGATATGTCAATATGGCTATACGACATAACATAACACAATAAATTAAGTGCAATGTATATGATGATGATGATGATGATGATGATGATGAACGAGGTCATCACACAACCTTCGAGGTGTTTTACAATCTCCATATACATCTACAAAGCTATAGCTTCCTGACGTAGAACCCATGGGGGGTTCGTCAACCTATATATAATCCACATATATTATATCTCATTTTCAGCACATTCCTCGAAAAGGTTTTTATAAGGTGTTATAATATCTTCTCCCTGACACTTCACAGGGAAGGATTTTATAAAAGGTGTTGCTAGTGTTTTTCAGATGTTGCCACGGTGGTACGAATATTTCATTAATGAGTATGATATAATGTTGTAATGCTCACAAAAAATCACAATGAGTATTTTCAAAACCAATCACAATGATATATTTTCACAACCAACCATAATTATACATTTCTACAATCACGTGAGTCAATATTCACTCATTTTTTTCGTTTCATCCATGAATTTTCACTTGTCTCATATAACAAGAAGTATGAATATATCACAATACACCAATGGTACCACATCAGGCATTTCAATAATAAAATACAATTATTCACATATATTCAAGTCTATCAACATCACATAGGACCCCACACGGTCACACATATCACATAATATCTCAATTTCAATAATATTACATTTAGGCTCCCACACTGGTACAACACAAAGATAACCATTTTTCATGATTAGTTCCTACCCTTAACATGGATTTTGTATCATCATTTACTACCCAATCTAATATGAAAGAGTTAAGCCATAACCTACCTCAAAAGCCGTAACCGGTCTGCTACACTTTGAATTCACGATCTTAATTTATAAAAATGATCCCAAACTCTTCTGAAAACATCAAATATGGAATCCGCGCATCAAAACAAAATCAATGACGCTCATATTGACTACTTTTGGTTTGGGGTCAAAATGAATTCCCGAAATGAGTTTTCAAAATAGAAGAGAAAAGTCATAACTTTACTTCAAAAATGTGTTTTTCATATTTTTAGGAATCTACATCTAAAAACCCAAGTCAGATCGAGTAAAAAATGAGGTTCAAATCGAAAAAAAAATCATTATTAAGCTTTACTGGGTAAAATCTTTAAAATTCGGGTTAAAATCAAGAATAAGAGTTGTTTTGAAAGTTAAATTGATGAAAATCTAGTAATTATAATATAAAAATATTATTCAAGTGTAAATGAGTGAAATTGGGGTTTAAAATCAAGCCCTAAGATATTTGAGATTTTGAGAAATTAATCAAGAAATTACTAAGAAAAGGGTGAATTCTTACCTTAAATCCATAATAGAATCTAGAAATAGATGTTAATCTAGTTTTTCAAGATCCCACAAGCTTCACTTTTATGCTCCTACACTATTTTAGGGTTTAAATCTCAAGAGACAAGATGAAAAAAATGAGAAAAAAAGGAGGGGAAAAGCTATTTTTACCAATAAAATTGCTATGCACCAGAATTTTCTTCTTAAGTCCAATTAGTACTTCGATAGGGTGTGCGAGATTTATTCGGAGTTCGATATATGCAAAAAAACTATGTAACCATGCTAAATTCGATGCTTCAAACTCAATGGCAATATTGTCAAAAAAAATATCATTTTCACAAAGATGATCCCGAAATCCGAAATCACAATTTTTCAAAACGATGGTCGAAATGAGATTTAAAAATTATAAAATCAAACCAAACACGTTACCATCCTAAAATCTACATTTGAATCTGCTGGCGAATTTGGATTTTTCATCCGAGGTCATTTCAATAAAAAGGGGGTCCCACACCTATATTCCAATTTTTCAACTTTTCAATCAATAGGTCAAAATGAGCTTGTGATACAAATCAAATGGCTGTCTTAGATTTTGTTGACATCTTTGGAGGCTAACACCTAAAGGCTCAATACTTGGTCACCCCGAGAGCACAAGGATATGCAAAGAAGGCCCGTTTTGAGCCTGACTTAAAGCAATCCCGTGTGTGGAAGGTTGCTTGGATGCTTACATTGTTGTTAACCCGAGAAACACAAGCCTTGAAGTATAAACCATCCTTGGTTTTGAGAGCATTGAAAAGGGGCCATTCATTCAAGTCCAACACACCTTGGCCGCCCCTTCATTAAGCGTATTTTAGACATTGCTCATGGTGTATTTACACACCATGACCGCCTCTCTCATTAAGGGCAAAGTGGTATTTTTGTTTTCTTTTGTAATATACTATAAGTAGTACTTTTTAGGTTTTCTCTCTGGAGTTTTTGAATGATGAATGTATGAAACATTGAAAATCTTCTTTCTTAAGAGTAGAACACCTTAGTGTAGTCTTAGCTAGGGCTTGGAAAAGCCACCTTAGTATAGGGTTTGGAAAAGCCATTATTGATCCTTGTTTAGAAACGGTGGATCTTAAGGTGAGTTGATTCCCTTGACGGTCACCGTAAGAGTGTGGTTTTGATTATTACATTCATTAGGGGTTAGTGTTGAAATACACTTTTTTCTTAATCTTGTAATAATCTTGGTCTCACTATCTATCCTTTACTTTCTTGTAATCTTGTTGTGTTGTTCTTGTTGCCTACTCTCGGCTTTGTGGTGTTCTTGTAGCCGAAGTTGTTGTTCCTCTTGTTCTTCATTTTATGTGTTGTTAACTTAGTTTGGTTGGCTGGAAAATAGGTGTTAAACACCTTGTTATCATCTCTTTCTTGTTCTTATTGTGAATCTGATAGTGGTCATCAAAAGAGGTCCTTGATTTTCTTGACTTGTGGACTGATTTTGGTGTTTGTTTCGTGTGTTACTGGTCATTCTTGTATCATTTGGTATCAAAGCCATCTTTGATTTAGTTCCCACGAGATCAATCTTGGGCTTGGTAACTTGAAAATATAAAAAAAGTATTGAAAGATGAAAAACCCCAAAATAGTAAAGTTGTCCCATTTTTGTGTTTAAGACGAAATTTGAAGCCTAATTTTTTTGTGTTTTTGTGTGTTTTGATTGTTTCTAGTGTTGGTTCCTTCTTCACCAACACTAACAGAGTCAAAATCTAAAATTTAAGCCATTTCCGAGTTGTGTTTGGACTTTTAGGCAGATTATTATTGTTGTGGATGAAGCCGTGTGCATTGTTGTTTGGGTGTTGTTGTTGATGTTTGGTCGTTGAAGACTTGACCTTGGACATATGTTGTTGATGGTTGGAAGTTCAATGTGCACCAAAAAGTCCAAAAGAATTTTTTTTTTCAAAGGAGGTGTTGTTGATGTTCTTACTATCTTCATGTTGTGTTGAAGAAGATTCTTCAAAGAGGGGTTGTTTGATCCAAAATTCAAGAGAAAGAAAGAGTGGTATTTATTTGTCTTGAAAATATTTCCAAGACAACACAAAAGTAGAAGGAAAACAAAAGTCTCCAAAAAGTCTTGTTACTAAAAAGAGTAAAAGCACTTTTCAAAAGGTTGTCTTACCAAAAGAGTGAAAGAGAGTTAAACCCTTTTTGAATTTTGAAAAGGGCTCCAAAGTCTTGTTTGTTTTCCACCATAGCTGAAATTCCAATCATCCAAAATTGAAGATTGATCAATACAACTTTGAGATAAAAAAATTCATGAATTTCAAAAACTTCTAATGCCCAATCCAAGGTTGCCGCGTGGATGCCACATCACCACTTTCAAAACAACCTAAGGATCAAATTTTAGATTTTGTAGTTTCCTTTTGTTGTTTCTTAGTTTCAATTTCGTTGGTCCCAATACTAATTGGCAAACTCGTACTCATCTACTAGATTGTTAGTTAGTCTTTGTGTTCGTTCATTCGTGTTTAGCCTTTGTTATGTGCTTTTCTCATTTTTAACTCGTTGTAACATCTTTGTTTCAAGTTCGTAAGTAGATTTTGTTTTGTGTCTTGAGTTGATCAAACAAGAATCTATTTCTGCCGCCAAGTAGAATTGATATCTTATTGACTACCGGAGTATAAGCAACTTACAATATTCGCCGCTCCAATTGTGAGGATCATAAAAGTGAGTGTCTACGAGTGTTGGTGAGGAGCTTTTACTACTAATATTGTTTGTTCATTTTGTAGGTTTGTTTCTTTGTTTGTTTTAGATACAATTGCAATGGAACCCTTTCACCTTTCAAACCATGGACAACAATGTCACCAATGTCATTTTGGCCTACCTTGACACTATTTCCCAATCCATGGCTATGGTGAATGAAAGATTGGATCATATGGTAGGTCCAAGGGAGCAAGTGGGCTGCCCGTACGCACGTCAAGATGAAGACTATAGCTCATGTGAGATACAAGGTAAAATAGCTAACTCTTACACCTTTGTGCACGTGAATGAGAATTGTGTGGCTAGTAGCCCATTGAGTGTGAGTAGTAGCTTACTTATTTATGAGTCTAATAATTCTTTTCCTTTTTTTGATGACCAAATTGACTCTTCTTTAAGATCAATTTATGTCAACCTAGTGTTGATGACAATATGTTGAATGAGAGTACATCGTCTTGTGTAAATGGTGTTGATCAACTTATTTGTGAAACTTACCCACCACTTAAGGTTATATGTGTTGTAATTAATAGAAATCAAGTTATTGAAGTATTTAAGAATGTTGGTCAACAAACTAGGAGTGAAACCGTGAGCTATCCTTGTGATATGGATTCCATTATTTGCGTAGCTCATAGGGATAATCTTGTACTTTAAACTTCTTTGAAACTTTATAATTGTCTTTTAGAGAGTAAAGAACTTACTTGTTCTAACTATGCCCATGAGATAGATCATGCTCTTCTTAGGTATAATGTCTTGTTTGAAGATGATTTGAACACTCCTAATGAACCTAGTGATGAAAATGATGGTATACCTTGCCTTGGAGGCTATAGCCTATATGTTAACCCACTATGGTGTGATGACATTCCTCTTAAAGATAAAAATCTCTTTTTGAAAGCTGAGAGTACTCTTAAGGGTAAGAAATGTGTAGTCCTTCTTGAAAACCCTAGGGCAAAGGTGTCATTGAATCCTTGGGGTAATGTTTCTAAATTTGCATCCTTGCTTGACACACTTGTGCTTACATTGCATGAATACTAACTTGAGAATGCCAAGTTTCCTATTTACTTGAAGGAAAGAATGTGTATGTGCTTAAATGCTTTATCTTCACCCGTGTATATCTTTATACTTGGTTATTTCCTATACTACCTCTTTGCCTATGATTACATCCATGCTAGTGTTGGATTTGTATTATGCAGAGGTAGGAAACTTATTGGTTGGTCCACTTGTTCTAATGACTATTCTATGTGTGTTTGGTAGGCTTTAAGACCAATAGTGGCACCACGTTTGATGAGGTCACTTGAAGAGGTAATGAAACAATTGTGCTTTATGATCCCTAAGTTACGGGTAGCCTTACCTTTGGGACTTAGAGATACCATTGAGTCCTTTGTAGTTTCCTTATCTCTTGATACTTTCTTGATACTTTTCATAACCATGCCATTTGTGGTGTTTTTGCTAAGCTTTTCATGACTAACATAACAGATTCATGGTTATATTTCAAGCATGTTCTTCCTTGGCATGATGATATTTTTTATTATGCTAACTCTAACACTCATTCCATGAGGAAGTTATGTTTGTTTGTCCTTTCTCTTATTTTGCAAGGTATGTATTCGAGGTCGAATCCTTTTCAAGGAGGGGAGGATGATACAAGTCAAATGGACGCCTTAGCTTTTGATGACATCTTTGGAGGCCAACACCTAAAGGCTCAAGATTTGGTCACCACGAGAGCACAAGGATATGCAAGGAAGGCCCGTTTTGAGCATGACTTAAAGCAATTCCATGTGTGGAAGGTTTCTTGGATGCTTACATTGTTGTTAACCCAAGAACCACAAGCCTTGTAGTATAAACCATCCTTGGTTTTGAGAACATTGAAGAGGTGTCATTCATTCAAGTCCAACACACCTTGGCCGCCCCTTCATTAAGGGTATTTTGGACATTGCACATGGTGTATTTACACACCATGGCCGCCCCTTTCATTAAGGGAAAAGTGGTATTTTTATCTTCTTTTGTAATATACTATAAGTAGGACTTTTTAGGTCTTCTCTCTGGAGTTTTTGAATGATAAATGTATGAAATATTGAAAATTCTCTCTCTTGAGAGTAGAACACCTTAGTGTTGTCTTAGCTAGGCCTTGGAAAAACCACCTTATTGTAGGGCTTGGAAAAGTCAATATTGATCCTTGTTTAGAAATGGTGGATCTTGAGTTAAGTTGATTCCCTTGACGATCATCGTAAAAGTGTGGTTTTTATTATTACATTCATTAGGGGTTAGTGTTGAAATACACTTGATTCTTAATCTTGTAATAATTTTGGTCTCACTATCTATCCTTTACTTTCTTGTAATCTTGTTGTGTTGTTCTTGTAGCCAAAGTTGTTGTTCCTCTTGTTCTTCATTTTATGTGTTGTTAACTTAGTTTGGTTGACTGGAATATAGGTGTTAAACACCTTGTTATCTCTTTCTTGTTCTTATTGTGAATTCGAGAGTGGTCATCAAAAGAGGTTCTCAGTTTTTTTGACTTGTGGACTGATTTTGATGTGTGTTTCATATGTTCTTAGTCATTGTTGTATCAGCTTGGATGGAATCAGCTTGGATGGAATGGATCTGAAAAAAAGGTCTACCTAGCCTAAAAAATGTTATTTTGGAGCTTCTGGCACAGTCCTTTCAACTATCCATCGCACGGATCAAAAGATATCCACGTAAGTTCAAAATAAGTCTCTCGAAGCCATCAAAAATCTTAATATCGCATAAATGGTATCAAAATGCACCGAAAATTATGCCAATCACCCCCACACCCAAGAAATACAGTAATGTAATTACGGAGAGGGGTAAAATAGTCAAATCATATAAAAACACACAATTCACATATTTCATCAAAAAGCTGATCGTTACAATATTTCTGTTGTATCGAATTCATCTTTTGTAAACATACATCATATCCACTCGATATGTCATTCAAAATATTTTGCACATTTATTAAAAAATAATTTTAAACCATAAATATGAAGGAGGAAAAACAAAAAAATTCTACTTATCGTATCGAGAAGTTAGATGGCACTAACTATCCTGGTATTGGTTATGTCAGGGGTTTGTTCTACTTATGAAATTCATATATGCTTATGAAACTACGTTGCATGTTTACCCTGAATATTTAATACACTTAAATTTTATAATGCAAATAATAAATTTTAAAGTACTATTATTGAAAATAATTATCAGTCCAAAATATTTAAATAATACATGAAAAATTATAATTAATGATAAATTTATTTTAATCACGAAATTGAAAAGATGCCACATAAAGTAGGACGAAGAAAGTAGTTAGTTAAATACCAAACATAAATATAACACATGTTCAACTTGAAGTCATAATAAAATTATATCTAACAAGGATTTTTCTCTAGTGTCCAACTCTCCAAAGTAAAATAACAACAACAACAACAACATACCCAGTGTATTCCCATATAGTGGGGTCTGGGGAGGGTAGAGTGTACGCAGACCATACCACTACCTCAGGTGAAGTAGAGAGGCTGTTTCCGGTAGACCCCCGGCTTAAAGACGATACTCCAAAGCAAAATAGCAACCAATAAAAACAATGATTACAATGCAGTTGAAAAAACATAAAATAACGTGAAGGAATAAATTTTTTTATCAAAATTCAGAAGTTCAAAAGAAATTAAAAACTCACTAACTGCGTATATGGAATGTTAACTTTCAAAAACCTACGAACAACTGTTGAGAGGAGGAGGAAGAAACATATGGTGAAATTTATATAAATTCAATTGTTTCTAATTGAATTGGATGTTTAGTTAGCAAAACTAACAATCACCGTCATTTATTTTTCAAAAATAAGTTAGTTTTTTTAATTTTACAAAAAAATAAATAATCATCTGCAATGAGTTCCACAAAAAATTGCTCAAAGCAATTAATCGAAGATTACAAAAAAGGGTCAAAAATTAAAAAATAATATCGGAGTTTACAAATAATCTTACAAGGAAAAATGGACTTGATTGACAATCTTGAAAGAATTTTCAGCATTGTCACACTTGAAAGATCCATAGTGGTGACTTCATTGATTCTTCTTCATTTGAAACATAGCATTAGATTTTGAGAGAGTGATTGAAACATCAAAAAACTTGGGTTCCATTTTACCAAATTTCAATAACAAATTTTTAGATTGTTGGTCTGTCTCTGGATAACTTTAAACAGTAGAATTAAGGATATGTGACAAAGTACTTCTATTTATAATAATATAAAATAAAATTAAAATAGGATAACAAAATCTGTTCCAATATGAATTAGGAGAAATAAATCCTAACAATATATGAATTAAATAAATTTGATTTTCTACTCCAACTTTAAATTATTATAGGGGAGATTTTGTATTATATACTTACTTATTTTATTATTAAAACTAAGGTAGAAAAAGTAAATAAAATAAATACCCTAGACCTAGTATATGTATTAAAAATCATATGGGCATTGGCAATTAATCCTTGCGTTACAACAACAAATGTTTTTCCTCTGGAGAAGAAAAACAAAAAAAGAGTGCATCAAATTATTATCTGATATATTTTTTCGACTTCCTATCAAGTCCTTAATGAGTTTCAAATGTCTTTCTAAATTCACGATTTTCTTGTAGCAGATTCATTTTTTGTAGATATACATCATATCCACTCAATATGTCGTTTGAAATTTCTTCCACAATCATTAAAAAATAATTTTTACTCCATAAACATGAAGGAGGAACAACAAAAAGTGTTTTCTTATCGTATCGAGAAGTTAGATGGCACTAACTATCCTGGTATTGGTTATGTTAACAGTTTGTTCTGCTTATGAAATCTACATATGCTTTTGAAATGTGCATTGCTCGTTTACCCCTAAATTCTTTTTACTCTTAAATTTTATAATGCAAAAAATAAATTTTAAAGTACTATAAGTCACAATAATTGACAGTCCAAAATATTTAAATAATACATGAAAAAAATTATAATTAAAAATAAATTTATTTGAATCACGAAATTGAAAAAATGCTAGATAAAGTAGGATGAAGAAGTAGTTAGTTAAACACTAAACATAAATATAACACATGTCTAACTTGAAATCATAAGAAAACTATATCTAACAAGAATTTTTCTCTAGTCCAACTCTCCAAATCAAAAGAGCAATCAATTTAAAAAATGATCACAATGCTATTGAGAAAAATAAAATAACGTAAATAAATCAAGAAATCTATTCAAATTCAGAAGTTCAATTTTTTTTTTAAAACTTACTAACCAGAGAAAATTGACAGAAAGGTGTAATTTAAGTTTTGAATGAAGGATTGGTGACATTGACCAACTTAAAGGGTCAAACATAATTAGGAAACTTGATAGTTAATTGTGGACTTGATTAATATTTTTAAATTTTTTTAATCTTTTCAAAAATACAAATCAACCCACATTCCTTCCTCTCCAAATCATCAATCATATCTCTTCTCTCTCTCTCGTCAGTTTCTCCCAACCAATCGTACTATAAATCTCTCCTTTCAATCTCCGATGATAAATAGTTGGGCTTCGAGTTACTTTTGGACTTTCAATCATCAAACAATGTGACAACCTTTCTTTCCGGCCACAATAGCTTCGAGTTCTTCATCGTCCCTTTTATTCTTTCACAAATAAAAAATTATGGCCTTTTTAGTTTTGAAGAAAAAGAGAAACTTGAGCAAACTTCTATTCTAGTATTGGTTAACAATTTCAATATTTTTTTCTTTAATTTTAAATGCGGTGTGAATAAAACTCTAATTTTTGATATTTCTTCTCTTTTTTTTTTTCGGAGTGAAATATAATTTTTTGTTGTTTGTTGCAATTTTTGAAGTTTGTCTTTTGTTGTTTGTGTTTGTACAAACAAAACAACGATGTTGGTGTTTTTGATGTTGCGCCCGTTGCTGGATTGATTTGTTCTTATTCTTGGTAAAAATGGTGATATTGTTGTTGTTCTATTGAACAAAATCATGCTACTGTTTTTTCTACAACAAATTAATTATGTGATACAACAAATTAACTATCTGACGCACCAGATTAACCATCTGACACAATATGTTAACCACCTGACAGAACAGATTAACCATCTGACGCAATAGATTAACCATCCGACACAACAAATTAACCATCCGATGCAAAAAATTAACCATCTAATGCAACAGATTAAACATCTGATGTAAAAGTTTTACAATCTGATGCAATAGATTAAATATTTATTGCAATAGATTTACCATCGGATGTAACAGAGAAATCAACCGATTTACAATCTGATGTAACAAATTAACCTTTCGATGCAACAGATCAACCATCTGATGCAATGAGGGTGCCATCAAATTAAAAATATAATGCAAAAGTTCAATCATCTGATACAATAGATGAACCTTCTGATGGTTAAAATCCTATCAACTATTCCAACAGGATATGCCCAAGACTTAATTTTTTCAACTGATCATTTATCTGTTGCAATAGACGATCCTTCCGTTGGAAGAAATCTAAACCATATTGATCGTTGATAATAGTTTTAATAGATCTCTCATATGTTACAGTAGATGTGTGATCTATTGCACAGATTAGTCATCTAATACAACAGATGAATGATCTATTTTTATTGTTGCAACAGATTAATCATCCATTTCAACAGGTTAGTTATATGTTCCAACAAATTACTTACCAGGTGCAACAAATATGTGATCTACTGGAACTATTAGTTTACTGTTGTACATGTTAGATATACTGTTATTCTTTTTTAACGATGCATTATTTAATTATAATCTATTTAATATTCCTATTATTTTTAGATTATATGGCTCCCAAAAGTCCAAGTAAAGGAACAAGTGAAGCAGCTAGGCTATATCCACTACTCTATGAGCTTGCTTTACAAGCGTTATCTCAATCAAGAGCATAATATGGTGAATATGAGAAGGAGGAATATTTCAAAAGAGATGATCTGAATGCT
The DNA here is from genome assembly GCA_030864215.1 of Capsicum pubescens. Classification (NCBI taxonomy): domain Eukaryota; kingdom Viridiplantae; phylum Streptophyta; class Magnoliopsida; order Solanales; family Solanaceae; genus Capsicum; species Capsicum pubescens. The sequence continues at coordinate 242,928,331 of CM061549.1, read as the reverse complement.
AATAGCCCTTCCACCTAAGAGTTGGTCAAAACCTTAAGTATTGATCATTATCCTGTGAGAATGCAGTGCGATGGTGCCACAAATTTACGGGTGACTTCGTGGTTAAGTCAGCCATGGAAAAATCTTTCGACGCCTTCAGAAAAATACTTCAAGAACAAAAATTGGATGATTATTTCAGGGACAACTACTTTAGGAAATATCTTGATTTGCCGAAGGACAACAGTGCTCGTTTCCAAATGAAAATGGTATATGAACTTTTCAAGCATAGGTTTATGCATGAAAATAAAGATAAGATAGATGAGGTGTGGATAAATTACTATGTCATGCCTGTTTTTTTTGGTTGGAAAGAGTTTGCCATAGTTACTGAACTAAAATATTATCCTTCTTCTCCTTCTCAAGTTATACCTATCCTAACCCAAAAAAAGTACCCCGTACACCTAAAAAAGGCAAAAGCAAGTCGAGTGATCGTGATGACCTGGTGTCCACTGTTGGTCCAAACTTCAAAAACAAAAATTTGATAGAAGCGTTGAAAGTTAAAAGAATTTCAAAGAAGCACAAGCAATCATTGTGCTTGGTTTGGTTTGTACATAATATTCTTTGAGCGAGAGACATTAACAACAATATAAGCGTTGGTTTAATAAAGCTCTCTGTGGATCTTGAGGCATTTAACAACTATCCTTGGGATTATGAAAGCTTCAAAATGACTATCAAATATTTGTTGACTCTGTTAACTCCAAAGACTATCAACTTATATGGCTTTCCATGGGCTTTCATGGTAAATGTTTCTTTTATTATGATATGATTTTTTTTTTATTCAATAATGGTTTTGATTTATCAATGTTATTTTATAGGCTTGGGCGTTTGAAGCCATTCCTTATTTGAGACAAAAATTGAACTACCAGGAAGAAGTTTCCTATCCAAGAGTCTTGAGATGGTTGTCAGCCAAAACTGATAAAAATGTAAAATTTCTTGATCTCTTCACCCCCCAAATGATGCAGTAAGTATAATTATAATTAAGTTTATGTTTTAATTGATGATTTTTTTGAATGATCTAATAATCATTCTAATATATGTAATGATTTATGTTTGATTGTACATCCGTCGCTTGTTCCGACCAATCGAGAGTTGAAGATGCCATTCTTTATTACTTTACGATCTGTGCAAACTTTATCGGACCCTAAGGTCATTGATAGAATAAAAATGGAATTTCTTGAAGCAACAACCTTCAGAAGAAAAATAATTTTGGAGGATGGGATTGTTGTTGTTGATGATGGTAGTGGTAGTGGAGCTGTTGGTGGTGGTAGTGGTGCTGCTGTTGGGGCTAATGATGCTCCTATTACAGTTTTTAAAACAAACCATTATGAGTATAATCATACTGATTATACAAATTTTGTCTCTCCTAGCGAATGTTCTGCATTCAAATGTCAAGACTACAAGGTGAAACCGGATGTAGTGATTAATACTATTAATGCATTAACTGCTTCTGTAAATAAATTGACATCTAAGAGGGGTGTCATTCCATCAAAGGAATTTTATATCCATCCACTCCATTAGAGATTAAGGCTAAGAGAAGAAGTAAATTAATTTTCAAGGCATTATCAAGCATCTAAAAAAGAAAAATTGCAACTCCTCTGTCCGTGTGTTGTCCGTGTGTTGCACTATTAAGAAATGTACAAGGGCCACAGGAGATCAGTATGAGAGGAAAAAGGTGAGTATATATCATTTGTTCCAACTAACAAACAAACATATATCTGTTTTAACAAATGACACATCTGCTGAAAATTATCAAATAGATATATACATCTATTGTAACAGTTGACTAACCTGTGGTATCAGATATAATATCTGTTATAACATATGTCTTTTTTGTTTTACCAAATCAAATAGCTCTATGTACCATTTTTATTTGTACCAACAGATGACCTATCAGCTGTAACAGATGGGTTATCTACTGGGATAAATTAAATCAAGACTTCCTACCGTTTTAGTTTTTCCAAACAGATGAGCCATATGTTACAACAGATGGTTCATCCATTGGAAATTAACTTACAGGTTTTCCTCATGTTATAATTTGTCCCGACAGTTAATCCATATATTGCAACAAAAATATAATCTATTTGGGATAATTTAAAACAGGAGGAAGACCTGTTTGATTTCCTAAAATTGATGAGTTATCCTTTTTCCTGTTTTTGTATCTCTGTGATTGACTAATTCTGGATTTCTAGGTGGATGTCACTGTAGAATCCACTTCTGAATAGCATTGATAATACGATACTCTTTTTATGGAAATACGGAGAAGCAAAAGTGCAGAAACCGTACACAAGCGACATTAAAGATCCACGATGACCAAAGCTGAATTCCATAGCACCGGATAAAGAACAACTTGTCCATATTGAGTAGATCTCTATAGATTATGTCTATCAAAGTAATAACCTATAACACCCCATACTAATCTTAGCTCGATTCAGCTCTTAGTTGCATGCTTAAGGGGCTTAAGGATTGAAATTTTCACTAAGTGTTGAGGACTTATCCATTTTCAAGAACCTTAAACTTCAAGAATTTTCATTCTGGTCTTCCAAACTCTGAGACATTAGTTTTTGAGTTAATTCATGTTTAGAGATTTAATAACTATATCTCGAGGGAATTTTAGATTTTTCGAACAAGGTTAGGGTCATGTTTGGATCATGAGTCCATCAAGTCACCGCAATAGCATCGCATCGCGGTGCTATTCCCGTTGTCAGATATACCATATCGCGGTGAGGGTGTTGTGCCAAGTTCTTGATTTCTAATTTAAATGCATGTGTCATGATCTTTATCCTAGTTTGTGAAGTTCTTATGAGGTGAAAAATGTTCATAGAAATCACTTAGAACAAAGTTGAGCTAAGAGCCTTTGATTCGTCCAAATTTTGGTATTCAATTCTACAAGGGTTAATTTTGAACGTGTATAATTTTTTATATATATGGAATTTTTCAGCTCAAGACCCACAAAATTGTATAAAATTAAATTACCTTTCCAACGATACGAATTTTGCTTTAATTCGATACCCAAGCAAAAAGTTATGATCATTTTTGTCAGAACCAGTAAGCCTCCATGATAAGACCACATCATGGTGACCCTTTAAACCACAGTTCAATTGCGAATTTAATTTCCTGAGGGGAAATTAAGTCTTTTCCCCTCAACCCAATCATTCATAATACAATTTGGGGCATATTTTAGGTCATTATTGGCCTTCTTCTCCAATTTTCCGCTCAAGAAACTCCTCTTCTTTTCCAAAGAACAAATTCAATTCCCTTTTCCCCAAGAAATCAAGAATTCAAGTTCCCAAATCCAAGAACCTTCAAGAAAGCATCAATATTGGTGTTTCTCTTCCAAGATTAAGGGTTTAAGGTATGTGGGAGTTCATCCATGGGTCCTCTTTCACCCATGGAGCCCAAGAACCCTTTTTGATTTTAAATTATGAGTTTTTATATGTTTATGTTGAACTATCTTCATGAATCTCTTGTTAATTCAATTTCAAGTTAAGATTATAAGAGTTTTCAAGTGGAATGAGTTATAACATGTTTTGAATGTTGTAGTTCCCATGTCATGTTTAGTTGATTCAGAATAAATCCCCAATTTATGATTTTAGTCATATAATCATGCTATTTCCTTATGTTTAAAGGCATTCCCATATTTAAAGTCATGATCTCGTGTTTGATGAAATACCATGTTTGGGTCTTTGAACTATAATCACTTAATATAATATTTCAAGTTTGATATCGTGTTTTATACTTATTCACTGTTGGTGGGTTATGAACACCCGATACCTATGTGATTTACATAAATTCAGCTTTTCAAGTACTCAGATAGTTAATCCATGAATGTTATCAGTATACTCAGATATTCATATTCATGATGAGCATTATCAGTTTATATGTTTATAATTACCCCAGAATCCGTATGCACTATTATTTTCAGAATACCATGATCTGAGCTTATCAGTTTTCAGTGCATGCAACAGTTAGTATTTCAGTGTCTTTCAGTTAGGATTAGGATTTAGCACCGGGAGAATACAGGAATGGCGGTTTCCCCATCAATTAGGCAGAGTCGTTAGTTACAGTCTCTATGTTCCAGAACTACGTAGCCAACATAGAATATGAGGGGTCACCCATCAGTTTAGGCTTGATTTCCTAGCCTTTCGAGATATCAGTTTAGTGATCACTACAGTTTAGGTTCAATTCTGATGGCAAGGATAGAAAAACCTTCCTTAACGTGGGTCAAACATCGGACTCCATGATAGCTCACATCATTTATGTTGTTTACATGATATCTCTCATAGTTTTAGTCAGTATTTAAGGTATTTTCAATTTAGGTTTGATTGATTGAGTGTACAGACATTCAAATATTTAGTTTTATAGCTTTCAGTCTTTAAGATTTCAGATTTATCTCAGTATCATAACAGATATACACTTAGTCTTGCATTCTCAGATATTATAGTTTCCATCATGTAGTTTCAGACCCAGTATTCATAAAGTACCCATGTTTTACTATTTTTTAGCTTCAGTTCTACTTATATTATAAAAGTAAGTTTTAAGGAACTAAGTGTAGCGATTCGCCAGCTTATCAGATTATATTTGTTATGCATGTTTTACATATGAAATCAATCTTACTTATTGCATTAATCCCCATTTACTCAGTATATTCCAGAAGTACTGATCCACATATACGTTTGTGTGGCTACATTATTTTATAATATAGGTACCAATTGTAGTCCATACGACTTGATCAGACAGTTGCAGTTTTCAGCCAGTAGGTGATGCGTTCTCTTATTTTGGGGACATCAGTCAGATGTTGTTCATGTACTTTACCTTATTATTCATTTGTATTGATTTGTGGTAGTTAGAGGCATGTCCCAGCTATCTATAGTCAGTATAGTAGAGGCTTCCTAGATTCCAGTTAAAGTCAGTCATGTAATGTCAGTTCTCTCTTTAGTGTTTATCAAATTGTAAATTTTATCAGTATTATATTTTTCTCAGATTTTATCATGATTATATCTCCGCACAGTAGAACCAACTATTGAATATATTTTAAATCAGCTACTCAACAGTATGCCAGTTTATGGGTTAGCTTGGGATCACTTGTGGTTCTAAGCACCGTGTTACGACTAGGGGGTAGTCTCGGATCGTGACATAACCTCACCTCTCCTTAGGAATTGTTGGCATCAAAACTTAAATTGTTGATTTATTTGTTGAGATCTATACCCATAAAAAATTTTTACATTTCATTTATTTGTTGATTTATTTCATGTAATTTCTGAAGGCGTTGATTTTTTTTTTTTTGTCTATGAATTTTATTTTATTGTTAGATTTGAACTTATTAGTTGAAATGGAATACTAGATTCAAATATTACAATAGATAAGGTATCTATTGCAACAGATGACATATCTGTTGGAAAATATCAAACAAATTTAGACATATGTTGCAACATGTAGGTAATCTATTGGAAATTATCAAATAGGTTTTTCCACTATTGCAACAGATAGACTTAGATAGAAACATCGACATGATGCAACAGATGACCAACCTATTGCAATAGATAAACTATCTGTCAGAATAGGTAGAATATTTGTTACAACAGATGGACAATCTGTTGCATTATAAAAATTCAACTTTCATTAGACATAAAATAATTGCCACTACATGTAATGTGAAGTGAGTTGAAATAAAAAAGGCGGAACCTATCAACAGGCACCTAAATCTGCAACGATCTTTCACTTTTGCACCTCAAGTAGCTAGTGTTTATTTTTAACACCTAAAATAGGCATCAAATGTGTGAGTTTGGCACTTTTTTCCCTGTTGGCAGCTCGCGTGTAATTCACGCAGCCAAGGCTCATTGAACCCCCATTTTGCTGACTTGGCATCTGATTTTGCCCCCAACGGTTATTCCCCCCAATTGTCTCATATATTCAATATCTTCCTAAAATTTAACCCTAAATTCCCAATTTTTCTTCTTCTCCATCTTTTTTTCTCTATCCAAATTCTTCAAATTATTTTTATTTATTTTTTTGCTTAGTTTTTTCATTTTTTCCAACTGAGCTTGACAATGCCGAGCTCATCTTCTACTATTTTTTGTGATAAAGATTTTCAATATTGTAAGTGTGATCATGAAGCTCTATTGAAGACTTCTTGGACTTAACAAAATCCAGGTCGTAGGTTTTTTACTTGTAAGATTTTAAAGGTAATATTTTTTTATTTAATTAATTGATTAATTATTGAATTGTAATTGTTTTGTAATTGTGGTCTTGTTTTTATAGAAGTTGGGTGGACGTGATTACCTTTATTGGTATGAAGAACGACACCCTTCACAAGCAAATCGTGTAATCTGGGGTTTGTTGAAGAAAGTCAAGGCTTTTGAAGAGAATCAAAATTTAGCAAGAAGATATTATATTACTGGCATTATTGCTACTGGTTTGGTGTTGTTGGGCACATGGATATTCAAGCCTAATTGCTGAAATTTTCATGGTGGTGTATTTGTATTTGCTACTAGTTTGGTGTTGTTGAGCATGGATATTCAAGCGTAATTATTGGAAAATATCAAATAGATTTAAACATATGTTACAACATGTAGGTCATCAGTTTGAAATTATCAAACAGGTCTTTCTACTGTTGCAACAGATAAGATTTAGGTAGAAACATCGACATAATACAACAAATGACTAACCTATTGCAACAGATTATCTATCAGTTATAATAGATAGAATATAATTTTCAACAAATAGACAATCTGTTGCATTATAAAAAATTCATCACTCATCAGATAAAAAAATTGCCACTATATGTAAAGTATGTAAAGTGAAGTGACTTGAAATAAAAAATTGTTAATTCACAGGCTCTTATTTATACACAGGCTCCAAATGTCCAGTTAGTATCCCATTAGCTAGACCTCTTGCATGTTTACCATAGCATTGCCTCACAGAAAGGTCATTGGCTCAACCATTTCTATGTCGGTCAACAAATATTCGATGAGTGCAAGCGTGTGCAACCCCCACGTGACACTGGTTTTATTTTTCGGAAAGTCCATGTCCTTATTTCTACCTTCAAAATCCCATGGTTTCTTCATCAATACTTTCGTTAGAAAATAATCCATCAATTTACTCTGCTCCAACAAGATGGGGAACAACTCCAATAGTGTCTACATGTGGGTAAAAAAATCGGCCTCGTCCAAGGCAGGTAAGTTGCAGTCATAAACATTGATCTTTCCCTCCTTGAGTAGTATCTCAACAACCCAATAATGTATGATGTCCACATTCACAACTCTAAGAATCCTTTTTTCCTTAATCCATCTCTTGCTGTGTGGATTTGGCCTCTCCCCTCTAACATATTTTATCATTTCTTTATCCTATTGGAACCCAAAAAATAACGAATCAAATCCCGCAGTGGGAGTTGACACTAGCTTATTGAGATCGCCATACCTATCCTTGAAATTCTAGTATAAGTCGAGGTTTATTATCCTATTGGTAACATTATAAGCTTCTGGGTACGCTAATTGCCTGCCCCTCATAAGGCAGATAATTTCTTTAACATACTGTGATATAAGAAGTTAATTTTTAATAGGTTAGTAATTGTAAAGAAGGAAAACATAGTGGAAAGATACAACAGATGGTCCATATATTGCAAAAGGTTCTCTGAATCTGTTAACAGATTACCCATCTAATACAACTTATACAAGAGATGGGTAATATGTTGTAGCAAAACCACCACAACTTGCACCAGAATACATAGCTGTTGCAACAAATGACAGATCTGTCTCATAGCTTCTTCTTCATGGAGTAGATTAGAAGGCTAGGTTAGGAAAAGTAAACTTACCCTGTCCACGTACTGCATTCGCATATCTGTCATAATCTTGAAGTCTTGGGAGGAAAAGGTATGGATGGGGTAATCTTGTGCACCTTGCTTGACATTCTTCGCCCATCGCATATGCCTCTTCTCTTTGGCGCCAAGTTCTGCGTATATGTCCACCTTCTTGAATGGCCCCTAAACTTCAACACCCTTTAGAGTGGGAGGAGTTATAATTTTTTTTATTTCCAATTAGAGAGTACTTGTCTAATTGCTCTTTTCTTTCTCCCAACTAACACTGTAGGAGTGTATGGCTCCTCCATATTCTTGGATGGTATGACACCCCTCAGGGATTTCAATTCCTCAATAGCTTTAGTGATAGCCTCTACTTTTTCAAAGAGTTTATCCTAACTGTCCTTGTACTCTTCATATTTGCAATGAGAATATTAGGGTGAAAAGGGGTGAGAGAGACCAGTGTAAGCATGAGAGGGACCTGTGTAAGGGTGAGAGGGACCTATGAAGAGGGTGTTTTCAAACATATTTATTTTTTCTTGAGCATCAACATGCTCATCATCATGACTGGAAACAACATTAGGATGCCTGCCACCAACATCAACAACTCCACCAACAACACCCCCAGAAGAAGCACCCGGATCTGTTGCAGTTCATTGGTCATGAAGAGCCTCAACATTAGGCTGACCTTGCTTAACTTCTCTTCTTTGCTCCAGCTAATTCCTTCTTTATTAACTCCACCATTGGGTTTGCTATTCTATTAACAAGACCTAGAGTAATAAAATAAGTCATCCCCAATTCCTGCTCAGTAGGCACAATCCATGGATGCACAACCTATAAAAAAGATAGATATAATTAAATCATATAATAATTTACAGTCAGTTAGGTTACATGTTAACACAAATAACTTATGCAACAAATGATCTTTCTGTCACAACAACTGATCTATCTGTCTGAACAAATTAATAAGATATTACATCAGATTACCTATCTATTGCATAATTTATAGTAGATGGGTAATCTGTTGAGTTGGTTTTAGAGAGCCAAAGAAATAGATGGGTAATCTAATGCGAAATACGAATCATTTATCATAATTGATTACTCATATGATGTACAAATTGTAGTGCATAGGTAATCTATTACAATAGATAACCCATCTATCGCAACAGATGACACATCTGTTTCAATATCTTTCTTTGAGTCACATTATTTTACTTGAAAGAAGATGTACTACATCATTCGAAGGGTTAAAGAGATCAGCCTCCTTAATTCTTATGTTGCTCTTTGCAGCTAACCACCTAAGGTTCCTTGGATGAGAAACCTCATCCGGGTAATCCTTGACTTGCTTTCAGAGGTGAGGAATGGCTTCAAATGCCCAAGCCTAAAATTGTAAACAGGAGGCAAGCAAAAAAAGTCATAATAATTATTCAATATTAATTAATAGATGAGTAAACAAATAGTGATTAAATTTACCATGAAATCCCAAAGAAAGATATATAATGTGATTGTCTTAGGGGATATCTTTGTCCGTAAATATTTAACAGTTAAGTAGTACCTGTCATATCCCCAGGCATAATTGTTGAATTTCTCAAAATCCTCAGCAAACTTCAACAAATCATCTTCTATGACTTTGTTAACGTCTCTTGCCAATATAACGGAATGGGAAAACCAAACTAAGAATAATTTCTCCTTGGACTTCTTTTATATGGTTTTATCTTTGAGATATTCTATCAAGTTATTGGCTTTGTACCCACATCCAGAAATGTCCAACAACCCTTCTATTTTTTCCTTGCATTTGTTAGTTTTGGTGGGTGGTCGCTGGGACAATGCCTTCCCTATATTTGATGGTGGTGGTTTGGCTGTCCTACTTTTCTTGTACCTTTTTCATGGTGTTTTCTTGGTGAGAGGTTTTTCTAGACGATCGCATCTCAAGCCCGTTACTATGACAAACTCTTTCAAGCCAAAACCAACCGGCATGCCACAGTAGTTGATTTATATTTTATCCATCTCCCCCCCTCCTCTGAATCTTTATTATCCCTCATGTACTTAATTCTGTGCTTGAGAAGACCATATACCATGCTTATTTGGAAATGGGCAGTGTGGTCCTTAGGTAGCTCAAGAATGTGTCTAAAACAGTTCTTCTTAAAAGGTCAATCTATGTTTTAATTCTTTATAGTTTTCCTAAAGTCATCAAAAGGTTTCCCCAAATGACATTTAAGTACAAGATCACCAGTTAGTTCTGCAGGGTTATCTATCAGTATCGCAACTTGAAACCTGCCAATACTAATAGTTTTGACAGGATCATGCTGGGATTTCGATATTAATTCATGCCCCATAGGTGATGCATTATTATCATGTTGATGATCATTCTCTTTCTTAATTTCTACTTCCTCCTCTTCTTATTTATCTCCTTCTTCTTCCTCCTCACTTTAATTTTCCTCATCACCATCTATAGACCCTTTTCCACCTCCTCAACATCATTTGTATACCTTTCCCTAACTTAACTTTTCCCTAACTGAGATTGTAAGCTCCTCTGAATCCCTCAATATTGTAGCCTTTTTTGTTAGTTGGTCAGAAGTTGATTCACTTTCACTTTATTTTATTTTGGGAGACATGTTTTACCTACAAACAATAGAAAAACAAAAATTACATTACAATTGATGTATGCATAAAATTTAAATACATTACAAACACCACCAATACCGACACCAACAACAACCACCACAACCACCACTAACCAATGACACCACCACCACCAATAGCCACCACAAATACAACCAGTGCCACCACGACGACCACCAATACCACCACGACGACCACCAACACAAAAAACACCATCCAACAATGCCACGATGGTCAATGGAACACTGTGAGAAAAACTAGGGTTTTCTCAGGTTCTTCCTACGATTTTACTTTTAAAACTCAAAATTGTAAATCCATTCTCGAAGATAATATAACTAAAAACTTTTTTTTTTCATCATTAACTTAAAATCCCTAATTTTTAGAAAAAAGAACGAGTATAGAACTCTTCTCAAACTCTGTTACCTATGAATAAAGAGAAAATGATGCATACAAGCAAGAATGAAGTATAAAATAACACCTATGTGGTCAAAAATGGAAAGAAAATCGATCTGTTATGAAGGGTTGAGCAATTTCTTGAGTAGTTGTTGTCTGTATTGTTGACAGAGAAAGAAAAGAGTGAGAACTCGAGATTTGAAAGGATGGAATATTTTTCCCACAAATGGATGATTTGTATGGGTTGATTTATATTTTGGAAAAGAATGACAAGTTTTGAAAATGCTAATTTGGTCCAAATTGATCTTAATTATTTTTTAAAATTTTAAAAGATATACGTAATTTTTACCATCTCATTATAATAAAGTGTATTACGTTCAACTGGAACACTGATGAATTTTAGTTATTAGTTGATAATAATGTAATAAGAATCATTTCAACTCAGAGTGATCGATCGACAACTCAGGTCAGGAGGAACACAATACTAATATTATGTAATTGACTCAATTGAAGTTGTGGTTGACCCTATGAACTCACCCCTAGTTATAGCTACATCTATTTAGGTATTAGCTTTATAATGAGTTACTGGGAATCATTTCAACTCATAGTGATCGATCGATGACTCAGGTCGGGAGGAACGCAATACCAAAATCATGCAATTATAAAGACTCAATTAAAGTTGTAGTTAATCCTATGAAATCGCCTCTAGTTATAGCTAAATCAATTTAGGTATTATCTTGATAATAAGTTAATAAGAATCGTTTCAACTCAGAGTGTTTGATCGACGACTCAGGTCAGGAGGAACGCAATACCAATATCATACAATTGCCAAAGACTCAATTAAAGTTGCAATGACCTTATGAACCCACACCTAGTTGTAGCTAAATCATTTTAAGGTATTATCTTCATAATGAGTTAATAAGAATTTTTTCAACTCTAAGTAATTGATCGATGACTCAGGTCGGGAAGAATGCAATATCAACATCATGAAATTGCCAAAGACTCAATTGAAGCTGTAATCGACCCTATGAACTCACCCCTAGTTCTAGCTAAATCAATTTAGGTATTATCTTGATAATGATTTAATAAGAATTATTTCAACTCAGAGTGATCGATCGATAACTTAGGTTGGAAGAAATGTAATAGCAACATCATGTAATTGCCAAAGACTCAAATGAAGATGTTGACCCTATGAACTCACCCCTAGTTATAGCTATATCAATTTAGGTATTAGCTTGATAATGAGTTTCTAAGAATTATTTCAACTCAGAGTGATCGATCGATGACTCAGGTCGGGAGGAACGCAATACCAATATCATGCAATTATAAAGACTCAATTAAAGTTGTAGTTGATCCTATGAACTTTCCTCTAGTTATAGCTAAATCAATTTAGGTATTATCTTGATAATGAGTTAATAAGAATTATCTCAACTCAGAGTGTTCGATCAATGACTTAGGTCGGGAGGAACGCAATACCAACATCATGCAATTGCCAAAGTCTCAATTAAAGTTGTAGTTGACCATATGAACTCACCCCTAGTTGTAGATAAATCATTTTAGGGTATTAGCTTGATAATGAGGTAATAAGAATTGCTTCAACTCTGAGTAATTGATCGATGACTCAGGTCGGGAGAAACACAATATCAACATCATGCAATTGCCAAAGACTCAATTGAAGTTGTAGTCGACCCTATGAACTCACCCCTAATTCTAGATAAATCAATTTAGGTATTAGCTTGATAATGATTTAATAAGAATTGTTTCAACTTAGGGATCGATCGACGACTCAGGCTGGGAGAAACATAATAGCAACATCATACAATTGCCAAAGACTCAAATAAAGTTGTAGTTGACCCTATGAACTCACCCCTAGTTATAGATACATCAATTTAGGTATTAGCTTGATAATGAGTTACTAAGAGTCATTTCAATTCAGAGTGATCGATCGACGACTCAGGTCGGGAGGAACGCAATACCAACATCATACAATTATAAAGACTCAATTAAAGTTTTAGTTGATCCTATGAAATCACCCTTAGTTATAGCTAAATCAATTTAGGTATTAGCTTGATAATGAGTTAATAAGAATCGTTTCAACTCAGAGTGTTCGATTGATGACTCAGGTTGGGAGAAACGCAATACTAACATCATGCAATTGCCAAAGACTCAATTAAAGTTATAATTAACCCTATGAACTCACCCCTAGTTCTAGATAAATCAATTTAGGTGTTAGCTTGATAATAAGTTAATAAGAATTATTTTAAATTGGAGTGATTGATCGCCGACTCAGGTCAGGTGGAACGCAATACCAATATCACGCAATTGCCAAAAACTCAATTCAAGTTGTAGTTGACCATATGAACTCACCCCTAGTTATAGCTAAATCAATTTAGGTATTAGATTAATAATAAGTTAAAAGAATCATTTCAGCTTAGAGTGATTGATCGATGACTCAAGTCAGGAGGAACGCAATACCAACATCATGTAATTGCCAAAGACTCAATTGAAGTTGTAGTTGAGCCTATGAACTCACCCCTAGTACTAGTTAAATCAATTTAGGTATTAGTTTGACAATAAGTTAATAAGAATAGTTTAAACTTAGAGTGATCGATCGATGACTCAGGTCGGGTGGAACGAAATACCAATATCATGAAATTGGAAAGACTCAATCAAAGTTGTAGTTGAACCTATCAACTTATCCCTAGTTGTAGCTAAATCAATTGAACTTGTACTTTAACATATGAGCTCAATTGAAATTGTATAAAAATAAATGTTCAACCTGTTGCAACAAATAACTTATCTGTTGGAGTTTATCAAACAGATTATGTCATCTGTTGCAACAGATTAACTATCTGATGTAAATTATCAAATAGGTGTTGCCATCTATTCCGATAGATGACTGGGCCATTGGAAATTTTCAAACAAAATTGTCATTTTTTTTGCAATAGATGACTTATATGTTTTAAGATTTTTTGTAAATTTTAAAGCAATTTCATAATTTCCTATTCGAGATAAAAAAGATAAAATACTAAGGTGGTAAAAATATCACTTGGATAACTCAAAAATCTCCTCCTTGAGTAGTCTTATCCTGTCTTATCAATGTCACCGTCTCCTCATGCCAGTCAAAGTTATTAATGAGTATTTAAAACCCGGCTCTATAATTCTGTCTTCTTCAGCCACAAATTAACTCAACTCATCTCTCTTTTTTATTCAAAATTATCTTTCTCTCCTCTTTAGGGTAATCACAATCGTATCCTTTTTTTCTTTTCTCTCCCTTTTTGTATGAGGATCTTTTCAGATATCAACCGATCAATATCTTATATCGACTGAAATGGGTGTTCTGATCCCTTTGCTTTTTCGACATTGCAGGTATGGTTCACTATTGCTCTTTCCTTCTCATATTTTTTTTTGTACGTTATTTAAATTAGATATTTACATCTGTTGTTATTATTGATTTATCCATTACTAGTTTCTTATTTATTGAGAAAATTGAAGGGAAGGTGACTTTTAAGTTTTGAATGAACAAACCATTGTTTTTATTAAAATATACAAAAAAATTCATCAGTTGGTGTTGTTGGAACTTGTGGTGTTTGTGTTGTTGATGGTGTTGGAACATATGGTGTTGTTTCTTTGTTGTTGATGTTGTTGTTGGTGGTGGTGGAGGTGTTGCAATAGTTTCCTCAACTATTTCAAATGATGAATCAACTGTTGGAACAGACGGAGCAACTATTTGAAGAAATCAAACCAGTAGCAAGGCTGGTTTTATTTATTCCAACAGATTACCCATCTGTTGCAACATGTCATCTATCTGTTGCCATAGATGCATCACCTATTGTAACAGATAACTCATCTATCAAACTAATGAGGAATCTATTGCATCATATCGGTCATCTGTTGATCCATTTAATTTTGTGTTACCCTTTTGTAATGTTATTTTTGTTCTTCTCTTGTTTGACATCAAATGTTTTTCTCTTGTTTGCAGATAAAAAAAAGTGAAACTAGATCAACTTTTTCCCGACCAGCATTAAAGTCTAGAGTAAAGATTGCTTCAGAGGAATAAGCTGCTTGCAGCTGGAACCACTTCATATGTGGGAAGTTTGTATTATAGATCTACCTATCGTGAAAACACACATCCAGTTGACTGATTTTGTAAATGTTGGTTCTTTATCTATTAGGCATTAATCTTTCAAACAAGATATAGAATTTTACAGTTAAGATTGATAGGTTCGAACTGATAAGGCTGAGGGACTAAGTAGGTAGTGTCGATACCCTGACACGGTTTAATTAAGATTTTGCAAATATTTATGTATCAAGTTTGGAGAAGGGTTAAAGTTTTTGGTGACAGTGTAAATATTCAAAGAGTGATTGGACTAATTTTAAGGGTTCAATGGATTTTTGAAAGGCCTTTGAAGCCTCGCACTGCTGCAAATAAGAAAGAAAATGAATATAGTTATTGATCTGGTCTAAATTTATATAGATGGGTTGCTCGAGGAGACTATTATACAACATAAGGTGATTGAAAGAATACTTATGCAGGAAGGGGGAGGTGGAGATGACTATATATCAGCTCCGACCATATTAAATAATAAACACAGGGTAGGAAGAAAAGTATAGCAAAACTGGCTGATGAAATTGACATGAAAAATGAAAAAATTAAATGAGCTGCAAATGTGAAAGTGTATCCAAAAATAAAAATCCATCAGTCCATTTTGAAAAGAAAATTGCTAAAGTGGATTGGATTTGTGTACTTTATTAGGGGACTGCATCTAGCTAGTGTGTCCTGAATGAAGACCCACAAAATGCAAGACCAGAACTCTAAGGTTTCAACTTTGTGAGCACCGTTGGTGATAAGATTGTCAGGCAGAAATGAAACCTGAACCAAAAACTCTTGAAATAAAAATAAGGGATCAAGCCAAGGTGGCAATTTCTCAAGTTAAATTTGCATCCCATGCCTCCTGTTAATGGATTTGGTTTGGTTAAAGCCAGTGGAAACAACAAGGTATGGGATTTCTGCCCAACTTCAGACCTTTTTGTTTCTACTGCCATTGACATGATCAGAACCACAAATAGAAGGCATGGGATGCAAGTTAGACATTAGAAATTGACAACTTGACTTCCTTATTTTTACTTCTGGATTTTTTTGATCAGGTTTCATTCTTGACTGAAAATCTTACCAATCCTCTGTGCTCGGCAAGCTACTTCCTTAGAGTTCTGGTCCTACACTTTGTGGGTCTCCATTGAGGCCATGCTCACTAGTCCCAGTCCTTAGCAAAGTGTCCAACTCCAGTACTCTTAAGCATTTTTCTTTTTCAAGAATGACTGACGGATTTTAATATTTGGATACACTTTCACATTTGAAGCTCATTCAGTTTTTCATCTCTCAAGTCAATTTCATTGGCCAGTTTCGCTAGAAGTTCCTTACTTGTTTTCCTGTGTTTCCTATTTAAAAAGGTCTGAGATGATATATGGTCTTCTTCACCTCACCTTTCCCGCATAGGTATTCTCCCAAGCACCTTCTGCTGTATAATAGTCTCCTCGAGTAACCCATCCATATAAATTTGGACTAGGGAAATTTCTATTGGTTTTTTATTCTTATTTGTTGCAGTGCGAGGCTTCAGAGGCCTTTCAAAAGTCCATTGCACCATTAAAATCAATTCAATCACTATTTGATATTTACACTGCCGCTAAAAACTTGAACCCTTCTCCAAACTTGACACATAAACATGAACAAAATCGTCATTAAATTGCAATAGGGTATCGACACCACCGTCTTGGAATCCTTCAGCCTTACCAGTTTGCACCTATCAAACTAAACTTTAAAAAACAGGTTCTTGTTTAAAGGATTAATGTCTAATCGGTAAAAAACTTCATTCACAAAATCATTGTACTTTATGTGTGTCTGTCACGATAGCCTTATCAATAATACATAACTCCCACGCATGAAAGTGGATCCATTAACCTGCACGCACATTATTCTTCCTACCCCATCAATGTCAGAAAGTGTTTATTCTCCATTGCCCATCGTTAAGTAGTGTACAATACTACAGAGGCTCAAAGGGTAACCATATTCAATGTCAGAGGACTACTTACCCGTCAAGAAAAAACAAGTTCTACAAGTCATGACTTTTCACTTTTATGTTTTTAAATCTACTTATATAACAAAACAACCACCAATTTGGATTAATTAAGGTATGTGATGACTATTAAAAAAGAGGTGAACAGTCATGACTTTTTGTCAAACACATTCAAAATAGATGATAAATCAAATTTCCTATCTGTTGCAACAGATAATCCATATGTTGCAACAAATGTCTCGTTTGTTGCACATACAAACAATCTGTTGCTATAGATGTAAATTTGTTGCGATAGTAGGTTATCTGTTATGACAGATGGAAGATCTTTTGCAACAACTTAATAATAATGGTTGTTATTAAGTCTTAAACCATTTGTAAAGGTGAGAAGTTTGAATGTAAAGGAAAAAGTTGCAGCTTTTCACAGAAAATAAAAAGCCAGCAGTTTGAATGTAATTAATACAATGGAGTTGAACAGTCGTGCCTTTTTGTCTAATATATTCAAATTCATTCATCTATAAATAGGTCCCTCTTTAATCTTCATTCTACTCCACTTTTATTTATTTCTTGCATTTTGTCTTTTCGTATTACATCTTCAATGTCACGCCTCAAATCCTATTGAGGTGGACAAGCACCCGTAACCGAGGAGGCTCGGGAGAACCAGCTTATAACCTTATACTTCCCATGCATACCTTTATGACAACCCAAAATTCGGACAGCATCATGTCGCATATAAAAGGAAATAATCATCAGTATAAGCTCGGGCACATATATATATATATGTATATACAATACTTGGCCGTTGGAGCCAACACGTCTATTAACAAAACACCACCTTGAATGTACATTAGGTCTACAAAGCCTCTAGATAATACACAGAGTTTAACTAAGGTCGGGACACACCCCGCCATATAACTAACTTCTATACAATACCAAAAGTGACTGGATATGACACGAAAAGCCCCGAAGCAAACTGGAGCTCACCAAAAGCAGCTGGATATCCTGGCTCCTACTTGTGCGGTGTATGAGGTGAGGTACCTGTGCCTGCAATATGAAATGCAGGTCCCCCATGGGGGACGTCAGTACAAAATATGTACTGAGTATGTAAAGTTATAGATAATCACATATGATATAGGAGCTCAATAAAAATCAGAAACAAGTGAATAAATCATAATAGGAGTGGACCACACTTACTAGAACTTGTGACAACCTGTACATTGTATTTATTCAATCACTTTACCTTCGTTCTTATCATCTTTGTAATCATTACTGTACTGTACTGTGACCATTAGGCTGCCTCCACTACATATCAACTGGGATCAACCCATGATAGGCTTATGCCCCTGGGATACCACCTATAAACACATAAATAGGGATCGACCCATGATAGGCTTATTCCCCTGGGATACCACCCAATAAGAGAGAACTTCCATCACTTAGTTCAATTAATCTTTGAAATTGTTATTTCAGTTGCCACCGCATTTTTGATACTTTAAAATAATGATACATCAATAAGAGACATAAAATTAGACCATCAATGCAATAACAATGAAGTAAGAACTCATTGACATATCAATGAAGTGTTTTGGAGTCATCAATGCCATAACAATGAAGTAGGAACTTATTGGTATATCAATGAAACGTTTTGGCATCATTAATAGCACATGGATCTTGTTTGAGTAACTGGATACCTTCTGACATTCATTAGTGCAATAAACATGTAAGATTTGGAAAACAAGTAAGTATTGGAATGTCTTGACATCTTGTAGGGTGGAAACAAGTTCATTGGTAACGTAGGAAATCATACAAAACCATTATGGATCACATGTTATTGAATAACTTTGGAAACTTTCTTAATAGAACAATTGTTCACTTTCATACCAAAGATATGGTATAGAGTATGCTTTACATACCTGACTGTCAACCTTCAATACTAGTCCCAAATGGACTTCCCATCTTTTCGGATTACTTATCTACAATAAACATATATAAAAATCTAGTATTAGCAACCAAACGTCACAATTCAATTATTTGAATTCACCAAACAAGTGGTTAAGTAGTAAGCCTTAATTACACCATAAAAGGTTTCACTTTAACCCTGTTATACTCCAATTACATTCACATGCCATGCATATTCATACAACATCCTCCAACATCAAGTTTGGATTCATTTATCCTTCCAACCAATCCATTAAACCAAATTGAGCCATAGACATAAATAATCATCAATTCAATAGTATATCACCATATCCACCTTCCATAACTCAATTACCATATCCACCTTCCACAATTCAATACAACCAAACCATGAAAAATAGTCCATACCCCTATTTCCATCACCTTTCAATAACAACCAATACATATAATCCTCTATCACACATATACATATGGAAAAGAACAAAGAAAAGCAATATTCATACCTTAGAATTCACCTCTTGATTATGCAATCCTATTCACCTCTTGATTATGCAATCCTGTTTGCACAAATAATAGGTGTTGTTCGAAGCTCTCGAGATGAAAAACGCAGTTATCGGATTACTTTGGAATTTCTACGGTTGAATCAAAAGTAATTCAAAGGTCAAATTTGGCTTGGGTTTGTTCTTTCACAATGATTGATGAGGAAAATGAGTTTTTGAACTCATATACATTTATATATACACATATTCCAGTCCATAATATAATAGGAAAAGACCAAAATGCCTTTAAAATTTAAATAATGTCAAATCTGTCCTTTGGTGGACTGTTTTGATAAGCTAAAGTAGATCGACCATAACTCTTTGCTCCGATACCATATTTGGGTGAAATCAGTATCATTGGAAATATAATTCAAAGGTATTTAATTTCACATAAAGTAGTACACCCAGTTTGTTTTGTACAAGGAGTTATGGTCGTTTGAAGTTGACCTTAAAAAGCTATTTTGATAGGATGAAGTAAAACGGGTATAACTCCTTACTCAGACGTTGGATTTGGATGAAACCAATTGAATTTTAAATAAGACTCAAAGATATTTATTTTCATAGTTCACAGTTCTCCCAGTTCATTATATTAAGGTAGTTATGATCGTTCGAAGTTGACCCAAAAATTCGGTTGGCTTCAGTAGTTTGTGTGCAGGAAATTTTCCTGCACATTTACTATTCCCAAATATCCTGGCCACCGTTTTATAGTTTCGAACGTGCTCGATTATATCCGAAACCTATCCATTTTTAGAAATATTTATATCGTTGGAAAGCTTATTCAATAACCTTCGCATGAAACCATCGACGGGCAAATTCTGGTATAAATAAAATAAAAAATTAATTCCAAATAAATTAGACCAATACACGTACTTGAATATGCCAATACACGTACTTGAATATGGGGTGTTACATCCTTCCCCCCTTTAGGACATTTGTACTGGAATGTTAGCATAGTTATTCAACCGAAACAAGTTCAAGTCCATCATTAATATTCATATCATTACATAAATACTATGCATATATAAAAAAAACTTACTTGTTAATGTTCTAACTCCGTTTCTTGAACTTCCTCTTCATCTTTGACTAAATGAGGATACTTATATTTCATTGCTTCCTCAAATTCCCATGTAATCTCTTCCCTTTGACGATTTCTCCAACGTACTTTCGCAGATGTTATCTCTTTATTTCTCATCTTCTTAACTTGGCGATATAGAATTGCAATAGACACTTCCTCATAGGTAAGATCTTCTTCTACTTGCACATCCTCAGTAGAAGTGATATGTGATGGATCTCCGATGCACTTTCGAAGCATTGACACATGAAATACCGTATGTACTGATGAGAGCTCTTGGGGTAGCTCTAATTCATATGCAACTTGTCCAAACCTTCGAGTGATCTTATACGGGCCTATATAACGTGGACTCAACTTTCCTTTCTTGCCAAATCTCATTACCCCTTTCATTGATGATACTTTCAAAAATACCCAATCACCTATAGAAAACTCTAGCCCTCTCCTTCTACTATCCGCATATGACTTGTGTCGACTTTGGGCTATTTTCAGTCATTGTTGAATTACTTTAACCTTCTCTATGGCTTGATAAACAAGATCCGATCCGAATAAAAGAGTTTCACCCACTTCAAACCATCCTATTGGTAATCTACACTTCCTTCTATATAAAGCTTCATATGGTGCCATTTTGATACTTGAATGATAGCTATTATTGTAGGCAAACTCAATAAGAGGTAAATGATCATCCCAGTTGCCCTTAAAATCTATTACACAAGATCGTAGCATATCTTCAAGTGTTTGGATGGTACGTTCTGTTTGTCCATCTGTTTGAGGGTGAAAAGTTGTACTCAACTTCACCTGTGTTCCCAAACACCTCTAAAAAGACTTCCAAAAGTTTGCGGTAAATTGAGTTCCCCGATCTGATATAATAGAGATTGACACTCCATGTAATCGGACTATCTCTTTAATGTATAGCTTCGCATACTCTTCAACTGTGTAAGTGGTCCTAACTGGTAGGAAATGTGCGGATTTAGTAAGCCTATCAACAATCACCCATATAGAATCAAACTTCCGGGATGTACGAGGCAAACCAGTAATGAATTCCATGTTGATCATGTCCCACTTCCATCTTGGAAGATCAATGCATTGCATATAACCTCCGGGTTTTTGGTGCTCAACTTTAACTCTTTGACAATTTGGACATTCAGCTACAAATTCTGCAATGCTCTTCTTTATGTCATTCCACCAATACATATCTTTAAAATCTTGATACATTTTGGTTGATCCTGGATTAATGGAATACCTTGAACAATGTGCCTCTGTGATAATCTTCTTTCTTAGCCCGTCTATATCCGGCACACACAATCGGTTTTGGCACTGAAGTACTCCTTCTCGCGTAAGCTCAAATGCCTTGGTCGCACCACTCTGAACGTTCTCCTTAAGCTGTAATAAAATAGGATCTGCATATTGCTTCTCTTTCACTTCAGCTACTAATGAAGATTCCGCAACATTATGTACGATAAGCTCTTTATCCAGAGTTTCAAGAAAGCGAACTCCCAAACTAGCTAACTGGTGAAGATCTTTAATCATCCCTTGCCTTTCTATAGGCTCCATCATAGCCTTACGACTTAACGCATCAGCTACCACATTTTCTTTCCCTGGATGGTATAAGATATCAACATCGTAGTCCTTTAATAGTTAAGGCCATCTCCGCTGCCTTAAATTTAGATCCTTCTGATTAAAAATATATTGCAAGCTCTTATGGTCAGTATATATATCAACATGAACCCCATATATGTAGTGGCGCCATATCTTTAAAGCAAAAATAACTGTTGCCAGCTCAAGATCGTGTGTAGGATAATTTTTCTCATATGGCCTCAATTGTCTAGAAGCATATGTTATTACCTTACCTTGTTGCATCAATACACATCCTAAACCAATTCTGGAAGCATCACAATACACTGTATACCCTTCGGTGCCTTCTGGAAGTACCAACACGGGTGTAGAAATCAACTTGTTCTTTAAATCTTGAAAACTCTTCTCACAGGCATCATTCCATTGGAATTTGGATGCTTTATGGGTTAGCTTGGTTAAGGGTGCTGAAATGGAAGAAAAGCCTTCAACAAACCTTCTATAATAATCGGCCAACCCGAGAAAACTACGAATCTCCGTAGGCATTCTGGGCCTTGTCCAGTTCTTCACAGCTTCTATCTTTTGAGCATCAACCTTTATCCCTTTACTAGATACAATATGACCCAAAAATGCCACCGACTTTAACCAAAACTCACATTTAGAGAACTTTGCATAAAGCTTACAATCACGAAGAGTCTGCAATGCCTGTCGTAAGTGATTGGCATGGTCCTCTTATGATCTAGAATAAACTAGAATATCATCTATAAAAACTATCACAAATACATCCAGGAATGGCTTAAACACCCTATTCATCAAATCCATAAAAGTTGTAGGTGCATTTGTTAGCCCAAATGACATAACTAGAAACTCATAATGACCATACCGTGTTCGGAAAGCTGTCTTGGGTATATCCTTCTCTTTGACCCTCGTTTGGTGGTAACCTGACCTCAAATCAATCTTAGAAAAGCACTTGGCGCCCTGTAATTGAACAAATAAATCATCAATTCTTGGGAGAGGATATTTATTCTTAATAGTCACCTTATTCAATTGCCGATAATCAATACACATCCTCAGCGAGCCATCTTTTTTGCGCACAAATAACACTGGTGCTCCCCAGGGGGACATACTAGGCCTTATGAATCCCTTCTCTAGCAAATCTTTCAATTGCTCTTTCAATTCTCATAATTCTGCTGGGGCCATTATATACAGAGGAATGGAGATTGGTTGGGTGCCTGGTATTACATCAATACCAAACTCTACTTCTCGTTCAGGAGGCAAACCTGGAAGATCTTCAGGAAATATATTAGAAAATTCATTTACCACCGAAACAGTGTGAAGAGTTGGTGACTCCGCTTCTGTATTCCTTACTATAACTAAATAATATATGTATCCCTTGGAAATCATTCTTCTTGCCTTAAAATAAGAAATAAATCTACCTCTTGGCACGCCAATTTCACCTTTCCATTCAAGGTCTAATTCATTTGGAAAATGGAAATATACCTTTTTCGAGCAGCAATCAATTGTGGCATAACAAGATGCCAACCAGTCCATACCCATTATAACATCAAAATCTACCATTTCTAACTCCACAAGATCAGCCATCGTATCACGACCACAAACAGTTACTATGCAGTTTCGGTAAACCTTTCTAGCTATAATAGATTCCTCAACTGGTGTGGACACTTCAAATGGCTTAACTAACAATTCGGGTATTCTTTCGAACTTTCCAGCAACCAATGGAGTAACATAAGATAATGTAGAACCGAGATCAATTAAGGCATATACATCGAATGAAAAGATAGACAATGTACCCGTAACCATATCTGGGGAAGCCTCTAAATTATGTTGATCCGCTAGAGCATACGTACGATTTTGAGCCCCACTAGAACTCGTGGCTTCTCTATCACCTCTAACACGACCCATTGGTTGTGCACCCCTTCCTGAATAAGGCATCGATGATGATGATGCAACAAATGACCCCGTAGGTCGTGCCATACCCCCTATGCCCCTTCGTGGGAATTCTCTCATCATATGCCTCGACATACAGCACCAAAAGTAAACATTGGTCCGCAGCCGACATGCGCCCAAATGATACCTTCCACATTTATTGCATGGCTCTCGAGGAGGTATCGATTGACTCATATTCCCTTGCCCTTGGTACCCCACTGTCCGCGAACTCTAACTCTCACTTCTGTGCCCAAATTGATTTTCTCTGGACCCTTGGAACTGTGGTGGGGCACTAGCTGCAGAATAAGAAGATAATGACCTAGGTGGTCTAGCAGAAAACTATGGTCTGAACCCTCCTTGGGATGCCATGAACTTCCCTGTAGATCTGGCCCTCTTGGAATATCCTCTTTCTAATTCCTGTATTCTTCTCATCTGCTCTGATCTTCCATTTTATGTGCAAAAGCTTGGATCCTCTCTATGTCTATATCTTTGTTCAAAGCAGCAATAGTACAATCTCTAACCAGATATGGATCCAGCCTATCCACATATTGATGAACTCTGTCATCCATAGTAGCTACAACATTAGGAGAATATCTCGACAAGGAATTAAATCAAAGACTGTACTCCCTCACGCTCATATTCCCCTGACGAAGATTTAAAAACTAATCTGCACGGGCCTGATGAATCTAGAATGGAAGATAATGATCAAGAAATGCCTCTTTAAACTCTTTCCAAGTAGCTGGGGGTGCATCAATACCCCTAGATCATTTCTAGTCCTCGTACCAATATATAGCCTCCCCTTTGAATCTATACGCCGCTAACTCCACTATCTCTCTACCCGTTACATGCATAACATCTAAGGCCCTTTAAATTTGATCAATAAAGTCCTGTGGGTCCTCGTTAAGATCTGATCCAGTAAAAGTGGGAAGATCCATCTTAAGAAAATTCTGTGTTCGAAGGCTAGCCGCCCTATCTGTACCACTAGGACCCGTGGTAGGAATGGCTTGCCCTTGAGCTTGACCAACAACTATACAAGTCAAAATTTGCACTGCATTTCTAAGATCTTGATCAGCAGCATTAATAGGTGGCTCTGGGGATATAGTTCTACTCCCCCTTATCTCTTTTGGAGTGGAAGAAGTTTCTGATGCATTCTCAGCTGGAGCCTCACTTTGATTAGCTGGTATAGTGGGTGACTTACTAGTCCCCTCTCCGACAGCCACATCTACTTGCTTACCGGTATTCTTTCTTCTAGTAATCGTCATCATTACTATAATAAGAGAAAAAAATGGATTCAGTGGTCAATTATGACTTCATATACAATATAGGCTCTATCGCACAATCTAAGACATGAAGAAAAGAGACAATTCCTAAATGTCCATATCCTTCTGTTTAGAGATGTGGTGCACGACACAACGATAAACAAGACTCTACGTAGACACGTCTTTGTAGACTCACTATGACAAACTTCTCTGATACCACTTTTGTTATACCTCAAATCCTATTGGGGCGGACTGGCACCCGTAACCGAGGAGGCCCGGGACAACCAGCTCATAACCTTATACTTCTTATGCATACCTCTATGACAACCAAAAATTCAGACAACATCATCTCACATATAAAAGGAAATAATCACCTGTATAAGCTCGAGCACACATATATATGTATAAACAATACTTGGCCGTTGGAGCCATCACGTCTATTAACAAAACACCACCTTGACTGTACATTAGGTGTACAAAGCCTCTAGATAATACACAGAGTTTAACTAAGGTCGGGACACACCCCGCCATATAACTAACTTCTATACAATACCAAAAATGACTGGATATGACATGGAAAGCCCCGAAGCAAACAGGAGCTCACCAAAAGCAGCTGGATATCCTGGATCCTACTTGTGCGGTGTATGAGCTGAGGTACCTGTGCCTGCAGCATGAAATGCAGGTCCCCCGTGGGGGGCGTCAGTACGAAATATGTACTGAGTATGTAAAGCTGTAGATAATCACATATGATATA
This sequence comes from Capsicum pubescens, assembly GCA_030864215.1. Classification (NCBI taxonomy): domain Eukaryota; kingdom Viridiplantae; phylum Streptophyta; class Magnoliopsida; order Solanales; family Solanaceae; genus Capsicum; species Capsicum pubescens. Next base: position 242,902,360 of record CM061549.1, on the reverse strand, counting down.
GAAGCTCAATAGAAATCAGAAACAAGTGAATAAATCGTAATAAGAGTGGACCAAACTTACTAGAACTTGTGACAACCTATACATTGTATTTATTCAATCACTTTACCTTCGTTCTTATCATCTTTGTAATCATTACTGTACTGTACTGTGACCATTAGGCTGCCTCCAGTACATATCAACTGGGATCGACCCATGATAGGCTTATGCCCCTGGGATACTACCTATAAACACATAAATAGGGATCGACCCATGATAGGCTTATGCCCCTGGGATACCCCGATAAGAGAGAACTTCCATCACTTAGTTCAATTAATCTTTGAGATTGTTATTTCGGTCGCCACCACATTTTTGATACTTTAAAACAATGATACATCAATAAGAGACATATAAATAAACCATCAATGCAATAACAATGAAGTAAGAACTCATTGGCACATCAATGAAGTATTTTGGAGTCATCAATGCCATAACAATGAAGTAGGAACTTATTGGTATATCAATGAAACTTTTTGGAGTCATTAATAGCACATGGATCTTGTTTGAGTAACCGGATACCTTCTGACATTCATTAGTGCAATAAACATGTAAGATTTGGAAAACAAGTAAGTATTGGAATGTCTTGACATCTTGTAGGGTGGAAACAAGTTCATTGGTAACGTAGGACATCATACAAAACCATTATGGATCACATGTTATTGAATAACTTTGGAAACTTTCTTAATAGAACAATTGTTCACTTTCATGCCAAAGATATGGTATAGAGTATGCTTTATATACCTGACTGTCAACCTTCAATACTAGTCCCAAATGGACTTCCCATCTTTTCGAATTACTTACCTACAATAAACATATATAGCAATCTAGTATTAGCAACCAAACGTCACAATTCAATTATTTGAATTCACCAAACTATTGGTTAAGTAGTAAGCCTTAATTACACCATAAAGGGTGTCACTTTAATCCTCTTATACTCCAATTATATTCACATGCCATGCATATTCATACAACATCCTCCAATATCAAATTTGGATTCATTTATCCTTCCAACCAATCCATTAAACCAAATTGAGCCATAGACATAAATAATCATCAATTCAATAGTATATCACCATATCCACCTTCCATAACTCAATTACCATATCCACCTTCCACAATTCAATACAACCAAACCATGCAAAATAGTCCATAACCCTATTTCCATCACCTTTTAATAACAACCAATACATATAATCCTCTATCACACATATACATATAGAAAAGAACAAAGGCAAACAATATTCATACCTTAGAATTCACCTCTTGATTATGAAATCCTGTTTGCACAAATAATAGGTGCCGTTCGAAGATCTCGAGATGAAAAACGCAGTTATCGGATTACTTTGGAATTTCTACGATTGAATCAGAAGTAATTTAAAGGTCAAATTTGGCTAGGGTTTGTTCTTTCTCAATGATTGATGATGAAAATGAGTTTTTGAACTCATATATATGTATATATACACATATTCCAGTCCATAATATAATAGGAAAAGACCAAAATGCCTTTAAAATTTAAATAATGTCAAATCTGTCCTTTGGTGGACTGTTTTGATAAGCTAAAGTAGATCGACCATAACTATCTGTTTCGATACCGTATTTTGGTGAAATCGGTATAGTTGGAAAGATAATTCAAAGGTCTTTAATTTCACATAAAGTAGTACACCCAGTTCGTCCTATACAAGGAGTTATGGTCATTTGACGTTGACCCTAAAAATCTATTTTGATAGGCTGAAGTAAAACGGGTATAACTCCTTACTCAGACGTTGGATTTTGATGAAACCAATTGAATTGTAAATAAGACTCAAAGATATTTCTTTTCATAGGTCACAGTTCTCCCAGTTCATTATATTAAGGGAGTTATGATCGTTCGAAGTTGACCCAAAAATTCGGTTGGCCTCAGTAGTTTGTGTCCAGGAAATTTTCCTGCACATTTACTATTCCCAAATATCCCGGCCACCGTTTTATAGTTTTGAACGTGCTCGATTATATCCGAAACCTATCCGTTTTTAGAAATCTTTATATCGTTGGAAAGCTTATTCAATAACCTTTGCATGGAACCATCGACGGGCAAATTCTGGTATAAATTAAATAAAAAAATTAATTCCATATAAATAAGACCAATACACGTACTTGAATACGCCAATACACGTACTTGAATACGGGGTGTTACATTCAACCACTTCTATTCAAAGAGCATATTCCTTTCTCGTTGAGGTTAGTTTTTTTGGGTTTAAATCTACCAGTTGGTAGTATACGTTGTGTTACATTCTGACTCTTTTCTTTACTTTTGTATTTGCATTTTTTTGTCAATTCATGTGTGTTCTCGATATGGCTGATCCTGTTTGGGACATTGCTATTCTGAGTGACATCTTGCAGGAACTGCAAAGGCAGGTTAATGACCTGCAGAGGGAGTTGGTCACTGTGAGAACAAGAATGTTCAGAGAGATGCAAAGGCTAATGAGGGCCTTGCTGCTGCCAGTTGACGATTGATCGGTTGACAATAATAATGATGATGATAATGATATTAGAATGTGTTTTTTCTTTTAGAATATGTATTTTAATTTTTCTATATCGGATCTATACTTAATGTATTTTATTTTTTGTTTAATGAAAATTTTTTTTTGATCGACTTTAGCTTTTTAATTCTTATTTAATTTTTGTTCTGTCTATTTCTTCTTCTAAACATGTTGACATATCGATGGTTGGAGGTAAGGAACAATTTTGAATCTAGTAGGAATAATAATTTTGGCTTTTGAGTTCTTTCAACAGATGGACCATGTGTTGAAACATATTGGTCATCGGTTGAGTTTCTGTCAACAGATTATCTATCTCTTGCGATAGATTTGTCATCTGTTGGAGGAAAGCATTCCAGTTTGATAAAAATGTATTGTGTTCTTCCATCTAATGTCCATCTATTGTAACAGATGGGTAATCTGTTGAAAATAATTTTGTGGTCATCTGTATTTAGTTCATGTTTTGCCTTTTTTTATTATTGCACAAGTTATTTAAAAAGATATTTTATAAAATAAATAATAACATTTACATTCACAACAAAGAGTTAAATATATAAAAGTCCACAACAAACAACAACACAAGTTTTTGCAATTACAACAATCATGGTGGATTACGATCCGGCCATGTAGTTCTTTAATGGTCAGTGCTTTTACATATGGAGCACATGTTTCTTCTTGATGAAAATGATTCTCTGACTCCACGTCTACTCTTATATGGCCTTTTTCCCGGTTTGATAGTACATGGGTCAATATATGGAGGAGGTATTAATCTCCACAAAAGCTCTGCAAAAATAACCCAAGATCCTTTAGGAGGCACCAGAGTAATATGCCCACTATATGCCATTGTATATTTTTCCACTGAATAATATGGATAAGAGTACTCATAAATTTTAGTTCCATATTTTGCACCGTATTGAGCTCGAAGCACTGCCATAGCATGCGGACAGGTTATTTTGTCCAAGTCAAAAACTCTGCACATACAATATCTTATTTAAAGATCGACTGTGGAAACATCACCATGACCGTTGATACTAAACTTGTAATCTGCTATTTGAAGAGATAATAACCTATTACCCAGACCGATGTTCATTGATATTATTTTTTCCGCTTCTAAAACAAATGGGGTTCCTGCATCCTCGAACTCCACACGACTTTCATGAAAAAATTCATCATACTTTTTGTTTATTATTTCAAACAGAGCCACGATGGTAAATTCTCTTTCATTACCAAATAATAAATTCACCAATTCAACTATGTTTGACTTCATATATTGTACCTATACAAAAGAATCACTTAGTACGACATCATACTAAACTTGTAACTCAAACAAGATAGTAAATTCATAAGAATGTACCTATTTGCCAGAAAGAATGATTGGTTCCATCTCTCGAAATCGACACATACAAGATGTTCTTTTACCTTGGGATGCATATCTGCTATTTTATTGATATGGTCTAAAAACTCCTCTCTACTATAGCTTTAGCTACTCTATAAAAAAGAGTCACGACCCTTTCATTGTGAAAATTGGTCTGAATATTATCTCCAAGATGTCTGATGCAACTACCAAAGTGAGATGAAGTGAAGAAAATTGAACCCATCTTTGGAATATTTGGATGCCTATCCGAAATAAAACACAACTCTTCGGTATCTTCAATGCAGCTTCATAGTTATTCAAAAAATATCCATAAGAGGCATCACATTCCTTTTCCACTATACAAAAAGTGATAGGAAAGATGTGATTCTCCACATCCTGCACCACCACTACTAGCATAACTTCATTATACCTTCTCCTCAAGAAGGTACCGTCAATGGCTATTAATTTTTTCAAATGTTGAAAACCTTAAATCCATGCACCATAGGATACAAAAAGTACTTAAGCCTTCTATTTTCATCAACATGCAATATCGTCTTACTTTTGGGATCTGTGGACTTAAGAATGTAATGGTAGGCATCAAGTACTGCATACCCATGCTCGTGTGTACCTGTAATGCCTGAGCTTTTTCTTAGCTTGAAAATCATCTCAAGGATGTTAGAACTTGCTTTGAAATAAGAATTAATTATTATACATGTGGTATTTCCATAATTTTCACTTCCTATCATATGGGAAATTGAATAATTTTTCCATCGATATATAATTCGCCCAAATCCGACACCCGGGCGAAGAGTTAGAGCCTTTTTAGTGAGATAGTGTTTGACCTGAGCCTTCAGCGCGTCGCGGAGATAGCTCAAATGGCAATTGTCAAATTTTAGAGTTTTCTCTATGATACTGTTGTGTCGTACCAAAATTTCAAGATATATACAAGGTGGAAACACGATAGCTCCATGTTACACCACATTGCAGTTTCCAATTGTCAATTTCCAGTGACACGACACAATAGTGTCGCGTCGCGCCAAGGGCCCAATTTGGGAAATTTTACTGCAAATTTAATTACATGTCCAGGTTTAAAAGAGTCAATTTCCCCCCCTATATAAGCTTCCAAACATGGGATTTAGCCCTTATTCATCCAAAATATTGATGTTTTTCTCAAATACTCTCAAGAACTCAAGCTAGGTTTTCATAGAAGGTCCAATTTCAAGAAGGTTTCACCATCAATCATCATGATCTAAGGTATGCATAGTGTTCAATCATGGACTCTTTTCGTCCATGAAGTCCTTACCAGTGGCACGGTATTGACACCCTTCCAATCAGGGCATAGATTGGACCCCAGCTCAGCTATTATAGCACATTTGGGGTATGTCGGTTAGATACTACTTCCCACAGTTTCATGTTACAAAATCAGGACTGTCAGATATAGTCAATCAGTCTCAGTAATAGAACTAAGATAGTTCTTCAAATTTCAGGATTGTCAGATACAATCAACTCAGGTATAGTACGGAACTCAGATAGTTCCATCAGATTCAGGAGTGTCAGCTACAGTCACCCACATTATCAGTTATACCCAGATACAGTCACCCATGTTATCAGTATTAATCAGATATAGTCCTTCATGTTATCAGTCATATCAGTTACTAGCATGTCACGTTATTAGTATACAGACTCAGAAATCATGAAATCACATTGTCAGTTACAGTTACATATTTATGCATGTATTCTCACATTCATGTTATACAGTCAGTTAGCATTATTCATGCATGTGAACCATTGCATATAGCCTACCTCACATATATACTAGGTACATATGTACTGACTCATTCACGCTACAGTGCTTTCTTTTTATGTTACACCATAGGTTTAGAGACACGAGTTCCAGATCAGCAGTAGATTCCAGATTCAACAGTCAGAGTAGAAGTGAGTCCTCATCCTTCGAGGACATAATAATTTTCTTATATCGCATTGATTAGGTTATTAGTTGGAGTTAGTTGGGGACATGTCCCATCAACTTCTTATTCATATTCTTCAGACAGTATAGGCTTTCAGACTAGATGCGGACTAGATACAGACTAGATACAGACTATCATGTTTTAGACTTCAGTTTTATTTTGGGTATTATATTACCCCACACAGATGTTATGTTATTCAGCTATATTTATGATCGAACCTTATGGACTTTCAGTGCATGTTTCCGCATTATTATGTTATCTTATGCAGTATACAGGTACAGATATCAACCCTGGGTTAGCTTGTGGTCCTTCGGGGTCATGAGCATCATGTAGCATTCCGGTTTAGCAAATCAGGTCATTACAAACTTGGTATTAGAGCCTAAGGTTCAATAGAGTCCTAGGAAGTCTGAAAGCCGCATCTAGTAGAGTCCTGTACATTGGTGTATTGCGCGCCACATTTATGTGCAAGAGGCTATGAGATGTTTAAGAACATTTTCCCTTCTTTCAGTATTCATGTCATGCCAGTGAGCATAATCACAAGTCAGTCTCTCAGTCTAATCTGCTTCTTCTCTTTATTTCAGAACATGCCTCCTAAGAGAAGAAATCAGTCATCCCCTCAGTCCGAAGAACCTTTGGGCGATCATGTTTCTCATGTGGAGTTCAGGACCGTATTTACCACTCTTGCTTAATCAGTCGCTGCTCATAATGAACGGCTAACAGTTGTTCCGGCCAACCCAGTGGCCAACTCAGCTGCAACGAGGATTCGGGACTTCACCTGAATGAATCCTTCAACCTTCCTCGGGTCTAAGGTAGATGAAGAACCTCAGGAATTCTTAGATCAAGTTCAGAAAGTAACAGACGCCATGGGGGTGACTACTGTTGAGAGTGCTGAGCTAGTTGCATACCAGTTGCAGGATGTGGCTCATACTTGGTACAAATAGTGGAAGTGTGAAAGGGTAGATGATACAGGTCCTATATAGTAGGAGGAGTTTGTCACTATATTCTTAGACAGATTCCTTCCCCAAGAGCTTAGAAAAGCTAAGGTGCTAGAGTTCATCAACCTCAAGCAGGGTAATATGACAGTGAAAGAGTATTCTTTTAAGTTTACTTAATTAGCCATGTATTCCCCTCATGTGGTTGCAGATAGTAGATCTAAGATGAGTAAGTTTGCTTCAGGGGTGAACGACAATGTGGTTAATGAGTGCAGATTTGCCATGCTGAACAGTGACATGACCTTAGCTAGACTTATGACCCATGCTCATCAGATAGAAGAGAAGAAAATTAAGTAGAGGGAAAAGCAGAATAAGAGGGCGAAGACAGGTAGTTTTAACTTTGCTCATCCTAAATCAGAAGGAGGAAACCATTCTTAATTTCATCCTAAGTCATCAGTTCCAACTCCCTCTATAGCTAGTGTACCAGTTCCTAAGTTCAGAGAGGGTAAAAAAGATAGAGCGCTAGGATCTAAGACCCAGGGCAGTGTTAGCAGTGCCTGCACCTATCTTCTTTGCCAGACTTGTGGTAAGCACCATCAGGGTGTTTGTAGAGTGGGTAGTGTTATTTGTTTCGGTTATGTCAAGACAGTCCATAGAGTTAGAGACTGTACGCAGCCAGGTCCCCAGTGTCAACAGAATCACTCCTCAGCTCAATCTGGTCGCCCAAATTAGTAGGGTACCACTTCCAGTGCTACTAGCGGGCAACGCCCAAATCATCTCTATGCTCTTCAGACTCGACAAAATCAAGAAAATTCTCCTGATGTAGTTACTGGTACATTACAGATCTTTCATGTGTATGTTTATGCTTTGCTAGATCCAGGAGCTTTCTTGTCTTTCGTTACTCCTTATATAAAAGTTGATTTTGGAATTAGTCTTAAAATTCTAGCAGAGACTTTTTTAGTCTCTACCCCATGGGTAAAACCATTATAGCTCAACGGGTATACAGGAATTACCCAGTTATGATATTTCAGAAAGTCTCATCAGCAGATTTAGTCGAGTTAGAGATGACTGATTTGGATGTCATTCTCGGTATGGATTGGCTTCATTCTTTCTATGCCACAGTCGACTGCAGAAATAGAATAGTTCAGTTTCCATTCCCAAATGAACCCGTCCTAGAGTGGAAGGGTACTGTATCCGCTTTCAATGGTCAACTTATTTCCTACCTTCGGGCAAGGAAATTGATATCTAAGGGATGTTTTTATAATCTAGTTCATGTTAGAGATTCCAGTTCTGAGGCTCCCAGTCTCGAATCAATCCCAGTAGTGAATGAATATTCAGATGTCTTTCCCGAAGATCTTCCAAAAATTCCTCTCGAAAGGGAAATAAACTTCGATATTAATCTTCTTTCAGACACTCAGCCTATCTCTATTCAGCCATACAGAATGGCACCAGAAAAACTCAAGGAACTGTAAGAAAAGTTGAATGATCTCTTAGATAAGTGATTCATCAGACCCAATATTTCCCCATGGGGCGCACCAGTCTTATTCGTGCGTAAGAAAGACGGTTTTATTAGAATGTGTATAGATTACCATCAACTCAATAAGGTTACGGTCAAGAACAAGTATCCTCTTCCTAGAATTGATGACTTTGTCCAACTTTAGGGTGCTAATTATTTCTCTAAGATAGGCCTCAGATCCGGCTATCAACAACTCAGAGTTAGAGAATGTGACATCCCAAAGACAGCTTTCCGTATGCGGTATGGTCACTTCGAACTTCTAGTTATGTCATTTGGTCTTACCAATGCCCCAACATTTTTCATGGACTTGATGAAACACATGTTCAAGCAGTACTTGGACATGTTCATCATATTCTTCATAGATGATATTCTGGTCTATTCCCGCACTGAACGAGATTATGTAGACCATCTCAGAATAGCACTTCAGACTCTCAGAAATCATTAGTTATTCGCCAAATTCTGTAAGTGCAAATTTTGTCTAAGATTAGTAGCATCCTTAGCCATATTGTTTTTGGTGATGGCATTAGAGTAGATCCTCAAAAGACCAAAGCAGTAAGAAACTGGCCTCGCCCTATTTCTCCATCAGATATTAGGAGTTTCTTGGGTTTGGATGGCTATTACAGATGGTTTGTTGAGGGATTTTCTTCTATTGCATCTCCTATGTCCAGATTAACTCAGAAGAAGGTCAAGTTTCAGTGGCCAATAACATGCGAGAAGAGTTTTCGGTAATTCAAGACTCGACTCACCTCAACTCCAGTTCTAGCGCTTCCAGATGGTTCAGACGGTTTTGTAGTTTATTGTAATGCATCTAGAGTGGGTTTAAGTTATGTCCTCATGAATCATGGTAAGGTCATAGCCTACGCCTCCAGATAGCTTAAACCCCATGAGAAGAAATATCCTACTAATGATCTTGAATTAGCAGCCGTAGTATTTTCCTTAAAGATTTGGAGGCATTATTTATATGGTGTTCATGTAGACGTCTTCACAGATCATAAGAGCCTATAGTATGTCTTTTCTCAAAAAGATCTCAATCTTTGTTAGAGAAGGTGGTTAGAGCTCTTAAAAGATTACGATATGAGTGTCCTCTATCATTTGGGCAAGGCCAATATAGTGGCCGATGCTCTCAGTAGCCTATCCATGGGTAGTATTTCTCATGTTTATGATAGTAAGAAGAAGTTATCCCAGAAAGTCCACCAGCTTACTAGACTAGGCGTTCATTTAGTCGATTCTTTAGAGGGCGGTGTATGTGTTCAGAGTAGTTCATAATTATCTCTAGTTTCTGAGGTGAAAGAAAAGAAAGATAAGGATCCTAGCCTTGTCAAGCTAAAAGAGTCAATTCAGAATTAGAAAATAGAGGTTTTCTCCTAAGGGGGAGATTGTGTCCTCCGCTGTCAAGGTCATCTCTGTGTTCCAGACATAGATGACATAAGGCAGCAAATTCTTAAAGAAGCGCATGGTGCACGTTACTCTATTCATCTAGGGGCCACTAAGATGCACCACGACTTGCAGGAAATCTATTGGTGGAGTGGGATAAAAAGAGATGTTGCAGAGTTTGTGGCTAAGTGCTCTATATGTCAGCAAGTTAAGATAGAGCATCAGAAGCCTAGTGGTCCTATATAGGAGTTCATTATTCCTACTTGGAAGTGGAAGTTGTGAACATAGACTTCGTGATGGGTTTGCCTTGAACTCGTCGTCAGCATGATTCAGTCTGGGTCATTGTAGACAGAATGACCAAATCAGCTCTTTTTCTTCCAAATCACACCTCTTATTCAATTGAGAATTATTCCAAGCTCTACATTAAGGAGCTGGTTATATTGTATGGTGTTTCATTGACTATTATCTCAGACAGAGGTACCCAGTTCACCTCTCATTTTTGGAAAGAATTTCAAAAGGGTCTTGTACCCAAGTTCATCTCAGTACAGCCTTTCATCCTCAGACAGATGATCAAGCAGAAAAGACCATTCAGACTTTGGAATATATACTAAGAGCATGTGTAATTGATTTCAAGGGTAGTTGGGATGACCACTTGCCTTTGATTGAATTTGCATACAACAACAACTATCATTCCAGTATTCAGATGGCTTTATTCGAAGTTCTCTATGGTAGGAGATGTAGATCTCTGATTGGTTGGTTTGAAGTTAGTGAGGCCTCTGTCATAGGTCCTGACTTAGTATTCGATGCCTTAGAGAAAGTTCAGTTAATTAGAGAAAAACTCTGGGCTGCTCAGAGCCGACAGAAGTCTTATGCAGATGTTCGTAGAAAGGATCTCGAGTTTGAGATTGGTGACTATGTCTACGTCAAGATCTCTCCTATGAAGTGAGTGAAGAGATTTGGCAGGAAGGGAAAGATCAGTCCTCGATATGTCGGTCCCTTCAAGATTCTCAGTCAATTCCGCAAGGTAGCTTATGAGCTCGAATTGCCTTCAAATCTAGCCTCAGTTCATCCAGTCTTTCATGTCTTTTTGTTCAAGAAGTGTATAGGTGATCCATCAGTTGTAGTCCCTATTAAGAGCATAGATGTTCAGAACAACCTCTCTTATGAAGAGATTCCAGTTGAAATCTTAGACTATCAGACTCGTAGATTGAGGAACAAAGAAGTCCCTCTAGTTAAAGTTCTTTGGCGAAATCAGTCCGTCGAGGGATTTACTTGGGAAGCAGAAGAAGATATGCATACCAAGTACACTCGCCTCTTCCCCGCCAACTCAGATTAAGATCAAGGTAATAGTTCTCCTTAAGCTTACTTAGTTTCATGATTAGTGTACATCACTAACTTAGTATTCAGTCTCATTTTCATATTCCCATGATAAATTTGGTATCAAGTACCACCGCATATTCAGTCATGCATTCATGTATCAGATCAGTTATATAGTTATGCATCAGACATGCATTCTCATTGTGAGAAAACTTAGTTCTTTAGAACTTTCAGTTATGCATTTATGAATCAGTTACGCATGCACCAGATATGCATGTTCAGTATGTTATGTTCAGCTTGTCTATCACGTCCATCATGAGATCATGTTCCAGTTATTCATGTTCAGCTAATTGTTTCCCCTCTCAGTCAATCTCAGTCGAGGACGAATATTCTCATGTGGGATGTATTGTAATACCCGTGATTTTTCTTAGCTTAAAAATTATCTCAAGAATGTTAGAACTTTCTTTGAAATAAGAATTCATTCTTATACAAGTGGTATTTCCATAATTTTCACTTCCTATCATATGAAAAATTGAATAAGCTTTCCATCGATATATAATTTGCCCAAATCCGACACTCGGGCGAAGAGTTAGAGCCTTTTTAGTGAGATAGTGTTTGATCTAAGCATTCAGCACATCACGAACATAGCTTAAATGGCAATTGTCAAATTCCAGTGTTTTCTCCGCGATATTGGCACGCTGCGCCAAAATTCCAGGCCATAGACAAGGTGGCAATGCGATAGATCTGCATCGTGCCACCGTGCAGTTTCCCAATTATCAATTTCCAGTGACATGGCGCGACAACGCCACGTCACGCCAAGGGCCTAATTCAAAAAATTTTACTGAAAATTTAATTACATGTCCTGGGTTAAAAGGGTTAATTTGCCCCTCCCTATATAAGCTTCCAAACATGGGATTTAGCCCTTATTCATCCAAAATATTGATGTTTTTCACAAATACTCTCAAGAACTCAAGCTAGGGTTTTCATAGAAGGTCCAATTTCAAGAAGGTTTCACCATCAATCTTCACGAAATCACGATCTAAGGTATGCATAGTGTTCATTCGCTGACTCCTTTCGTCCATGAAGTCCAAGAATCCTTTTTAACTACAAGTTATGGATTTTCTTCATGTTTTCATGCTTTGTATGTTCTCTTTCATGTTGATAAATGAGGAATTGATTTCTATTCCAAGATTTGATGATAAATTCCATGTGGGTTGATTAGTATAGATAAAGATTTACGAAAACTCATGACTAAAACCTTGTATGATGGAATTGGAATTGAAGCATGATGTTTAATTGTTGTATGATATGCTTTACATGTACTATGCCTACAATATGTTTGATTAAATGACTAGATGAAGGAAAATTATCTAACTAGCATGATATCATGAAATCCCCATGTATGTACAAGTTTATGCCTGTTACATGTTTGACGAAAGGCTCCTATGAATGTAGTATGTATTATGATGTTAGTCAATTCTTCAAGTAAATCATGCTATGTTAGTTTCCTTCTATTGAGTCCTGGGGGTAATTGTACCCAAAATATTAGCTGTGTGCCTAGAGATATGTCATGTTTTTCATGATACTCTCAGTCAAGATATGAACTCTTAGACTTCAGATAGTCTTATGACTCAGGAAAAATATCCATAATCTCATGACTCAGTTAGTTGTCAGATATTAATAGTATTTCGTCAGCCACAAAAATTCAGTAACTCAGTCCATGCTTAGTTCAGTTCAGTAAATCATGTTTAGTGTCCATTCAGATGGGAGTAGGGATTAGCACCGAGTGAACCCAAGGATGGGGACTCACCTGTTATACAAGGGTGTGATTCCTAAAAGCAATCCTTGTGTTCCAGAACTATGTAGCCAGTATAGGTTGAGACATTGTAGCCTGCTATATAAGGGTAGATGAGGTGGCTTAACCTATTATGTTAGGGTTCCCACTATTCTCTCTAGAGTTACCTGTTATATGAGGGTTACTCACATGTTATCCTTACCAGTGGTGCGGTATTAACACCCTTCCAATCAGGGCATAGATTGGACCCCAGCTCAGCTATTATAGCACCTTTGAGGCATGTCGGTTAGATACTACTTCCCACAGTTTCATGTTACAGAATCAGGACTGTCAGATACAGACAATCAGTCTTAGTAATAGAACTCAGATAGTTCTTCAGATTTCAGGACTGTCAGATACAGTCAACTCAGATACAGTACGGAACTCAGATAGTTCTATCAGATTCAGGAGTGTCATCTATAGTCACCCACATTATCAGTTATACCCAGATACAGTCACCCATGTTATCAACATTAATCAAATATAGTCCTTCATGTTATCATTCATATCAGTTACTAGCATGTCACGTTATCAGTATACAGACTCAAAAATCATGAAATTGCGTTGTCAGTTACAGTTACGTATATATGTATGTATTTTCACGTTCATGTTAGACAGTCAGTTAGCATTATTGATGCATGTGAACCATTTCATATGGCCTACCTCACATGTATACTCGGTATATATGTACTAACGCATTCGCGCTATGGTGCTTTTTTTATATTACACCATAGGTTCAAAGACACGAGTTCCAGATCAGTAGTAAATTCCAAATTCAGCAGTCAGAGTAGAAGTGAGTCCTCATCCTTCGAGGATATAATGATTTTCTAGTATCTCATTGATTATCTTATTAGTTAGAGTTAGTTGGGGATATGTCCCATCAACTCCTTATTTAGATTATTCAGACAGTAGAGGCTTTCAGACTAGCTGCAGACTAGATATAAACATTCATATTTTATACTTCAGTTTTGATTTGGGTATTCTATTACCCCACACAATTGTTACGTTATTCATCTATGTTCATGATCAAACCTTATGGACTTTCAGTGCATGTTTCCACATTATTATGTTATCTTATGCATTATACAGGTACAAATATCAGTCATGGGGTAGCTTGTGGTCCTTTGGCGTCATGAGCATCGTGTAGCATTCTGGTTCAGCAAATTGGGTCATTACAGTACCCCTAACCAAGTCCTTGGAAATCCCCATGAATGTATATATCTTCTAATAACTGACCATGATACCCAATTTCGTAAGGATTTGACTATCCATAACCATTGTAGAAGGGCCTTTGCCATCGGGGAATCTATTCTTGAAATATTCACCAAGGACCTTTGCTGTGCCATGAGTATTTTGGCCCTAAATATGCTCTGAACCATATGTGTGATACTTTTCGTGTTTATGAATGATGAATCTGTCAGAACTTAAGTACTTTACCGCTCTCAACCACCATTTGTAGTTTGAATTAGCACATTTGTAGCAAAAGACTTTGCTCGAATTAGTCATCTTCATTATTCTGAAATCTTTTTTCAAGAAAGAAATAAACAAAGTAGTAGATAGTTCTTTATTGTCCTTGAATGACATTCCCTTGTAAAAGCCGATCTCATTGTCTTGATGATTTCCAGACTGTATCGATTGAGAATAACTACCCACCGTATTGGTCGCGTCATTGGGCATATGTGTTTGATTATCATCTGGAATATTCATGTCGAGATTATCCAACCTATCATCAAAGATGTTTTGTTGTTTTTTTCCTTCTACATGTTGATTCTCATTCTCTCTTGTGTTTTCAACCACGTACACCCTTAACACCGGCCTGGATGAATCACAAACATAAGAACGCAACCGAACTTGATCAATTATCTTTAAAGGTAGTAAACTCTAATTTTTAAAGGAGTTATGCATGTAGCTGATGATGAGTTCTTTCGTTTGAAAATTCAGTCCAAAATAGATGATGATTAAGTTTAAAAAATTATCATACGAAACATCACTTTAGACTGTCATAGCTATCATCTCTAGCATTTCACCCTTCTTTCAACAGCATACATATCGATTGCTCTTCTCTATCCATTGACTATGACAATCCACCCCTATTGTTATTGATCCCTCCATTAGTGGTACCTAAATAAAGTCATTTGTTAAAAAAAGTTAATAGTGATTTCATAGTGCCGTAACATGAATCCTAATAGATGTGTAATCTATTACAACAAGTGAAAAATAAGTTACAAAAGATAAGTGATTAGTCGCAACAGATTACTTACTTATTGGGATTCATGTTACACTCTTGAAGTTGATTTCAATAGATGAGTAATCCATTGTAACATGTGAATCATATGTTTCAATAGACTATATATTTGTTGCAACAAATGAAACGCCTATTGGGATAGATGTTACAGAACTAAGGAACCTTTGAAGGTGATTCCAACAGATAAGTAACATATTGCAATAGATAATTAACCTATTGCAATAAATGACTTACCTATTGCAACAGACGATGCATCTGTTAGAATCGAGTTTAGGTTATAGTGCAACATGCTACTAATCTATTGCAACAGATATTTACCATGTTGCAATAGATGACACATCTGTTGGAATCGTATTCAGGCTCTGTTGCAATAGGTTACAAATTTATTACAACAGATGGGTTATATGTTGTAATAGATGACCCATCTGTTTGATTCGTGTTACGGCACTATAGAACCATAAACATGAATCCAACATATTCGTCTTTCATTACAAAAGATGGCTCATCTATCGCAACAGATGATTGATCTGTTTAAATAGATGGCTCTTATGTTGCATTCATGTTCGCGTGCTATCAATTGTTGAGAAAATAACACAATAGTAGTTACCCAGATGAAAAATTCAACTAAAAATCCTAATCTGACTTACCAAAGTCTTCTATGAAGTAATGCCAAAGTGGAAAATGATGTACGAAATAAAATTTGACCTAAGAAATTGGTCAAATAGCAGCAATAGCGGTAATAACCACAACAACAATGGTCAAAAGTAGAAGATGAAGATGATAATGAAGTAGAAAATGATGATAATAAAGCAAAAAATAATGAATAAAACAACAACAACAATGAACAAAAAAAATCGCTAAGAGAGAGAAAACAAGAATGGATGAGAAGAGAGAGAAACATGCCTTTTTTCCCTTCATTTTTTATTATATTAGGTAAACATTTGGATCAAAGTATAAATTTAAAAACTTGTGGGTTATTCTCAAACTTTTCCAACTTTCTTAATTCATAATAAAGTAATTGTCGCATACACTAATTATTAAGACTTGAGTCGCCTACACCTCATTTTCAAACTCTTTTGTCACTTTTAGCTCAAAGATCCTACTAATCACGTATATGGAATGTTGACTTTCAAAAACCTCCGAACTACTGTTGAGCAGAGGAGGAAGAAGCATATGGAGAAATTTATATAAATTCAATTGTTCCGAATTGATTGGATGTTCAGTTATACAAACTAACAATCGTCATCATTTATTTTTAAAAAATAAGTTAGTTTTTTTTCCTATTTTGTGAAAAAAAAAAAATCATCTACTTTGAGTTCCATAAGTAACCGCACAATGCCATTAATTGGAAGTAAAGTGCTGAAAAAATTAGATGATTTTGTGTGAAACATATTAACAAATAAAGGATATAAAGTTAAAAAATGATACTAAAGTTTTCAAACAATCTTACACAAAAAATGAACTTGATTGACAATCTTGAAAGAATTTTCAGCATTGAAAGGTCCATAATTGTGACTTCATTGATTTTTCTTTGTTTGGAACTTAACATTGAGTTAAAAAGAGTGATAGGAACATCAAGAAACTGGGGTTTCATTTTGCCAAACTTTAGTAACAAATTTTTAAATTGTTGGTCTGTCTCTGAATAACTTTAAATAATAGAAATAAGGACAAGTGACAAAATATTTCTATTTATAAATAGAAAATCAAATTAAAATAGGATAACAAAATCTAACAATATGAATCAGGAGAAATAAATCCTAACAAAATATGAATTAAATAAATATCATGTTCTAAATAAATTTAAATTTCTACTTCAATTTTAAATTATTATTGGAAAGGTTTTGCATGATATATTTACTTATTTTATTGTTGAAACAAGGTATCCTAAGTAAATAAAATAAACATCCTACACCTAGTTTGTGTATAAAATTCTTTGGGTGTTGACGGTTAACCCTTGTGTTATAACTACAAATAATTTTCCTTTGGAGAAAAAAAAGAAAGAAAGAATACATCAAAATATTATCTATGATATATTTTCTCACTTTTCTATCAAGTCTTTAATGAATTTCAGTTGTCTTTCTAAATTTTATGATTCTATTGTATCAAATTCATCTTTTGTAGGCATACATCATATCCACTTGATATATTGATTGAAATTTCTTGCACATTCATTAAAAAATATTTGTTATACCATAAACATGACGTAAGAACAAAAAAAAGTCTCTACTTATCATATCGAAAAGTTAGACGACACTAACTATCCTGGTATTAGTTATGTTAATGGATTGTTCTACTTATGAAATCTACAAATACATATGGAACGTGTGTTACCCGTTTACTCCTAAATACTTAATACACTTAAATTTTATGATGGAAATAATGAATTTTGAAGTACTATAAGTCACAATAATTGATACTTCAAAGCATTTAAATAATACATGAAAAATTATAATTAAAAATAAATTTATTTAAATCATGAAATTGAAAAAATGTCACGTAAAGTAGGAGGGAGAAAATAGTTAGTTAAACACCAAACATAAATATATCACATGTACAACTTGAAATCATAAGAAAATTTATACCTATCAAGGATTTTTCTCTAGTCTCCAACTCTCCAAAGCAAAAGAGCAACCAATAAAAACAATGATCACAATATCATTGAGAAAAATAAAATTATGTGAGTAAATCAAGAAATCTATCCAAATTCAGAAGTTCAAAAGAAATTAAAAACTTACTAAATGCGTGTATGGAATGTTGACTTCTTTTTTAAAAAGTCGATTTAAAACAAGTTGAAATAAGTTGACTCTAGTGTATGTATAAAAATTATATTTGTAAATAAAACAAATATTCTAGACCAAGTATATGTATAAAATTCTCTGGGCATTGATAGTTAATTCTTATGTTACATCAATAAATGTTTTTCCTGTGAAAAAAAAAAGAAAAAGAATAAATCAAAATATTATCTATGATATATTTTCTCGGCTTTCTATCAAGTCTTTAATGTGTCTCAAGTGTCTTTCTAAATTTCATGACTCTTTTGAGTCAGATTCATCTTTTGTAGACATACACCATATCCACTCAATATGTATTTCAAAATTTCTTGCACATTCATTAAAAAATAATTTTTATACCATAAACGTGAAGGAATAACAACAAATCTTATCGTATCGAGAAGTTAGATGGTTGTAATGACCCTTCTAGTTATTTTCCATATTTATACCTATCTTCACCGTTATGTCTTCTCCAAAGCTGCGACAATTCATTTATGACTATCTGGGATCGACGGTTCGATTACTAGGCAGTTCGTTTATTTTTTAGAACTAATTCTCTGTTTTGAAGTTTTCGCTAATTTCAAATGGCCACCGAGCGAAAACATCAGTGAAATAATCTCGAATGCAAATTTTGACTGCATCAACAGAACCAAAATATCAATTTTTGGCTAGTTAGACCTTTGGTCAGGGTCCCAATGCACCCGAGCTCATTTCGACATATTGGTCGAAAATTGAAAAATATAGAATACGAGTGTGGGACCTATATTTGGTCGAAACGACCTCGTATAGAAAATCAGACTTCGTTATCACTTTTGGAACGTCGATTTTAGGCTAGGAAGATCTGTGGTTCAGACCCCAAGGCTCCCAAATTTTTTTGGATTATTGAGCGGATTTTATAAAAAAATAAAACTATAGGTGTGGGCCCCACTTTTTGCCAAAACATTCTCGGATGAAAGTATTGATGATTCCAATGGATATGAAATATGGTTTACAATCCAAATTTCACTATTGGATTATGTTATTTGGGTTTTGACGATAAAAAATAAGTTTTTGATTTTGTTATTAGGGGATACCGCATCTCTTCACGGGGGGGGAGGGGGGGTCTATAAATAGACCCCAAGATCACAAATTTTGGCATTTTCTCTTCATCTTTGAGAGCCCAAAACCATAAATGGGTATGATAACTTAAAATTAAGTTGTGTGGGTGACTTAGGAGCTTGATTATCATCTATTATCACGATTATCATCTGAATTAAGGTAATATTTCATCACTTTATTGATGAATTTCTTAGTTCTTGACCCAAAACTCCAAATTCACTTAGAGCATGGTTTTAGCCCAAAGTTAGATTTGTTTGCACCCATTTATTGAGGGTTATGATTCCTTGATAACGCGTGAGTGTTGGGTTGGCCTCGAAAATGCATTTTTCGTAAGTGGAACCCACTTGAGATTTTTGATGTTATTTTTGGAATCAAAGAATAATAGTGCAATATGGATATTTTTAGACTCTTATTGATGAGTATATTATGTTTTTTTATAGAATTATGTCATTTTGTGGGCTGTGAAGTGAAAACGAGCATGGAGTGAATATTGTAAGGTTTTGCGGTTCGGCTTTGAGGTTAGCTTCTACCTACTCTTTTTTGAAGATGATTTGTTTTACGTATGGCATGTGAATATGAATGTTATTCTTGATTATGAATAAAATAACATAGTATTGATTATTTATGTTTGGGGAATTAGATGATGGTTTTGGACCCGTAAGGTGGATTGTTTATGATCCTTTTAGAACCCTATTGCCTTTTTCCTAAGTTAAGCTAATTTATAGCATAAACATGATAGTGTGATAGGTTTGGGGTGTGTTTATGTATTGGAATCATGGTTAGTATGCTTAACCTTAGTTGGGCTATTCTAGTAATTTTAAAACCGTAATTTGGGTAGTGTTTGCAAAAATGCCAATGTTTTTAGGAGAAGTTCATATATTAGGATTGGTTATGGATTCATTGATATCTAGAAGTTTAAATAGATACCTTAGCCTAGTTTGGGGCATAGTTGCCCTAATTTTGGAAATTGAGGATTAGAAGTGGGATCTTGACCTACCTTTAGCTTGGATTTATATAGTTCCATTGAAGACCTTAGACGTTTGTTAAATGCTTTGAGAATGGCCTTAGTAGAATGTTGTCTAACCGTGGTAAATCAGTTATGGTGATAGTATTTCAGGTGATGGATATGGTTGTTGAATAAATTATTGTTAATGCTATGTGTAGTTATGGATTATGCTATTAATTAAGCCCATGACTATGTTTCATTTAAATCATTGACTAGACTACTATTTTGGGATTTGGACTATGATATTACTAATTTTATACTTTGCCTAGTAACCAAACTAGTGATTAGGCTAGAAAGTCCTCTTGTTGCTAATATTGTGAGTCATGATAATAAAGGCTCTAGAAAGCATATTTATTGACTACATGAAAAGCTATGCTACTAACCATGTTGAATCTAATAGTGCATTGTAATATTCATGTTATATGCATTCATATATCTATGGATAAATTTTTCTTGACGATGAATGATGGGTTATGAAGGTATGCTCTTCCTCGCTTCCTTTTACTTTAGTCCTTGTAGAGCTTGTCATTTACTTTAGCCCTCGTGGGACTCACACTTTACTTTATCCCTTGTGGGATTTATCTTTTATTATTGGGCCTAAGACCGTGAGTATGACATTGTGATTATTTCGAATATATTATTGGTCCGAGGGCCGTCTTATGATTTTGGTTGGATATCCGAGAAGTATTTAACCTTGTAAAGGATATGGATGTAGAATATGGATACATATATGTTTATGTTACGTATGATTTCATTTATTGAATAATGGTGATTACATGGATAAATTCAATACATTCATGATTATTATAACGATATTAATGTGATCATAGCTGAAATACGACCTAAACAATGTTGTTCCTAAATAATGCTTAAAACCCACTTTTCATTGTAACAATGGATTTTCTTACTATAATAATTTCCTACTAAATGGAATATATATACGTATAAAAGAGGTTAAAAATATTGTTTAAAGATTTGATCATGAAAAATTTTGGTCCATGACTTGATACTATTATTTACGCCGATCATGAGATATTCTGATCCTTTCTATATTTTTACAATGATTTAGACCCAAAGATTATTTCAGGCAACGGACTTACGAATTTACACTCTTTTAGCCAAGAGTCGAGTCTGTGCACCTATTATATATATCTATACACATGTATTGATGGTTATTATGATATTGATACTCTGCAAAGTCGGAGAATGTTGTTATGATGATATTTATATCCTAAAAAGGCCGAAGGATACTGTTATGATGATATTAATACCCGACAAGGTCGGAGGATACTGTTATGATAATATTGATACCCGACAAGGCTAGAAGATACTGTGATGATGATGTTGACCCCCAACAAGGTCGAAGGATGTTGTTATGATGATATATATATACCTGATTTGAGTTCGGAGGATGGTTGTAATATTGATTATGTACTTTGTATTCATTCTTGCATGCACATCGCCTAGCACCAATATCTGTCTATGTTAATCTGTTGGTTTAGAACGGTTGTATAGATATGAGTTATGACTACGCCTTGTGTTACTATGTGCCAATTGAGCCTTTCGAGCCTAGGGGTCGTGAGGGAAATACATAGGCTCAGTTAGGTATTTTATTTTTCGAAATAGCCAGTTACTCGCGCTGTTATCGATATTGTTATTATCATTGTTATAGATAGTTTATGACAAATTAGTTATTGATTTGGTATAGATATTTGATGTATGTTTTCAGCCTCTTCTATCTTACGATTTCATTACTATGCATGATTATTTCATGTTTAGCCACGTGGATTAAAAACCCTGAGCATGATAGTATTAAATCCTGATAAGATTATAATGAAGCGTTAAAATAAATATATGATGATCTAGGTTGTGATTTGAGATATATATATACACACACATATATATAGCTGTATTCATAGCTTTATATAGTTATGGTATTACCGTATATCCCTTTCTTCATTTGTTCTGATTGTATATTTGTTCCTTGGCTTTGTATATTATTATATATTATTTTTCCATTCTTTATTCATATATTGGCCAAAGATATACGGTATAGTATTGAGACTCTTAAGTACGGATGGAATAAGATAGTGCACCCTATTACTTACTTAACCTTATTATTTTGGACTATTAGGTATAAACAAGATAGTTGTTCCTTATTATGTCATTGTCTTGTTATATGATTTCTAGTCTCTCGGGTGTAGTTTTCATTTTGTTTATATGTTGTATATATCTGCTTTATCTTTAGATCTCAGTTGGCAGTTGCCTACCGAGTACCATTCGGTTGGTACTCATACTACACTTGTGCAACATGTAGATCATAGTACGGGTTATCGTCATTGATGTGTGCATCGTGCTGAGCAGCTATGGTTCGGAGATACATAGTGGCCTCCCAACATTTGGAGTATTAATTTCCTCCCTCTTATGTATAGACTAGTCTCTATATTGTATTCGGAGAAAAGTTATATCAATGTAATTTATTTCATCAATTCCACTTTTATACTCTTATTATATTAGAAGTTATGGTACTGATATCACCAGGTTTTGGGATTTATTTATGTATTTGAACTTTTGTTATATTTATTTCATATTTTATGTGGTATTACGTTACTAGCCATTTCGAACTATGGGTTTGGATTGCCTACATGTGGGTTAGGGTAGGAACCATTATGACCTAAGAAATTGGGTCGTGATAAATTGGTATTAGAGCCTAGGTTTCACCGGTGTATTAGTATAAGAGCTAAGTGTTTGTAGATTTTTGCAAATCAGCATGGAGACATCCCTAACCTATCTTCAGGAGGCTACGGGGATATTTTAGAAAATTCACTTCTTGACTCCTTATTGTGTGTCCGCATTTCTATGAACCTCAAACACATCCTTTTACTAAATTTTTCCCTAGTGAATAATGTAAGATGGGCGACGATGTGGATAGGTACAAACGAGACTACATCACGTGTTTCCAAAGTTTCAGTGTTGTGTCAGACTAGAGAGTCAGAGATGGATGTTAAAGATCTTCAACATCAGCCAAAGGATTTAGGGCCAATTTAGGCTCCAGTTGAGCTCATGACTATTTCATCCTTTGAGGTCAGCATTGGGAATTTGAATCATGATGTATATCCCTCTCAACCATGGATAACATTTAACTCATTGAGAAGTTCTCATAATAGAGCTGGGTCTATTAGTGTTCATCTGGGTTCTTTACCAGTTTCGAGTACGAGATTGGATTTCTCGAGTGAGCCAGACATATTTCTATGCAATATCCTTCTTTGCAGAACATTGGTACATAGATTATCTGAGGTTTTGCATTGCTACTCCATTTGGCATTTGAGCACTTAATAGAAACTGAGTGTTTCTTCCCTCAGGTTGTTGATTATGAAAAACCATAGAGAGCATGTATTGAGACTTATGGAAATGGTAAAAAGAGGCATACCATTAGTTTAGTGCTATTGGTATTTTATATGTGAGTGAGGATCCTTCCGATAGAGTTCTACTTCACTTGCAGCATATCGGCTCTAGACAGATAGTATTTCAGACTATAAGTGGTTCTCAGTTTAGTCGTGATGATCATAGTAGGCAAAGTTCCCATCAGACCTTGCAGAGATTTTCAGTATGAGTCTTCAGGCTGTGGCAGCCATTTTGGATATAGAGGGGCAGTATCTCGCAGTATTTTAGAGATTTCTCTCTGCGTCAGTTGGCCAGCAATTTGAGCTCAGTTTGTATCCTCGCCATGTTGATTTTTTAGGAGTTGTTACGACCACAAAGAGATCAACTATTGGTTTAAAAAGTGTCCCCGACATGGAATTTCTAGTCATTCAGCTTATTCAGATCATCCTCGTGATGTTGTGGAACCTTCAGTTGGAGATAATGCACTTGGCTCCTTAGTTGATAATTTAGCTGGTCAGTTTGAGTTGGTCCCATTCAGATTTATTTTCCCTATGTTCGCTAGGTGTGTGATTATGTATGTCACCACGATTGGTATGCTTTTATTTCCCGCATTTATCTTTTATTATGTGTATTGGATTTTTACATACCCATTGATGATGATATGCCTTGATGAGTTCGTATTGATTATTATGTTCCTTTTTATTGAATTCATGATTATATGACTACTCCCATGGTTTATTTCTTTTAGTAATGGATGGAGTAGATTTGTGTTGATATTTTTTCCCTATGGGTGTATCTTTTAGATTTGAGTCCTATTTACCTTGGCATATTGGCCTTATTGTGGCCCTTGAGTGGTACATGATATTGATGTTTATTTTGGTACCATCTATTTATTATATTGATGTTGATATTGATATTGTTTTTGCTATTGCTATCACTACTTGAGGCTATTGATACTATTGCTTGAGGTAATTGATTCTTGCGGAGTAGCTGTATAAACTAGTGTTATCTAGATAAAATTTTATTTTCTTGAGATTTTCATTTAGTGGCTTGAGTAGATATAGCCCAATTTGATGATTTCTTTCTCCTGGCGCGACGAGGTTGATTGTGTTCCCTCTTGGTTAGTTGTGTTAGATTAATTTGGGGATGTATTGTGATATTGAAGGAAAATTGATCTTCCGTGGTTCTGTGTGGTTCTTATGTTGGCAATTTATCCATATTGCCCGTTCTCGAGCTAGGGATTCTTAGACTTGCCTACTGGGTTGTGAAGGCTTTTATTTTGGCTATCCCTTTTGATGTAACCTATTTGTTAGATTGACCATTTTGAGGTTTGTTCTTCATTTATGGATATTTCATCGTCTAATAACTATTTTGATATTGATGTTGAGATATCATGAATTCATCTCTTGGAATTGTTGGGTTTGTTCCCTTATAATGGTTTCCCACTATTATTAGTGTGGATATTGGATACTTCTTTCTTGTTATGATATGTTTTTTAGCGGAGTTGGAGAATTAAAGGCAGGTAGCCTTTCTTGTGATCGCTTCTTGAGTCTAAAAATTGGAAGTTCTTTATCTCGAGTTGTTGATTTTCTGGTAGTGGTTTTGACTTTAACCATGGTTTCGATATTGATATATTTCTTCTTCGATGATGTTATTCTTGGGTGGATTTAGGAAATCCCTAGTTGAGAGTTTGTACGGCCTAATGAGGCTTGGTGCAGTGTTTCTCCTTAATGATATGTGCACATGGCTACTCTTGATAAGATGAAGTGTTGAATTGATTAGTAATCAGCTAAAATAACATTACTCTGAGTTGTAGGGTTTTGCCATTACTGGTATGGCTTGCACCCTGTGAGAGCTTTTGAGTATATATTGATAGTTCTTGTCATCCATCGAATATGAAGTGGTTTATTTGCATTTTAATCTAGTGATTCATCCTTTTGCGTGATTTCTATTTTTGTGGCTATATTTTGTACCCTCTAGCTAATATTGAGTTGGTTTCTTGCATTTTCAGTTGACAATTATCCTTTTGGAGATTTTTGTTCTTCAAATATATCTCGACTATGGCTTGGTATGATTTATCTTGGATATGTCAGATTTGGATACTAAAGTCTATTTGACTGGTTGGTAATGATATAGGCTTATTGATTACGTTTTCACTTGACACCTTGGAATGGCAATTTGGAAGTTGAGATAAACTTGGAGTATGAATGCATAAACTTGGAGTATGAATGCCTACCTATCTTCAGGTTTGGTTTGGGTAGTTAAAATTGAGTGACTCAACCTCGGTATTGAGATTTTAGCTTGGTGTTGTAAATCTTGTGTGTAATTTTTATTTGGGACTTGTCTTTGTTCAAATACTATTTATAAGCTGGTTGAACCTACTCCGAGGTTGCCTATTGGGTTTTCTCGACTTCGGATGGATTATAATTGATAAGTGTTCAAATGATACCCCATGTACTCGATATTGGTTCTTTTAGCTTTGACCTCGAGTTTTAGTTTTCTTTAGAAATTTTGGATGATATACTTAGTGGGAGTGATATACTTGAGCTAAACGCAGTATGGCTTCATTCTCGGTGGATGAGCCATCCTAGAGAGGAATGTTCACTGATGAGTAGTTATACCTTGATCCTTCGAGATTTTAGATTGATTTTCATCTGGACTAGTTGCAGTATTGACATAGATTACATTCCTTGATTATCTCCATTTATGTGCCTAAATAGAGCCTTACGATCTTAGTCCCATGGTTTCCATATGAACTTTCAGCGGACTAGCTTCAGTTCTTGGAGTTTTTTATGATGAGATTACGTGGACGAGACTCAGGTAATTTTACTCCTGGTTTGGACAGGATAGAAGGTGTAAGATGGTAAAAAAATATTATATTTGGATTTGGAGTCGGTGGTATGACTCATGTCTTGGGATTGTTTTTGGATTGGATAAGCTTTGGTTGGATTATGGTTGTATTGATATGGAATCAGTATGTTGTGGTTTATTTTGTGTGCATCAACCTGTTCGGTTCAATTGGAGTCCAGTTAGTGGTTGAAGTCAAGTTTTGACTGTTTGAAAGTGAAGTAAGAGTGTTAGTTGAAAAAGGGATACCTATAGGAAAAATCCTTAGAAGCATTTTCTCTTCGTCGGGGTTATCTAGGAAGTCATGCTCGGAGCATGCATGCCCAATACTTCATTCTTTCGAGCTTTTGAGATTTTTTCTATCCGTTGACTTTCGGGGACGAAAGTCCTTTTAGTAGTGGATATTGTAATGACACTTTTGGTTATTTTTTATATTTCCATTTTTCTTCTCCCTTAGGGATTCTCTATAGCTGTGACAAGTCATTTATGACTTTCTGGGATCAATGGTTCAGTTATCGGGCAGTTTGTTTAACTTTTAAAATCAATTCCCTATTTTGAAGTCTTCACTGGTCCCGAATAGACACCGAGCGAGAACTTTAGTGAAACAATCTCGAATGCACATTCTGACTATGACAGTAGATTCAGAATATCAATTTTAGGCTAGATATACCTTTGGTTCGAGTCCAAGTGTTCAGAGAAAATTGGGAATATGGGTGTGGAACCTGCATTTGATTGAAATAATCACGGATGAAAAATCTAACTTTGTCATGCGTACAAAACATCTATTTTAGGCTAGGGGTCCCGTGGTTTAAGTCCCAAGGCTCCCAGACTTTTTTGGGTTATTGAGCGAATTTTATGTAAAACAAAACTACAGATGTAGGCCCCATTTTTTGCCAAAATCATATTGGATTAAAGTCATGATGATTTCAATGGATTTGAAATGTGGTTTACACTCAAATTTCACTATTGTATTATGTTATTTGGGTTTCAAATAAGTTTTGAGGGTAAAAAATAAGTTTTTGACTTTATTGTCAAGGGATACCGCATCTTTACGGGGGGGGGGGGGGGGTCTATAAATAGACCCCAAGGTCGTGAATTTGGGCATTATCCCTTTATCTTTGAGAGCCTAAAACCCTAAATAGGTATAATAACTCAAAATTGAGCTGTGTGGGTGACTTAGGAGCTTGCTTATCGTCTATTATAGTGATTATCCTCCGAATTAAGGTAAGATTTCATCACTTTATTGATAAATTTCTTAGTTCTTGACCAAAACCCCAAATTAACTTAGGGCTTGATTTTAGCTCAAAATTAGCTTTGTTTGTACCCATTTCTTGAGGTTTATGATTTCTTGATATTGTGTGAGGGTTGGGTTGGACTCAGAAATGCATTTTTCGTAAGTGGGATCCACTTGGAATATTTGGTGGCATTTTTGGACTTGGAGCACAATAGTGCAATAAGTATCGTTAGACTTGTATTGATGAGTAGATTATATTTTTGATAGCATGATTGCATTTTGGGGATTGTGAAGTGAAAACGGGCATGTGGTGAATGATGTAAGGTTTTACGGTTCGTCTTTGAGGTAGACTTCTACCTACTCTTCTTCGAAGATGATGTGTGTTATGTATATCATGTGAATATAAATATTATGTTTGATTATGAATAAAATAACTTAGTATTGATTATTGATGTTTTGGGAATAAGATGATGGTTTTGGACTTGTAAGGTGGAATAGTTATGACCCTTTTAGAACCCTATTGCCCTTTTTCCTTGGTTAAGCTAATCTGTAGTAGAGATATGATAGTATGCTAGGTTCGGGATGTGGTTTATTTGTTGGAATCATGGTTAGTATGCTTAACCTTAGTTGGCTATTCTAGTGATCTTAAAAACGTAATTTGGGTAGTGTTGACTTAAATGCCCATGTTTCTAGGCGAAGTTCATATCTTAGGATTGGTTATGGCTTACTTGACATCTAGAAGTTGAACTAGATACCTTATCCTAGTTTGGGGCATAGTTTGCATAATTTTAGAAATTGAGGATTAGAAGTGAGATCTTGACCCACCTTAAGCTTGGACTTATAGAGTTCCATTGAAGACCTTAGATGCTTGTTAAATACTTTGAGAATGGCCTTGGGAGCATGTTGGATAACCGTGGTAAATGAGTGTTGGTGATAGTATTTGAGGTGATATATATGGTTGTCGACTACATTATCGTTAATGTTATGTGTAGCTATGGATTATGCTATTAAGTAAGCTCATGAATATGTTATCATTCAAATCATTGACTAGACTACTATTTAAGGCTTTGGACTATGATATTACTAATGTTATACTTTGCCTAGTAACTGAACTAGTGATTAGTCTAGAAAGTCCTCTTGTTGTTAATATTGTGAGTCATGATACTAAGGGCTTTAGAAGGCATATTTATTGACTACATAAGAAGCTATTCTACTAACTATGTTGAATTCGATAATGCATTGTAATATTCATGTTATATACATTCATATATCTATAGATAAATATCCTTGACGACGAATGATGGATTATAAAGGTATGTTCTTCCTCGCTTCTCTTTTACTTTAGCCATCATTGGGATTTTCATTTACTTTAGCTCTCGTGGGGCTTGCACTTTACTTTAGCCTTTGTAGGGCTTGTCTTTTACTATGGGGCTTAAGGCCGTGAGTACGATGTTGTGATTATTTCGGACATATTATTGGACTGAGGGACATGTTATGATATTTGGTTAGATATTCGAGAAGTATTTATCCTTGTAAAGGATACGATTGTAGAATATGGATACATATATGTTTATGTTTCTTATGATTTCATTTACTGAATACTATTGATGGCATGCATAGATTCGGTACATTCATGATTATTATATTGGTATTGATGTGATTATAGATGAAATACGACCTTAACACTGTTCCTAAATAAGGGTTAAAACCCACTTTTCACCGTAACAATGAATTTCTTTACTATAATAATTGCCTACTAAATAAAATATTTATACATATAAAAGACGTAAAAAATAGTGTTTAAATATTTGATCGAGACAAATTTTGGTCTATGACTTGACATTATTATTTACTCCGGTCATGAGATATTCTGACCCTTTTTATATTTTTACAATGATTTCATCCTGAAGATCATTCCAGGCAACAGACTTATGGATTTACACTCTCTTAGCCACGACTTAAGTCTGTGCACATATTATATATATATACATATATATATATATATATAATATCTAACACATGTATTGATGGTTATGATAATATTGATACTCGATATGATTGAAGGATGTTACGATGATATTGATACCCGACAAGGTCGGAGGATATTGTATTGATAAATTAGAATCCGGCAAGGTCGGAGGATACTATTATGATGATATTGATACCTAGCAAAGTCGGAGGATATTGTGGTAATGATGTTGATACCCGACAAGGTCGGGAGATATTGTGATGATGATATATATACCCAGTTCAAGTCTGAAGGATGATTGTGATATTGATTGTGTACCTTGCATTCATTCTTGCATGTGCATCACCTATCACCAGTATGGTATGTCTATCAGTCAGTATAGGATGATTTCATAGATATGGGTGATGACTATGCCTTGTGTTGTTGTGTGCTGATTGAGACTTTTGAGCCTGGAAGCGGTGGGGGAAGCGTGTAGTTTCAGTTAGGTATTTGGTTGTCCGAAATAGCCGGTTACTCACAATGTTATTGATATTTTTATAATAATTGGTAAGATCATTATTATGGCTAGTTTATGATAGATTGGTTATTGATTCAGTATCGAGATTTGAGGTATGTTTTTGGCCTCTTCTATCTTACGATTTCATTATTATGCATGATTATTTCATGTCTAGCCATGTGGATTATAAACCCTGAGCATGATAGTACTAAATCCTAATGGGATTATAATGAGGCCTTAAAATACAGATATGATGATCTAGGTTGTTCTTTGAGATGCCCTTTTATCTATCTATCTATCTATCTATCTATCTATCTATCTATCTCTCTCTTTCTCTCTCTCTCTCTCTCTATATAAATATATAGCTATTTATAGCTATAGTATTATCATATAGTCCTTTCTTCATTTTTTCAGATCGTATATTCGTTCCTTAGCCTTGTATATTATTATATATTCTTATTTCGCTCTTTATTCATATATTTTCCAGGGATATACGGTATAGTGTTGAGACTCCTAAGTACAGATAGAATAAGATAGTGCACCCCTATTACTTACTTAGCCTTATTATGTTGGTCTATTGGTTATGGACAGGATAGTTGTTCCTTATTATCTCATTGGCTTGTTATATGATTTTTGGACTCTTTGGTGTAGTTTCCATTCTTTTTATATGTTTTATACATCTGCTTTATTTTTGGAGCTCAGTTGGCAGTTGCCTTGTAAGTACTATTCGTTTGGTACTTATACTACACTTCTGAAGCCTGTAGATCATAGTACGGGTTATCGCCATTGATGTATGCGTTGTGCGGAGCAGCCATGGTTCAGAGATACGGAGTGATCTCCCGATGTTCGGAGTGTTACTTTCCGCCCTCTTATGTATAGACTAGTCTCTATATTGTATTCGGAGATAAGTTATATTAGTGTAATTTATTTATTTTATTCCATTTTTATACTCTTATTATACTAGAAGCTCTTGTACTGATACCACCAGGTTTTGAAATTTATCTATGTATTTGAACTTTTGTTATATTTATTTCTCATTCTTTCCTTATTCTATTTGGTAGTCCGTTACTAGCCATTTCGGACTACGAATTTCGCTTGCCTACAGGTGGGTTATAGTAGGCGTCATCATGACCTAAGAAATTGAATTGTGATAATGACACTAACAATCCTGGTATTAGTTATGTTAATGGTTTATTCTACTTATGGAATCCACATATGCTTATGGAACGTGTTTTGCACGTTTACTCCTGAATACTTAATTTACTTAAATGTTATAATGCAAATAATAAATTTTGAAGTACTATAAGTAATAATAATTATTAATCCAAAATATTTAAATAATACATGAAAAATTATAATTATAAATGAATTTATTTGAATCATGAAATTAAAAAAATTTCACATAAAATAGGATGGATGGAGAAAATAGTTAGCTAAACACTAAAATAAATACAGCACATTTCCAACTTGAAATCATAAGAAAATTATATCTAACAAGGGTTTTTCTCTAGTCTCCAACTCTCCAAATCAAAAGAGCAACCAATAAAAATAACGATCACAATGCCATTGAGAAAAATAAAATAACGTGAATAAATCAAGAAATTTATCCAAATTCAGAAGTTCAAAAGAAATTAAAAACTAACTGCGTGTATGAAATGTTGACTTTCGAAAATCTACGAACTATGTTGAGCGGAGGAGGAAGAAGCTTATGGCAAAATTTATATAAATTCAATTGTTCCTAATTGAATTGGATGTCTAGTTAGCAAAATTAACTATTGTCGTCATTTATTTTTTTAAAATAATTTAATTTTTTTTCTCTATTTTACAAAAAAAAATTATCTGCTTAATGTTCCACAAGTAGTAAGGCAAAGAGAAAGTACCATTTTTCTTAAGCGTTGATGAATCTAATCTATTGAAGAGTCAAGGTTTTCAAGGAGCACGGATGAGGCGAAGCATCGATCTAACTACAGACCGTACAAAGCCATTAATTGTAAGAAAAATGCTGAAACAATCAGACAATCTTTTGGGTGAAACATGTTAACAAATAACGAATCAAAAGTTAAAAGACAATACCAAAATTTATAAACAATCTTACAACGGAAAATGAACTTAATTGACAATCGTGGAAGAATTTTCAACATTTTCACACTTAGAGCCCGTTTGGATAGAATTAAAATCTGGTCAAACCAACTTTTATACTCTCTTTTTAGCTTTACATGTGTTTGTTAAAATTAAAAAGTGCTTAAACAAAGCGCTAAAAACTAAATAAAAAAAATAAAAAGTGAGAAGTTGGGTACCCCCAGTTTTTTACTTTTTAGATTAAAATTCTTTTTGGTTTGACCAAAATATTTACCTTTTTATCCCTTATATTTTCCTCCAAATCCAACAATATCCAAAACTTGTAGCCTTTAAATATATAGTTTTTTTATTTTTCTCTTTGCCGCTTCGCTTCATCTCTTCCCTCTAATTTTCTCTTCATCTTTCTTCTTTGTTATCATCGAATCCATCATTACATCGGAGGTATGTTCAAAAAAATTATTTTAGAATTTAAAATAATAAATAATTCACCTTATTTATGGTGTTAACAACTTTAAGAACATTTAAGTCATTTTAACAACAAAAAAGTGCTTAACATCACTTGTTTATCAATTGCATCACCACTTTTTTTAGCTTCAACACTTCTATCCAAACACTGATTTGCTTAATTTATAAGCACTTATTTTAAGCTTATAATCACATAAGATGAAAAGTTATTTGTTAATCCTATCCAAACGGGCTCTTAAAAGGTTCATAATTGAGACCTCATTGATTCTTCTTTGTTTGGAACTTAGCATTGAGTTTGAGGAGTGATAGGAACGTAAAGAAACTTGGGTTTCATTTTTTCAAATTTCAGTAACAAATTTTTAGATTGTTGGCCTATCCGTGGAGAGCTTTAAATAGTAGAATTAAGGATATGTAAAAGTACTTCTACTTATAATAATAGAAAATTAAACTAAAGTAGGATAACAAAATCTATTTCAATATTAATTTGGCAAAATAAATCCAAACAAGATTCACACATAGCAACCTCTACGATCAGTTTCAATAGGAGAAGGTACAACTAGGCTGAAACGGCCAACCTGAACTGCTGAACTAGAAGATCCACCACCTGAACTCTGTACAACCGCACGTACTGGCCTACCATGGTATCCACGAGAACCTCTAAAATCTTTGCCTCAAGAGGTCTGACTCTTGAACTCACCAAAATATCGTGCCTTCTTAGAGCCCCACTGAGATACACTAATAACCTCTGTCATCTAAGCATGATCCACAATTTTAAAAAATGTTTCAAATACAATCATTTGAGTCGTATCCAACTAAAGGAAAACATCCAAACCCTTCACAAAATTTTGTATCTGCTAAGACTCGTTGGAAATGCTATCACAAAAATATCTGGACAGGAAATTAAAGTGTGCCTCATACTCAACAACTGTTTGAAGCCCTGCTCCAAATGATCAAACTCATCCCTCATACAATCTCTCAAACTAAAAGATACAAATCTCTTTAGGAAAGCCTCGACGAACTGATTCCAAGTTATCTAAGGAGAATCATGGGGTCTACAACTGACAAGCGACCTCCACCAATATCTCACTGCATCTCTCAACTGATAAGATATAGTATAAGCCACACCATCTGTGCAGAAACAGTGAAACACAACTCAAAATACAAGGTATGAAAGAACTTTGCACGATAAAGAATAAAATAAGAGAAGTTTCATAAAGACGTCCTATAGACTCTCGAAGATAGATGCGGGCATCTACGTACCAATCCTTGAGACTTTATTAAACATCCTATTCTTACACTGTTGAGACCAATGAACCTGGATGCTATGATAGTAATTGTCACGACCCAAAAATAAGGGTTATAATGGCACTTTTCAGGGGTGTACCTTGACAAGTAAGCCTATCACCCAAGCTGATACAAAAAGAGAAAAAAATAAAAATACCCCAAGGTAAGGCTTCTAGAACAAAGCCAAATCATACAAATAATCATAACAATACAGAAAGAACTTATCCAAAATGTCAATCATGCCCAAAACTAAGTGTCAATAGTGTAAGAATTACTAATACAATGTAGGAGTCAAATACATCAGAAAAGTAACCACAAGGAAATAATATCTATCTGTAATACCCCATACTTCTACCTAGCTTAAATTCATCCCAAAAATGTCAAAGACTAGTTTTAAAGATGAATCCACTTTTATACATGTGTTATTTTCAAGATTTTCACTCTTTATCATGTGGTAAATTGAATAATCTTTCTTTCGATACCAAATTTTTCCAAATATGACATCCGAGCGAAGAGTTAGAGCCGTTTTAGTAAGACAGTGTACCATCTGGTACTTTAGCGCGTCGCGGAGCCAGCCAAAATGACAATCGTCAAAATCCAGTGACCCTCTACGATTATGGCGCGTTGCGCCAAGTCTCAAACCCAAAGTTTTCAAATTCTAGTGACACGGTCCAGGTCTGGAAATTTTCACAGAATTAAAATACGCGTCCAAGGGTTAAAAGGATCAATTTCTCACCGTTATATAAATTCAATAACACTCGATTTAGCCGTATTTCACCATAATTATAGTGTTTCTCTCAAGAACAAGCTAGGGTTTTCAATTGGGAATTTAAATTCAATACTCAAACTCAAGAATCTCTCCGTCAATCTATGTAGAATCAAAAACTAAGATATGCACAGTGTTCATTCATAGATTCCTTTCATCCATGAAGCCCAAGAATCAAGTTTTAAATTTTGTATTATGAATATTTTGTTGTGGGTTAATTATGTTCATGTGATTATGGTTGTATGATTCCCAAGTTGAAATCTTTATATGTTATTCATGAACCTATGCTAGTATGTGGTCTGAAACATATGAAATTGAGTTGAAATACAGAGTTTTTTTGTATTAATTTTATGGTCATGCCTATTCCCTAAATCATGCATCCTAGGTGTTTAATAAAATGCCTAAGAGATTAAAAATTATGCATTATAGCTTAATTGTGACCCACGTGATAAATGCATGCTTTACCCTATGACCAAGAATGACTTTCATGATATTATGTGCATTATTAATGATTGAGGAAATGTCCATGAGATTAGGTTAATGAAATTATGACATGTTTATATGTTATTCTATTCATGTACAAGATCATGATAATCATGTGCTTGATGAAATCCCCAAATTAATGTATTATGAATTATTGATATTGGTCATGTGTTCAAGAAGTGTTATGTACTGTCAGTTTCATATTATCAAATTATGGGGTACTTGTACCTGACAATTTAGCTGTGTGCCTAGAGCCAGTGTCATGTTTTCACGATACGCTAAGTCAAGCCATGATCAGTAGAATTCAGTCAGTCACATGACTCAGGAAAACTAAGTATCAGTCCAGTCTTACTCAATAATCTCAGTAATCTCAGTAACCTTAGTCAGTTATCAGATTTCAGTAGCATTCCATCAGTCAATGAAACTTAGTGAACTCAGTTTTAGCTCCGCTAAACAATACCATTAGTATAAGTTTAGTTCAGCTAATCAGTTCAGTGTCTATTCAGTTAGGAGTAGAATTCAGCACCGAGTGAACCCAAGGATGGGGACTTACCTGTTATTCAGTGGAAGGTGTGATCCTTAGAAGTAATCCCTGTGTTCCAAAACTACGTAGCCAACGTAGGTTGAGATTCACCCTACGCGTTTATGGATTTATACATCTCATTTGGGTTACCTACCAGGAGGTCTTGACGGAAGAGATCCCTGTCAAAAAGGGTATACTCACAGCTTGTCTTTACCCATGGCATGGTACTGACACCCTTCCAGCTGGGGTTATAGGTTGGACCTCACTAGTTCAGTTTTGGGGCATGTCGGTTAGATGATTACCTCCCACAGTCTCAATTTTAGATCCAGTCTCAATAATAGAACTCAGTTCAATTTTACAGAATTCAGAACTGTCAGATACAGTTGCTCAGCTCAGTATGAAACTCAACTAGTTCCATTAGAATCAGGACTGTCAAACACAGTCACCAAGTTGATAGTATATTAATTGTACAAAAAATCATATTTTAGTATTCAGTTTCAGGGCTGTCAGATACAGTCACTCAAACCAGTTCTTCATAATCAGAACTGTCAGAAGCAGTCTTTCCTTTATCAGTAATACGACATCAGTTCCCCATTACTCAATAGACTTAGTCATTCTGTATCCCAGTATTAGTACTCAGATATCAGAAAATCCACGTTATCAGAATTCATGAGTCAGTGTTATCACAATCTCAGTCACAGTTATATATTCCAGCATGTATTTTCACGTTCATGTTATTATCACAATCTCAGTCACAGTTATATATTCATGCATGTATTTTCACGTTCATGTTATTCAGTTAGTTGGTATTATTCATGCATATGAACCATTGCATTCACCCCCTCACTTGCATACCAGTATATTCAACATACTAATACATTGGCGTTATGGTGTTTTATACCATAGGTTTAGAAGCACGAGCTCCCAAGCATCCTTAGTGGATCAGACGTTCAGCAGCCAGACTAGCAGTAAGTCTTCATCATTCGAGGATAGCATGATTATTTTATTACTTTATTATTTTAGTAGTTCAGAGTTAGTTAGGGACATGTCCTATCAACTCTACAGATTTCAGACAGTTTAGAGGCTTTCAAACTACAGAATGTTTCAGACAGTTTAGAGGCTTTCAAACTACAGAATATTTCAGACAGTTTAGAGGCTTTCAAACTACAGAATGTTTCAGACAGTTTATCTCAGTTTTGGGTATTGTTATACCCCATTACAGACATTATTTTATATTCAGTATTAGTTCAGTTTTGAACCTTATGGCCTTAGAGCTTATATTCTGCATATTTACAGTGTATTATTCAATGCCCAGTTACAGATATCAGTCATGGGTTAGTTTGTGGTCCTTTGGGGTCATGAGAACCGTGCATTGTTCTGGGTATCAGATTCGGGGCATTACACTATCTCTGAATACTAATAAAGACATAACTACTATAGAAAGATAGAGGTGAACTCCGGATGCATGAATGTCCAACCGCTACCTTGGAAGCACTAACAATAGCCTGAGTCAAGCAAGTTGAGGCTTACTTGAGCTAGGACCTGCACCGAAAGGGAGGAGTAGACTTGAGTACGGTTCATTTTTACTTAGTAGGTATCATAGGCCGACCAAGCAAAGTAGTAAATAAAGAATACAAAATATACACTAAGGGAACATCACCTGTAATCAGAAAATATCCCACAACGGTAGCCCACACCGCTTGCACTAACAGTTATAACATATCACATATATTGCAACATCACACTAAGATTAAACACCAGTATTCATTATATCACATATAAGTAGAACGAGGGAGAAATGAATATACAAGATCATTAAATTACATGTAAAAGAAGATAAGACAATTACATAAATGGAAAGTCAACATGGCAATACAACATATAAACATAATAAAGTAAGTGAAATGTGTATAATGATGGTGCACGAGGTCATCGCACAACCTATGGGATCATCGCACAATCCCCATATACACCTATGGCGGAATTCCTCCCAACGCAGGACCTATGGGGGGTTTATCAACCCGTATACAATCCACATATCTCATATATCCTTTCCAGCACATCCCTCAAAAAGGGTTTTATAAGGTATTGCAATATCTCATCTCTAACACATCCCTCGGGAAGGGTTATAAAAAGGTGTTGCCAATGTTACTCATGTGTTGCCATGGTGGTATCAATGTTTTATGAATGAGTAGGATACGAGGATGTAATAATCACAATCAATCACAATAATTATTTCCATAACCAACCACATGAAATATTTTCACAACCAACTACAATGATATATTTCCACAATCATGTGAACTAATATTCACTCATTATTTTTGTATCATCCATGAATTTTCACATGTCTCATATGCGAATAAAGCATGAATATAATCACAATAAACCAGTGGTACCACATTAAGCATTTTAACAACATAATACAATTATTCACATGCATTCAAGGCTATCAATATCACATAGGACCCCACCGGTCACACATCACATATTATCTCAATTTTGATAAGTACATCACATATAGGCCCCACACAGGCACAACACATAGATATATATTTTTCATGATTAGTTCCCACCCTTCAATTTTGTATCATCTTTTACTACCCAGCCCAGTCTGAAAGAGTTAAGCCATCGAATGTCGAAATCGGTTCACTGCACTTCAAATCCATGACCTTAATTTTCACGAACAATCTCGAACTCCACTAAAAACTTCAAATATTGAATTTACACATTAAAATAAAACCAACGACACCCATATTGACTACTTTTGATTCGGGGCCAAAATGAACCCCCAAAACAGGTTCTTTGAAAAAAAAGGGAAAAACATAAATTTACTTTAATAGTGTGTTTCCAATATTCTTAGGAACCTACAGTTGAAAACTCAAGTCAAATCGAGTAAAAAACGAGATTCAAATAGAAGAAAAACTATTTTTAACTTTACCAAGTATAATCTTTGAAATTCGGATTAAAATCAAGAATTGGAGTTGTTTTGAAGGTTAAATTGATGAAAACCTAGTAATTATAAGATAAAAATATTATTTAAGTAAAAAGAAGTGAAATTGAGGTTTAAAATCAAGACCTAAGATTTTTGAGGTTTTGAGAAATTAATCAACAAATTACTAAGAAAAGGGTGAATTCTTAACTTAAATCCGTAATAGAATCAAGAAATAGATGTTAATTAGCTTCCCAAGCTCCCACAAGCTTTAATTTAAGCTCTCTTACTATTTTAGGGTTTAAATCTCAAGAGAGAAGATGAAAAAAATGAGAAAAATGGCCCATAAATAGCTTTAATAGTGCAGAAAATCTGCACCAGATGAAGAAAAATTGTTTTTTAAAGTCCAATCTGGACTTCGATGGGGTGTCGAAAATTCGTTCGGAGTCCGATATAAACAAATGAACTATTCAATGACATTAAATTTGATGTTTCGGACATGTTGGTAAAGTCATATTTTTGAAAAAATATTATTTTCATAAAGTTGGCCCCGAAATCCAAAATCACAATTTTCCAAATCGAGGATTGAAATGATATTTAAAAACCGTAAAACCACACCAAACATGTTACCATCCTAAAATCAACGATATGGATTTGTTGGAGAAGTCGGATTTTCTATTCGAGGTTGTTTTGAGCAAATGTGGGTCTCACACCCATATTTCCAATTTATCAACTTTCCGATCAATAGGTCGAAATGAGCTTGGGTGCACCGGGACCCAAACCAAAGGTATACCTTGCTTAAAATCAATATTATGGAGTTGCTGACATAGTTCATTCAGTCATCCCCTGCACAGATCAAAAGATATCCACAAAAGTCCAAAATAAGGCTCTCGAAGCCATAAAAAATAACAATATCGCATAAATAGTACCAAAATGCATCAGGAACTGTGTCAATCACCCCCACACTCCAAAAATGCCATAATGCAACTATTGGGATGAATGCAACTATTGGGATGGGTAAAATAGTCAAATCACTCAAACTCATAAATTTCACATATTTTATCCATCCATAACTAAAAAATTCAGTTCGTCCTCGAACTAAGGAAAAGAAATACTTGAATCAATGAAGAGCTGGGGATAAGAACTACTCTTATCAGACTTGACCTCCTAAGTCTACATGTCGATGTCGCCACTGAACCTTAACCACAACCGTCTAACATCTTTAGCCAATATGATGACTGGCTCCTCAAAAAAAGACAACCACTCATCTAACTAAACTGACTACCAACGAATAACATGTGACTCATCCGAAATGTAACGAAAAAACATAGAAACATGAAAAATATGATGAACAACTAATAGATCAGGGACAAAGCCAACTCATAAGCCACATCAATAACAGTTCAAAAAATCTCAAATGGACCAATATACATGGGGCTAAGCTTGCCCCTTTTCCCAAACCTCATCACACCCATAACATAGAAACATGAAAAATATGATGAACAACTAATAGATCAGGGGACAAAGCCAACTCATAAGCCACATCAACAACAGTTCAAAAAATCTCAAATGGACCAATATACATGGGGCTAAGCTTGCCCCTTTTCCCAAACCTCATCACACCCTTCATGGGTGAAACTCGAAGGAAAACACGATCATCAACACCAAATCTCAAGGTACGAAGTCTACAATTAGCATAGAACTTTTGCCTATACTGAGCCACTTTCAGTCTATCCTGAATGATCCAGACTCTATACAAAGACTAACGAAGCAAGTCCATACTTCAAGGTCTCTTCTCAAGAACATCAAACCAACCTACTAAGGTGCGAGAACGCCTCAAAAAGAGCAATATCTATATTAGAATGGTAGCTATTATAATATGTAAACTCTACTAAAGTCAAAAGTTGCTCCCACTGGACACCAAAATCCAGCCCGCATGCACGGAGCATATCCTTCAAAATCTGGATAGTCCACTCTGATTGGCCATCAGTATGGGGATGACACGCTATGCGAAGATCAACTCGAGTACCCTACTTATCTTGAAAAGTCTCCCAAAAGTGAGATGTGAACATAGAACTTCGATCTGAAATAATGGACACCAACATATCATACAGACGCATAATATCACGAGAGTAGATACGAGTCAACCTCTCAGCACTGAATGAGACCTGAACCGGAATAAAATGAGCTAACTTGGTCAATAGATCCATGATGACCCAAACACTGTCAGAACCATGAGATGTACGAGGCAAACCAACCACAAAGTTGTAACGCCCCGAGTCTGGTACCCCGAACGCTACACGATGCTAATAATCCCGAAGGACCACTAGCTCACTCATGACTGGTACTTTCTGTAAGATCTGCATAATAGTAATACTGTAATAACAATATAACTGAGATAAATGCGAAAATCTAGTAGAAATCTGTCATAAGGTTCAAAACTAAATAATACTAAATAAAACAATGTTTGAACAAAGTATAACAATACCAAAACTGAAAACAACTGTCTGAAATACTCTAGTCTGAAAGCCTCTAAAACTGTCTGAACTATGTAGTTGATGGGAAATGTTTTTTTCTTTCAGACGACCAGTAAATAATATTCTTCTAGTACGTTCCTTTTTCTTTTCCAAAATTGATTAGTTAATCAGGTATAGCAGGGACCGCAGATTTATTAAGTGAGGCTTCCAATTATGATATTAATTCGGTGATGAAAGAATTATCATATCATAATAAATTATAAATTATTTCACTAAAAATCTGTAGTTGCACTCCTCGATTTAATTTCAAAAGCTACCATTACATCTTACTTAACTCCCCATGTTAGAATTACCAACACCAATCAATTAAATTAAATTCTCTGAAAAAAATAATTCATTAATTAATTTAATCCTTTATTTATAATTCTTAACTTATTTCACATGACGGATACAAAATTCACTTGCAGAATTTTCACGTGAAAATTTATAAGCAACCATAAAGGGGTGTCTTCTATCTCAAGTCTGAGACATGATTCTATCAACTAATTAATATTTCACTAAGTGATTCGTCATCATCCAACCTATCAGGAATATGTTGACTCACAAAAGAGTCTCACCTTTCAATAGATTAAAACGACAAAACAAACCACATAGATCATAATAATTATATCAAGATCAAGAGTATAAGTACATGTAATGGACTAGAGAAATCGTTTATTAATATTCAGAACATAAACGAATATCTCTAATTTTTTGGTTCAATACATACGAAATGTACTAGCACAAGAAGGTGGAATATTACCACTCCCATAATTAAGATCAAATTATATTTAATCTTGTGCTACAATCATCAAGATGTTTGTCCTACCTCATCTTTGATTGTGATGCTAATTTATTACTTATAAGAACCGACAATTTTAATCTTTCGTGCATGAGTTAAAATACTCCATACACAAAATTATCTACTATATAAAGGACACACATGTTAACACAATGATATATTCAAATAAAGATTTTATTAATATAATAAATAGTCTTTGCATGGGATGAAAATATAATACTATAACACATATAACACAAATTACCTGATTAATAATATATCCTAACACTAGTTCTCTAACACTAGTTCTCTAGGTAAAGAAAGTTATTATACATGGACCAAGATACTAATCTACTACATAAGAATCTGTTGATATCTTTTTGAAGCTGGTCCACTATTTCAACAAGAGGTGATGGCAAAATGTAGTTGCTTAGTGGTTGGAGTAGTTGCGATCCTATTCTTGACAAAAATCCGGGTATAGCATTAGCTTCGCGGAAGTTATGATAATAATAATAATAATAATAATAATAATAATAATAATAATAATAATATTTAGCTATTAACAAAATATTATATTAATAATATTAGCAATATAATAACATAACAGTGTATAATATTATTACTACTTCAGTGATAATATTATAATCAATATGACAACTATAACAGTAATCTAACTACTTTTTTAACAAGTTAATATATTAATTATACTTGAGTCGTGCTAGGCACTGCCCTAAGAAACTAATGTTTTTCCAGGATTAAACAAGCATTTTCCTGGTAAATTAGAGGATATCCTGAGTTAAATAAGTCTTCTCTAACAAATCAGAGGATGCAGGAATCAACAAAATTATTAATACAAATATCAGCAAGTTAAATCATAGGTTTAAATAATAACCAAAATCACTAAGAAGGATTCTAAGAAAGAGAAAACTAAAAGGAAATCCTTTTAAAAAATGTTCTTTATTGGTGTAAGGATTGAAGGAGTATTTATAGGTAAAAGTTAATTTCTCAAGTATATCTCTTGATGGCTTCTAGAGTAAGTCTTCTCAAGTATATCTCTTGATGACTTCTAGAGTAAGCCTTCTCAAGTCCCCACATTATTTCAAAATAATTTATAGAAAAAGAATTTTAACTTGTTGCATTTGCATGGACAAAATGTTGTAGGTTTGGTGTCCTCTAGACTATGAACCAAACTTAAACCAATAAAATTTAACTTACAGAATTAATATTTCTATGAACCGAATAACTCTTGTTGTAAGCC
This sequence comes from Capsicum pubescens, assembly GCA_030864215.1. Taxonomy (NCBI): domain Eukaryota; kingdom Viridiplantae; phylum Streptophyta; class Magnoliopsida; order Solanales; family Solanaceae; genus Capsicum; species Capsicum pubescens. Next base: position 242,859,380 of record CM061549.1, on the reverse strand, counting down.
AGAGACTATATCAATCATATTTTGACCGTAATTTTATTGTTCAACACGGTTTTGTGCCAATAGGCTATGCACATGCTGGTATTCATGAGAGATATAGAGACTAAGGTCAAAAGTCTCATAGGAACGACCATATTTCACTTCGCATATAGGTGAATTCATCAATTGTACACTTCTTTAAATACACCATCCATAAGGATTATGAATTCATTAAGAGTTAATAACTCATCCCTCAATTTTAATAACAGTTCAAGCACTCTCAATAAGTGCTCAGAGTCAATATCGACTTGTTATTACCCATATGAACCTACTTCATGGGATCTCCAATCACATAGGTTGGGTTACCATCTCTATTGACAATCATATTGGCCTTAACCCCATCTATTTTGATGTTTGAAGAATTAATTTTCTTTCCACGGGTTTAGTCAGTGAATCGGCCGAATTCAATTCTGACTTCACATAATCAGTGGCAATTATTCCATCTCTCAGCAATTGCTTAATAACATCATACCTCAATTTCATATGTCTGCTCTTACAACTATGAGATTTATTTTCCGCAATAGCAATTGCGGCTTGACAATCATAGTGTATATACACGGAAGGCACCAGATCATCCTTGTTTAAAGGGATATTAGACAACAGATCATTCATTTTCAAAGGGCTATGAGGCAACAGATCATCCTTTTTCAAAGAGATATTAGGCAACAGATCATCCCTTTTCAAAGGGCTATGAGGCAACAGATCATCCTTTTTAAAAGGGATATTCGCTAAGAAAATTCTTATCCATTCAGCCTCAGTACCAGCTTACTTCAGAGCTAAGAATTCTGATTCCATAGTTGATCCAGCAATAATCGTCTGCTTAGCTGATTTTCATGATACTGCACCACCACCAAGGGTGAACACATAACCACTAGTGGATTTTGTCTCATCTGAATCAGAGATCCAATTTGCATCATAATATCCTTCTAAGGTTGAAGGAAATCCACTATACAAAATACTATAATTCACGATTCCTTTCAAATATTTCATCAGTCTCATTAATGCAGAGCAATGCTCATTATTGGGGTATAAGTATATCTACTCAATCTACACACAGCATAGGCTATATCAGGCCTAGTAAAATTCATTAAATGCATTAGACTCCCAATAATCTGTGCATACTTAGACTGAGCAACTGGGTCATCATTATTCCTTTTTAATTTAGAATTAGCATCATAAGGAGTGGCTATAGGAGTTACCTCCCAACATTCAAATTTCTTAAGAAGTCCTTCCACATAATGTTCTTGAGACAACATTATACCATCTTCACTCCTTATAACTTTAATTCCCAATATCATATTCACCTCTCGCAAATCTTTCATATCAAAGTTAGTAGACAAAAATAATTTAGTACGTTCCACAATATTTAAACATGCACCAAATATATCAACATATAAGCAAATTATCACATAATCATTGTCTACCACTTTTGTATAAACACATTTATCCACCTCAACGGAAGAAAAATCATCTTTTATTAAGACTTGATCAAATTTCTCATGTCACTGTTTAGGAGCTTGTTTAAGGCCATAAAGAAATTTAATTATAATTTACAAACTTTATTTTCTTGTCCAGAAATTACACATCCTTCAAGTTGAACCATATAAATTTCTTCTTCTAAATCACCATTTAAGAAAGTTGTTTTTACATCCATTTGATTGATAAACAACTTATGAATTGATGCTAAGGCAATTAAAATTTGAATAGAAGCAATTCTTGTTACTGGTGCGAATGTATCAAAATAATCTATATTTTTCTTTTGAGAAAATCCTTTAGCTACTAACCGAGCTTTATATTTATCTAAAGATCCATCCGAATTAAGTTTCTTTTTGAAAACTCATTTACAACCAAGCAATTTTGCACCAGGAGATATATCAGTTACAACCCATGTATTATTTTTTATAATTGAATCAAGTTCAACTTTTATTGGCTCTTTCTAAAATTTAGTATCTGAAGAAGATACAGTTTCAAAATAATTTGATGGTTCATTATGAACAAGAAAAGTTTGAAAATCATCTCCATAAGAAAAATATTCTTTTCTAGGCCTTTTACTCCTTCTCAGTTCCTCAATATTAGAGGTCGATTCATTTTCGCTTTCAACAGGTGCATGAGAGATTTTATCACATAGTGGAAAAATATGTTCAAAGAATTCAGCATTCTTTGTCTCAATTATAGTATTAATATCAAGTACATCACTTTTCAAGACAAGAAATCTGTATGCAGCACTATGTTCAGCATATCCAATAAGCATGCAATCAACAGTTTTAGAACCTATTTTCCTCTTTTTAGGTTCAGGAAGAAGAACTTTAGCAAGGCAACCCCACACTTTTAAATATTTCAAATTAGGCTTATAACCTTTCCACAATTTATAAGGAGTTTTGCCAGTTCTTTTATGAGGAATTCTATTCTATAAATGACAAGCAGATAAAATAGCTTCACCCCACAAATTATCAAGTGCATTGAAGTTAATTAACATAGAGTTCATCATTTCTTTTAATGTCCTATTTTTTCTTTCAGCTACACCATTAGACTCAGGAGAATAAGGCGGAGTTACTTCATGAATAATACCTTCTTTTTCACAAAAAAATATTTAAAGATACATATTCTCCACCTCTATCGGATCTAATTCTCTTGATTTTTCTACTAAGCTGATTTTCAACTTCAGATTTATAAGACACAAAAGTATCAAATGCATCATCTTTATTTCTAAGCAAATACAGCTTAGTAAATCTAGAGAAATCATCAATAAAGGTCACATAATATCTTTTACCGCCTCTAGTCATAGTTTGTTTTAAATCACCCAAATCAGTGTGAATCAAAGACAACAGTTCAGTTTCTCTATTAACTGAAAAACATGACTTTTTAGTAATTTTAGCTTCAGCACATATTGCACATTTATCAAAATTACTTGAGTCTAAACCATATATTAAACCAAGTAATTGCATATTCTTTATATATTTAATATTAACATGTCCTAATCTAGCATGCCATAAAGAAATAAACTCAATCATATAAGCAGAAGCTGATGCATTATCATTGATAATATTAAGTACATAAAGTCCATGATTACAATGTCAATTTCCAATAAGAATAAAGTCCATGATTACAATGTCCATTTCCAATAAGAATATTATTTTTAGTTAATATGACCTCATTATTTTCAAATATAACCTTTATTCCAACTTTTCCTGATAATGCCACAGAAATCAAATTAATTATGATATTAGGAACATGCAACACGTTACTCAATGCCAAGGTTTTACCAGATGTGAGTTTGAGAAGAACTTTGCCTTTTCCAAGAACTTGAATAATTCTTTAGGTCCCAAGATAAACAATTTCTTCTTCTTTCTCAACTTGGGTGTATGATATAAAATCATTTTTATTTATACAAATGTGCCTAGTAGCACCAGAGTCTACCACCCAATTTCTCACATTGGTCTCAATATTCATTTCTGAAATGACTGCAATTATTATATCATCCGTTTCAGTCAAATTTATTTTTGACTTAGCGGGATTGTCATTTCTTTCACATCTTCTCTTGCATTGAGATGCATTATGTATAAACATTTTATTATTAGGCATGTGACCAAGTTCATTTTCATACCTTAATCTTTTGAACTGACTAGAATGGAAGCATCCAGAGCAACACAACCACCAGTATTATCAATGGTCTTAGGACCAATATTATATGTCATAGTTTCATATACTGTTGGGAAATAATTAAAAAATAATAATAACAATATTATTTAACTGTTAACAAAATATTATATTAATAATACTAGCAATACAATAACATAACAGTGTATAACATTATTACTACTTCAGTGATAATATGATAATCAATATGACAACTATAACAGTAATCTAACTACTTTTAACAAGTTAATATATTAATTATACTTTGAGTCGTGCTAGGCACTGTCCTAAGAAACTATTTCAACAATGTAAAATGTTTCCCCAGGATTAAACAATCACTTCCCTGGTCAATTACAGAATATCCTGAGTTAAATAAGTCTTCCCTAACCAATCAGAGGATACAGGAATCAACAAAATTATTAATACAAATATCAACAAGTTAAATCATAGGTTTAAATAATAACCAAAATCACTAAGCAGGATTCTAAGAAAAAGAAAACTAAAAGGAAATCCTTTTAAAAAATGTTCTTTATTGTTGTAAGGATTGAAGGAGTATTTATAGATAAGACTTAGCTTCTCAAGTACACCTCTTGATGGCTTCCCAAGTAAGCCTTCTCAAGTATATATCTTGATGGCTTCCAAAGTAAGCCTTCTCAAGTATATCTCTTTATGGCTTCTAGAATAAGCCTTCTCAAGTATATCTCTTGATGGCTTCTAGAGTAAGCCTTCTCAAGTTCATCTGGCTTCTAAAATGCATTTAAACACGTGGCTCTTTCAATACACTTCAAATGTAAATTATTTTGAAATAACTAAATAATTTTCCTGCAATGTTGCACCACTAGACTCCCCATGCTCTTCAACATTAACTTGCATTTGTAAATAATATCATTATATGGCAATAAAGTAGTTGAGAAGATGAATGACTTTCACCGAACCAGTTTCCACGACAAGAGGGACTAAATTATATGTTGTGGCTATTTCAAGGCCATTAAACAACGACTCTAACTCCACCATAGTGTGGCAGTGGCTATTGATTTTATTATAGCAACCAAGAATCCAGTCTCCTAAGGCATTTCGGATAGCTCCGCCAAAACCGCAAAAATCTTTACTGGTAGAGAAAGACCTATCAATATTCAATTTAAATTCTCCATTCTTTGGAGGAAACCACCTAATGTTAATAGTGATAAAGCCTATGTGGTTGCTTGGAGTAAGAGTACGACTAACATATTCAATAGTTTTGGCACGAACAAGTGCAACATTGGGAAAGTTATTCTTTTTTGTTAAAGACATTATTATTACAGTTTATCCAAATATTCCAAAGAACAAAGGGGAGGAAGGTCATCCAATCAACGAAATTATCAGGAAAAGATGGAGAGTGAGATTTAAGAGCGTTGAGACAATGTCTATTTAAGGTATCAAGGTTGGATAGGGTAAGACCCATATCCAACCAAAATTTTTGTGCCAAAAAACAATAGGTAAAGATATGCTCAGCAGTTTCCAGTTCTAAACAACAAATCGGTCATCTGGAGCTGGGGGATATACCTATAAAATGAAGGTAGGCAGTAGTAGGCAACCTACCATGGGAACAAAGCCAAATAAAGTGTTTTATTTTCCCCATAGTATTAAGATCCCAAATCCTACCATGGGAACAAAGCCAAATAAAGTGCTTTATTTTCCCCATAGTATTAAGATCCCAAATCCAACGAAACTCATAAGAGAATGTTATATGACGGGTAAAGGCGACATAGACTGATTTAGTAAAAAAAAAGGTTGTTTTTATTATAAGCCCAATATGGCCTATCTCCAATACCCATATAGAGGTTTGGTCGAATATTATTTGCTTTGATAATGAAGTCATGAGGAATCTCAACAGAAATTTTTCCCAGTCCCAATTCAATCCAGACCAGATATCAGAGAGGCAGAGATTTTCTTCATTAAAAGTAAAAGGACCATGAAGAAAGTGACGTAAGGGGGGGGAGTTGGGAACCCAATGTAGGTTATAAAGATTAATATTTCGGCCTAAGGTAGGAGCCAAGTTATGGCTTGAGTACAAATAGAACCCCTGAAGAGAATATTATTCCAAATAAAGGTGGTAGAGGGGCGATAATGATGGTGATTATATTTTTGGAGCAAAGCTTTCGCCAAGAAAGAAGTTGGGTTTATGAACATTCTCCAGGATAGGCTCAAAATAATGGTCTGGTCCTTAATCTCAGCTCTGTGAAGACCCAGACCCAATATCTTTAGGTGTGGCAACCTTAGCCCAACTTATATAATGAAATTTACGTTTGTGAATAGCATAGCCCCAAAGAAAATCTTGATGGATTTCAAGTTGACAAACTTGTACTTATCAAATTGTGATGGATTTTATCAAGAAAATCGTGATGGATTTTATCAAGAAGTACAAGTTAGTGATATAGGGGAGTTTATCACATTTAAAGTGGACTTGATAAGTACAAGTTTGTCAACTTGAGAGAAGAAGTTTGATTTTCAAGAAGAAAGCTTTTTCCGCACATTATCAATAAGGAATCAGTAATTAGTACTTTTAGGTTTATGACTTAGAATAGAAAATCCTAAGTACTTACAAAATTTGGTGGACGGGGAGATGTCAAAAAGGTCTTTTATGAGACTCCTAACACTTGCCAAGCAATGGGGGATAATATGACTTTAGACTTCAGAGCATTGATTTTTTTGGTCGGATAAATTACTAAAACGATAGTGGCCCTAGAGGAAAGCGTAAGATCATCGGTAAAGAAGAGATGAGATAGAGAGAGGCCATTTCGACTAAGAGTAACCGAATTCCAACAAAGATTATCCACTTGGTGGGTGATATAATTGGATAAGAGATCCATACATAGAATAAATATGTATGGTGACATAGGATCTCCTTGTATAATATCCCTTGAAGAGGAGAAGTTGTTCTTTGGTGTACCATTAACAAGAATAGCAATATTGTTTGTGGATATACAATTCATAATGAGGGTAGTGATTTTAGGCAGAAATTTAAAATATAAAAGGCTGCGGTAGACGAAAGACCACTCAAAACGATCAAAAGCCTTTTCCATGTCAAGCTCAAGGATGAAACTACCGACTTTATTATTAGATCTATGACAAGTATTCATAAGCTCTTGAACAAGAATAAAATTATCACAGGTCCGATAACCCTTTAAGAAACTAGATTGGTAAGGACTAATAAGGTTAGTTAACAATGGCTTAAGTCGATTAGCAATGATTTTGATAATTATTTTGTATGTAGTATTGAAAAGACTGATGGAACGAAAGTTCTTTAAATGATTTTCATTTGTAAATTTAGGAATGAGACATAAGAGAGTATCATTCTCAGACGTAGAAAGAGTTTGAGTATTAAAACAACATGACACATGTCTTTGATAGACTTTCCTACAATATTTCACTAGGACTGAAAAAAGTGCGAATGAAGATCATCTGATCCCGAAACCTTAAACGACTAAAATGAAAATATAGCTTGAGTGATTTCAAAATTCCAAAGAGGATTATCTAATTCAGAAAGGTCAAAATTATGAAAACTAGGGGGAGAGTTCTTTATATGGGACAGTTACCTGGAGCTGTGATTTGTAGTAAAACTATTTGAGAAGAAAGTAAGGGCATGCTCAGAAATCCTAGCAGGATCAGTAATCCAATTATCATTGTTATCCTTAAAGTATGAAATCTTATTTCTTATTCGTCTATTGATGACAGAAAGGTGGGAAAACTTAGTATTCGCATTTCCTTTACCAAGTCAATTTATTCAAGATTGCATTTTTCAATAGTCTTCCTCAGACTTAAGAATATCATTAAATTAAGTTTTATGATTATGTTTCGGAGTTTGAAGAAAGAAACTAGTAGGATAAGAAGGAGAGTTTTGTATTCTCAAAAGTCTAGCAAGGATACGTTTCCTATTTCTAAAAATATTTCCAAACGTATTTTTACTTCAATCAAGAATAGTTTTTTGAAATCTAAAATAGCCTGGGTAAGATCTTTATTAGTCCAACTTTTCTCAATAATATTACTAAAATTCGGGTGATCCATCCAATATTTTTTCAACCTAAAGAGTTTACAACCTGTTTTGGAGAATCCATTAGATAGAAAAATAAAGAGGGGATTATGATCTGCGTGGGTTTTTGAGACATGGTTTACATGAGCATGCCAATTTTCAAGCCAAATGATAGTCACAAAAAATCTATTTAATCCTTCTATAATAAGACTACTATTATTAATTTTTTCTCTATGATTTGATCAGGTTTATTTAAAGCCCTTATAACCTAAATCCAAGAGATTAAAAAAATTTATACAGTCCCAAAAATCCGAAGAACGAGAATTACTAATGAATCTGCCCCTACTTATCATTTTGGGTGAGGAATTCATTAAAATCTCCAACCACCAACCATGGGCCAGTAATAGAACGAGTAAAATATATAAGGTTTTTCCACAAAATTATTTGATTACCATAATAAGTAATTTCGTAAATAATATGGAAATACAAAGAAAGATTATTCGAAAGTACCTTAATCATAACATGTAGCTCCTGAAGAGTCTGTCTTTTATGGGTAACACTGACAAAGTTGGTATGCCAAAGAAGAATTATCCCTCCCGATCTTCCTAAAGCTGAGACTTCCCAATAATCATCAAAACAAAATTCATGCATGAGACCTATATGGCCACTAAGCTTTGTCTACAAAAAAGCAATGAAACAAGGATTATGAGAATTTAAAAGATCCCTAAAATTTCATCTAAAGTTTTCATTATTCACACTCCTGATATTTGATTCATTAGATAGAAAAGTTGAAGGATGGTTGATAGCTATCACCTATCGGGAACTAACTACAACAAAGAGTTGGGTCATCACAACTGCATATTTTGCCAAGGAACTATCTATTGCTGACCTTAGGTTGAATGCGCTTTTTAGGAGTGACACCGGACATAAGTGAATGTACTTATTCTCCTTGTCTTCGAAAAAAGTCATAAGTGCCGCATTGTTGAAGTTTGAGATTTTCGTGAATGGAGTCCGTCTCACCTTCATTGCTCCATGTTCTCCTTGTACCGGAGCCACCGATGGTGATGGCATCTCTAGATTCATAACTTGTCCTTGTTTCACAGGAAAAAGATTCCAAGAAAAGAAAAGAAAAGAGTATTGGCGTTGACTACCTCCTGTGGGGTGTCCAATGGAGTTTGAGAAATTTCGTTCATATTTAAAAATTGATTGAGGGGGAGTTAGAGAGTTCATAATGACTGCACCCTGCGAATGAATTGTAGAGTTATTGACTGTACTAACAGGTCCATTACATTGGAGAGCCACATTTAATTCATAAGTATTCTTTTTTTTTTATCCCTTCCGAAATTAGTTGAGCTAATAAGTTTTGATTTTGAAGAATTACCAACGTCTCCAATCCATTGATATCCATCGAGACTAGCTCTGGATTTCTTTCTCTATCCAAGTTAAAGGTTGGTGCATGGGGGACTGGTGTTGCATTAATCCGAGGGTGCGAGCCGCTTGTGGAGGGATCAGATAAAGATTGTTCATTGTTGATTTTTTGAAGAAGCAGGAGATTAGGGACATACAGACTTTTTGATGTAGTGGAAGTAGACGAACTCTGTTCATTATGAGAGGGAGTAATAGTGTTTTTTAATAAATTAGATAAAGTGCAGAGAAAGGATACAAAGATTGAGAATTAAATGTTAGGAGTGTGGTAGAGGTGATATAATCATTAAGATTTGGTGGTTTCAAGGTAGAATGAGGTAAAGGATCTAAAGTCAGATTTTGTAATTTTTGCATGTAACAACAGTCAAACAAGTGTCCGGACAAGTGGAGAAAATTATCATTTTGTTGTTGAAAATGCGGTGGGGCTATGGATAAATCAACATTTCTTTATTCGATTTTCAATTCACTTACTTCTTTCTTTCTTTTGTCTTTACTTTTGCAGCTTTCAAAATATATGTAGGGTGAAAAACAAGTTTATATATAAGATTTTCTTATATAATGAAATCTTGATAGTATCTATGATTAAGATAATAAATTTATTTGTGATTTAACGTAAATTTTTAAAATTTTTAATATATTTTTAAAGTTTACGATAAATAAATTATCATCTATTTTTGATAGACAACAATTAATTGAGAAGTTAATAGTTAATCATGTATTCTTGATAGATAAATATTAATTGATTAATATTTTGTGATTTTTGTTTTTAATGACTCATATACAATTAATAATTTAAAATCAACTTATTTGCAATTTTAAAGACCTAAAATATATAGTAAGAAAGAAAATATTATTAATAGCGTAGGCAGAGGCGGAGACATAATTTTAACTAAGGGGATTCAGTATTTGAAGAAAATCTAGCCCAAAGGGGTTCAACACCTACTATAAATACATAACAATAATTTTAATCATGTATAAATGATATTTTTTTCATCAACTGAGGTTCATCCGAACTCCCTACCAAAGGTTGGCTCTGTCCCTGAGTATAGGTAGATTTTACGTGGAAAATAAACTCCTAATTTTATTGTTTCACGAACTCTATGTGTACGTTGCATATAATGTTTTATCCTTCACTTTAATTATTTTATCAAATTTACTTGAAAATTACATAATGAAATGGCGGTACCATATATTTTCTTTTCGATAATTAACTTTTATGGCAAGACAGTGACAGTAGCATATAAGCTGTCACTAGCCCACCGTGGTTGTTTGATACGTATTTATATTTAAATTTATATTTATATTTATCTATATCTATAATCTATAATCTATAATCTATAATCTATTTATCTATATCTATAATATATTAAAAATGTAAAGGATCATAAAAATATTATTTGACTTTTTGCCCTTCATTAAAAATTTCTACTTTAGACGAAATCATCTTTTCACTATTTTTCTAATATTTAAAAATTAATTAAATAATTATATTAAATCTTTCCTTATTAAAGTCATCATTAGAATTAGTGACAATTAATACCTTTTTCATTACCTTAAGAATTCGAAATCAACTAAAGTTGATTTTAAGAAGATTTAAAAAATTTAGAAATAAATATGAACGTATTAGAATAAAAAAAATATAAGAAGTACCAAATATGTAAGACATCAATTTTTTTTTAAAGATTTAACTTTAAAAATAAAGAGAGATTTTAAATATAAGAAAATAATCGTACTACCAATATGATTCAAATCGATGCGTCTCTTTTAACATTTAGCAACAAGGAAAAAAGATACTGCATGACAAACGCAAAAGTGACGATCCATTAACCACTTGAAGCTTCTGGTGGTAAAATATATAGATGCTTGCAATAAAATATATGTTTTGAACTTTTTGCACTTCATTAAAAACCTTCGTGATAGGCAAAATCATTTAATTTTAAATAATAAAAAATTACACATGTGAGACACGTACGACTAAACTAGTATATTTTTATATGTATTGGACTACCGAGTGTGATTAATTATTATGATCAGATGACTGAATATGTATCGTAGCTTTTAAATATTTCGCGAACTACTAAATCAAGGCTTCCAGATAGGCCTTCCTCGGTGAGACCGACGCGCTAGCCAATTGTGCTGCCACCCCAACTTACATTAGGGATAGTAATTATCAAGTCAACTACTTACACTAGTGATAGTAATCAAATATATTCCTGAACGACTTTCAGTTTTATTCTTTGTTATGATCTTTTGCTCAAATATATATTCGTTTTCATGTTTTTAACAAAAAATACCCATCGACTAGAGAAATAGCTTAAAAATATTCTTCTTGCTAATGGTTGCTTTAAAATTAGAAAAAATAATCAATTTTGTCCTTATTTTCAAAATTGAATAATCCCCCCCCCCCTCCCCCCATTTAAAGTTCGAAATAAGTGATCTTAATTGTAAAAACTAGTCACAAACTTATATTAGAGATCATGAGACTATTGACTATTTTAAAAGCCAATTTTTATATTATGTCAATTTAATAATTTATATAAGGTTTAATTACATTCATTGATGTTTTTACTGAACATTTAGCCTACTGTTTATTTTCAAAACTATTGTACTAATCCTCGGTTGAAATTTGAGATGGATTAAAAATATTCTTCTTGCTAATGGTTGTTTTAAAATTAGAAAAAATAATCAATTTTGTCCTTATTTTAAAATTGAATATTTTTCCCCTCCATTTAAAGTTAGAAAGAAGTGATCTTAATTGTAAAAACTAGTCACAGACTTATATTAGAGATCATGAGACTAATTTGACTATTTTAAAAGCCAATTTTTATATTATGTCAATTTAATGATTTATATAAGGTTTAATTCCATTCATTAATGTTTTTACTGAACGTTTAGCCTACTGTTTATTTTCAAAACTATTGTACTAATCCTCGGCTGAAATTTGAGATGGATTAAAGTTACAATAACTATGTAATATACTAAGATATAATTGATTTTGGTTTCTTTTATGATATCATTGTTAGAGTTAGTAAAATAAATTCATTATTATTAATAGAGTAAAATAAGTTTGAGATAATTAAGTAAGAAAAGATACATGCTCTATCATGTTAGAAATAAAAACTCATACCTAATGTTTAAGGAACAGAAAGAAAAAAATTAATTATTGTCATCATTTTTATTTGCTAAACTTGAAATTTATTTTCTTATATGTTATTATTTGTCTCACACTTTCAATTCTCCAAACTCCCCCTCCCCCCTGCCCCCAACCCCCAAGACAAAACTAAAAGAATAAGGGCAAAACTGCCATGCTTCAAATAGTTTAAAAGTAAAAGTGACTTTTCTAATGTACAGTGTAATCTATTGTTGCTTGAGCCTTGACTAGACATGCAAGGCCATAAAAGCTCATGTAAAGAGGGACTGAATTGAGATTGATAATCATGCTCCCTCCGTTTCATATTATTTGTCATGTTTATCCCTCATTTTATATTATTTATCATGTTTATCTATTACACAACTCTTAAGGAGAAATTAATAAGAAATGCAAACTGACTAATATAATAAGTTGCTAAGAATAAAGTTGGTAAAAATTGTCCAATTATCTCTTGATTCTGTAAGCACATCAATAGATAAATTTTTTTTAACAAATTTATCAAATAATATGAGACGAAAAATTATACATCACGATAAAGCAACATTCTTTATTATCACCTTCAATTTATTGGGGGCGTTAACATTGACGGTGTAAATTTCATTTTATTTAGAGGTTATGCGAATCCCTATAAGTACGATTGAATATGAGTATTGTTTAACTAATATATATTATATAGTGACGATAGTCATAACTCCTAAGTTTTCCAACTTAATACCACTCATCATACAATTTACTAATATGGTTGGCTAAAAAGTTTATCTTATATCTTACTCCATTAAATTGTTGTTTCTATATAAGCCTATATGCTTATAATAAAGTTTATAATGGAAAAAATGTTGGAAACTGTTAATTTAGTCCTTCAAAATGTGAGTTGAGACGAAATCAACAATATCAAGTATAATTCAATAAGTGGAGTTTGGAAAAGACACAATGTATGTAAATATTATAATCTCTATTTTTGCAGAATAGAGAGACTATTTCGAGTAGACTCTCGACTAAAAAGAAGTGTAGATAAAACATGATAGAAAGGAGAAAAGAAAAGGAAAACCAGATTATAAAATAAGTGATTTTATTAATATAAAACTAATAAAAAGACTCTGTTTAATCATTTCTATAATTTGAATGATCCTTCACGAAATTAACCAGTATATTATTAGGTTGCACCAACTTAATTAGTCTATTGAGTTGGAAACGTTGGAAATTTTATTTTATGTTTTTATATATACATCAGTTTTTCTTTTGGAATACTCTCAGTTTCTTTTTAGTTGTCATAATTTTTATTTTTTTTAAATCAAATGATATAAATTTTAACCAACATTTTAAAATATAATTTACCTTGTATTGATATGAGAAGATTTGTAATTAATATCACTTTTCATACAATTTTTAAATATCTAAATTTTAATTTCAAATATTGAATTAAACTAATGTAATTTTACTTTAAAAACTAATCAAATTGAATATCAAAAAATAAAATGTAACAGCTAAAAAGGAACTGATGAGTATAAATCAAGGAATGGTCTCGTCTTATTAATCATACATCAATCACTCAATCCATCAAATCTTGGATGGATTTGACTGCTCACGTAACTTGGTACTGATTTTGATATCTTAATTTGTCTGAGTTTAAATGTTTCTATTGCATATTCACACTTGAAAGAACACTTTTCCCTGCACATGATGAGAACATTCATAGATAGCACCCTTCTCACACTCAAATTATATATGGTACCAACTTTTGCAAATTATTAAATTTCTACTTTATTTGTCTATTTTTTGGCTAACTAATTTGTAATTAAGGTGGTATTCAATGGATTGAAATTGAAAAGGGCTCTCTTTAGAATGAGACATTCTTAACTTGTTTTAGCAAATAGAGTATCAAACAAAGAACTATCTACCAAATCAGTTCTTTGCTTGGCCATAGGCAGCCAGAATCTGGATAATCGAGCAAGTGAATATCAAACACTGAACGATTTTTTAAAAATTTAATAAAAAAGAGTTAAGATGTGCATAATCCAATTCTAAGTAGCTTCACAGTCCAATCAACGCGCAACAGGAAAACAAAACTGGAAAAAAGATGCAATTAATATCAAAGAAAAATAAAGGTTGTGGTCCAATGCTACATTAATTTATTGAATCACACACATGCACCTTACTATATATTGAAGGGGACAAAACATGGTATTGTCACCTAGTTCCCAACTTTTAGATGAAATGAAATTAACCACAAATTAAGTTTCTTTGATATGAACTAGTTATAGGAAAAGATTGATGCTTTTTAGATTCCAATGTGAAGTTCATGCTCTTTATTAGAGCCGTCTTTTGGGCAAAATTAACAAAACGTGCTAAGCTCATTTGCCTGTAAGTTCATGATAACTACTTGTTGTACTAAACTTTATGGGTTATAATAGTGGTGTGTGACAAAGATATAGTTTATGAACACTTAACTCAGAAGTTAGAAGTTGATGCACGCACAACTAAACGCCGTCAATAAAATGAAAGTGATAAGATTGAACATTGTCTCACGTGGATAATTTTTGCCTAACCATTGACCAAATAAACTGAATAAATACGAATTACTATCTTAGAAATTTTCCTATGAGTTATTTTTGAGTAACTAAAACTACAGCAAGAATTGTAAAACATTTAACTAGAGCAAGCAATTGAACAACACATGTACATGAAGTGAATAAGCAACGATGATGGTGTACTCATGTGTCTTAATCATAACTCGTGGATCATTTCCTTAATGAATAGGTTCAAAACTTGTCATATTCAATTATGTTGCAATCAAGAATTCTCACTTCTCTGTTCAATTCACGATTCCTTTCAAACTTTCAAACCTCAAGCTCAAAGTATCAACCGCCTTTAGCTTTAAACCAAGGATTTTTCGTACTACTAGGGTGAGAATGAGAAGCTGCTCCCCCGAGTTCGGACCTCATATTTCTCCTGTATACCATGTTCGTATGGTGGCAAGATGTTCTACATGAATCCATGTTCGAAGGACATCATACCAAAGTCGTACAATTAGATCCTTGATATGATTTTATTATTTTTATCGTATTGGAGATTATTCATGTTGAGGCATTATTTTAGATCCATTCAATTTAAATTGGTCATCCGCCAGTTTATTACCAAAGCACCCTGGTTAGGATTCAGTTGGCCGGTGACCAAACAACCAAACAATTAAACACAAATCGATCAATAAATAAACCACTAACGCCAATTCTAAACTTCAAACGACAACATTCATGGAGCACCATAACCTTAGAATTAAAAAAATTAATAACACGTGATGCGAAGCTAGAGATTTTCATAAGAGTGTTTAAAACTTTCGTACTCCTATATCTCTAAAACATTGCTTTCTTTCTATATGCACATTATAATTTTATTTGACCTAGGATATTCGAATGACCAACATCGAGTCAATCTAGCTAAGCCACTATAATCATAACAACAATCATGGAGTATTAAAAATCATAAAATTACTAGTAAATGATGAATTAAAGAAAAACATCAATGTCTCTGTGCTCCCTGTCAAAGTTGAATATTAAGTGGAAAACATGATCCGAGCGCCAATTTGGTCGCCAAGCGCTAGAAATGGCGTTGAACTTTTGCACTTTATCTTTTCTGTGTTCTGGACGGCATTAATTTGGTCGTCAAGCTCAGCATATGGCACTGAAATTTCCCTCTCCTTTTTTGGCTAAGTGATGAACGTCAGACAAGATGGAGTTGTTGGGATGGAAATGTTAGGATATACTATAAATTATATGTTTTGATATAGTATTATTTATTGAATGATTCTTTATTTATTTATTTATTTATTTATTTATTTATTTATTTATTTATTTATTTATTTATTTATTTATTTATTTATTTAATTCGATGAATTGTTATATTAAATAGATCATTGTCATATATGTGTCCTCAACTTATATAGTAGATGATTTGGTGTATAGAGTGTAGCTTATAAGCAGAAGGTTATATCGTCGATTTTTATAAGTTATAGTTCACAATCGTAGATGAAAATTTGGACAAACCATCAGAATGATTATAACACGAGAATAAATATAATCTATCTTGATTACGAGAATAGTATAGTTCTAACTTCTCATGCTAGTGCATTCTGTATGTATTCAATAGGACCGAGTAAAGATAGTTGTTTCATTGATGTCACACTCCTTTTTCGCTCGAGGCAAGTCGAGGTCGAAGGGTTTTTTCAATTAAAGTGACGATTTTTAATAGGGATTAATTTATTTACAGAGTCGTCACTTGGAATCGAGTTATGGTGTTCCAAGTCACCTTTTTGAATCCCTAATCAAAAGGAAATGACTCTTTATTGGTCTGCGAAAACAGAAGACTGGGTAAGGAATTCTGTTGACCGAGGGGAAGGTGTGAGGCACCCCTCGAGTCCCGTGGTTTTAGCACGGTCGCTTTTATTGACTTATCTTGTCTTAAACTATTTTGATAAATTACGTTAAGGCCTAAAATTGTTCATTTTATATATCTAAAGTCTCGTCTATTATTTCATATTAAATAAATCGGTGAAAATTAAATTTTTTTTTATCAAGTTAATTTTAGAAAAATATTTGTCAAGGTGTATTTTTTACATCCTTGAATTTTGAATATCTCGGAAAGATGCGTACGCCGCATTCTTAATTGAGACGATCATTTAACGTACCTAAATTTTGCCTAACGTTAAAGGCATTGATTTGTCTTTTTATAAACTCATAACAAATTTATTTATTCAAAATAATATTTAATCTTAACAATATACTTGAACAATATTCAATTAAGACGATTAATTAATTTAATAAATAAATAATCATTAAATTCTATTAATAATAATATATATAAAAATAAAAGAATAATAAATAAATAAATAAATAAATAATACACAAATTTACCCATATTATGCCTAATTTAATATTATCCTCAAAATTTAATCTCTTTAAATTTATTCAAAACCCAAATCATATTTTTATCAGATATATTTAAACACAAAAATTTCAGTAATCTGATTCGAACATAGATTCACAGAGAAAACAAGTAACCCAAAACAAACAATACATAAAATATAAGTGAAATACGATTATTTAAAATAATAAAGATTTAAACTAATGTCATATTTTAATCACCGCGTTGATAAGTATTAGAGATATTGTCACATTAGGAGATTAATATAATTCCTAGTAAAAGCAAAATACAGATTCCCTATAACTACCTAAAAATTAATATTTTAATAGTCAATTTGCAAAAAATAACGTGAAATTAATATTATTGAAAAGGAAAAATTAAAATTAAATTGTTTCTACTACCATTTAAGTAATAGTAAATAATTATTATCTTTTTTAAAGAAAATATATACATTTAAATTTTCCTTCGATGCTTTAGGAACAATATAAACAGATGACATCGTTTTCCGGCAGATTTTGATGGTGGCAGCGGCTGATGGGCGTTTGATGTAGTGTTTGAATGAATCAGTGTACAAATATATCAATATTCAGTAACACAATTGCATAACAAATAACAATAATTCACATATTCAACTCCATACGCTAAATAATGCAAAAAAAAAACAACAGTTGAACACTTTCATTCATACTTTTCTACAGTAAACTTACAACATAAATGAGATATGATTGAAATAAAACCTGTAAGTTAACTTTAATTGAATACAAAAGCAAGATGTTGTCACCGAAATCTTGAACGGAAATATGAGACTCGAATCACAACCTTTTCTCTTATTTTTTTTCTGTTGTATTCACTCTGTTTTCTTTTTTTTTTCTTTTGTATTTTGATGTTTTCACTCTGTCCAAGTGTCTGATGATGTGCAAAGTGTTCATGTACATAGTTTCTGAGGGGGAAAGTCCTTAAAAAGATGAACTTTTGGGGGGAACAGTTTTTTACTGAGGGGAGGTTTTTTTTTAACAGATAAAGGAGGGATCATTTGAAATCAAATTAATTTTTTTTTTTAATAAAAAATAATACTAATAATAAATCAATAAATAATATAATAAAAATAATAAATATAAATAAAATAATAATTAATTTAATTTTATATTTAACAAAACACAATAACAATTTATAAATAGACCAAAAAAAATATAATAAAATAATATTAAAACTATCAATTTATTTATCAAAATTTATAAAAGAAAAACATATATTTTTTAATTTTCATATTATTTTTTAAAACTAGAATAAAAATATAAATAATATATGATTAAATATAAATATAAATATTTAATATTGCTAGACAAGTTAAAATTTAGGGAAGATCAAAAATCACGTGTCTACATTTTTGCCCCTCTTTGTGTGAAATCTGGAAGAGCTTTCATACAAAGAAGTAGACAAAAAAAATAATTTTTGATTCTCCAATTATTTGAAATGTAAAAATAGAAATAAAAATAAAAGGAGAAATATGATCGAGTCCTGGTTTTTGGACATCCTACCTATCCCGGGTTATAAGGGAATCAGGTCACGAGTAGTTCAAAGGTAATGTGATGAGAGAAAGAGTGAGACGTGAAGTGATATTCCGTCGAGTTTCCGGTTGACGAATTCTTCTTTTTTTACATTCAACTGACTAATAAAAATCAAAAAATGAAAAATACAAGTAAAAATTGCAATCTCTAGAATCTTGATTCAAGCATTCGCGACTTGAATTTGAAAATTCACCCTATTCTTCAGGCGGGCTCCTGGACTTACAGCTTCTTCACCCTGTTCTTCAGGCGGGCTCCTGGACTTCCAATTTCCTCACCCTGTTCTTCAGGCAGACTCCTGGATTTGCTATTTTTTCACCCCGTTCTTCAGGCGGACTCCTGGACTTGCAATTTCTTCACCCTGTTCTTCAGGCGGGCTCCTGGACTTGCAATTTCTTCACCCTGTTCTTCAGGCGGGCTCCTGGACTTCCAATTTCTTCACCCTGTTCTTCAGGCGGGTTCCTGGACTTTCTCTTTCTGATTTTTTAACTATGTTCCTGAACCCAAAATAAAAGGCGACACAGAAAAATAATATTCCATTATTCAGGAAGGTCCTGTCCCATTCTTCAGGAGGGTCCTGAGCAATAAGTAAATTCCCATTCTTCAGAAGGGTCCTGTCCCATTCTTCAGGAGGGTCCTGAGCATAAAATAAATTCCCATTCTTCAGGAGGGTCCTGGGCATAAAATAGATTCCCATTCTTCAGGAGGGTCCTGTTCCATTCTTCAGGAGGGTCCTGAGCACAAAATAAATTTTCATTATTCAGGAGGGTACTGTCCCATTCTTCAGGAGGGTCTTGAGCAAAAAATAAAATTCAATAAGCACGAACAGAATGTTTGCCCCATTTTGTACTTAGAAAATGACTCGACTAAAAGTTACGTCTTATAGGAATCAAGGAGAATGACTCGACTAAAAGGTACGTCTTATAGGAATCAAGGGGATGACTCAACTAAAAGGTTCGTCTTATAGGAATCAAGGGGATGACTCGACTAAAAGATATGTATTATAGGAATCACGGGGAGTGACTCGACTAAAAGGTTCGTCTTATAGGAATCAAGGGGATGACTCGACTAAAAGGTACGTCTTATAGGAATCACGAGGAGTGACTCGACTAAAAGGTTCGTCTTATAGGAATCAAGGGGGATGACTCGACTAAAAGGTACGTCTTATAGGAATCACGAGGATGACTCAAATAAAAGGTTCATCTTATAGGAATCAATGGGATGACTCGACTAAAAGGTATGTCTTATAGGAATCACGGGGAGTGACTTGACTAAAAGGTTCGTCTTATAGGAATCAAGGGAAATGACTCGACTAAAAGGTACGTCTTATAGGAATCATGAGGATGACTCAACTAAAAGGTTCGTCTTATAGGAATCAAGGGGATGACTCGACTAAAAGGTACTTCTTATAGAAATCATGGGGAGTGACTCGACTAAAAAGGTTCGTCTTATAGGAATCAAGGGGATGACTCGACTAAAAGAAACGTCTTATAGGAATAACGAGGAGTGACTCGACTAAAAGGTTTGTCTTATAGGAATCAAGGGGGATGACTCGACTAAAAGGTACGTCTTATAGGAATCACGAAGAGTGACTCGACTAAAAGGTTTGTCTTTTAGGAATCAAGAGAAGTGACTCGACTAAAAGGTACGTCTTATAGGAATCACGGGGAGTGACTCGACTAAAAGGTTCGTCTTCTAAGAGTGAATGTTCAAGTTAGGAAGTGCTTCACCTAACAAATGAAAACTAACTTATTCAAACTAGGAAGTGCGTCTCCTAGGGGTTGAATTTTTACCATAATTTGATTATCAAACCTGTGCAGCAACATTGTTTCCTGCATTTGTGGAAATGAGGCATTGCAGCTCTTGATATTTATGCTCAAAAGTCCTTAATTTGAAGGTAACATATTTCCTGTTTCATCAAAGAAAACTTGTAAGTTCAAAAACATGGTGGCAGGTTTGTGGCTTTGGCTTTCGTGGCTATCACTCTTGCTCTCGTCACATTTAACCTTGCTTCCAACCATTAGCATCTGTCACCGACTTGCATCATCGTTGATCCAAACTCAGATTATCAGAAGTGACTTTGAAACAAATACAGTATCTCTGCTTTGCCATGCTCTACAAATAAACCCTTTGAACCTTAGCATATTCATGAGTTCCCAGACTCATCTGTTTATAAAACTTTCTACATGTTTCATTTCGGCTCACAATCATGTCTCTTTCATATGTTGGCTTTTTGTCTTGCTTTGTGCAATTGAAGAAGCTAGTAACCAGTTTTAAAATCTTTTCTCACTTGTTATGACACGGACTTGACTCAAAGACATGAGAAAAATGACAATAATTTTTATTTGATGACCAAGATACCAAAAATCAAAAATAGAAAAATAAAAAAAAGGGAAAAACAATAGGCATTTTTTTTTGAAATGACAGAAGAAAACTTATCTGGATGTGGTAGCCAATTCCAGCAATCATGACATTCATTTTGACTTAAACAACCTGATCTACCCATACTAATCATTAAAACTCTTGTTCACTTATTGAGTTTGAAATGGAATCAATCTTGAATATGATTCCTTTAGATCACAATCCTTCTTCGGCTAGTGATACCTTAATGGGTTTTTGCCAACGCCTATCTCATTTTATTTTTTTTCAGCTCACTGTCGCCTTATGGTGTCCAAAAGGGGTTTCACTAATAAGACTCTCATTTTTACTCATTCATTTTTTTTAATTATTTTTTTTGAAAATAATGCTCAACATACGAAACATCATGCACCCATAACTTGTTTAGCCTTGACATTCTCAAAGATCGATCTGAAGGTCTTTCTTTGGTTGTAACTTGCCTTTTGGAAAAGGTTAGAAAGAAAGGGAGGCATGAGGCTAAAAAATTTACATAATATTAGGTAAAACATACAACTTTTGGAATCGACTCTTTTAAGGAAATAAACTTTGCCCCAGTTTTATTTCATTCTGGGTAATTTAAATTTTTTTTTGGTTGGACCGAACCCCAGAGTAGGGCTGCCTACGTATCTTGTCATATCAAGAATCAGGTCAAACGTAGTTCAGACAACTTGTTCTTCTGCTTGATTTTCTTTCTCTCTGTTTTTTCTTGACTTTTCTCTCTTTTTCTTCTTCTTTTTTTTGAGAGAGAGATTTTTCCTGACTTCATTTTTTCTTGACACTTTTCTTACTATTCTTTTTCTTGACACTTTTTTTTTTTGATTTTTTTTCCACTCTATTTTGATTCCAAAAGAGGGATATAAAAGAAATAAAATAAAAGATCAAAAGGGATAACAAAGGATGACACAGCATTTGGATAGCAGAATGAAATGCCTTCGTCATATCAATCCTTGGAAATGCAAGTACATAACATGCAATATGAAAGTGGGAGATGAAGAACATATGTGACACTTTAACAACACTAACTTTAACTAAGTATGTATGCCACTTCTTCTTTTACACTTGCTCAGCATACTATTCTACCTTTGTAGTACATCCCTCACATCGAATGATCCAAGCTTTCGTGGAACTGATTATCTTTCTGTTTCTCTTGAATAAGGATCTCGCATCCATTATTTGACCTAATTAAGACATGTCTTTCAATTGATGACCAAGTTATTCTCGTAATTCTCAAAATAATTTCCTTAATTTTTAGAAAAGGCTTTAACTTGTCACCAAATGTATCCCCACTCTACCTATTTTCTTAGTTAACTTTAGCTCTTTGATTTCAAGTTCATGCTTAAAACTGGACTTTAAGATCTGGCTGAAATTTCGCAGGTATGTCATATTACTAGAACCAACATAAAATGTATTGTGTAAAGAAACAAAAAAAACAACAACACATATTTAAAACACAAAAGAGAAAAAAAACACTCCATTTAGTAGAAAATAAAAGATAGAAGGGTTTGAACATAAATGACAGAGGGACAAAACAATATAGATCCTGAACTACAACCCTGAAATAATTCAGATAACAGAAAAAATAACAACACTAACTACCAAACATCTATCCTAACAAGGAGATAAATGACTTCTCAATTGTTGAGCTTGACATCTTAGCCACCAATTTGCATACCAGCATGACTAGAGCTTTCCTTATTGTCCATATTCTACACCATAATTGATTTATCTTGAATCATCTTTTCAATTTCTCTTTTTAAATCTCGGTAATCTTCAATACTATGACCCTGAGCATCAGAATGATATGCACATCGTGCATTAGGATCAAAATTTCTTGAACGAGGATTAAGAGTGTGCTTAAGGAGAGGAGTAACCATGCCCTCCTGTTCTAATCTTTGAAATAAACTGGCATATGACTCTCCAATTGGTGTGAATCTATCTCTCGACTTCTGGCTCATTTCATTATTTGGCTTGGATAAAAAATCAGGCTTAGAAGGGTTTTGGTATATTTGTGGAATTGAAAGATTACTTTGAGGAGTTGGTGTGTGCCATTGTGGGTAAGATAGGGGTTGAACATATGATTGTGCATTATACACTGGATATGGAGGTGGAGGACTGGAGTATAATGGACTTTTGGAGTGATTATGTAGAGCTTGGGCATGAACTTGGTCTTGAGCTTGAGAACGACGACGACGTGGTCTTCTTGACCGTTCCCGTGGTCCAACTGCAATAGTAGATGCATCTTCCTCATTTTTTTTCTCTCCAACACTTCCTGAACCTTTTTGATTTACTTGAGTAGTTGCTTTTAATATTACAAAACTCACAATACGATCGGATTTAATTCCATCCTCTATCATCTCTCCTATTTTGAAGACCTCAATAAATGGTTTTCCTAATGCAGGTAACAAGTGTTGATAATATGTTTCATCCTGCGCTTGAATAAACACCTCCACTATCTTGTTTTCTTTCATTGACGGTTTCACCCTAGCAACTTATTCACGCCATCTAATTGCATACTCCCTAAAATTTTCATTGTTGTTCTTCTTGATATTAGTCAGGGATTTCTCATCAAGAATCAGCTCAACATTGTACTTAAATTGTTGCACGAATTCGTTAGCCAAGTCATTCCAACTACTCCACTTGTCGATGTATTGATCCACAAACCACTCTAAGGCTAGATTTGTAAGGCTCTCACTAAAATAAGTCATGAGTAATTTTCTTTACCTCCAACACCTATTAATTGGTTACAATAACGCCTCAAGTGTGCCACCGGATCACCGTGTCCTTCGTACTTATCAAACTTTGGCATTTTGAACCCTAGCGGCAAATGAATGTCGGGAAACATACATAAATATTTGTATGAAACACTTTTTGGTCCTCCTAATTCTTGCATATTTCTCATACTTTGCTCTAAGCTTCTCACTTTCCTGGCCATCTCTTTCCGTTCTTCACTTTTAACAATCTTCTCAATCACGATAGGAGAATCTTGTTGATGAGCATAATAATGTGGATTTGGGGTTTTGAAAGTCATTTCAGGAGGATACAATTCATCATGACTTGGTTCACCCATATTCTTTTGTACTGTCGATTGAAGACCCGCAGTAGCTGGTGCTACAGAAGTGAAAAATGGGTTATTTATGACAGAAAAATTTGGTGGGCACATGGTAGAAGTACCAGCAACGTCAGACATATTAGCATATGGGCTAAATCTAGGAGGATAAAATGGATCACTAGTTTGAGATTGAGAAGGATTTGGGTCATACATATTCGCAAGTCCAGGAATTGGGGAAGGCGGGGCTTGTCCATTCAACCAAGCTTGGTACATTTTCGTCATTTGTTGTTTCAAAAACTTAATCTCTTCCATTGATGCTAATTCTTGCGAAATCAATTGATTTTGCTCCTCCTCGTTGTTAGACCCTACACCCTCTTTGTAGGTCATCTTTCTCTTTTCTTTGTATCTAGTATTGTACGGATGTGATGATAGTTTAAACCACAAACCAACCACCAACTACTTTATCTTTCTGAGACCAAGTAGCAAATAGGTGAGTGTTATATTTTTAACACATTATAATGTCACGTTGTATGTCATGCTTCTATATGCATTTTCCAACCTATCATGGAAAGCTTTGTGTTTCATCCCGACTTTTCTAGGTGTATTTTTAAAAAAAATTATGATCGAACCCTTTGGAGGGTTGCCTACGTATCATGCCAGGACATGAATCAGATCTTGCGTAGTTCGAAAAGCTGTAAATATGAAGAAACATATTTTTATTTTAATGTGAGAAATGAGAAATATTTTTATTTTTGAATTCATTAATAATATAAAACACATTTTATTTTCGAAAATAAATTAATTTATTTTATATATAAATAAAAAATTCTCTTCTTTATTTGTTTAGAAGGAAACACAAATATATATTTTTTCATTAAAATCACCGAATCCATAAAGGACTGCCTACGTATCTCAATAAAATGAGAATCAGGTGTGCATAGTTCTCGAAGTATATGTCGTACAAAATTCATCCTCAAGACCCCTGAAGGTTCAGGGTTGTTAAGATTTATTTTTCTTTTGTAAAAATTTAGCCTCATGATCCCTAAAGATTCAGGGCTATTAAAATTTATATATATTTTTTATTTTGTAAAACTTAGCTTCATGATCCCTAAAGATTCTGGTCTCTCTCTCTCTCTCTCTCTCTCTATATATATATATATATATATATATATATGTATATATATATATATATATATTGTACTTGAGAATAAGAAAGATAATTATGAAAGTAATCATATTTTCAAAACATTCCCCAATAAATCTATGAATAATTTTTCAAAATATAGGGTCGTATTCTGGGAAGGACTTCCTACGTATCCCATTAAAGAGTGAGAATCAGACCCTCGTAGTTCATGAAAACCGTAAAACTATGTTACTAAAAATTTTCTCTTTTAAAAATAAAATTTTTCTTTCAAAAATGATTCACTAAATGTGACGATAATTTAATCTCTTGCATTTTAATGTTGCTTAAAAGCCGGTCAACACACAAATAGCCTTCCAAACACATGTCAAAGAGCACGTAGGATGCACATCTTGGTCTTTATAAAGTAGGTTACCTGTCCTAGACAGACCCGACCTCTGTGCCGAGTCCCGCAAAGTCAAATGCATATGATGCAAATAAAGCGGCACCTAATAGGGATGACCAGATTTTGAGTTTTCAGTTCTTCTAAGTTTAAACCTAATAGGGATAGGTGTCTAGACTGACTTACCCAAGCGGACACTCGAGCCGGGGAGGGACAACTTGGTCGGTAGCAGGGCAACACCGCCTTCGTTGTCGATCCGTACCCCGCCTAATATGTGTGACTATATCCTTCACCAGGTGCCTTGACACTCCGGCTATCTCAAAAAGAAGGTGGAATGCATATGCTGCATTCCCTCTATCCTATTTCAGAGACTCAGAGGTGGTACGCGAGAGAAGAAAATATATAATACAGTTCAAATAATATCAAAGCAGTAAATGAGCGACAAGTAGCACATAAGGCCAATAAACACATTATAAAATAATTAAAGCAAGTAAAGTCAATATCAAAGCTCGAATTATTATTTATTCCCCAGCAGAGTCGCCATAGATGTCACACCCCTTTTCGCTCAAGGCAAATCGAGGTTGAAGGGTTTTTCCAATTAAAGTGACGATTTTGAATAGGGATTAATTTATTTACAGAGTCGCCACTTGGAATCGAGTTATGGTGTTCCAAGTCACCTTTTTGAATCCCTAATCAAAAGGACATGACTCTTTATTGGTCTGCGAAAACAGAAGACTGGGTAAGGAATTCTGTTGACCGAGGGGAAGGTGAGAGGCACCCCTCGAGTCCCGTGGTTCTAGCACGGTTGCTTTTATTGACTTATCTTGTCTTAAACTATTTTTGATAAATTACGTTAAGGCCTAAAATTGCTCATTTTATATATCTAAAGTCTCGTCTATTATTTCATATTAAATAAATTGGTGAAAGTTAAAAAGTATTTATCAAGTTAATTGTAGAAAAATATTTTCCAAGGTGTATTTTTTACATCCTTGAATTTTGAATATCTCGGAAAGATGCGTAAGCCGCATTCTTAATTGAGATGATCATTTAACGTACCTAAATTTTGCCTAACGTTAAAGGCATTGATTTGTCTTTTTGTAAACTCATAACAAATTTATTTATTCAAAATAATATTTAATCTTAACAATATACTTGGAACAATATTCAATTAAGACGATTAATTAATTTAATAAATAAATAATCATTAAAATTTATTAATAATAATATATATAAAAATAAAAGAATAATAAATAAATAAATAAATAAATAAATAATACACAAATTTACCCATATTATGCTAAATTTAATATTATCCTCAAAATTTAATCTCTTTAAATTTATACAAAACCCAAATCATATTTTTATCAGATATATTTAAACACAAAAATTTCAGTAATCTGATTCGAACATAGATTCACGGAGAAAACAAGTAACCCAAAACAAACAATCCATAAAATATAAGTGAAATACGATTATTTAAAATAATAAAAATTCAAACTAATGTCATATTTTAATCACCACGTTGATAAGTATTAGAGATATTGTCACATTAGGAGATTAATATAATTCCTAGTAAAAGCAAAATACAGATTCCCTAAAACTACCTAAAAATTAATATTTTAATAGTCAATTTGCAAAAAATAACGTGGAATTAATATTATTGAAAAGGAAAAATTAAAATTAAATTGTTTCTACTACCATTTAAGTAATAGTAAATAATTATTATCTTTTTTAAAGAAAGTATATACATATAAATTTTTCTTCGACGTTTTAGGAACAATATAAACGGATGACATCGTTTTCCGGCAGATTTTGACGGTGGTAGCGGCTGATGGGTGTTTGATGTAGTGTGTGAATAAATCAGTGTACAAATATATCAATATTCAGTAACACAATTGCATAACAAATAACAATAATTCACATATTCAACTCTATACGCTAAATAATGCAAAAAATAAATAAATACTTGAACACTTTCATTCATACTTTTCTACAGTAAACTTACGATATAAATGAGATATGATTGAAATAAAACCTGTAAGTCAAATTTAATTGAATACAAAAGAAAGATGTTGTCACCAAAATCTTGAACGGAAATATGAGACTCGAATCACAACCTTTTTTCTTTTTTCTTTTTTTCCGTTGTATTCACTCTGTTTTCTTTTTTTTCTTTTTGATGTTTTCACTTTGTCCAAGTGTCTGATAATGTGCAAAGTGTTCATGTACGTAGTTTCTGAGGGGGAAAGTCCTTAAAAAGATGGACTTTTGGGGGGAACAGTTTTTTACTGAGGGGAGGTTTTTTTTAACAGATAAAGGAGGGATCATTTGAAATTCAAATTAATTTTTTTTATTATTTTTTTTATTTTAATAAAAGATAATACTAATAATAAATCAATAAATAATATAATAAAAATAATAAATATAAATAAAATAATAATTAATTTAATTTTATATTTAACAAAACACAATAACAATTTATAAATAGACAAAAACAAATATAATAAAATAATATTAAAACTATCAATTTATTTATCAAAATTTATAAAAGAAAAACATATATTTTTTAATTTTCATATTATTTTTTTTAAACTAGAACAAAACTAAAAATAATATATGATTAAATATAAATATAAATATTTAATCTTGCTAGACAAGTTAAAATTTAGGGAAGATAAAAAATCATGTGTCTACAACTGACTAATAAAACCATATTCTCTAAACTATTAAATGTACTTATATTGTCGATCTTGATAATTATTATGATCTGTATATATTATTTATTATTTTTTTTATTAAAAGGTGAGATCTGAGATGGGGCAATATTTCTGGTAAGATGGGATAATAGTAATAATATATATTGGTGAAACAATAAGTTAGTTGATGGAATCTATATCTTGGTATAGAAATTGATGATACGCCTTTAATGAGAAGTTTATAAGCTTTCATGTGTAAAACCAGTCGATGAATTTATGAATTCGACATATAAAATAAGTTAAGCATTGCTCTAAAAAAAATTAATTATTATATTGAATTCGTCAGTAATTTAATTTATTAATTAGTATCTGTAATCTTAACATGAAAAATTACATAAGTCATAAGTGTTTAATAGGGAATTTCAAAATAAAAATAGAGGAGTGAAGTTATGAACTTTTAGTGGAATAGTTTGTAATTTATTATGGTAAGAATAATTTGAAATTAGTATTTTGAATTATTTTCATAAGGAGCCTAGTAATTAATTTTGTGATTCCTGTAGTGCCCATATTAAACTAGAACTATGGAAAAAGGAAAAGTCATCCCCTTTTCTTGTTCAAGTAGAACAGACGTGTGTTTTTCTTTCCTCCTTGAACTAGGAGAGTATCTCTATAAATAGAGATTTTCTATTTGCCAACCCACCCAAGTATTGAGAGAGTTCGGTTATGAATTTGAGATCACAGTAGAAACCACATAACTATAAATGTTCATGCTTCAAGAGAGGTTTTTCTGATTAATTTTAAGCATCCTTTGCATGAACTATGTATTTATGTTTATTGTCTATAATTCATGTAAGCAGTAAGATTTTGATATGCTGCCATTGTGAGTTATATTTCAACAATTGGCATCAGAATCTTGCTTGCATCTTTATAGAACTACTATAATTATCATGAGAAAAATCGTAAGATACGTGAATGTCGTGAAGTGTTGCAAGAATTTCCTACAACGAAACAATTCTTGCAGTTTTATAGAACTTGTGGTTTTGATTAATATGATTACTAAATTTTTTTTTTTGAAGAAACGGAGGATGCTAGGAAAATAAAACTTGTACTTTTTCAAGTTTTAATTTTATGAATTTAGTGTGATGGCTATTGACCGTCGTCCAAAAAATTAGGAATTAAGTGTGATGTTTGATATTGCTCTTGATTTTCTTGTAGCCTTCCAAGTTTCATGTAATGGCCATGCATATTTTTTTTATTGTCATATTTGTTTATATCCACAAGAGACAATTATGTTGGATTATTGTGATTTGGATAAGAATAGTCTCCTTAGTGCCTTTGGATATAACTAGCACTGTGAGATTGTTTCAATACATGGTTATTTATAATAGGCAATTTTTTTTTGTTCGAAGTGTTTTGATGATTGAAATTAATGGCGGTCACTTTTGCAAAGTGATGAAAAGTTTGGCCTAAGTTTTTTTAATTGCATTTTGTGATTGGATATAAAAAAAGAGAATTAGTGGATATATGATGCATATGTCATGTGAGAATGGACAGAAGCAATGAGCCAATGGAATTTATTTTACCATTAAAAGGAACTCAGATTTTATATTACTCCTTCCGTTTAAAAAAGAATGACCTACTTTGGCTTGACACAAAGTTTAAGAAAATAAAGAAGACTTTTGAGTCTTGTGGCCTTAAATTAAAGTTGTGTCAAATATTTCAAAATACTCTTTAATATTGTGGTCCTAAACATGTCATGTGGAAAGTTGAAATTAAAGTATTGCCAAAAAAGGAAAGAGACCATTCTTTTTTAAATGAATTAAAAAGAAAAGTAAGTCATTCTTTTTTAAACGGAGGGAGTAATAAAATTAATGTTCCTTGTTTTCTTGAAATCACATTAATGATCCCTAATGTACCAGTTTTTCAAAAAAGAAATCTTTTGATTTATTGTTAATTAATGAACCATGATATTTGGTTCTTTATTTTTTTCACTACTATTTATGAAAGAGGTTTTACATTATGTGGGCAAAAATGTAGATATGGTGAACCATAGGTAATTCTTTTAATATGAAATTGGTACAAAAAAATATGGTGAAAAAAACTTAATTGGGGATAAGGGTTCATTTTCATGATTATCAAAATTAAATAGTAATAAAGTATTATATTTATGTGCTGGCTTAGACCCTTCTTCCTATTAGATGAATTTAATATAAGTCATTACATATTTAATTGCTAGTTTGATAATTTGTATTAACTCTAGTAAGCTGAGTAATATATAATTGGATCAATGTAACTAAAGTTAGGTTTTCAATTAAATTAACAGTATACTCTCCATCTGAGTCAGGTCAGTAAAATTTTATGGAGTGAATAATCGGTTATTATATATGCGTATTGCATAAGTAGTTCTTCAATCCCTCGATTGGCTATTTAAGATACGTGAATTGTATGTGATGAGTTTGAATTTAATCATTCAATGTTTTATACTCCCTCCATTTAAAAAAGAATGACCTAGTTTGACTTGGCACGAAGTTTAAGAAAATAAAAAAGACTTTTGAATCTTGTGGTTTTAAATTAAAGATATGTCAAATGTATCAAAATGTCATTCAATTTTGTGGTCGTAAACATGCCACGTGGAAAGTTAAAATTAAAAGGTTGTCAAAAAAGGAAAGGGGTCATTCTTTTTTAAACGAACTAAAAAGAAAAGTAGGTCATTCTTTTTAAAACGGAAGGAGTAACTATTTTTGTTGATCTACTGTAATATTTTTCAACATCAGATTCAATGTCTCCTTTTAACCCCCTTAGCAATATTTTGGGTCAAAATAAACTTGAGTCATAACTTTGTAGAGAAAGGTTCAAATTCTAAATCGAAAGGTGAAAAGCAGAAGAAAAAGACTCACAATGCTAAGAAAGTTGTAGCTCTGGCAGTGTGAAAAAATCTAACGGTAAGTGTTTTCATTGCAAGATGTAGGTCATTGAAAGACACATTATCCATTTTTTCTAGCCAAGAAGAAACACAAGCTAGGTTCACTTTCATTTATTGTTGAACATGTTTAGTGGTTGTTTCTACCACATCATGATGTGTAGATTCAGGAGCCACTGATCATATCTGCACTACTTTACAGGAATTTTAATAAGCGCTCAAGATGAATAGAGGTGACGTTAGTGTTTTTCAAGAAGATGGTTCAACAACTCCAACTTTAGCATTAGGAAATATTAGTATTTCATGTTGTAGTGATAGAGTTTTAATTTTAAAAGATGCTTTATATGCACTTGCTATTAGAAGAAATTTGATTTCAGTTTCTAGAGCTTTGAGATGTGGTTATAATGTTAATTTTTCTGATAACGATTGTGTTATTATCTATAATAAATATTTAATTTCTGTTGATACATTTATTGATGGTCTTTTATTATTAATGTCTTTCCTGAACTGAAACAAACCATTGAGTTGAACAATGTTAACTTTTCAAGTAAAAGAAAACGTTTTTCCAAATTTAATGAAACTTATTTATGATATTTGTGTCTATGTTACATAAATCTAGACATGATTTGAAGTTGGTTCAAAAATTAAAAGTGGAGAAACTACCAATATGTGAATCCTGTTTAGAAGGAAAATGACTAAGAGACCTTTTCCCTCAAATGAAATAGAGCAAATGATAAATTAGAGTTAATTCATTCTGATTTGTGCGGCCCAATGAACGTTCAAGCGAAAGGTGGTTATGAGTATTTCATGACTTTCATTAATGATTGCTCAAAATATGGATATGTTTATTTATTGCATCGTAAGTTCAAATATTTTTAAAAAGTGAAAGAATTTAAGACAGAAATAGAAAATGACAAGAGAATTGTATCAAGCCCCTACAATCTGATTGTGGTGGCGAACACCTCTCCAATGAGTTCATTAGTTACTTATCAAAATAAGAAATTACGTCTCAGATGTCTACACCTAGAACTACACATCAGAATGGTGTTGCAGAAAGAAAAAACAGGACTCTTCTAGAAATAGTTAGATATACGATGAGTTACTCTGATTTGCCTTCTTTGTTTTGGGGTTATGCACTAGAAACTGCAAATTATATTGTGAACTAAGTTTTTTACAAGTCAGTACCTATGACACTTATAGAACTATGAATTGGGCATAAACCTAGTCTGAAACATGTTCGAATTTGGGGATGTACAACATATGTGCTGTAAGGGAAAGCCGAAAAGCTAAAACGTAGATCAGAAGTATGTGTTTTTAGTGGGTACCCTAAAAGAATGAAAGGTGGTCTATTTTACAATCCTATAGAAAAAAGATCGTTGTAAGTATCGGCGTTAAATTTTTAGACAAGAATTTTATAACAAACCACATTCCCATAAGTAAAGTAATTTTACGAAAATTAAGTAAAGAGGTAATAAATCAACCTACTGACGGTAATGAAAACCAAATCCAAACTCCAGGCATCAAAGTTAACATATCATTGGATTTTAGTAGTGGGAGAGATGTTAATAGACATACAGTTTTACAAGTACAAGTTTCTGAAAATTTATTGCATCAAACTTGTGACGGTTCACTAGAGAAAGAAATCATTAATGTTCCAACACCACAAGGTGATGGGGATAACACAAAGACTTAAAATTCAGCAATGATTTGGTTCAACCACAAGACCATAATAGTACAGTTGCCTCTATACCGACCTTTGCAACTGCAGTGCCTTGCCATAGTGGGAGAGAGATAAGAAAATCATCTCGATATATATTTTTGGGAGAGTCTTTTGACATAATCACTGAATAGCTGAATACCGAGCCCATAAATTACAATGAAGCACTATAGGATAAGGATACAGACAAATAGACTATTGCTATAAATTAGAAAAAGAGTTCATGTACTTTAATAAAGTCAGAGATCTTGTAGAACTACTTGTAGATGGAGTCAAATCCATTGGATGAATGCGGATCTATAAGAAAAAAGAGAAAAAGATTAAAATGTGCAAGCTTACTAACCCGATCTGACCTAGGTTCTTTTTCAATGGACATCACAATTCTAACCAGGACTGGAGACCATCCCCTTTACCCAACAACGTCCAGCTGCCTGCCCTGAGTTGGCTGAATTTCGAACATTTAACAAGATAGTGTAACTATTTAATTCCAGACTCTGGGATAGGTCTATAACCGAGATCATCCCAACCGATTCCAAACGTCCAAACCATCCGTTAACCAACCAAAATATAAACCCAATGACCAAACGATAACCAAACCAAGTTCCATAACATAACATAAAAGGATAGAACAGTGAGAAATTATAACACCCCATATTTTTATACTAGAATTCTAACCGTCGTTCCTACGCGTCTAAGCTCTAATCCAAATGATTCCCATGTTAATATAAGTTTCATAATCATTATCCTAGTTTATGAAGTGCTTTAGAGGTAAAAATGTTCATAGCAATGACTTAGAACAAAGTTGAGCTAAGATCATTTGATTCGTTCAAAATTTAGTATTTAATTCTACAAGGATCTACTTTAAACATATATAACTTTTTATAGATAGAGAATTTTACAGCTCAAGATCCACTAAATTGTAGATAATTTAATTAGCTTTCCAACGATACTAATTTTTCCTTAATCCGACACCCGACCAAAAATTTACAGCCTTTTTCGTGAGAGAGGCAGTGAGGTCACGCGATTAGCGTGCGACGCGCACTCCATCGCACGTACCTATTTTTCAGTTTCTATTTTCGCGTTTTAAGGGAAAAAGGGTCCTTTCCTTCACCCTAACTCGTCCATAACAGATAATTAAAGCCCCAAGGAGTATTGTTTGCCTCCTTTATTCATAATTACTCTCCAAGAACAAAACCCTAATCTCCATTCAAGAACTTCAAGACTCCATAACAATCTCTTCAAGAAAAATCAAGAATTAAGTTCCCTAATCCAAGAATCTCAAGAAAAGCTTTTAATATCATCTCCTAGGGTTTCAAAGTCAAGTTTTCTAAATCAAATCAAACCTATTAAGGTATGTGGGGTTATAAACAAGGATCCTCTTTCATCCTTGTGCCAAAAACTTATTTTTAAATTAAGATGTCATGAATTTCATATTAGGGTTCATACCCAATTTTTTTTGTTTTAAGTTCATGAATTAAAAAGTGATTTAAGTATTAAAGTGCATGTCTATCTCACCTATTTATGCTTTGAATTGAAGATTTATACCATGAATTGCACTTCCTTTTTATGAATTGATATTATTGAATGATTTCAAGAATGATGTTGAGCATGAAGTTTTGTTATGAATTGTCCTGAGTTTAAAGCATGAATATTTTTAAGCCCAAAGATTAAGTATTGGAATTTTGAAAAGATCATTCTCTTAAATTTTATTTGTTAAGTCCATATCAAGAATGAGTTTGAGATTTCAAGAAGACTACGGTCTTAAGTTTCTTTGATAATTGTTACCAAGATTTAAAAAAAGATGGATCTTTTAAAACGAAGCTAAGATAAGGAATCCACATTGTTTATACAGTTTGAGATTTCAAGAAAGAGAAGCATAATTGATTTTCATTACAAACCCTTGTGCTATTTTAAGGTGGATTTCCTACAGTTCTGAGCAAGAGAATGGGAGTAGTATTTAGCACCGAGTTGGGTATGATTCCAAGGTCTCATACCTCAGAACTACGTGCCACCATAGAATTGAGATTAAATGCCCATAGTGGGCTAAGATAGTGATCACTTAAGATAAGTTTATACTCCTTGGCAAGAGTCTAAAACCTCTCTCCAACAGGAGGTTTTCCCCTTAGGAGAACATGATGTTGGACTCCATGACGGCTCACATGGTGTATGTCAGTTAGAAGAACCTCCCAAAGTCCCTAAGTCTTAATTAAAGCGTCAGAACAGTTTTGAGAAAACTAAGTGTAAAGGCTCATAAATTTATTCAGACATTGTTTTACTTAAGACTACAGTTATTAGATTTTCATCTTTAAGTTTTAAGATTTATAAAAGTAAGCACTTTCGACTTAGCCTGCATGATCTGATGGAAGAAACAAGAGTACAGTTTTCTAGAACTAGATGTCGTGGCTCACAAGAATTTCTTTATGCCTAATTACTCATGTCTTATGATTTTGTCAGTTTTTATTATTCAAGCCAAGGTGAGTCACTCATATTTAGCATGCTGTTTTGAAGGTTATCTAAATCATTGCATCTATTGTTTTACTTAAGCATTCACTCCCATATGATCAGTATATTCCAAAAGTACTGATCCATATATACGTTTATGTGGTATATTGTCTCATAATGTAGGTATCAGTTGTAGCACTCACATCATAATTAGACAGTTTGTATCTTCCAATCAGCAGGTGATGGATTCTTTTGATTTGAGGACTCGATTCAAGTCTAAATTTAGTAGCTTTTCTTTTATTTAGTCGTATTGATTAGGGATAGCTGGAGGTTATGTCCCGGCTACCTATAGTCAGTATTAGTAGAGGCTTCATAGACAGTCAGTAGAGTTAATGTATTTGATTCCCGTTTTGTTTTGTAAAAACAAAGTTATAATCATTTTAATTTAGTTTTGTATTGATCAGATTCAGAAAAGATTTATCTTCCGCTTATTTCGTTCAGATTTATGTATTTTATTCAGTTTCTCATAAGTTATGCCAGTAGAAGGGTTAGCTTGGGATCACTTGTGGTCCTAAGCACCGTGTGACGACTAAGGGGTAGTCTTAGGTCGTTACAAAAATTTAGTCCAACGATATCATCCCCAATACCAATGCCAATACTAAGACTAGCACCAATACCGATCCCACCCATACAAACCTATAGTAGTTCCACAAAAGCCTCTAACCAAAAGTAAACCAATATCTGGTTGAGACATGCCCCGAACCATAGCCAAAACTAATATCCATAAATAAATTAAAGTATGAATAAACATCCTTGAAATAAATGGAGCCTTTCGGAATATAGAAGCTCACCACTTCAATCCAATAGATGATCCCAAAGCCGAACACTAAACAAGAAGAGTCGAATGACCGGTTCTTGCATCGCATGGAGATACAGATGCCCGAATATGGGTTAGCGAATGAATGCTAGAAAGAAACTCAGGATAAGGATAAAATAATTCCATCCAGTAAACCCAAGTAAACCAACCATATGCATACAAACCATATGTATATATATAACCATGAAAGAAAAGGGAACTAGTTTAGCATGCATATAAAATCATTAACCTGGGAATGTGTAGCTTAACCGTCCTAAAACCAACCACGGGCTATATGGGCCAATGTAACCCCCTGATTGGGCCTCGATGCGTGTAGCCACATGAACCGGATATACCATAAGAGTATGGGATTCCCAAGTATCCTTAGCTCTCCATGATATATATATACAGTATACTTAACGATTCTCATGTACCTCATAGTATCATATATGGTTTCCATGACCTTCCCTCATGTCGGCAACACAAGTTTCCAGTCCCCATCCATTGGACTCTCACCTTCACAGTTAGCTATCATACCCCACAATTATTGCCTAATTAAAACTATTTCCATCCAACCAAAATATTAGACCATTATTATTAACCAGGGCTATAAGTAGTGGTATCGTCATACCGACTATAACTTGCAAGTAGTGTCCTTAGCCAAACCTTAAGAGATCAAGGGAAACCCATGTACCCACAAATCACGTTTTCAAGTTAACTTGGGGGAATTCCATGTACCCCATAAGTGTTCCATTATTATTTTTACTTAGAGGAATCCCATATACCCCATAAGTTGTCCATTAACCATGTTTACTTGGGGGATTCCTTTCTACCTCACAAGAAAGTTTAATTAACCATAACCATGGCCGCCAAACTTTACTAGTTTAACCATTCCAAACCATTTAGGGTTCCGTTACCAAACCATACCATGCAATAGTTCCATTAAAAATCCAATAATATAGTAAAAACATTCTCATAGGCATTTTATCAAACATGTTAGGGGCATAGTTTTCCAAAACCAATTCTAATTACCAATTAATCATTCCCATGCAACCAATTGTCCAAACCACCATTGAAACATGTAAAAGCATAATTAAAATATGGAAAAACCATAACCAAATATTTAATACCAAAACCCCAACACATATTTGAAAACCCCAAAACCATACAATAATCATGGCATGAAAACATTGTATAAATCATGCCTTTAGTTGGAACTAACAATGGGGGGGGGGGGGGGTAACTTGCCTTAGATTAGAAGATGACGGAGAGAAATCCCCCAAATCAGCCCCAAATTGCTCCTCTAGATGAAAACCTAGCCTTCCTTTACCCAAAAGCCTTAGAGAAAATTATAGAGTGTTTAAGAGAGTTTCTAAGTGTTTAATGATAGAATAATAGGATAAATAACCTCCCAAGTGGGTTAGAAGTTGTAGGGCCTTAATAGGTTAAGCAGGGAAATGCCCAGATTACCCCCACTTAAACAGCATAAAATCTCATCATAGGGTACGATTGTACTATATCGGTCGTACCCTCCAATACGAGTGGTACCCATCACTCGTACCCTAAGCCTCTCCCTTGGACCCAACACTGTCCAATATACGACTTATCCAAACTAAGTCGTACCAAAGTATACGACCTATACCCTTGACTCGTACTCCTAGCAGAATAAAAATTAAAAGAGGCTTAAACAATGTCCACTAAAAGAGTTGCGGGTACGACTCATACCCTAGATCACGACCCATGGTGAGCCACTCGTACTCAAATCTAAGTTATTTTACTATGTCTCAGATTAAGTGATGAAAAAATCCAAACCAAATGACCCGTATCCAACTATACGACTCGTACCAACCCAAGTCGTACCTATTCAATAAACCAATTCAACCCATAAACCAACACTGGTAAGAAAACAACCAAACCTTACCAACCGTACCCCATTATAAGACTGGTACCCACCTGTCGTATCTTGTCTATAAACCAAAAATCCAGGAAATTTTCTAAGGGTCAAAATGTTGAGTATTTCAGTCTCCCCCACTAGGAACATTCGTCCCCGAATGCCGAAAAAAGTAGTACATGCACGACTTAGACACCTTAGATGCCTCTACTTTTTTCTTTAAGATAGAAAATAAAGATGCAAGGAAATAAACCTTTTTTTTAACAAACTCAGAAAATAAAGATGTGTTCAAGTACACATAACTTCCATATGAATATCCAAAGC
Organism: Capsicum pubescens; assembly: GCA_030864215.1. Taxonomy (NCBI): domain Eukaryota; kingdom Viridiplantae; phylum Streptophyta; class Magnoliopsida; order Solanales; family Solanaceae; genus Capsicum; species Capsicum pubescens. Next base: position 242,820,829 of record CM061549.1, on the reverse strand, counting down.
TGAGAACATATATGGATATTTGGACTTTATGTCTGCTGTTGCTTCCCATGTAGCCTTTTCCACCTTTTGGTTCTGCCATAGAACCTTAACTGAGGCCACATCCTTGGTCCGTAACCTACGAACCTGCTGATCCAGTATCTCAACCGGGACCTCTTCATAAGATAGAGAATCCGAGATACCCAAACCCTCCAAAGGAATAATCGAAAAAGAATCACTAAGACACTTCCTCAAAATGGAGACATGAAATACCGAATGAATAGAGCTCAAATTAGAACACAACTCCAATTCATCCGCCACATTACCAACCCTCTGCAAAACCAAATAAGGACCAATATACCGAGGACTGAGCTTTCTCTTTTTTACCAAACTGCATCACTCCCTTTATGGGAGATACCCTTAGGAACGCTTTATCCTTAACCTCGAATTCTAAGTCTCTATGCCTTACATCCGCATAGGAATTTCAGCGACTTTGGGCAGCCTTAAGCCTATCCCGAATCTCCTTCACTTTTTCCATAGCCGGATAAACTAAATTCAGACCAAACATATCCGTCTCACCAAACTCGAACCACCCAATAGAAGATCTATACCTCCTACTATACAATGCCTCAAAAGGCACCATTCAAATACTAGAATGATTGCTATTATTGTAAGCAATCTCTACAAAGGTATACTCTCAACCAAATTGCCACCATAATCAATCACAAATGCGCGAAGCATATCCTCCAATATCTGAATAGTCTTTTCTGCTTGCCCATCCGTCTGCGGATGAAAAACTATACTTAGACTAACCTTAGTCCCTAATCCCTTCTGTAAAGACCGCTAGAAGTGAGATGAAAACTGCGTACCTCGATCAAATATAATTGAAATAGGGACTCCATGCATCTTTACAATCTTCTGAAGAGACTACCACGCATAATCCTCAACCAAAAAGTTAGTCCTCACTAAAAAGAAGTGAGCGGACTTTGTCATCCTATCCACGATGACCCAAATCGAATCAAATTAATTTTAAGACCGAGGAAGACCGGTAACAAAATCTATATTGGTTACCTCCCATTTCCATTCAGGAAAATCAATTTCCTGATACAAACCACCAGGCCTCATATGCTCAGCTTTTACCTATTGGCACACCATACACGTGGCCACAAAATCAACCACATCCCTCTTCATACCATTCCACCAATACATCTCCTTGAGATCATGATACATCTTCGTCGAACTGGGATGTACAACATAGCGTGATCCATATGCCTCGGCTAAAATCTTTTATCGCAAATCATCGATGTCAGGAACACTTAACCTCTCTTGGTACCTCAAGATACCATCACCAGTGATTTCAATTACCATTACCTTCTACTCACCTACCTTACCCTTGATCTTCATCAAGATAGGATCCAATATTTGTTTTTCCTTGATTTTTGTGCCAAAAGAAGATCGAGCCACTTCCTATACCTACACACCACCATCCCCAGAGTCTAGAAGACGGACTCCAAGATTAACCAAACGGTGAATATCCTTCACTAATTCCCACTTATCCTTATCCATATGAGATAAACTCCCCATGGATAACTTTCTAAGAGCATCAACAACAACATTAGCCTTACCTGGATGATAGTGAAGACTCATATCATAATCATTAAGAAGCTTCAACCATCTCTTCTGCCTAAGATTTAACTTCTTTTGAGTTAACATATACTGTAGATTCTTATGATCAGAAAAGATGTCCACATGCACTCTATATAAATAATGCCACCAGATTTACAAAGCAAAAACCACCGCTAAAATCTCCAAATCAAGAGTAGGATAATTCTTTCCATATACCTTTAACTGCCCGGAAGTGTAGGCAATCACTTTCCTATGCTGCATCAAAATACAAACATCTCATCCGAGATGCATCATAATAAACCACAAACCCCTCAATACCTTCAGGCAATGTCAAAACCGAAGCCGAAGTTAGCTTATCATTAATCTTCTCGAAACTTCATTCATAAGAATCAGACCAAGAGAACTTTACCTTCTTCTGAGTTAACTTAATTAGTCAATGGGGTAGCTATCATTAAGAAATCTTCCACGAACCACCTATAATACCTAGCTAAACCCAAGAAGCTCCGAATATCGGTTGGAGTCGTGGGTATAGGCTACCTCTTCGCGACCTTTTACTGATCCACTATGATCCCCTCACTAGAAATAATGTGACCAAGAAAAGTTATAGCGTCCAACTAAAATTCACACTTGGAGAATTTGACATACAATTATTGCTCCTCAAGGTCTGTAACACAACTCGGAGGTGATGAGAATGATCCACCTCACTCTTACAATACACCAGAATGTCATTAACAAACATAATGACAAAGACATCCAGAAATTGCCTGAAAACCCTATTCATCAGATCTATTATTGTCGCTGGGGTATTAGTCAAATCGAATGACATAACTAAGAACTCAATGTGACCATACTGAGTACGAAAAGCCATCATAGGGATATCCACCTCCCTAATCTTAAGATGATGATACCTAGACCAAAGATCTATCTTAGAAAAGATTAGAAAAGAATTTGGCACCCTACAACTGATCAAATAAGTCATCTATCGTTGGAAGAGGGTACTTGTTCTTTACTGTTACCTTATTCAATTGCTGATAGTCAATGCACATCCAAAGGGAACCATCCTTCTTGCACACAAATAAAACTAGTGCACCCCACGGGGAAATACTAGGATGGATGAAACCCTTATCCAAAAGATCCTTAAGTTGCTTCTTGAGTTCCCTTAACTCAGCCGGAGCCATTCTATAAGGAGGAATAGTTATTGGATGAGTGTCAAGAACCAAATCAATACCAAACCCAATCTCCCTATCTGGAGAAACACCAGGAAGATAATCCAAAAATTCCTCAGGAAATTCATTCACCATCAAGGTTTGCTTGCTACCAACAGATACCACACCCCTTATAGACCCTTTTAGTAATCACAAAGTCACCTACTGAGGTAGAAACATAAAAATGATTCAAAATAACCTCAGGATCAAAACCAAAGCATACAACCACATATGGGGTCACATAAGAAAGAGTGAACCCCGGATCAAGCAAGCAATATATTTCACAAGAAAAGAGTTGTAACGTACCAGTCATGACATTAGGTGATGCCTTATATTCCTATCGAGTAGCAAGAATATATACCAAGAGCAGAAATTGATGCAGAAGTAGCACCCTTTGGTGCAGGAGAAGAAGATGAAGCAACCGGAGCCTTACTCGCTCCTGAAGAACCCATACCAATCAGATAATTTCTCATTATATGACTTGACTGACTATATTTAAAACATTTATCCCTCCCTTCATCACAAAATCCCTTATGCAACCTACCACAGAAACAACACAGAGGGTATAATGAGGCCGACTGATCTCCACTCACCCAAGATTGGGCACCCTATGCCTGAAAATTATCACTACCCTACTGACGCCTATCACCTAGCTATTTCGAGTAAGGAGCACTAGCTGTAGATAAAGAACTAGATCTCCTCTACTTTTTTTTGGCCACTTACCACCATCCTGACTACTTTGTTGTTGAGCATCACCCTGTTTAGATAACCTAAACTTCTTACTCTGCCTTTTCCCAAACTCAGCCTGCTTTCTCTTTTCTTCTTCCACCTGTTGCATATGAACAACCAACTTAGAAATATCCATATTTTTGATCAGCAATGGAATCTTGCTTTCAAGGATCAAGTACCAAAATAGTCCTGAAGCAAATTTTCTCATCCTAGTCCTCATATCAGACACCAATTTTGGAGAATACCTAGAAAACTGGTGAAACTTTAAGGCATATTCCTTAACAGACATGCTTCTCTATTTTAGATTAACAAATTCCTCTACCTTACTTCCCTCAAATCCTGAGGAAAGAAGTGGTCTGTAATGCCTCGTGTCTAAAACCTAGATGCCATATGGTGCTTACGACCCCGAAGGATTATAAGCTAACCCATGACTGGCATTAGCTGTGAGCACTGATTAATAATTCTAAAAATATATACGAAAGTTAAGCTGAAAATTCCATAAGGTTCATAAACTGAAAATTAATACTGAATACTAATAATAATACTGAAAAACTAAACATCTGTCTGAGATAGTCTAGTCCAAAAGCCTTTAACTTTCTGAATGTGCAGTTGATGGGAGAAGTCCTCAACTAACTCCGACTGCTGAACATACTAAATCTTTTGAAATGCTAAAATAAAATAATAACCTCGATGGATGAAGACTCACTACTAAATTTGTTGTTGATATCCTGAGCTGCTAAGTACGGTCAGGACCATGAGCATCTGAACCTATGATATGAGACATCATAGCACAAAAGAAAGAGTATGCGTTAGTATGTAAAATATAATAGTATGCTAAGTGAGGTAAGGCCGATATGCATGGGTTTATATGCATGCGATGATAACTGATAGAATGAACATCATGAAGTAACTGGATGAGAGTATATGCAAAACTGTAACTATTGGACATGCTGAATATGCAATACTGCATATAAGTATACATCGTGTATCTAAGGTTATACGAAAACTGAGTACTGAATTCTGATGTCTAAGTAACTGATAACTGGTAGTCATGGTTCTGTAAAACTATCTGAGTTCCTTACTGAATACTAAAATTAAAACTGTAACTGTGGGAGTTATCATCTAATCGACATACCCCAATTATGAACTGAGTTGGGGTCCAACCTGTGACCCCAGTTGGAAGAGTGTTAGCACTTTGGCACAGGATAATAACAATGCTGGGTCAACCCTAATCTGGCAGGAAGACTCATGAAATATATATATGATGGCGTCAACCCTAGTCTGGCAAGAGGACGACTTACCCTGTGCTGTCTATGTAGTTCTGTAATGCAGGGGATGCTACTAAGGGTCAAACCCTCTGCTAGAAGGAATACCCCCATCCCTGGGTTCGCTCAGTGCTGAATCCTACTCCTAACTGAATCGACACTGAACTGATCACTAGATTGTACTAGGATTGACTGAACTGACACTGATCGTGTTGACTGACTGAACTAGACTGAGTTTTGTTAAGCTGACTGAGTACTACTATTCTTGACCTTTACTGGGACTATTCTATAACTACTGCAACTAAGTTAACAACTAAATTTTGGTTAATAAATACCCTTAGGACTCGATAGCATAATTGATAAACATAACAACTCTTGAAAGCATAGCAATAGTAAATTGTTCATAATTGATTCACTGAAATATTTTGTCAAACACTTGGAGGTTATAAACTTGTACATAAATAAGAAAACATGATAACATGTCATGATTACACTATTCAATTCACATGAATATTCTATCAAATATTTGGGGAGCATAATTTTGATGCATGAAGAATAAACATATAGGGCATGATAACTTCAACATGTAACTTACAAATTCAAGGGTTTTGACCTGGGATATTCATAATTCAACACACATGCTAACATGATTTCATGGAACTCATAAAAGATCTTAACTTGAAATCTATACAACAACACAAACATGAGCATAATTTAATTCATAACACGGGAATCATAATTCATATTTTAAAAAGGGTTTCTTGAACTCCAAGGGTGGAAGAAGACCCAAGGATGAACACCTAACATACCTGAGTGATGGAATTCGTGAATATTGTTGGAGATTCCTTGAAACATGATCTTGAGCTTGACGAACTAGGGTTTCTTTCTTGATAGGATTTTGTAAATGAGTGAGTGTATTTTGCCTATTGAGGGGCTGAATTTCACGTTATGGGGGTCTAATGTGGGAGAAAAATGACTTAATTACCCCCACAAACCCGTAACTTAAAACAAAATTTATGCCCAGTGATGCAACACCCGACACGCTGCAATGATGGTGTCGATGCGATTGCCGATGCGTCGCGGCTTGATCGCGTTGATGCACTATTTTGGGCATCCAAACATGACTCTAACGATGTTCAAAAACTCCAAAACTCATCCAATATGACCTATTGACATCCCTGATCATGAATCAATTTAAAAATCGATAACCTATGGTCGGAAAGATCGTAAATGATGCCATTGAGATATTGAGACCAAAAATAAGATTAAGTGTGAACACTTTGCTGAAATTTTCTAAGTCTGGGACCTCTTTTGGCATGCTATATAGGACCGAAATGACTAGGACTTTGTGAGGTCTTACACAGTCCAAAATTGCATTGGATAAAGACTCCCATAGAAATGAATCCTAAACGCCATCACCTCTTTCCTAATCCCATTTTTTGTACCATTGGTATGCCACATCCTTTAGCTAGTAAGCCGCAAAGTTTACTCTTTCACACATTCCTGGTCTGCATTACCCTGAAGATTTTCTCCATTTCATTCAAGAAACCTTGGGGATCCTTCTCCACCTTCAGACCAGTAAAAGTAGGATAATTTATTTTCATAAACTAGCCAACCCTTGTGGCCTAAGAAGATGACACACCAGATGCACCCCACTTAGCCTGGGAAACAACCAACTAAGAAATAGTATGAATTGACTGATGAAATTCTACATTAGTCACCCCACCTTGAGGAGGAATACTAGCAATTGTTGGGACTCCATAAACATCAGGAACTGGATCCCTAGATCGAGTATCGATCCCCTAAGTAGAGCGTGTTCCATCAACATTGTCCCCAATTATGATAGAAGTGTTACCTGGAGTCTCAGATCATCATGGCATGATATAAAAAGTGAACAAATAGGAATTAGAAAGGACCTTAGGCCTTGAATCTTGAAAAAAATACCAAGAAAGAGAATCATTTCTAAATGTCCAAATTACCCCCACTTAAACTACATAAAAATCCTATCAGAGGGTACGACTGTACTATACCGTCCGTACCCTCCAATACGAGTGGTACCCACCACTCATACCCTAGGCCTTCTCCTTGGACCCAAAAGTGTCCAATATATGACTTACCCAAACCAAGTTGTACCCAAGTATATGACTTGTACCCTTGACCCATACCCCTGGTAGAATAAAAATCAAAAGAGGTTTGAATATTGTCCACTATATGAGTTATGGGTACGACTCGTACCCTAGCTCATGATCCATGGTGAGCCACTCATACTTATATCCAAGTTATTTTACTAAGTCACTGATTAAGTTAAGGAAAAACCCAAACCAAACTACTCGTATCTAATCATACGACTCATACCAACCCAAGTCATACTTATTCCTGAAGCCAATTCAACCCACTAACCAACACTGGTCAGCATACGACCAAATCTTACCAACCATACACCAGTATACGACTGGTACCCACCTGTCATTAATTGTCCAGAAACTAGAAATATAGCAAATTTTCTAAGGGTCAAAACCTAGGGTGTTTCACTTACAAAGCTGGGCTTGTTGCAAAAGGACTTACTATAAAAGAAGTGATCAATTATGAGAAAAACTTTTTGCTAGTATCCATGCTTAAGTCTTTTAGAATTATCTTATCCATTATTACTCATTGTGAATATGAGATTTGGAAAATGAATGTCAAGACAACTTTCTTTAATGAAAGTCTTGATAAGAGCATGTTAATGCAGCAGCCAGATGGTTTTATTAAAAAAGGAAATAAACATATGTTGTGCAAGCTTAAGAGTTTCATTTATGAATGAAAGAAATCTTGCAGGGCATGAAACTTTTGTTTTGACAATGAAGTTAAGACTTTTAATTTTTAATATTGTCTTGATGAGTCTCGTGTATACAAAAAGTGGATTGGAGACATAGTGGTGCTTCTAGTATTGTGTGTAGATGATATCTTGCTCATAGAAAATACTATGGGCTTGTTTAATTAAGTTAAGAAATGTTCATACAGTAATTTTGATATGAAAGATTTGGAAGAAACTACTCACATACTTGGGATCAAGGTTCTACGTGATTGTAAGAAAAGGATGTTAGGCTTATCTCAAGCTCTTTATATGGATACAATTCTTACCAGGTTCAACATGAGTTATTTAAAGAATAAATTTATTTCTTTTAGACATGTTATTTCTCTATTTAAGGATGAGAAGATAGAAAACAAGAAGGCAATTCCTTATGCATCAACTGTACAAAGCCTCAGGTATGAAATGTTGTGCACTACACCTGATATATGTTTTATTGTATGGATGGTTAAAAGATTTTAGTCTAACCCTGAACGAGAACATTAGATCACAGTTAAACATATAATCAAGTATCTGAAAAAGACTAGGGATCACATATTTGTTTACCATTCGAATGAGCTAGAGCCTATAGGGTACACAAACTTAGATTTTTAGTCTGACAAGGACTCTAGAAAATCAACCTTTAGAAAACTTTTAACTTTGTAAGGTGCATCTGTTGTTTGGAGGAGCATCAAACAAACTTATATTGTTGATTCCACTATAAAAAATGAGTATGTAACAGTCTTTAAGGCAACTAAGGAGGCAGTATGGCTCAAAAACTTATAGCAATCTTTGAGCAAACTAAGGAGGAAGTATGGCTCAGAACAATTCTCAAAGACTTGGAGGTTATCCTTACGATATAAGCATCACTTATAATTTAATGTGACTATAGTGATGCGATTACAAATTCAAGAAACTTACAGAGCCATAAGAATACAGAATACATTGAGCATAAATATCATTTTATTCGAGACATAGGTAAAGAGTAGATGTGGTAGTTACGAAGATTGCATCAGAAAACAACCTGACAGACCTGTTTACAAAAGATTTACCACAGAAGTCTTTTGAAAGGCATGTAAAAAGATTGGGTGTTAGAGTTGTGGGTGCATGGTTATGAGTCCAAGTGAGAGATTGTTAGGATAAATAATATAAACCATGAATTTTGATGTAATATTATTTATTGAACGATTACTTATTTATTTATTCAATTCAATAAATATTACATTAAATAAATCTTTGTTATATATGTGTCCTCAACTTATATAGTAGATGTTAATGTATAGAGTTTAGCTTATATATAAAAGATTAAATCATCGGTTCTTACAAGTTAAAGTTATAATTCACAATCGTAGATGAAAATTTATACAAACCATCAGAATAATTGTAACACGAGATTAAATATATTTTATCTTGATTACGAGAGTGATATAGTTCTAACTTCTCGTGCTAGTGCATTTTGTATATAATAAACAAGATAGAGTAGAGATAGTTGTTTTAGACTGACTGATAAAGACATATTCTCTAAACTGTTAAATGTAGTTATATTTTCAATCTTGATATAACTATTATGTTTAGTATATATTATTTATCATTTTGATTTATTGAAAGGCGAGATTCTGAGATGAGTCAATATTCCTGATAGATTAGATGCTAATAACATTTATTGGTAAAATAATAAGTGAGTTGATTGAATCCATGTCTCTTAGAGATTGATGATATGCCTTTTATGAGAAGCTTATAAGCTTTCTTGTGTAAAACCGACCGGTGGATTTATGAATCTGACATATGAAATAAATAAAGTATTTCTCTAAAAGAAATTAATTAGTATATTAAATTCATCATCATCATTAATTTAATTTATTGATTAATATCAGTAATCTTAACATAGGAAATACATAAGTGTTTAATGAAAAATTTTAAAATAAAAATATTGTGGAATTACGAATTTTTAGTGGAATGATTTGTAATTTATCATGGTAAGAATAAGTTAAATCAGTATTTTGAATTATCTCCATAATAGGGATCCTCAGTAATTAATTTTATAGTTCCTACAGTGTCAATATTAAGCTATAACTCATAATCCTAATTTTTATGAAAAAAAGATAAGTCACCACCTTTTCTGAGTTAAAGTGGAAATAGGCATCTATTTTTTTCTCCTCCTTGAACTGAGAGAGTATCTCGATAAATAGGGATTCTCCAAGACTAATAATTTAGTTTTCTATTCAGTACTTACTTATCCAAGTATTGAGAGAGTTTCAAAGACCGTAGGAGTGAACACGGACTCGCTTCAAGATATCTGCTCACACTTCAGGAGGTATTCATAGTTAATTTTTAGTATCCTTTGCATGAACTATGTATATATTTGTTGTCTATAATTCATATAAGCAGTTTGATTCTAGTATGCTTTCGTTATGTACTATTTTCCAACAGGTAAGCACCCTTACTTGTTATATTACGGTTGTGAGTTCGAGTCACTAAGGGAGCATATAAGGGAGGGAGCTTCTAGGGAGGGGTAAAAAAATTAAGTGTTGAATTTCAAGCTTTCATTGTGTCTCTCAAATTGTATCGATTTTCATCATTGGTGGATCTAGAATTTAAATTTTATGGGTTAAATATTAAGACTTTTAGTATTGAAACCATTATATTTTTAAAATTATGAGTTCATACATACTCTTTATTGAAATTATAGTAAATCTTTACATATAAATTTATGGTCCGCATCAAAAGTACTGGTTCAAATGAATTCCCTACAACAAAATTAGATCTACCCCTGAGATGACTTGAATACCTCCACCACGATACTAGGGACCAGGTCCCTTAATAGTTTCTTCAACTAATAACAAAAAGGTTCTATATGATTTTACCATAATAATGCAAACCTGGTCCCTCACCAGGTTCAACGACAAAGAACAAAAGCTGAAGAACAAAAGTAAAGAAGATAAGATTTTTTACGTGAAAACCTCCTTACTCGAGGGAGTAAAACCATGACCTACCACGTAGGATTTCTCTACCACTTTACTAAAACAAGATCAACCTTTAGATTACAACCTCTTGTAACCTAGGAATTGAACTCTCAACCCCTCACTCTTACAATAACTATATTGTAAGAATTCTCTACAATAACTCTATTGTAAAGACAACCAAGGCTAACTCTAGCTCATAGAGATACTACCATAGCTAACTCTTGCCTCCAATAATACAATGGCTAATTCTAGCCCACAACTCAAATCTAAATGAAAGGAGAGGAAATAAAATTCCTACACAAGCTTCTTAAATGAGAAGTAGGTTTACAATGTTAGAGAAAAATAAAAGGACTCAATAACCTAGACCTAAATAAATATTCCTTTGTATCAATCTGGTCCCTTAGTTGTTGGAACTTTATGGTGGCTTTGCAAGAAGATGAGAAATTTTGATTGCGCAGAAGTTGGGGTTTTCTATCACATAATTATATATATATATATATAAAGCAAATGGGTGGGAAAAACCTAGAATATTTCTCATTAGTCGAGATTAAAAAGATGTTGCTCCTCTATTGCTGTGCTACCAACTTTTTTGCATAAAGGTACAGCTAACAACTGTCATGTTTAATTGCAGAAGTTTAACGACTGGAGGACCTGATCCCTAATATGTTCCCTAAGAAGGTTTGTCAATTATTAGGAACAGATGTCCCATGTTTTATTTAGTACTTGCATGTCATGTATCACTACACATATTTGAACTAAGAAGCATACCCTTAAGAAGTTACCACGTAACAAGGTTACGAGTGCATCCGTGATATGAACCTATTCCTTATGAAATAGGATCTCTCTGAAGATCAGGTTCTTACACAATTGACTATGAGAAATGGAAAAAATTCTAGAGGCAACATATCTAGTGAGGACCAGGTTCTCTCACGAATTTTTTCAATCATCAAAACCACCTGTTCATCAATTTCTCCTTTTTTGATGATGACAACCGATAACCAATAACAGTAGATTTAGAGAGTTTGTTTGCATCATTTATATCACCTTTAGTTTCTCCTACCAACTAGGAGTATCAGGTTTCTTATCAATTTCCCCTATCACTAGTATTTCCAAATAACATAATTTCATTTTTTTTCTAGTTCTTTTATGAGCTTGCTAGTCATCAAAATTTGGAATAAGTTTGTCAATCATCAAAACCACGAATATAACATTTTCCTCCTTTTTGATGATGACAAACTGAAGCCAACAGTGAATGTGTTCCCCCTGACACTAGCTTTTCATTTATGTCAGGTACCAGGTCCCTGTTCCCTCTGACACCAACACTGATTTCTCTCAGGTACTAGGTCTTTGTCTCTCCTGACGCCAATACTTATTTCTCTCAGGTACAAGGTCCTCTCTCCAGTTTCATCTATCGCTATTATTTCCCCTTTTACCAAGATCATTTCCCTTTTCACAAAGATCTTTCTTCTTTTGGCATCATTAATAAGATCAAATAGTAAATCAAGTAAATGAGAGAGTCAACACACGTTAATACATAGCCACTGGGGCAACACAAGAATGAGCAAAAGGAATAGAGAATATTCAAAGATAGAAGCAATAATAAGATATGAAAAAAGTCAGTTAATACCATTAAAAGCATACATAAAAGGAAAGAAATGTCAATTTATGATATAAGGTCTGAAATAATGCTTAGGAAAAAAATGGATAAAACAAATAAACATTGGGAAAGAGGATAGGATAAGATTTCATTTTCAAGATATTTGTTATCTTAAGAACATTGGAATCTTCAAGAACATGAAGAAACTTTTGATTTAGGTCCCCAACTTTGATTTTCAACTGAGATGCTTCATCCTTTGAAAAGTTAATTCTTTACAAGGAGACATCAAGGAACATAGTCCCTTTATGGGAATTTGAGAAATCTTGCATGGAATCCAGCCGTCTCAAGATCAAACACTCTATCATAAAGCACCTTCCTTTTTGGACATTTTTGAATAACTCCTTTGCATGTACTTTTCTGCATTGGTTACTTAGCAGGGGAACCAGGTCCCTACTGGAGCAACAACATCACTTTTTTTTTAAAATAAACTCAACTTTATTTCTTTTCTCGATAAATTTCCCTCAAAGAACTGATCATCCGGACACTCAAACATTAATATCATATTTCACTCCCCTTTTGTTTGGACATAGTAAAGGGACCAGGTCCCTAATTGTGTGAAATTTTTTGCATGATATGTACTTCATATCTTTCTTGTACATTCTTATAATGTCCACTGAATTTTATTGGGTAACCTGATCCTTTCATCAAAACCTTTATTCAAAGAAAAATTCTAAATAAGTCCACAGAGGGTCCAAAGTTCTTAGAAAATAGTTTAGGGAAAAGAGAGGGGTTCAAAAAAGAGAGTTCAGAAGAAACTATCAAACCAAGGTTTTCAAAGAAATTTCAGTTGTCCATTTGAAGAGTTGAAAAATGAAGGAAAAGTTAGAATTATGCCTTAAAAGGAGATGAATCAATATGTCATGTCAAGAAAAGTATATGAAAATAAGGTTTCAAATGACATGACAATGTTACAGAAGTGTGAAGAAGAAAAAGGAAATCTATGTGTGTAATACTCCGTATTTCTATAGATTAATTTAACTCTCAGTACATAAATAATCCTATAAAATAAAATTAAATACTCAGAATTTTTCATTTTAGAGCTTACCATTGCATAGGAAATTCAGCCAACTTTCCAACGATATAAAATTCGCCCAAATACGATACCTGGGTGAAGAGTTATAGCCATTTTTGTAAAATAGTGTACCACCTGGTACTTCACCGCATCATGGAGAGGGTGAAAATGACAATTATAAAAAATCAGTGAGCCTTCGCGATCCCACTGTGTTGCGCCAATGCCTAGTTTCCCAATTGTTACTTTCCAGTGTGACTCTGCGATCATGGCGCGTCGTGCCAAGGGTTTAATTCACCTATAGTGGGGTACCGCGATTGTACCGCATCACGCCAAGCTTCCAGTTCCTAGTTGTCCAGTTTCCAGTGAGCTGGCACGATTTCACCGCGTCACGCCAGCGTACAAAATTGGGATTTTCAGTCATTTCTGATTTTTAATTTTGAGGGCATTAAAGTCTTTTACCCTTATCCAGTCAGCCAAAAAACATAATTAAGCCCTAAAAGAGCACTAATTGCTCATTATTTCATTACTTACTCAAGAAATAAATCATTCTCTCTCAAAGGGCAAAACTCTAGCTTCAAGAAGTCAAGAACAAACTCAGGAATTCCTCCAAGGACCTTCATGAACTTTTCTTCTCAGGCATGTTAGGTGTTCATCTATGGGTTAACCCATAGAGTCCAAGAATCCATTTTTAAAATTATAAGATTATTGATTCATGATTTACATGCTTTAAATTGGATCGTATTCAGTTTCATGACATTAATTGAGTTTCAATCCATGATTAATTGTAGATCCCATAAAATTAAAATAGCATGTATATTAAATTGTGTAATCCCCATGTTATAATCCTTGAATTAGCAAGTTTGGGTGTTGTAGTTACAATGTTTACATGTTGTCCATGATTATATGCATTAAGTTGTGCTCCCCATGTGTTTTATGGAATGTCTATGTGAAATTAATGGTGAAATCGTGACATGCTATCATATATACAAGCTTATGCCCTACAAGTGTTTGATAAAATGTCTCTATGAATGAATTATGAACAAGTGGACCTTGTTATGCTTTTTAAGATCATGTTATACATTACTTTCCATGCTATCGAGTCTGGGGGTATCTAATACCCGACAATTTAGTTGTTTACCTAGAGCTACAGTAGTTATAGAAGAGTCTCAGTCATGTCACAAAATAGTAGTACTCAGTCAGTTACAAAACTCAGTGAACTCAATCTAGTTCAGTCAGTCAGCACGATCAGTAACAGTTTAGTCAAATCCAGTATAGTCTAGCATTCAGTCCACGGTATATTCAGTTGGGAGTAGAATTCAGCACTGAGTGAACCTAATGATAGGGGCTCACCTTCTAGTAGAGGGTTTGATCCTTAGAAATAGTCCTTGCATTCCAGAACTACGTAGCCAGCGCAGGCTGAGACATCAACTGACTAGTTTAGGGTTTATGAGGTGTTTTAACCTGCCAGTTGAGGGTACCACCATACTCATTAAAGTACCTTCCAGATGAGGGTAACTCTTCAGCTTGTCTTTACCCATGGAACGGTACTAATACCCTTCCAACTGGGGTTACAGTTTAGACCCTAATTATCTTGTTTGGGGCATGTCGGTTAGATGACTACCTCCCAAAGTCTCAGTTTTAGTCTCAGTATAGAACTCAATTTAGTTCTACAGAATTAGGACTCTAAGATACAGTCACTCATCTATCAGTAATTAAATTATCAGTAACTTCAGATATCAATTACTCAGTTATCGAAACTCAGTACTCAGCTTTAGTAAAATCTTAGATACAGTATACACGTATATGCACGGTATTGCATACTTAGTATTTTACAGTTGTTCCAGTTAACTATGTACTCTTATTCAGTTACTTTATATAATTTAGTCAGTTACTGTTCATGCATATGAACCCTTGCATATAGCCTTACCTCATCTAGCATACCAGTACATTCCACATTCTGATGCATACTCTTTCTTTGCACTATGATTTTTCATATCATTGGTTTAGGCGCTAAGGTTCCTGACCGTGCTTAGATAGATTTAGTCAGTAGTATCAGATTCAGTAGTAGGTCCTCATCTATCGAGGATATTCTTTTATTTCAATATTACAGTAGATTGAGTATTTCAGTAGTCGGAATTAGTTGGGGGCTTGTCCTATTAACTCCACTTTCAGACAGTTCCATTAAAGGCTTTTCAAACTAGACTAGTTCAGACAGTATTTTAGATTTCAGACATTTTATCAGATATTATTATAGTTGTTATTCTTTATCTGTATTTTGATTATGAACCTTATGGTATTTTAGTCTTCTTTCTGCATATTTTAGTATTTTTATTCGGTGCTCGTAACAGGTACCAATCATGGGTTAGCTTGGGGTCCTTCAGGGTCGTAAGCACTGTATGGCATTCGGGGTACAGACTCGGGGTATTACAAACTTGGTATCAGAGCTTATAGTTCAACAGATTCCTAGGGAGTCTGAAGCCACGTCTAGTAGAGTCTTATGTATGGGTGTGTAGCGTGCCACACTTATGGACAAGAGGCTATGAGACATTTTTAGAAAAAGTTTCCTTCCTTTCAGTATTCATGTCATGCGAGTGAGTATGAGCTCAAGTTAAACTCTTATTCAAATTCATTTCTTCCTTCCGTTTGAAGAATATGCCTCCCAAAAAGACGAACGAAAGAAGGACCAAAAATCAGTCAACACCTCAACCCGTTCAGGATGATCCCCTGGCCGAGTATGTCTCCCATGTAGAATTTAGAGCTGCATTCACTACTCTATCCCATTCAATAGCAGCTCAAAATGAACGGTCAACTGTTGTTCAGGCCAAACCAGTGGACAATACTGCTGCATCCATGATTTAGGACTTTACCCAATTGAATCCTCCCCTTTTCTCAGGATTTAAGCCCAAAGAGGATTCACAGGAGTTCCTCGATCAAGTTAAAAAGTCATAGATATCATGGGAGTGACATCCAGTTAGAGTGGTGAGTTAGCTGCCTATCAGCTACAAAATGCAGCTCATACGTGGTTTAAGAAGTGGAAGATAGACATAGGCACATATACAAAGCCCATAGAGTGGGAAGAGTTTGCTACTGCTTTCCTAGATAGATTCTCTCCCTTAGAGTTGAGAGATGATAAGGTATTAGAGTTCATCAATCTCAGGTAAGGAAGCATGAGTGTGAAAGAGTATTCCCTTAAGTTTACTTAGTTAGCCAGATATGCTCCCCATGTAGTAGCAGGAAGTAGGTCCAGAATGAGCAAGTTCGTGTCTGAGGTATCAGAGAGTGTGGTTAAGGAATGCAGAACTGTGATATTAATTATGGAGATGGACATATCCAAGCTTATGGTCCATGCTCAGCAGATAGAAAATGCTAAGAATAAAGAGAGAGAGAGGGAGAACAAGAGAGTTAGAATAGGTAGCTTCAATTTTACTCAGCCTAAGTCAGAAGACGGTAACTATTCTTAATTTTTCCAAAAATCTTTAGTTCCAGCTTTGTTTTCAGCTAGTGCTTCAGTACCTAAGTTTATAAATGGTAATAAAGATAGGGCACTAGGCTCTAAATCTCAGGGTAGTGTCAGTAATGCTCGAACAAATCCTCTTTGTTAGAAATATGACAGAAACCATCAGGGCGTCTACAAGGCTGGCAGTGATGTTTGTTTCGGGTGTGGCAAACCAAGCTATAGGATCAGAGATTGTCCTCAGTCAGGTTCTTAGGGTCAGTACAGTCGTCCTTTAGCTTAGTCTGATCACCCGAATCAGCAGGGTACCACTTCCAGTGCCACCAGTGAGAAATACACAAATAGGCTTTATGCATTTTAGTCTTGACAAGATCAAGAAATTTCTCCTGATGTGGTCACTGGTACGTTACAGATCTTCCATTTACATGTTTATGGCTTATTAGATCTGAGAGTTTCTTATCTTTTGTAACTCCTTATATAGCAGTCAACTCTAAGGTCAAACCACAAATCTTAACAAAATCATTCTCAGTCTCTAACCTAATGGGTCAGTCTATCATATCCCATCAGGTATACAGAAACTATCCAGCTATGATATCTCACATCACCAAACTTAGTAAAGTTAAGATGATAGATTTTGACATCATTCTCAGTATGGATTGGCTCCATTCATGCTATGCCTCAGTAATTGTAGAAATAGAATTTTTTATTTTCAATTTTCAAATGAACCAATCCTTAAATGGAGGGGTAGTACTACAAGACTGAAGGGTTAGTTGATTTCATACCTTAGAGCGAGAAGAATTATATACAAGGGATGTGGTAATCATCTTGTGTGAGTCAAAGATACTAATTCAGAGACTCTTAGTCTTGAGTCAGTTCCAGTAGTGAATGAATTTTTAGATATATTTCTCAAAGATCTTCCTGGAGTTCCTCCCAAAAGGGAAATTGACTTCGAAATAGACCCTCTTCTATATACTCATCCTATTTCTATTCTGCCATACAAAATGGATCCAGCTAAACTCAAAGAGTTGAAAGAGTAGTTAAAAGACCTTTTAGATAAGGGGTTCATCATACCCAGCATTTCCCCGTGGGGCGAACCTGTAATACCTTGTACTTTTTCCTAGCTTAAATTTTCTCCTAGAATGTTAACAATTTGATTTAAAAAATGAATATCTTTTGTTACATATAGAATTTTCCAGATTAAGACTCTCCATTATATGGGAAATTGAAGAAGCTTTCCATCGATACCAATTTTGCCAAAATCGTATACTCGGTTGAGAAGTTAAAACATTTTGAGTAAGGCAGTATGCCAGCTGGGCGAGCACCACATCGCGTCGAAGGTAAAAATGGCAATTGTTAATTCTAGTGGCCCTCCACAATAGCCCCGCATAACTGAGAAGCTTTATTTCTCATTTGTCCATTTCCAGTGGCTCACCGCGATGGTGGCATGTCGCGGTGATGGCCCAAATGACAAATCAGTAGATCATCATTATAGTTTTGCATCCCGGGGAAATTTCAAGTCCCAGTTGTCTAATTTTAGTGAGCCATCGTGATAGTGGCTCATCGCGGTGGCATGCTAGTTCAAAAAAGTTTTATTGTTTCCATCTCTGATTAAAGGTTTAATGGAGAAATTTGGTCAATTCCCAAGCCCCCAATCCGTCCAAAACCTAAGATTAAGCATATTCTAAGAACTTTATGCTTATTGTTTTTATCCTTTCTCTCTCAAAGAAAACCCTAGAGCTTAAAAGCTTCTTTTCTAAGAAATCAAACTCCTTCATTGTTTCTCCAAGAAAGCTTAAGACTGGGGATTCCCAAGATAAGATAATCAAGAACTCATCTTTAAGAACTCAAATAGGAATCCAAAATTAAAGTTTCTTCATCTAATCATCAATTAAGGTATATAGGGTTTATGAACAAGGATCTTCTTTCATCCTTGTGCCCAAAATAGAGTTTTAATTACAAGTTCATATGATTTTGAATGAATATCTATGAGATTTGGATTAGGGTTCATACCTATTATTGCTATTTGCAAGATTATGAGTTTTGAGAGATTTTGAAGATGAATTGCATGTTTATTTTCATATTTTCATGCCTATTGCAAAAATTTCTAAATTTTGAGATAAATTATCATTGTTTTCATTACTAAGCATGAACTTTATGATGTCTTTACTTGAACTAGATGTATGGATTATTAAGCCCAAGTTTATATGTTGATATTTCAAGAAAGATGATGCTTTAAGCATCTTATGATCAGATTAATTACAGATTTTCAGTAAAGTTTTGATCTTTTTATTCGTAGATAAGATTTGGAATCTACTTTACAGATTTATTACAGATTACAGAATTTAAAATAGCTTTATATACAGATTTAATCAGATAAATGCATAATTAGTTTCAGAATAAACCCTTATGCTAGTTTTTAAAAGTGGATTTTCAATAGAATGAGCATATAGATTAAAGGGAGTAGTACTTAGCACCGAGCAGGAAGTGCGGAATTAGCATGCCTGATCTTCCACAGAATTATGTAGCCAACGTAGGTATAGATTATTAGATTATTCCCATTCCAATATTGGTGACAATTATAGATGTGATCACTTAGTTCAAGTTATACTCCTTGGCAAGAGTATGACACCTCTCCCCATCGTAAAGTTTTCTCCATAGGAGTACGTTGGGCTCCATGTTAGCTCACATGGTTTATGTCGGTTAGAAAAACCTCCCTAAAAGAAAAAGACTACAGAAAAGAATAACAAAAAAGATTTTATAAAACTAAGTGTAAAGGCTCACAACTTTATTCAGATTATGATTTACAAAAAGATAAGAGTTACAGATTTCAGCTTTCAGATTTCAGATATAGAAGTTATTCCTTTCTATACTTAGACAATATGATTTAAAGAAAGAGTATTAGTACATCTTTCAAAACTAAATGTTATGGTTCACTAGATTTACAAAGTATGATTTTCTATTCATGATTTTGGATTTCAATATTTCATATATTCCAGCTTATGTGGGTTATTTAAATTTAGCATACATTGTTTTACAAATTATGATAATGATATGATGTCTTACTTATGCATTCACCCCCATATGGTCAGTACATCCATAAAGTAATGATCTACATATACGTCTATGTTCGACATTGTCTCATAATGTAGGTTCAGGTGCTCAGTTTTAGCAGTGCAGGTAGTTCGAACATCTCCATCTACATCCGATAGTTTGTGAGTCCTCATAGTTTGGGGACTTAGCCATTCAATTTATTTTTAGCTTATCAATTTAGATGATTCAGTATTCTCTTCAGACAGTTCGAGTTAGCTGGGGGGTTTGTCCTAGTGGCTCTCTAGTTATTAGTAGTAGAGGCTTGTCAGACTGCTAGATATTATTCAGACCTATAGTATTGATTTTTAGAGATTATATTTAAATTATTCTCAGATATTTCAATCAATTTTTTGCATTTAGCATGTTTTTTATGTCTTTATTCGCTTTATTATTAGATTCAGACTTAGTAACAGGCAGACAGGGTTAGCTTAAGGCTACTCATAGTCTTGAGTACCGTGTGACATATCGGGACCAGTTTTTGGGACATTACAACACTAGTCTTATTTATGCATAATAAAGACAGTTCTCTTAGAATGTGTATAGACTATCTTCAGTTGAACAAAGTCATAGTTAAGAATAAATACCCACCTCCTAGAATCAATGACTTGTTTGACCAACTTCAGGGTGCCAGTTACTTTTCTAAGATAGAAATCAGATCAAGATATCATCATCTTAGAGTCAGGGAATGTGATATTTTGAAAACAACTTTCTGAACCCGGTATGGTCACTTCGAGTTTCGAGTCATGCCCTTTCATCTCACAAATGCCCCAGCAGCCTTCATGGACTTAATGAATAGTGTGTTCAAGTAGTACTTAGACATATTCATTATAGTCTTCATTGATGACATTTTTGTCTATTCCCATAGCGAGAATGATCATGCAGATCACCTAAGAATCGTACTTCAGACTCTCAGAGCTCAACAGTTGTTCACCAAATTCAGTAAGTGCAAATTTTGGCTAAGGTCAGTAGCATTCCTTGGTCATATTATTTTTGGTGATGGCATTAGAGTTGATCCTCAAAAGACTGAAGCGGTGAGAAATAGGCCTAGACCTATTTCTCCATCAGATATCAGGAGCTTCTTGTGTTTAGTTGGCTATTACCATCGGTTTGTTGAAGGGTTTTCATCTATTGCATCCCTATATCAAGATTGACTCAGAAGAAAGCCAAGTTTTATTGGTCAGATTCATGTGAGAAGAGTTTTCAGGAGTTGAAAACTTGACTCACTAAAAACCCAGTACTAACATTACCAGATGGTTCAGATGGGTTTATTGTATACTGTGATGCATCCATAGTAGGTTTGGATTATGTTCTCATGCAGAGAGGTAAGGTCATAGCCTATACCTCTAGATAGCTTAAGACCCATGAAAATAGTGACCCTATCTATGATCTTGAGTTAGAAGTTATAGTGTCTGCCTTAAAGATTTGGAGGTATTATTTGTATGGGGTGTATATTGATGTGTTCACTGATCACAAAAACTTACAGTATGTGTTCTCTCAGAAAGATTTAAATTTGTGTCAGAGAAGATGGTTAGAGTTGTTGAGAGATTATGACATGAGTGTTCTATACCATAAAAGAAAGTCCAATGTAGTGGAAAATGCTCACAGTAGGTTGTCTATGGGTAGTGTTGCTCATGTTGAGAATGGTAAGAAAAAGTTAGTTCAGGAAGTTCATCAGATTGCTCGACTTGGTTTCCGCTTAGTCGATTTAGCAGAAGGTAGTGTATGGGTACAAAATAGTTCAAAATCATCTCTAGTTTCCGAAGTAAAGGAAAAGCAGGATAGAGATCCCAGCTTTGTTAAGTTAAAAGAGTCAGTCAGAGATAAGAAAGTAAAGGTTTTCTTCTAAGGGGGGATGGTGTGTTGTGCTGCCAGGGTTGGCTATACATGCCAGGTGTAGATGACTTGAGGCAATGAATTCTTTCAGAGGCACATGGTGTGCGTTACTCGATTCATCCAGGGGTTACTAAGATGTACCGCAATTTGTGGGAGATCTATTGGTGGAGTGGGATGAAGAGAAATATGGAAGAGTTTGTGGCTAAGTGCTTTACGTGTCAGCAGGTTAAGATTGAGTACCATAAGCCTAGTGGGTCCATGTAGGAGTTCAGTATTCCCACATGGAAATGGGAAGAAGTGAACATGGACTTTGTGATGGGTCTGCCTCGTACTCGTCGTCAGCATTATTCGATTTGGGTTATCATAGATAAGATGGCTAAATTTGCTCATTTCTTGCTAATTCATACTTCCTATTTAGCTGAGGACTACGCCAAAATCTATATAAGAGAGTTGGTCCAGTTACACAGAGTCTCATTATCCATCATCTCAGATAGAGGTACCAAGTTTACCTCACTTCTGGAAAGCATTCCAAAAGGGTGTTGGTACCCAAGTTTACCTTAGTACAACTTTTCATCCTTAGATAGATGGTTAAGAGGAAAGGGTGTAACAACTCGGGACTACCCCCTAGTCGTCACACGGTGCTTACGACCCCGAAGGACCAAAAGCTAACCTATAACTGATATCTGTTGTGAGCACTGTATAATAGTCATGAAAAAAATGCAGAATTTGGATGAATTTCCATAAGGTTCAAAATCTAAATACTGATAAAGTGTAACAATTGAAATAACACTTTGTAAAACTAAATATTGTCTGACAACTAATCTGAAAAGCCTCTGAATGAAACTATCTAAAACTGGAGTTGATGGGTTAATCCCCCAACTAACTCCCTCTACTGAAATACTGAGCCTACTAAAATACTAAAACAAAACATATCCTCGCTAGATGAGGACTTACTTCTAAATCTAATGCTGGCTGAATCTGAATTTGTCTATGCATGGTCGGGAATCGGAGCGTCCGAACCTATGATATAAGACATCATAGTGCAAGAGAAAGCATGCATCAGTACGTGGAATGTACTGGTACGCTAGATGAGGTAAGGCTGAATGCAAGGGTTCATATACATGAACAATACTGACTAAATGATATAAAATAACTGAGCATGAGAGTACATGAAAACTAAAACTACTGTAACTACTGAGTATGCAATACTGCGTATGTACGTGAATGTATACTATAACTGAGCTTTTTTGAAGTTAAGTACTGAATTCTGATAACTGAGTAACTGATACTGATTGACTGTATCTAATAGGCCTAATTCTGTAGAACTGAGCTGAATTCTATACTAAGACTGAAACCGAAACTGTGGGACGTAATCATCTAACTGACATGCCCCTTTCTAATCTAATTAGGGTCCAACCTGTAACCCCAGCTGGAAGGGTGATAATACCATGCCCCGAGTACTAACAACTATTGTGGAGTCAGTCTTAATCTAGAGAGTGACACCTGAGATCAGTCCTAAACTAGCGGGTGATCCCTGAGTATGTCAGTTCTATCTAACGGGTGACTTCTCATAACCTACACTGGCTATGTAGTTCTGGAACTTAGGGATTACTTCTAGTCCTCAGTCCTAACTAACGGGTGTGCCTCCATCCCTAGACTCGCTCGGTGTTGAATCCTACTCCCAACTGAAAGACACTAAACTGAGTATACTGAAACTAGACTAGACTGATACTGAGATTACTGAATTTTCCTAAGTTCTATAACTAACTGAGTTTTACTGAGATCTGTAATGGACTGAGAGTACTACTGATCGTGACATGACTGATACTATTTTATAACTGACACTGGATCTAGATAAACAGCTAAATTATCGTGTATTAAATACCCCTAGGATTCGATAGCATGAAAAGTAAAGCAAAGCATAACTTTGAATAACACATAAATGTTCACTTGGTCATAATTCATTCATAGAGACATTTCATCAAACACTTGTAATGCATTAACTTGTACATGAATGGAGAACACATGTTAGCATGCTATAATAGCATTGTTTCATTCTCATAGACAATTTATCAAACACATGGAAAGCATAATGTGTACATTAAATCATAAACACTTAGGGTTGACATGATTACAACAATCAACTTGCTCATTGAAGGGCTTATCATGAATATCATGTAGTTCAACGCATATTAGGATCAATTCTTGAAACTTATAATGTAGATCATGGATTAAAATCAAAATAACATCATAGACACATTAATCACTTTGTAAATTTAAGAGTTTATCAAGATAATCAAATATTCTTCGCACTTGCTATTCAATTTCAGGAAAATCATGCACTTAAATCATGGATTGAGACACAACTAATATCATGAACATGAATTCAAACTAATTCAAACATTAAAATCATAAATATACAATCTCTGTACTTCAAAAAAGAATTCTTGGACTTCATGGGTGGAAGGGACCCATGAATAAACATCTAACATATCTTAATTTGTGAGTTTCTTAGAGTTCTTGGTGAGATTGTTGGGATTGACCTTGATTTCTTGAACTAGGGTTTTTCCCTCTTAAGAGAGAATAATTTTGTTCTTGAGAGAAAGTGAGGAAAAGTGACATAATAGGGTATTAAAGGCATAATTTCATGTTTAAAGGTTGATCTGTGTCATGGGAAAAGTCTAAGTTTCCCTTGGGATTTAAAATCCCGTAAATGGAATGCATATTAAAGCCTCACTGCGATGCAGTAACTGGGTCATTGCTATATCCACCACGGTGTGGTGGAATGGCGGTCACTCATTGGTTTGTGACAATTATTGATTAGAGCCTCACTGCGACGCGGGTCAATCATGGTGAGCTACTAGAATTTGACAAATGCCAAAATAGCCTTCAACGTGACGCGATGGAGGGCTCATCGTGATACTCACCTCAATGTGGCCTAATTTTGGTGAGCCACTGTTTTAACATAAACTTGTCCTAATATTTAACTGAACTTTTCTAAGTCGGAGACCCCTTATCAAGCTTTAACGGACTGAGCTAAGCTTAGGATTTTGCAGGGTCTTACAAAAGACCATTCAAACTCTAGAAGATATGTTAATAGCATGCGTTGTGGATTTTAAAGGTAGTTGTGATGACCACTTTCCTTTGATTGAATTCGCATATAATAATAGCTATCATTCCAATATTCAGATGGCTCCGTTTGAGGCTCTTTATGGTAGGAGATGTAGATCTCCAATTGGTTGGTTTGAGGTAGGTGAGGCCGCAGTAGTAGGGCCCAATCTCGTGTTTGATGCCTTAAAAAGGTTCAGTTGATTAGGGAAAGGCTTAGGGCAACCCAAAGCCGACAGAAATCATATGTAGATGTGAGGAGAAAAGATCTCAAGTTTGAGATCGGTGATTTTGTGTTCTTGAAAATCTCTTCCATGAAAAGGGTGAAGAGGTTTGTAAAGATGGGAAAACTCAATCCCCGATATGTCGGTCCTTACAGAATTCTCAGCTATTTCGGAAAGGTAGCATACGAGCTTGAGTTGCCTTCATATCTAGTTTTAGTACACCTTGTGTTCCACGTCTCCTTGATAAAGAAATGCATTAGTTACCCAACATTCATAGTTCCCTCAGAGGATGTAGACATTCAGAATGATCTCTCTTTCGAAGAGGGTCCAGTCCAAATCCGTGATCGTCAGATTTGCAGATTGAGGAACAAAAAAGTTTCCTTGGTCAAAGTTCTTTTGTGGAATCAGACCGTCGAGGGTGCTACTTAGGAAGCAGAAGCAGATATGCAGACCCAGTATCCTAACCTCTTCTCCACAAACTCAATTTTATCTTGAGGTAACAGTCATCCTTAGCTTTGCTCAGTTTCATATTCAGTTACAGCTACAAACTTGGTATCCATTTCCGTTGCATATTCAGTCATGCATTCATGAATCAGTTCAGTCATGTACTCATGCATCAGATATGCATGTTCAGTATGAAAACTCAGCTTATCAGTGATTTCAGTCATGCAATTATATTTCAGGTGTGCATGTTCCGTGTGTAAACTCAGTCTATCAGTACTTCTCAGCTTAATCAGTTTCATTCGAGGATGAATGTTTTCAAGGGGGAGACATTGTAATACCCCGTATTTCCATAGCTTAATTCAACTCTCAGTACATGAGTAATCCTATATAAAAATTTTAAAATTGTCACACCCTTTTTTTAACTCAAAAAGATTCGATTTTAAGTTTGAAAGACTTTTTATTATTAAAGTGACAAAAGATGAAAATTTGTTTGGAAAAAGGAATCATGTTGTTTTAATTAAATTCAGAGCCACCACTTGACATAAATCTGGTGTGCCAAGTCACCTTTGGAAATCTTTTTTTCAAAAATAATTTGACTCTTTAAAAGTGATTTACGAGTAGAGATTTTGGTAAAGGAATTTTGTTGATCGAGGGGAAGGTGTTAGTCACCCCTCGATCCCGTTGTTTGAACACGATCTCTTTGTGGAGTATATCGTCTAATTCAACACTAAGAGTGTATAAACCACATAAAACACACTAAAATCAGACAAACAAACACAATCAAAACAAATCCCAAAAAATATAATGTCCAGTCCAATTATACAGTCCAAAATAGAAAAATGCAAAAAAATATAAATTCTATTCTAAACTAGTCTTAGACTAATCTCCACCCGATGCCTTGAGCCTTCATCACGAACGTCCTCCGGGTATAAAATACTTCGGGCATTCCCCGGCCAAATGATACATGATCCAAAAGCGAGAAAAAGAGAATCATTTCAATAAAATATTCCACACACCCAATAATCCACAAGTTCTCAATTTGCCTATCCGAGCCTACTGTTTTCCTACCCCGCTATTATGATACTATTGAGGAATTGATAATTATATACGAAGGTAATAAAAATAGTGACAATTAATTTGTATTCCTCCTTTATCAAATATTCAATTCCCACCACGAATCAATTCTCAACCAATGATTAACACATACTTCGATTATTAATTCAAGTTTTCAATGTTCAAATCCATTATTAACCAATACACAACATCAACCAATGCACAACCAAGATTCAAACATACCAAACACACCAATCATTCATGATTACATAAAATTAAAGGGAGATAAGATAGAATTGGACCTCAATGTTACTTTTATTCAATTAACATGAATTGATTTCAACAGTGACGGGAGTCTCGAGAACCAATGAACCTTGAACAGACTCGAATCACTAACCCGATAAATCAAACTTGAACGACTAACTCCATGACCAATTAATCTCAATAAAGCTCGAAACTCATGGAAAATAATCAGATTAGAAGCTCACTGATGACCATTATACACCCTCCAGTGAAATTTGAGTGTAAAAGGGCGATGGGAAGGAGCTGGTTTGGTTGTGGTTCCACCAAAAAAGTCGTTTTCGGTGCAAATTCCATCAAAATTGATTGAAATGGGTTGGATTAAATAGATGGGTCGCTAGAATATTGATGAAGCTTCTATTTTGGTGACAACATCACCGAAAAAAGATATTTCCCCCCTCTATTAACTATTTCTATTTTTCCTTCCTATCTCTCAATTTCTCACTCTCAATCTTTTATTTCCGTCTTACCATCACTCTTTTTCCTCTATATATGTCGATCTCTGAATATGTGTGTATGAGCTATGTGCGAGTGATTAATAAAAATAGAGCCTCGCTTTGATTTTTTGATGGTATTTTCCTTCACCGATGTTGTGTGGGTTTTTATGTTTTGTAAGGCAAATGTTATGAGGGTCTATAGAATTGAGGTGTGTGCATACTGTGTATTGTGAGGATAAGTGATGGTCTTTGTGTGCGAAGAAGAAGATAAATCAAGGAAGAAGAGTGTGTGTATATGCACTGTCTCTTTCTCTCCGCTCTGAGAGTATCTGCCTACCCCCCTGAATTTTGTGCATGTGTAGTCCCTATGTAATACCCAAATCAAAATGTATATGTATGCTGCCTATGGAATTGTGTTTTCTGTATGAATTGGAAAAAAATGGATGATTCAAGGTGGGGCCCTACTTTGTCCTTTTGTCTATTTGTTAACAAAGTGGAATAAAATATGAGGGGTAGGGGGGTTGAGGTAGGGTTGAGGTGTCTTAATTTGATGGATAGAGGTTTTTAATTTTTTATTAAAAGAATCTTGAGGATTAGGTTGGTTAGGGATTTGTTATTTTTTGTATTTTTGTGGGGTATAATCAAATGGGTGAGGGTGTATGATTATGTGAGATAAAAAATGTATGAATTGGGTTTTAGGAGGGACAAAATTAAGTGTCTACATCATGCCCCTTTTTGGGTGTAAACACGAAGTGTATTCAGACAAAAAAGTAGACAACGAGATCAAATTTTGACCCAACCATTATTCAAGAAAAGAAACAGAAGGAAGAAAGACAATTGGGTCTTGACTTAGGACATCCTACCTACTCAAGTTATAAGGGAATCAAGTCATAGGTATATCAGAGGGTTGGAAGGAGAGGGACTATACCAAGTTGGAGAGTCGAGTGAGGCCCTGTCGAGGTTCCAATCCTCGGCTCTATCATTACATCAAAATAAAAATTACAATTTTAAACATAAATAAAATTACAAAAATCCTATCTATGTAGCTTATTTTGGACTCTTGACTTGAGTTTAATCAACCTATTCTTTAGACGGGCTCCTGACTTGCAATTTCTTCACTCTGTTCTCCAGGAGGGCTCCTGACTTGCAATTTCTTCAACTTGTTGCTTGGTTGTTAATTTTTTCACCCTGTTCTTCAGGAGGGTTCCTGACTTGCTATTTTTCAATCTGTTGACTTTCAATTTCGTCACCTTGTTGCTTGACTTTCAACTTCTTCACCATGTTGCTTGACTTTTCATTTATTCGCCCTGTTCTTCAGGCGGGCTCTTGAAATCACAACTAGAAAGAAAATTATTCCAAACAAAGATCATGATAAAGAGAGATTCCATTTTCCAGAAAAGTAAAGTTTCAAACAACAGGAATTAAATTTTTTTCCCCAGTTTATCATTAGAGGACTTTTTTTGGAAGTCACATCATAACTACTTGATAAAAAACGAACAAAGAAATGCATCTTCTATGGGTTAATTGGAATGATTTGACTAGGAAGTGTATTTTTTAGGAGTCAAAGAAAATTACTCGACTAGAAAGTACATCTTAAGGAATTAAGGGGAATGACTCAACTAAAAGGTACGTCTTCTAGGAATCAGGAGAGTGACTCAATTAAAAGGTATGTCTTATAGGAATCCAGGATAATGACTCGACTAAAGGGTACGTATTACAGGAATCAAGGGGAATGACTTGACTAAAAGATACGTCTTATTCGAATCAAGGGGAATGACTCGACTAAAAAGTACGTATTATAGAAATCAAGGGGGAATGACTTGAATAAAAGGTACATCTTATAGGAATCAAGGGGAGTGACTTAACAAAAAGGTACGTCTTATAGGAATCAAGGGCAATGACTCAACTAAAAGGTACGTCTAATAGGAATCAAGGGAAGTGCCTCGACTAATAAGTATGTCTTATAGGAATCCAGGCGAATGACTCGACTAAAGGGTACATTTTATAGGAATCAAGGGGATTGACTCAACTAAAAGGTACGTCTTATAGGAATCAAGGGGGAATGACTCGACAAAAAGGTACGTCTTATAGGAATCAAGGGGAATGACTCGAATAAAAGGTACGTATTCTAGGAATCAGGGGAGAATGACTCGACTAAAAGGTACATCTTATAGGAATCAAGGGGGAATGACTTGACTAAAAGGTACGTCTTATAGGAATCAAGGGAACGACTCGATTGAAAGGTACGTCTTCTATGAATCAAGGGGAATGACTTGACTAAAAGGTAAGTCTTCTAGGAATCAGGGGAGAATGACTCGACTAAAAGGTACGTCTTATAGGAATCAAGGGGGAATGACTCGACTAAAAGGTACGTCTTATAGGAATCAAGGGAATGACTTAACTAAAAGGTACGTCTTATAGGAATCAAGGGAATGACTCGACTAAAAGGTACATCTTTTAAGAGTCAAGGGGAATGACTCGACTAGAAGGTACGTTTTATTGAAGTGAATGTTTAATTTAAGAAGTGTATCACCTAGCAAATAAAAACTGAAATCCCTGGACAAGAAAATGTGTCTCCGAGGGATACAGGATAATGAATTTTTATCATGATTTGATTATCAATCCTGTGCAACAACATTGCTTCCTGAATTTGTAAAAGTGAGGCATTCCAGCCCTTGATATTTATGATCTGAAGTCTTTGCTTTAAAGGTAATATATTTCTTGTTTCATCAAAGAAAACATGTGAGTTTAAAACATGGTGGCTGGTTTGTGGCTTTAGCTTTTGCGGGGATCGCTCTTGCCCTCGTCACTTTTAACCTTGCTTCCAACCATTAGAATATATCATTGACTTGTTGATTCATTGACCCAAACTTAGATTATTAAGCGTGACTCTGAAAGAAATACAATATCTATGTTTTTCCATGTTTCTCAGATAAAATCATTTGAACCTTGGCATTTTCATGAGATATAGACTTGTCTGTTGACAAAACTTTCTGCGTGCCTCATTTCGGCTCACAATCATGTCTCTTTTATGTGCTGGCTTTTGTCTTGACTTGTGCAATTGAAGAAGCTGGTAGCCAGTTTTTAAATCTTTTCTCACTTGTTTTGACATGAAATTGACTCAAAGACACGAGAAAAATGACAATGATTTTTTTATTTGGATAACTGACTCAAAAGAAAAAATAAAAAGAAGAAAGAAAAGACAATTAATGTACCCATTTTAAACAAAGAAACTGAAAATTTATCTAAAAATGAAAGCCAACTCTAATGATTATGCCATGCATTTTAGATTAAGCTGCCTGATCTTTTCATCCAAACTTTCTATCAATTGTTCTTGAGTTAATGGCCCTGAGACTGAGTTACTTCCTTAGGCCAATTGCATTCGGAGAGCTCATTCGGCTAGTGGTGCCTTGAAGGGTTTTTGCCAACAGGCCTTTCTCATTTTCTTTTTCTCATCTCACCATTGCCTTATGGTGTCTGTAAGGGTTTTTCACTAATGAGACTCTCTTATTTGCATTTCTGTCAACTCACAGTAGTCTTACAGTGCCTGTGAGAGTTTTTATCGATAAGACTCTCTCATTTTTCTCTCTCGACTTACCATTGCCTTACGGTACCCATGAGGGTTTTTACCAATAAGACTCTCTCATTTTTATTTTTCTCTTGATTCCTCATGCTGAGGAAGACAAGTAGTTCCCAAAATGCGTCATCATATCCATTTCACGCTCAGCCTTAACATTCTCAAAGATTGGTTGAAGGTATTTCTTTGGTTGTAACTTGACTTTTGGACAAGGTTAGAAAGAAAGAATGACATGAGTCCCAAACGACACTTCAAGTGGGGTAGAACTTATAACTTTTGGAATCGACTCAAACAATGAGCATTAACTCATGCCCCAGTTTTTTGATTGGGCAATTCTAAATTATTTATTTGGTTAGAATGAGCCCAGAGTAGGGCAGCCTATGTATCTCACCCCCGAGAGAAGAGAATCAGGTCACGCATAGTTCTGATAGCTCGCTCTTTTACTTGATTCTCATTTCTTTTTTTGACTCTTTTTCTCTTTGGGATTTTCTTCTGACTCTATTTTTTTACACTCTTTCTCTTTTCATTCTTTTTTGGATATATTTTTTTCTCTCTTCTTTTTTTGAAACTTTTCTGACTCTATTCTTTTGATCGATACTTTTCTTTTGCTCGACACTTTTCTTTTGAGCTTTGCTGACTCTATCTTGATTCTAAAAAAGGTATGTAAAAGAAAATAAAACTAAGGCTCAAATGAGATAAACAAAGAATGACCCAATGTTTGGATATCAGAATGAAATGCCTTCGTCATATCCATCCTTGAAAATGCAAGTACATATCATGAAATATGAAAAGAAAAATGAAGATCATTTATGACAATTTAACAACACTAACTTTAACTGAGCATGTGTGCCACTTCTTCTTCTACACTTGCCAAACATACAACTCCATCTTTGTTGTACATCCCTCACATCGAATGATCTATGCTTTTGTGGAGATGATTATCCTCTTGCTTCTCTTTATATAGGGATAATGCATCCATTATTTTACCTAATTGGGATATGTCTTTCGATTAATGACCAAGTTGTTCTTGTGAATATCAAAATAATTGCCTTAATTTCAAAGAAGGCTTCAACTTGTCACTAAATGTCTCGACACTCTACCAATTTTCTCAAATGCTTTTTCTAACCTTAGCCCTCTTATTCAATGTTTCGTGGTTAAATTGGATTTGATGATCCAGCTGAAAATTTTGTACGCATGTCATAACACTAGAATCAACATAAAATGTACTGTATAAAGAAAACAAACAACACATATTTAAAACACAAGGGGAAAGGGACACTTCATTTAGTTGAAATAAAAGATAGAAGGGTTTGAACATAAACGACAAAGGGACAAAACAAGATAGATCTTAAACTACAACCCTGAAATAATTTGAAAAACAGAAAACAAAACAAAACCAACTACAAGACATCTTCCTAGTAGGGACAGGGGTGACTTCTCAATTGCTCAGCCTGACAACTTAGCCACTGGTTTACATATCAACATGACTAGAGCTTCCACCACTATCAGACACATTCTCTTCAACAAATAAGTTGTGGATCCCCATTCTTAACTTTCTACCTCCCGTATATTTTGCAGTACCACGTGCTGGTGAAGAACTCTATGAGACGGTTGAGGGGCTAATGTTTTGCACCACAATCAATTTTCTTGAATTATCTTCTCTATCTTTCTTTTCAAAATATGACAAACTTCAGTACTGTGACCTTGCATATTGGAATGATAAGCACATCATACATTAGGATCAATATTTTTTTACTGTGGATTGGGAGTATACCCAGGGATAAGAGTAAGCATTCCCCATTGTCCCAATGTCTGGAATAAATTGGTATAGGAATCACCGATTGGCGTGAAATTATCCCTTGCTTTTCTCCTCTGTTAACTCTGGCCTCGGAAGAAAATTGGATTTAGAGGTTCCTTGGTAAATTTGTGGGGGTCGAGGACGACGTTAAGGTATCGGGGCATGCCATTGTGGATAGGTAGATGGATTAGGATATGACTGTGCATTTTTCAAAGTATATGGAGGAAGTAGAATGGGATTTCTTGGATTTTGGAGAATGGAACCTTGTTGCAAGTGGTTATGTGGATCTAATATGTAAGCTCGGGATTGAGGCTGACAGTATGGGTGGGTTAGGCCTCTCAAACTCTTATTTGGCCCTGAAATGACAATAGGTGCATTTTCCTTCTTCTTTCCTTCAGTTTCCCTTGATTGATTGCAATATCGTCCCAAATGTTTCACAGAATCCTTCTGTCTATTAGACTCCCCAAATTTTAATGTCTTAAAGATTGGAGAAAGGTTAACACTTGAAAATATGCCTCAATTTTTATATGAAGCATCTTCATAGCCCACAAGCCCCAGGGAACTTTTCATATTATTTTCTACACTCTTCACTATCCCAAACATTTTCTCTGGCTCTTCTGGCATACTGGGCTTCTTAGTAAGAAATTTTAGCCATCTACTTAACTTAACTAAAGGATTAAGAGTATAGCAATGATCATCACGAGTATTGAACATGGATTCACTAGTGGACTGGGAAAGCATAATCATTGGATTGATAGCCAAAGTGGAATCCTTAGTAGAAGTTTGAGCAATAAAAACACAGATGGTATGTGGTGTTGTGAATGTGGTAGGCTTATACTGAGGAGCTAAAGAAAAAATGGTGAAAATGTTGAAGTGAATTTGACGTGGAATGGATTCTGAGGCATGTTGTGGTGCATCAACAACAGTAGAAAACTGACTTTGGGATTTGGATGGAAGACTCGGGTCAATAGTGGGGAATGGAGGAGGAGGCAGCCCACTAGTCCAAGATCGATACATTTCCATCATTTGTTGTCTTAGTCTCAAATTCTCTTCCTTTAAACTCTCATTTTCCTGACTCTTTGTTTGATCCTTGAGGTCACTCTCTATATCCTTGTTGGACTTAGCTAACTCTTCTATGGATTTGGTGTGATGTGGAGGACCAACAAGAATGCCACAAACCAACCACCTTAAACTAACTGAACAAGAGATAACCAATGTGTTAGAGTTCAACACTTTTCAAAACCTTTTTTTCCTTTTTTTTTAAAAGATCGCTGAACCCAAGAAGGGCGCTACTATCTTACTCCCGAAAGAAGAGAATCAGGTGTGCGTAGTTCGTAAAGTTTGGCCACAAAAGGGCCAATAAAACTCTCTTTTTTTTTTTTTCTTGAAACTTTAAGAAGAAAAGAAAAAAATAAATTATCTAAAGAATTGACGAAACATCTTTTTTGCATTTTCAGTTTTAACATCCCTGTACAAAATGAAATCTATGATTACCAAAGAAAAATCTTTTTGGATTTTCAATTTTGAATTTCATACGAAAATGAAACTTGAAATTATTAAGGGAAAATCTTTTTGTGGTTTTCTTTAAGAGATGTATATGACACCTACTCGAATAAAGAGTAAAGAAAATCTGTTTTTGAATTTTTAAATAAGATCCCCGAACCCATAATAGGCTGCCTACGTATCTCACTCCCGAGAGAGGAGAATCAGAGGTGCGTAGTTCGTCCAGATTGGACAATTAAAGATTAACTAACAGATTGACCCTAACTTAAGAGACACGACCAAAAACAGACGATGAACAACGTCAAGAAAAATCTTTTTGGTATTTTCATTATATGAAATGTACAAAACTTCTACCATCTTTTTTTAATTTTCCGTTTATAAAAAGCTTCTATTGACAATTTTTTTTTTTTGGAGTTTTCGGATTATGAATGCTTACTAAAGAAATAAAAAAAAAATTCATGTTTTGTTTTCAACAAATGAGTGCAAAAGGTACAAATAAAAATCTTTTTTGAATTTTTGTTAATTTGAGAAGATAAATCCAAAAGATGAAAAAAAAAAATTAAATTTTTGAGTTGTGAAGAAAAAAAGCCATAAAAAAATCTACAAAAAAACTACGAAACTCTTTTTTTGATTCATCTTTTTCTTCTTCTTTTTTTCTTTTTTTTCCTTTTTTAACTCAAAAAGATTTTTATTTTAAAGTTTGAAAGGATTTTTATTATTAAAGTGACAAAAGATGAAAATTTGTTTCAAAAAAGGATTCATGTTGTTTTAATTAAATTCAGAGTCGCCACTTGACATAAATCTGGTGTGCCAAGTCACCTTTGGAAATTCTTTTTCAAAAATGATTTGACTCTTTAAAATTGGTTTACAAGAAGAGATTTCGATTAAGGAATTTTGTTGACCGAGGTGAAGGTGTTAGGCACCCCTCGATCCCGTGGTTTGACCATGGTCGATTTGTAGAGTATATCAGCTAATTTGATACTAAGAGTGTGTAAACCGCATAAAACACACAACAATCAAACAAACAAACACAACCAAAACAAATCCCAAAAAATATAATGTCCAGTCCAATTATAACGTCCAAAATAGAAAAATGTGAAAAGATATAAATCCTATTCTAAACTAGTCCTAGACTAAGCTCCACCCGATGCCTCGGGCCTTCGTCACAAACGTCCTCCAGGTATAAAATACTTTGGGGCATTCCACGAAGAATAAGCACAAATATCTCGAGGTATTCCCCGGACAAATGATACATGATCCAAAAGTGAGAAAAAGAGAATCTTTTCAACAAAATATTTCATACACCCAACAATCCACAAGTTCTCAATTTGCCTATCCGAGCCTACTGTTTGCTTACCCCTCTATCATGATGCTATCGAGGAATTGATAATTATACACGAAGGTAGTAATAACAGTGACAACTAATTTGTATTCTTCCTTTATCAAATATTCAATTCCCACCCCGAATCCATTCTCAACCAACGATTAACACATGCTTCGATTATCAATTTAAGTTTTCAACGTTTAAATCCAACATCAACCAATACACAACCAAGATTAAAATATACCAAACACATAAATCATTCATGATTACGTAAAATTAAAGGGATATTGTTACTTTTATTCAATCAACTTGAATCGATTTCAACAGCGACAAGAGTCTCAGGAACCAATGAACCTCGAACAGACTCGAATCTCTAACCCGACGGATAAAACTTGAACGACTAACTCTACGAATAATTAATCCAAATAAAGCTCAAAAATCACCAAAACTAACTAGATTAGAATCTCACCGATGACCATTATATACCTTCTAGTGAAATTTGAGCGTAAAAGGGTGACGGGAAGGAGCTGGTTTGGTTGTGGTTCCACCAGAGATGTCGTTTCCAGCACGAATTCTGTCAAAATCGATTGATATGGGTTGGATTTAATTGATGGGTCACCAGAATATTGATGATGCTTCTATTTTGGTGGCAACGTCACTGAAAAATCCATTTTCCCCCTCCTCTATTAACTATGTCTGTTTCTTCTCCCTATCTCTCAATTTCTCACTCTTAATATCTTCTCTCCAGATCACCATCTCTCTTTTTTCTCTCTATGTTTCGCTATCTAAATATGTGTGTGTGAGCTATGTGTGAGTGATTCACAAAAAAAAAAACTCTCTCTCTCTAATTTTCTGATGGTATTTCCCTTCTCTGATGTTGTGTGGGTTTTTATGTTTTATGTGGTAAATATTATGAGGTTCTGTTGAATTGAGGTATGTGTGTACTGTGTATTGTGAGGATAAGTGATGGTCTATGTGTGCGAAGAAGAAGAGAAATCAAGGAAGAAGAGTATGTGTATATGCACTATCTCTTTCTCTCTGCCTTGAGAGTATCTGCCTATCCCCCTGAATTTTGTCCATGTGTAGTCCCTATGTAATCCCCAATTCAGTATGTGTATATGTATGTTGCCTATGGAATTGTGTTCTCTGTATGAATTATAAAAAAATAGAAGATTCACGGTGGGGCCCTATGTTTTTTTGTCCTTTTGTCTGTTTGTTAACAAAGTGGAATAAAATATAAGGGGTAGAGGGGTTGAGGTAGGGGTGAGGTTTCTTAATTTGATGGGTAGAGGTTGTTAATTTGTTGTTAAAATAATCTTGAGGATTAGGTTGGTTAGGGATATGTTATTTTGTATTTTTGTGGGGTATAATCACATAGGTGAGGGTGTATGATAACGTGAGGTAAAAAATGGATGAATTGAGTTTTGGGAGGGACAAAATTAGGTGTCTACAAAAATGCTCAGAATTTTTTAGTTTAGAGTTTACCATTGCGTAAGAAATTCAGCTAGCTTTCCAACGATATAGAATTTGCCCAAATCTGATACCTCGGTGAAGAGTTATAGCCATTTTTGTAAAACAGTGTACCATCTGGTACCTCACCGCCTCGCGGAGAGGGTGCAAATGGCAATTGTCAAAATACAGTAAGCCATCACGATCCCACCGCATCGCGCCAATGCCCAGTTTCCCAATTGTCATTTTCAGTATGACTCCACGATCATGGCACGTCGCGCCAAGGGTTAAATTCGCTTACAGTGGGGTACCGCAACTTTACCGCATTGCGCCAAGCTTCCAGTTCCCTGTGGTCCAGTTTCCAGTGAGCTGGTGCAATTTCACCGCGTCGCGCCAGCTTACAAAATCGGGATTTTCAGTCAGTTCTGAGTTTTAATTCTGAGGGAATTAAAGTTTTTTTCCCTCACCCCAGTCAGCCTAAACACATAATTAAGCCCTAAAAGAGAATTAATTGCTCATTAATTCATTACTTACTCTAGAAATAAATCATTCTCTCTCAAAGAAAAAATCCTAACTTCAAGAAATCAAGAACAAACTCAGAAATTCCTCTAAGAACCTTCAAGAACTTTTCTTCTCAGGTATGTTAGGTGTTCATCTATGGGTTCCTTTTACCTACAGAGTCCACGAATCCATTTTTAAAACTGCAAGATTATTGATTCATGATTTACATGCTTGAAATTGGATTGTATTCATGTTCATGACATTAATTGAGTTTCAATCCATGATTAATAGTAGATCCCATGAAATTGAAATAGCATGTATATTAAATTGTGTAATTCCCATGTTATAATCCTTAAATTAGAAAGTTTGGGTGTTGTAGGTACAAAGTTTACATGTTGTCCATGATTATATGCATTAAGTTGTTCTCCCCATGTGTTTGATGGAATGTCCATGTGAAATAAATGGAGAAATCATGACATGCTAGAATATATACAAGCTTATCCCCTACAAGTGTTTGATAAAATATCTCTATGATTGAATTATGAACAAATGGACCTTGTTATGCTTTTTAATATCATGCTATACTTTATTTTTCATGCTATCGAGTCCTGAGGGTATCTAATACCCAAAAATCTAGTTGTTTACCTAGAGCTACAGTAGTTACAGAATAGTCTCAGTCATGTCACGAAACAGTAGTACCCAGTCAGTTACAGAACTCAGTGAACTCAGTCCAGTTCAGTCAGTCTACACGATCAGTAACTGATAAAAGAATAATCACAAAAATGATCTTATGTGGGTGTGCATTGAAATCATCCTAGTTTGTATGCAAGATAAGCACAATTAATTGCTTAATACACACTAAAACAGACCATTATTCTACACTAGAGGGGAGCCTATCTCTTAAGGGTATAAGGGACATTTTGTCTTCCATTTGCAATGTAATATATAAGGAACACTCTAGGGGTTCTTTAGTTAGTTAATTGATGATGTTGTAAGTCTTAATACATTGGAAAACACAAGTCCTCTCTTCTCTTTGGAGGCAAAACCGAAACTAGTATACATTAATAGGGTGGATTCTCTTTTATTGTTGTTTGCTTGGAAACATTGATGCTTGGGAGGTGGATTTCAATTTTGTGTCTTTGTAAGAGATAGTTTTATTATTGTGTATAGTTTTAAGGGTCCAAGATTTACCATTCTTGGGTTCTTAACATTATACCTTTATGTGGTCTATCTATCTATCCCTTTACTTTCTTGTAATCGTGTTTAGTGTTTGCATTGTAATTTTGTGTTCTTATTTCTATTGTTAAATCCAAATCTTGTGTCTTTGTGTTCATATTGTTCTTTGTGTATTGTTTCTATTTTGGTGCGAAATACACCTTGTTCATCTTGTATTCTTGTTGTATTTGTGAATCCGAGAGAGGTCTCCAATATATCCAAATATCTTAGTGTTTTTGGACTATTTTGAATGTCTTTGGACTATTTAGATCCAATTTTGTGTCTTCCTAGTTTTTCTTGTATCATTTGGTATCAAATCTATCTTTGGCTTTGTTCTTACAATACCAATCTTGGGCTTTCTTTCTTAGAAAAAAAAAAGACGTGTTCTTGAGCTTGATATCTTGGCCAAGAAGTTGAACTTGTTATTGTTGTATCTTGGCCGAATATTGTGTGTCTAGGTCTAGGATTTATTTTTCTTATGTTTTTGTTTCAAGTGTTAGTATTCTTGTCCATTAACATTTTGAGTCGATCTAGATTTGAGCTTTAAAAATTGATGTTGTTGTGAACAAAGCCATGGCCGTGTGTTGAAGTTGTTGTTCTTGGACGTATGTACTTGTTGTTATAGTCTTGTTTGGACATTTTTGGTGTTGTTGTTGCTCTTGATAAAGTTGTTGTTGAGTTCTTGGCATTTATCACAACCTTTACCCTTGCTAAAATCGAAATACAACACCAAAAAAGAACCCTGGTCGTGTGTTGACATTAAAATTGGCCGTGATGCGTGTTGATGTTGGTTATGGGGTAGAAATTGTTTTTGTGTTGTTGATGTATTCTTGAAGGTTGTTGTGGTGTTCATCTTGTTCTTCATCTCATCTTACAACTTAAGACAACCAAAAGTGTAATATAGATTCAAAAAGGTGAACCTACAAGTTGTAAAGTTGTTTGTGAGAAGACTGGAGGCATCACTTCCTTAACTTGACATCTAATTTTCAGCCACTTTTCTTGTCTCAAGGGACCTTGTTTTGTGGGAATTGTACAAAGTCAAGTCTTGCCTTTTGAATATTAGATTTAAAGGAGATTCAAGACATATATTTTCCCTCCAAAACTAATTGTTTCCATTACATAGTAACTAAAGTTTGTAAACTTCAACTAGTGACTAATTGTGGGGCCACGACCAATGGTATGCTGCCACGTCACCTAAGTTACTGTTCACACAAAAAAATTAAGCTCAAAATTTGATCTTCTAGTTTTGTTTTGTTGATTCCAATACTAATTTACAAGCTAGTGACCATTTACTAGATTGTAAATTAGTTTTGAACCCTTTCTTCATGTTAACTTTTCTTTGTGCGTTTTAATTTCTTTGAGTCATTGTAATACGTCCTTGTGTGTTTTCCTTGCTCTTTGGAGTAATTGTAAATGTTGGATTCACCTCTCAACACCGCTCAGAGTACAAGCAAGCGTACAACACTTGTGAGATTGAGAGTGAGGGATCCGAGAGACACGAAATAAAAAAGAGAGAGTGAGAATATTTTGTACAACTAACGTATTTTCTGTTTTGTAGGTAACTCCTTTACGATAATGGACACCGTTTTGGACCACCTTAATGTTATTGCCCGAGAAATAGCTAAGGCGAATTCGGGTCTTGACAAATTGGGCTTGGATATGTCTACTATACTTGAGAGGTTGGATCGAGTGTAGAGTCGAAGGAATTCTCGTGATTCTACTTCCGAAGATTTACCTCAAACAATCAATCCTCCAAGTCTACCACCAAATAACATAGACATAATCCAAGCCATCAAATGTCCTCCAACCTGAGACCTATATAGGTCAATCCCTCCTCCATTCGATCAAGTCCAACAAAAAGGACTTGGAAGCCAATCTCTCCTATACAAGCTCCATAACTAAAGCTCCACTTTACCAAATCAATCCTCTCAACCAAAACTCCATTTTACCAAAGATGACATATCCACATAGAGGAGAATGGTAGAAGGGAACATGACGGATATAAAGTCTACGATGATGCTTGTGATAGTTGGAGAATTATTTTGGATGAGATTGAAGACAAGGCTCAAGATGGAGAGGAAGCCAAAGTTCAAAATAAAGATGTTGTTCAAGACTTGTGTTAATGTGCTCTTGGGTTCCTCATGATTTTGTGGACTGTTTTTATGCCATCTCATGTTTTACGGGCTTTTTTGAGTGGTTTCTTTTGAAGTGGCCGATTGAACGAGGTAAAATCATGAATTTGTGGGCAAATTCCACTCAAGATGGAGAGGATGATACAAGAATAATCACGGAAATAAACTTATGTGGGTGTGCATTGAAATCGTCCAAGTGTCTGTGCAAGATAAGTGCAATTAAGTTCTTAATACACACCAAAACAGTCCACTATTCTACACTAGAGGGGAGCCTATCTCTTAAGGGTATAAGGGATATTTTGTCTGCCATTTGCAATGTAATATATAAGGTACACTCTAGGGTTTCTTTAGTTAGTTTATTGATGATGTTGTAAGTCTTAAGACATTGGAAAACACAAGTCCTCTCTTCTCTTTGAAGGTAAAATCAAAACTAGGATACAACAATAGGGTGGATTCTCTTTTGTTGTTGTTTCCTTGAAAACGTTGATGCTTGGGTTTATTGTTGTGTATAGTGTTAAGGGTCCAAAAATTACCATTCTTGGGTTCTTAACATTATATCTTCACGTGGTCTATCTTTCTATCCCTTTACTTTCTTGTAATCGTGTTTAGTGTTTGCGTTGTAATCTTGTGTTCTTGTTGTTATTGTTAAATCTGAATCTTATGCCTTTGTTTTCATCTTGTTCTTCACGTATTGTTGTTGTTTTGGTGTGAAATACATCTTGTTCATCTTGTATTCTTGTTATATTTGTGAATCCGAGAGAGGTCTCTAATCGGTCCAAGGATCTTAGTGATTTGTGGACTGTTTTGGAGTGTGTTTGAACTGTTTTGATCCAATTTTGTGTCTTTCAAGTTTTTCTTGTATCAGTAATAGTTCAGTCAAATCCAGTACAGTCTAGTAATCAGTTCATGGTCTATTCAGTTGGGAGTAGGATTCAGGATCGAGTGAACTAAGGATGAGGGCTCACCTTCCAGTAGAGGGTGTGATCCTTAGAAGCTGTCCTTGCATTTAAGAACTACGTAGCCAGCATAAGTTGAGACATCAACCTGCCCGTTGAGGGTTGATGAGGTGTTTTAACCTACCAGTTAAGGGTACCACCGTTCTTATTAGAGTACCTGCCAGATGAGGGTAACTCTTCACCTTATCTTTACCCGTGGTAGGGTACTGATACCTTTCCAACTGGGGTTACAGATTGGACCCCAGTTATCTTGTTTGGGGCATGTCGGTAAGATGACTACCTCCCACAGTCTCTGTTTTAGTCTCAGTATAGAACTCAGTTCAGTTCTACAGAATCAGGACTATCAGATATAGTCACTCAACTATCAGTAATTTAGTTATTAGTAACTTCAGATATCAGTTACTCAGTTATCAAAACTCAGTACTCAGCTTCAGTAAAAGCTCAGATACAGTATACACGTATATGCACAATATTGCATACTCAGTATTTTACAGTAGTTCCAGTTAACCATGTACTCTTATTCAGTTACTTCATATCATTCAGTCAGTTACTGTTCATGTATATGAACCCTTGCATACAGCCTTACCTCATCTAGAATACCAGTACATTCCACATATTGACGCATACTCTTTCTTTGCGCTATGATGTCTCATATCATAGGTTCGGGCGCTCAGGTTCCTGACCACTCTTAGATAGATTCAGTCAGCAGTATCAGATTTAGTAGTGAGTCCTCATCTATCGAGGATATTCTTTTATTTCATTATTACAGTAGATTCGGTATTTCAGTAGTCGGAGTTAGTTGGGGGCTTGTCCCATCAACTCCACTTTTAGACAGTTCAGTTAGAGGCTTTTCAGACTAGACTAGTTCAGACAGTATTTCAGATTTTAGATATTTTATCAAATATTATTATAGTTGTTATTCTTTATCAATATTCAGATTATGAACCTTATGTCATTTCAACCTATTTTTCACATTATTTCAGTATTATTATTTAGTGCTATAGCAAGTACCAATCATGGGTTAGCTTATGGTCCTTTGAGGTCGTAAGCACCGTGTGGCATCCGGGGTGCAGACTCGGGGTGTTATAATGTGTCATGTCACGACAGTTCAAATCTTTTATGAGTGCAGTTAGTGGTACTAACCTATGAAGGAGAACCGGGTCCCTCTTATGAACTTTGATATGCATACTTTGAGCTGCTTAGATAATCTTCACCTCTTATTTCTCCCATTTTTACATAAGTACATTCCTATAACGGTATAAAGTTGCGTTAGACATAGTCAATAAAATCTTTACCTGGACTGCAGTCTGATCATAGCCACTGGAGGATGATTTAGATGAAGGAGATGATTCTTTCCAAATTGTTCCATACTTAGTGCATTTGATCAATTCTTACTTTCCTTCTGTTGTTCAATTTTTTTTATCATGCGTGTACACATCTCTTGCTTGATGAAGAACTTAGTTTCCTTGCACTCCTCCCAAGAGTCACGTCTTATTATCTGCAAACTACAACTTAGTTAACTTTAGGAACCAGGTCCTTTGATGTCAACTTTTATAGGAAAGAGGAGTTGGAACGTCCTATGTTCTTGAGCCTTAAATCAACATCAGCATCTAGGCCATTTCATTTTCTTTGACACATATCATTTCTTTCCCTTTTTATCAAGAGAGACACTTCCCCTTGATATACCTTGAGTGAGAGAAAATATATCGTAGATCAATTTGTGTGTTTCTTACAGCCATTATTGATGAGCATGTATTAACTAGTTTCTCTCACTCTTCCCTCCTTAAAAGGCCATTTGATGGGTTTGGGAACCCATTTTAACTTGGGTTCCCAAAAGAAAGACAAAGAAAAGACTAGACTTTATTTTTTCCAAGTTGGCAACCTGATCTTTTTAGACTTAGGACCAGGTTCTCTTAAGTTCTCTTTTGTTTTAGTATTCTTTCTATACTTTTTAGCACCAGATACTCCATCAGGAAATGAAATTATTTTTCTAGATGCTGGAACAAGTCCTCTTGAGTTCCTTTGTGTCTCAATATATTTTTGAAACTTCTTCTTAGTCGAGATTCCATTGTTTGGCCTTATATTTTCAAAGTGAGCAGAGGTCTCTGGAGAGGCTATCCAACAAAGTTATTTTTCAAGTTCAACTTTGACTCGAACCAGGTCTCTCTCAAGTTTTTTATTCCTCTCTGATGAGGCTATGAGATCCAATTTGGATTTTTTGATTTGGCTTCAAGTTTAAACTGAAGGTCACTTCCATGTCCTTCCCTTTATGACCAGTTTGAGACACAATCTTCAATTTCTCATTCAGAGTGTTATTTTCATAAAATAAGAGACGAACCTTTTCTTATAGCTAAATTTTTTTTTTAGCCAATTGGATTTTTCATCTTCAACTTTAACATAAAGTTCATCAACCATTTGCTGAGTCAAATCAACAACTTTCTTCTTAAGATTTGCATTTTTAGCTTTGAGTTGAGTATTTCCAGTAAGGAGAGAGTCTGAGGGAACTGGTCCCTTACTA
Organism: Capsicum pubescens; assembly: GCA_030864215.1. NCBI lineage: Eukaryota > Viridiplantae > Streptophyta > Magnoliopsida > Solanales > Solanaceae > Capsicum > Capsicum pubescens. Next base: position 242,776,650 of record CM061549.1, on the reverse strand, counting down.
GTTCCCTATGAAGCTTGTGCTAATTGAGTCTTCAAAACTGTAATTTTAGAGTCTTTTTTAGCTATCAGGGTTGACATCTTCTCTATTTCAATGTTACTTTGTTCCTGGGTGGCAATAAAACTCGACATCATAGAACCAGCTAGAGAATCTTTTTCTTTAATCATACTATGATATTCATCATTTAAGATATTTTCAAGAACTCTCAATTCCTTTTTGGAGTAATCTTGTAGGTTCTGTTGGAGCAAATAAAGAGTCAAAAACTGAAGATTCATCCTCAAGCACCATCACAGAGGTCTCTGCTGCTCCATTTTTACTTTTTTTGCAATCATTAGGGACCATGCCCTTCTTTCTTGCTTTTTGTGGATTTTTATTGACGTAGTCCTTGTAATCAATCTTATAGAGAGGGCAGTCTTTGATGAAATGACCAGGCTTCTCATACTTATAACAACAGTCATTTCTATTTAGGCACTTGCTCATGTTCCCTTTTCTAGGAAAATCACCATTTTGTCTAAACGCCTTTTGAGATCTTCTAGTAGTTGACTGACCTTCTATAAGAGTTGGTGGAGCATCTATTTTAGCAGGACCTCTCCTAGGTGTCATTTTCTTAGGAGGAAACCGCTCTGATACCAATTGTTGACTTGTGTCCCTTCACAATGATACTAGGGACCAGGTCCCTTACCAATTTCTTCAGCTAATAATATAGAGGTTCTACATGAGTTCATCATAGTAATGCAAACCTGGTCGCTCACTAGGTTCAACGTTTAAGAACAAAAGTAAAGAAGACAATATGTTTTTTGTGGAATCCTCCAAGCTCAAGAGAGTAAAACCATGACCTACCACGTAGCATTTCTCAACCACTTCACTAAAACAAGAGCAACCTTTAGACAACAACCTCTTGCAACCTAGGAATTAAACTCTTAATCCCCCATCCTTACAACATCTCTATTGTTAGAACTCTTTACAATAGCTTTATTGTAAAGACAACCAAGGCTAACTCTAGCCCACAAAGATACTAACACGAGTAACTCTAGCCTCAAACAATACAATGGCTAACTCTAGCCACAGCTCAAATCTACAAGAGAAGAGAGAAAATAAAATACCTACACAAGTTTCTAAAAAGAGGAGTAGGTTTACAATGTTAGAGTAAAATAAAAGAACTTAACAACTTAGACCTAAAGACATCTTCCTTTGTAGCAATCTGGTCCCTTGGTTGTTGGAGCCTTTTTCTTGATGGAACTTTATGTTGGCTTTGCAAGAAGATGAGAAATTTTGATTGTGCAAAAGCTAGGTTTTTCTACCATATAATATTTTATATATATTAAGCAAATGGGAGGGAAAACCCTAGAATATTTCTCATTGGTCTAGATTAAAAAGATGTTGCTCCTCTGTTGCTATGGCACCAACTTTTCTAAAAAAAAGTACAGCTTACAGTTGTCATGTTGATTGGCAGAAGGTTGACGGCCGGAGGACCTGATCCCTAATTTTTCCTTGGGCAGGTTTGTCAATTATTAGAAATAGATGTCCCATGTGTCATTTAGTGCTTCCACGTCATGTATCAATGCACATATTAGAACTATAAAATATCCCCTTGAGGAGTTATCACGTAACAAGGTTACAAGTACATCCATGATATGAACCTGGTCCCTACGAAACAGGATCTCTCTGAAGACCAGGTTCTCACACAATTGACACAATTGACTCTGAGAAATGGAACAAATTCTAGAGGCAACATATGTGGTGAGGACGAGGTTCTCTCACGAGTTTTGTCAATTATCAAACCACATGTTCATCACCCTAATTTTCATTCAAACTCAATTCCTACCCAAGAAAATACATTTGTCACACCCCTTTTTCCCTTTTAACTCTAATTTTTCTCAATCCACGATTTCTATTTCAATGAAATTAAGCAACAAGTCAATATCAAAGTAGCAATTCATCACTAATCAAGATCAAACAACACACAGATTCCATCCAATGCACCATATTTCATCAACAATGAAATAAAAAAAGGGAAAGGAGTAGAAATGGACCTCAATGATGATTTTACTCTGAATATCAGTCAATCGAGAGGAAGAATCCGCGTGCTGAAAAACCTCGATTCGAAACCTCAACTCAAACCCCCAGCTCCGGTAGGCATCCCTTTTACCATCTTTCAATGACCCCAAGATAAAATAACTCAGAACAGACAATACACGAACAAAATTCCGCCAAGAGTAGTGAACCAACAAATATCCAAATTTTACAAGAAAACTAAGAAAAAGATGTATGGCCGGAACTCCAGAACTCAGACGGCGGCAAAACTGATGGAAGAGGGTCGGATTTTGGTGACAACGAGTGTTTTTCCGGTGAACAGCTCGGCGAAAATATTAACCCCGACTTCTCCCTCGCAGTTCTCTCTCGCAATTTTCAGTGTGTGGGTAGAACTCGTGAATGGCCCAAAATTCCCATCCCTTTGTCTGTTTGTATTCAATGAATAAGAGCCTATTTCGTCGCCGGAATCAGTCCGACCCTTGCCGAATTCAACCCAAACAGACCGGAATCAACCCGAATAGGTTGATTTCTGGCCGATTCAAGCAGCTGGTTCTGATTTCCGCGACGGAGATGAGTTTAATCTAGTTTTCTGGTGGATTTTAAAGTAATGTCGATCGGGTGAAGTGATTTCCGATGGAGAATGGCCGGAAAACTCGATCTCTGGTCGATTCCTCTCTCGAACTCTCTCACTGTTTTCTTTCACTTTCTCTTGCTCTTTTCTCTTCTCTCTCCCGCAGCTCTCACTGTTGTAGCGTCGCCGGAGCTCTGACGAGGTTAACAGTGGCGGTGCCTCTCTCTCTCTCTCGTTTTCTCTTCTCCTCCGACTAGATCTCTCTCTCCCGTATGTGTGCTCCTCTATTAGTGCATTTCTTCAATCCATAAAAATAGAGTCATGTTGTGAGGTGTATGGATTTAGTGATTGTTGTTGTCGTGTGAGGGTGTGTGTATAGTGAATATTTTTGTTTCCAGTGAGTTGTAGAGTGTTGTAGTGTGTGTGGAATTGGTGTAGAAGATGGAAAAAAAATAGAATCCTTGTGTACCTTGTTCTATGTGTGTATATATATCCATTCTGTTGAAATTATGTGGGTCCTGATGGGAATTGTGCGTAAGGTATGGGGTAGGGGTGGTAAGATGGGTCGGGGTGGGGTAGGGGTAGGGGTAGGTTGTTAAAATAAGGTTTGTTAGGATAAAATTTATTAAGGGTTGTTATTTTTGTCATTTTATGGAGGGTATAATCACGTGGGTAAGGGTGTATGATAAAGTGAGGTAAAAATGACAAAATTAGGTGTCTACAGCATGCCCCCTTTGAATGTAAACATGAAGTGTTTTCAGACAAAGAAGTAGACAGCGAGACCAAATTTTGACCCGACCATTATTCAAAGAAAGAAACAGAAGGAAGAAGGACAACCGGGTCTTGACTTAAGACATCCTTCCTACCCAAATTACGAGAGAATCATGTCACGGGTATTTCAAAGGATTGAAAGAGGTGGACTATACCGAGTTGGAGAGTCGAGTGAGGTTCCGTCGAGGTTCCGGTCCGCGGCTCTGTTATTACATAAAAAATGAAAATTACAAGTTAAAACATAAATGAAATTACAAAAATCCTATCTATACAGCTTTTGTTGGTTCTTGACTCGACTTTCATCACCCTATTCTTCAGGCGGGCTCCTGACTTGAAATTTCTTTCAACTTGTTGCTTGGCTTTCAATTGCTTCACTTTGTTGCTTGACTCTTTCGTTTCTTCACCCTATTCTCGAGGCGGGCTCCTGACTTGCTATTTCATCACTTTGTTGCTTGACTTTTCATTTTCTTCACTCTGTTCTCCCGGAGGGCTCCGGACTTGCTATTTCATCACCCTGTTCTTCAGGCGGGCTCCTGACTTGTTATTTCATCACTTTGTTCTTCAGGCGGGCTCATGAAACTCAAAATTAAAACTAGAACGAAAATTATCACAAACAAGAATTATAAATAAGTAGTATTTCATTTTTTGAAAGCGTTGTCCCATTTTTCAGGAGGGTCCTGAACATAAGGTGAAATCCTATTTTTCAGGAGGGTCCTGAACAGAAAGTAAAGTCCCATTTTTCAGGAGGGTCCTGAACATAAAGTAAAATCCCATTTTTAGGAGGGTCCTGAACATAAAGTGAAATCCCATTTTTCAGGAGGGTCCTGAACAGAAAGTAAAATCCCATTTTTCAGGAGGGTCTTGAACAGCAAGTAAAATCTCATTTTTCAGGAGGGTCCTGAACATAAAGTGAAATCCCATTTTTCAGGAGGGTCCTGAAAAGTCAGTAAATTCCCATTTTTCAGGAGGGTCCTGAACATAAAGTAAATTCCCATTTTTCAGGAGGGTCCTGAACATAAAGTGAAATCCCATTTTTCAGGAGGGTCCTGAACAGCAAGTCAAACCCCATTTTTCAGGAGGGTCCTTAACATAAAGTGAAATCCCATTTTTCAGAAGGGTCCTGAACAGTCAGTAAATTTCCATTTTTCAGGAGGGTCCTGAACATAAAGTAAATTCCCATTTTTCAGGAGGGTCCTGAACATAAAGTGAAATCCCATTTTTCAGGAGGATCCTGAACCTAAAGTAAAATCCCATTTTCCAGGAGGGTCCTCAACATAAAGTGAAATCCCATTTTTCAGGAGGGTCCTGAACAGTCAGTAAATTCCCATTTTTCAGGAGGGTCCTAAACATAAAGTAAATTCCCATTTTTCAGGAGGGTCCTGAACATAAAGTGAAATCTCATTTTTCAGGAGGGTCCTGAACCTAAAGTAAAATCCCATTTTCCAGGAGGGTCCTGAACATAAAGTGAAATCTCATTTTTCAGGAGGGTCCTGAACAGAAAGTAAAATCATATTTTTCAAGAGGGTCCTGAACTGAAAGTAAATTCCCTTTTTTCAGGAGGGTCCTGAACATAAAGTAAAATCCCATTTTTTAGGAGGGTCCTGAATAGAAAGTAAAATCCCATTTTTCAGGAGGGTCCTGAACATAAGGTAAAATCCCATTTTTCAGGAGGGTCCTGAACAAAAGTAAAATCCCATTTTTCAGGAGGGTTCTGAAAATGAAGTAAAATCCCATTTTTTAGGAGGGTCCTGAACATAAAGTAAATTCCCATTTTTCAGGAGGGTCCTGAATTGAAAGTAAATTCCCATTTTTCAGGAGGGTCCTGAACATGAAGTAAAATCCCATGTTTCAGGAGGGTCCTGAACATAAAGTAAATTCCCATTTTTCAGGAAGGTCCTGAATTGAATGTAAATTCCCATTTTCCAGGAAGGTACTGAACATGAAGTAAAATCCCATTTTTCAGGAGGGTCCTGAACATAATGTAAATTCCGATTTTTCAGGAGGGTCCTGAATTGAAAGTAAAATCCCATTTTTCAGGAGGGTCCTGAACATAAAGTAAATTCCCATTTTTCAGGAGGGTCCTGAACAGAAAGTAAATTCCCATTTTTCAGGAGGGTCCTGAGTTGAAAGTAAATTCCCATTTTCCAGGAGGGTCCTGAATTGAAAGTAAATTTCCATTTTCCAGGAGGGTCCTGAATTGAAAGTAAATTCCCATTTTCTAGGAGGGTCCTGAACATGAAGTAAAATCCCATTTTTCATGAGGGTCCTGAACATAAAGTAAATTCCAATTTTTCAGGAGGGTCCTGAATTGAAAGTAAATTCTCATTTTCCAGGAGGGTCCTGAATTGAAAGTAAATTCCCATTTTCCAGGAGGGTCCTGAACATGAAAGTAAATTCCCATTTTCCAGGAAGGTCCTGAACATGAAGTAAAATCCCATTTTTCAGGAGGGTCCTGAACATAAAGTAAATTCTCATTTTTCAGGAGGGTCCTGAATTGAAAGTAAATTCCTATTTTCCAGGAGAGTCCTGAACATGAAGTAAAATCCCATTTTTCAGGAGGGTCCTGAACATAAAGTAAATTCCCATTTTTCAGGAGTGTCCTGAATTGTAAGTAAATTCCCATTTTCAGGAGGGTCCTGAACATAAAGTAAATTCTCATTTTTCAGGAGGGTCCTGAATTGAAAGTAAAATCCCATTTTTCAGGAGGGTCCTGAACATAAAGTAAATTCCCATTTTTCAGGAGGGTCCTGAACAGAAAGTAAATTCCCATTTTTTAGGAGGGTCTTGAGTTGAAAGTAAATTTCCATTTTCCAGGAGGGTCCTGAATTGAAAGTAAATTCCCATTTTCCAGGAGGGTCCTGAATTGAAAGTAAATTCCCATTTTCCAGGAGGGTCCTGAACATGAAGTAAAATTCTATTTTTTAGGAGGGTCCTGAACATAAAGTAAATTCCAATTTTTCAGGAGGGTCCTGAATTGAAAGTAAATTCCCATTTTCCAGGAGGGTCCTGAATTGAAAGTAAATTCCCATTTTCCAGGAGGGTCCTGAACATGAAAGTAAATTCCCATTTTCCAGGAGGGTCCTGAATTGAAAGTAAATTCCCATTTTTCAGGGGGGTCCTGAAAATAAAGTAAATTCCTATGGATATGCACTTCCAATGGTAGCTAAATCAAGTGAAACGAATTTTCCCCTGTTTCAATCAAAGAAAAATTTGTCAGTTAAAAACTTAGTGGTTGCTTGCAGCTCTTGGCTTCTCATGTATCTGCCCCAGTACTCGTTCCTTTCATCTTTGTTCCAAATTGCTAACACCTGCCCTGTCTTACCTCATCATTGACCCGGATCCAGATTGAGGGAAATGAGTTCTGACTCAAAAAATGGGTTTCCATTTTTACCATGCCCCTGAGGTGCACTCTTTTCCCAAATCTGAAATGCTTCCACGGATCCAATAGTCTGTCGGTTGATAGTCTTCCTTTGCTTCGTATTGAATTACGATCATATTTCTTTCTTGTGTTGTTCCTTGGCTTTTCCTCATATAATTGGAAAGACTGGTAGTAAATTTTGAAATCCTTTCTCGCTTGTTTTGACACAGACTTGACTTAAAATGTAAAGAAATGATGGTGACTCTTATTTTGATAAATGACATAAGAAAAGGCAAAAGGCATGAATATGTAAATGAAAGAAAAGGGCAATGTCCCATAAAGAAAAACTTATCTGAATATGACAACCAACTCCAATGAGTAAGACATGCATTTTGGATTCAGCTGCCTGATCTTCCTATCCAAACTCCTCATTTGTTGTTGAGTTCGTGCCTTTGCCACTGAGCCGCTTCTTCAAATCTATGGGACTCATACATCACATTCGATTGACGACATCTTAAAAGACTTTTGCCAACAAATCTCTTTCTTTTCACTTTTCACTTTTCTCTTGAACTCGCCATCGCCTTACTGTGGCCGTGAGGGTTTTCACCAATAAAACTCTCTCATTTTTATTTCTCTCCACTCACCATCGCCTTATGGTGCCTGCAAGGGTTTTCACCAATAAGACTCTCTCATTTTTTTATTTCTTTCCTGATTTCTTATGCTGAGGGAGACTAGTGGCACTTCACAATGTTTCATCATATCCATTGCATGCTTAGCATTAACATTATCAAAAATTGATCTGAAGGACTTTCTTTGGTTGTAACTTGGCTTTTGGATAAGGTTAGAAAAGGATGGCAAGGGGTTCGAACGACATTTGAAGTGGGGGTGGGACTTACAACTTTTGGAATCGACTCAAACAACACATTAACTCATGCCCCAGTTTTGTTGACTGGGTGAATCTTAAATCTTTATTTGGTTGGACCGAGCCCGAAATAGGGCAGCCTACGTATCTCATTCCTGAGTGAGGAGAATCAGGTCGCACGTAGTTCCATCAGCTTGTTCTTTGTTTTGATTTGATTTTGATTTTTTTTTTATTTTTTTTTTAATTTCTTTCTTTTATTCTCATTTCCTCGACATTTATCTTTGACTCTATTTTGATTCCAAAAGAGGGATATGAAAGAAAAAATAAAACGGAGCTCAAACGGGTAAACAAGGGATGACACAATGATTGGATAGAAGAATAAAATGCCTTCATCATATCAATATTCAAAAATGCAAGTACTAAACATGCAATAAAATCAAACAAAGGATCAAATATCATACATAGTATCTTTTGACCGCATCAGCATTGATAGCCATTTCTGCCATTTTGCCTTCAATATCTGTCAAATATAAGGCTCCATTGGGTAACACTTTCTTCACAACGAAGGGACCTTGCCAGTTAGAGGAGAACTTGCCTTTCGCTACGACCTGGCATATCATCATAAGACCATGCAAAAACATCCTTATAATCAAATAATGCTTGATTCATTCCATCTTTTAGTTGTGGAAAAGCATGTACACTGATTTTAGTTTCCCTAACATCTTCTTGATCTCCTAGATCTATTGGCTCAGTCTCATTCAAATTAGGATTCGGTTTGTCTTCAAACTGTTCCAACTCTTTGCTTATTTCTTCTAGTGCTCCTTCTTCATTATATTCCCCATCCCGCTTCATTACATCTTGATTAGTTTGGATTTTAAGATCAGGCTGAAAATTCCGCATGCATGTCATGTCATTAGAATCTGCATAAAGAGAACTGTGTAAGAAAAGAAAAACAAAATACATTAGACACAAAACAAAAGGGACATTGCATTTCATTAAAAAAAAGATAGAAGGATTTAAACACAGATGCCAACATAACATAAACAAACTAAAATCCAAATTACAACCCTGAAATAACTCGGATAATCAGAAAGAAAAACAAAATAAACTACCAAAACTCCCTCCTGACGGGGAGATGAGTGACTTCCTAATTATTAAGCCGGACAGCTGGACCTATGAATTGCACGTCTTCCATACTGGTACCTTCTCCTGCTTCGACCATATCAACTTCCATACAAAGGTTCTGGAAGTCATCAACCAATTCAACCTCAAATTCCACATGCTTCGTGACACCGCTCTTAACAAATGATTCACTGAGTAGTGGCATTGGGCGAGGGAGTGACCATATTTCCTTTTTCCTTCCCTTGTCTTTCTTCAGATCTTCAGCTGTAGGCTCAAATCCCAGACCAAACGTGCCCACGTTCTCACTCGGACATATGGGATGAACTATACCGTGCAGAGACACTCCCAAACCCTTTCCTGGCTCAAATTCGTATTTCCAAAGTTCACTCACCATCATGATAGAAGCAGAAGACAATTGCAGTCCCGGTATAGCCTGTCATTCAAGGATACGATTCACTGGCACTGTATCAAAAATTTGATAGACGAATGTCTCCTCTACGTTATTTGCTTCAATAAGAGACAAGGGAGAATCTTCGTAGGCTGACAAATCTTCTTCACCATGAATAACTACTTCTTACCTGTCATGTTCAAACTTAATCATTTGGTGCAGTGTAGATGCAACCGCCTTGGCCTTGTGGATCCACGGCCTTCCCAACAACAGATTGTAAGAGGAGTCTACATTCAATACTTGAAACTCTATGGCGAACTCAACAGGCCCTATGGTCAACACTAGTTCTATTTCGCCAATGGAATTTAATTTTGCACCATCAAAAGCCCTGACACATACATTGTTGGGCCTGATCCTCTCAGCACCAATATTCAGCTTTTGCAAAGTAGAAATAGGGAAAATATTTGCACCTGAACCTCCATCAATCATAACATGAGTGACACAGAAATCTTCACACTTCACTGTAATGTAAAGGCCCCGGTTATGCCCTGTACCTTCAACAGGAAATTCATCATCAGAAAAGCTGATCCGATTGACCTCAAAGATTTTTCCAACCATTTTCTCAAGATGGTTGATTGTAATCTCCCTTGGAACATATGCATCATTTAATACCTTCAGTAAAACATCACGATGCTCCTTGGAGTGCAACAACAAAGATAAAAGGGAAATTTGAGCAGAGGTTTTCTTCAGCTGGTCTTATATTGAATACTCTGGCAATTTCATCTTTTTCAAAAATTCTTCGGCTTCTTCTTCGGTGATAGGCTTTTTGATAGATGACGGTCCACTCACCGTTGGCTTGGACTTTCTTAATCTTTCAGGCATGAAACATTTTCCTGACCTAGTCAAACCCCCTACCTCATCTACATCTTCCACTACTTCTTTCCCATGATAGGTCATCACGGTCCGCCCATAATTCTAGGGAATTCTTTTCGTATCAACTATCGGAGGTTGGGTTACCGGTTTGAGGACAATAGGCGCTGCCAGTGCTCCTTTCACCGTCAAGATGGGCTGACTCAGAGCTCCCACCACCGTCAACTTAGGTTTATCCTGACTTGAATCAACATACCTTCTGGCGCCTTGGACTGTGATCAGGGGCTTCTTTGTGCTTTTTTGGGCTTTATCTTCTATCATTCCTTCCTGGCTCAATGACATTGCTTTCAAAGACTCCGCTACATTCACTGGTTTCTCCTCAATGGTCTGTATCTTGACAATAGGCTTATAACCCCTCGAAGACTCTTTCCCATCATATATCAATTCTAACATATTGGCTTCAGCATGGGTTGGCAGCGGATTCTGGTTAATGTTTGGACCCTCCGGGGCCTGGACCAGCATATGATTTGTGTCAATTAAATCTTGGACATCTCTCTTTAAATGCCAGCATTTCTCGATATCATGGCCTGGCATATCAGAACAGTACGCACACCTTAAAGAATAATCGAGATTCCTTGGTGGTGGATTTGAAAGCCTTCCTTGAATTGGGCTTAAAACCTTCAACTTTTTCAACCTATCAAACAAGCTAGCATATGACTCCCCAAGAGGTGTGAATTGATTTTTGACCGCCTTCTCCTTCTTATACTCGGGCCTAGGTTAAAAACTGGGTCTGGAAGGGTTTTGGTAATTTGGTGGAGCGAATGGGCGATTTTGTGGAGTTTGCGCGTGCCACTGCGGGTAAGAAGGGGTTTGGGCATATGGATGCACGCTATATACTGGGTACGGGGGTGGTGGAATGGAAAATAAAGGGTTTTGTGGAGGGTAGTAATGGTGGGGAGAAATATATGGAGCTTGGGCGTAGACTTGGGCTTGGGATTGGGGATAGGGGCGAGGTGGTCTTTTGGGATAGGAATGGGTTCCAGCTACAACAGTCGCCACGTTCTCTTTCTTTTTTTTACCGCCAAATGCGGCAGATCCACCTTGAATCGCTTGTGTGGTGGCTTTTAATGCGGCAAAACTCACTATTCGACCGGTCTTAATCCCGTCCTCTATCATCTTCCCCATTTTGAGGACTTTAATAAAAGACTTTCCCATTGCCGGGAGTAAATGTTGAAAATAAGTCTCATCCTGTGCCTGAATGAAAACCTCTACCAACTTACTTTCTTTCATCGGAGGCTTTACCCTGGCGGCCTGTTCACGCCACCTTATCGCGTATTCCCTAAAACCTTCAGTGCTTTTCTTCTTCATGTTGACCAAAGATTTTTCATCCGGAATCAGGTCGATGTTATACTGAAAATGTTGCACAAACTCAGAAGCCAAGTCGTCCCAACTGTTCCACTTGTCGATATCTTGATCGATAAACCATTCTGAAGCCAGATCAAAAAGACTCTCGCCAAAGAAAGCCATGAGCAGCTCTTCCCTTCCTTCTGCAGCCCTCAACTGGTCGCAATAGCGTCTCAAGTGGGCCACGGGATCACCTTGTCCTGCATACTTCTCGAACTTAGGCATTTTAAAACCGTGGGGAAGGTTGATGTCTGGGAACATGCACAGATCTTTATAAGAAACACTCTTATAACCTCCGATTCCCTGCAAATTTCTCATGGCCTGTTCTAAGATTTTCAACTTCCACGCTATGACTTCTTGTTCCTCTGTTGCGACAGGTTTCTCTGAATCAAATGGAAATACAGGTGGCTCAGTGTACCCATACGGTTCATTCATTCTCAAAGTCGACTCCGAGGCATAATACTGACTATCTGGAACCTTCAATACTGGATCATTGGCAGACCGTGGAAACCCCATTATCGGACGCACAACATATGTAGGAGCTTCAGGTGGTGGCGGGGCCACGAATAACCGGTGTGATCAGTGGCGCTGGCTGAGCAGCTGGTCTTGATTGGGGAGCTGCCAAGGGTACACCAGAACTGCCAGGATAATAATGTCGTGGAGTGAATCCTGGCGCGTGCTCAGGTGACTCAGTAGGAGCAGAGAATTGCGCCTGAGAGAGCGGTGGGCAATTAGAGATATTCCCAAGACCTTTAAGGAGCGGAGGAGGAGGCATTCCGCTGGCCCATGCCCGGTGCAAATCTATCAATTGTTGCCTGAGCCTTACTACCTCATCATTGTGTTCTGAACTTTCTTCCCTGTGATCCTGATCCGGGTCAATGAGCGAATTTTCAATCTCCCTGCTAGCCATGACAAGCTTTGCTTTGGATCTAGTGAAGTATGGGTGACTAGCCAGAGTGCTGCAAACCTACCACTGTTATCTGAAAGAACATGCTCATCAAAGACGACATCCGTTAGGATTAGGGCACACAACAAGCATGAGAGTCACATTGGTAAAATGAGAGTCCCCAGTGGAGTCGCCAGAGCTGTCACACCCCTTTTTTTGCATATTCCAAACGATTTATATAAAAGGGTTTTTATTATTAAAGTGACAAAGATGAAAATCTGTTTCGAAAAAGGACTATTTATATATTTTATTTTTTTGGAGTCGCCACTTGGCATAATTCGGTGTGCCAAGTCACCTTTGAAAAATCCTTTTCGAAACCATTTGACTCTTAAACTGGTTTGCGAACAGAGATTCCGGCTAAGGAATTCTGTTAATCGAGGGGAAGGTGTTAGGCACCCCTCGATCCCGTGGTTCGACCACGGTTGCCTGGTGGATCGTATCGACTAATTTGGCATTACGAATGTACAAACCGCATAAAACACACACAAAAAAAATGGAAATAAACAAATCACACAAAATTCAAAACAAGCCGAAATAATGTTCAGTCCAAATTATTACAACCCGAAATAGAAAGGGACTGAAAGTAAACCTACGCTAATCCTAAACTAATGCTATACCCGACGCCTCGGGCCTTCACCACGAACGTCCTACGAGTACATGATACTTCGGGGCGTTCCCCGGTGAATAAATATATACAGATACTTCGGGGCATTCCCCGGCCAAATTATACAATTGAATTAAATACGATAAAACTAGAGAGAAACGTTCACACGCACATTCCAACATCCAACGAAAACATCAATCTTAAATTCTTGCCTACCCGAACCTATATTGCCTATCCATTTCATTATGGCATAAATCTATCACATTCACTTGTACCGAATGGAACAAAAGACAACAAACCAACATCAATTTACGTTCAACTTTTATCAATTTCTCCATTCCTTCCCTAAATCCCCTTTATCAATCCATTAAAACATGATCAAATTCAATCTTCAAACCACCAAAAATCGACCCACCAAACATCATGATCATAACAATCGACATCAACAAAGTTCAACAAAACATAATCACAACACACATAATCACAACCAATTCAATACACCAAGATAAATAAAAGAGAGCGGGTTAAAGAAATGGACCTCACTAACACTTGCTTTTGTCGATAATAAAGAAATCCGAAGACCAAAATACTCGATCGGAGAACCTCACAACGAGCAAACCAAACTCGGTATTAAAATAATGATCGGACAGCTCCAAAACCCGTGAATAAAACTTTACTATACGAAAACCCAACCAAGGATGACGACGAGATTCGATAAAGGCGACTCGAAACCCACTATCGACGTCGAAACATGAAATAGACGAAACCAAAATCAACCAAAGACAACAGGAAACCAAAAACCAACGCAGATCGAGCTCCGGGGGAGCTCCGGTGATGGAGAGAACGGCGGCGGTTGACCGGTTATGATGGAATGTCGTTCGGGGGTTGGTGTTGACGGTGTTATCGGATGGTGGCGGAGATCTGGTCGTGACGGCGGCGGAGATCTGGCGGCGGGTGGTTGTGGTTTCGCCGACTGGAGGTTCGCCGACTAGCGATGGTGGCTGTCGTGGAGTCCGACGGTTGGATGACGCTGAGAACGGCGTTGTCGCCGCCGTCGTTTGGCCGGCCGGTGGTGTCGGCGGTGGAGGGCAGCCACCGGAGGTTTCTAGAGAGAGAGAGAGGGGTAGAGAGAGGTGATGCTGATTTTTTTTATTTTTATTTTTGGTTCCTCCTCCTATTTTATGTGTATGTGTGGGTATATATTGTGCTATTTCTTTTTGGACAAGAAAAAGAGAGGGGGGTGGGGTAACGTGGGGTAGGGGTAGTGGTGAGGTGTTATGTTTTTATTGGGTAGGTGGTTAGGATAAGATAGGGTTAGTTGTTTTTTTGTCATTTTGTGGAGGGATTATCACACGGGTGAGGGTACACGGTAGGATAGGGTAAACAATAGGTAAAAACGATATCGGGGAGGGACGAAATTAGGTGTCTACAACACTTAATAGGCGCTATGCAAATTAATGTTTGTGAAATAAAGATGCTACATAGTACTATATTAGATGATATTGAAACCTAAAAGTTCAAGCATCATAGATGATAGTGCAAGAATTCTTTAAATTTTACTAGTGTACATTAGTTAAATCCAATCGTATAAATCACTTTGTATACTAATGTATATTAGTTAAATCCGATCGTATAAATCACTTTGAGCTTCAACAGTGATTGTTCATGGACGACGAAAGGGACTTGGCTCCAAAAAATGAACGAAACACACATAATTGAGGCTTTAAATTTGTAGTCCAAACAATAGGTTGCTACCTGTCTATTAGCAAAAGAAAGAAGATGTTGATATATAAAATCACATTTTTCTTGAAGTGTCATGATCAATAAAAATACCCCCCTAATCAACTTTCTCCACCAAAACCACACAAGAGAAAAAAATAATAAAAAAAGAGGATCATATCTCCTTCACGGGGTGGGGGTTTAATTTGGAACGATACGTAAAGTTATAGAATTATTACGCGGTGTCTTGCTGGAATGTCTTAGCGCGGCTCACAATGCAGTGCAGCCCATGCATGACATATGAAGGCTATGCCAAGATTTGGGGGAAAAGGCAAAGGTTGATTACCTTGGAAGAAGCTACATGTCTTCGTGAAAATTGAAAAACATATTCATGGTCTAACTTAATTTAGCTACAAAGGAAAAGCAAATTGCTTTTTTCTATTGCATGTGAGAATTGTTCACGTCCACTTGAACAAGAAAAGTGGATTCAATTACTGATTCTCCTTGTAGTATTTTGAAACATGCACGTTTAATCCCTCCTTTATTGTCTTGGCTTGTTTAAATCCAGTTATATGTTAAAAGGTTTTCTTTTTCTATATTAAGCTTATAGATGACTGGTGATTGTCCATTGTACCATGAGATTCATTAAATCTTACCCGATTCAATAATATTTGATGCCTCAAATTAAACTTTGATAAGAGGCTTTAATAACTTTTTTAAAAAAATGATGCGCACTTATATATAAGTAGTGATTGTCCATTGTACCATGATAAGTTAAATCTTGCACGGAGACGGTTTGATATTATTTGTTGTCTAAAATCAAACTTGAGGATTTAAGAAATTTTTGTAAGAAAAAAATTATGCATATATACTTATATTTAAGTGGTGATTGTCCATTGTACCATGAGATTCGTTAAATCTCATTGCTCAATGGGACAACTCAATAATATTTATTGTCTAAAACCAAATTTTAATAAGAGCAGTTAAGAATTTTTTTTAAAAAAATTGATACATACATGCATGTATGCATATGTATACTTTCTTGAGCGGAGCGTCCAGAGGAAAAAGTATTTCTACCTCTTGTGGTAATGGTAATAAATTTTGCGTACACACTACTCTCCGCAATATATATATATATATATATATATATATATATATATATATATATATATATATATATATATATATATATAAACTAATAAATATTGATTTATTTTGAGATATTTTTGACTTAGTAAGCTTTATCCATTCTAATTTTGAAAAAAAAAATATTTTCGGAATAACAGTTTTAACAAGAAATGCTAACTTTATTTCATAAGCAATATAAGCATTTAGAAAAAATCTCTAAAATTGTACTTTTCCTTTCGAAATACTCAAAAAATTTAAGAGGAATCAATTCAATATTGGTTAAAAAATGAGGCGTTCATGGTTGTAGAACTAAGGCAAAGGCTTTAGTTGCCTAATGCTCGAGAGGGCCTTGATCTCACTATAGGAAAAAGATGAAAAAAACACAAAAGAAGCAATAGCATGCAAGCCTTTAAGGGGTCGTTTGGGTGCATTAGATAAGAAAATAATCTCGGAATAAAGCTTGAAATTAAGTCATTAACTTTGTTTTATGCTTGGTATGAAATATTAACTTATCCGCCATGAACTATTTCATTCCATTATTTGTACTAAAATGATGGAACTATTATCCCATGTGAATGGTGATATAAAACAATCCAATAAGATATCCCTACCTAACAATTCCGGTGTACCAATGAACCCCTAAGGCTCACATTATTATTATTATCATCAAAGCAATAATATCTTGAGATATATAATTTATTGTCATGTATGTATTATTGTATTTAAACTTGCATGAAGATGGAATTATATTCAGGTCACACATGTGGGTGTAAATGAGGAAAAAGCATATTATGTGCTTTAAGAAAGTGAAAGTGGTTTCTTTGCTACGTCAACTCTAAGGCCCGTAAAAGTAAAGAGGGGTGATAATTTTGTATTATTTTTTTTGGTAATGATTTGAGCAAATTAACTTACACTCGCAAATTGAATTTTCTACCGCGAAATCTAAAGGGAGGTTTATGAAATTATCCCATTTTTTTTTTTTACTTTTATTTTGTATACTAATTAAATTTTTCTTTAAAAAAAATAATATACATAGAAGGAAAATTACAAGATTAGAATCAAGCACTACTAATAAAATAAATATTAAAGTTGTCCACTGACCGAATTATTATGATTCCCCTATCTTCTACTTGGTCAAACATGAGCCTTAACTAATGACCAAGTACGGAACAAATCAAGCATTCATCATTAAGCTGAAACTCGAAAAAGTTTATAGTCTTTTTTACATTATCAATATAAATAAATGTACTTTTCGTATATATCATTCAATTGGTACCACCATAATAATTGTGAAACTCAATTATTAATTTTTGTTTTCCAAGTGAATGGGGAAGCTGAAAATCCTAATTGACAGGACTACTATGTGGCGTGGTCCTGCTTGTGCCCAACTAATTTCAAGATCTTGTATTTTTCGAAAGTGGATTCGGAAATACTTTTGCTTGCATTTGATAGTACATTTCAAAACATTTTCCCCTTTCAAAAATTTATGAAGTTAGAGTTGAAAATAGAGTTGTGTTTCTTTATATTTTTTACAAAAATATATTTGAAACAATATTCATGTTTGATTGTAATTGAATATAACTTCAAAAATGAAACTTGAGTTGGATTACATGTTATAAGCTAGCTGTTTTTTAAATTTGAAATACAAGTTTAAGTTGAATTCGAAATGACCAAATACTAAATTTTTAAATAAAGTAGAAAATTATTTCAAAAACAATAAATAAGTTTTATGGACAAAAAATAATGTAGAACCCTAATGAATTTCACGTGAAAATTAAATTCAGAATAAATTTATCAATCAAGCTTTTCCTTAAAAGGGAAATAGATCACATGTTTATTCTTTTACAGTGTTTTTCAATGGGTACTGTCGAGTTTGGCATATTCCAGTGTCTCTTCATTAATTTACATATATTCTTTTTATGAATTTCTTCTTTTCCTCTTTTCCTCTTTATTATTTCTTTGGAAAATATATTTATTCTGTTTTAGGATATAATTAATTAATAATAGGATATTCTTTTGGAATATTTATCACGGACCACATATCATTTTCCTCTAAAAATTAAAGGCATAAAGCCATGTTGATCATCCATTAGTGCATATTTAAAAATATTCTAATATACTTTTAGCGTTTAAAAAGTATACAGTTTCTTAAAATTCTACTAATTTTGCCCTCTAATTTAATAAGTGATCACGTCAAACAAGTGGAGAAATAACGAAAATTAGAAAATATTCAACGAGAATTTGACAGCTTTATAACCTGTTTGGGATTGCTTATTTCCCAAAATAAACACTTATTTTGAGAATTTTTTTTTTTTTTTTTAAAAAGAAGGGTATTTGGTAAACTTGCAAAAGTGCTTTTAAAAATAAGCAGAAACAGTTTTTCTGCTTCTGGAAAGAAGCAGAAAATTTTTGCTTCTCAAAATAAGCAGAAAATTATTTTTTTATGACAAAAATATCCCTACCACACATATAAATATATATATATATATATATATATATATATATATATATATATATATATACTAGTTTAGGTGTACGCGTCTCGCGCATGTACCTCACTATAATGAATTTAAACGCTACACTAAATACGATATTTATTCAAATAGTAAGAGAATTTATTTAATTAGATATATAGTAGTTGTAAATATCAAAGATACAACTGAGGTAGGTGTAAAATATATTGACAACCCCTTAAATTACGGTTGGTGTTTTAGAAAGAAAAATAATCATAATATTTTATATGACCCAAAATTTTGATCATTAATTGTCTATATCATCATAATCATCATTCATCTTCAAGATACCTACAAAATTAAAAAAAAAAATACGAAATCAATGTATCTAAGTAAATTAATATTATAAAAATATATTTCTTTAACGTATCTTGGCGACCAAAAAAAAAAAAGAAAATTCAAATCAAATAATAAAGAATCATTTAAGAACAAAAATAAATATATCTTGTTCCATATGTTCATATTAGATATTATTGTATTTTTCTAAAAGAATTCTCAATTTATAGAAGTTCAAAACTTTTTTCTTCATAAAGAAATTATATAAATATGATTGATTTTTACTTTTTTCATTAATTATTTATCAATAATATAATATTTTAAATTCCAAATAAACTAAACTAACACAAATAATAGTGATTTTTTTAATCCTTTTTAGTTTTTGAAAGACTTTTGCTTTCCTTTTATTTAATACAAAATAGAGTTCATGTTTTTTTTTTGAAAAAAAAAATATACGTAGTCCTAAAAAAGAGGGGGGAAAGAATCCGATTTTAGTTGGGTTTGAATTCCTAAAATTAATTAAATATTATTAGGTAAATAGTAAAAAGACGCTTTTGTCTAAAGGACAATCTTTTAATGAAGGACAAAAAGTTTAAATCACTTTTTTAAGGGTTTTCACACTTTTAATATTATATATATATATATATATATATATATATATATATATATATATATATATATACCTTATTAGTTAATTAACATATCTTACAAGTTTGATTAATGTTTGATTTTTAAAAATTTATAATTTATATTTACGTCATAATTCTTTATGATTTATATATTATTATTTTATTTTCACTCATTTTCTTTAAATAAATTTGAAAATATCATTGATGATGATGACTAAAGAGTATATAAATTATTTTATTATTACGAATGATAACAATTGACAGATGAATCACGTTACAAGGTTGTATTTTGATATCACATATAAATTTTTTCTCGAATATTTAATTTTAAATAAATAATTCATGAAAAGTGACATATTTGTTAAAATATAGTGTGTGTGTGTGTGTGTATGAATATGATGACTACTTATTCGTAGTAAATTTTGACACCGTAAAAATATATTAAAAAAGACTTTAACTATTATGCTAACGAAGGCATCATCACAGAGATCGAAGAAGCAGACCATCCTTTTGGGTATACCTTCAGAAATATAAGACAGATGTTCTACAAGTATGGAGACATTGCATGATAAAATTAGGGATGAAATTGTTGAGAATTTTTGTGATGTATGAAGGTCTAATTATTTTTGTCGTTAATTTTTTCATATATAGTAATTTAATTTATGAAATAACTTCTGTATTCATTTTTGTTTGATGTTTTAAGTAATATTTAAATTATTTAAGTAATATATCACCATTTATTTATTTTTTAATGTATTTATGTATATAAACATAAATTGAAAATTTTAGAGTACACTCTTTTTAATTAAATTAAAAAAAATAATTAAAAATATTATAATAGATATTTAAAATAATTTTCTCTATAATTTGATTTTAGTAATAAAAGTCTATTGATAGATGTCCTTTTTGGTCATTTGTCTCAAAAAAACACTTCTTGAAAAAAATTATCCAAACACAATTTGATTATCAAAAACACTTTTCGAATGAATTTACCAAACACAAACTGTTTTTTTTTTTAAAAAACTTTTCTAAAAAGCAATTTTATAAAAGTGTTTCTCAAATAAGCAGTTTTATAACAACAATCCCAAACGAGCTCTTAGTTTGCCAGTTCATACCCTCTAATAATATAATGTGAGATCCTGACCTTTTCTAAGCTCTAAAATTATGTTTATATTCAAAACTAACTCATGAGATTATGCCTAAATTAAATCATGTAAAATTTAACATATAGACAAAGATCTACTATTTTTTAATTTTTACGTACACTAATGTGAATTTTGATATATGGTCGAAAGAGTGCAAGTGAAATGAAAAACCTTAAATAGGGATATGGTAAATAGGAGGTAATAACCTTTTGCTATGTGTAGGGTCTAGGAAAGAATTGAGCTACATAGTTCTATTTCAAGCCAGTATATTGTGCATTTCTATAAAAGGCTTTTTCTTACTCTCATTGTGTGGTATGGAATATGGATATTTAAAACGTGAAGGAAAGTGTGAAAACAAATATGAAGGTATCAACTAAGGATTATATGATATGCTTTTAATTATGTTCCTTTGTTCTAGCTAAAGAACTTAGAAAACATTATTTATATACTTGGCCGGTTGATAAACGCCCAATCACTAAAGTTCTTGGTTGCTTTCATGTTCTTCTTTATGCATGTAATGATTTAATTGTAAACTAATCAATTCTTTTGCCACATGCAAATTTCACCCCCATCCCACCCCTCTCCTCTTTCCTATGAAACAAACACAATTTTCTTAATATAACCAGGAATCTCTACTATAGTGATCGGTTCTATATCTGGTGTCATAATAAATAAAGGGACCCCATAAATAAAAGGGCGAAAGAAGATATATACAATTACGTAACTGTATCTTTGACTAGGATGTGTACTTGACATTCGAATTAGATACTGCATCAGAATGAAAATGAAAGGGAACAATAATCATATAGCTTCGTTTAAGACTATAGGTTGTTTTCTCTAATTGAGTAAAGACGGTGGTAATTAATATTCAGAGTTGTCGAGTTCCAGCTCTGAAAATGAAATTGTCTTTGGTAAGAAATGTTTTACACCCATCCCCAAAGTGGCCTTTCTGGCCCAAACTCGAATTAATCGAGCCCCAAATAAATACCGAGCACTAGCTAGGTGAAAAATCAACAAAACAAAAATAGTAATTAGTTTTGCGAGGTGTCCACACTACGGATTTGTTTGATATGGAGGAAAATATTTTACGCAAACTATATTTTTATTTTTTTATATTTGACTGGTCAAAAACGTTTTGAAAAATATTTTATCTAGGAAAATAATTTATTTTAAAACAAAAATAATATGACTTTCATAATGAAAATAGAAAAAATAAGTTTCATAAATGAAATTTGTAAGTGCTATCTCCTCCCAATCTCCCATTGCCCCTAAAGCCCTACCCTTTGACCACTCAACTCCAGCCACACCTAGCTCATACTCATAGTGCTTTCTTAAATTACGTATAAATACTTTTGTGATAGAATTTTTTTTTACTTATCAAACATTAGAAAATAAGTAAGAAACTGATTTATTTCTTAAGAAAATCCATAGAAAATATATTACTTCGTACCAAACACACCGTATAGAAGTAGACGATATTTTCCTTGAGGAGTGAGTTGTAATTTAGCGAGCTATATAACTTTTTTGGGGAGCCATATGTATTTGTTGATGTTATTTCCAATTAAATAGTATTTCCTCCGTTCACTTTTACTTGTTCATAAACCTGTCAAATGAGCCGGTTTGACCCGGGCCGAACTGGCCCACTTAAACAACCCGGCCTGATTTGATCCAAACCGGTCAGCCCACGGGCTGTAGGGTACGGGATACCGAGTCCCGGGCTGGGCCAATTTTAAAATTGGGCCCGATTAACCCGACTCAAACCAAAATCGATCCAGGCCCACTGGTTAACCGGCCCGGCCCGGATACAATTAAAAAAAATGGATTTTTGAAATTGGACCGTTGGGCCACAAGTAGCCATTGGCCCAACGGCTATAAGACCATTTTTGGGTCCAAATGGCTACTTGGCCCTTTATAATTAAAAAAAAAATACATTTAAAATATTTTTTTAAACCCAAAAAAATTTCTATAAATACCCTACACTTTCAAATCATTTTTCACACAATTTTCATTCTCTTAAATCTCATTCTCTCTCAAATCTCAATTCTCAAAATTCAAATATTCTATATATTTCCTAAAGTGCTCAATTTAATTTTTTAATTTTGCGATTACAAAGTACGAGTGAAAGTTTCTAAAGTCGCAACTTTTGGATACTTTTAAAATTTGGTATTTTCGTTCCATCTCTTACTTTTAATTTTTAATTAGTGTATTAATTGTTGAATATTTAATTTTATTATATTCGTGTATTTAGAATTTTTTTAGTTTGATTTATATTATGGATAAATTAAGAAACCTCGCCACTAAAAGTGTAAATTTTTTTTATCTCGGAAGTGGTAGTGGTAGTAAAAAGCAAATTACTAGTGGTAGAGGTTGTTTAAGTAGTAGATATACCTGTGTGCCTCCGGTACCCGCTTAGTCAACCTTTTGAGGAAGAAGTAGGTGTAGGTGCTCACGATATGGATTATGTAGAAGCTCAGAAAAATTATGGTATAGAAGAAGAAAATGAAGTAGATGCGGTTGATTTAGATGAAGATGACGAAAATATTGGTGAGACACCTGTAGTAGGAAATGCTAATATTAGATCTGAATCGGTTAATTGTCCTCCCTGTACTCCCCGTGCCCCAAGAGCTCGTAAAACAACTAGTATTGCATGGCAATTTTTTACACGTATATCAGATACTGAGGTACAATGCAATATTTGTATCACACCCCCTTTTTTAAACGCCGAAAAAAAATATTCGTTTTAAGGTTCGAAAGGGTTCGTATTATTAAAGTGACAAAAGGTTGAAAATTTGTTCTGAAAAAGGATTATTTTTGCATTTAAAAAAAAAAATCAGAGTCGCCACTTGACATAATTCGGTGTGCCAAGTCACCTTTGAAAAATCCTTTTCAAAATGATTTTGACTCTAAAACTGATCAGCGAACAGAGATTCCGACTAAGGAATTCTGTTGACCGACGGGAAAGTGTTAGGCACCCCTCGGTCCCGTGGTTTGACCACGGTCGCATGGTGAAGTGTATCGGCTAATTTTGGCACTAAGAACGTATAAACCACATAAAACACATAAACAAGCATCCAAACACACGAAAATAAAATAAATCCAAAATATAGTGTTCAGTCCAATTATACAATCTAAAAATAAATAAAAATGCAAAAATAAATCCTATCTAACCTACACTAATCCTAACTACGCTCCCGTGCTTTACCCGATGCCTCGGGCCTTCATCACGAACGTCCTCCCAGTACAAGATACCTCGGGGCATTCTCCAGTGAATAAATATATACACATGACCTCGGGGCATTCTCTGGAGAATAAATACAATTTCAAAATGCGAGAAGGATAAATCACTCCACAAACATTCCAAACACTAAAACAATCCATAAGTTCTAAATTTACCTACCCAAGCCTACTGTCTGCTTACCCGCTCGATGACATATTAAGTTCAACATCAACCATGAATCAAAATATCATAATATTTACTTTTATCAATTTTTTTTTGATTCCCGCCCCCAAATTCAACTCAAGGTTCCAAACAATTCACGATTACTACTTTTAACAATCCATAACCAATATCAATAGAATCAAACGATGAATCAAAATCACCAAACGCTCATATCATATTATG
This sequence comes from Capsicum pubescens, assembly GCA_030864215.1. Classification (NCBI taxonomy): domain Eukaryota; kingdom Viridiplantae; phylum Streptophyta; class Magnoliopsida; order Solanales; family Solanaceae; genus Capsicum; species Capsicum pubescens. Next base: position 242,752,691 of record CM061549.1, on the reverse strand, counting down.
CTTCACACAAAATTAAACACGTATTATGAAATAAAAAATGGGAAGAGATAGAATTGGGCCTCCAATCAGGCTTTCAAAGTCAGTGTATTATTCTGATTGAATCCGCGTCCGAAATACCTCAATTTAAACCTCGATAATGAACAATACCAACTCGAATATAGAAAAACCAAACGGACAGACTTAAACCAACCGGAGCAACGTCGGTACAGACCCCCCAATCGCTAATTTCTATTGCCTTCCAGTCACCAAAATCAGACCCAAAACCGGTCAACTCAAGTGATTCGAGTTGGGTTAGGGTCAAAATCCACGGTTACCATCCCGTTGAAACTCTGGTGAGCTCCAACGGTGATCGAAACAAGCAGAAATGGACGACAATGATATTTTTCCGGTGAAAGAATGCTATTTCCGGCCAAGCACGCTGGAAAGTCATTTTTTTTATCTTCCTCTTTCAAATTCTCACCATTTTCTCTCCCTTGTTGATCTCTCTCTCAAACCCGAGCTCTATCCGACCAAACTCCGAGTAATACCTAACTACCATTTTTCTTCTACTCACTGGTTTCCCTTTCTTCGGTGACTATGGTGTGTGTCTATGTGATGGTGTGTGTGATTTTGTGATGAGAAAACTGTGTGTGAAGGTTTTTTTATCACAACCAGTGTGTGATGTGTATTGTAGAAATGGAAAAAAAATGGAAGGTTCATCATTATCTGAGAGGTGTAAGTGGTGCCTATATCGTGAGGTTAGTGGGGGAAAAATGTTGTGAGAGTGTATTGTGTTCTCTGTATATTTTTATCCTCAATGGAGAAGAAAAAAATAGAATCTTTCCCTTGTGGGCCCCCATATGTGTTATCTGTGTGTGTTGATGGTTTTGTGTATGTGAGGATGAGTGTATCCCTCCTTTTCCAAGAATGGTGAGGTCCCCCTTTTCTAATGTTTATCCCTTTTTTGCCTTTGTAGACAAGAAATATGAAGGGGGCACGTGGGTATGAGGTGTTGGGGGGTAAGGGTGTGGGTAATGTGTCTTCTTTTAATTGAAAGGGTTGTTAGGATGTTAAAAAGAATAAAAGTTTGTCAGGGATTTTGTTGAGAGTTATTTTTTATATTTTTGTGGGATGTAATTACATGGGTGAGGGTACACGGTAGGATAAGGTAAAAATGGGTAAAACGATATCGGGGAGGGAAAAAATTAGGTGTCTACATCATGCCCCCTTTGAATGTAAACACGAAATGTTTTCAGACAAAGAAGTAGACAATGAGACCAAATTTTGACCCGACCATTATTTAAGGAAAGAAATAGAAGGAAGAAGAGCAACTGGATCTTGACTTAGGACATCCTACCTACCTAATTTATGAAGGAATCAATTGACACGTATCTCAAAGGATTGGAAGGAAACGGACTATACCGAGTTGGAGAGTCGAGTAAGGTCCCATCGAGGTTCCGGTCCACGGCTCTCTCATTACATCAAAATTTTAAAATTACAAGTTAAAACATAAATGAAACTACAAAATCCTATCTATACAACTTCTATTGGCTCTTGACTCGACTTTTATCACCCTATTCTCCAGGCGAGCTCTTGTCTTGCAATTTCTTTCAACTTGTTGCTTGGCTTTCAATTGCTTCACTTTGTTGCTTGACTTTTCAGTTAGTTGCCCTGTGCTTCGGGCGGGCTTCTGACTTGAAATTTCATCACTTTGTTGCTTGACTTTTCATTTCTTCACTCTGTTCTCCAGGCGGGCTCCTGACTTGCTATTTCATCACCCTGTTCTTCAGGCGGGTTCCTGAAACCCAAAATTAAAACTAGAACGAAAATTATCCCAAACAAAAATTATAGTAAAGTAGTATTTCATTTGAAAGGATGGTCCCATTTTTCAGGAGGGTCCTGAACAGAAAGTAAAGTCCCATTTTTCAGGAGGGTCCTGAACATAAAGTAAAATCCCATTTTTTAGGAGGGTCCTGAACATAAAGTAAAATCCCATTTTCCAGGAGGGTCCTGAACGTAAAGTGAAATCCCATTTTTCAGGAGGGTCCTGAACATAAAGTGAAATCCCATTTTTCAGGAGGGTCCTGAACAGAAAGTAAAATCCCATTTTCCAGGAGGGTTCTGAGCATAAAGTAAAATCCCATTTTCTAGGAGGGTCCTGAGCATAAAGTAAAATCCCATTTTTCAGGAGGATCCTAAACATAAAATAAAATCCCATTTTTCAGGAGGGTCCTAAACATAAATTAAAATCCCATTTTTCAGGAGGGTCCTGAACAGAAAGTAAAATCCCATTTTTACAGGATCGTCCTGAACATAAAGTAAATTCCCATTTTTCTGGAGGGGCCTGAACAGAAAGTAAAATCCCATTTTTCTGGAGGGTCCTCAACAGAAAGTAAAATCCTCATGGATGTGTTTTTCCAATGGTAGCTGAATTAAGTGAAGTGAATTTGTCCCTGTTTCAACAAAGAAAATTTGTCAGTTAAAAACTTAGTGGTGGCTTGCAGCACTTGGCTTCTCAGGTATCTTCCCCAGCACTCGTTCCTTTCATCTTTGATCCAAATCGCTGACACTTTCCCTGTCTTTCCGCATCATTGACCCGGATCCAGATTGAGGGAAATGATTTATGACTCGAACAATGGGTTTTCATTTTACCATGCCTCTGAGGTGCACTCTTTTCCCAAATCTGAATATTTCCATGAATCCAATAGTCTGTCGGTTGATAGACTTTCTTTGCTTCGTGTTGAATTACGATCATATTTCTTTCATGTGATGGTCCTTGGCTTTTCCTCATATAATTGAAAAGACTGGTAGTAAATTTTGAAATTCTTTCTCGCTTGTTTTGACATAGACTTGACTTAAAATGTAAAGAAATGATGGTGACTTTTATTTTGATAAATGACATAAAAAGACAAAAAGCATGAATATGTAAATGAAATAAAAGGGAAATGTCCCATATTAAAAAAAAAACTTATCTGAATACGACAACCAACTCCAATGAGTATGACACGCATTTTGGATTAAGCTGCCTGATCTTCCTATTCAAACTTCCCATTTGTTGTTGAGTTCGTGCCTTTGCCGCTGAGACGCTTCTTCAAATCCATTGGACTCATACATCACATTCAATTGACGACATCTTAAAAAACTTTCGCCAACAAATCTCTTTCTTTTCACTTTTCACTTTTCTCTTGAACTCGCCATCGCCTTACGGTGCTCGTGAGGGTTTTCACCAATACGACTCTCTCATTTTTATTTCTCTCCACTCACCATCGCCTTATGATGCCTGCGAGGGTTTTCACCAATAAGACTCTCTCATTTTCATTTATCTCAACTCATCATCGTCTTATGATGCCCACGGGGGTTTTCACCAATAAGACTCTCTCTCATTTTGTATTTCTTTCCTGATTTCTTACGCTGAGGGAGACAAGTGGTACCTCATAATGTATCATCATATCCATTGCATGCTTAGCCTTAACATTATCAAAAATTGATCTGAAGGACTTTTTTTGGTTGTAACTTGGCTTTCGGATAAGGTTAGAAAAGGATGGCAAGAGGTTCAAATGACACTTGAAGTGGGGTGGGACTTACAACTTTTGGAATCGACTCAAACAACACATTAACTCATGCCCCAGTTTTTGTTGACTGGGTGACTCAAAAATCTTTATTTGGTTGGATTGAGCCCGAAATAGGGCAGCCTACGTATCTCACTCCCGAGAGAGGAGAATCAGGTCGCACGTAGTTCCATAAGCTTGTTCTTTGTTTTGATTTGATTTTTTATTTTTATTTTTTCGAACTCTTTCTTTTATTCTTATTTTCTTGACATTTATCTTTGACTCTATTTTGATTCCAAAAGAGGGATATGAAAGAAAAAATAAAACGAAGCTCAAACGGGTAAACAAAGGATGACACAATGTTTGGATAGAAGAATAAAATGCCTTCATCATATCAATCTTCAAAAATGCATGTACTAAACATGTAATAAAATCAACAAAGGATCAAATATCATACATAATATATTTTGACCGCATCAACATTGATAGCCATTTCTACCATTTTGCCTTCAATATCTGTCAAATATAAGGCTCCATTGGGCAACACTTTCTTCACAACGAAGGGACCTTGCCAGTTAGGGGAGAACTTGCCTTTCGCTTCAACCTGGTGAGGAAGGATACGTCTCAATACCAACTGACCAACTTCAAAATTCCTGGGACGGACCTTTTTTTTATACGCTCGATCCATCCTCCTCTGATACAATTGGCCATGACACACAGACGTTAGCCTTTTTTCCTCAATCAAACTCAAATGTTCCAGTCGGGTTTTGACCCATTCGCTATCATCAATCTCTGCTTCTACAATGACTCAAAGAGAGAAAATTTCAACTTCTGCAGGGATGACTGCTTCTGTCCCATACACCAATAAATATGGAGTTGCCCCTGTTGAAGTGCGAATAGTGGTGCGATAACCTAGCAATGCAAACGACAACTTTTCGTGCCACTGTCTAGACCATTGTACCATTTTTCACAGTAACTTTTTTATATTCTTATTGGCGGCTTCTACAACACCAATGGCCTTTGGGCGATATGGAGTAGAATTTCGATCTGCGATCTTAAACTGTTGACACACTTCTTGCATCAAATGACTATTGAGATTGACAGCATTGTCTATAATGATCATCTTAGGAATTCCAAACCTACAAATGATGTTGGCATGAACAAAATCTACCACAACCTTCTTTGTCACTGACTTGAAAGTTACTACTTCTACCCACTTTGTGAAGTAATCAATGACTACCAAAATGAATCTATGTCCATTTGATGTCTTCGGCTCAATCGGTACAATCACATCCATTCCCCAAGCCACAAATGACCATGGAGCGGCCATTGTATGCAACTCAGCAGGAGGAGAACGTATCAGATCACCGTGTACCTGACATTGATGACACTTTTGAACAAATCGAATAGAATCCCTCTCCATAGTAAGCCTGTAATAACCTGCTCGAAGAATCTTGTTAGACAAGACATGACCGTTCATATGCGACCCACATACTCCAGAGTGTATTTTAACCATGATTGTCGAGGCTTCTCTTGCATCTACATACCTCAAAAGTCCCAGATCTGGGGTTCTCTTTTATAAGATCCCCCTACTTAAGAAAAATCCACTAGCCAAATGCCTAATAGTCCTCTTTTGATCGTTGGTGGCATATGTTGGGTATTCTCCTAACTGAATGTATCGCTTGATATCCAAGAACCACGGTTCTCCATCGAGCTCTTCTTCAATCGCATTACAGTAAGCATGTTGATCACGACTCTGTATATGCACTGGATCGATGTAGGCTTTATCAGGATGTTGGAGCATTGAAGACAGAGTGGCTAAAGCATCAGCAATTTCATTATGAATCCTTGGAATATGCCTAAATTTTACTAACACAAACCGTTGACATAGCTCCTGCAAGCATTGTCGATACGGGATGAGCTTCAAATCTCGCGTCTCCCAATCTCCTTGAATTTGATGGACGTGAAAATCCGAATCCCCCAACACTAATAATTCCTGGACTCCCATATCAACAGTTAACCTCAAACCAAGAATGTAGGCTTCATACTCTTCCATATTGTTAGTACAGTAGAATCGAAGTTGTGCTGTTATCGGGAAATGTTGTCCCGATTCAGAGATAAGAACCGCACCTATTCCAACTCCTTTCATATTGACAGCTCTATCGAAGAACAACTTCCAACTTGGATCAGCATCTATAATGACTTTATCAACACACGACACTTCTTCATCAGGAAAATATGTCTTTAATGGCTCGTACTCTTAATCGATGGGATTCTCAGCAAGATGATCTGCCAAGGCTTGGGCTTTCATGGCGGTTCGAGTCACATATACAATGTCAAACTCGGTAATCAATATTGGCCACTTTGGCAATCGACCTGTCGGCATAAGATTCTGAAAGATATACTTCAAAAGATCCATGAGGGAGATGAGATAAGTAGTATAGGATAAGAGATAATGTTTTAACTTCTGTGCTACCCAAGTTAGGGCACAACACGTCCTTTCAAGAAAAGTATACCTGGCCTTATATGCGGTGAACTTCTTGCTAAGATAATAAATAGCCTGCTCCTTTTTGCCTGTGACATCATGTTGACCTAGGACACAACCGAAAGAATTGTCCATGACTGATAAATATAAGATCAAAGGCCTACCAGGATCTGGGGGTACCAGCACGGGCGGATTTGAAAAATATCTTCTGATTCTGTCGAACGCTTCCTGACATTTTTCAGTCCATTTTATCGCAACACTCTTTTTCAGCAACTTAAATATGGGCTCACAAGTGGTTGTGAGTTGAGAAATAAACCTGCTAATGTAGTTTAGTATACCAAGCAAACTCATCACCTCCATCCTATTCTTGGGCGGGGGCAAATCCTGAATGACTTTGATTTTCGAGGGATCCAATTCAATCCCCCGACGGCTGACCACAAACCCTAACAACTTTCCAGACGAAACTCCAAATACATATTTTGCCGGGTTGAGTTTGAGATTATACCTGCGAAGCCTTTCAAAGAACTTTCTTAAATCTTTAACATGTTTGGCCCGACTTTTTGACTTAATAATCACATCATCCACGTATACCTCAATCTCCTTATGCATCATATCATGAAACATAGTGGTCATGGATCTTATGTATGTTGGTCCAGTATTCTTCAAACCGAACGGCATCACTCGATAACAATAGGTCCCCCATGGTGTGATAAAAGACGTCTTCTCCGCGTCTTCATCATCCATAATGATCTGGTGATATCCGGCATAGCAATCCATAAAAGAGGCAACCTCGTGTTTCCACAGTTGTCTAAAAAAATATGGATGTTGGGCAGTGGAAAATCATATTTCGGACTTTCTCTATTCAAATCACGGTAATCAACACACACTCAAATTTTTCCATCTTTCTTTGGTACTGGAACAACATTGGATAACCACATGGGATAACGAGCCACTCGAATTACTTTGGCTTCAAGTTGTTTCATGATTTCCTCTTTGATTTTAATACTTACATCAATTTTAAACTTCCTCAACTTCTGTTTGACATGAGGAAACGCGGGATCAGTTGGCAATTTGTGAGGCACTAATTCAGTGCTTAAACCAGGCATATCATCGTAAGACCATGCAAAAACATCCTTATAATCAATTAATGCTTGAATCATTCCATATTTTAGCTGTGGCAAAGCATGTACACTGATTTTAGTTTCCCTAACATCTTCTTGATTCCCTAAATTTATTGGCTCAGTCTCATTCAAATTAGGATTCGGTTTGTCTTCAAACTGTTCCAACTCTTTGCTTATTTCTTCTAGTGCTTCTTCTTCATCATATTCCCCATCCTGCTTCATTATATCTTGATTAGTTTGGATTTAAAGATCAGGTTAAAAATTTCGCATGCATGTCATGTCATTAGAATCAACATAAAAAGAACTATATAAAAAAGAAAAGAAAAACAAAATATATTAGACACGAAACAAAAAGGACATTGCATTTCATTAAATAAAAAGATAGAAGGATTTAAACATAGATGCCAATATAACATAAACAAACTAAAATCCGAATTACAACCCTGAAATAACTCGGATAAACAGAAAGAAAAAAAAATAAACTACCAAAACTCCCTCATGACGGGGAGAGGAGTGACTTCCCAATTATTGAGCCGGACAGCTGGACCTATGAATTGCACGTCTGCCATACTGATACTTTCTCCTGCTTCGACCATATCAACCTCAATAAAAAGGTTCTGGCAATCATCAACCAATTCAACTTCAAATTACACATGCTTCGTGACGCCGCTTTTAACAAATGATTCACTGAGTAGTGGCATTGGACGATGGAGTGACCATGTTTTCTTTTTCCTTCCCTTGGCTTTCTTCAGATCTTTAGTCGTAGGCTCAAATCCCAGACCAAATGTGCCCACGTTCTCACTTGGAAATATGGGACAAACTATACCATGCAGAGACGCTCCCAAACCCTTTCCTGGCTCAAATCCATATTTCTAAAGTTCACTCACCATCATGATAGAAGCGGAAGACAATTGTGGTCCCGGTATAACCTGCTATTCAAGGATATGATTCACTGGCACTGTATCAAAAATTTGATAGATGAATGTCTCCTCTACGTTATTTTCTTCAATAAGAACAAGAGAGAATCTTCGTTGGCGGATAAATCTCCTTCACCGTGAATAACTACTTCTTACCTGTCATGCTCAAACTCAATCATTTGGCGCAGTGTAGATGCAACCACCTTGGCCTTATGGATCCACGACCTTCCCAACAACAGATTGTAAGAAGAGTCTATATTCAATACTTGAAACTCTATGGCGAACTCAACAGGCCCTATGGTCAACATAAGTTCAATTTCTCCAATGGAGTTTGATTTTGCACCATCGAAATCCCTGACACATACATTGTTGGTCATGATCCTCTCAGCACCAATATTCAATCATGACATGAGTGACGTAGAACTCTTCGTACTTCACTGTAATGTAAAGGCCTCGGTTATGCCCTGTACCTTCAACAGGCAATTCATCGTCAGAAAAGCTGATCCGATTCACCTCAAAGATTTTTCCAACCATTTTCTCAAGCTGATTTACTGTAATCTCCCTAGGAACATATGCTTCATTTAATACCTTCAGTAAAATATCACGATGCTCCTTGGAGTGCAACAACAAGGATAAGAGGGAAAATTGAGCAGGGGTTTTCTTCAACTGGTCCATTATTGAATACTCTGGCAATTTCATCTTTTTCAAAAATTCTTCGGCTTCTTCTTCGGTGATAGGATTTTTGATAGATGACGGTCCACTCACCATTGGCTTGGACTTTCTTAAACTTTCAGGAATGAAGCATCTTCCTGAATGAGTCACACCCCCTAACTCATCTAAATCTTCCACTACTTTCTTCCCGTGATAGGTCATCACAGTCCGCCCATAATTCTAGGGAACCCTTTTCGTATCAACTATCGAAGGTTGGGTCACCGGTTTAAGGATAATAGGCGCTGCTAGTGCTCCTTTCACCGTCAAGATGGGCTGACTCAGAGCTCCTACCACTGTCAACTTAGGTTTATCCTGACTTAAATCAACATACCTTCTGGCACCTTGTACTGTGATCAGGGGTTTCTTTGGGCTTTCTTGGGGTTTATCTTCTCTCATTCCTTCCTGGCTCAATAACATTGCTTTCAAAGACTTTGCTATATTCAGCGATTTCTTCTCAATGGTATGTATCTTGACAATAGGCTTATAACACCTTGAAGACTCTTTCCCATCATATATCAATTCTAATATATTGGTTTCAGGATAGGTTGGCAGCGGATTCTGGTTAATGTTTGGACCCTCCGGGGCCTGGACTAACATATGATTTATGTCAATTAAATCTTGGACAACTCTCTTTAAATGTCAGTATTTCTCGATATCATGGCCTGGCATGTCAGAACAGTACGTATACCTTAAATAATAATCGAGATTCCTCGGCGGTGGATTTGAAAGCCTTCCTTGAATTAGGCTTAAGACCTTCAACTTTCTCAACCTATCAAACAGGCTAGCATATGACTCCCCAAGAGGTGTGAATTGATTTTTGACCACCTTCTCTTTCTTATATTCGGGCCTAGGTTGAAAACTGGGTCTGTAGGGGTTTTGGTAATTCGGTGGAGCGGATGGGCAATTTTGTGGAGCTTGCACGCGCCATTACGGGTAAGAAGGGGTTTGGGCATATGGATGCGCGCTATATACTGGGTACGGGGGTGGTGGAATGGAATATAAAGGATTTTGTGGAGGGTAGTAATGGTGGGGAGAAATATATGGAGCTTGGGTGTAGACTTAGGCTTGGGATTAGGGATAGGGACGAGTTGTTCTTTTGGGATAGGAATGAGTTCCATCTACGACAGTCGCCACATCCTCTTTCTTCTTTTTACCTCCGAATACGCCATATCCACCTTGAATCGCTTGTGTGGTGGCTTTTAATGCGGCAAAACTCACTATTCGGCCGGTCTTGATTCCGTCCTCTATCATCTCTCCCATTTTGAGGACTTCAATAAAAGACTTTCCCATTGTCGGAAGTAAATGTTGAAAATAGGTCTCATCCTGTGCCTGAATGAAAACCTCTACCAACATACTTTCTTTCATTAGAGGCTTTACCCTGGCGGCCTATTCACGCCACCTTATCACGTATTCCCTAAAACCTTCAGTGTTTTTCTTCTTCATGTTGACCAAAGATTTTTCGTCCAGAATCAGGTCGATGTTATACTGAAAATATTGCACAAACTCAGAATCTAAGTCGTCCCAGCTGTTCCACTTGTCGATATCTTGATCGATAAACCATTCTGAAGCCAGATCAGAAAGACTTTCGCCTAAGAAACCCATGAACAACTCTTCCCTTCCTCCTGCCGCCCTCAATTGGTTACAATAACGTCTCAAGTGTGCCACGGGATCATCGTGCCCTGCATACTTCTCAAACTTGGGCATTTTAAAACCTAGGGAAAGGTTGATGTCTGGGAACATGCAAAGATATTTATAGGAAACACTCTTATAACCTTCGATTCCCTGCAAATTCCTCATGGCCTGTTCTAAACTTTTCAACTTTCGCGCTATGACTTGTTGTTCCTCTGTTGCGACAGGTTTCTCCATATCAAATGGAAATGCAGGTGGCTGAGTGTACCCATAAGGTTCATTCATTCTCAAAGTAGGCTCCGGGGCATAATACTGACTATCTGGAACCTTCAATACAGGCTCACTGGAAGACCGAGGAAACCCCATTATCGGACGCACAGCATATGTGGGAGCTTCAGGTGGTGATGGAGCCACGAATACCGGTGTGATCGGTGGCGCCGGCTGAGTAGCGGGTCTTGATTGGGGAGATGCCAAGGGAACACCAGAACTGCCAGGATAATAATGTCGCGGAGTGAATCCTGGCACGTGCTCAGGTGACTCAGTAGGAGCAGAGAATTGCGCCTGAGAGAGCGGTGGGCAATTAGAGATATTCCCAAGACCTTCATGGAGCGGAGGAGGAGGTATTCCACTGGCCCATGCCCGGTTCAAATCTATCAGTTATGCCTGAGCCTTACTACCTAATCATTGTGTTCTGAACTTTCTTCCCTGTGATCCTGATCCGGGTCAATGAGCGAATTTTCAATCTCCCTGCTAGCCATGGCGAGCTTTTCTTTTGATCTAGTGAAGTATGGGTGACTAGCCAGAGTGCTGCAAACCTACCACTGTTATCTGAAAGAACATGCTCATCAAAGATGACATCCGTTAGGATTAGGGAACACAACAAGCATGGGAATCACATTGGTAAAATTGTCCTAAATTCATGCTCATTTCTACCAGCTTTTGAGGGTAGCGAGGTTATTTTAACATCATCTCGATTTTTATCTACACTTATTTTTATCTACACATTATTATTATTATTATTATTATTTCGTATCAATCTCTGTTCTTTTCCTTTCTTGTCTCATCATCCTTTCTTTCTTTTCTTCTCTCGCTATCTACCTTCATTTTATCATTCTTTATGGCTTTTGCTTTTCTTTTTAAAATAAATGAAAAACAACAAAACAAAATGATTAGATCGAACCCAAAAATAGGTTGCCTACGTATCATGTTGTACATGAATCAGATCTTGCATAGTTCGGGCCGCATATGCATAAACATCACATAATTGAAGGTTTTTTTTATATGAAAAACGAAAAAAAACAAACAAACAAAAGAAAGACGTAACATCACAACATTTTAATGAAAGAAACAACAAAAACATACAAAGAATTTAGGACCACTTTAAAACTAAACAACAAATACAAAACAACATTCTAGACCCTAAGACGACATATGTGAAATTACTAATAAAGACCCTAATATCAAAAACAACTTGACTTTAACTTAAAGCAGACACCACCCTACAATGATAGAAACATAAAAGACTCAAACTGAATAAAGATAAGAAATGCTCTTTCAGACTTGTGCTCTGTGTGATGACCCTGGCTGAGATGGACCTACCTATGAAGTTCTCTTTCTCCCATTCAAACTTTGTAGCATATCCTGTAAAGACAGCCTGATATTTGGGAAGAAGCTTCTGGCTCGTATTCCCGCCTCATGAGGAGTGCACTTGAAAAGATTGTTCTGACACCTTTCTACAGTCTTGAACAAATCTACTAACTGAACTCTCAATGTCTCTACTTTGGACCCCACACTTTCATCCTGTATTATCCCTCTAAGCTGCGCTTGTAAGGGTTGGCTGATACCCCGAGGGATAGATTGAAGCCAGACCCTATATCCTTAAGTGTACCCCGGATTATCCAAACTTTCTTTGAGAGTGTCCACACCTAGCTCTGTTGCATGCTTCCAGAACTGCTCGTATCTGCTCTCACCTAAGGCTTGGTCCTTGAAGTACTCAACATCTTTTAGAAGATCCACTACTGGTGGCACGTCCTGCGGCCTACCCAACTGGTGGATTACCCTAGAAGGACGGTATAGCATAGTGCAATTGAGCCCTAACATAACTAGAAGGAGCTGCATCTGACAACCAAACAAGATTATCTTTGGTCGAAGCCACAGATAAGCCCACAAAATATTATCCTCGGTTCTTGACTCAAGAAATTCAATCCAAGCGTCGACTCCCACGGGTAGCGAGAATTTATCCAAACGCAACCTGAGGTCCATGGCTTTCACTCGATTGGGAATACAATGATCAACCACGTCTGGTCTAACTAAAGAAGGCGCATGCAAATGCTCCATCATCCATAACTGCAATATCAGGTTACTGCCCTAAAAAAATCTCATCCCCCCTTTCACTTCGGTTAAAACCTTATATATTTCTGCTAAGATCATGGGTATGAGAGTGAACCTGCCCTTTTGATTAATGACCTTGCCCTTTTGATTAGTGCCCTTGTCATTTTGATCTTTATGAAATAGATCCATCACCACATATTGCAAATATGTATTAATACGTCTTTCTTCTAGCGGAAACACTAAATTACCTAACAAAGCGAGGGTGAAGACTTCAAGACGCTTTCTCTCCCACTTCTCCTTAGTCACATGAAATTCATCCCAAAAGCAATCAAAACCTTTCGAGGACCCAAATCTAGTGAATAGAAAGTCTAAAGAAATCCATGATTAATTCAGACAACCCAAATGTCCGTTATTACTCTTCAAACCACACCCTTGTAGAAACCTAGTGCCCGAGTGATTCCGAGCTCGGATCATACTTTTGTCAATATAAGGCAAATGAAGCAGACCAGATGATTCTGCCAACGTAGGCGTCATTTCACACTTTTCGAACCTAAATACCAAATTACTAGGATCCCAAAAGGTCAGCACATCATCTATTAGGTCTGGATGGGGTGGGACATACAGAAGTTCCATAAGATCACCTAATATCTTAAATAGCTCTTGCTGGTCAGCGTAGTTGAACGTGCTCCACCACTTTATTAACTTTTTGGGAACTTTGGAAACCATCAAGACTCTAGACCCTGTAGGCTTCATCCTGTAATAACAAGCCAAACTTACAACTCAAAAATTCAAAACAAGACAAGGAATTCCCGACCCTCAAGATTTTACCTTAGAAAAAATATCGTGTGACATAGAGGGACAGACCGACATATAACTCAAATTCACCGAACAGTACCGCCAAATGAAATCAGCCTACTTGGCAAGAATTAATTGACAACACTAGATTACGAGAAGGAAAACCCAGGCTAAGACTAAGACAAAGGCCAAAAAATGAAAATTAAAATTACCGGACCCACCGAGGGTTGCCTACGTATCCCGCCCCAAGGAACGGGAATCAGGTACATATAGTTCGTCCAGATTGGACAATTAACGATTAACTAACAGATTGACTGTAACTTAAGAGACACAACCAAAGACAAACGAATAAAATCTTTTTGGGTTTTTAATTAGACACTTCAGCTAAAAATGACACCAACAACTACGAAGGAAAAATCCTTTGATATTTTTGTGAAATGTACAAAACTCCTACAATCTATGCATTTTTCTTTTATAAAAACTCCTATGAATGAAAAATCTTTTTGAAGTTTTTGAATTGTGAATGCATGCTAAACGAGACAAAGGAGAAATCTTTTTGATATTTTTGTTTTTGAGAAATGAGTGCAAAAGGTAAAAATCTTTTTTTTTTGAATTTTTGGATTGTGAAGAACAAAAGCCATAAAGAACACTAAAAGCTACGACACTTTTTTTTCTTCTTTTCAACTCACTTCACTTTTTTTCTCTATTTTTTCAACAGTTATTGCCTACGCACCTTACTTCTAACACATGTTTTTCCCAAATTAGTCCGTCGAATGACCTCATTACCCTCAAAGATGCAATATTTAACACGTAGGGATGCGTTAGAGGTGAGTCTCCTACAAAGGATCAAGTGGGCCCCGCTAGGTCTCAATATGATGCACATAAGCATGACCTAAAGGCTGACCTACAATGGGGTTCACTAACAAGGGTGTTCGGGGGAGCGTATGGTCGATAGTGGCTGTGATAGCTTTCCACCTACTCCATAACACCGACGGCTCACCCCTAAAATAAGGGTGACTCAACTAGAGGTCGTGTACAACACGTGTACTACGGACTTGTTGCAGAAAAAAGTCCTGGGGGTAGACACATGATGACAGATATAAAAATGGTAACACATATGATAAATACTGTACACAAAGAGCACGAAAATATTCCACGATGATAAAACAATAACACAAAACAACACAAACAAAATGTTATACACCTATAGTGCCAAACAAAGCTGATACGACTCCAAAATAAGCTCAAATTCTGAACAAATCCCCAGCAGAGTCGCCAGAGCTATCACACCCCATTTTTTAAACGCCGAAAAAAAATATTCGTTTTAAGGTTCGAAAGGGTTCGTATTATTAAAGTGACAAAAGGTTGAAAATTTGTTCTGAAAAAGGATTATTTTTACATTTAAAAAAAAAAACTCAGAGTCGCCACTTGACATAATTCGGTGTGCCAAGTCACCTTTGGAAAATCCTTTTCAAAATGATTTTGACTCTAAAATTGATCAGCGAACAGAGATTCCGACTAAGGAATTCTGTTGACCGACGGGAAGGTGTTAGGCACCCCTCGGTCCCGTGGTTTTACCACGGTCGCTTGGTGAAGCGTATCGGCTAATTTTGGCACTAAGAACGTATAAACCACATAAAACACATAAACAAGCATCCAAACACACGAAAACAAAATAAATCCAAAATATAGTATTCAATCCAATTATACAGTCTAAAAATAAATAAAAATGCAAAAATAAATCCTATCTAACCTACACTAATCCTAACTACGCTCCCGTGCTTTACCTGATGCCTCGGGCCTTCATCACGAATGTCCTCCGAGTACAAGATACCTCGGAGCATTCCCCAGTGAATAAATATATACACATGACCTTGGGGCATTCCCCGATGAATAAATACAAGTTCAAAATGCGAGAAGGATAAATCACTCCACAAACATTCCAAACACTAAAACAATCCATAAGTTCTAAATTTGCCTATCCAAGCCTACTTTCTGCTTACCCGCTCGATGACATATTACGTTCAACATCAACCATGAATCAAAATATCATAATATTTACTTTTATCAATTTTTTTCGATTCCCACCCCCAAATTCAACTCAAGGTTCTAAACAATTCACGATTACTACTTTTAACAATCCATAACCAATATCAATGGAATCAAACGATGAATCAAAATCACCAAACTCTCATATCATAGTATGCTTCACACAAAATCAAACACGTATTATGAAATAAAAAATGAGAAGAGATAGAATTGGACCTCCAATCAGGCTTTCAAAGTCAGTGTATTATTCTGATTGAATCCACGTCCGAAATACCTCGATTTAAACTTCGATAATGAACAATACCAAATCGAATATAGAAAAACCAAACGGACAGCCTTAAACCAACCGGAGCAACGTCGGCACAGACCCCCTAATCGCTAATTTCTATTGCCTTCTAGTCACCGAAATCAAACCCAAAACCAGTCAACTCAAGTGATTCAAGTTGGGTTAGGGTCAAAATCCACGGTTACCGTCCCGTTGGAACTCTGGTGAGCTCCAATGGTGATCGAAAGAAGCAAAAATGGACGACAATGATATTTTTACGGTGAAAGAATTCTATTTCCGGCCAAGCACGTTGGAAAGTCGTGTTTTTTTATCTTCCTCTTTCAAATTCTCACTATTTTCTCTCCCTCGTTGATCTCTCTCTCAAACCCGAGCTCTATCCGACCAAACTCCGATCAATACCTAACCACCATATTTCTTCTACTCACTGGTTTCCCTTTCTTCGGTGACTATGGTATGTGTATATGTGATGGTGTGTGTGATTTTGTGATGAGAAAACTGTGTGTGAAGGATTTTTTATCACAACCAGTGTGTGATGTGTATTGTAGAAATGAAAAAAAATGGAAGTTTCATCATCATCTGAGAGGTGTGAGTGGTGCCTATATCGTGAGGTTAGTGGGAAAAAAAATGTTGTGAGAGTGTATTGTGTTCTCTGTATATTGTTATCCCCAATGGAGAAGAAAAAATGGAATCTTTCCCCTGTGGGCCCCCGTATGTGTTATCTGTGTGTGTTGATGGTTTTATGTATGTGAGGATGAGTGTATCTCTCCTTTTCTAAGAATGGTGAGGTCACCCTTTTCTAATGTTTATCCCTTTTTTGCCTTTGTAGACAAGAAATATGAAGGGGGCACGTGGGTATGAGGTGTTGGGGGGTAGGGGTGTGGGTAATGTGTCTTCTTTTAATTGAAAGGGTTGTTAGGAGGTTAAAAAGAATAAAAGTTTGTTAGGGATTTTGTTGAGAGTTATTTTTTGTATTTTTGTGGGATGTAATTACATGGGTGAGGGTACACGATAGGATAAGGTAAAATGGGTAAAACGATATCGGGGAGGGACAAAATTAGGTGTCTACAATTTGTCAACAAATATATAAGAATAAAAGAGGAAGCAAGCAAGGGGTAAAGGTACGTTATTGAGTCATATAAGTGATAATCACAAAAGAGAGTTATTTATTGAAAAAGGTGGTGAGGATGTTGGTGGGCCAACACAAACTAGAATGGACCCAGCAACCAGTCAAGTAATTAAGAAGTATAATAAATTGAGGGACCGGGAAGAAATAACAAAAATGGTAGTTGTGGGTTGTTTGCCTTTCAGTTTTCTTTCTTCGGATGCTTTTATTCATTATATTCAAGCAATTTATAATCCTATATTTAATGGTATTCCTAGAAGTACTTGTCGGCCCGATATTTTTAAACTTCATTCACAATATGTTTTTTATTTATCTACATTGTTAAAAATATTCAATGTAGAATGACTCTAACTTCTGATCTTGATCGTGCTATTACTAAAAATAATTATTTAACCATTAATTGTCACTAGATAGATAGTAATTTTAGTATGCAAAAACGTATTCTAGATTTTTTGTATGATGAAGATCGTAAATATACTGGAGAATTTATTGCTGAATTGATTGATAAAGTTACAAAATTTTATGGTATTGAAAATAAAGTCTTAGATAGTGCTTTTGATAATGCTTCTAACAACAAGACTGCTATTACAAAGTTAAATGTTAGGCTCTCTCCATCGTTACCTGAAATATTTCATGTTAAGTGTGCTTGTCATATATATAATTTAATTGTAAGAGTTGGTCTTGAATTTTTTGAGCTTTATATTGAAAAAATCCGGCTTGCTGTTAGTTTTATTCAAGGAAATAATCGAAGAAAAAGAATTAGAGAATTTAAAGTTAAATGTGAACAAAATGGACTTGCACCGATATTCATGCCTGAAGAATATGATATTAGATGGAATACTACATATGATTTTTTAAAAACTTGTCATACTTATAGAGTTCATATTACACTAACTTTTAACCAACATTGTGGTTCATTTGCTGATTCGGCTGAATGTATGCTACATGATTCTGATTGGACTGTAATTGATGATCTTGTTAAGTGTTTGGAAAATTTTTATATAGCTACGGTTGAATTTTTTGGTGCTTACTATCCTACTGTTTATAATATTTTAGCATATATATCCGATATTTCTGGTTTGCTCAAAGAATATAAGAATAAAGAAGGTTACAAAGAAGTTGCTGGTGCTATGTTTACTAAATTTAAAAAAATACTTTTTTTCGATTCTCCCTATTTACTTGGTTAATGTTATGCTAAATCCGTGTATGAAATATACTACTATGTGCCACTTTAGTACTTTTATTTATTTTAACTAAGAGATAAATACTAACAATGATTCTGATGATGAAGAACAAGAACAACCAGATTTGTGGATGGCTATGGGTGATGCGATCGTTTACAAAGATAAATTATATAACCATTATGCTGATTTACTTGATTTTGATGTACTGACAAATATCATTCCAACTGTCGCTCCTCATCCTCCGGGGGAGCGATCATCTTCTAAAAAAACGACACATAATGGTTTTTCTGATCACTTTTATGATTTAAATTGTTGGAACAGTGTTGAGGCGGGAAATTAAACAACAACTTATCGGGAAGAGCTTAAGTATTATCTTCAAACGCCGCTAGAGGATCGTAGACGATGGATCAACGCGTTGGATTGGTGGAAGAATAGTGAAACACAATATCCTGTTCTTTCAATATTAGCTAGAGATATATTGAATGTTCCAATGTCAACTGTTGCATCGGAGAGCGCTATTAGTTAGGGACGACAACAGCTTGGAGACAAACGACACTCATTGGGAAGCAATGCTATGAATATTATAATTTGCCTTAGAGATTGGATTAGAGCAGAACCAAGAAATCGAGGAATGGAGGTGGAGCCTAAAGACGAACAGAAACTTGAAGAAATTATGACTTCAACGGAGAACTCAGCAGAATCAAGTCCAATGCATGGTTTTTCCCCCATTGATTTTGACTATCCTATGCCAAATCCCGTTAATGTTAACATATGCATGAGTTGGAAAAAATGATGAAAACTTTGTAGATTTTTTATTCATGTACATTATAAATTTTGAATCAATAAAATCTAACATTCATTCACTCCTTACTTTATAATTTGTTTTCATTTAATGATTTAAATTGAATTTCTAGATTAAATAATTAATTTTAATATATTACTAATTTACTATCAAGTTTTACACTAAGTAATAGACAATTAAACATAACAAACATATAACCATATATACACATTATGAAAAAATAAATTTCTTTTAAGTTCAAAACCTCAAGTATTATTAATTTATTATATTAAGTAGCATATTATTTAAAGTAGTACATATATTGAATGGTACGTATATATGTGTACATATTTTCTATAGATTCTAAAGTAGTATATATTTAAGGTATACATGTGTATATGTTTTATAAATTAGTATATATATTGTAGTATATATCTTGAAGTATATATTTTATTTAAAGCAGTACATATATAGAATGGTACATATATATGTGTATATATAGAATATAGACTCTAAAGTAGTATATATTTAAGGTATACATGTGTATATGTTTTATAAATTAGTATATAACTATATATAGTGTGTGTGCATATATTGTAGTATATATAAATTAGTATATATCTCGAAGTATATGTTTTATTTAAAGTAGTACATATATTGAATGGTACGCATATATGTGTATATATAGAATATAGACTCTAAAGTAGTATATATTTAAGGTATACATGTGTATATATTTTATAAATTAGTATATAACTATATATATAGTGTGTGTTTATATAAAGCAAGATCTTGTCAGGCGCGAGTAGGTAAGTTACGGCGCCTTCCAGACCAACTTTTAAATATCGGATTAAGCCATAGTCGGAATACCAAACCAAAGCACCAACCGAAATATAAAAGAATTTTCGAATAGCTTAATGAGTGTATTGAAGAATTAATCTTTTTATCTGAATAAAGGGCCTATCAGATATTTAATATACTTATGTTGAACACATATGTCTAGAAGTTCTGACTGTGCCAAAGATCGCCCATTTTTTCCTCATCTTTCACGGGCTAAAGAGGCACAACTTACTAGATGGAGTAACAAAGACAAAGCCAAAATAAGCAATATTAAACTCAACTGTACCACCATTTCTAAACCAAGTTAAGAAACTATAGAAAAATTCCATCATATTTTGATAGAGTCTGGATCTTTCATAGTTACTAAGTAAGAGAAGTTAGATCTCTGGCATAGATACGAAAGGTTTATAGCCGGACATAGTCACGACTGAAAGGGAAGAAGAAGTATTAAAAGTACGTCAGAAGAAAAACAAATAAATACCTTAACAGTGGCCGAATGCAAGGCCGAGATAGTTGTTAATGGTGGCTATCAGTCTTTTATTCAAACCTTCAACTAATTTACAAAATAAGGGAGAAGGGGAAGTTCTGGTGTTTAGAGAGAAAGAGAGAAAATAAAATTTCTAACTTATGCCTCCTTAACAAATGAGGCAACTATTTATAAAGAAAAAATATAAACAAAAGCATCTGCACATAGTATTATGGATCCCACATCCGGGTCCCTGCGCATAGTATTTTTACTATTATAAATAGTAGAGTGGTCCCTTCTGGTCACATCTTATCCTTTCTTTTTAGCTGGTAGAGTAATACCTCTGTTTTTCTGATTTCTCTTTCGTCAAGAATATTTTCTGGATGAAGTGGCTGGGAATCTTGAATATCTTCAGTTTCCGCCGCTTCGTCACTTGTAAGACTTTTCATAGAGGTATTCGATTGTTGTTCAACTATTTTCATTAAATTTCTTTGGACTTCTTCTAAATATTGCTCAATCATTTTCATCTTATCTCTTTCAGGTACAAAGATTCTTTTAGAAATATAACTGAGATTTTTATCTTCAACAAGTTTCTTTTGAGGAGTGGTAGAGTATTCGACGATTTTTCTATTAATGGTTTCGATCAATTCTTGTCTATGTGGTAATTTAGTAAGGGGATCTTTTCTAGTAAGTTTTTCCCAAAAATTATTGTAGAATACCCTATAGAGTTCGGGTATTTGTTCTTTAGTGTAGCCAAATTCAACACCCCATAAATATATACATGGAATGGAGAATTCAATAAAGAAATACATTTGGTTAATTTTATACAGGTTGCAGACATGGTCTGAATGGTATAAATCTGTTAAGAACGGAGATATCTTTGTCCATTTTTTGTAGAGATGCAGGTACTCTTCTGGTAGAATTTTAATTTTAGGGCCATGATATGACCACCACTGAATAAACCAATTTTGAATTGGATCTTCAAATACTTTAGAGAAGACTTTTAAAAACCAAGTATGCTTATGTTTAATATTTTTGTAATATAAAGTCTGAGTAAAGGCTTTAATATAGTCCCAATATGTAAAGGAAATTTTTGATCCTTTCATCATCATGGCCTTTTCTGACGTGGAAGTAATTCCCCAGTCTTTTATTGAAATGAGTTTTCTAATATAAATATTTGAGTATCCATGAACATATGGGGTTGACTCACCCATTTGGTGATGTTCCAATTCAATACTTCTAGTGGACAATAATATTGATTCATAGAACGCTCTTGTCTTATAAAATTCACCTGCAAAATAAAGGTTACCTAGTAAATGCTTTTGGAGAAGTTTCCAGGGATTATTTTGTTTGCATATTTGAGAATTTTCTACGAGAACTATTAGCTCTTGATTTTCAAATTTTTTATATTGTTGCCGTTTTGCAGAGTCTTCTTTAGTAACTGAAGCAAACAAATCATCTTACTTTGCAGATATAAAAGATTGTAGTTTCTCTTTAAAGGATGACCTCCGGAATATCTTCTAGATGGATCCAGGTGCTTATATGCTGAGTTTTTTCATCCATTGAAGAAGATTCTGCAATATGCGGAATCATTACATTTATCAAGCTCATATTTCCCCTTTGCAATACTGGGAAATTAGATGAAGACGAAGTATATGATGATGATGATGGGGAGTATTCTCCCCCTGAGGAGGAGTATCTTCCTACGTGGCTTCTTCCTCTGCCTCGACCTCTGGCTATTTTCCAGGGCGGATCTGTAGCCATACTGCGTAGAAAATTAATCATATAAATTAATATCATACCAATCAACTTCATCGCAGATATCTGCAAAATTGGAAATAAATAAATCTTCTTCTATCATATCATGGATGATTTTTTCTAATATAACAAAATGAATATCTTCATTTAGAGGAATACATTCGATAATCGTAATTATAGTTTTTTCAGAAAGGAAGTATGTATAAAAATTTATTTAATTATTTAAAATTCTCTAGACAAAAAATCAGGTAAAGAATTTTCACTCCCTTTCTTGTAATGTATTTCAAAATCAAAAGGGGCTAATTGAACTTGCCACATTGCAAAGATTAATTTGAAAGCATCATGTTTAAAATATTTATCAAACATATATTTAAATGATTGAGTATCAGTCCTAGCTATAAACTTTTGATTATATAAATCATCTTGAAATTTTAAAACACATTTAACAATAGTCAACATTTCATGAGCCACGGTGGCGTATTTTTTTTACTTTCATACCACTTTCCAGAATGAAACCTAATGAGGCTTTCAATATGATTATGGGGATTTATTTGTTTAAGTATTCCACCATAACCAACATTTGAAGCATCAGTCTCAACTATTTTTAACTAAGCAAGATTAACTAAGGTTAAACAAGGTAAAGACTCGACACATTTTTTAATCGTTTTTACCAAATTAGTGTGAGAATCAGTCCAGGAGCCTTTGTAATCCTTTTTTTAGCCTATCATATAAAGGGGATAAATTCTGAGACAGATTCTGATAAAAAGGAGAAATGTAATTAAGGCTGCCTAAGAACTTTTGCAATTGAGTTTTATTAGTTATAACATCAAAGATTTTTTTAGAAAAGTCTAAAGCCCTTTGAATGGGTTCGATTCTTCCTTGGCAAATATTGTGTCCTAAAAATCGAATATCAGTTTGAAATAAGCACATTTTTGGTTTAGAGATGACCAAACCATTTTGTAACATAATTTTCTTTAATATATTCAGATGTTTAAAATGCAACTCTAATGTTTTTGAAAATACAAGAATGTCATCAATATACACAATTATAAAATCCATATATGGATTAAATATATCATTCATAATTTTTTGAAATTCAGAAGGAGCATTTTCCTGACCAAATGGCATCACATTCCACTTATATTGTCCAAAAGGTACACTAAAAGCAGTTCTATATGTATGCTCTTGAGAAATTTGAATTTTCCAATAACCAGATTTTAAATCAAATTTTAAAAATATATTAGCATTATATAATCTAGATAAAAAAATCCTTTTTATTAGGTATAGAATACCTAATCCATTTCAAAACTTTATTAAGAGTTTTATAATTAATAACAAGTCTTGGTATACCACGTTCCTTTTCAGCAGCATTGTTAACATAAAAAGTAGTGCACGACAAAAGGGATTTTGAAGGTTTTATAAGACCCTTTTGTAAGAGATTATCAAGCTCTTTCTTACAAAATTCAACAAACTCTGTGTTCATTTGGTAGGGTGAAGATTTGGTTGGGATTTTATCTTCGCTGAAATCATCTTCATAAAGAAGAGTAACAATATGCTCTTTGTGATTCCAAAAAGCATTAGGGTGTTCAGCAAAAATATCAACCATCAATTGATTAGAAAGCATTTTTATTTTCTCCTGAATTTTCACAGAGTTCATAGTATTATGAATATTCATACTCGTCATTTCAAGATGTAAGAAATTTACCTGTCGATGCTTCATATCAATTAAAGCATTTATGTCCCTTGTTACTGGATCGGTAACAAAAGGATAGAAAATTTCTTGGTTTTTGTAAGTAGCCTTGAAACCATTTGCATCAACATACGTGTAAGGATAAATAGCATTTATAAAAGGGGTTCCTAAAATAATAGGAGGATATAATTGATTTTTACTAAGAAAAAATAATGCGGAATGCAAATCTTATTTCTACAAATATGTGCATGAGTTAACTTATAATTAATTTCAAGAGAATGACCCGATGCAGATTTGACTATATGCGTGATTTTATGAAAATATCTGATAGAAATTAGTCCTTCCTAAATGCAACTAACATCAGCACCACTATCAATCATGGCCACATTAGTTACAGAAAATTCATTATTAATCAAGATAGTACAGTTTATATACCATTTATGGGCTGTAACTATTCGCATCATACTCAAAAAATAATCATTAGCTACATCAAGATCATTTTCAGAATTTTCCATATTTTTTTCTTTTCCTTTGGATCTGGAGGAAATATCATTTTGAGAAATATCTTTTTCAATCTTTGAAATTCTATGATCTGAAATTATTTGATTTTGTTTCAAAAAAACAATTTCCCTTTTTAAATTTTCAACTTCTATTTTCAAATCATTGAAAGACGTGTCTTTACCAGGTGTTTGACTAATGGCAAGACGTCTATAAACTTCAGTTCGAGAGTAAGGCTTAATATCAATAATATAATTAGTATTTTTCCTAACATGTTTATTATCAATAGGTTTTGAAGTATCGGTTTGGGAAGAAGTAAAATCAATAAATTTTTATCGTAGTTTTCATCAGTGACTTCTTTTAATAACTCTAAAGTGCTATCAGCAGTGATAGTTTGAATATTTAAATCTCAATCTTAAAATTAGGATTGCAATTTATAGAAAGTATCATCGCAATCGCAAGCATTATTATTACAAATATTAGAATAGAATTTTTCGTCGGCAGGATTTTCGTTATCAGTTAAATCAAATAATTCAAACTCAGTGTCAGAATTAGATTCATAGTTATAATCAGAATCAGAACCTGAAGTATATAACAAACCATAAACCTTATCATGAACTTCACAAGAAAGCCCTAAGGACTTGAGCTTTTGAAGTTTGCAATTGGGAGCAATATGACCAAATTGACCACAATTGTAACACTTTATTTTTTATAAGTCTCTCTTAGACCTATTTTTCGTAAATTTAGTGGACTTACGAAGGGTTTTCTATCTTTACGCTCTTCTTTGGATCTATGTCTAGATTTTCTCTTTATCCTATAAGGCTTATCTGGGCCATTAATTCTAACAACAACATATCTATGGCTCCTTTTCTTCGAAGTAGAAACATGATTTTCCATACCAACTTGTCCACAAAAATCATCTAATTGGGTTTTTTCTTCAAGCCTATCCAGCTTAATTTGTCTAGACAATTTTAACTCATTACAGAGATTGAGACCCTCTTGAGTACAGGCTGCAATAAGCTGAACATAAGTAAAATTTGTCCAAGGGATTGCACCATATTGTCCCTTGATTGTTTTTTAACCCTTTTTGCCAAAAGAGATGAAAATCCATCTATGAATCTAGCATTCCAATGTTCAAGCCTAGATTCGGGTAGATCCATAACTCTACTAATGAAAGTATCTTTGTACCATCTGAATTTTCCTAAATATTTGCATCTAAGGCCATTTAAGAGGGTACAAGTATTTTCATGTTGGTTGGTAAATCTACCCCCAAATTGTTGAATAATGGTGAGCATAGGGGTATATACAACATCCTCCCTCCCTTCAGGTAGTTCTCTACCTAGGTTGTCAATACCTGGAAACATATTCGTAGCCTTAAAAATTTTGTTTCTTTTGTCGTTGGAAAGAAAGTTTTCCCACCAGCCACGAAGTTGGCCAGTAAAACCTGCAATAATTATTTTACAAATAGTGACATTTGTTCGAACATGTTTTCCATCATTATCTTTAGGGCTAGTGACTTTGGCAATCGTAGAATACATTAACATACGATGGACTAAAATAGATAATTATCTTTCTGATAACCCATCTAAATTTCATTCATAAATATGATCTCAACTATAAGATGTATTTGTCAAGGACCAATCTCTTTCCTCTATAAGAATATCTTGAGGAGTTGGTCTTGGATAATAAGCAGTTTGCATACGAGGGATGTCAGCATATTTTCCCCTGGTTGTTTTCTTACCAAATCTCTGAGTGTATTTAACTCCGAGTGGATTTCAACACCTCCATCCGTAATTGGAGAAGAATCAAGGTTATCATCAAAAGCTTTTGATAGATCAATGGGTTTTATATTTAAACTAGAATTTTTTTTTCAAGTAATTGTTCACGTTGTTCTAATTCAGAGGGTTTTCCAAATCCTTGAATATCAGGGGGTCTTTGAATATGAGGCTTAGCTGTCAAATCTTCTGTTTTGCTTTCCGATGTGGAGGAAATATCGGATGACCTTTGACTATCGCTTAGCTTCTTAATCAAAGTTGTCATAGTATCGAGTGTTTTTATCAAGAGAAGAAATATGTTCTCCAAGAACTTTCACATACAAACTCAAATAATTATTTTGAGTAATTAAACTATTTATTTCAGAAATAGTGATTTTTTCAACTTCATTATCAACGAATTTTTGAAAAATAGAAAAAGTTATACTAGTATTATTTGGTAGTATAAAAGATGATTGGGGAGGGTAAATAGCCTGAGTAATAGTACCATTTGAATTTTGATAAGATCTTTCAATAATTTGTACATATAAAGGCAGGTAAACAGATATAAACCATGTCACAAAATAACTAATTTAATTATTTAAGGCACACATTTCTTAGAATTCTTCAAAAATATTTTCCAGTTCATCAGGACTATAAGTTTTAAAAAACCATGTCCTAAACATTTTCTATTTTTCACCAAAAAATTCCTTTTTAATATAATTTCTTGCATGTGAATCAGGACTAAAATCAATTAAGCGATGAATCTTAATTCAACAAGAATTAACATCAAAGTTCATTTCAGAGAGAGTGGGGTTATCCCTATCTAGGACATTATCATTATCTTGAACTATATTTGTTTTAAGATTGATTTTAATCTTTTCAATACTTCTAAGTGGTGTATCCAAATCTGCAGAACTTAAAGTATGTGATGATGCAACACGGTTTCTAGCTGGGTCATATCCTGGATCAACTGGAGAGATGTGATGCATAGCAGGCAATATTCTAAGTATAGAAAAAAAAATTTGTTATAAATGGTCGAATTATCATTATATTGAAGACAAATTCTTCTGTCAAAATTTTGAGTAACATGAGTTAACTATGAGTTTGTCACATCTTCCGCAAGTTGTTTTGGAGAAATGGTTCAATTTAAAATTCATGTTTTTGGAAAATTGATCTCATCCCATCTTATAGGTCTTCTTGTAGTAACCTTGGATTTTACAAAATTTATTTCAATTTGCATAGTATAATCAGAAGTATCATCAATCAATTTACATTGAGGATTCATTGTAGCTAACAAATGATAATAAATGTGATAGGTTAAACAGATTAGTTCAAATCCAAGTGCATAATTATAACCATGGATTTTACGTTTAAAGTCAAAGCATCAAGAATATTCATGTTTGTCAAAGATAATTGTAAATTTGGCTAGGTGTTAAAATACACAAGGCCATAAGCAAGAGTAGATTCAATAGATCCCATCAAAGACTGTCTAAAATTTAGATTTCTAGCATCACATAGTGTAGCTAGAAATGTCTCTGGAAGGCCTTTCAAGGTTAAAGGTTTAAAACCAATTTGCACTAGACCAATATACATAAAATTATACTGATTTTTAAATATATCAATATCTTTTTTATTCAATAATTTTATGATTTGTTCGTCAGCATTTAAAGAAAATTGTTTAGTGGTTTTTATTATCTGCTTATATTTAACTTTATCAAAAAATTCATATTTATAAATAGTTTGTATAATAACTTTTGGAATAGTCCATTTATTTTAAGAAATAATATTTTGAGGTAAATCTACCTCTTCAAGTTTAGTACTTTTCGTACTAACTTCTCCCATATCCATTGTATTAAAACTTCATACCTATGCCATAGACTTCAGATCTATTACATAATTACTATGAAAGTTCCTAGGCTCTGATACCATAAAGCAGGATCTTGGCAGGTGCCGCGACTTTGCTTATGTTGGCTTTGTCTTTGTGACTCCGTATAGTAAGTTGTGCCTTTTTTTTTCGATTTTTCCTTCGTCAAGAATATTTTCTGGATGAAGTAGCTGGGAATCTTGAATATCTTCAGTTTCCACTGCTTCATCACTGTTAAGACTTTTCATAGAGGTATCCGATTGTTGTTCATCTATTTTTATTAAATTTTCTCAGACTTCTTCTATATATTGCTCAATCATTTTCATCTTATCTCCTTCATGTACAAAGATTCTTCTAGAAATCTGAGATTTTTATCTTCAACAAGTTTCTTTTGAGAGTGTAAAGTATTCAAGAATTTTTCTATTAATGGTTTCGATCAATTCTGATCCATGTGATAATTTAGTAAGGGGATCTTTTCTGATCAGTTTTTTCCAAAAATTATTGTAGAATACCCTATAGAGTCCGGGTATTTGTTCTTTAGTGTAACCAAATTCAACACCCCATTTGTGTATCCCTGGAATGGAGAATTCTATAAAGAAAAATATCTGGTCAATTTTATCCAGATTGTAGACATGGTATGAATGGTATAAATCCGTTAAGAATGGGGATACCTTTGTCCATTTTTTATAGAGATACAGGTATTCTTCTGGAAGAATTTTAATTGTAGGCCCAAGATATGACCACCACTGAATAAACCAATTTGGAATTGAATTTTCAAATACTTTAGAGCAGACTTTTAAAAACCAAGTATGCTTATGTTCAATATTATTGTAATATAAAGTCTGAGTAAAGGCCTTAATATAGTCCAAATATATAAAAGAAATTTTTTATCCTTTTATCATCATGGTCTTTTCTGACATGGAAGCAGTTCCCCAGTATTTTATTGAAATGAGTTTTTTAATAACAATCTCGGAGTATCCATGAACATCTAGGTTTGACTCACCCATTTGGTGATGTTCCAATTCAATACTTTCAGTGGACAATAATATTGATTCATAGAACACTCTTGTCTTATAGGATTCACCTGCAAAATAAAGGTTAGCTAGTAAATGCTTTTGGAGGAGTTTTCTGAGATCATTTTGTTTGCATATTTGAAAATTTTCTACGAGAACTATTAGCTCTCGATTTTTAAGTTTTCATACTGTTGCCTTTCTGCAAAGTTTTCTTTAGTAACTGAAGCAAACGCATCAGCTTGCGTTGCAGATATAAAAGATTGCAGTTACTCATATAAAGGATAATCCTTCAAAATATCTTCTAGATGGATCAAGGTGCTTATATAGTGAGTTTTCCTATCCTTTGAAGAAGATTCTGCAATATACGGAATCCTTGCATTTATCAGGCTCATATTTTCCCTTTGCAATACTGAGAAATTAGATGAAGACGAAGACGAAGTATATGATGATGATGATGGGGAGTATCTTTCCCTTGAGGAGGAGTATCTTCCTCTGTGGATTCTTCCTCTACCTCGACCTTTAGCTATTTGCCAGGGCGGATCTGTAGCCATATAGTGTAGAAAATTAATCATATAAATTAATATTGTACCAATCAATTTCATCGCAGATATCTACAAAATTGGAAGAAATAAATCTTCTTCTATCATATCATGGATGATTTTTTTCTAATATAACAAAATGAATATCTTCATTTAGAGGAATGCATTTGATAATCGTAATTATTATTTTTTCAGAAAAGAAGTATGTATAAAAAATCATTTTGTTATTTGAATATTCTCCAGTCAAAAAATCAGGTAAAGAATTTTCACTCCCTTTCTTGTAATGTATTTCAAAATCAAAAGGAGCTAATTGAGCTTGCCACCTTGCAAAGATTAATTTGGAAGCATCGTGTTTGTAATATTTATCAAACATATATTTAACTAATTGAGCATCAGTCCTAACTATAAACTTTTGATTATATAAATCATCTTGGAATTTTAAAACATATTTAACAATAGTCAACATTTCATGAGCCACAGTGGCGTATTTTTTCTGACTTTCAGACCACTTTCCAGAATGAAACCTAAAGAGGCTTTCAATATGATTACGGGGATTTATTTATTTAAGTATTCCACCATAACCAACATTTGAAACATCAGTCTCAACTATTTTTGACCAAGCAGGATTAGCTAAGGTTAAATAAGGTAAAAGACTCGACACATTTTTTAATCATTTTTACTAAATTAGTGTGAGAATCAGTCAAAGGGACTTTGTAATCCTTTTGAGCCTATCTTAAAAAGGGGCTAAATCGCGAGACAGATTTTGATAAGAAGGAAAAATGTAATTAAGGCCGCCTAAGAACCTTTGCTATTGAGTTTTATTAGTTATAACATCAAGGAATTTTTGAGCAAAGTCTAAAGCCCTTTGAATGGGTTTGATTCTTCCTTGGAAAATATTGTGTCCTACTTATCGAATATCAGTTTGAAATAAGCACATTTTGGTTTAGAGATGATCAAACCATTTTGTAACACAATTTGCTTGAATATATTCAGATGTTTACAATGCAACTCTAATGTTTTTGAAAATACAAGAATGTCATCAATATACA
The DNA here is from genome assembly GCA_030864215.1 of Capsicum pubescens. Classification (NCBI taxonomy): domain Eukaryota; kingdom Viridiplantae; phylum Streptophyta; class Magnoliopsida; order Solanales; family Solanaceae; genus Capsicum; species Capsicum pubescens. The sequence goes on along the minus strand of CM061549.1, from coordinate 242,722,281 downwards.
CAATTATAAAATCCATATATGGATTAAATATATCATTCATGATTTTTTTAAATTCAGAAGGAGCATTTTTAAGACTAAATGGCATCACATTCCACTTATATTGTCCAAAAAGTATATTAAAACCAGTTTTATATGTGTGCTCTTGAGAAATTTGAATTTGCCAATAACCAGATTTTAAATCAAATTTTGAATGTATATTAGCATTATATAATCTAGATAACAAATTATTTTTATTAGGTATGGAATACCTAATCCATTTCAAAACTTTATTAAGAGGTTTATAATTAATAACAAGTCTTTGCATACCACGTTCGTTTTCAGCAGCATTATTAACATAAAAAGCAGTGCACGATCAAGGGGATTTTGAAGGTTTTATAAGACTCTTTTGTAAGAGATTATCAACCTCTTTCTTACAAAATTCAACTCACTTTGTATTCATTTGTCAACATCAAGATTTGGCTTGGATTTTATCTTCGCTGAAATCTTCATAAGGAAGAGTAACAATAAACTCTTTGAGATTCCAAAAAGCATTAGGGTGTTCAGCACAAATATCAACCATCAATTGATTAGAAAGCATTTTTATTTTCTCCTGAATTTTCATAGAATTCATAGTATTATGAATATTCATACTCATCATTTCAAGAGGTAAGAAATTTACCTATAGATGCTTCATATCAATTAAAGCATTTATGTCCCTTGTTACTGTATCGGTAACAAAAGGATAGGAAATTTCTTGGTTTTTGTAAATATCCTTGAAACCATTCGCATCAATATGCGTGTAAGGATAAATAGCATTTATAAAAGGGTTCCTAAAATAATAGGAGGATATAACTGATTTTTTACTAAGAAAAAGAAATGCGGAATGAAAATCCTATTTCTACAAATATGTGCATGAGGTAACTTATAATTAATATCAAGAGAATGACCCGATGTAGATTTGACTATATGAGTGGTTTTATGAAAATATCTGGTTGGAATTAGTCCTTCCCGAATGCAACTAACATCAGCACCACTATCAATCATGGCCACATTAGTTACAGAAAATTCATTATTAATCAAGATAGTACAGTTTATATACCATTTATGATCCGTAAAAATTTGCATCATACCCAAAAAATAATCATTAGCTACATCAAGATCATTTTCAGAATTTTTCAAATTTTCCACATTTTTTCTTTTCCTTTGGATCTGGAGGAAATATCATTTTGAGAAATATCTTTTTCAATCTTTGAAATTTTATGATCTGAAATCATTTGATTTTGTTATAAATAAACAATTTTCCTTTTAAAATTTTCAACTTCTATTTTCAAATCATTGAAAAACGTGTCTTTATCAGGTGTTTGACTAATGGAAAGACGTCTATTAACTTCAGTTAGAGAGTAAGGCTTAATATCAATAATAGAATCAGTATTTTTCTTAACATGTTTATTATCAACAGATTTTGAAGTACCGATTTGGGAAGAAGTAAGATCAATAATTTTTTATCGCAGTTTTTCAACAGTGACTTCTTTTAATAACTCTAAAGCGCTATCAGCAGTGATATCTTGAATATTTAAATCTAAATCTTCAAATTGGGATTGCAATTTATAGAAAGTATCAGCACAATCGCAAGCATTATTATTACAATCAGCGCAAACATTAGAATAGGGTTTTTCGTCGGCAGAATTTTCGTTATCAGTTAAATCAAATAATTCAACCTCAGTATCAGAAGTAGATTCATAGTTATAATCAGAACCTGAAGTATATAACAAACCATAAACCTTATCATGAACTTCACCAGAAAGTCCTAAGGACTTGAGCTTTTGAAGTCTGCAATTTGGAGCAATATGACCAAATTGACCACAATTGTAACACTTGATTTTTGATAAGTCTCTCTTAGACCTATTTTTCATAAATCTAGTAAACTTACGATGGGTTTTTTTCTAGCTTCACGCTCTTCTTTGGATCTATGTCTGGATTTTCTCTTTATCCTATAAGGCTTATCTGGGTCATTAGTTCTAACAACAACATATATATGGCTCCTTTTCTTAGAAGTAGAAGATGGATTTTTCATACCAAATTGTCCACAAAAATCTTCTAATTGAGTTTTTTCTTTAAGCCTATCCGTCTTAATTTGTCTAGACAATTTTAACTCATTACAGAGATTGAGACCCTTTTGAGTACAGGCTGCAATAAGCTGACCATAAGTAAAATCTATCCAAGGGATTGCACCATATTGTCCTTTGATTGATTTTTTAACTCTTTCTGCAAAAAAGGTGGAAGTCCATCTATTAATCTAGCCTTTCAATGTTCAAACCTAGATTCGGGTAGATCCATAACTCTACTAATGAAAGTATCTTTGTACCATTTGAATTCTCCTAAATGTTTGCATCTAAGGTCATTTAAGAGGGTACGAGTATTTTCATCTTGGTTGATAAATCTACCCCTAAATTGTTGAGTAATGGTGAGCATAAGGGTATATACAATATCCTCCCTCCCTTTTGGTAGTTCTCTACCTAGGTTGTCAATGCCAGGAAGCATATTCTTAGCCTCAAAAATTTTGTTTCTTTCATCGTTGGAAAGAAATGTGTCCCACCAGCCACGAAGTTGGCCAGTAAAACCTGCAACAATCATTTTAAAATAGTGGCATCTGTTCGAACATGTTTTCCATCATTATCTTCAGGGCTAGTGACTTTGGCAATTATAGAATACATTAACATACGATGGACTAAAATAGATAATTGTCTTTCTGATAACCCATCTAAATTCCATTCATAAATATGATCTCCAATATAAGATGTATTTGTCAAGGACTAATCTTTTTCCTCTATCAGAACATCTTGAGGAGTTGTTCTTGGATAATAAGCAGTTTTCTTACGGGGGTGTCAGCATATTTTCCCCCTATTATTTTCTTACGAAACCTCTGAGTTTATTTAACTCCGAGTGGATTTCAGCACCCGCATTCGTAATTGGAGTAGACTCAAGGTTATCAGCAAAAGCTTTTGATAGATCAATGGGTTTTATGTTTAAACTAGAAAATTTCTTTTCAAGTAATTGTTCAAGTTGTTCTAATTCAGAGGGTTTCCCAAATCCTTGAATATCAGGGGGTCTTTGAATATGAGGCTTAGCTGTCAAATCTTCTATTTTGCTTTCCGATGTGGAGGCAATATCAGATGATTTTTGACTATCGCTTAGCTTCTTAATCAAAGTTGTCATAGTATCGAGTTTTTAATTAAGAGAAGAAATATCTTCTCCAAGAACTTTCACATACAGACTCAAATAATTATTTTGAGCAATTAAACTATTTATTTCAGAAATAGTAATTTTTTCAACTACATCATCAACGAATTTTTGAAAAGCAGAAAAAGTTATACCAGTATTATTTGGTAGTATAAAGGATGATTGAGGAGTAATAGTACCATTTGAATTTTGATAAGATTTTTCAATAACTTTTACATATAAAGGCAGGTAAGCAGATATAAATCATGGTACAAAATAAATAATTTGATTATTTAATGCACACATTTCATAGAATTCTTCAGAAATATTTTTCATTTCATCAGGACTATAAGTTTCAAAAAACCATGTCCAAAACATTTTCCATTTTTCACCAAAAAATTCCTTTTTAATATAATTTCTTGTTTGTGAACCAGGACTAAAATCAATTAGGTGATGAATCATAATTCAACAAGAATTAACATCAAACTCCATTTCAGAGGGAGTGAGATTATCTCTATCTGGGACATTATCATTAGCTTGAACTATCTTTGTTTTAGGATTGATTTTAATCTTTTCAATACTTCTAAGTGGAGTATGCAAATATGCAGAACTTAAAGTTTGTAATGATGCAACACAGTTTCTAGGTGGGCCATATACTGGTTCTACTGGAGATATGTGATGCATAGCAGGCAACATTCTAGTTATAGAAAAAGAATTTTTGTTATAAACAGTAGAATTGTCATCAAATTGAAGACAAATTCTTCCGTCAGAATTTTGAGTAACATGAGTTAACTCTGAGTTTGTCACATCTTTCGCAAGTTATTTTGGAGAATTGACTGAGTTTAAAATCCATGTTTTTGAAAAATTGATCTCATCCCATCTTATAGGTCTTCTTGTTGTGACCTTGGATTTTGCAAAATTTGTTTCAATTAGCATAGTATAATCAGAAACATCATCAATCACTATACATCGAGGATTCATTGTAGCTAACAAACGATAATAAATGCTATAGGATAAATAGATTAGTTCAGATCCAGGCGCATATTTATAACCATGGGTTTTTACATTTAAACTCAAAGCATCAAGAATATTCATGTCAGTCAAAGATAATTGTAAATTTGGCTGGGTGTTAAAATACACAGGGCCATAGTCAAGAATAGATTTAATAGATCCCATCAAAGACTGTCTGAAATTTAGATTTCTAGCATCACGTAGTGCAGCTTGAAATGTTTCTGAAAGGCCTTTCAAGGTTAAAGGTTTAAAAGCAATTTGCACTAAACCAATATGCATAAAATTATACTGATTTTTAAATATATCAATATCTTTTTAGTATATATCTTGAAGTATATGTTTTATTTAATAGAGTACATATATTGAATGGTACATATATATGTGTATATATAGAATATAGACTCTAAAGTAGTATATATTTAAGGTATACATGTGTATATATTTTATAAATTAGTATATAACTATATATATAGTGTGTGTATATATTGTAGTATATATAAATTAGTATATATCTAGTAGTATATGTTTTATTTAAAGTAGTACATATATTGAATGGTACATATATATGTGTATATATAATATAGACTCTAAAGTAGTATATATTTAAGGTATACATGTGTATATGTTTTATAAATTAGTATATATATTGTAGTATATATCTTGAAGTATATGCTTTATTTAAAGTAGTACATATATTGAATGGTACGTATATATGTGTAGATATAGAATATAGACTCTAAAGTAGTATATATTTAAGGTATACATGTGTATATGTTTTATAAATTAGTATATAACTATATATATAGTGTGTGTATATATTGTAGTATATATAAATTAGTATATATCTTGTAGTATATGTTTTATTTAAAGTAGTACATATATTAAATGGTACGTATATATGTGTATATATAGAATATAGACTCTAAAGTAGTATATATTTAACGTATACATGTGTATATGTTTAATAAATAAGTATATATCTTGTAGCATATGTTTTATTTAAAGCAGTACATAGATTGAATGGTACGTATATATGTGTACATATTTTCTATAGATTCTAAAGTAGTACTATATTTAAGGTATACATGTGTATATGTTTTATAAATTAGTATATATATTGTAGTATATATCTTGTAGTCTATGTTTTATTTAAAGTAGTATATACATTTAACTAACGTATAGTCGTTTACATGATTACATGTGTTATTGTGTATATGTATATATGTTTTTTTAAATTCTAATGTAGTATATACTATATATATAGTGTATATATATTGTGTGTATATTGTTTAACGTATTTAAAATGTATATAGGTGGATATATATAGTGTATATTGGAGAAAAAATATTTAGTGTATTTTTTTTTTTTAAGTTTTGACCGAATTTTGGACCAGATTTGACGGGGTTTACACGGATTGGACCGGGTTAGGTTTATTGGGTTGGTCCCGGGTTGTTTCCAAAAATATTATTGTTGGGTTCAGAACCGTACTGACCCGTTAAACCTGGCCCGAAACTGGACTGACCCACAACCCGGTTAAAAATGACGGGTCGGTTTCGGGTTGACCCGGCCCGACCCGATTGACACCCTTACTTGTTCACAAAGAACTAACATTTATCATAAGAAATAAAAAATAAAGTGCATAGCATATATAATATTCATAGTAATTGGTATTTAGTTTTGTTGAACATGAGAACTAATTTAGAGAATGTATAGTTAAGGGAAGAGTAATAAAAAGAAATTATTTTTCTATTAGTATTCAACAGTAAACAAGTAAAATAAAATTTTATTTTTAATATAATGAATAAGTAAAAGTGAACGAAGACACTAATTATTGTTAAGAGTTTGGTTTGTCCATGAATTAAGTTTAACGAGGATATATTTTGCAGCCGGTGTTCCTATTTAATCATTGTTTTTTACCTTAGAAATTGAATATAGACAAAATTTACTTGTTTACATGTTAGTTATGCGTCCCAATAATACAACTTTGAACAAGCAATGCGACAACTGGCATATCTTAAAGCAAATTATGCTTCGTCAACCATAGGTACAAAAATAGAAATTAGTGACAGATAAATTTTATGGTTAAACAGTAAATTTTGTTGCTAACCTATTTAGTGACGAATTAATTAGCAATGAATTATTAAGCAGATTAGCAACAAAATTTAGTCATTTCCATTTTTTTCGACAACTTGGTCTTATATTAAATGGAGACAAAATTGAAATAGAATGATAATATTTGTACTAATCTCCCACGTTTAAAACAGGATAATACAAAGTTCTCTTCTTTTTCTTTTTTAATTTTAAAGCCTCATGTTTGAAACATTAAAAAAGTTTCATAGTTGATCTACTTCATCCTAATTTTTTATTAAAGTACCTAAAGCTTAAAGTTTATCCACATCCAGAACAATCAATTTTTTTAGCTCTGTTAGGTTAATGTTGGATGTTAACCAGCATTCTTAACCCTTGGCTGAAATCTTTATTAATCTAATAAATCAACTTTTGAAAAGTTACGTTCCCATGGCAACATCATTATACATATATATTATATATTATATAGTGGTGAATTGATAAGATTTTTTTGACAAGTTTACGCATGCATAGGTGTGTATATGCGCACTTATATATTATATATTTGTACATAAGGTGTGTATATGCGCACTTATATATTATATATTTGTACAGTACTCATTAACTGAATCTAAAATATGAACCAAATAAATATTTTTCAGTTGGAGCAATCTACTTAATCTCGTTTTCCTGACCACATATCTTTCCGGTTAAAAAATGAAAAATCTTTCTCTTGTTACATAAATTTAATTTTTATTTCATCCGAAAAAGTCATTGGTAACGTTAATAAAGTTTGTTTCAAGTTCAACTTGATTTATCCTCTAATAGAAAAGATTGATTCCTAAAACAAGATTTCAAATTTTTAATTAAAAAAAATAGGATTACAATACTGCATCATCATTGATTCTGCTTAATTTGGATTAAGAGACTTCTTAATTGAACAAACACTTCTGCCATGACGTTTAATCAATCTCCCCCCCCACCCCACCCCTACCCCCCTCTCTCTTTTACCTAAATTAATTAAGACTCTTCTACAACTACATTTTTAGAGAAAAGACATCTTTTTTGCTTGAACTTGTCCTCCAAACTCACTTTAGCACTTAAACTTAACTTACGTTTATTTACCCACCTTAACAACTTTCAAGTGAATTAAATTCACCCTCAAAATCAAAATCCCACTCTCACACGGAGAGTGCATTACACATGCGCCACGTCATTGCCAAATCACTATCACATCAGTTCCATGTCATTGGCACGTAATAAATTATAATTTTTTCAAAAAAATAATAATCCCACACACTTATTTTTATATATTCTTTTAAATATATATATATATATATATATATATATATATATATATATATATATATATATAAAATATCCTCTTATATATATTTTTAAATTTTAAAAGATTATATTTGTTATATATATATTTTTTTTATAAAAATATATATTTTATATAAATAAAATAGACCCCACCCCCTTCTTTCTTCTTCTTCACAGTCCCCACCCCCACCCCACTCCACCCCACCCCAATTACTTCTTCTTCAGTACAACAGCCCCCAATCCCCCCTTCCTCCTCCTTCTTCTTCTTCACATAATATTTTTTTTATAAAAAACTATTTTTTATATAAATAAAGTAGATCCCACCCCCTTCTTTCTTCTTCTTCACAGCCCCCACCCCCACCCCACGCCACCCCACCCCAATTACTTCTTCTTCTTCAGTACAACAACCCCCTCATCCCCTATCCCCCTTTCTCCTCCTTCTTTTTCTTTTTCACATAAAAGCACCCCTTTTTCTCTTTCTTTCACCATTGTTGCAAGCTTTTCAATGAATTTTTTTCTTCATCAAATGTAAAATTAACTTGAATTAACTTGAGCAAATTCAATAATGAACTAAATACAACTACATGATCACAAAAACATATCAATACACAAAATCTCAAATTCAAATTCTTTCACATTAACCAAAATTCAAAATCTCAAAACTCCCAATTTTTTAATTTTTTACTCAAAAATGTCTTATAGAAATGACATAAATAGTTCGAAATTCAAAAATGGCATAGATGGTATTCGCATGACATGAAATTCTTGGCCAAGAATCAAACTTGTTCATCAATCTTGAACCCTTTTTGATTGTCGAAAAATAAAATTTTGGATCAATTAGGACTTGATAGGAAGGGGATTACGAAGAAACGGGGTGGGGGTATGAAGAAATGGAGTGTTGGGGGTGGGGGTGGGGGTGGGAGTGAGGAAGGGGAGTGACGATCTTCTTCTGATGAAGAAGATGAAGTTATGCCTTTGACTTCTTTTATATATATAATAATAAATAAATAAATAAATAATAATAATAATAATAATAATAATAATAACAATAAAGTGGCCCTTTTAAAAAAAAAATCACTCGCTTTTCTTTTTTTTGTCACGTCAGCCGTAAGGGATGAATTGAATTCACTTGAAAGTTGTTAAGGGGGGGGGGGGGGAGGTAAATAAATAAAAGTTAAGTTTAAGTGCTAAAGTGAGTTTGGAGGACAAGTTCAGGGGGGAATGTCTTTTCTCATTTTTTTTAGGTAATTTATATTTTAAAAAGGTTATTTAGTTATTTTTCTTATATTTAGGATTTTAAATATATTTGTTATAAAACAAGAAATAACAAGAAGAAGAGTAGAGAGAATAGTTATTTCTTCTCTTGAGGGATGATTTACAATGAAGGAAGCCCTTCTATTTATAGGAGAAATTTTCCCCTAGTTTCACACTAAAAGACAAATAAATCAAATCCTGATAGAGATCAAATAGATCTTTATAGACATTCACTGTAATTGATATATTTCATAACACTCCCTCTTGAATGTCTAACAATACGCATATAGGCTGCCTCATTAAAAACCTTACAAGAAAAACCCAGTGGGACAAAACCTCGTAAGGGAAAAAGAGTACAATGCGTATTAACTCCCCCTAATAAGAACATCCTTGAATCTCTGCATTTTGATCTTGTGCACCATCTTTTTGAAAGTTGCAGTTGGAAGAGACTTGATGAATAAATCAACCACATTTTCACTTGAACGAATCTGTTTGTACGTCAATATCACTATTCTTTTGGAGCTTATGTGTATAGAAGAACTTTGCCGAGATGTGCTTCGTTCTATCTCCTTTTATTAATCCATCTTTCAGTTGTGTTATGCATGATGCATTATCTTCATATAAAATTATGGGTACTTTATCACATTTTAAGCCATATTTTTCTCGAATGAGATGTATTATGGACCTCAACCACACACACTCTCGGCTTGCTTCATGAATAGCTACAATCTCAGCGTGATTCGATGAAGTAGATACGATAGACTGCTTTATTGATCTCCAAGATATGGCAGTACCCCCATATATGAATACATAGCCTGTTTGAGACCGAGTTTTATATGGGTTAGATAAGTACCCAGCATCAGCATAACCAACAAGATCGGAACTGCTATCTTTAGAATAAAATAAGCCTATATCGGTAGTCCCCTTTAGATACCGTAATATGTGTTTGATCCCATTCTAATGTATCCTAGTAGGAGCAGAACTATACCTTGCTAGCAAATTTACTAAAAAGGAAATATCAGTCCTTGTTGTATTTGCAAGATACATTAGTGCATCAATTGCACTAAGATATAGTATTTCAGGACCAAGGAGTTCCTCATTTGTTTCTTGAGGTTGGAATAGATCCTTATTCACATCAAGTGATCGAACAACTATCGGAGTACTTAATGGATGTGCTCCATCCATATAGAATCATTTCAACACCTTTTCTTTGTAGGCAGATTGATGGACAAAGATACCGTTTATCAAATGCTCAATTTGCAAACCAAGGCATAACTTTGTCTTTCCGAGATCTTTCATCTCAATTTTTTTCTTTAGGTAATCAATTGCCTTTTGAATCTCTATTAGCGTTCCAATAAGGTTTATGTCATCGACATAGACAACAAGTATAATAAACTCCGACGTTGTTTTCTATATGAAAACACATGGGCAAATTTCATCATTCGTATAACCTTCTTTAGATAAATATTCACTAAGACAGTTATACCACATGCGTCCAGATTGCTTCAAACCATACAATGATCTTTGTATTCTAATGGAATACATTTCCCGAGGGTTTGAACTATATGCTTTCGGCATTTTAAATCCTTCGGAAATTTTCTTGTATATCACATTATCAAGTGATCCATATAGATAGGTTGTTACCACATCCATCAAATGCATTTTAAGTCTCTCATGGATAGTGAAACAAATAAGATAATGCAATGTTATTGCGTCCATAACTGGTGAATATGTATCATCATAATCGATGACGACCGTTGTGGAAATCCTTGAGCAACAAGGCGTGCTTTATACCTTTGTATTTTATTTTTCTCATTTTTTTTTTGCACAAAGACCCATCTATAGCCAACAGTCTTAACACCATTAGGTGTTTGAGTTATAGGTCCAAAAACTTCACGTTTGGCAAGTGAACTCAATTCAGATTGAATTGCTTCTTACCATTTTGTCCAGTCATTTCTTTATCGACATTCTGTGACAGACCGAGGTTCAAGATCCTCGTTATCTTGCATGATTTTTGTTGCAACATTGTATACAAAGACATGATCTACTACTATTTCAGATCGATTCAAATTAGTTTCAACATCACTTGAATTTATGGATAGTTCCTCATTTTCTTGAGTCTCAGGCTCATTGATTCCTTCAGGAATATCAACATTGCTTAAATCTTGAGCTTTCATATGAGGATCTTTCGCAGTGTCATCTTGACCATTTGTTTTTATTTTTTCTAGGATTTCGATTCTTAGAACCTAATGGTCTGCCACACTTCAAACGTGCTTTAGATTTATTAGCTATGACACTAGTGGATGGTCCTTTAGAGACATCAATTCTAATTGGGACATTCTCTGCAGAAATAGATGATTTGGTTATCCTTTTTAGATCAATAAATGCGTCCGGCATTTGATTTGCAATTTTCTACAGATGAATAATCTTTTGTACTTATTGCTCACAAATAGAAGCAAGCGGATTAAGATGAGATAGTGATGGATTTTTTCACAAAATTTATCTTTTGATATCATTATCTTCTCCCCCTAATTTTGGGAAAACTATCTCATTAAAACGACAATCTGCAAATCAGGCAGTGAACATATCTCCCGTTAATTGTTTAAGCTAGCAAATAATGGAAGGTGATTCAAACCTAACATAAATTCCTAACCTTCTTTGGGGGCCCATCTTGGTGCGGTTTGGTGGTGCTATAGGAACATAAACACCACACCTAAAAATTCTCAGATGAGATATATTAGGCTCTTGACCCAAAACCAATTGCAACGGAGAAAATTTATGATAATTTGTTGGTCTAAGACGAACAAGTATTGTAGCATGCAAAATTGCATGACCCCAAACAGAAGTGGGAAACTTAGTTTTCATAAGCAATGGTCTTGCTATCAACTGCAGGCGTTTAATTAATGACTCAGCAAGGTTATTTTGAGTGTGAACATGGGGTACATGATGTTCCACTCTTATCCCAATCAATAAGAAATAGTCATTAAATGCTTGGGATGAAAATTCTACAGCATTATCAATGCGAATAGACTTAATTTGATTATCAAAAAACTGTGCCCATAATCGTATTATTTGTGCCAATAATTTTACAAATGCTAAGTTGCAAGATGACAAAAGGCATACATGAGACCATCTAGAAGAAACATCTATTAGGACCATGAAGTATGTAAACGACCCACTTGGTGGGTGAATTGGTCCACAAATGTTCCCATGTATGCGTTCCAAGAATCCGGGGGACTCAATCCCAACTTTTGTTGGTGATGACCTCACAATCAGCTTGCCTTGATAACAAGCATTGCATGAAAATTGACCATTCGAAAGAACCTTCAAGTTCTTTAATGGATACCCATTTGAATTTTCTATTATTCGTCTCATCATTATTGATCCTGGATGTACCAGACGATCATGCCAAAGTACAAAAGTATTGGAATCAGTAAACTTCTGATTTACTATAGAATGTTCCTCAATTGCACAAATCTTTGTCCAATACAGGCCAGAAGATAAAGCAGGGAACTTTTCAATAACACATGTCTGCCCAGAGACATTCTTGGTGATACCAAGATATTCAAGATTCATCTCATCAATTGTCTTGATATGATAACCATTTTCACGGGTATCTTTAAAACTCATCAAGTTTCTCCGAGACTTGGGAGAGAACATCACATTATTTATGATGAGTTTAGTTCCCTTGGGCAAGATTATAATGGCTTTTTCGAAACCTTCAATCAAATTAGCACTATCAAAAATTATAGTAACATTAGTCTTGCCCATATTTAGATGAGAGAAATATTTCTTGTATTTGAATATCGTATGTGTAGTGCCAGAATCAATCAAACAAATATCTTCTTGAAAATTATCCATATCTTCAATCAAATAAAATATATATTAAATTTTTGTACAAAGTGAAAGCTTATACTATCAAAAATTGTTAATCACACTTTATTAAGAAAAAAAATATATTCAATTAATACGTGATTAGCTAAGCTTAGCATTTTATTTTTCAATAGTTGTAAACAGTCAATACGTGTTTCGGTACTTAGTTAGTTTTTCCAGAAATAATAATTAAAAGAAATACAAGAAGTTAACATGCAGATCTTTTATTAACAACTAAACAATTAGTACGTGCATTTTCGTCAAATAATGCAATTATTATTATTATATTATAAAACAATATAAAACTTACACTTTTAGTATTCCCAGAAATTCATGCAACCTCTTTTTTTTTTTTTTTCATTCTCTCTGTTTTCGTTCCCTTTTTTTTTCGTTTCTATTTTCGTTCCTTTTTTTTTCAATAAATAATGACAAATTGAAATTCAATTCAATCAATAATAAATTACAATAATATAATTGAACTAATCAATACTAATAAAAAAAAACTAATACTCATGCAAACAACTACTTTTACATGATTCTTTATTCACTAACTTTTATCAATAAAAATTAAATTAAATTAAAAATCATTCATTCTTCCATATTTATGGAACCATCACCAATCAAGTGATCAATCTTTTCCTGAGGGTGCTCAAAAAAATCTGCTACATCCAAGCTTGTGATGTCAACAGCATTTTCAGAGAGAAAGTTAGTCTCAGGATTTCTCTCTTTCTTTTTTAGTGATGCTTGATAAAGATCAACCAAGTGCTTGAGAGCACGACAATCACGTGAAGAATGTCCTTTTCTGCCACATCAAAAATAAGTAGTTGCTTCACATGTCTCATCTTTTCTCTTTTTGTTTGATGAATGATTAACACCTGAAACAAGGTTTCTTTCTTAGTCATCATGACCACGACCACGAACATGTTCACGACCACGTCCACGACCAGGGCCATGACCTTTTACATGCCTAGCATGGTGAGCGTGCACATCATTCACCTCAGGAAATGGTGCAGATCCAGTTGGTCAGTTCTCATGATTTTTCATCAATAAATCATTATTTTGTTCAGCCACGAGAAGATGAGAACTCAGTTCAGTATACTTCTTGAAACCTTTTTCTCGATATTGCTGCTGTAATAGCACATTCGAGGCATGAAAAGTGGAAAGCGTCTTTTCCATCATATCATTATCATTGACTGTCTCTCCACAAAGTTTCAATTGAGAAGAAATTCTGAACATGGCAGAATTGTATTCATGAACAGACTTAGTCTTGAAATCTTAGATGCATCCACTCATATCGTGTTTTCGGGAGGATGACCATCTTTAAGTGGTCAAACCTTTCTTTTAGGCTATTCCACAATATGAGTGGATCCTTAGTAGTAAGGTACTCAATTTTCAGAACTTCGTCAAGATGATGACGCCAAAAAATTATAGCCTTAGCACGATTTTGACTAGATGTTGTATTTTCATTCTTTATGGCATCTCCAAGACCCATAGCATCTAGGTGAATTTCAGCATCCAACACCCATGTAATATAGTTCTTGCCCGAACATTGAAGGGCAACGAACTCACACTTCGTAAGATTGTTAGCCATATGGAAAAAGAAAGAAATAAAAAAAATAATACCTTATCCTTGGCCTTCAAATTTGAGACGGTAGAGTCTCGTGCTGATAACGTGTTATAAAATAAGAAAGAACAAGAAGAAGAGTAGAGAGAATAGTTATTTCTTCTCTTGAGGGATGATTTACAATGAAGGAAGCCCTTCTATTTATAGGGGAAATTTGCCCCTAGTTTCACACTAAAAGACAAATAAATCAAATCCTGATAGACACCAAATAGATCTTGATAGATCTTGATAGACATTCACTATAATTTATATATATCATAACACTATTAAATTTTTTCTATACATTATTTTAGTTGCTCGAATACGCAATTTTTTTTATTATGCTCTTTACCATGTTCCGCCCTCTTCAACGACCTAAAATATTTTTCTCTTCAACCTGTCTGTTCTAAAAATACCAGGAATACAAGTACTATTTTGTTAGGTTTATACTAATATTTTTGATTTTATGATTTGCTTATGGTGAATTCATATATTTTGTTACAAACATCTCAATTGACTCAATGAAAGTTCAAAGATACTTCATAAATATGTTTTATTAAATTTTATGTAGCAACAATGAAATCGTGAAAGAATATTTAGAATCACAATATCTTTACTCAATTTATCATCTATTTTTCTTCTGAAAATATAATGTTCCTTTTTTTTTAATACTATGAGTAAGATGAAAGTCTTATTTATTCCATTATAATCTTTTATGGTTGTTAGGCTTAATTTTCTTCTTTTATATTTTGCATTGATATTTATTTATCTATAAATGTGTTATGTGATAATTTCAAAGAAAGTCTGCCTTATTACGTGTTGAGGTAGTCAAATTTAAAAGATGACATCGAGCGTAGTAAAGAAAATTTATTTTTTTCAAACTCCAAATGTTCTTTCAATTGTATATCTCAAACTAGAGGGAAAGAAATTAAAAGTCTCGTTTGAATTTCTGAAGTTAAAATTACGTCTGAAATTAGGGAGATGATTATGTTTCCCTTTATATATATAGTCCTAAATAATCAATCGTTGTTGAATAATTTGAGTTCACTAAATAATATTTATCTACACCAATATAAAAAAAAAATAATTTATAAAATAATACAATACATAATATAAAAATCACTAACCTGATGGTGTACGAGGAAAATTAAGATATGATCTTCTAAGCGCTTGATCAAATATTCTAGCATCATGTACAATTACTTCCCATCTGGGTCATACAAATGTGAAGCAAATGTCTCAATAACATACCGCAATAACATTTTGAGGAGTAAAATCTTTTCTATCAATGTATTTAATTTGATCTTTCGAAGAGACAATACATGGCATATGTGTTATTCCATAGCTCCAATGCAATATTTAGAATATTGCTAATAAGAGTCTTAAAATATTATTTGAACTTTTTGTCTTTCATTCGAAGCCTCTTTTTTCGATAAAATCATCGTTACACTATTTTCTAAACTTCAGAAATACATAAAAACTAATAATAAATATTTTTGAAAAATAAAAAGTGACTGTATTTACGCAAACTAAATTATAGTAGGAGTCCTAATAAAACTACCTAGTTTTTAATGACTAGGAGTATTGTTGTAAAGACCTGCTTTTTGATAAAATATGTAAAACTTATGAGTTTGTGTGATTTGACTTCTTTATCTCTTTTCGTAGTTGCATTATGGTATTTCCGGGCTTCGAGGGTGATTGACACATTTTCTATGCATTTTGGTACTATTTATGCGATATTATAATTTTTTATGGCTTCGAGAGCCTTATTTTGGATTTATATGGATATCTTTTGATTCGTACGACGGATGGTTGAACGGACTACACCAGCAGCTCTGGAATATTGAATTTAGGCTAGGTAGACCTTTAGCTCGGGTCACGGTACATCCGATCTCATTTCGATCTATTGATCGAAAAGTTGGAAAATTAGAAGTATGGGTGTAGGACCCACATTTGGTTGAAACAAACTCAGATAGAAAATACGACTTCTCCAACAGATCCAGAACGTTGATTTTAGGGTAGTAACATGTCTGGTGTGATTTTAGGGTTTTTAAATCTCATTTCGACCCGCGATTTTGAAAATTGTGATTTTGGATTTTGGGGGTCAACTTTGTGAAAATGATGTTTTTCGAAAATATGTCTTCACCAACACGTTCGGAACATAAAATTTAGTGTGATTGCATAGTTCGTTTGTGTATATAGGACTACGAATAAATCCCGAACGTCCCGTCAAAGTTCGAATTGGACTTTAAAAAAAATAGTTTTTCTTCAGCTAGTGAAGATTTTCTGCACTATTAAAGCTGTTTTTGGGCTATTTTGCACATTTTTTTTCATCTTGCCTCTTGAGAGTTAAACTCTAAAATAGTGTGGGAGCTTAAAATTGAAGTTTTTGGGATCTTGGGAAGCTAATTAACATCTATTTCTTGATTCTATTATGGATTTAAGGTAAGAATTCATCATTTTCTTAGTAATTTCTTGATTAATTTCTCAAAATCCCAAAAATTTTAGGTCTTGGTTTTAAACCCCAATTTCAATTATTTTCACTTGAATAATATTTTTGTATTATAATTACTAGTTTTTCATTAATTTAACCTCCAAATAACTCTAATTCTTGATTTCAACCCAGATTTTCAAAGATTTTACCCGGTAAAGCTTAAAAATAGTTTTTCTTCAATTTGAATATCGTTTTTGACTCGATTTGACTTGGGTTTTCATCTGTAGGTTTCTAAGAATATAGGAAACATGTTTTTTTAAGTAAAGTTATGATTTTGTCCTTCTTTTTTGAAAAACCTATTCTGGGGGTCCATTTTGATCTCGAATAAAAAGCAGTCAATATGGGTGTCATTGGTTTTGTTTTGACGCATAGATTCCATATTTGATACTTTTAGTAGAGTTAGAGATTTTTTGTGAAACGTAAGGTCATGGTTTCAAAGTGCAGCGGACCAGTTTCAACATTCGAGGTAGGTTATGGCTTAAATCTTTCAGACTGGGTTGGGTAGTAAATGATGATACAAAATGCATGTTAAGGGTGGGAACTAATAATGAAAAATGTATATCTATGTGTTTTGCCTATGTGAGGCCTATATGTGATGTAATTATCAAAATAGAGATAATATGTGATATGCGTGACCGTGTGGGGTCCTATGTGATATTGATAGCCTTGAATACATATGAATAATTATATTGTATTGTTAAAATGCTTAATGTGGTACCATTGGTGTATTGTGATTATATTCATGCTTTATTGGCATATGAGACATATGAAAATTCATGGATGAAACAAAAATAATGAATGGATATTGACTCACATGATTGTGAAATTGTATCATTGTGGTTGGTTATGGAAATAGTTCATGTGGTTGATTGTGAAAATAATCATTGTGAGTGATTGTGAGAACTACATCCCCATATCATACTCATTCATAAAATATTGGTACCACAGTAGCAACACATGAGTAACGCTGGCATCATCTTTTTATAACCCTCCTCGAGGGATGTGTCGGGAAAGAGATATTGTAACACTTATATGTGTTGGAAAAGAGATATGATATTTATGGATTGTATATGGGTTGACGAACCCCCTATGGGTACTGCATTGGAAAGCTTGCCTCCATTGGTGTATACGGAGATTGTGCAATGATCCCAGAGGTTATGCGATGACCTCGTACATCATCATCATCATCATTATCATTATCATCATATACATTGCACTTACTTTATTGTGTTTATATTATGTTGTATTGCCATATTGACTTTCCATCTATATAATTGTCTTATTTTTTTAACTTGTATTTTGATAATCTTGTACATGCATGTTCCCCCTTGTTCTACTTATATGTGATATAATGCATACTTGTGTTCTGTCTTGGTGAGATGTTGTAATATATGAGATATATTAGAACTGTTAGTGCAAGCGGTGTGGGCTACCGTTATGGGATATTTTCTAATTGCAGGTGACGTGCCCTTAGTATATATCTTGTATGCTTTATTTACTACTTTTCTTGGTCGACCTAGGATACCTCCTGAGTACAAGTGGACCTTACTCATGATTACTCCGCCCTTTCGGTGTAGGTCCTAGCTCGAGTACACCTCAGCTTGCTTGACTCAGGCGATTGTTGGAGCTTCCAAGGTAGCGATTGGATATTAATGCGTTCAGAGTTCACCTCTATCTTTCTATAGTAGTTATGTTTTTATTGGT
This sequence comes from Capsicum pubescens, assembly GCA_030864215.1. NCBI lineage: Eukaryota > Viridiplantae > Streptophyta > Magnoliopsida > Solanales > Solanaceae > Capsicum > Capsicum pubescens. Next base: position 242,703,751 of record CM061549.1, on the reverse strand, counting down.
ATTCAGAGACAGGTATTATTTCTTTATGGTTACTTTTCTGATGTATTTGACTCCTGGATTGTATTAGTAGTTCTTACACTATTGACACCTGGTTTAGGGTGTGATTGGAGTTTTGGATAAGTTTTTTCCGCATTGCTATGATTATTTGTATGGTTCAGTTTCGTTCTAGAAGCCTTATCTTGGGGTATTTTTGTTTTTTTCTCTTTATATATTAGTTTGGATGATAGGCTTACTTGTCAACGTACGCCCCAAAAAGTGCCATCATGACCTTCATTTTTGGGTCATGAAAAATTGGTATTAGTGCAGCCAAGTTCTTTGGACTTAACAGTGTAAGAACAAGATGTCTAATAGAGTCTCGCAGATCGGTACGTACACGTCTGTATATATCTTCGAGAGGCTATAGGACGTCTTTATGAAACTTTCCTTATTTTATTCTTTATCGTGTGAAGTTCTTTCATACCTTATGTTCTGAGTTGTGTTTCACTCTTTCTGTGCGAATGGTAAGGATTATACTACATCTTATTAGTTGAGAGATGCAGTGAGATATTGGTAGAGGTCATTTGTCAGTTGTAGACCCCATGATTCTCCTAAGATGACTTGAGATCATTTCATCGAGGCTTTCCTAGAAATATTTATGCCTTTTGGTTTGAGAGACCATTTGTGGGACTAGTTTGATCATTTGGAGCAGCGTTCCAAGACAGTAGTTGAGTATGAGGCACACTTCCATGCGTTGTCTAGATATTTCTATGATAGCATTTACATCTAGCCTGAGCAGATACAAAAGTTTGTGAAGGGTTTGGATATCTCCCTTATGTTGGCTATGACTCAGATTATTGTATTTCAAGCATTTTTGCAAAGTATTTCAGATCCTACTAAAATGACATAGGGTATTCTTAATGTATCTCCGGGAGGTGCCAAGAAATCATGATGTTTTGGTGAGTTTATGAGTCATATCTCTCGAGGCAGAGATTTTAGTAGTTCTCGTAGATACCATGGTAGGCTAGTGAAGGCGACTTTACAGAGTTCAGGTGGTGGACCTTCTAGTTCAGCGGTTCAGGTTGGCAATTTGAGCCTATTTGTACCTTTTCCTATTGAAACTGGTCATAGAAGTTGTTATGTGTGTGATGAGTTTGTCCATATGGCAGGGACTATCCCCACCAAGTGATTTGGGCTACTCATATTTTATCTGTGAGGGGTTGGGGTGCTACCAAAGGTGTGAGGGAAAGAAATAGTGGATCTCGTAGGAGTGACTGTGGGGCTACTCAGGCAGTTGGTAGTTGTGGGGATACCCAGGCTTGTGGTGGTCGTGGTCATTGTTATGTTATACCAGCTAGACTCAAGGAAGAGGCTTCTAATGTTGTGATTACAGGTATCGTCCCCATTTATTTCATAGTTGCATCTGTGTTATTTAATATCAAATTTACTTTTTCCTATGTGTCTGTATATTTTTTTGGGGTTTTGATTCGGTTAGTGAGCTTCTTACCATGCCTGGTCATTTATCTACCCAGTAGGTGATTCTTTAGTGGTGTATCGGGTATACCGATCTTATGTTGTGACTTTTGTCGGGCGTGAGAATTTGGTAGATTTCTTTGTGTTAAATATGGTTGACTTTGATGTTATTTTTGGTATATATTGGTTAGATCCTTATCATTTTATCCTGAGCATGAGGGGCATTTGCGGACTGTGCTTTAGAGACTGAGGGATGAGAAATTGTATGTGAAGTTCTCTAAGTGCAAGTTTTGGTTGGAGTCCATTTCTTTCTTGGGTCATGTGGTGACTAAAGAAGGTATTATAGTTGATCCAGCCAAGATTATCGAGGTTAGTGATTGGGCTATACCTACTTCGCCCACCGAGATTTAGAGTTTTATTGGATTAGCAGGCTATTATCGGTGTTTTATTGAGGGTTTCTCTTCTATTGTAGCTCCGTTGACTAAGTTGACCCAGAAGAAGATTTCTTTTCAGTGGTTCGATACTTGTGATGCGAGCTTCCAAAAACTCAAGGACTTTTTAACTTCAGCTCCTTTATTGTCTTTCCATAAGAAGGGCGTGGGCTTTACCATGTTTTGTGATGCTTTAGGTGTTTGATTGGGTGTTATGTTTATGCAGGAGGGCGAGGTGATTCCTTATACATCTAGTTAGCTGAATCCTTATGAGAGGAATTATACTACCTATGATATGGAGTTATATGCAGTTATGTTTTCCTTGAAATTGTGGAGGTGTTACTTGTATGGAGTCCGTTGTGAGATCTTCTTAGATCATCGTAGCCTTCAGTACTTCTGTACCCAACGAGATCTTAATATGAGGCAGCACTGTTGGTTTGAGTTGATTAAGAATTATGAATTGACCATTCTCTACCATTCGGCAAGGCTGATATAGTTGCGGATGCCTTGAGCTGGAAGTCAACTAGTATGGTAGCTTGGCATATCTTTTGAGCTAGACAGACCTTTAGCCTTAGAGGTTCAGTCTTTAGCTAACCAGATGGTTAGGATTGATATTTCAACACCTGGACGTGTTTTGGTATTTATGGAGGCTAGATCTTCTTTGATGGACCAAATTTGAGCTCATTAGTTTAATGATATTGGATTGAGGTTGATTCGAGATGAGGTATTGAGTGGGGATGCTAAGGAAGCCTCACTTGATTCCGATGGAGTTTTGAGGATTGGGGGCTGAGTTTGTGTGGCGCGAGTAGGTGATTGGATTAGGTTGATCTTAGAAGAGGCCTATTGTTCCAGATATTCTATCTATCCAGGTGTGACTAAGATTTATCGTGATTTGAAACAACATTACTATTGGGTAGAATGAGGCACGATATAGCAGATTTTGTGGCTCGTTGCCTATGTTGTTAGCAGGTGAAGGCCGAGCATATGAGACCTGGTGGTTTGCTTCAGAGATTACCCATTCCCAAGTGGAAGTGAGAACGGAACACCATGGACTTTTGTAAGACCCCACAAAATCCTAAGCTTAACTTATCCTCTAATGCTTATTGAGGGGTCCCAAAGTTAGAAAGTTTCAGCTAGGTATTAGGAATTAGTCCTTTCTAAGCCCTTCGAACTTCAGTGAATTTATTTATGACCTTCCCGACCTCGAAAAGTTAATGTCTAAGTTGAGTCATATTCAGGGATGAAAATAGCATGTCTTGCGTAAGTTTTAGATTTTTCGGATGAGGATTGGATCGAATACAAATTTCAGAAATAGTAGCTCACCGCGATTAGACCGTGTCGCAGTGAGTATAACAATGGTCCATCCATCGCATCACGATAAAAGCCATTTTGGCATTTGGAAAATTCCAGTAGCTCACCGCGATTAGGCCGCGTCTTGGTGAGGCTCAAATCAACAAATGTCACGATCCAGTAGCTCACCGTGATTGGGCAACATCACGGTGAGCATAGCGATGGCCACTCCACCGTATCACAGTGAGACTTTAATCCGCATTCCAGTTATGGGATTTTAAATCCCAAGGGTATCTTAGGCATTTCCCATAAACTAGGCCAGCCTAAAACACAAAATTAATCCCTAAATGACCTAAATATTTCATTATTCCCTCAAATTTCCCCAAAGTTCATCATTCTCTCTTAAAAGCAAGAAACCCTAGTTTCAAAATTTAAGAACAAGGCTCAAGAATTCCTTCAAGAACCTTCAAGGATTAACATTCTAAGGTATGATAGGTGTTTATTGATGAGTCCCTTTCACCCATGAAGCCCAATAATCTCTTTCAAAATACAAAGATTGTATATTTATGAGTTTTCATGAGTTACTTGAATTGAATTTCATATTTATGTTGTTGTTGGGTTTTGATTCATGTTACAAACTATTAATTACAAGAATTGATTATATTATGTGATGATTTACATGATGTTCAGGATAAACCCTTTAATTTGTAAGTTCATTAATGTAGCCATGGTAATAAGATGTATTGATTATTGTGTGACCAAATCATGCTCCCCATATGTTTGACAAAATGACTAGGTGAATGAAATAGTGCCATAATAGTATGTTCACAAGAAATCCCCATTCATGTACATGTTAATGCAAGCTACGTGTTTGATGAAAGGTCTTAGTGAATGAATTATGACACACTAATGTGCATTCTTATTCATGTACAAGTTCATGACTCTCAAATGCTTGATGAAATTCCTCATTAATTATATTGTGTGTTGTTGACTATTATCAAGTATGTAAGTGTTGTGATTCTTATTACCATTCATGCTATTGAGTCCTGGGGGTATTTAATACCCAAAAACTTAGTTGTGCACCTAGAGCCAGTGGTAGTCACAGAGTAACCTCAGTCTTATCATGATCAGTAGTACTCTCAATCAGTTTCAGAACTCAATAGAACTCAGTCAATTACAGAACTCAGGAAACTCAATTAGCTCAATGAACTCAATCCAGTTCAGTCCAGTATGCTCAGTTCAGTGTCTATTCAGTTGGGAGTAGGATTCATCACCGAGTGAACCCAAGGATAGGGACTCACCTTCCAGCAGAGGGTGGGATTCTTAGAAGCAGTCCTTGCATTCCAGAACTACGTATCCATCATAGGTTGAGACATTAAACCTGGAAGGTGAGAGTTGATGAGGTGGCTTAACCTGTCAGCTGAGGATCCCACCGTTCTCACTAGTGTACCTTCTAAACGAGGGTCACTCACAGTTTGTCCTTACCCGTGGCACGGTATTGACACCCTTCCAACTGGGGTTATAGGTTGGACCACAGTCTCAGTCTCAGTCTTCAATAAAGAACTCACATAGTTCTATAGATTTTAGGATTGTTATCTATAGTCACTCAGCTCAGTATAGAACTCAGCTAGTTTCATCAGCATCAGAACTGTCAGACACAGTTACTCAGTTATCAGCTATATTTGTTATCAGAAACCCATGTTAATAGTAAACTCAGTATTCAAAATCCTTATGACTTCAGTTACAGTTATGTATTCATGCATATATTCTCACGCAGTTATGTTCATGTTATTCAGTCAACTTTAGATCATGCATAGGAACCCTTGCATTCAGCCTTACCTCACTTGAGTACCAGTACATTCTCACATACTGATGCATACTTTTCTCTTTTGCTATGGTGTTTAATATCATAGGTTCGGACGCTCAGGTTCCCGATCGCACTTAGCAGCTCAGATATCAGCAGTCAGAGTCAGTGGTGAGTCCTCATATTTGAGAAAATCATTATTTCATTATTTCAGTACTTAGTTATTTCAATAGTCGGAGTTAGTTTCTGACTTTAAATGGTTGAAAACGTTTTAGACAACTAAAGAGGCCTAAAACGTTTTGGACAACTAAAGAGGCCCAAAAACGTTTGGCTCTTGATTTTCCCTTATTTATGAGGAAACAAGAATAAATAGGGTTTTAAGGGTTCAGAAGATGATGATTATTCCATCTTTTCTTTGAGTCCAAAATATTTGTCCACATAAGTTTAATAAGCAAAGGTTAAGTCAGGCAGTAGTAGAAGACTGCAGAACTGAAGGCCAAGGCATTAAACGGTATTTGTGAAAGTTTCAAAAGGTAAGTTTTCTAATTGTCATGTTGATTACGTTATTTAGATTATATGTAAGTTATTAATCCTGTAGAATTATTGCTTCTGTTGTGCATGTTCTAACAATTGATATCAGTAGTCTTCTTACATATGCTAGATAATGTAAAAGAAATTACATGATTTGTTGTACATATTTTAGATAATAATTGTATAAATCATGTTGTGGTTGGCTTCTTTTCATGTTTTTGATATCATGTTGTTTCTGGTTATTTTTCATGTTTTGATGATGTTATTGGTTCCAACAGAACTTAAGTTTATCATCAAGAAAGTATAAAACAAATTTTGCATAGTTTTGTGAAAATTAGTTTTGTAGATTAAGGGAAAAACGATGATGAGTCTCGAATACGACCAACTATAGTCGTTACTCACTATATGAATAGTATTAGTAAGGCCAAGCAATGCAGGCAGCCCTGCTGTCCCTCGCAACAGCTCGGCCAATAATTGTCGATTTGGTCTGTTTTGGAGTTTTTCAGTTTTTTGATGAACGCTGAATGTCCTAAAATTTGGTACGTTTATTGGAAATAACCCACTGGACAATACTCACAGTATACCATTCTCCAGACCCATTTTTGGCCATTCGGGATCTTTTGATGAGTTTTTGGGCATTTTTATGTTTTCGGAAAAATTAAATATTCTGAAAAAATTATTTTTTGCAAACCAGTGGTGATAGAGATCATTCATTATGATTTCCATTGATTAATAACAGTACATAATATGAGTTTACATGTTGATGTCGGTCATCTTCCTCATCGGATAAACTTGTATATTGTAATACTGTTTTATAGTCTCTTATTTTTTATGACTTGTATTAACTTTTCAACTAAGTTACATGTTGGTTCAATGGTACAGAAACTTATGAAAAGTGATATTTATCTAACTTAAATCAATAGTTAACTCTCCAACTGAGTTGTTTTTGTTTTATTTAAGAGATAAAATATCTGACATTACATGTATATTTGCTTAAATGGTTAAGTTTCCCTAATGATTCTAACTGTTTATGTTCATGGTTATATGTGTGATTTGTTTTTGAAGAAAACTTATTATTCTGCAGTATGTCTAATGATCTATTTTAATTTGGTTATATCATAGATTAAGCATGTCTTTATTCAATCACTTAACTTCTATCCTGAATCAAAATAAGTTAGAAGGCCGTAACTATGTGGACTGGAAATGTAATTTGGATATTGTTCTTACTGTTGAGGGCTTTGTAGACACCTAATTTCGTCCCTCCCCAATATCGTTTTTACCTATTATTTACCCTATCCTACCGTGTACCCTCACCCGTGTGATAATCCCTCCAAAAAATGATAAAAATAACTACCCCTATCTTATCCTAACCACCTACCCAATAAAAACATAACACCTCACCACTACCCCCTACCCCACATTACCCCACCCCCCTCTTTTTTCTTGTCCAAAAAGAAAAAGCACAATATATACCCACACATACACACAAAATGAAAGGGGGGTAACCAAAAAGAAGGGAATGAACAGTAACAACAACAAGAAAATCAGCTCTATCTTTTTCTCTCTCTAAACTCACACTCTCTCTCTCCTCCAATAAACTTCGCCGGCGCCGGAGCAGCCCACCAACCGGTCGGCTCCCATCCTCCTTTTCCTCGTCGCCCAACAAACCAACCAACTCCGGCGACACCACCATCAAACCCTCCTAGATCTGCGACGAACAGTCAACTCCGGCGAAGACGCCGCCGTCGTTTCAACCATAACGACGACGACCGGCCCACCAACGCCGACGCCAGCAATGGCACCGCACAACTTCTGCCGCACCACCTAGATTTGCCGCTGCCGCCGTCTATCCATCACCGGAGCTCCTCGAAGCTTGATCTGCGTTGGGTTTTTGGTTTCTCGTTGTTTCTCGAGGGGTTTTGGTTTCGTCTATTTCTTGGTTCGTCGTCGTTCTTGGTTGGGTTTCGTATAGTAAAGTTTTTATTCACTGGTTTTGGAGCTGTCCGGTTATTATTTTAATACCGAGTTTGGTTTGCTCGTTGTGAGGTTCTCCGATCGAGTATTTTGGTCTTCGGATTTCTCTATTATCGACAAGGATCAATTTCATTGAGGTCCATTTCTTCTAACCGAATCTTTAATTTATTTTTACTTTTTATTGATGTTGTGGGTGTGGATGATTTATTTGTCGTGTGTTTGGTTTGAATCTTCGTTGTTTGTGTTGTGTTTGATGTTGGTTTCGGATTATGAGATATGATTGGAAAATCAAAGCATGCACTAATTATGTGGTTTAAAGGGAATTCGGGGCGCGAGTTTAAAAATTGTTAAAGTGAATTAGGATTAATTTTGATTTGTTGTTGTTTTGATTCGTCGTTATTGTTACTTCCACGTCTAATTATCAATTTCGTGATAGCATCATGGTAAGTCGAGCGGGTAGGCAAACATAGGTCGGGCAGGCAAAAATTTAGGAATAAGTATTTCGTGGGATGTTGGAATGTGCGTGTGAATGTCTCTTTCTAGATTATCGTGTTTAATTCAGATGTATTTATTTATCCAGGGAATGCCCCAAGATCATTTGTATTTATTCACCGGGGAATGCCACGACGTATCATGTTGGCGGAAAATAATCGTGATGAAGGCCCGCGGCGTCAGGTAAGGCAATTGGAGCTTAGTCTAGTTTTAGTTTAGACTAGGATTTATATTTTCGTATTTTTCCTATTTTTTGGACTGTATAATTGGACTGGACTTTACGTTTTGGACTGTTTTGTTTTGTTTATTGTTTGGTTATTTTGTGTTCTTTCATGTGGTTTATACATTTCATAATGCCAAAATAGTCGATACACTCCACCAAGCGACCGTGGTCGAACCATGGGATCGAAGGGTGCCTAACACCTTCCCCTCGGTCAACAGAATTCCTTAGCTGGAATCTCTGTTCACAAACCGGTTTAAGAGTCAAATGGTTTCGAAAAGGATTTTTTAAAGGTGACTTGGCACACCGGATTATGCCAAGTGGCGACTCTGAATAAAAAATGCAAATAATCCCTTTCCGAAATAAATTTTCATTTATTGTCACTTAAATAATAAAACCCTTTCGAACCTTAAAATATATCCATTTTTGGAGTACGCATAAAAAAAGGGGTGTGACAGCTCTGGCGACTCTGCTGGGGACATTTCAGAATTCGAGCTTATTTTTGAGTCGTATCGGCTTTGTTTGGCATTACGAGTGTATAAGCATTGTTTGTGATTATTGTTTTGTTATTGTTTTCACTTTTGTGCATTTTCGTGCTCTTTGTTTATAGTATTTATCCTATGTGTTACCGCTTTATATCTGTCATCATGAGTCCATTCCCCCGGCCTTCTTTCTGCAACAAGTCTCGGAGTGCACGTCGTGCGCACGAACTCTGGTTGAGTCACCTTTATTTTAGGGGGGGAAGCCGTTGGATGTATGGAGTAGGTGGAAAGCAAAGCAGCCACTATCAACCATATGCTCCCCCGAACGGCCTTGTTAGTAAACCACAACGTAGGTCAGCCTTTAGGTCATTCTTATGTGCATCATATTGAGACCTAGCGAGGCCCACATGGTCCTTTATAGAAAACTCACCTTTAAAGCATCCCTACGTGCTAAATACTGCATCTTTGAGAGTAACGTAGTCATTTGACGGACCGATTTGGGGAAAAATGTGTTAGAAGTAAAGTGTGAAAAAAAAAAAAGGAAAAAAGTGAGTCGAAAAGAATAAATCAAAAGGAGTGTCGTAGTTTATTTTAGAGTTCTTTATGGCTTTTGTTCTTCGCGATCCCAAAACTCAAAAAGATTTTTTTTTACGTTTTGCATTTATCTTCTCAAAGTACCGTAAGTTCAACAAAAAAAAATGAATGAAAAAAAAGAGGGTTTTGTTTGTCTTGTCTACTTATTTGTCAAAAGCAAAAATACCAAAAAAAAAAATCATAATCGATGGTGTCAGTCTTAGTTAAAGTGTCTAATTGAAAAATCCAAAAAGTTTTTATTCGTTTGTTTTTGGCTTTGTCTCTTAAGTTAGGGTCAATTTAGTAGTTAATCGTTAGCTGTCCAATCTGGACGAACTACGCACCCCTGATTCTCCTCTCTCGGGAGTGAGATACGTAGGCAACCTATTGTGGGTTCGGGGATCTTATTTGAAAAATCTAAAATATTTCTTCACTCTCCATTTAGAGTAGGCGTTTCATATGCGTCTTTAAAAGAAAACTACAAAAAGATTTTTCTTTAATAGATTCAAGTTTCATTTTCACATGAAATTCAAGAATTGAAAACCCAAAAAGATTTTTTCTTTGGTAATCACAGGTTTCATTTTGTATAGAGATTTAAACCATAAAAAAAAAAAAATTCATCAATTCTTTTGACACTTTGTTTCAAGAAAGAAAAAAGAGTTTAATTGGCTATTTTGGCAAAACTGCCCGAACTACGCAAGATCTGATTCATGTACAACATGATACGTAGGCAACCTACTTTTGGGTTCGATCTAATCATTTTGTTTCGTTGTTTTTCATTATTTTTCATTATTTTTCCTCTTTTAAAGAAAAAACAAAATCCATAAAAAATAATAAAATAAAGGTAGATAACGAGAGAAGTGGAAAGAATAGAGATGGATACGAAAAAAATAATAATAAAAAAAAAATGTAGATAAAAATCGGGATGATGTTGAAATGACCTCGCTACCCTCAAAAGCTGGTAGAAATGAACATGAATTTAGGACAATTTTACCAATGTGATTCCCATGCTTGTTGTGTGCCCTAATCCTAACGGATGTCGTCTTTGATGAGCATATTCTTTCAGATAACAGTGGTAGGTTTGCAGCACTCTGGCTAGTCACCCATACTTCACTAGATCCAAAGCAAAGCTTGTCATGGCTAGCAGGGAGATTGAAAATTCGCTCATTGACCCGGATCAGGATCACAGGGAAGAAAGTTCAGAACACAATGATGAGGTAGTAAGTCTCAGGCAACAATTGATAGATTTGCACCGGGCATGAGCCAGCGGAATGCCTCCTCCTCCGCTCCCTGAAGGTCTTGGGAATATCTCTAATTGCCCACCGCTCTCTCAGGCACAATTCTCTGCTCCTACTGAGTCACCTGAGCATGTGCCAGGATTCACTCTGCGACATTATTATCCTGGCAATTCTGGTGTGCCCTTGGTAGCTCCCTAATCAAGACCAGCTGCTCAGCCAGTGCCACCGATCACACTGGTATTCGTGGACCCGCCACCACATGAAACTCCCATATATGTTGTGCGTCCCACAATGAGGCTTCCTCGGTCTGCCAGTGAGCCAGTATTGAAGGTTCCAGATAGTCAGTATTATGCCCCGGAGCCGACTTTGAGAATGAATGAACCGTATGGGTACACTTAGCCACCTGCATTTTCATTTGATTTAGAGAAACCTATCGCAATAGAGGAACAGGAAGTCATAGCACGGAAGTTGAAAAGTTTAGAACAGGCCATGAGAAATTTATAGGGAATCGGAGGTTATAAGAGTGTTTCTTATAAAGATCTGTGCATGTTCCCAGACATCAACCTTCCCCTCGGTTTTAAAATGCCTAAGTTCGAGAAGTATGCAGGACACGGTGATCTCGTGGCCTACTTGAGACGTTATTGCAACCAGTAGAGGGCTGCAAGCGATTCAAGGTGGATCTGGCGCATTTGGCGGTAAAAAGAAGAAAGAGAACGTGGCGACTGTTGTAGTTGGAACCCATTCCTATCCCAAAAGACCACCTCGCCCCTATCCCCAATCCCAAGCCCAAGTCTACGCCCAAGCTCCATATATTCCTCCCCACCATTACTACCCTCCACAAAACCCTTTATATTCTATTCCACCACCCACGTACCCAGTATATAGCGCGCAACCATATGCCCAAACCCCTTCTTACCCGCAGTGGCGCGCGCAAACTCCACAAAATCGCCCATTCTCTCCACCAAATTACCAAAACCCTTCCAGACCCATTTTTCAACCTAGGCCCGAGTATAAGAAGGAGAAGGCGGTCAAAAATCAATTCACACCTCTTGGGGAGTCATATACTAGCTTATTTGATAGGTTGAGAAAGTTGAAGGTTTTAAGCCCAATTCAAGGAAGGCTTTCAAATCCACCACCAAGGAATCTCGATTATTCTTTAAGGTGTGCGTACTATTCTGATAGGCCAGGCTATGATATCGAGAAATGCTGGCATTTAAAGAGAGTTGTCCAAGATTTAATTGACACAAATCAGATGCTGGTCCAGGCCCCGGAGGGTCCAAACATTAACCAGAATCCGCTGCCAACCCATGCTGAAGCCAATATGTTAGAAGTGATATATGATGGGAAAGAGTCTTCGAGGGGTTATAAGCCTATTGTCAAGACACAGACCATTGAGGAGAAATCGGTGAATGTAGCGGAGTCTTTGAAAGCAATTTCATGGAGCCAGGAAGGAATAAGAGAAGATAAAGCCCAAGAAAGCACAAAGAATCCCCTGATCACAGTACAAGGTGCCAGAAGGTATGTTGATTCAAGTCAGGATAAACCTAAGTTGACGGTGGTAGGAGCTCTGAGTCAGCCCATCTTGACGGTGAAAGGAGCACTGGCAGCGCCTATTGTCCTCAAACCGGTGACCCAACCTCCGATAGTTGATACGAAAAGAATTCCCTGGAATTATGGGCGGACCGTGATGACCTATCATGGGAAAGAAGAAGTGGAAGATGTAGATGAGGTAGGGGGTTTGACTAGGTCAGGAAGATGTTTCGTGCCTGAAAGCTTAAGAAAGTCCAAGCCAACGGTGAGTGTACCGTCATCTATCAAAAAGCCTATCACCGAAGAAGAAGCCGAAGAATTTTTGAAAAAGATGAAATTGCCAGAGTATTCAATATTAGACCAGCTAAAGAAAACCCATGCTCAAATTTCCCTTTTATCTTTGCTGTTGCACTCCAAGGAGCATCGTGATGTTTTACTGAAGGTATTAAATGAAGCATATGTTCCAAGGGAGATTACAATCAACCAGCTTGAGAAAATGGTTGGAAAAATCTTTGAGGTCAATCAGATCAGCTTTTCTAACGATGAATTGTCTATTGAAGGTACAGGGCATAACCGGGGCCTTTACATTACAGTGAAGTATGAAGATTTCTATGTCACTCATGTTATGATTGATGGAGGTTCAGGAGCAAACATTTTCCCTATTTCTACTTTGCAAAAGCTGAATATTGGTGCAGAGAGGATCAGGCCCAACAATGTATGTGTCAGGGCTTTCGATGGTGAAAAATCAAATTCCATTGGCGAAATAGAACTAATGTTGACCATAGGGCCTGCTGAGTTCGCCATAGAGTTTCAAGTATTGAATGTAGACTCCTCTTACAATCTGTTGTTGGGAAGGCCGTGGATCCACAAGGCCAAGGCGGTTGCATCTACACTGCACCAAATGATTAAGTTTGAGCATGACAGGCAAGAAGTAGTTATTTATGGTGAAGGAGATTTTTCAGCCTACGAGGATTCTCCCTTGTCTCTTATTGAAGAAAATAACATAGAGGAGACATTCGTCTATCAAATTTTTGATACAGTGCCAGTGAATCGTATCCTTGAATGACAGGCTATACCGGGACCGCAATTGTCTTCTACTTCTATCATGATGGTGAGTGAACTTTGGAAATACGGATTTGAGCCAGGAAAGGGTTTGGGAGCGTCTCTGCACGGTATAGTTCATCCCATATGTCCGAATGAGAACGTGGGCACGTTTGGTCTGGGATTTGAGCCTACAGCTGAAGATCTAAAGAAAGCCAAGGGAAGGAAAAAGGAAATATGGTCACTCTCTCGCCCAATGCCACTACTCAGTGAATCATTTGTTAAGAGCGGTGTCACGAAGCATGTGGAATTTGAGGTTGAATTGGTTGATGACTTCCAGAACCTTTGTATGGAAGTTGATATGGTCGAAGCAGGAGAAGGTACCAGTATGGAAGACGTGTAATTCATAGGTCCAGCTGGCCGGCTTAATAATTGGAAAGTCACTCCTCTCCCCATCAGGAGGGAGTTTTGGTAGTTTATTTTATTTTTCTTTTTGTTTATCCGAGTTATTTCAGGGTTGTAATTCGGATTTTAGTTTGTTTATATTATGTTGGCATCTTTGTTTAAACCCTTCTATCTTTTTATTTAATGAAATGCAATGTCCCTTTTGTTTTGTGTCTAATATATTTTGTTTTTCTTTTCTTACACAGTTCTCTTTATGCTGATTCTAATGGCATGACATGCATGCGGAATTTTCAGCCTGATCTTAAAATCCAAACTAATCAAGATGTAATTAAGCGGGATGGGGAATATAATGAAGAAGGAGCACTAGAAGAAATAAGCAAAGAGTTGTAACAGTTTGAAGACAAACCGAATCCTAATTTGTATGAGACTGAGCCAATAAATCTAGGGGATCAAGAAGATGTTAGGGAAACTAAAATCAGTGTACATGCTTTGCCATAGCTAAAAGATGAAATGATTCAAGCATTAATTGATTATAAGGATGTTTTTGCATGGTCTTATGATGATATGCCAGGTCGAAGCGAAAGGCAAGTTCTCCTCTAACTGGCAAGGTCCCTTCGTTGTGAAGAAAGTGTTACCCAATGGAGCCTTATATTTGACAGATATTAAAGGCAAAATGGCAGAAATGGCTATCAATGCTGATGCGGTCAAAAGATACTATGCATGATATTTGATCCTTTGTTTGATTTTGTTGCATGTTTAGTACTTGCATTTTTGAAGATTGATATGATAAAGGCATTTTATTCTTCTATCCAAACATTGTGCCATCCCTTGTTTACCTGTTTGAGCTTCGTTTTATTTTTTCTTTCATATCCCTCTTTTGGAATCAAAATAGAGTCAAAGATAAATGTCGAGGAAATGAGAATAAAAGAAAGAAATTGAAAACAAAAATCAAAATCAAAATCAAATCAAAACAAAGAACAAGCTGATGGAACTACGTGCGACCTGATTCTCCTCTCTCGGGAGTGAGATACGTAGGCTGCCCTATTTCGGGCTCGGTCCAACCAAATAAAGATTTAAGATTCACCCAGTCAACAAAAACTGGGGCATGAGTTAACATGTTGTTTGAGTCGATTCCAAAAGTTGTAAGTCCCACCCTCACTTCAAGTATCGTTTGAGCCCCTTACCATTTTTTCTAACCTTAACCAAAAGCCAAGTTACAACCAAAGAAAGTCCTTCATATCAATTTTTGATAATCTTAAGGCTAAGCATGCAATGGATATTGATGATACATTGTGAAGTGCCACTGGTCTCCCTCAGCATAAGAAATCAGGAAAGAAATACAAAAACGAGAGAGTCTTATTGGTGAAGACCCCCGTGGGCATCATAAGGCGATGGTGATTTGAGAGAAATACAAAAATGAGAGAGTCTTATTGGTGAAAACCCCCGTGGGCATCATAAGGCGATGGTGAGTTGAGATAAATGAAAATGAGAGAGACTTATTGGTGAAAACCCTTGCAGGCACCATAAGGCGATGGTGAGTAGAGAGAAATAAAAATGAGAGAGTCTTATTGGTGAAAACCCTCACGGGCACCGTAAGGCGATGGAGAGTTCAAGAGAAAAGTGAAAAGTGAAAAGAAAGAGATTTGTTGGCAAAAGTCATTTAAAATGTCGACAATCGAATGTGACGAATGAGTCCAATGGATCTGAAGAAGCTGCTTAGCGGCAAAAGGTACAAATTCAACAACAAATGGGGAGTTTGGATAGGAAGATCAGGCAGCTCAATCCAAAATACATGTCATACTCATTGGAGTGGTTGTCGTATTCAGATAAGTTTTCTTTTTGAATCCGGGACATTGCCCTTTTCTTTCATTTATATATTCATGTTTTTTTGTCTTTTTATATGTCATTTATCAAAATAAGAGTCACCATTATTTCTTTACATTTTAAGTCAAGTCTGTGTCAAAACAAGCGAGAAAGGATTTCAAAATTTACTACCAGTCTTTCCAATTATATGAGGAAAAGCTAAGGAACAGCACAGAAAAAAATATGATCGTAATTCAACACGAAGCAAAGGAAGTCTATCAACCAACAGGCTATTGGATTCGTAGAAGAATTTAGATTTGGAAAAGTGCACCTCAGGGCATGGTAAAATGGAAACCCATTGTTTGAGTCAGAACTCATTTCCCTCAATCTGGATCCTGGTCAATGATGCGGCAATACAAGGCAAATGTTAGAAATTTGGAACAGAGATGAAAGGAACGAGTGCTGGGGCAGATACCCGAGAAGCCAAGAGCTGCAAGCCACCACTAAGTTTTTAATTGACAAATTTTCTTTGTTGAAATAGGGGGAAATTCGCTTCACTTAATTCAGCTACCATTGGAAATATACATCCGTGGATTTTACTTTCTGTTCAGGACCCTCCTGAAAAATGGGATTTTACTTTATGTTCAGGACCCTCCTGAAAAATGGAATTTTACTTTATGTTCAGGACCCTCCTGAAAAATGGGATTTTACTTTTTGTTCAGGACCCTCTTGAAAAATGGGATTTTACTTTCAGTTCAGGACCCTCCTGACAAATAGGATTTTACTTTCTGTTCAGGACCCTCCTGAAAAATGGGATTTTACTTTATGTTCAGGACCCTCCTGAAAAAATGGGAATTTACTTTCAGTTCAGGGCCCTCCTGAAAAATGGGACTTTACTTTATGTTCAGGACCCTCCTGAAAAATGGGATTTTACTTTCTGTTCAGGATCCTCCTGAAGAATGGGACTTTACTATCTGTTCAGGACCCTCCTGAAAAATGGGATTTTACTTTATGCGCAGGACCCTCCTGAAAAATGTGATTTTACTTTCTATTCAGGACCCTCCTGAAAAATGGGATTTTACTTTCAATTCAGGACCCTCCTGAAAAATGGGATTTTACTTTCTTCTCAGAACCCTCCTGAAAAATGAGATTTTACTTTATGTTCAGGACCCTCCTGGAAAATGGGAATTTACTTTCAATTCAGGACCCTCCTAAAAAATGGGATTTTACTTTATGTTCAAGACCCTCCTGGAAAATGGGAATTTACTTTCAATTTAAGACCCTCCTGAAAAATGGGAATTTACTTTATGTTCAGGACCCTCCTGAAAAATGGGATTTTACTCTCTGTTCAGGACCCTACTGAAAATGGGATTTTACTTTCTGTTCAGGACGCTCCTGAAAAATGGGATTTTACTTTATGCGCAGGACCCTCCTGAAAAATGGGATTTTACTTTCTATTCAGGACCCTCCTGAAAAATGGGATTTTACTTTATGTTCAGGACCCTCCTGGAAAATAGGAATTTACTTTCAATTCAGGACCCTCCTGAAAAATGGGAATTTACTTCATGTTCAGGACCCTCCTGAAAAATGGGATTTTACTTCATGTTCAGGACCCTCCTGGAAAATGGGAATTTTACTTTCTGTTCAGGACCCTTCTGAAAAATGGGATTTTACTTTCTGTTCGGGACCCTCCTGAAAAATGGGATTTTACTTTCTGTTCAGGACCCTCCTGAAAAATGGGATTTTACTTTATGCGCAGGACCTTCCTGAAAAATGGGATTTTACTTTCTATTCAGGACCCTCCTGAAAAATGGGATTTTACTTTCTGTTCAGGACCCTCCTGAAAAATGGGATTTTACTTTCTTCTCAGGACCCTCCTGAAAAATGGGATTTTACTTTATGTTCAGGACCCTCCTGGAAAATGGAAATTTAATTTCAATTTAGGACTCTCCTGAAAAATGGGAATTTACTTTATGTTCAGGACCCTCCTGAAAAATGGGATTTTACTTCATGTTCAGGACCCTCCTGAAAAATGGGAATTCACTTTCAATTCAGGACCCTCCTGGAAAATGGGAATTTACTTTCAACTCAGGACCCTCCTGAATAATGGGACTTTACTTTCTGTTCAGGACCCTCCTGAAAAATGGGATTTTACTTTCTGTTCAGGACCCTCCTGAAAAATGGGATTTTACTTTCTGTTCAGGACCCTCCTGAAAAATGGGATTTTACTTTATGCGCAGGACCCTCCTGAAAAATGGGATTTTACTTTCTATTCAGGACACTCCTGAAAAATGGGATTTTACTTTCTTCTCAGGACCCTCCTGAAAAATGGGATTTTACTTTCTTCTCAGGACCCTCCTGAAAAATGGGATTTTACTTCATGTTCAGGATCCTCCTGGAAAATGGGAATTTACTTTCAATTCAGGACCCTCCTAGAAAATGGGAATTTACTTTCAATTCAGGACCCTCCTGAAAAATGGGATTTTACTTTCAGTTCAGGATCCTCCTGAAAAATGGGAATTTACTTTCAATTCAGGACCCTCCTGAAAAATGGAATTTTACTTTCAGTTCAGGACCCTCCTGGAAAATGGGAATTTACTTTCAATTCAGGACCCTCCTAAAAAATGGGAATTTACTTTATGTTCACGACCCTCTTGAAAAATGAGATTTTACTTCATGTTCAGGACCCTCCTGGAAAATGGGAATTTACTTTCAATTCAGGACCCTCCTGGAAAATGGGAATTTTCTTTCAATTCAGGACCCTCCTAAAAAATGGGATTTTTACTTTCTGCTCAGGACCCTCCTGGAAAATGGGACAACGCTTTCAAAAGTGAAACGCTATTTTACTATAATTTTTGTTTGGGATAATTTTTGTTCTAGTTTTAATGTTGGGTTTCAGGAGCCCGCCTGAAGAACAGGGTGATGAAATAGCAAGTCAGGAGCCCGCCTGAAGAACAGGGTGATGAAACAGCAAGTCCGGAGCCCGCCTGGAGAATAGGGTGAAGAAATGAAAAGTCATGCAACAAAGCGAAGTAATTGAAAGCCAAGCAACAAGTCGAAAGAAATTGCAAGTCAGGAGCCCGCCTAAAGAATAGGGTGATGAAAGTCGAGTCAAGAACCAACAGAAGCTGTATAGATAGGATTTTTGTAATTTTATTTATGTTTTAGCTTGTAATTTTCATTTTGATGTAATAACAGAGCCGCGGACCGGAACCTCGACGGAACCTCACTCGATTCTCCAACTCGGTATAGTCCATCTCCGTCCAATCCTTGGAGATACTTATCACTTGATCTCTTCAT
Source organism: Capsicum pubescens (assembly GCA_030864215.1). Classification (NCBI taxonomy): domain Eukaryota; kingdom Viridiplantae; phylum Streptophyta; class Magnoliopsida; order Solanales; family Solanaceae; genus Capsicum; species Capsicum pubescens. The sequence goes on along the minus strand of CM061549.1, from coordinate 242,685,188 downwards.
AATTTGGGTAGGTAGGCTGTCCTAATTCAAGACCCGGTAGTCCTTCTTTCTCCTGTTTCTTTCTTTGAATAATAGTCGGGACAAAATTCTATCTCGCTGTCTACTTCTTTGCCTGAAAATACTTCATGTTTACATTCAAAGGGAGCATGATGTAGACACCTAATTTCGTCCCTCCCCGATATCGCTTTTACCTATTATTTACCCTATCTTACCGTGTACCCTCACCCATGTGATAATCCCTCCAAAAAATAACAAAAATAACCACCCTATCATATCCTAACCACCTACCCAATAAAAACATAACACCTCACCACTACCCCTACCCCACGTTACCCCACCCCCCTCTCTTTTTCTTGTCCAAAAAGAAAGAGCACAATATATACCCACACATACACACAAAATAAAAGGGGGGTAACCAAAAAAAAGGGAATGAACAGTAACAACAACAAGAAAATCAGCTCTCTCTTTTTCTCTCTCTAAACTCACACTCTCTCTCTCCTCTAATAAACTTCGCCGACGCCGGAGCAGCCCACCAACCGGCTGGCTCCCTTCCTCCTTTTCCCCGTCGCCCAACAAACCAACCAACTCCGGCGACACTACCGTCAAACCCACCTAGATCTGCGGCGAACAGTCAACTCCGGCGAAGACGCCGCCGTCGTTTCAACCATAACGACGACGGCTGGCCCACCAACGCCGACGCTAGCGATGGCACCGCACAGCTTCTGCCGCACCACCTAAATCTGCCGCAGCCTCCATCTCTCCTTCACCGGAGCTCGATCTGCGTTGGGTTTTTGGTTTCTCGTTGTTTGTCGAGGGGTTTTGGTTTCATCTATTTCTTGGTTCGTCGTCGTTCTTGGTTGGGTTTCGTATAGTAAAGTTTTTATTCACTAGTTTTGGAGCTGTCCGGTTATTATTTTAATACCGAGTTTGGTTTGCTCGTTGTGAGGTTCTCCGGTCGAGTATTTTGGTCTTCGAATTTCTTTATTATCAACAAGGATCAATTTCATCGAGGTCCATTTCTTCTAACCAAATCTTTAATTTATTTTGACTTTTTATTGATGTTGTGGGTGTGGATGATTTATTTGTCGTGTGTTTGGTTTGAATCTTTGTTGTTTGTGTTGTGTTTAATGTTGGTTTTGGATTATGAGATGTGATTGGAAAATCAAAGCATGCACTAATTATGTGGTTTAAAGAGAATTCGTGGCGCGAGTTTAAAAATTGTTAAAGTGAATTAGGATTAATTTTGATTTGTTGTTGTTTTGATTCGTCGTTATTGTTGCTTTCACGTCTAATTATCAATTTTGTGATAGCATCATGGTAAGTCGAGCGGGTAGGCAAACATAGGCCGGGCAGGCGAAAATTTAGGAATAAGTGTTTCGTGGGATGTTGGAATGTGCGTGTGAATGTCTCTTTCTAGATTATCGTGTTTAATTCAGATGTATTTATTTAGCCGGGGAATGCCCCGAGATCATTTATATTTATTCACCGGGGAATGCCCCGACGTATCATGTTGGCGGAAAATAATCGTGATGAAGGCCCGCGGCATCAGGTAAGGCAATTGGAGCTTAGTCTAGTTTTAGTTTAGACTAGGATTTATATTTTCGTATTTTTCCTATTTTTTGAACTGTATAATTGGACTGGACTTTACGTTTTGGACTGTTTTATTTTGTTTATTGTTTGGTTATTTTGTGTTGTTTCATGTTGTTTATACATTTCATAATGCCAAAATAGTCGATACACTCCACCAAGCGACCGTGGTCGAACCACGGGATCGAGGGGTGCCTAACACCTTCCCCTCGGTCAACAGAATTCCTTAGCCGGAATCTCTGTTCGCAAACCGGTTTAAGAGTCAAATGGTTTCGAAAAGGATTTTTTAAAGGTGACTTGGCACACCGGATTATGCCAAGTGGCGACTCTGAATAAAAAATGCAAATAATCCTTTTTCGAAATAAATTTTCATTTCTTGTCACTTAAATAATAAAACCCTTTCGAACCTTAAAATATATCCATTTTTGGAGTACGCATAAAAATAGGGGTGTGACAGGCTTTAAATTTGTGCTGGTTGAAGAATATCCTATTAAGTCGGATAAACCCACTTATGATGAGATTAAAGCCTATGATATGTGGGTTAAGGCTGACGAGATGGCTAGATGTTACATTCTTCCCTCTATGGCAAATGTGTTGCAGCATCAACACCAGTCCATGACTTCTGCTTACGATATACTTAAATCTCTCAAAGAGATACTCGGAGAGCAAAATCGTGTTGTAAAGCAGACGGCTATGAAAGCTTTTTTGATCACGAAAATGGTTGAAGGAACTTCGGAACGGGAACATGTTCCTAAAATGATGAGTCTATTGAACGAGCTAGAAATTTCTTGTGCAGTTATTGATTAGGAATCTCAAGTTGAGATGGTCCTACAGACTCTGCCGGATAGTTTTCAGCAGTTTCGCTTGAATTATAATATGAATAAGATGGAATTATCTCTTGCAAAACTGTTGAATGAGCTGCAAGCGGCAGAATCTATCATTAAGCAACAAGCTCCTCCTGCGACGTTCATGGTTGACAAACCTTCAGCTTCGACTTCTAAGCCGCCAGGCGAAAAGAAAAAGAAAAAAAATCCTCGTAAAGTTTCAGGTGTTAATGGTGGTGTGGCTAAGCCTAAGGGCAAATTCTATCATTGCAAGCAACCTGGTCATTATAAGAAATAGTGTCCCGGCTACATAGCTAAGTTGTAGAAACAAGGTACATTTTTTTCATATGTCGTTGAAACATTTTTAGCAGCTGTTTCTTCCCAATTTTGGGCTATAGATTTGGAAGCCATTAATCATATTTGCACATCATTGCAGGGGTTTCAGAAAACACGACGCCTAAGTGAAAATGAACTGAATGTGTTTCAAGCAAATGGGGAAGCAGCACCAGCCTTAGCTATAAGAAATATTTCTATTTTGTTAGTAGTTCTAGAGTTTTGACTTTGAATAATGTTCTTTATGTACCTTCTATAAGAAGGAATTTGCTTTCAGTTTCAAGAATAATGGATGTTGGTTACAATATTTATTTTGCTAATAATTGTGCAATTATTAAGTTTAATAAGTATTTTATTATTTCTGCTCCTAGAATACATGATTTGTTTGTATTTGATGTTTCCCATGATATGCTACAAAAAATGAAACTTAACAATGATGATCAATCACATAAAAGAAAATGTATTTTGAAATTGAGTGAAACATACTTATGGAACTTACGTCTAGGTCATATTAACTTAAATAGGATCTCACGATTGGTTTCTGATGGACCTTTGAGTTCATTGAAAATAGAGGCACTTCCAACTTGTGAATCCTGTTTAGAAGGTAAAATGACCAAGAGACATTTTCCTTCCAAAGAAAATAAAGCCGAAAATAAGTTAGAATTAATTTATACTGATTTGTGTGGTCCTATGAATATACAAGCAAGAGGTGTTTTTGAGTATTTTGTGACTTTCACAGACGATTACTCAAAATATGGATACATTTATTTATTGCATCGTAAATCTGAATGCCTTGAAAAATTCAAAAAATTTAAGACGGAAACAGAAAAGCGACATAACAAACATATCCATACATTACGATCTGATCGTGGTGGTGAATACCTTTCTGCGAAATTTATTAAATACTTATCAAAATCAGGAATTACATCTCAATATTCTGCTCCGGGAACACCACAACAAAATGGTGTGGCAGAACACCAAAATAGAACTCTCATGGAAATGGTTAGATCAATGTTAGGTTATTCAAATTTGCCCTTTTTCTTTTTGGGGTTATGCATTAGAAACTGCAAATTATATTCTGGACTTGGTTCCTTCAAAATCAGTACCTTTAACCCTATCTGAATTGTGGAGTGTACGCAAGCCTAGCCTATGGCATATTTGAGTTTAGGGTTGTCCAACACATGTGCTAAAAGGAAAAACTAATAAGTTGAAATCTAGGACAGAAGTGTGTGTTTTTATTGGATATCCAAAAGGAACAAAAGGGGTTTTATTTTATTGTCCTAAGGAACAGAAAGTAATTGTTTCAACAAATGCCAGATTTCTTGAAGAGGATTATTTAATGAACCACGTTCCTAGAAGTGAAATTGTTTTACAGGAATTGAGCAATAGAATAACGAATAATGAAACACAAGAACAATTTCGAAAAACCGCTATTGACATACCACTGCATTTACGTAGTGGGAGAAATATCAATAGACAAGAGATTGCACAAGAGCAAACACTTGACATTACGCTACCTCAAAGTAGTGGGAGTAATATCGAGCAGCCTGCAATTGTGGAGGAAAACGTTCAGGATAATGTTGAAGAACTTGTTATAGTACAAGAAGACATTAAAGGTGTTCAAAATTTAGTTTCAAATATAGCAGATCTTGTAGTGACTAGTCGTCGTAGTGGGAAAATTATTAGAAAACCTTTACGGTTTATACTTTTGGGAGAATCGTATGATAGAATCCCTGAGGAGCCTAATATGAAATCTCTTAATTACGCCGAAGCACTACATGATAAAGATGCTAACATGTGGATTGCTGCTATAAAATCTGAAATGGAGTCTATGTATTCCAATCAAGTTTGGGAACTTGTAGAACCACCTACGGGAGTCAACCCATTGCATGTAGATAGATCTATAATAAAAAGAAAGGTATGAATGGAAAAGTGCAAACTTTTAAGGCTAGGCTTATTGCGAAAGGGTTTACTCAAAAAGAAGGAATTAATTATGAAGAAACTTTTTCGTCGGTAGCTATGCTTAAATCTATTAGGATTCTCTTATCCATTGCTTCTCATTATGACTATGAGATTTGGCAAATGGATGTCAAGACGGCTTTTCAAAATGAAATTCTTGATGAGTGTATTTATATGGCACATTCAGAGGATTTCATAGAAAGTGGTAATGAACACAAGTTTTGTAAACTTAAGAAATCCATTTATGGGTTGAAACAAGCATCTAGAGCATGGAATACTTGTTTTGATAATTCGATTAAGACTTTTGGTTTTGATTAATGTGAAAATGAGTCATGTTTTTATTAAAAATAGGATGGAGATAGAGAGAGTAGCATTTTTTATTCTGTATGTAGATGACATTTTTCTCATAGGAAATAATGTGAGCATGTTGAATTTTGGTAAGGAGTGGTTGTCCTCGTATTTTGATATAAAAGACTTAGGAGAAGCGGCTCATATCCTTGGGATCAAGCTTATGCGAGATCGCAAACAAAGGATATTAGGCTTATCTCAAGCACTTTATATTGATACTATTCTCGTAAAATTTAGCATGCAAAATTCCAAAAAGGGATTCCTTCCATTTAGGCATGGAATTACTCTATCAAAAGACCAGTCGCCCAAAACGACCGATGAGATAGAGAAAATGAAGGCGATCCATTATGCTTCTGTTGTAGGGAGCCTCATGTATGCTATGTTGTGCACTAGACCAGATATCTACTTTGTTGTTGACATGGTTAGCAGATTTCAGTTTAATCCCGAACAAGAACATTGGATTGCGGTTAAGCATAGAATCAAGTACCTTAAAAGGACTAGGGATTACATGCTTGTCTTTCACTCCCAGGATCTTGTACCTATTGGGTATACTGATTCAGATTTTCAGTCGGATAAAGATTCTAGAAAATCTACCTCAGGATATGTGTTTACTTTAAGAGGTGGAGCCATTGTTTGGATGAGTATCAAGCAATCATGTGTTGTTGATTTCACCATGGAAGCCGAATATGTAGCTGCCTCTAAGGCAGCTAAAGAAGCTATTTGGCTCGGTAACTTTCTGAAAGATCTTGAAATTGTTCCTTCGGTTCAAACACCACTACTACTTTATTATGATAATAGTGGTGCAGTTGCAAACTCGAAAGAACCACGAAGCCATAAAAGAACTAAGCATATTGAGAGAAAATATCACTTGATTTGGGATATAACTCAAAGGGGTGATATGAGAGTTTTGAAGATTGAGTCGAAGAATAATTTGGCGGACCCATTTACAAAGGGCTTAACTCAAAAGGTTTTTGATAAGCATGTGGAAGAAATGGGTGTTAAAGTTTTGCCTTCATGGTTATAAGTCTAAGTGAGAGATTGTTCGGATATACTATTAACCATGTAATTTGTGTTATAGTACTGTATTTTCATCCCATGCAAAGACTATTTATTATATTAATAAAATCTTTATTTGAATAGATCATTGTGTTAACATGTGTGTCCTTTGCTTATGTAGTAGACAATTTTGTGTATGGAGTATTTTAACTCATGTACGAAAGATTAAAATTGTCGGTTCTTATAAGTAATAAATTAACGTTCACAATTAAAGATGAGGTAGGACAAACATCTTGATGATTGTAGCACAAGATTAAATATAATTTGATCTTAATTATGGTTGTGGTAATATTCCACCTTCTTGTGCTAGTACATTTCGTATGTATTGAATGGACCAATTAGAGATATTCGTTTATGTTCTGAATATTAATAAACGATTTCTCTAGTCCATTACATGTACTTATACTCTTAATCTTGATATAATTATTATGATCTATGTGGTTTGTTTTGTCGTTTTAGTCTATTAAAAGGTGAGACTCTTTTGTGAGTCAACATATTCCTGATAGGTTGGATGATGATGAATCACTTAGTGAAATATTAATTAGTTAATAGAACTATGTCTCGGACTTGAGATAGAAGACACCCCTTTATGGTTGCTTATAAGTTTTCACGTGAAAATCCTACAGATGGATTTTGTATCCGTCATGTGAAATAAGTTAAGCATTATAAAGAAAGGATTAAATTAATCAATGAATTAATTTTTTTCAGAGAATTTAATTTAATTAATTGGTGTCGGTAATTCTAACATGGAGAGTTAAATAAGATGTAACGGTAGATTTTGAAATTAAATCGAGGAGTGCAATTACAGATTTTTAGTGGAATAATTTGTAATTTATTATGATATGATAATTCTTTCATTACCGAATTAACATCATAATTGGAAGCCTCACTTAATAAATCTGCGGTCCCTACTATACCTGATTAACTAATCAATTTTCGAAAAGAAAAAGGAACTTACTAGAAGAAGTAATATTATTTACTGGTCTTCTGGAAGAAAAATAATATCTTCTGACTTTAAATGGTTGAAAACGTTTTAGACCTTGGACAACTAAAGAGGCCAAAAAACGTTTGGCTCTTGATTTTCCCTTATTTATGAGGAAACAAGAATAAATAGGGTTTTAAGGGTTCAGAAGATGATGATTATTCCATCTTTTCTTTGAGTCCAAAATATTTGTCCACACAAGTTTGCTAAGCAAAGGTTAAGTCAGGCTTGATAAGCAAAGGTTAAGTCAGGCAGTAGTAGAAGACTGCAGAACTGAAGGCCAAGCCATTAAACGATATTTGTGAAAGCTTCAAGAGGTAAGTTTTCTAATTGTCGTTTTGATTATATTATCTAGATTATATGTAAGTTATTGATGCTGTTGAATTATTGCTTCCGTTGTGCATGTTTTAACAACCAGTGCATGTCAGCTACTATTAGAAGTCGTATCTTAATAATCCTCTAATGCTAAGCCTAGTACTAGTATTGTTGTTTCATCCTGCTTACATTCTGCTACTGTTAGGGCTCCTTCGAGGAGTACCCTTGCTGCTTGTAATGTTGTTTAATATTTCTATATAATATTCCCAGTTTGTCAAACAAAAAAAAAAAAAAAAAAAAATTTACTAGATTTCAGCATTGGTATTATAAGTTCAATAATATCTTTTAGCCGGCATTTTCGAATCTTGCACATAGCGAAAATTTTAGTACACCAAACCGTCCTTTTAGCCGGCTAGAATAAAGATCACTCAAAGGTAATGTAAGGTTAATGTCTATCATGTTCCTACCCAATTTGAGGGCGTGACAAGTGCAACCATACTTCAAATCTTTGAAGACATCATGAAATAACTTCTCTTCTGAGTCTCCTTTTGAAACAATGAACACCCACTAGCCCCTGATTAACACATTGGCAAAGCTACGAAAATATTTTAAACCAAATTCACAAATTTTTAAACATGTTTTTCCTTTACTAATTGATATTAATCATCCTCTCTTCTTTTTACTAAAAGAAAGTTACAATCAATCTTTTCTTTGGTTTGATGTAAAAGTAATACCTTGTCAAGATATATTTTATTATTTCTAGGAATTCAAAAATAATTGTCATATTTAGTGGGATAACTTTTTATGTGATTGCATCTGATGGTGGTCGAACATCTTGATCATGCTGCTAAATGCCTTATTAAGATATCGATTAGCCTTTCGATGTATATATAACTACTTATATTCCTTAAAAGAATATTGCTGCCTTAATTTAATTTGTGAACCTGCGGTGACCTATAATATAATTTTCCATTAACAAATAGGAGAAAAGAAAATCTAAGATCAACGAATCTAATGTTATTAAATCTCGTCTTATGATACAAGAATCTATGACTAACCAAAGACCAATTAGTTATATAAAAAAACATTTGAAAATCCATAAAAGAAATAGATTTCTATTGTTCTTGATTAGTTAATTCTAGCTTTTTAGTTTTTTTTAATTAAGAGTTATCTTTCTGAACGATGGATTTCTATAGAGCACTCTGGAAAAAGCGTGTTCAATCCGACGATAAATTATTACATGGTCCAAGGAGTCTAAGTGATGCTCATCTGTGTCACGAAAGCACCGAAAAACAAATAGATAAGTGGTTCAGTATACTTTTAAGTAAATATAAACAAGAGTTTGTTAATTACATATCATATGTTGATGGTTTATTAATGAGGAGAATATTTGAAAAGTGAATCATTCAGTGTTGGGGTCTTCATAGAAAAGATTAGAAAAGGATCCTAAGATTTATTTGTGACCTCTCAGGAGTCGTGGGGTAAGAATCTCACGTACAATTCTGCATTAATAGTAATGAGCACAATAATATTATCATCGACTATGATTATCTAACAATTCAAGTATAGTTAATACTTGATATAGTGAAAACATAATCAAAATATGATTTTTGATGGTGAACTTTGTTGTCGACAAAAAATCTTACTAGATGAAGGCGAAAGACTACTCATATCATATTATCATTCATTTAGGGTGTGTTTGGTATGATGGAAAATGTTTTTCAATTTTCCCTTGTTTGGTTGTAATGAAATGTTGGGAAAATATTTTCCACAACAACTCATTTTCCTCTATTTGATGGAAAATGACTTTCCTCATGGGTCAAGGGAAGTCATTTTCCAGAAAATGACAAATAAGACTTATGACCCACCCCCATCCCTTTTTCCCACCCTAACAACACTCATATTCATATGACTCAAAAATTTTATATTTCTCAAAAATTTACATTACTCGAAAATATTTTTCACTGTGCTTTACTTTAATTATTCACTGCTTGAAATAAAAAAAAAAAGTGAAACCCAAATTTTTTCCATTTCCAATGTTCGTTGAATGTATTGTTATTTTCATATTCATAGAGAAAGACTTACCTATATTACTTTTGTTAATTGCATATTTCAACTTGTCATCGATGTAACTTGTTTCACGAGGTTGAATAAGCTTGTCGTTCCGTTATATTTCTATTGATTGTAGTATCTTGAGATTGTCCTGACAAAATGTTGAAAAGTGTCTCCTATATTTGCTAATTAATAGTTGCTTAAATTTAGTGATTGTAGTACTTTAGAATTTGATATTGATATTATTTGTTATGCTTAAATTATTTCTTACAAATTGTTGAGTTATTAGAGACACTGATATACTAGTTAACAATTAGTAGTAGTATTTTCTAAAAAATATTTTTTCACTCACCAATCAAATACTAGAAAATATTTTTCTAAAAAATATTCTCTACTCACCAGCCAAACACCATAAAATATTTTTCGAAAAATATTTTTCACTCACCAACCAAACATGAGAAAATAAGTAGAAAACCAACTTATTTTCAAGAAAACATTTTCCATGAAAAATATTTTCCATCATGCCAAACACACCCTTAGTTGATGGTCTATTGAAAGATTACTCATTTTTGAATCATTCGAAGGGAATAAAGATTGGTTTAGTCGGATCTTGCGAAATAATTGCCTTTATTTCCCCCCCAAGAGACTGCAAAGATTTATTTCACGAGAGAAAAACAATCTCGCTTAAAGCATGATATGTTACGTTGGTTTATATGTAAATACATGTACATAAAATATTCCATAAGAATCAATCGAATTTTGACGTAAACCAAAATCAACTTACGCCAAAATTCAGGCCTTATATTGAATAAATCGTATTCTATTGAAGCATCTGGAGAAAGGATAAAACCAATGCTGTTAAGGAAAAGATATGAGTTTCTCTTTTTTTTAAAAAAGAAAAAAAAAAAAAAAAGGCATGAGTTTCACGCATTTCCTTTTAATTGACTTAATTATGACTCTTGTGAGACCAAGGATGGAGCCATCTTAGGTGAGGGTGGTCCGGTAGACACTCTTCATCAAAAAATTGTGATGTATGGAGGTTAAATATTAGTTATTATGGGTGTATAATTATTTTGCACACCCTTAACATAATAGAAAATTTGAACATCCTTCGTGTAATTCCCGACTTCGCCAATGCTTTGTGACATACATTATTGTTAAAAATTTAAAAATTAAGACAATTAAATTGTAGTTTACTCTCAATTAATAAGGTCGTATTGTATGTTATGGACTTATTACGAAAACCTCTAACTTGGAAAATCAAAGAATAAGAGATTAATTCACGTATATAAATTAAATTTTGTAAACTCAAAATGAATTTTGCCTAATGTGGAGATAAGATTGAAGGAAATTCCAGCTGACAGAATTTTATGGAAATGAAAACTCATGAAGAGAAATATATGCTTGATTGACTTCTCTTATCTTTTTACTTAATATAATAATAAAAAATAATCAAAAGGACCAATTATTTGTGCAATTGCTTGTCGAAAGGAGGCAAGCACAAAAGGAAAGGGGAATCAAGGATTTTAATTATCTTTACTTTGTTCAGATGGTGTGTAATCAGTAATTTACAATAATATATTTGATAAAGTAGTTACTGCTTAATTTTTACTAATAAAATATTTTTTCCTTGGAATCCAATTAACCAAAAGGAAGCATCTTTAAATTAGAATGGCTCAGGTAGAAGTAAAGTAATATTATAAAAACCCAAAGTCTAATCTAGTGAATGATAATCTTGTTCGATATTGTTGGAAAAAGTAATTCAAAAAATGTGAAATTAAATTTGCTTATAATTTGATATTTTAATCTTTTGTCTAGATATGATTTACAGTTAGGATTATATTATGAGAATAGTTTTTCTGTTTTGAGTTAAAATAATTTTTGTACTATTATAATAAATAAATGTATTGCTAGTTATTTTTTATTAACCAAAATAGGGTAGAATTGTAGAGAGCATTCAAAAGTTCTTGAGATTATGGATAAAATATTGTTCGATGCTTCATGTCATGTTACACCTATGCATGCATGAGCAGTGAAAAATCTAATCTTGCTCTTCAATAGACATGTGAATAATTTTAAAGTATTCAAAGCAACGAAACTCTTTCAATGTTATGAAAAGTATTCAAAGCAACGAAACTCTTTCAATGTTATGAAAATAAAAGAATCAATATATATATATATATATATATATATATATATATATATAAAATATATATATATAAGAGAATGTTAGTCTATCTTATGTGACATGTCTTAGATGCCTTCATTGCCCTTTTTCTTTTTTCTCCTTTTTTTTGAAATTTTTCCTTCATTATTTTCATTAATAATTAAAAAAAATCATCATATTTATCATATCTAATTATATCTCATAATTATAAAAAAAATCTCCACCTATTTGCATTCTTTACTTAATTATCTCTTAATTATTGTGCTTAATAATGAACAAATGAAAACACTTATTGAATTCAATAACACTCAATACCAATTTAATAACAATTACAATTTGACTATAAAATATAGATGTTATAGCACAATGCATCCACTGCATAAATTCTTTTCCTCTTCTTCGTTGTACGCATTCTCAATTGTTTTCTTTCTTCTTTTTCTTTTTTTGTTCAGCTTTTTCCCTAATTGTTGTTGCTGTTTTTTATATTTGTTATTTTAGTTGCTAACAATCATAAGTCATTGAAGGTATTAGAAGTTCCTACAAGCTAATATAGGCATACAAGAAGAAAAGGTGAGAAAGGCAGACTACAAAATAGGTATTATTGAATAATTGGTGCATTATTTTTGTTACTTTTTATTGCAAAATCTTTGACTATAGAGTTAAATATTCACATAATCTTTCCTTTTTTTTTTGGATGAAAATGCTCTATTTTAAATTTTAGAAAATTTATATACAATAATAAAAAGGTTAGGAAAAAAAAGGTGAAGTGGGTCAATTATACAAGTCTTCTTTGTTCAACTATTGTTCACATTTAACGTAACAGCTACCTTCCTCTGTTTGGGCATGTAGATAGCAAGCATACTTTATGCTTCTGGATTTTTTTGGTTCAATGTCATTATACATACCTCTCACCAAAAAAAGTATAGATATAATTTCAAATTTAATCCTAAATATCAATCTTATCCAATTAAACTTGGTGTTATTTTAGGTAAAACTTTCATTAAAGGACACTATAATTTTTTTTTGTTTCTCATCCAGTGTTCGATGCCCGCATTGGAGCCCAAGGCCAGAACAAAATAAAAACAAAATCATTATTCCTAATTAGTAAATTCCAACTTAAGGTTTTTCAAAAAATTAATAATGACATCAAGTATTATACCAGACAACTACTTGCCAAAAATAAAGTAAAGTATAAAAAAATAAGGAGAAATAAATTCAAGATATGTGAAATAGAATGAACATCCCTATAAAATGAGATGACACCTTCCAATGCACCAATGGCGCTAAATGACCCTAAATTTTCAATTATACAGTAGCAATTACGTAATTTACTAATTCATAAGAAAATTGTTTATTGTATGTAAAATTGTAGTTCTTAATTTTTCACATTTTATAAAAAAAAAAATTGTTAAACATTTTTAAAGATTATTACTACTTTCTATCGTTGATTGGTCTAAACCGTTTAAGCTTACAACTTAAGAAATATAAAAGTATTGCTAAGATAACAATGATTTCATGAAGTTGATTGTCTCTTTTTCTTTCATTTTCTTTTCCAAGAGAGGAATCTTGATTCTTCTATAAACATTAAATAATTATTTATAAAAAAATATTTTTTTGAAGTTGATAATATATTTCATTTTATTTCCTTTATTTTAAACACAACAAGGTTATGTGGCACATCTCTATGACCAAAAATATTAATTAATTTTTTTATTAATATTTTGACATTTTTCTATTTTCTTCACCTATGATGAGCTATGTATTAAAAAAAATACTTCTTAAAATAATTACTTTATATTAACTATCATTTATTGTGTTTTCCTTTATTTAATAATCTTTAAGAATTTTAGCTTATTGAAAACTCAGTTAAAACTGCCTAATAATTAATCTATTAAAATAAAAAAGACATTCCACAAAATGAAAGATGAAACTTCAATTTGCTAAATCTTTCATTTTCTAAATTGCACGTAGGAAAGTAAAGAAAGGACCCCCCCCCCCCCCCCCCCCAAAAAAAAAAAAAACACATTAATGATAAATAATTTAATGAAACATAGAAAGGATAAAATAAGATAAGAAGAGAATATGAGATTCATATATTGTATATATAAATAATAAACTAGTTTGAAACTTATTAAAAATATGAATAAAAATAAATTTGTTTTATGGAATCTTTTTTTTTTCTCCTTTCTTTTAAGAAAAAAGAAAGTATTGTTTTACTTAGAATATATTATATAAAAATTAAATATTTTAGAAGATTGAAAATACGTGAGTGACGAAAATTCACAGAAAAATGTATGTATATAATTAAGAGTGTGTATAATTGTTTAGAATTTGAAATAACTGAAAATTAAAAAAATCTCTTCAAAAACTTTCAGCACTCAAAGATCTAATTAATCCGCGCTAAATTTACTAGTTAATAATGTAGCAACTACGTTAGAAACAATTCGTAGCAAGTTTTGGCATTGAACTGATAAACTTATTAAATTAGGCAATTTTTAATTGAAGGGTGGACAGGACACCTTATTTTTCTGAAAAATAATTCTTATAAAAGAATATTTGTTTCTATTTTGAGCGCATCCTTAAACTAAAATTTGAAGGGCGGAAAAGACACTATAAGTCGTCATGCAATGAGCATAAGTTTCGACTAAACTAGTATGACTTTAGGATTCAAGTTATATTGATAGAGCATGGACGTACAATAATTTTGACACCATTTGTCATGAAAATAGTGTAAAAATTGGGTAGGGTATTCACTTGTGGACAGTCTTTTATGTTCAAGCCATCGATTTGAAAGTTATTAAAATATAATTTACATGACATTTTTACCCTTATTTTTTCCCTTTGAAAGCGGAGCTGCTTGTTAATCTCTGTAAAAAAAAAAATCTGGTATTAATTAGTTCAAACTCTAAATATCTCATGAAGTTTAAACTATCACAATTCAAATTCCATTTTTTTTTCTTTTTCAAAATTTAGAAATGTCCAATTGAATCTTCAGAAATTACTTATGGAGTTATGAACTGTCACAGTCAAACTCCCAACTTTTTTCTTCAATGGGTTTTCAACTGCAGTAATGCCCGATATGGAATTTTGATGAACAGTCATAGCTTAGACTAGATTATTTTTTATTTTTTTAATGGAATTTCAAAAAATTGTAGGAATTTTTTGTGAAATTTTAAACTTCCACAATTAAAATTTTGATACTTTTTCATGAATTATGGACTACCACAATTTAAATTCAAGGCTGAACTATGGTTATACAGAATCACAGGAAAAAGCAGCTAAATATTGAATAGTTTAATATACAGTCTAAAATACATATTGCTATTTTCCAATTTCTTTCGTAAATAGTGGATTTTTTACCTACCTTACTCTATCTAAGTTATCATATTATCCTTGTTAATTTTAAGTAATTACCTGGAGTTAATATAATATCTCAGATGGTCACTCAACTTTGAATTTTTATTTTAAAAAATCACTCAACTTTATTTTTTACTTTAAAAGTCGCTCAACTTTGGATTTTTATTTTAAAAAATCACTCAACTTTATTTTTTACTTTAAAAGTCACTCAACTATCACTTTTTTACTTCAAAAGTCACTCAACCTATTTAATTATTTTTCTAAATAAAAATTATTTATGTAGAATTTCTACTTAAAATTAAAATTCTGAAAAATAAAAAGTATTCCTTTCTTTTATCCTTATTCTCCTAAATTAATTTCTCTCCCTTCTCTTTCTCTTTTTTCTTCTCATTTTCACATATTTTAATTAATTCAATATTTAATATGTTTAGTAAAATATCAAAGATTAGATTAAAACTTAACAATAGCTTAAGGATCAAAATTGCAATTATTTTGTTCTGCTTTTCGATCCTTATTTCTGCTGCTTTTTTTTTTTTTCATTTGATATTTATTCTCATACTGAAGTTCGATTAAATTTAAATTTGCACATTACATGACTTATTTATAAGTGGGATGTTCCCAACGAACCGCCTCCCTCCTCGTGTTTTAACTCTAAAGGTAACCTTTATTTAGTAGTAGTTTCTGAAATATATGTGCGTCAACCTAAACTAATTGTGGTAAATCATTAAATTTATATTTCATAAAACTATAACTACATACTAGCTTATGTCGGTACCATATGTATGAAAAAAATTGTACTATATGTATGATGAATTAGGAATTTTATATTCATAACTAAATATTACGTGTAATATAGTGGTCACCTACGTTATAGAGATTCACTATATGTATGCAATAACTTTAGTAATAAATGAGTTAAATTACGTATCATTTAGTTATATTTCATCGTATTAATATAGTTTATATTAATAATTTTTTATCCTTTGGTTATTGTTAATATTAATAATTTTTTATCTTTCAGTTATTGTTAAATTTAATCTGATCTTTTAATATTTTATTAGACATATTTAATATTGAATCAATTACACTATGTATATTAAATATGTGGAAAGGAAAGGTTCATTAAAAAATATTTTTTATTTTTCAGAATTTTGCATTTAAATAAAAATTTCACATAAGCAAATGTTACTTGAAAAAATAATTAAATAGGTTGAGTGACTTTCTAAGTAAAAATGTGATAGTGAAGTGACTTTTGAAGTAAAGACTAAAGTTGAATCACTTTCTGGAATAAAAGTGCAAAGTTGAATGATTATTTGAGTTATTAACTCTAATTACCTGTTAGGAAATAAATTTATATACTTAACTATTACAACGCGTAAATTTCGCATTTATCTTAAACTCATTGTGACAGACTTTCCTATAAATACTAGTTAATGTATAAGTGAGTTTTTTTTATCAGAATGATTGCATTAAAATTAGAAAAGGGGATCAGTAGTCCCAAATGTTAATCAAGTTCGATTACATAACACAAACTAACCCCCATGTCTGGGGAATAACTACTTTCATTTACAGATATTGCAAAAAAAGTTTCCGCCATATCTTCCCACAAAGATTTTTGTGCATACGTCGGTGAAACATCAAAAAGACTACTTGAAGATTGAACTTCCATCTGAAAAGCCAGCTTCGCCAAAGCATCCCTTATACTATTTTGTTCCCTATAGTAATGAGACACCTTGGGCCTTCCTAGTCTTCTTAGTCTTGACCTGCAATCATCAATGATAGAATCATACAATAAACTATCATTGGCCAGCCATGTAATAACTTCAGTCGAATCAATATAAATCTTAATTGGAACAAAATTATTTTCCTCAACCAGACGCAACCCTTCCTGGAAGGCAATTAATTCCATTTGGTTATTCGTATCCCAAGGGTAAGATTTCACATAGCCCAGGATCTAGTTACCATTGGAGTTGGATCACCCCTCCAATGCCTCCCTTTTCTGGGTTTCGTTTACAAGCTCCATCAGTTATCGAGTATAAAGGAACCTTGTATGGGGCTGATCCATTTTAAATGGATATCTACCTTATGTTGACCTTATTTATTAGGAGAGACGAGAGAAATGTATTCCAAGGTCTCATTGCAAACTTGAATCCAATTAGGAGTAATAACTTGATTCTTGAAGAAATTGTGGTTTCTGTTCTTTCATATAGCTCATAGGCTGAAAAGAAGGATTTTATGCCAATTTATCATTCTATCAAAGTTTTTGTGGCTCAACAAAGACTAGGTGGAGTGCTAATTTTGGAGGTAGAAACTGGCTATGTTCAGCCCATCAGTCTTGGAGCCTATCTCAAAAAGATGTTTCCAAAACTCCTCAACTCTGGAGCATTCAAAGAAGATATGAACTAGATCTTCAAATTGGGAGTTACAGACCTTACAACCAGAGTTAGAAACCATCCCTATTCTACTGAGATAGAGGAAAGAAGGGAGCTTGTTATGCTGTATAAGCCAAAGAAACGTCTTGATTTTAGGAGGCCCAAATCCACTTAAAGGGATTTCCAACATGAGACTCAGAGGCATTGATGGTAATAAGGTTATACATAGAGCTAATGGTGAAGCAGCCACTCCCGAAAAGTCCCCAGATAAGTTTATCCTTTCTAATCTTGGGATTCCTTCTAAAGGAGTTCTAGATATTATTAATGAGGTTTTAGGGGAGTTGGAGGGAGAGGCTTGAAAAGTTCCAATCCCCTTCATTGCAAACCTCTGCAAAGGTTAGATTGGCCTTAGAGTTAGTGAGAGAGCCATGTAAAATGGATCTTAAAGGTTGGAGGTGAGGGATCCATATATCCATTCAAAAGTTGACCTTCAACCCATTCTTGACCACCAATTGTTCCCTAAGTCTGCAAATGGCACCACCCTGGGTAATGAAATTCCAAATTCTGGAATGGGATTTGGAGGTTGGAAGATTGGACTTCTCATATTTATTCCTGATAATAGAGGCCCATAGTCTATTGTTGTTATGGTAATACCTTCAGGCTAGGCTAGCACTGAACGTATTATTTCTGGCCTTAGCCCTTTGGATCCTAAGACCTCCCACTCTCTTAGACTTAGAGATAGTCTCCTAACTAAGGAGATGTAACTTTCTTTTCTCAGAGGAGGTACCCCAGATAAATTTTCTTTGAATCCTATCTATCTGGGAAAGAGTGGTAGTGGGGAGGGAGGTGTATTGCATGGCATGGGTAGGGATGCTACTGAGAGAAGACTTAGCAAGGGTTACCCTACCTCAGAAGATTAGTCTTCCATCCTGCAAGCTTAGCATTGAGATTGTCAATGATAAAGTTGAAATCTCTGTTAGTAGGTTTTTCATGGTGCATAGGGAAGCCCAACTACTTGCCAAAGGATTCAAAGGAGCTAATGGAGAGGATGCTAGAAAGCTGCTCTTTGACTTGAGGTGAGCAGTTCCTAGAAAACAGGACCTTAGACTTTGAGTGGTTGATTGATACAAAATAGACCAAGAAGACACAAAACATACACCAAAACAGTCCACGCGTTTGAAGAACCGAGGACCCCTTTGATGACCACTCTCAGATTCACTATGTCACACCCCTTTTTCATCCGAAGGAATCGGAGTCGAAGCGAAGAGTTTTTTCAATTAAAGTGACTATATTAAATAGGGATTATTTTATTATTTTTAGAGTCGCCACTTGGAATTGAGTTATGGTGTTCCAAGTCACCTTTTTGAATCCCTAGTGAAAAGGAAATGACTTTTATTTGGTCTGCAAAAATAGAAGACCGGATAAGGAATTCTGTTGACCGAGGGAAAGGTGTGAGGCACCCCTCGAGTCCCGTGGTTCTAGCACGGTCGCTTTTATTAACTTATCTTGACTTAAACTATTTTGATAACTTATGTTGGGGCCTAAGTTCGCTCATTTTACTATTAAAATTTATCTAAAAACTCTCGTATTAACTAGTGAAAAATAATCTTTTGAAAAAATATTTGTCGAGGTGCATTATTGCATCCTTGAATTTTAAATGTCTCGAAAAGATGTGTATGACGCATTCTTAATTGAAACGAATATTTTAAACATGTCTAAAATTTATCTAACGTTTAAAAGGCATTCGTTCGTATTTTTCACCCTTTTCGCTTCTGTCCGTATATTTTATTTTTATACTCTTATCCCTTTAATTACTAGAAATACAAAGTAACAGAGATCCCTTACAAAACATTGATCAACTCACTACCGCTTCAATTATTGGATATAAAAAAAATTAATAAGTCCTACAAATCTACGTACTAGTCGTTACAGTCATTGATATGGCATACGTGGGTATATATAGTAAAGATGGTAGTACGTTTTTTTATGAAAGCCCCCACGCTACTAATACTACATATTAGTACTATCATTTTTTGTTTAAGGTTAAAACTTTTGGCGTAGTAACACGAAAAGGCCATGAACGATTGTGTAGCAGAGAATTTGTTTAGTGAAATTGAGGGAACCACTCACTTTTGTAAAATTGACAACATTCTCACTTTCTATCTATTTTAAACTTGAAATTATATTAAGTTGTTTTGCTTTCATGCTCTCCCTCTTCTTTTTTTTTTTAATTTTTCTATCCTTCCAATTGTTCCCTTTTCCTATGCATGTGCATGAAAATTGTGTAACTAATGCATTCTTAATTTTTTTTTTGTTTTTGCATGCATGCATGTATGGACCTAAAATTCTAGTTTATAACCGAGTGTAACGTTACATCTTTTCAACGCTAATAAGTTTAACAATTATATCATTTAAACTTCAAAACTAATCTAATTAACTTCATTTTAAAATGACAAACAAGCTTTATAAATGAAGACATAGAGAAAATTACATAGAAATAATAAACTACACACACTAAATAATATAACAAGCTATTGAAATAACTTCATCCATGCTTGATTCACAAAAACTTACAAAAAATAAAAATAAATAATATGAAATTGGATATGAACCTGTACGATGAAATAACTAAAAGAAAAATCCGTATGATATCATCGAAAACTCGAAAAAAATCCCAAACTCCACTCACCGCTTCTTTTTTTCTATTTTTGTTTTTCCTCACTGTTTCTTGTTTTCCCTCACTGTTTCCTGTTTTCTCTTTTTTTCGTTTCTTGTTTTCTCTTTTTCTTCCTTTTTCCTTTTTGTTTCTTTTTTTTTTTTTTGGTTTTTTCTGTTTCTAAGTGTTTGATTTTTCTCCTCTCCTTTTAATTTTTCCGTGTGTGTGTTATCTATGTAAAGGGTTGGGAAGTTGGAGGGCATTAAGGAGGGTGAGAAAATATAGGGAGTGGTTTTAGTTTAGTGAAAAAATGATTGCTAAGGGTGATTTTAGGGTAATGAGTAGATTAGGATAAAATTTCTCTATTTGTTTTTAAATTTAAAATAAGTATAAAAATAAATAATAATAAAATTTAAAATAAATAAAATATTAACTAATTAATTTTTATATTTAAGATAATATAAGAAAATTTATAACTAGCCTAATTAAGATAATACTAAAACTACTAGCTTATTTATTTAAAAAGAAACATATTTTTTTTTTAAAATTTTGTATTATTTTTTTTAAATTGGAATAAAATAAAATAATATCCTAAATTTAACTTAATTTAGTTATTTATTTTTAACTAATAATTTATTAAAAATAAAATAAAAATTTAAATAATATCGGATCAAATATAAATATTTAATATAAAAATATATATATATTACACTTTGGGGAAGGTCAAAAATCACGTGTCTACATTTTGCCCCTCTTTTTTTGAAATCTCAAAGAGTTTTCATACAAAAAAGTAGACAAATAGATGACTTTTGACCCTCCGATTATTCTAAAAGTAAAGATAAAATAAAATAAAATAAAATATGTGATCGAGTCCTGATTTTGGATCGCCTGCATATCTCGGGTTTTAAGGAAATCAGGTCACATGTAGTTCAAATGGGGTAAAATGATGTGGCAGTGAGTTAGAGATCGAGTCAAGTTCCGTCGAATTTCCGGTTCACGACATTCTACTTTTACATTGAAATGAATAACCAAAAAAAAAAATGAAAATGAAAAATTCAAGTGAAAATTACAATCTCTAGAATTTTGATTCTAATCTTCGTGACTTGAATTTGAAAATTCACCCGATTCTTCAAGCTAGATCTTGGCTTACTTTTCCTTCGCCCTGTTCTTCAGGCGGACTCCTGAACTTGATTTTCTTCACCTTGTTCTTTAGGTGGGCTCCAAGACTTCTTTTTTCTTCACCCTATTCTTCAGGCGGGCTCCTGGACTTACAGTTTCTTCACCCTATTCTTCAGGCGGTCTCCTAGACTTTTATTTTTCTTCACACTGTTCTTTAAACGGGCTCCTAGACTTTCATTTTTCTTCACACTGTTCTTTAGACGGGCTCTTTGACTTACTTTTTTCTTCACCCTGTTCTTTAGGCGGGCTCCTGAACTTACAATTTCTTCACCCTATTCTTTAGGCGGGCTCCTAGACTTTATTTTTTCTTCACTCTGTTCTTCAGGCGGGCTCCTGGACATTCTTTTTTCTTCATCCTGTTCTTCAGGCGGGCTCCTGGACTTACAATTTCTTCACCCTATTCTTTAGGCGGGCTCCTAGACTTTCTTTTTTCTTCACCCAGTTCTTCAAGCGGGATCCTGGGCTTTCTTTTTTTGATTTTTCAAAATATGTTCCTGAACTCAAAATAAAAAGTGAAACAGAAAAATAACATCTCATTCTTCAGGAGGGTCCTGGACATAAAATAAATTCTCATTCTTCAGGAGGGTCCTGTCTTCTTCAGGAGGGTCCTGATCATAAAAAATAAATTTTCATTCTTTAGGAAGGTCCTGAGCAAAAGAAATAAATTCTCATTCTTCAGGAGGGTCCTGTCCCATTCTTCAGGAGGGTCCTGAGTAGAAAGTAAAATTCAATAAACACGAATAAATTTTTTTCCCCAGTTTGTACTAGAAAATTTTGTGAGCATCATCAGATTACAGTTTTGAAAAATATAGAAAGAGTGTGAATCAAAGTCTTGCTAAAGAAATGAGTCTCATCAGAGTAAAACTGATGACCAAAATTAGGAAGTGCGTCTCCTAAGAGTTAAATTGAAGGACTCTACTAGAAAGTGTGTCTTCTAGGAGTGAATGTTCAAGTTAGGAAGTATTTCACCTAACAAATGAAAACTGACTTATTTAGACTAGGAAGTGCGCCTCCTAGGAGTTGAATTTTTACCATAATTTGATTATCAAACCCGTGCAGCAATATTGCTTCCTGCATCTATGGAAATGAGGCATTGCAGCCCTTGATATTTATGCTCTGAAGTCCTTAATTTGAAGGTAACATATTTCCTGTTTCATTAAAGAAAATTTGTGAGTTCAAAAAAATGATGGAAGGTTTGTGGCTTTAGCTTCCGTGGCAATCACTCTTGCTCTCGTCACTTTTAACCTTCCATCCAACAATTAGCATCTATCACCGACTTACTGCATCGTTGACCCAAACTCATATTATCAAAAGTGACTTTGAAACAAACACGGTATTTCTGCTTTGCCATGCTCCTCAAATAAACCCTTTGAACCCTGGTATTTCCATGAGTTCCCATACTCGTCTATTGAAAAAACTTTTCTGCATGCCTTATTTCGGCTCACAATTATGTCTTTTTCATCTGTTGGCTTTTTGTCTTGCTTTGTGCAATTGAAAAAGCTGGTAGCCAATTTTGAAATCTTTTCTAACTTGTTATGACACGGACTCGACTCAGAGGCATAAGAAAAATGACAATAATTTTTATTTGATGATAAAGATACCAAAAAATCAAAAATAGAAAAAAAAAGAAAAAACAATAGGCATCTTTTAAAAAAAAAGGACAAAAGCAAACTTATTTGGGTGTGGAAGCCGATTCCAGCAATCATGACATGCATTTTGAATTAGACGACCTGATCTACCTACACTAATCATTACAACCCTTATCCACTTATTAAGTTTGAAATGGAATCAATCTTGAATATGCTCCCTCTAGATCACAATCCTCCTTCGACTAGTGGCAGCTCAATGGGTTTTTGCCAACGCCTAACTCATTTTCATCTCTTTCTCAACTCACTGTCGTCTTATGGTGCCCAAAAGGGTTTTCACCTATAAGACTCTCTCATTTTTACTCATTCATTTTTCATTTTTTTGTTTTTGAAAATAATGCCCAACATACTAAATATCATGCACTCATAACATGTTTAGCCTTGACATTCTCAAAGATTGATCTGAAGTTCTTTCTTTGGTTGTAACTTGGCTTTTGAAAAAGGTTAGAAAGAAAGGGAGGCATGTGGCTAAAAAATTTACATAATATTGGGTGAAACATATAACTTTTGGAATCGACTCTTTTAAAGAAATAAACTTTGCCCCAGTTTCATTTCATTCTGGGTAATTTGAATTTTCTTTTGGTTGGACCCAACCCCAGAGTAAGGCTACCTACGTATCTTGTCATAGAAAGAATCAGGTTAAACATAGTTCAGAAATCTTGTTCTTTTGCTTGTTTTTTTTTTTTTTACTTTTCTCTCTTTTTCTTCTTCTTTTTTTTTAGAGAGAGAGAGAGAGAGATTTTTTCTGAATTCATTTTTTCTTGACACTTTTCTGACTCTATTTTTTTTGACACTTTTTTTTTGTAGTCTCTATTTTGATTCCAAAAAAGGGATATAAAAGAAATAAAATAAAAGCTCAAAAGGGATAACAAAGGATGACATAATATTTGGATAGCAGAATAAAATGCCTTCATCATATCAATCCTTAAAAACACAAGTACATAACATGCAATCTAGGAATGGAACATGAAGATCATATGCATCTTTTCAATATTGACCGTGACTAAGCAAATGCACGTGTGTCACTTTTTTAAACTTGTAAACCATACAGGTCAACTTGTATTGTACTTTCCTCACAACAGATGACTCTTTTTTTTTAGCTAACTTTCTTTTGCTTTTTCTGACAATAGAAACTATATATCCACTGGTTGATCTCATTCAAAAATGCTTGAGTTGAACATCCTCATTGAAGATCAAGTCACCTTTTATTCGCAAAGTGATTGCCTCAAAACATTCAAATGAGGATGTAACTAGGTCTCCAAAACATCTCAACACTTTACTTATTTTTCTTACATTTTTTTTCCAACTCTAGGTTCTTGATCGAATGTTTCAACATTAGATTGGGTTTTAAGATCTGGATGAAAATTCGACATGCTTATCATATTACCAGAATCACCATAGAAAGATCTCTTTGAAGAAAAAAAAAAGATAATATATATTGAGAAATAAAACAAAAGGGACACACATTTTGCTGACATAAAGATAGAAGGGTTTGAACAAAAATAATAAGAAAATCAGACAAGATAGGTCCTAAACTACAACCCTAAAATAATTCGAGTAACAGAAAAGAAAACAAAATAAACTACTAGACCTCTTCCTAGTAGGGGGAGGGGTGACTTCTCAATTGCTTAGCTTAACAACTTAGCCACTGATTTGCACATCAACATGACTAGAGCTTCCACCACGATCAGACACATTTCCTTCAACAAATAAGTTCTGGGTCCCCATACTTGACTCATTGTTTCCCACATATCGTGCAGTACCATGTGCTAGCAAAGAACTCTGTGGGACGGTTGAGGTGCTAACGTTTTGCACCATAATCAATTTTTCTTGAATCATTTTCTCTATTTTTCTTTTCAAAATACGACAATCTTCAACACTGTGATCTTGCATATTAGAATGATAAGCACATCGTACATTAGGATCAAAATATTTAGAACGTGGATCGGGAATATACCCAGGGATGGGAGTAATCATGCCCCATTTCCTTAATGTCGGATGAAACTTGGATTTAGAGGCTCCTTGGTAAATTTGTGAGTTTCAAGGACGATGCCGAGGGTTCGGGGCATACCATTGTGGATACGAAGATGAATGAGCATACAACTGTGCATTGTTTAAAGGATATTGAGGAAGTGGAATGAAATTTCTTGGATTTTAGAGAAAGGAACCTTGTTGCATGTGGTTGTATGGATCTAATATGTAAGCTCGGGATTAAGGCTGACAGTATGGTTGGGTTGGACCTCTCAAACTCTGCTTTGTCCTTGGAATGACAATAAATGTGTTTTCATTCTTCTTTTCTTTTTCAATTTCCCTTGATCGATTGCAGTATCGTCCTAAATGTTTCACAAAATCCTCATATCCATCATGTTCCTTCAATTTCGATATCTCAAAGCTTTGAAAAAGATTGACACTTGAAGACATGCCCCAGTTTTTAATAGTGGGGAACGGAGGAGGAGGATGCCCACTGGCCCAAGCTCGATACATTTTCATCATTTATTCCCTTAGTCTCAAATTCTTTTCCTTTAAACTCTCATTTTCATGACTCTTTGTTTGATCCATGAAGTCACTTTCTATATCCTTGTTGGACACAGTTAAACCTTCTTTAGATTTGGTATGATGTGGAGGACCATCCAAAATACCATAAACCAACCAGCTTAAACTAACTGTATAAGAAATAACAAAGGCGTCAAAAAGCAATATTTTTTCAAAAACTCTTTTTCTTTTGTCTTTTTTTTTAAGAGATCACCGAACCCCAGAAGGGTTGCCTATGTATCTCACTAAGATGAGAATCATATGTGCATAGTTCTCAAAAATTGGAGATACGAAGAAATATACCTTTTTTATTTTTGAATAATGAGAAATTTATTTATTTATTAAATAAGTTTTTTTCCATTTTTGAAAACAACCTTTTTTTTATTTTTAGTTTAAAAGAAAAGACAACCATTTTTTAAAAGATCACTGAATCCATTAAGGACTGCCTACGTATCTCAATAAAATGAGAATCAGGTGTGCATAGTTCTTGAAGTATATGTCGTACAAAATTCAACCTTAAGACCCCTAAAGGTTCAGGGCTGTTAAGATTTACATATATATATATATATATATATGTAAAAACTTAGCCTCATGATCCCTAAAGATTCAGGGCTGTTAAGATTTATATATTTTTATTTATTTTGTAAAAACTTAGCCTCATGATCCCTAAAGATTCCAGGCTATTGAAATATACATATATATATTTATTTATATTTATTTTGTAAAACCTTAGCCTCATGATCCCTAAAGATTCAGAGCTATTAAGATATATATAAAAATTGGACTTGAGAATTAGAAAAATAATTATGAAAGTAATCATATTTTTAAAATATTCCCCAATAAATCTATGAATAATTTTTTAAAATATAGGGTCTTATCCTGGGAAGGACTTTCTACGTATCCAACTAAAGAGTGAGAATCATACCCTCGTAGTTCATGAAGACCGTAAAATTATATGACAATATATTTTAAAAAAAAATCCTTTCTTTTAAAAATAAAATTTTTCTTTTGAAAATTAATTCACTAAATTTGAGGATAATATAATCTCTTGCATTTTAAAGTTGCCTAAAGCCGGTCAACAAACAAACAACCTTCCAAACAAATGTCAAAGAGCACGTAGGATGCACATGTTGGTTTTTATAAAGTAGGTCACCTGTCCTAGATACACCCGGCCCCTGCTCCGAGTCTCGCTAAGTCAAATGCATATGATGCAAATAAAGCGACACCTAATAAGGATAACCAAATTCTGAGTTTTCAGTTCTTCTAAGTTTAAGCTTAATAGGAATAGGTGTCTAGACTGGCTTACCCGAGCGGACACTCGAGCCGGGGAGGGACAACTTGGTCGGTAGCAGGTCAACACCGCCTTCGTTGTCGATCCGAACCCCGCCTAACATGTGTGACTATAATCCTTCACCAGGTGTCTTGACACTCCGGCTATCTAAAAAAAAAGTAGGATGCATGAGCTGCATTCCTTCTATCCTATTTCAGAGACTCAGAGGGGGTGCGCAAGAGAAGACGGTAAATAATACAGTTAAATCAATATCAAAACAGTAAATAAGCGACAAGTAGCACGTAAGGCCAACAAACACAATATCAAAAATAATTAAAGAAAGTATAAGTCAATATAAAAAAGCTCGAATTCTTATTATTCCTTAGCGGAGTCGCCAAAGATGTCACACCCCTTTTTCGTCCGAAGGGATCGGAGTCGAAGCAGAGGGTTTTTCCAATTAAAGTGACTATATTGAATAGAAATTATTTTATTATTTTCAAAGTCGCCACTTGAAATTGAGTTATGGTGTTCCAAGTCACCTTTTTGAATCCCTAATCAAAAGAAAATGACTCTTATTTGGTCTGTGAAAATAGAAGACTAGGTAAGGAATTCTGTTAACCGAGGGGAAGGTGTGAGGCACCCCTCGAGTCCCGTGGTTCTAGCACGATCGCTTTTATTAACTTATCTTGACTTAAACTATTTTGATAACTTGTGTTGGGGCCTAAGTTCGCTCATTTTAATATTAAAGTTTGTCTAAAAACTCTCGTATTAACTAGTGAAAATTAATCTAATTAACTTCATTTCAAAATGACGAACAAGCTTTATAAATGAAGACATAGAGAAAATTACATAGAAATAATAAACTACACACACTAAATAATATAACAAGCTATTGAAATAACTTCATTCATGCTTGATTCACAAGAAACTTACAAAAAATAAAAATAAATAATATGAAATTGGATATGAACCTGTACGATGAAATAACTAAAAGGAAAATCCGTATGATATCATCGAAAACTCGAACAAAATTCCAAACTCCACTCACTGCTTATTTTTTTCTATTTTTGTTTTTTCTCGATGTTTCTTGTTTTTCCTCACTGTTTCTTGTTTTCTCTTTTTTTCGTTTCTTGTTTTCTCTTTTTCTTCCTTTTTCCTTTTTGTTTCTTGTTTTTTTTTTCTATTTCTAAGTGTTTGATTTTTAAGATAATTAAGATAATATTAAAACTACTAGCTTATTTATTTAAAAAGAAACATATTTTTTTAAATTTTTTGTATTATTTTTTTTTAAAATTGGAATAAAATAAAATAATATCCAAAAATTAACTTCAGTTATTTATTTATTTTTAACTAATAATTTATTAAAAATAAAATAAGAATTAAAATAATATCGGATCAAATATAAATATTTAATATCGAAAAATATATATATTACACTTTGGGGAAGGTCAAAAATCGTGTGTCTACATACTACCAATAATAAGAATACAAGATATAATGGTGTATTTGACACCAAAATAGCCAACCCAAACTAATGTAACAAGAAGAAGAAGATGAACAACACAATAAGATTTCAACAATAGAATGATTACAGGGTTACACAACAAGAACTCTACCAACGGTTACAACAAAATAAAGATAGAAAGATAGACAAATGGAGGAATAATCTTAAGAAACCAAGAACATATGACACTCTTGGATCCTTAACACTATACACTACAATCACCTATCTCTTACAATTGACATAATAGAAGCGTCCACACCTAAGTACTAATGTATCAAGCAATGCAACATACAAGTGATTCCACACTTGTATATGGCCCTAGTTACGATTTTGGGACTCTCTCTCTCTAAGAGGAGTGTTCTCTCAATATCATTAAGCAACTAAAGAAATAAACTCTACAATGCTCTATTTATACTACATTACAATAATAGACAAAATGACAAAAGGGCCCTTTAGTGACTAGTTTACAAAAATACTCAAAAAGTGTCATGATCATACTTATATCATCCTCTTCATCTTGAGAGGAATTTGACAACAAATTCATGGTCTCGCCTCTTTTACAAAGGCACTTCACAATCTTCTTCTTGAGGCGACACATCTTCTCCATACTCTTCATTTTGTACTTTGGCTTCTTCTTGCTCTCCTTCTTGCGGTTTGCTATTATTCTTAAACGATTCAATGCCCACCTCTTCTCCAAGATTATACAATTTACCCTCTCTTAGGATTATATTCCTCCGGTTTGGGCACTCACTAGCCTTGTGCCCCCACCCTTGAAACTTAAAGCATTGAAACCCTTTGGGATTAGAAGTAGAATTCAATTTACCTTCATACCTTGGAGGATGTTTTTGGAAAGCCTTGGTGGCCTCGGGTTGGGCAGCCATGATTGAGTTTTCTTTGAGCTCCCTCTCAACCTATAAATCCGCTTGGAAGATGCCATCTATGGTGTTAAATTTATGAAGTGTCATGCGAGTAAAGATGTCCTTATTTAACCCAACCTTGAAGCGCACAATGTCATGACTTACTTGCTCGCCTCGATGGTCAATTTTCAACATCAATTGTAGAAATTCATTGTAGTAAGCCATGACACTATTGCTCCCTTACCTCAAATTGTATAATTTGGCAAGGAGCTCATGCCTGCAAGTACCTTTGCCGTATAAGGTTCTTCAACTAAAACCAAGGAGGAGGTTGTCCCCTAATCATCTTATTCCCAAACCATTTAACATACTCCCACCATGTATTAACATACCCTTTGAAGTGAACTATAGCATAGTAATTTTTCTTTTCTTCGGTGAGATTATTAAGTTAGAAGATCTTGTCATAAGACGACTCCCATGCAAGGTAGGCTTCAGGATCACTCTCACCTTTGAAAATGAGAAGTCTTACTTTGATGGAATTGAGACCTACATCTCAGTTTGGGTGGCCATCTCTCACCTCTCGGCCTAACTCCCTATGTCTACCCCTCATTCTTTCTTCCCTCAAGTAAACATCATCATACGACCCATAACCATCATGTTGTCCTCCCCTACCATAGCCCTCAATATGGATGGGTCTATTTGGATTAAGTGAAACTTGTAGTGGCGTATTAGATTTGGATAGTGAGGTCTTTGGTCAAGTGGAGTTTAGATGAGAGGGTTCGGGTTTGGTGGTGGTATTTAGGTTCCAAGCCCTTCTTGTTGGACTTGGTAGAGTGGAGGATGGTTTGGTCTATCTTGTTCTCGGCTTCGGGAATATAGATTAGTTGGATTTGTGGCAATTGGTGGTTATAGCATTTGGTGCAAGGTCTCGGGAGTATTACTTGGGGAATTGTTTTGAGGGGTAGAAGGTCGACTCCTTTGGATTTCCACACGTTCTAATCTCCCACTCATTGATGCCACATCCCTATCTAATTTATCAAGACCCACATTTAACCTAGCCATATCTCGGGACATAGTTTCAAGGCAAGCCAAAATGAGATTAATGGCATTATTGTCCATTGTTTGAGCATTTGAAGCCTCGGGTTCCATTGTGATTGTACCAAAAATAACACTTCAAGTTATGGTCCAACAAGACTCCCAATCAGTCCACAACGTCACACATAACAATACAACACAAATCCTATAAAACAAAACACACGTTAGTTTGAAACAACCTCCCACAATGAGATCCCACCTTCAAGTTTCTTCATACTCAAGCTCAACAATGTGGATGGCTCAAATCACCTCCAATTTAGCTCAAATTCGAACCCTATACTCCTATAGTGTTAGAGAACACAAATCTAACACTAAAAACACAAAAAAAACACAAAATCAAAAACTCAAAATTTGACCTAGGGTCAAAAATGGGTTTAGTATTTTTTGAGGGATTTTCGATTTTGACACTTTTTTTTTGTTGGGATTTTCAATTTCTAGACGCTAATAGTGTTAGGGAAAAAGGATCTAACACTAGAAACACACAAAAATCAAGTCTCAAAAATTGAAAAACCCTACAAACATGAACAATATCTTTTTTTCTTCTTTTTCCACTTTTTTTTTTATTTTCAAGATAACAATCCCAAGATTGATTTTGTTGGAACAAAATCAAACCTTGATTTGATACCAAATGATACAAGAGAGACCAAGAAGACACAAAACATACACCAAAACAGTCCATAAGTTTGAAGAACTGAGGACCCCTTTGGCGACCACTCTCGGATTCACTACCAACAATGAGAATACAAGATATAATGGTGTATTTGACACCAAAACAGCCAATCCAAACTAATGTAATAACAAGAAGAAGATGAACAACATAATAAGATTTCAATAATAGAACGATTACAAGGTTACACAATAAGAACACTACCAATGATTACAACAAAATAAAGATAGAAAGATAGACAAATAGAGGTATAATCTTAAGAACCCAAGAACATATGACACTCTTGGACCCTTAACACTATACACTACAATCACCTTTCTCTTACAATTGACACAAAAGAGGCGTCCACCACCCAAGCACCAATATATCAAGCAATGCAACACACAAGTGATTCTACACTTGTATATGGCCCTAGTTATGGTTTTGGGACTCTCTCTCTCTCTAAGAGGAGTGTTCTCTCAATATCATTAATCAACTAAAGAAATAAGCCCTATAATGTTCTATTCATACTACATTATAATAATAGACAAAATGACAAAAGGGCCCTTTAGTGACCAGTCTACAAAAATACTCAAAAAGTTTCATGATCATGATCATACTTGTATCATTGATCTTTTGACCAGAGTGCAGGCTAAACACCTGGAGCACTTTAGAGATGGTGGCACAATTATTAGCTGATGCCTTGTAAAAAAGAGTGAGGTCACCTGTGAAAAAAAAATGAGAAAGCTTTAGGCCCATTTTACTAATAGAGATAGGGTGCTAGACAGAAATATCAACTGCATGGACAATTCTCCTAGACAGGTGTTCCATGCACATAAGGAAAAGGTAGGGGAAATGGGATCCCCTTGCCTTATACCCCTACTGGGTTTAAAGAAGTCAGTATTTTAACCATTAACTATGATAAAGATGGTGGAAGTGGAGATACAAGACATGATAAGGGAGGAAAGATTGGAGGGATATTGAAGAAATGGAAAGCCTATCTTATGAAGGACCACTCAATTTTGTCAAAAACTTTCTCCAAGTCAATTTTGAGGATCATGCTACCCATTTTGCCCTTCATCCTTTGAAAGTGAGAGATAACTTCCTGGATAATGATAACATTATCAGAGGTCCTTTTATTAGGAAGAAAACAGGATTGACTAGGACCAATGATATTAGCCAGGTGGGGTTTGAGTCTCCCGGCAATTATCTTGGTAATCAGTTTGTACTGAGTATTACAAAGCCCAATAGGTCTGAAATTTCTGAGATTGGAAGCATTAGGGCATTTAGGGATAAGACAAAGATATGTATATTTTACCTTTAGATCAATGGGCCCCTTGGAGAAGGTCTCTTCACAGAATCTGATAATAAGGAGACCAAGAATATTCTAATATTTTTGATAAACAAAAGGGTGGAGACCATGAGGCCTAGGTCCTTATCAGGTTTAAAGAAAAAGATGGTGCTTCTAATTTTCTAGGAGAGGAAAAACCATCCAGAAGAGGATGATCATCAGAATGGATGGATCCCCTAGAGGAAAGGTTAGCCTGACAAGACTTCAAGGAGAAGGTATGACAGATCATAAAAAGGGAATGATTGTAAGAAGTGATGTGTAGATTAATGTCTTCAGGGGACATCAACCAATTACCACTATCATCCTTAAGAGCATTAATCTTATTCCTTCTTCTTCTATTAAGAGTGGAGGTGTGGAAAAACCTGATATTTGAATCACCCTCAGCTAGCCAGGAGATTCTGGATTTGAGTCTCCAGAACTCCTGATCCTGTCTAAAGATGAGGTTATAATCCTTAGTGAGGGATCTTTTAAGGTCTTGAAGGAAGAGACTAGTAGGGTAGATGGGGGATTTTTGAATACCAGAGAGCCTAGCTAGAATGTCTTTCTTCATCTTGAAAATATTTCCAAATATGGACCTATTCCAGGGGTGGCTTGCTCTTAGAACAAAGGGATGTCATTAGTTAAGTGGATATCCCTCCACAAAGGAATTTTGGACAACTTGAGTAAAACTAGAATGAGAGCACCACATCGATTCTACTCTAAAGGGCTTATCAGGGCTGGGCTGGGACTTAAAAGAAGTGGCCAGAAGATGGCAGTGTTTAGAGTGGGTTCTAGGAAGATGGGTGACAGCAGTGTCAGGGAAAAGATGCATCCATTCAGTGTTAGCTAAACATCTATCCAGCCTTTCTAAGATGAGAAAACTCATATTCTTATATCTTTTGTTAGTCCAAGTATATTTGCTACCCTTGAAATCAAGGTTAGAGAGATTACAATGATTAATGAAGTTCTAAAAGACATTAACCTTATTTCTATTTATAATGTTCCCCTCAACTTTTCTGAGGCTCTGAGGACTTTATTGAAGTCACCCCCAATAAGCCAAGAATTATTGCTAGGGGGAATATGGGAATCAACATAATTATAGAGATGATCCCAAAAAGACTGTCTATTACAAAAATTAGTACTAGCATAAATGGCACTAAAAAACTAGTTAGAAGGGGGGTTGTTTACCTTTACTTCAACATGGATGCCCTGAGGGTGCACAACAATATCCTGGATGGAAAGGGAGAAATTGTCCCACATAATAATAATACCTCTAAAATTTCCATTTGCTGGGGATTGGATTTGACTGTTAAAACCGAGGAACTGGACAATCCCCTTGTGATCAGTCATCCGAGTCTCAAGTAGGGAAATAAGAGAAGCTTGTGAGTGTTAATCATGGAAAGGCAGTGTCTCTTAAACTCAGGGTTGTTTTCCCCCCTAACATTCCATATTATTATATTCATCAGAGGATTGGTAAGGGGTGATAGTAAATTCTCCATCATGCTCTTTCCTTTGTCCAAAAGAGGAGGAGAGATGTGTATTTCCTTCCTCTTTATTGAGAGGGGGCTTAGCTTTGTGGAATAGAAGATGGCTATTCCTGGAAGTTTTATTTCTATGCCGAATTTGTTGAGGTCCATTGGGATGAGAAATAGTAGGAGTTTGATCGTAAAGTCCTTGAAAGAGTGAGAGAGAGTCTTTTCTAGAGTGATAGTTTCTGTGTGAGGGGGTTTCAAGGAAGCTAAAATGTTTTCTATTTCCCTGTTGCTTTCTCTCAAAGCTTTCAGTGTCCTCTCCCTTTCTATCATCTCTATTGATAATGAGGTTGGTACTGGAGGAGGGGGGTCCCCAGATCTTTCTTTCTACAAAATGAGGCCCCTCTAATAGGAGTTTTGGCATGTGGGGAGGGAAGAAAGGCATACTTTGGCTCATGTTGGACAGTTCTATAGCTATTAGGTCCGTTGACCAACTGGTCGCTAGACCCTGACTGAAGATGCTCCTCATTGTGGTCATCTATACATTTTGGCCATAGTTGATTAGGCCCTGATTCATGCCCTCCCTTATCAGTTGTGCTAAGTAGTGTGGGTCCTGAATCAGTAATGTGATGAATGTTCCCTCCACATTTTTCTTTAAATAAATGGCTTATTGGGATAGACAAATCTCTAACTATGAGGATGAAAAGTGGTTCGGTTCCAATGTCTTGGTGGAGTAAACCAGAGGTGGAAGTTGGTTCTGACTCGATGAAGCCATTGGAAGAGAGAGAGAGGAAGATAAATGAGAAGTGATAAAAGCAGTAGCAGTGGTACTTTCCTGATAATTAGGATTAAAGGAAGTTTCTGAAGGGGAAACGTTATAGCTTTCATCATTACCATTTAGCTTAGCATTAAATGCTGGAGTGTTGGAAAAGACACTCTAAGCTTTCTGATTAATGTGAGTTGGAAAAAACTTCTCAATGGGGAGGTCAATCAACTGAGAGAAAGAAGTGAGTTGGAGTCAATATCCATCTCAGCAACAGGAGTTTTGTTTGTTAAGTTAATAGAGTTGGAGTAGGCCAAGAGATCATTTTCAACCTCACTCGGGTACGTTTGGCTTTTTTTTTATCAATAGGGGGATTGGGCTTAGGTATCTCAAATTTAAGGGGAGGAATACGCTTCGACTGGGCCTCAGTATTGGGCTGGCCATTAGGGTTGCCCATTTTGGGCCTAACTGGCGAGTTGGACCCCGAAATACCTGGTCCATTAGGTTTAGAAGTGGAGTTATGGGACTTACCTGTAGCCACCTAAGGTAGGTCACCGGAGATCTTCGTTAGAGACTGTGGAGGGGGGTTTAGATCGAGGAACTTACCGGTGAGGGCATCAAATTTTTTAGTAGTGATGTCTTTTTGGTTTGGTTTACCTCCTTGGCCTGGATGTTTGTGGTTCTTTTTGTTGTGTTTGAAACTGACCGTCGTCCATTCCACCGGTGCATATTTTTTATTGGCTTCTGATAGAGTGTCTCCCTTGATGTGGGGTATGTTGGGGAAATTTCACATGATGTGTCCCAAACAACCGCAAGACTTACACAGAAAACCTTCGCCCTCATAATGGATTGATTGGATATGGTTGTCAATTTTTACAGAGGATTTCAGCGGAGTTTCCACCGGTACTTGTACACAAATACGTGCATACCTTGCTCTGAGTTTTGAGGATGTACAAGCGTCCACCTTAGGTAATTTACCCTCTCTGTGGCCTACCTTTTGTAGTATTGAATTGTCGAAGAATTCGGTGGGCAATAAAGGGAGTCATAACCAGATCGTTGTTGATTTAATGAGGCTTTCTTTAGGCACAAAGTTTGGCTCCCAAAACCGTATTGAAAGATACGCCCCAGCCACAAACCATGGCCCCTCTTGTAAAACCCTCTTTTGTGATTCTATCTCTGTGAATTTGATCGTATAATAATCAAGCCCCAGATCGATCAGAGGAAAAACTTCTTTCATCCTCCATAGGTCAATTAACTTCTTTTTGAAGTATTGGTGGTGTAATCTTTTCCCCAGTAATTTGAGGATTACTGAATACTTCCAAGGTGCATAGATCCTCCTCTTCTCTTCTGGGGATAAACTGATTGAACTATCCTGGTCCTCAGTATCTAGGGACGGCGAGAGACCCAGAAACGTTTTTGAATCAGTGGGGAGTGAGGGAACTGGGGTGGTGTTTTCTCTCACCACTTCACTAAAGAGAGGTTTACATGGGGGGTCGATGGCCATGTGGCCATCGGGAATATCAGGTGGTTCTGGTGGGGTAGAAGGTTGTGAGAGGGAGGTGGTCATAACTCCTAGTAAATGTTGGTGTGGGAGCTAGAGAGATGATGGCCTTTCTCTTTTTATTTTTCCCTCTCATCGTATAAGGGAGTTAGAATTGAACTTATTATTTTATAAGGAATAGAAGAGAGGGGACAATCATCTGAAGGTAAAAACTAAAGAAACAACAAATTATAATTATTAAAAGGATCTTTCAGCCCATTTTTTTTATCTTTGTCAAGATTATTATATAACTATTGATAGATCCATGCATGATCCTAAAAAGCTCAGTCTAGAAAGGTGTTTAGTGTTTGTTAATTAAGTAGTAATTAGCTAAGGGTCCATTACCTAATCACTACAGAAATTTTCCAATTACAAACCTATCTTTTAAAATTAAAAAGAAAAGGAAGCATCCCTAAATAGTCTTGCTTTAGAGACTTTACTAGTATATGTACTCGCGATGCGCGGATATTTAAAAAGGTAATTACTTTATAAATTTAAAGTAATTATTATATGTCCTAAATTTGTTAATATTTTTATAATTTAACTATAGAAAGTCATTAACTTATTTATTTGAGCATATTAAATTAATATTATTGTTACACAATTTTTCTTTGTATAATATTTAAAATATTATTTATATATTTTATATGTTTAATTATGTTTGTCTTACTTTTGTTTTTAGTTTATTTCTAAAAGAATGTCTCTTTACTTTTATAGTAAGTTTTTTATTTCAATTTTTTATATGACATATTTAAAAATCAAAAGATTAAACGACACTTTTCTACATTCAAATATATTTCATTTAAGACCACAAAATAAATTACGAAAATAGCCTCTCTACCTTTTTGAGGTAGTGGTCACGTTTGCGTACACTTTATCTTTCCTAAACCTCACTTGTGGAATTTGACTGGGTATATTGTTATTGTAAAATTTATCTTTTTTCTTTTCTTAAACTCCGTGTAAAGTCAAAATAAATAAATTAATATTAAAGCGAGAAATAAATTAATAGAAGATACAAACATAAACATACAATACAATTTAATACGTGATTAATATCTACCATTCATATTTATCCGTGAAATTAATTGAATACAAATAGTGAAGCAAATCTTTGATTTTTATACTTTTACTCTAATTTCTTAGCTCATAATTTTTGTTTTAAACTCAGTATAGCATAAATAAAGGACATAATTTTAGCATTTAACAATTTTAACACATTATATAGTTTATGACAAAACTAATGTAGTTACTCTTTCATACTCCTGGACTGACTCCATATGTATCATTTCTACGAGTATCTCTCTAGTTTTTCTTTTCTTTCTTTTTTTCTAAAAAAATACTTATAGGTCATCAAACCATTTTATTTAATTATACCCGTACGATGCGTGGTTAGTATTTTAAAAAGTTAATTATAGAAACTTGTAACATCATACCTTGAGCATATTAAATAAAATAGGTTAAGTATATTTCTGCAATTCCATATTACTCTTTTTTACGTAATATACCTAGTAAAAAGTTCATGAAAGAAAAAGCTAATCATATAAATATTGAATAGCTTTTGAAAAAAATATTTATATCATCTTCAATTCTTTTAATTCCCCAATTTTA
Organism: Capsicum pubescens; assembly: GCA_030864215.1. NCBI lineage: Eukaryota > Viridiplantae > Streptophyta > Magnoliopsida > Solanales > Solanaceae > Capsicum > Capsicum pubescens. Next base: position 242,647,741 of record CM061549.1, on the reverse strand, counting down.
ATAATTTATTTGTTAGCAATTACTACTTAATTTTGACCAGTCTAATTTATCCAATCATATGATAAATTCACCTAAGTTGAATATGATTTTTGAAATATATTATCTTAATATTATTATTTATTGCTTATACAATAATTAATAAGTCAATATTTGATGGAAATTCAAAATAAAAAGAATGATCAATTTTATTAAGTAATAAAAGTAGTTTGTGAAGTTTTGTTTGGTTTATATAATAAGCAAATGTTTGATTGGGAATTGAAAATAAACAGATTAATAAATTTTTAATTAAAAGTAAATATATTTTGTGAAATTTAGTTTTCCAATATGATGTAATAGTCGTACAATTAAATTTTTTGAGCTTTATAGATATATTGTTTATGAATCTATTTTGAATAGTAGACATATTTTACTGAAACCAATATGTGTTTAGAAAAACGCTAATATTAATAAAGACTATGGTGAAAACATAATTTTATTGAGTAGTTGTTTTGAATTTAAACGCATAAGGTCATTCAAAACGAAACTCTATTATCTTGCAAATAGAAAAATTAAAAGTAATAAATTGAGAAATTTAAGAAGTAATATAAAACATTAATCAGAATTAGCTTGTGTTGAACTTTATGTAATCTATATGTAGTTGTTGAACTGAAATTTTGAAAACTAATTGATTTAACGTATATTTTTATTTTATGTCACATTATTAAAAATTGAATGTTAAATTGATATTTATGTTAATATTACTCAAAAGTATACAAGCAATTATCTCCTGATTGGTTGATGAAAATATAGTTAAAACTACTTATCGCCACGCATTATTAAAAAATATCTTACTTTCTTATCATTTTTAATTCAAAATCTCTGCACAAATTTATTCAGTACAATTTGTTTGCCCACTTTTGCCTTATCTGGGCTTCACTTTACTACTTATTTGTCTCCACCGAATGCGTGTAAGTTTTAACTTTTTTTCTTTACGTCTCAATAATAGTTGTTCATTTACTTTTTAATTCACACGTTCTTTTATGAGTTTAATTATAATATAGATATAATTAATAATAAAAAATGCAGGAGGTATAATATTTCTTTATTTTTGGTTGCATTGAAAATTCATTAAAAAGATAGCAAAAGTCATGCAAAAAATAAGTTATTGTCTCTGTATCAAGATTTTAAGAGATAGTTAGTTACCAAGATAGAAATTGAAAACTGTGTTTTTTTGGAGGATGAATTTGAAATGTTATTGGTATGTGTGTCTATAATGTTGCTTTAGTTTTTGAATTATACAGTTGAGATAAAGATAAAAAATTGAAATAACGCAATCTAAAATTCAAATTTAAATTCAAATCGATGGGTGTTAGACCACGGTTCCAAGGATGGTCCGGGGCTCGAGGCTCGACGAAGTTTTAGATCGAATCGATCGGGGGGCCCCTCGACTGGCTGAAGAGCTTGTGAGTGTGGATCGGCGGGATTGGCGAGGCTATTTGGGTTATTGTTGGTCCCTCATGGTCCAATTGAAAACCTATCTTTTAAAATTAAAAAGAAAAGGAAGCATCCCTAAATAGTCTTGCTTTAGAGACTTTATTATTGTTGGTCCCTCATGGTCCAATTGAAAAGCAACTTATACATCACTATCATATTGTAGTTTGTGTTTTCTAAATTCATTGTTTTTCTCCAATCACACCATTATATAAATCCCACCCACTTCCTCCCATTCTTTCGTAGTTTTTGTGAGCTTCAAGTTAAATAGTGAACCAAACTTTACAATTATTTTCTCTCCACAAAGATAAAACATCCTAAGAAAAGAGAGAGAAAATGGATGGAAAGAGGAAAACATATGTAGCAATTGTAGTAATACAAACCATATATACCGGGATGTTCTTGCTTTCAAAAGTTGCGTTTGATGTTGGAATGAATCCTTTTGTTTTTGTCTTCTATAGACAAGCTACTGCTGCTGTCTTCTTAGCTCCTATAGCCATGTTTCTTGAAAGGTAAATAGATTTAACAATTTTGATTAATATACATGTGAAGCTAAGATCACACTTACCTCCAATAATTATATGTAACTCAGACCCTTCAAACATGTGGTTGTGCTCATGTCGGATCCTCTGAAAATGCATGGCTTTTAGAGGATCCGAAGTACACACCTGATTGTATTTTTGAAAAGCTTGAGCAACATAGCCTATAGTTCCACCAGCTCCCTTTATCTTTCTTTTAACCATGAGTGTATTTGCTCAAGCCTCAAGTGTGTGATCAAATATTAAATGATCGAGGCAAGACTTTTATTCACTTAATATATTGAATTTTCGAATTAAATGGTTACATAATTTAATGTGGTATTAGAGCGGGCGAAGTTCCTAACATTAATTAGTCTCTGTGCCATTCATTATTGAAAAATAACATATGGTTGACTCATAAAAAGAATTTAGGCTGCATGCTGAGAACATAATTAAGTAAATACAATTGTTCCCATTAGCTAATTAATTAACAATTTAATCTTTTGAATGAGATGATTATACAGTTAAATATTAGAATACTGACCTATTATTTTGTGTTTGTAGGAAAACAGCACCACCAATCTCACTCTTGATCTGCTTCAAGATTTTCATGCTCTCTCTCTGTGGGTAAGTTGATTAATTATTCTACAATACATATGGCTAATCGATTTGCATGTTGGGGATTAATTATATGTGTATAATGAAATTGGTGCCTTAAAATCAGGGTTACACTGAGCTTGAATATCTATGGAGTGGCACTTAAATACACTTCTGCAACTTTGGCTGCTGCAACTACTAACAGCCTTCCAGTTACTACTTTTATCCTTGCAATTTTACTTAGGTATGAATCTTTTTCCCCTTTTATTCATCATTCACCGGACTTTCACCTTTTGTGGTGATGAGGGGCTTGGCGAACCCCTATCATGTATATATAGATATAAACAAAAGTTTAATGGAGGGGCATAAACCTGACTCCAAGCTTTCACCTCCCGTGATGATAGGGGATTTTCGCGAACCCCTATCATATATATATATATATATATATATATATAAGCAAAAGTTGAATGGCAGGACACAAACCTCACCTCCCCCAGTGATAGGGGGTTTTGCCGAACCACTACCATATATATAGATTTAAAACAAAAGTACAATATGGAGGGGATATAAACCTGACCTCTTTTATATATATATATATATATATATATATATATATATATATATATATATATAAATAAGCAAAAGTTGAATGGTAGGGCATAAACCTCACCTCCCCAGTGATAGGGGGTTTTGCCGAACCACTACCATATATATAGATTTAAAACAAAAGTACAATATGGAGGGGATATAAATCTGACCTCTTATAAGCAAGCATGGTCCAAGAACTAAGTTAGAATTAACTACAGTGAGCTAATAAATAAGAGCACCAGTATATTACTAGTTATTATTACTAGGAAACTTATACATTTGTCTTCTTTTTGGTTTCTTTAAATGGTAATTGAAAATCTAAATTTTCTTTTATCTTCTCATAGTTGTCCTCTTTGTGTGTAAGTAGATGTGTGGGATGTGCATCTATTATATAAAAATAGAAAAAAGAATCCTGATGTGTTGTTGAAGCATCATTTCTTTTTCATCAAAATGCAAAGTTAGGATTGTATATGGGCACTTATAATATAATGAAAGAAACTATTTACTATAAATAGTATGTAATATAATCTATCTCTATATATATATATGTATGTGGTGGTTTCAAGAATATACTTTGCAGAAAAGGTTTGTTAAGAGTGTTAGGATCAGTAAAAGTTGATATTTTATGCTAATCAATATGAAATTATGAGGGCATTATATTTCTTAGCCTAAAATATGTACACAAGAAGATCCTATACTTATTTATTTCATCTTAAGGATCAAAATGGTTCAGGTGGGCTATGTCTACTTAATTATATATATTATTTGCCTTTAACAAGATTTATCTACTTAATTATATTTATAGCTCGCCTACAAGTAGGGGGAAAATAGGGAAAAGGCATAAACACCCCCTTAACTTGTCGTCAAAACTTACTTTAACACTTTAACTTTATCGATAATTATTTACCTCTCTAAATAACTTTCACTTGAATTATATTATCCCCTTAAGAAGTGACGTGGCAAAAGAAAAATAAGAAAAATAAAACGTGTTTTAATTAAAAAAAATAAGAAAATTAAATAAGTGGGTCATACTTTAAATTTCAGCCACTAATCTTTCTTCTTCCTCACAACTCACCACCCTCTCTCTTCTTCTTCTTCACACCCCGTCACCCCTCTCTTCTTTTTCACCATTTTTCTTCACCATCATCATCAAGAAACTCTCACAAATGTTCATCTTTTTTTTTTCCATGTGGATTTCTATCATTAGTTAAGTTTTTCATAATATTATTTTTAAAAAAATTCAATTTATTCCATCACAATCAATTTTTCTCAATAACTAAATTTTAAATTTATTGGATTCTTGTTTTGATGAACAAATTGAAAATACTCATATGAAGAACACTGAAAAATTCGTATTGAGATTGAATCGAAGAAGAAAATCACAAAAAGAAAATCAAATCCAACAAAATTTTCTCAAAATGTAATAGTCAAACTTGACAAAAATATTCAACATATTTTTTATTTCTAATTCCTTTTTACCCTTAAAGTGAATTTTTTTTGGATTACAATTATAACTGCGCATAGCGGGAGCTTTAGTGCACCGAACTGCTCTTTTTTAATTGTAATTTTTCAAAAATCAAATTTCAAAGATTTGAGTCTAAAATAAAAAAAAGAGTTGAATAAGAAAGAATTCTGTGTGTGTGGGGGGGGGGGGGGAGGGAGTGTTTGCAGATTGTTACAAAGGAAGGGGTTTGGGTGGGGTGAGGTTGGTGAGAGGGGTCTGAACAAGCGAGAAGCGGTCGAGGGGGGGGGGGGGGGGCAATTGGTGGGGGGTTTGTGTGGGGTGAAGAAGAAAGCTTGGGGGTGGGGGGTGGGGGGGTAGGTTGAAAAAGAAAACTGTTTTTAATATATATATATATATATATATATATATATATATATATATATATATATAGATAGATAGATAGATAGATAGATAGATAGATAGATAAATAGATAGATAGAGAGAGAGAGAGAGAGAGAGAGAGAGAATATTTTTTAATTTTTTTGTGTGGCTTGAGTGGCAACGACGTGGTGCTGATTTGGGGGCGAGTGTATTACACTCTTCATTGTGAGAGTGGAGTTACGTTTTTGGGGCGATATATAATACATTCGAAAGTTATTTAAGGGAGTAAATAATTACCGATAAAATTAAAGTGCTAAAAGAAGGCTATAAGTTAAAGGGGGATATTATGCCCTTTTCCAAAAACAAACATAACATGAAATTGAATATGGAGTCATCTAAAAAGTGAAATAACAAAAGTGAGAGTCAATTCCTCGTATTGTCACTCAACTTAGCAAAATGTTCCACTAAAGTCATTTATCTTTTTTTTATTCCAATAATATCATTCAAGCTTGTGCATTTTTCTTACAAACTAATAATTGTTAAAAGTGACTCAAAAAATGATCAAAATAGTCCATCAAGTTTGAAATTTGAATTTAAATGGTCCTTATCTTTTACATGAAATATTAATAGGCCTCCAACTATTTTTACTTTTGTACTTCTTAAATTAGTTTTTAATATATTTTATTTTATCAATAAGTGCATAGTATAATTAAAAAAGACACAAATCATAATATTAAAAACGAATTAAGAGAGCTGGAGAAGCGTCTACGGATAAATCATTGTATCCATATATTTTATCAATAAGTACATAATATAATTAAAAAAGACACAAATCATAATATTTTAATGAATTAAAAAGACAAAGAATGTCAAACTAGAGTTTAAAATAAGTAGTTATATTTTAAATGAAATAAATAAGAAGTACATTTATTGTCCAAATTGGTAAATGTATTCAGTTTTTACAGTCAATTTGACGAGACGATATTATAATTTTCTCTGAAATAATATCACAAGATTGATAAAAATAATATTGAAACCTTAAAACATTTTAAAGTTACGAAATGGTTATATAGAATCACCTAATTTTATTTGATAGTGAATGATTGATGTTATTATCATGGTATTCGTTAATATCCATTATTTTTTTAAATAAAACCCCTTAAAAATATTTATATATGGTTCTTCAACTAGCTAGAGACCCTAGTTTTTTTTTTCGATTTGCAGGAATTCATCATCTTCTTTATGAATTATAATTTTTTTCGATAATAATTTGGAGTAGAAGAAACTTACAACTAACTTGAACTATTTTATCAAAAATAAAGATTAATCCTAAAATGAATAAATATAGAATATTATTTTATTATTGAACTCCTAAGTTTCCAAATCAATAGAGTACATATAAGCTTATTTCTAACTATTTTACTTGTAATTTTTGGTGGACGTCGTTAGATTTAATATCGCAGATAAAAGTTGAAAGAAGATTGTACTCACTAAGTTTTATAGTTGAAAGGTTGTACTCACTAAGTTTTATAGTTGAAAGGTTATTGATATTTCGTATTATTAACTAATAAGGATCATTTAAATTAAAAGTTCAAACTTAAGGGACTTTTTTGATCATTTTTCTCTCATCTTTTGAGTCACTTTTAACAATTATTAATTTTTAAGAAAAATGCATAAAGTTCGATGATATTATTGAAATACAAAAAAGATAAATGACTTTATTGGGATATTTCTCTAAGTTGAGTGACAATATAAGGAATTTACTCCAAAAGTGAGAAAGAAAAGATATTAGTACTACATTATTGTTCAAGGTGTATGAAGTGAATGTATGAAGTGACAACATCTTATGTGATAGTACGTTGTACAACTTGAAAACTTTAATAGAAGTGTCTAATATTATTTAGAACTTAAAGTTAGTAATTCCTCTGTTCTAGTTCACGTGACACAATTTTTTTTTCATCACATAAATATCATTCTATTTGTCATGTTGACTAAGGTTTATGTTAGATCACAAACTTCAAAAATATTCATTTCTTTTATAAATTTATATCAAATCAAAATGGTGCTAAGTGAATTGGGACGGAGAAACTATATAAAATGTCATGAGGAGTACTGAATTTTGGAAAGTTAAAGTTCACTCTGCTGCACTGGCTAGAACAAACAACATAGTATTAATTTGGAGTCAATATTGTTGCCATTTTCTGTCCATCTTTAATCAAATGGATTTGAAATCTTGTACTAAAAGCTGCACAAAATAAGGTAAAGTGAAAGACATTTAATTGTAGGGAATCTTTGTACGTAATTTGACCTTTTAGGCAACTAGCCAAGAAAAAATAAACTCACTTTCCAAAATAGGCTAAAGAGAGAATAGGTTGGGGGGTTTATATATGGGAATTTTGACTACTTTTGGCACACAAAAGAATCTAATAACAAAAGGAAGCATTGAGGGGAAAAAGAGAAAAACGATTCATATTGTGCCACAATTCTCTATTTTGGTTAAATGATAGTATGAATCCTCACTTTAATTTCATGGTTTTGAAGGTTAGCTTGATTGATTTGATATAAATTTCTTCTTTTTGGGATTCTTATGATGTATATCCGTTCATTTGAATAATAATCAACAACATATATACATACATACTTACACACACATATATATGCACAATTACATAATAGCGTATATTTTTTTATATGCTTGACTACAAAGGTAACTATTTTTTGCCAACCAACCAAATGTGTAACTTGCCTTATCTTTTTTCCTTTAACTAGCTAGTACGTCCTTGTTTTAGTGAAATAGTAAACTATGTTATGCAATTCACTCATTTATGTTCATCCATAAATATTACCCACAATGTTTATCAAATTTGTATATCAACAGTAGCAATGTTTATATTTTGCTTACAAACAGGATGGAGACAGCAAAATTAAGGACAGGGGCAGGGATTGCAAAGGTTATGGGCATAGTGTTTTGTGCAGGAGGAGCTTTGACCATAGCATTCTTTAAGGGACCAACTATGAAACTTTTGTTGCATCATCATCTATTCAGCTATCACGGGCAAGTACAAAACAATGCTGCTTCAGGCAATACATGGATCAAGGGTGTCTTCCTTATGTTGTTTTCTAATACATTATGGGCTACTTGGCTTGTCATGCAGGTACAATTATGTTATTGTATGTATTTTGTATGTGCATGGTTGGTTACTCGTTTGTATATATGTATTTTGTATATCATGTGTATATTACTTTTGTGTATATAAAGGACAACATTGTTCTTCTTCTCTTACATTTGCTAAAATTGGTAGAAAGTTACTAGTATATTTTTTAACTAAATAAAACTACCATAAACATAACGAATGGTGATCAAGTCTTTAAAGTGGTTTGCCCATTTAAAAACACCTTTATGATAGTTTTCAAACTTCCTGTCTTAAGGGCAGAAGTTGCAATCTTTAGCATATGAATCCAGTGTGACCCAATAATTTAAGCCCAAACCCTACATATGTGTTATGAAATCCACTAATGAACAAAAAATAAATTCGGAATTCAGTTAGTAACACTTGATGTTTATGTCCTAGAATCCAAAGCCTATAACATTCAAATCCTATTCTTAAACATATCATAATCTTAATTATTCTCGCTATATATAACTACTTGTCATTAAGGGTAGTATGAGAAATTTTCGTTAAATTATTTTAAAGTAGAGAAAAAGAATCATTCTTTTCCCAAACCGACTAAAAGCAAATATGATCACATAAACTGGAGCGGCTTGAGTGTCTTTTTAGTTACAATTAACAGTTTGGTAACTTTCAAGTTTCATGATACTTATATAAAGTCTAGTGATCACTTTTATGTTACAAGTAATGATTTCATAACTAGTGTAATTAATTAATCTTGTTATGTTTTGCAGAACCGAGTTCTGAAGAGTTACCCATCAAAGCTACTATGTACAACTCTACAATGCTTCATGAGCACAATTCAATCATTTATTTTTGCCATAGCTTTAGCAAGAGATCCTTCTGAATGGAGACTTGGATGGAATGTTAGACTTCTCTCTGTTGCCTATTGTGTAAGTCAAGTCAATATTGTTGCCTAACTTTATCATTTATGTTTTTCCATACTTTAAGACCATGATAATTACAAGTGAGAATTGATAAGATACAAAGCAAGTACAGAAGTGTTTTTTTTTTTCTTTTTAGAGAAAGGAAGAAATAAAAGTTGTTTAGATGATTATGCAACCTTTATTGAATAGTACTACTAGATAATGTTGTATCTTCCACGAAAGAAGTTCCCTCAACTATAACTACATACTTTCTTTGTTTCAATTTACCTGAAATGTTTTATTTTTCGAGATTCAATTTAACTAGTCTTTGAAGTTAAATAGGATTAGATCAACTCGATCCTTTAAAACTAAAACATTACAAATTCAAATACTATACGATAAGTACTACTAATTATAATTCTTTTTATATTAATATGATAAAATATATATTTTAAAATGTTAATCAAAATACACTTACTTTACATCTCGAGAAGCAAAAATTTTAAAGTATCACGTAAATTAGGACTGAACGCCTAATATCTTAGGAATGTATTTTTTTAGAAAAGAATGAACCTTTGATAGAAATACTTTTTCGTTTGGCACAAAAACTTATCATTTTCTTTTAGCACTTTAGAGTTTAGATATACCTTTTGTCACCCATAACTTTTTTTTTCTGATAGCCTTAATTAGTTAGAATACTTGTAGGTTAAGTTGATTTTTAAATTTACTAATTTTTATTTAAACAAAAAAAATTGTCAGGGAATAGTGGTGACTGGAATTACATTTTACTTACAAGCATGGGTTGTTGAGAAGAAAGGTCCAGTTTATATGGCCATGACTACACCCTTGGCCTTAGTTTTTACAATTGCTTCTTCTGCTGTGCTTTTTGGAGAGGTTATTAGTTTGGGAAGGTAATATTATTTGTCTCTATTTTTATTTTTCATTTTCCTACTGCTGCATTTTTGGACTTAGATTAAGCACTAAGCCACATGTAAGCTAATAAATTGACTTGTAGGTACTTTTAAACTTATGTGTGTTTTGGTAAATATCTTAAAGTGCTTACAAATTGAGTGTTTATAAGTCAGAATTACTCAAGAAACCATAAGGTGGTTGCTCTCAATTAATGGGTTTTCAGCTTATTATAAGAACTTTTAGTTTGATCAAAATTTTTACTATTTTAAAAAAAAATAAAAAAAAATCTCAAAATACCTATTTCAATACAAAACCTCTTAACTTCATCAGTCGGTCATCCTTTTCCATAAAAAAATACTTTTGATTTCTAAAAATAATTATTTTAGTCATTTTACCAAATATATCAATCACATATCATCAGTTTCATCACTTTATTCGAATACATAACAATTTATTTATAAAGTTAAAATTTTAGCACTTAATACTTATTAGCTATTTACAATCAGTTAACTCAAACGAACTCTAAAATTAGTTATTGATGCACTTGTGTTTTGCATATTTCAACTTGCTTGCAGCATTTTAGGAGGGATTTTGCTGGTTGGTGGTCTATACTGTGTACTATGGGGAAAATCTAAAGAGCAAAATATGGCAACTTCAAATAATGGAGATATTGAAAAGGCAGAGAATGGATCAAAGGAACAATCAATTTTGGAGAAGCAATCCTCAACACCAAATGCTCGAATTCAACATGCTTGTTCTCCAGCTTAATTAGAGTTTTCGGGAACAAAAAATATTAATGCATGTTCACCGATTAAAATAACTTATTATTTATTCACATAATAAAAGAATTATTATTCGTATCATATGTACTGTTCCACACGCAAGAAAGAATCCTTTTGGCAAGGAGGATTAAGGGGCTTTACAATTAGCATACGATTATAGCTTTTAGAATAATCTAGATTTACTAATTGAGTTCTTAATTATGTTGTATTGTGAGAACTAGCTATTATTAATGACTAATAATAAAAGTTAAGTAGTACGTTAAACGTTGTCTATTTTTTTTTTCAGTGTTATTATTATGATTCTTCTGCTATCTTATTTATTTTTTAATTTTAGTATTACTTGTTTTCTTTGCTTCACTTTTCATATTATTTTGTTGTTGCTACTATTCTCGTCTTCTATGTTTTCAACATCGCTTCTTCGATTATATTTGCTTTATAACATATTTGATTTTTTTTTTGTTTTTCTTGAGATAAGAATCTATTGGAAATAGTTTCTCTACTTTCACAAGACAGAAATGAATGAGGCTGCGCACACTCCACCTTTCCAGACCCTAGCTGTAAAATTACATATGTTATTGTTGTTTCCGTACTAACAAAGGAGTATGATTCTAGCGGATGAAAAATGAAAATCAAGCAAATGCAATAGTATCCATCCAGATCATGAATACTATCTTTAGCTATTCTTTAAGAAACATAAAATAAACTTTATCATTTGACTTGTATATTATCAACAGCTAGCATATAGTAGTTAAACAATAACTGAAATGTAATAACTTGTATTCTTGTTGTATATCTTATTTTTGTGGTGAGCTTCAAACTTAACTGAGATTTCTCTTCTTCATTTTTAGTTTTCATTAGAAATAGAAAAAAAAAAAAGGAAAAAAAAATCTTTGAGCTTGTTTAGGAATACTAGTTACCAATATATACTATTTAGTCATCTAGTTTATCAAAATAGTCAAAATATACACTACATATACATTTGGCTGTATAGAGTGTGTATGTGTTGTGTATACATATGTATATTATGTGTATAGATAAGCACACCAACTTTTTGGATGTACTACTATTGCGGAGAGTATACATGACTTGGCTCTCGAAAATCTGAAAAAAAGACCGAATTAAGACTGTATCACTATATATATATATATATATATATATATATATATATATATATATATATATATATATATATATATGTATGTATGTATGTATAGTATAAAGTATACACTAGTTATACACCATGTACATATTTTATAAGGGGAAAATCACATAAATATACAATATAATAAGAGTCAATATTACAAAATCTACCAATAGTTTCAAATTTTCAAAATATACCAATAGAAAACTAACAAAATTTATCAAATAAGGTAAAAAGGAAAAAAACAGTTAAAAGTATCAAAATTGGATAAGGAATAATTGATATTCTTTCCTATAATTTCTCCTAATATGTTTTCAATTCCATAACCAATTCCATTCCTTTTTAAAAAACAAAATTATTTTGGGAAAAGCTTTAAGATTACTATAAAATTAACGTACAAACACCGAAAGAACATAAAATTTGAAACCAACAAGAGGAAATTGTTCTATTATACTCTTCCTTTTCATTAAACAATTTCTTCTTCTTATTCTTTCCCCTCTCTTTTGATTGAAGTTATTTTTGTTTTTATTTTTTCTATTTTTTCTTCTTATTATTAATTATTTACCCCGTCTTTATTTTTTTTTTTAATTTTCTCCATGTGTTCTTGGTTATCACAAGGAGAATATATAGTTATCTAGATTGAATTTTTATGATTTTTTTTTTTTGAAAAAAGATCTGGAAAGAATATATAGTTACACCAATTTTTATATATTTTCAGACACCATAAAATTGTTGATACACCTATTTCCATATATTTTAGGCACCATACAATTATTGACACACCAATTTCTATATATTTCAGATACCATAAAATTATTATTATTGATAACCAATTTCTATATATTTCAGATTTCAGACATCACAAAATTATTATTATTGATACACCAATTTATAAATAGTTCAAACATCATAAAATTATTATTATTGATACACTAATTTTTAACTATTTAAGACACCATAAAATTGTTGATACACCAATTTCTATACAATTCAAGCACCATAAAATTATAAATACACCAATTTCTATACAATTCATGCAACATAAAATTATAAATACACCAATTTCTATACAATTCATGCACCATAAAATCATTGATATTCTTTCCCCGTTGATGTCATCGGACAATTCTCGAAACTCGTAAAAATATTGATACATCAATTTTTATTTAATTCGGACATCATAAAACTGTTAATACACCAATTTTATATAATTCATACAACATAAAATTATTGATACACTAATTTCTATACAATTCATGCATCATAAAATCATTAATATCCTTCCCCTTCAATGTCATTGAAATTTTTTCGAAACTCATCGAAACTACCGAAAGATTCAATCTAGTCTGCCTCTTTCTTTTCAACACCGTAGAAATAGAAAACACCATAGAAATAGAAGAACAATCAATAGCAATAAACATTGCAAAAAAATTTAAAACTTCCATCGGAAATCTTATCTGCCGCCACCAAATTTTTATACAATTCAGACATCATAAAACAGTTAATACACTAATTTCTATATAAGTCATGCACCGCAAAATTATTGATACACCAATTCCTATAGAATTCATGCACCATAAAATCATAGATATCCTTCCCATCTAATGTCATCGAATTTTTTTTGAAACTTATCAAAATTATCGAAAGATTCAATCTAGTCGGCCTCTTCCTTTTCAACACCGTAGAAATAGAAAAACAATCAATAGCAACAAACACTGAAAAAAAATCCAAAACCTCAACTGAAAATCATACCCATCGCCACCACCATACCAGCTTCCTCCACTGTATCCACCATCATATCCACTGCACCACCATATCCACATAAGAAGAAAAAGGATTATCAATATTATAGAAATTTCAACACCAAAATAGAAAAACATTCAAATATTTTTTCTCAATGAGAAGAAAATCCCCTTCATAAATTTGAGCAAAACTTGAATTCTTCAATGAATGTGGAGTCGAAAATGATGGGTTGACGGTGATAATATTGCCAGAATCTTGAAAAGCCGATGACTGACGACTAGTATCGACAACCGAAAAATCCTTTGATATGAATTGTGAAGAAGATAAAGATTGATATATACTCTCAACAATTTTTTCATACATAGCCGACCAAAGCATTATTCTCTAATTTGGAGGCAAAAGGACAATCCAATTATGTGAAATTTCTATACTTGATATGTGTATAAGATTAATATTTCTATCACATCATAAGAAATTTGAGATGATTGATAAGGACAAACACGAGGAGAAAGGGAAAAGAGAGGGTTTTATATGTGAGTTTGGTTGTGAGTTAATTATATGAAAAAATCACATAAATAGCAGTGTTTTTAATTAAATTTTTTACATAAAAAATGGAAACTAAATAGTCGGTTGTAAATAAAAAATAATATTGACAGATTTTGTAATACAAACTCTAAAATTGTATATTTATGTGATTTTTCCTTTTATTATATAAGCTAAATGATCAAAATGTATTGGTCTATAACCTTCTCTTTTGTTTAAGACACACTGAACGGTCATTCTCTATGGGCTTGGAGGCCTGCCCAACTTGACTGCTCAATAAATAGCGTAAGGAGATTTCATGGGAAAATTACATATATTTACCATCCGGTAAACTAGTTTATCAATATGGTTGAAATATATGCAACATATCAATGTATATATTATGTATAGTATATATGTATTTAATATAAAATATACACAAGCTATACACTTGAATTTAGGCTCCAAAATTTTTGCATTTTATCTCTTCATTTTTTTTTTCTCAATCATCATCTATTTTTAGCTTAAGACTTTCATTTCTCTCACATCTCTCAATCATCATCTAATTTTACCTTTAGTTTTTTGATCTGCATATTAGATATTTTGTAAGAAACATCAAATAAAATTTAAGTCAACAGGTAGACCAAATTATGAGGAGAACACTCGTTGCAATAGAAGATTCTTCAAATGATGAAGCTGCAAATGAAGGTGAAGAAGATGATTTGTCCTTGATGGCATAAAATAAATCTAGTTCGGAGAAAACCCTTGCACTAAAGAAAATAGAAGATCATGTATACACAAGTTTACCTATGTAAATCTGTGTGTACAAAAACATGCACCTATTTGAATGGATATACATTGTTTATATATAAGTTTGTACTACTAGTATAAGAGAGGGACAACATATCATGAACCAACTCATCGGATCGTGCCGTACATCTACCTACACCTACTCTAGATAAGAGAACCTTGAATATCCCACCATTAAACTAATGCAGAAGTTACTGCAATGTACACTTAATCAATGTTGTCTATCACATTAATAACAACTCAACAATTCAAAAATGATGATTAAATCAATTATTTCATAACTGATTTTTAATACATCAGATATGAGAAGTAAATATGGAAAACAACTGCAAGTGACTCTCCAGAACTTAGCCTAAACCGCTACAAGAACACTAGACAAGGAGTAGGGACATCGACGACACAACATCCATATAGAATAGAAATATTAGGAGCTACTGCTGAGTGATTGGCATCGCTGCAATAGAAACTACAACTGACCTTCACCATGGCTATACTCCTACTGAAGGTATATTAAGTGTAGCATCACTAAAATCACACTTACTAGTAAGCATCATCGATCGACCAAGGTCAGAAACAAATAATATCAATAATAAATACAGAAAAATCATAAAATAAAGCAAGTTCTGGTTCTAAATTCCCAATTAGAAAATCCTCAACTTATCATTTTACCATCTCTGTAACCTACCCGTCATTTAATATTTTTGTATATCTTTGTTCTTCAACTTATCATTTTGTATATCTTCATCCTTTGACTTAAAATTTCATATATCTTTGTCCTTCGACTTAACATTTCATATATCTTTGTCCTTTGACTTAAAATTTTGTATATCTTTATTCTTTGACTACATGTCCAACCTATACCTTTTCCTCCCATACCGACCCGTTCTTGTAGACACGTGATTTTTGACCCTCCCCGAGTTTTAACCTATTTATCGTCATTAAATATTTTATTTTTGTCCAATATTTAATTTAGTTTTTATTTCATTATTTTTAAAAAATAATACAAAAAATAAAAATATTTTCTTTTCTAAATTTTAAATAAATTAGTAGTTTCAATACTATTTTATTATATGTATTTTGGCTATTTATAAAGTTTATTATAAAAATTAATTAGTTATCATTTATTTATTTATTATTATTATTTTATAATTTATTTATTATTTATTATTTTATTATTATCTTCTATTTTAAAAAATATAATAATAATAATAATCATTTAAAATTTAAAAATTGCCTCCCTTTTATCTGTAACTGTTCCCTCCCCCAACTTTCCCCCCAAGAGTTTTTGTATTTAAGGACTCTTCCCCTACCCCAGAAAAAGGGACAAACATGAACACTATCAGACTTTGACAATAAAAAAGAAGTGAAAAACAGAGAGGAAAAGTAAGGAAACAAGTGAAACAAAAGGAAGTAATCAGACAAAAGAGAGAAAAGAAGAAAGTTGAAGTTGGAGTTCCGTTCAAAATTTTCGGTGACAGATTTCTTAATTTATTACTCAGAGTAATTCATTACAGGTTCTTCTATAATCTTGTACCATTTGTGTTATGAATTTTATTGTGGAAAGCATGAAGGAAAAATGTTAAAGTGATTTCAAACATTATTTAATTGATTATATGAATGTTATGTTATTGTATGTTATATGATCAAGATTTCAGAATATATATGCGCGTTCGTATGTACAATGCGTTGAATGTTTTAATACTGGGTGTTAATATCATTTTATTAAAAAAAAAAGAACAATTTCACTGTAAATCACATAAACACACACATACACAGAAAAAGAAAAAAAAAGAAAAGAGATGGCGACAGGCGAGTGAAACAGAAATCTGAGAGTAGTGAAAAACAAAGAGAAATTGAGAGCGAGAGATCTTGATAGTTGAACGGGATAAAAAAATGGTATTTTTCAAATTTTTCGGCTAGAAACTCGCCGGAAACTCCCTCTAAAACCGATCAGACCTGCCAGAAACCACCATTAATAACTCCGACCAATCCAGACCGTTACTGCTGCCAAAAAATGAGATAAACCCATCGAAAAAATCCAGATCCGACAACAACCAACCACAAATGGTTGTGTCTAGCCGCCGGCGATACCAACGATGGAGAAAACGTCAATGCCGGCCACCCACAGCCACGTCGTTGTCGCTCCCTTCTCCGGCCAATCCTTCACTGGATCTGCGCCACCAACGCTGGTGACATGTCACTATCCTCTCCCCTTCCCATTACTAATCGCTGCTGGGCTTCATTGCGCCTCCGAAATCTGTTGGAAAATTCAACGGAGAGCACCGACGACACCAGTCTTGTTTTGGCGAAGTGCTGAAAAATAGACAATGCAATGTTCTATATGGATCTGTTTTTTTTTTTTTTTATTTATTTGTTTAAAAAAAAGTTAAGTAGTAGTATTGAATAAGAATACGTTAAATTTTATGTTTTAATTAATGGATTTATGTTGTTAAACAATTTAGGCATAATGATTTTGAATACTTTTTCTTATTTATTATATAATTCATTTTCTTAATTATTTTTTTTGTTATTTATTATTATTAATAAAATTTTATAATTATTTGTTAAATTAATTAATCGCCTTTATCGAATTTTGTCAAGCTTAATATTAAATAGCATTCCGAACAAATAAATTGTTACGAATTTATAATTTTTTTTTTAATGTTAAACAAATTTAGATATGTTTAAAATTTTTGTCTCAATTAAGAATGCGGCGTAAGCATCTTTTCGAGACATTTAAAATTTTAAGGATGCAATAATGGACCTTGCCAAATATTTTTTTAAAATTAACTTTCATTGATTTAATATAAAATATATAGATAGTTTTGCTATAATAAAAATGAGCGATTTTATGCCTTAACATATTTTTTTTTAAAATAATTTAAGACAAGATAAGTCAATAAAAGCGATCGTGCTACAACCACGGGACTCGAAGGGTACCTCACACCTTCTCTTCGGTCAACAAAATTCCTTACCCGGTCTTCTATTTTTGCAGACCAAAATAGAGTCATTTTCTTTTGACCAGGGATTCAAAAAGGTGACTTGGAACACCATAACTCAATTCCAAGTGGCGACTCTGTAAATAAATTAATTCCTATTCAAAATTGTCACTTTAATTGGAAAAATCCTTTGACCTCAATCCTAGAGCGAAAAAAGAGCTGTGACAGTTCTTATAGTACCTACATTTTTTTAATTTGCATTTACCTAAGTCTCTCGATACCTCCTATCACAGGACATCACATCACCATATCCCATGAATAATTAGAAACTACCAATCTACTGTAACCGGCCCTCTCAGGGGGCCGTAAAATCTCATCTCTAATTTAATTTGCACAAAAGACCTAACATACATTAGTAAATCCTCTTTCACCATTTACCATAACAAAAACACATACAAAACATATATAAAATATAATCACATTCAAAACATATGAATGAATGCATGTATGAAAGATGTGCGCATCATCTCTTACTCTTTTCAACATCATCATCACATTCGTATTGATGTGGTATCTGACCTATATTATAACAATCATAGTTGTAGCGATGTGTACCTTATGTATATCAAATTTGTATCTATATGGCACTGATCCATATCATAACAATCATATTCATACCGATATGGTACTCGATCTGTATCATCCCAGCATATAGCACAGTGTAAATGAAATGCAATATAGTTAATAAATCATAAGGCATGCTAGAAGACAATAATAGATGTCAATTTCACAAATCAAGAATAAAGATAAGAAAGTCTAAGTGCTACCAGCTTTGTCTAACTCATTTTGGTCAGTGACTTTAGTTTATACATACATATATATACACAACCATTATGTGCCATACCTCCATACGGGCTGTCGTAGCCTAAGTTCACATTATAATATGCTTCCTCTCCATACACATTCTCAACCTCACATATTTTATATTGATCTATAATCTTTTCTAACTATTTTAATGGTGATTCTATTTTTTACTTCATAGAAGTACTCTTCTATACTAATTTATCAATCACGGGATTCAATTATGCTAATTACTAAGTCCAACCGGTCATACTTCACCTTTTTAACACTTTCATTAGTGTAATTAGAATAATTAAGATATTCAGAATTCATTAAGTTTCATAATTTCCACTTTTTACTACTCCGTGTTGTCTCATTCAATCCATCCAAGTCTTGAAATATATAAAATTGCACGCACTCACGCCACCATTCTATTTGTCTCTTATCACAATTGAAATATATCAATATAATATATGTTTATGCAATCATATTCAAACCTAACTAGATTTTTAATGTGTCCATTCGTTCAACTCCATGTTCGAAGGCCTATTGAATGATACTCCTGATATAACTACTAATGTTAGATGCATCTTACCCAAGTTTAGGTTCTACAAAGTAAATCTTAGCTTACCTCTTTAGTGAAATATATTTTTACGGAGAGGAGTGAGTTGCCCCACGTGTGGTAAATGTATTCCTATGTCGGATTTCCTTCGGGTGTGTCTGAAATAACTCTCATGAACCTTGAACTTTGAAACTTCATGGTTGGGGAGATAGGGTTTCTCAGAGTATTTTTGAAGGAAGGGGAAACCTATGAAAATAAAAATAAAGTGGATTTTTAAAAAATCCTCGATTGGGCTACTGCCTTTTGCTACTGTAGTGAAACTTTTATTACTATAATAGTTATCCGGCGACGACGCAGTTACCGATATTCTAGCCTAGTCCATAATTGGGCCTCTTAGCCCAGTTTCCTTAGACCCCTATTATTCTTCATGATTTAACTTTTTTTTTTAATTTATTTTGAGCCTATTATTTATTGTAAATTATTTTTGAGATATTTTCATACGTAATGATAGGTATCATCATTACACTATAAGTAATGAAACTCCTGTCAAATGTTATTAGCTCTTTCACTTATGATATTTTTGTAAGTTACTCTAACAATAACCCAAAGCCAATTCAAATTCTCATAACCCTCTCTAAGCCTATACCCTTATTGCCCTTTTTATTCCTCCTCATCCTCAATCCCACAAAAACATCAACAACAACTCCAACACAACAATGAAATAAAACAAAACGACTCTAATGTTCTTGAATTCCATCCACCCTCCATCAATTTTCCTTTAAATTCCATTAAATCCAACTAATATCAAATCTTACAGAAGTTTCAATATTTGATTTCTATAAAATTCATTCAATCCAGACTAAGGAGGTATAAACGTGACTAAATATCATTGTCTCTTGGGGAATTTTGAATTTTACCCAAATTTTCAATTCTAAATTTGAACCATTTGGTTCAAATTCATTAAGTTCCAACAAGAGATAGTACAATTAGTACATATATGTCTCCTCATTCTTATCCTATTTCTAAATTCAAATTCAAACCCTCTCAAAAAATTTCAGAACAACCCTTCAAAAATCTTAGTCCCATATTGGCTAAACTCAAAATTCCCACCCCAACCTACTCCGATATAAACCCCATTGCTCTACTGTTTTGGGGGTTAAACATTGATAAGAGAGAACCCCATAACTAAGGGATTTTTCTATTAAAAATATTTTTATTTAGGAATTTCTTTAAGCCTTATTTCAAACTTGAATTTCTATGCTATGAAGTCCGAGAGCCCTTTTCAGTGGCGATGGAAAGCGAGTTCCATGGATGCTTGAAATTCTTTATTCGCTGCCCACAAAAAGCAAACAATCCATCTTTTTCCTTTATTTTCATTTTGAGTAGTTTTTCGTTGCCTACTGATTTGGATTAATGGGTTTTCTTGTCATCTTTTAATGTTTGCTGAACTATTTGTGTCTTTTAAGACAATTGAATGGTTATTTTTGTAGAAAACGGATCTAGAAATCTATTTTTTTTAAAGTTTAACTAGAGCATGCATCGAGTAGCTTCCATTTGCAATAGCCCAATTTGAGTGGTTTCCTCATTATGAGAAATCACTAATTCTACTCCTTTATGATAAATTTTTAGTAAGTATGCTTTTAGGTTATTTTGGGTGGGACTTTAAATCATTTCTTTCTCTTTTTATTTTGTATGAACTTTGGTAACTTGTTTTAATATTTTCTAGCCTGTTCTGTTTATTTTAACTCGGTAAAAAATAGTTAATTTCATGATTGGACATATTATAAGTGTAAAAATATGAAACTGTTACTTTTTTTATTCTCATATTTGAGTTTTAATTTATTGGATGTAGTTGGATTTCATGAGTATTTCTCATTCCTTTAGTGTTATTTATTTATGACGAGCAAATATGTGAAGCCTAATTCTTAACTGTGTTGTATGTGAAAATCTAAATCTTGAACAAGGGTAAATAACTAGCAATATCCTTTTACTCCATGATGTGATGTGGCAATTAGATCCAACTGAAGGGTCGCTGATATATAGTAGTATACAAGGGTTGCTGATATACAGTAGTATACAAAGCTGAAAATAAACTCAAAGTCCATAAAATTAAAGTCCAAACCTGAACAAATTCTGATGGGCCAATTTAGGGTCCAAACCTGGACAAATTCTGATGGGCCAATAAAGGGGCCAAATCCTCAACTTCTTTTCCTTCCTTCCTTCCTTTATTTATATGTAATACATATTTGATTATTTTTACTAACTCTAACTTTTTTTTTAACTCCGTTGATTTTTTCCTTTAGAGTAGTACCATGTTGTTTTGCAAACACACCATCTTTACTTATTCAAATTAATTACCTGATTTCAGAGTTTTATTCATTTCCTTAAAATCAACACTTGAACTTGTTCACAAGTCTTATTTCCTCAATTTATTCAAATCACCTTGTCTTTCCTTGATAAATTGGATTTTCTTTAAAAACAATTGTTCCTTATTTCAGAAAACTAATCAACACTTGAACTTGTTCACAAGTCTTATTTCCTCAATTTATTCAAATCACCTTGTCTTTCCTTGATAAATTGGATTTTCTTTAAAAACAATTGTTCCTTATTTCAGAAAACTAATCAACTCCATTTTATCTAAGGTAGTCAATCAAAGTAGCGTTCAAATAGATCAGACAATCGCAAGTAAGTGGATACACTAAGTGCCTTAAAAATCTTCATGGGTATTAATTTAAGCCGTTACTCAGATTTCTTATTTTTTTAAAAAATCTTCTAAGTATTTCAAAAGTTTTATTAATTTCCTAAATTAAATTAAGTGCTAACTTTATTTTTGATAAAATCTAAAAATTTTCTTAAGTTTTCAAGTTTAATCAAGTCAAAATCATTTTTCATCAAAACAACTGATAAGAGGGTTCTTCTCTTAGAGTTCTTGGAGGGTGAGCGAGTTTGGTAGAAGGTGTCAGCCATGAAGGGTCTAATGAGGTTTGAAAAGAAGGAAACACTCAATTTGAGGTGTATTAGTCCATTTGAGATTCTTCGACGTGTTAGGAAGGTGGCCTAAGAATTGGATTTGCCTCTGAGTCTTTTGAATATGCATCCCATTTTTATGCCTCAATGTTGAAAATATAAGATATTAGTGTCACCCAAATTACACCTCAAAAAAGTATTAAGTAGGGATTGAACAAATATAGAACCCAACTGTAACGCCCCAATTTTCTGAATCGGAATGCTACACGGTGCTCATGACCCCGATGTCACACCCCTTTTTCGACTCCAAAAAAAAGATATGTATTTTAAGGTTTGAAAGGTTTTTTTTTATTAAAGTGACAAAATGAAGATTGGTTCCGAAAAAAGATTGTTTTTACATTCAAAATCAGAGTCGCCACTTGGCATAATCTGGTGTGCCAAGTCACCATTGGAAAATCCTTTTCGAAACCATTTGACTCTTTAAACCGGTTTACGAACAGAGATTACGGCTAAGGAATTCTGTTGACCGAGGGGAAGATGTTAGGCACCCCTCGATCCCGTGGTTCGACCACGGTCGCTTGGTGGAGCGTATCGGCTAATTTGACATTACAAATGTACAAACCACATAAACACACAAAACAAGCAAACAAATAAATCACACAAAATTCAAAACAAACAAAAATAATATTCAGTCCAAATTATACAATCCAAAATAAAAGAGGTGCTGAAATATAAAACCTATTCTATTCTAAACTAATCCTAAACTAAACTCCACCCGACGTTCTGGGTCTTGATCACGAGCCTCCTTTGCGTACATGCTACTTTAGGGCATTCCCCGGATAAATTAATACAAATCCTTCAGGGCATTCCCCGGCCAAATGAGTACAATTTAAACTTTTCGTGCAATAAAGTAGAAAGTACCATTCACGCACATATTCAAACACTCCAATAAATCGTTATTCCTAAATTTGCCTAACCGGCCTATGTTTGCCTACCAAGTTCAACATATCACAATTCTATCATGTTTAACATTATCAATACATCAAAATTAATCAATATTCATTTTCCTCCATTTTTAATCCCCACCTTAATTCATTTTTAACCACGTGATTAACCCATTTCGATACACAATCCACCAATCGAGAATAACGAAAATTCACCAATCATGCTTAGAACATCACACACCCAAATGTCACCAACAGTTCACATCAACAAACAAACCACGGTATCGAATCACACACAATCACAATCACAATCACATAAGAATTAAATAAAAGAGAAGAAAGAATTGGACCTTAAATTTGAAGCTTTCAAACTCAATGTTATTCGAATAAAGAGAGTCCGCACCCGGAAACCTCGAGCCGAACCTTAACACCAACAATCCAACTCGACAAATAATGACCCGTTCACCGTCACTTTTCACGCCGTCACTGTTCACCGGTTACTGTTCACCGGTTACTTTTTTTTTTTTTCGTTGTTGTTCTTGTTCTTGTGAGGAAGATTATTTGGTGATTCTTGTTATTGTGGAGAAGATGATGATCAAAGAATGAGCCCCCTTTTTCTTCTTAGAATTTTTCTTTTATAATGAGCATGGATTTGTTATGATGTGGGAATTTTGGTGGGTCCCCCATATATTCTTTCTTTATGGACAAGAAAAAGGAGGGGGGAATCACATGGGTAGTTAGGGTAGGTGGAAGCTTTTGATTGGGTAGGTTGTTAGGATAAGATAAATTAGTTAGAGGAATTTTTTTATTTATTTTTGCATTTTTGTGGGATATAATTACATGGGGTTGGACACATGGTAAGGTGAACTAAAAATGAATAAAATTAGACTTCGGGAGGGACAAAATTAGGTGTCTACATCATGCCCCCTTTGAATGTAAACACGAAGTATTTTCAGACAAAGAAGTAGACAGCGAGACCAAATTTTGACCTGACCATTATTCAAAGAAAGAAACTGAGGGAAGAAGGACAACCGGGTCTTGACTTA
Source organism: Capsicum pubescens (assembly GCA_030864215.1). Taxonomy (NCBI): domain Eukaryota; kingdom Viridiplantae; phylum Streptophyta; class Magnoliopsida; order Solanales; family Solanaceae; genus Capsicum; species Capsicum pubescens. The sequence goes on along the minus strand of CM061549.1, from coordinate 242,623,499 downwards.
AGACATCCTTCCTACCCAAATTATGAGAGAATCAAGTCACGGGTATTTCAAAGGATTGGAAGAGAAGTGGACTATACCGAGTTTGAGAGTCGAGTGAGGTTCCATCGAGGTTTCGGTCCGCGACTCTGTCATTACATCAAAAAATGAAAATTACAAGTTAAAACATAAATGACATTACAAAAATACTATCTATACAACTTCTGTTGGCTCTTGACCTGACTTTTATCACTCTATTCTTCAGGCGGGCTCATGATTTGCAATTTATTTCAACCTGTTGCTTGCCTTTCAATTTCTTTACCCTGTTCTCCAGGCGGGTTCCTGACTTGCTATTTCATCAACTTGTTGCCATGCTTTCAACTTCTGCACCCTGTTCTGCAGGTGGGCTCCTGATTTGCTATTTTTCAATTTGTTTAACTTTCAATTTCTTCACCTTGTTGCTTGGTTTTTCATTTATTCGCCCTGTGCTTCGGTCATGCTCCTGAAATCACATCAAAACTGAAAAGAAAATTATCCCAAATAAAGAAATGCAATTTCTATGAGTTAATTGGAATGACTCGACTAAAAGGTACGTCTTATAGGAATCAAGGGAAATGACTCGACTAAAAGGTACGTCTTCTAGGAATCAAGGGAAATGACTCGACTAAAAGGTACGTCTTATAGGAATCAAAGGGCATGACTCGACTAAAAGGTACATCTTATAGGAATCATAGGGGATGACTCGACTAAAAGGTACGTCTTATAGGGGTCAAAGGGGATGACTCGATTAAAAGGTACGTCTTCTAGGAATCAAGGGAAATGACTCGACTAAAAGGTACGTTTTCTAGGAATCAAGGGGGATGACTCGACTAAAAGGTACGTCTTATAGGAATAAAAGGGGATGACTCGACTAAAAGGTACGTCTTATAGGAATCAACGGAAATGACTCGACTAAAAGGTACGTCTTCTAGGAATCAAAGGGGATGACTTGACTAAAAGGTACGTCTTATAGGAATCAAAGGGGATGACTCGACTAAAAGGTACGTCTTATAGGAATCAAGGGAAATGACTCGACTAAAAGGTACGTCTTCTAGGAATCAAAGGGGATGACTCGACTAAAAGGTACGTCTTCTAGGGGTTAAAGGGGATGACTCGACTAAAAGGTACGTCTTATAAGAATCAAAGGGGATGACTCGACCAAAAGGTACGTCTTATAGGAATCAAGGGATGACACGACTAAAAGGTATGTCTTATAGGAATCAAAGGGGATGACTTGACTAAAAGGTACGTCTTATAGGAATCAAGGGAAATGACTCGACTAAAAGGTACGTCTTCTAGGAATCAAAGGGGATGACTCGACTAAAAGGTATGTCTTATAGGAATCAAAGGGGATGACTCGACTAAAAGGTACGTCTTATAGGAATCAAAGGGGATGACTCGACTAAAAGGTACGTATTCTAGGAATCAAAGAGGATGACTCGACTAAAAGGTATGTTTTATAGGAATCAAAGGGGATGACTCGACTAAAAGGTACGTCTTATAGGAATCAAGGGAAATGACTCGACTAAAAGGTACGTATTCTAGGAATCAAAGGGGATGACTCGACTAAAAGGTACTTCTTATAGGAATCAAAGGGGATGACTCGACTATAAGGTACGTCTTATAGGAATCAAAGGAGATGACTCGACTAAAAGGTACGTCTTATAGGAATCAAAGGGGATGACTCGAATAAAAGGTACGTCTTATAGGAATCAAGGGAAATGACTCGACTAAAAGGTACGTCTTCTAGGAATCAAAGGGGATGACTCGACTAAAAGGTACGTCTTCTAGGGGTCAAAGGGGATGACTCGACTAAAAGGTACGTCTTCTAGGAATCAAGACTTAAGTTAGGAAGTTCATTACCTAAGAAGCAAAATTCAAATTACCCAATCAAGGAAGTGTGTTTCCTTATCAATTTTGTTGGAATTATCAAAACAATGAAGTGCGTCTCCTTACCAAAGCTGCTTGAATTACCAAAACAAAGAAGTGCGTCTCCTAGAGATCTTGAATTATGAGTTTTACCATGGTTTTGATTACCAAACCTGTGCAGCAACCTTGCCTCTTGCATTTATTGAAGTGAGAAATTACGTCCTTTGATGTTTAGGCTCTGAAATCCTTGATTTGAATGCAACATGTATTCCTATTACATACAAAGAAAACTTGTAAGTTTAAAAACATGGTGGCTAGTTTGTGGCTTTGGCTTTTGAGGCAATTGCTCCTGCCCCCGTCACATTTAGCTTTGCTTCCAACCATTAGCATATGTCATGGACTTGCTGTATCATTGACTCAAACTCAGCTTATTAAGAGTGACTCTGAAACAAACACAGTATTTCTGCTTTGTCGTGTTTCTTAAATAAACCCTTTGAACCTTGGTATTTCCATGAGTTCCTTGACTTCTCTGTTGACAAAACTTCCTGCATACCTTATTTTTTGGGCTCACAATCATGTCTCTTTCTTGTGCTAGCTTTTTTCTTGCTTTGTGCAATTAAAGAAGCTGGTAGCCAGTTTTGAAATCTTTTCTCACTTGTTTTGACACGGACTTGACTCAAAGACAAGAAACAACAAAAACAAAAACAAAATAAAAAATAAAAAAAATGACAATTTTTGTTTTGATAACTGCCTTAATAAAGATAAAATTAAAATAAAGAGAAGAAAGAAAAGACAATGAATATCCCCTTTTAAAATAACGAAACAAAAAATTCATCTAAAAATGACAGTCAACACTAATGATTATGCCATGCATTTTGGATTAAACAGCTTGATCTTTTCATCCAAACTTTCTACCCATTGTTGTTGAGTTAATGACCTTGAAACTGCGTTGCTTTCTTAGGTCAATTGCATTTAAGACCCCATTCGGATAGTGGCGCCTTGAAGGGTTTTCTCCAACAAGCTTCTTTCATTTTCTCTCGGCTCACTATCGCCTTATGGTGCCCGTGAGGATTTTCACTAATAAGACTCTCTCATTTTTATTTCTCTCAACTTACCATCGCCTTATGGTGCCCGTAAGGGTTTTCACCAATAAGACTCTCTCATTCTATTTCTCTCTTGATTTCTTATGCTGAGGAAGACAAGTAGTTCCCAAATGGATCATCATATCCCTTGCATACTTAGCCTTAACATCCTCAAAGATTGATCTGAAGGTCTTTCTTTGGTTGTAACTTAGATTTTGGATAGGGTTGGAAAGAAAGGATGGCATGGGGCCCAAACGGCACTTGAAGTGGGTAGGACTTACAACTTTTGGAATCGACTCAAACAATGAGGATTAACTTATGCCCTAGTTTCTTTTGACTGGGTGACACTAAATTTTTTATTTGGGTTGGACCGAGCCCTAAGTAGGGAAGCCTACGTATCTCACCCTCGAGAGAGGAGAATCAGGTCATGCGTAGTTCTGACAGCTTATTTTGCTTGATTCTGATTTCTTTTTTTTTTGGGATTTTTCTGACTCTATTTTTCTTCACACTCTTTTTTTTTTTTTTGACACATTTTTTCTCTCTTCTGTTCTTTTTTTTTTGAACTTTTCTGACTATTGTTTTGCTCGACATTGTTCTTTCGAGCTTTGCTGACTATATTGATTCCAAAAGAGGTGTATGAAAGAAAATAAAACTAAAGCTCAAATAGGGTAAACAAAGGATGACACGATGTTTGGATGTCAGAATGAAATGCCTTCGTCATATCAATCTTTTAAAATGCAAGTACATATCATGCAATATGAAAGTGCACGATCAAGATCACTTATGAAATGTTTTACAACACTAACTTACCCCGAGCATGTGTGCCAACTCTTTTCTACACTTGCCCAACATACAACTCCACTTTGTTGTACATTCCTCATGCTGAAGGACTCATGACTTCGTGGAGCTAATTTTCTTCCTGTTCCTCTTGATAGGATCACGTAGACACTGTTTGACCTAATTAAGACATGTCTTTCAATTGATGACCAAATTATTCTCACGATTTTCAAAATAATAGCCTTAATTTTCAAAGAAGGTTTCAACTTGATCACCATGCCCCAACACTCTATCTATTTCCTCAGATGCTCTCTTTTTCTAACTTTAACCCTTTGATTCAATGTTCATTCTTAAACTGGATGTTAAGATCTAGCTGTAAATTTCACTAGCATATCATATCACTAGAGTCAACATAAAATGTACTATGTAAAAACAAACAAACAAACAACACATTTAAAACACAAAGAAAAAGGGGACACTCCATTTAATAAAAAATGAAAGATAGAAGGGTTTGAACATAAACGACAAAGGGAGAAAACAAGATAAATCCCGAACTACAATCCTGAAATAATTTGGAGAACAGAAAATAAAACAAAACAAACTACCAAACCCCTTCCTGGTAAGGAGAGGGGTGACTTCTCCATTGCTCAGCCTGATATCTTAGCCACTGGCTTGCATATTAACATGACTAGAGCTTCCACCACTGTCAGACACATTTTCTTCAACAAATAAGCTCTGGATCCCCATGCTTAACTCATTGCCTCCCACAGATTGTGCTGTACCGCGTGCTGGTGAAGAACTCTGTGGGATGGTCGAAGGGTCAATGTTTTGTACCACAATCAATTTATCTTGAATTATCTTTTCTATTTCTCTTTTCAAAGTGCGACAATCTTCAGTACTATGACCCTGAACATCAGAATGATATGCACATCACACATTAGGATCAAAGCTTCTTGAATGCGGATCAGGAGTATACCCAAGGAGAGGAGTGATCATGCCCTGCTGTACCAATCTCTGGAATAAACTGGCATAGGATTCCCCAATAGGAGTGAAATTATCTTTTTCTTTCCTCTTCTTTGCGAACTCTGGCCTCGGATAAAATTTGGATTTAGAGGTCCCTTGGTAACTTTGTGGGGGTCGAGGATGATGTTGAGGGACAGGGGCATGCCATTGTGGATAAGAAGATGGATGAGCATACAATTGTGCATTGTTCATAGGATATCGAGGAAGTGGAATGGGATTTCTTGGATTTCGGAGAAAGAAACCTTGTTGCAAGTGGTTATGTGGATCTGATATGTAAGCTCGGTATTGAGGCTGACAATATTGGTGGGTTGAACCTCTCAAACTTTGCTTTGGCCCTGTCATGACAATAGGTGCGTTTTCCTTCTTCTTTCCTTCAGTTTCCCTTGGTTGATTGCAATGTCGTCCCGAATGTTTCACAGAATCCTTCTGTCCATCAGGCTCCCCAAATTTTGATGTGTCAAAGATGGGAGGAAGGTTAACACTTGAAGACATGCCCCAGCTTTTATATGAAACATCTTCATAGCCCATAAGTCCAGGGGAATTTTTCATATCATTTTCTACACTCTTCACTTTCCCAACCATTTTCTCTGTCTCTTTTGGCATGCTAGGCTTCTTAGTAAGAAATTTTGGCGGTTCACTTAACTTAACTGTAGGCTCAAGAGTATACCAATGATCATCAATAGTATTGAACGTGGAGTCACTAGTGGACTGGGAAAGCACAATCGTTAGATTGATAGACAAAGTGGAAGCCTTAGTAGAAGGTTGAGCAACAAAAACACAGACGGTATGTGGTGCTGTGAATGTGGTAGACTTATACTGAGGAGATAAAGAAAGAGTGGTGGAAGTATTGAGGTGCATTTGACGTGGAATGGATTCTGAGGCATGCTGTGGTGCATCAACAACAGTAGGAAACTGACTTTGCGATTTTGGTGGAAGACTTAAGGTATTTGCAGGGTCAAAAGTGGGGAACGGAGGTGGAGGCAACCCACTGGCCCAAGCTCGGTACATTCCCATCATTTGTTGTCTCAGTCTCAAATTCTCTTCCTTTAAACTCTCAATTTTCTGACTCTTTGTTTCATCCATAATGCCACTCTCTATATCCTTGTTGGACACAACTAACCCTTCTTTGGATTTGGTGTGATATGGAGGACCAGCCAGGAAACCACAAACCAACCACCTTAAACTTACTGAACAAGAGGTAAGTTTAATTTTTTTTTTCTTCAAAACCTCTTCTTTTTTTTTCTTGAAGAAAAATCACCGAACCCTAGAAGGGCGCCTACGTATCTCACCCCCGAAAGGGGAGAATCAGGTGTGCGTAGTTCGTGAAGTTTTTCCAAAATGGCCAATTATTTTTTTTTTCTTTTTCTTGAAACCTTAAAAAGAAAACAAAATAACAAATTATCAAAAGAATTGACGAAAATCTTTTTGCATTTTTTTTAGGTTTAAACTCCCTATACAAAAATGGAATTTATGATTACCAAAGAAGAATCTTTTTGGGTTTTCGATTTAGAATTTCATAGGAAAATGAAACTTGAAACTATTAAAGAAAAATCTTTTTGTAGTTTTCTTTTAGAGATGTATATGAAACACCTACTCTAAGTGAAGAGTGAAGAAATTTTTTTTGAATTTTTCAGATTCCTGTACAACATGAAATCTATGGTTACCAAAGAAAATATTTTTGGATTTTCGATTTTAAATTTCATACGAAAATGAAACTTGAACCTATTAAAGGAAAATATATTTTTTTGCTTTCTTTTAAAGATGTACATGAGACACCTACTCTAAATGAAGAGTGAAGAAAATCTTTTTTGAATTTTTGAAATAAGATCTCCGAACCTAAAATAGGTTGCCTACGTATCTCACTCCCGAGAGAGGAGAATCAGGGGTGCGTAGTTTGTCCAGATTGGACAATTAACGATTAACTAACAGATTGACCCTAACTTAAGGGCACAACCAAAGACAAATGAATAAAATCTTTTTGAGGTTTTTTTTTTCTTTTAATTAGACACTTCAACTAAACTGACACCAACAATTATGAAGGAAAAAAAAAAATCTTTTTGGTATTTTCATTACATGAAATGTACAAATTTCTACCATTTTTTGCATTTTCTTTTATAAAAACTGCTAAACAAAAATCTTTTTTTTTGAAAATTTCGAATTATGAATGCATGCTAAAGGAGACAAATGAAAAATCTTTTTGATATTTTCGTTTTTGAGAAATGATTGCAAAAGGTAAAAATCTTTTTTTTTTGAATTTTTGGATTGTGAAGAACAAAATCCATAAAGAACACTAAAAACTACGACACTTTTTTTTTTCTTCTTTTCGACTCACTTCACTTTTTTTCTCTATTTTTTTCAACAGTTCTTGCCTACGCACCTTACTTCTAACACATGTTTTCACCAAATCAGTCCGTCAAATGACCTCATTACCCTCAAAGATGCAACATTTAACACGTAGGGATGCGTTAGAGGTGAGTCTCCTACAAAGGACCAAGTGGGCACCGCTAGGTCTCAATATGATGCACATAAGCATGACCTAAAGGCTGACCTACGTTGTGGTTTACTAACAAGGCCGTTCGGGGGAGCATATGGTCGATAGTGGCTGCTTTGCTTTCCACCTACTCCATACATCCAACGGCTCCCCCTACTAAAATAAAGGTTATTCAACTAGAGTTCGTGCGCACGATGTGCGCTCCGAGACTTGTTGCGGAAAGAATTGACTCGGATTATGCAAATGATGCCAGATATAAAGCTGTAACACATAGGATAAATACTGTAAACAAAGAGCACGAAAATGCACAAAAGTGAAAACACAAACAAAAATCACAAACAATGCTTATATCCTCGTAATGACAAACAAAGCCTATACGACTCCAAAAAAAGCTCGGATTCTGAAATAGTCCCCAGCAGAGTCGCCAGAGCTGTCACACCCCTTTTTTGACTCCAAAAAAATGATATGTATTTTACGGTTTGAAAGGGTTTTTTATTAAAGTGACAAAATGAAGATTGGTTCCGAAAAAAGATTGTTTTCACATTCAAAATCAGAGTCGCCACTTGGCATAATCTGGTGTGCCAAGTCACCATTGGAAAATCCTTTTCGAAACCATTTGACTCTTTAAACCGGTTTACGAACAGAGATTCCGTCTAAGGAATTCTGTTGACCGAGGGGAAGGTGTTAGACACCCCTCGATCCCGTGGTTCGACCACGGTCGCTTGGTGGAGCGTATCGGCTAATTTGACTTTACAAATGTACAAACCACATAAACACACAAAACAAGCAAACAAATAAATCACACAAAATTCAAAACAAACAAAAATAATGTTCAGTCCAAATTATACAATCCAAAATAAAAGAGGTGCTGAAATATAAAACCTATTCTATTCTAAACTAATCCTAAACTAAACTCCACTCGACGTTCCGGGTCTTGATCACGAGCCTCCTTTGCGTACATGCTACTTCAGGGCATTCCCCGGATAAATCAATACAAATCCTTCGGGGCATTCCCCGTCCAAATGAGTAAAATTTAAACTTTTCATGCAATAAAGTAGAAAGTACCATTCACGTACATATTCAAACACTCCAATAAATCGTTATTCCTAAATTTGCCTAACCGGCCTACGTTTGCCTACCAAGTTCAACATATCACAATTCTTTTATGTTTAACATTATCAATACATCAAAATTAATCAATATTCATTTTCCTCCATTTTTAATCCCCACCTTAATTCATTTTTAACCACGTGATTAACCCATTTCGATACACAATCCACCAATCGAGAATAATGAAAATTCACCAATCATGCTTAGCACATCACACACCCAAATGTCACCAACAGTTCACATCAACAAATAAACCACGGTATCGAATCACATGCAATCACAATCACATAAGAATTAAATAAAAGAAAAGAAAGAATTGGACCTTAAATTTGAAGCTTTCAAACTCAATGTTATTCGAATAAAGAGAGTCCGCACCCGGAAACCTCGAGCCGAACCTTAACACCAACAATCCAACTCGACAAATAATGACCCGATCACCGTCACTTTTCACGCCGTCACTGTTCACCGGTTACTTTTTTTTTTTTTTGGTTGTTGTTCTTGTTCTTGTGAGGAAGATTATTTGGTGATTCTTGTTATTGTGGAGAAGATGATGATCAAAGAATGAGCCCCCTTTTTCTTCTTAGAATTTTTCTTTTATAATGAGCATGGATTTGTTATGATGTGGGAATTTTGGTGGGTCCCCCATATATTCTTTCTTTTTCGACAAGAAAAATGAGGGGGGAAACACATGGGTAGTTAGGGTAGGTGGAAGCTTTTGATTGGGTAGGTTTTTAGGATAAGATAAATTAGTTAGAGGTATTTTTTTTATTTATTTTTGTATTTTTGTGGGATATAATTACATGGGGTTGGACACATGGTAAGGTGAACTAAAAATGAATAAAATTAGACTTCGAGAGGGACAAAATTAGGTGTCTACACCCGAAGGACCACAAGCTAACCCATGACTGATATATGTTCCTGTAACTGCATAATATACATATAAAATGCGGAAACATGAACAAAGAGGGCGTAAGGTTCAATCGTGAATAATAAAATATCTAAAATAAGGTGGTATCACAGTACCAAAACAAAACTGAAAATACTAAAGTCTAAATCTGAAAACTCTATAATCGTCTGAAAGCCTCTAAACTGTCTGAATAAGGGGTTGAAGGAACATGTCTCCAACTAACTCCCTAAACTAAAAATAAACTGAAATACTGGACTAATAAATGTAACGATTATGTCCTCGAAAGATGAGGAATCACTTCTTACTGAACTGCTACTGCTGATCTGGAATCTGCACCTCAGAACCTATGGTGTAACATAAAAAGAAAGCACCATAGCGCAAATGCGTCAGTACAACTAAAGTACTGAGTATACATGGGGGTAGGCTAAATGCATGGGGTTTATATGCATGAACATGCTGGCTAATATGAATGTGAGAATACATACATACATACATACATACTTAACTTCTACTGAACTCGTGGAGATACTGACTACTTGAGTTTGAACTCTGACAACATGAGTTTCGTGATACTGAGATACTGAATGACTGATAACATGGATGACTGTATCTAACAGTCCTAATTCTGGGGAAAAATATCTGAGTTCCAAACTGTATCTGAACATCTAAGTCTGAGATCAGTCCTCGCTAACGAATGATCTCTGAAACTGATAATGACAATACTCGACTGAATCTGAGATTGAGATCAAGCCTGTCTGCCGGGTGACCTCTAGATCTAATAATAAGCATATGAATATGGGACCAAGCCTATCCGACGGGATGGTCCAGGAATCAATGGAACTATCTGAGTTCCTTACTGAGATCGATGAATGTATCTGACAGTCCTGATTCCTGATTTCTACTATGAAGACTGATACTGAAACTGTAACTATGACTATGGGAGGTAGTAAACTAACCAACATGCCCTGATACTGTACTGGTGGGGTTAAATATTTGCCTTGATTGGAAGGGTGTCAATATCGTGCCACGGGTAGAGACCTCTACTACGGTCAAGCCTCTCTGACGGGTGACCCTGAATAGGAAATCAAGCCTAAGGCAATATAATAGTCAATTATAGCCTTAATCTAATGGGTGACTCCTGTCCTGCGCTTGATATGCAGTTCTGGAGTACAAGGATTGCTGCTAACGACTTTGCCTTTATAACAGGAAAAACCGCCATCCTTGCACTCGCTCGGTACTAGTCCCCACTCCTAACTGAAAGACTTTAAAAATATTAACTATGCTAAACTGAATAGCTGAACTGAACTAATTTATAAACTGATTAACTGAGATGATAATATTTTCTTAGTTGAACTAAGCTGAATTCACTGAGTTTCGTTGACTGACGGAAAAGCTACTTGAGACCTGAGGTCTGACTGAGAGTATTGAAACTACTGGGACTACTGAACTACTGAGATTTTTGAGTTTTTCTAAGTCACGTGACTAATTGAAATCTATGGAGCATATCTTGACTGAGGATGTCTTGAAACATGACACTAGCTCTAGGCACACAGCTATAGTTTTCGGGTACAGGTACCCCCAGGACTCGATGGAAGGAAACTGACACACATGACTGACTTGATCATAAGAGTAGAGTCCACAATTTACAATGTCATAAGTAAAGATTTCATAATAAGAATGATTCTCAACAAACTATCACATGATTGGGAATGCACACAACATGTATATACTTGCATGGCTTCATTAACATGGTCATTCCATATCACAACAATATCATGAGCATCTCATACAACATTTTCAATTCAAGACAATAGCATGGGGATCACGTCGAACATAAACTTAGAACATGGAATAGTCATTTAGGACTTATTATGTCATAAAAGCATGATTTCTATTCCCTTAGGTATTTTCACAAACACCTTACATGTACATCTTAGGCATAGGTGGATTCATCAAGATTACAAATATTAAACCACCAATTTCACATATTTATACATTAAATACCACCATATCCTCACACAAAACATACAAAGATCCCATCTTAGGCATCATCAAACTCCAACCACATGAACATCAACCACCAACAATATAAACATCATAATACATAATTTAGAAGATGGTTCTTGAGCTTCATGGATGAAAGGAGTCCATGAATAAACTCACACATACCTTAGAAGGAAGATTCTTGATGATTGACAGAGGAATTTCCTTGAAATTGGATCTTCAAGCTTAATTATGCAACCCTAGTTGTTTTTCTCTTTTAGTGCTCTTGAATGATGAACTTAAAATGTTAGTAGGGTTGTAATGTCATTAGGAGCTATATATTTCGTAGGGTTAAGTTTAGGGACGTGTAAGGAGTGTTAAAATACTTAATTACCCTCAAAATAACTCAAAACGGAGTATTTAAGTCACTTGAAACCATAAGATATGCGCCGCATATGATATTGCATATGTTTGCATAGGCGCCGCATATGATATCGCCTAAATTTATATAGGATCCGCATATGATATCGCCTATATCTACATAGGCTCCACATATTCTATCGCCTATATTTACATAGGCGTCGCATATGCTATCGCATATGCTTTCTAGTGGCCATGTGTGATTGGTTAGGCGACGTACTCTACTTCGCAAAGCCATAACTCCTAGCTCGGGTATCAGATTTTGATGAAATTGGTATCGTTGGAAAGATAATTTAATTCTCTATAAGTTGGTGTATAGAAATATGCAGAATACCATATTAACATTGATTTATACTCGTTCAAATATGACCCTTACAAAATCGAACACTAAAACTTTATGGATTCAAAAACTCTTAGCTTGTATTACCTTAAGTGACTCATATGAACATGCTTAACGCATCATAAGCTATCTTATCACTAGGATACTCATTGTAAGTGATGTACTCAAGTATGAATCACAGGATAGGAGATTTCATATGTAGAAAAAATGGTTCGTCTCCTAGCTTAGAAACATGCGGGGTATTACACCAACTAAGTTGGGTTCAAACCATGAGGAATAAGCTGAAAATCTATCAAGAGCTGGCTAATGTAATTGAAAATTGTATAAATATAAAGGGGAGTTTTTTATAAATTAAAGTAATAGTAATGATTGCTGGGTAATTAGGGTTGTGATCAATATGAAAAGAGCATTAAGATTTTGTTACCCCCCGACTTCATAACTCCACAAACTGTCTGTGCTTGTCAAACTATCTCGATTCCTTGCATGTAAACTCTTAAAAGTTATGCATCACATAACCATAAATCAACCTTGGTTTGGATGAATTTCACTCATCTACTTCGGTTTCAGAGTGTTGCATTACTAATCCTTATTTTATGATCTCAGATTAACTATCTCCTCCTATTCTCAAGTTAATTGGATTAAAGTTGATAGCTTTAAATTACTATTGTTATCTCCTTTTCCTAATCTCTACGTCTCTCTCGAGCAAGTATCAGATAAAGGTGAGTTCCTAATGTGTGCATCCGTCAAGACAACAAGCAAAGCAAAGGAAATTCCAAAACATGCAAGAAATCGTTCTAGATTGACTTTGCATTTAACCTGCTTTGTTAATTCATTAGGGTTCCCATAACCCTACTCACGGTTCTAAGAACAAACAAATATTTTATAAATCAAATCATGAAGATAAACTTTCAAAGAATAAGAATGAAAACCTAAAATCTCAAATCAATCACAAATCTTAAAAACTAAGAATAGTAATTTCAAGATCAATAATTTATCTCAGAACTCAAAATAATGTCAAAAGTGTATAAAGTGTGTATGCTGATAATAAAACATCCAAGGGGTATTTATAAATACAAAATAAAATCTATCCTAAATAGTGTATAAATCAAGGTCGGCATCAACTCTTGATTCATGGGCTGTATTCATGGGATGAGTCATGGGTACAACCCATGAATCGTGCCTTGAACTTATGAAAATCAGAGTAACTTCACTCTTTCAAAATATCAACACTCAATTACAACCTACGAGTTGTAGGTTGTACCTACGAGTCATAGGTAGACTAGTGGAAATTAAATTCATCTTACATCTTTAGAACTTCAACTTACTAATGCCACTCACGAATCATAGGTACTAACCACGAGTCGTAGGTTGACTCATGGGTAGCTCTTTCAACAAGTCATAGTCCTTTTTCTCAGTCTTTACTCTGAATTCTATTTTCCTGTAAAATCAATGCAAACACATATCATATCTAACAAGAATACCTAAGTCCTGCACAATATCCTTGTTTTAAGCATCGAAAGTTCCATGAAGTCATGAAACATCAACGCCCTTAACTTAGAATGTTTGCATGTCCTCAGGTAACTAACACAGACTAACAAAACACTATGCTTAACTAAAAAAAATCTAAAGAACCTATGATAGTCAATTCATTTTAGCTCATGCTTTCTACCCCCTTCTATGCACAACTTTCAAAACCATTGTGGTGTATCCATGTAACACAATATCATGACACTAAAGAAATCAGATGATGTCATCAGATTAGTAACAAACAATTAAGCATGTATGAAATTATCATTACCCGAACAAATAAGTAGCTAAAAATGCAATCTAGGTACCCTTACAACAAGGAAGTCTAACTCTCACAGTATCATAATGCATATAAATACAAGAACAATATTAAAACACTCACATTTATAAAAAAGTTTAAATAATGTACATGAAATACCATAGTCTTGCCCTTATTTTCTATGCCTTAGTTTTTCGAACAGTTGGACTGGGATCATTATAAGACTTTTCTTGATTTGTAATGTAGGCTTAGGGGTAGGTATGGTACATATGAGAAATAATGACTCACCCTCCTTGACACTACACTTATAGTTTTAGCTCCACTACTTAACCGTGTTTCTTTTATTCTTCATTTTTTCTTTATTTATATTTATATTGGGCGTGGTTTCCTTCATCCTTTATATTTATCTCTTTTTTATCTTTTCCTTTCTTTTCTACCAGACCCAAACCTACTTTCTTTTCTTTTCTTTGACATCTTCTTCATATCCAATTTCACTTACGCACCCTTATGATAGCAACACTCAACTTAGGCGATTTTTCTGAGTTGAGGTACACTTTGTCCAAGGAGGAACCAGGTCCAAAATAGATTCATTGTAATTAAAACAAAAAGATGAAAGGTTAAAACAAGAAAATAGGTCACTTTAGGCTCAAATTAGGAATTGAGAGATACTTGTCAGTCTTTTAGGCTAAATGTGGGTTTATTCAAACATGCCCAATGATCATGTCACAACTAACTATCCTACAACCTACGCAAAACTAACCGGACAAGTTCTGGATTCTACACATAAAGTAAACTAAGTAAACACCTCACACATACATGGCACATGATTAAATTATCAACTGCTACCTATCCAGTTCATGCAATTCTAAGCTATTATTATTTCTAAGATATTATTATTTTGTCCCAAACTAATGCCATAACATGATTTAACAATGGTCAAAACATATATTCTCAACACATAATTCAGAAAATTTTTAGAAGGGGTATCATCTATGGTATTTTATGTACATTGTTTGAACTTCTTTGTGAGTGCGAGTATTTTGATATAGTCCCCATATTAATTGCATTATGATACTGTGAGAGTTGGGACTTCCTTGTTGTAAGGGTACATGTGTTGCATTGTTAGATACTTATTTCTTTGATAATGATAATTGCATACATGCTTAGTCTTTTATTGCTAATATGATGCCATCATTTTATTTATTTAGAGTTATGGTATTGTGTTACACGGACAAACATAACAATTTTAAAAGTTGTGCATAGAAGGGGGTACAAAGTTTGAGCTAAAATAAACTGACTGTCATAGTTTCCTTAGGATTCTTTTAGTTAGGCATTGTGTTATGTTCATGTGTGTTAGTTTCCCGAGGACATACAAACATTTTAATTTGAAGGCATTGATGTGCCATGATTTCATGGAACTTTTGATGCTTAAAACAAGAAAATTGTGCAGGACTTAGGTATTCTTGTTAGATATGATGTGCGTTTGTATTGATTTTGCAGGAAAATAGGGTTTGAAGCAATGAACAAGAAAAAAAACTAAGAGTTGCTGAAAGAGATACCCACAAGTCAACCTAAAACTAGTGGGTAGTACCTACGATTCGTTAGTAGAATTATTAAGTTGAAGTAGTAGAATTAGTAAGTTGAAGTTCTGAAGATGTAAGCTGAATCTGATTTCCACTAGTCTACCTATGAGTCGTATGTACAATCTACAACTTGTTACTACAACTTACGACTCGTAAGTTGCAATTGTGAGTTGATGTTATGAAGGAGTGAAGTTGATTTGATTTCCATAAGTCCAAGGCACGATTCGTGGTTTGTACCAATGACTCAACCAACAAATCATGAGTTGATGCCAACCCTAATTTCCTACACTATTTAGGAGGGGTATCATTTTATAAAAGAATTTTTTTTTTAAGATTTGACGACACTAAGGTTCCTTATTTTTCTCATAGTCAAACAATACAACACATAATAAAAATCATGAATAATATAATGTTCTAAACATATCGGTTCAATAATGCAAACTTACTCTAGGGAAAAGAGACATGGCAATAAAAACCCTAAGAGGACATCTAGACCCACAAGTAGCCCCGCCCCCATAAAATAAGCTTGCATTGTTCCCAATGTTTTAGACTAACATAAAGTAAGAGAGTTGGGAACATACTTGTGGCACCTTAGGTGCATAAATCTGATGTCAATCACAATAACAAGAATTATAAAAAAATGTAGAAATAATAAGGCACCTTGGGTTGCATCCTAAGCAGCGCCTGATTTAAGATCGTGACACGACGTGGGGATCTTGATTACTTAGAATTCATCAAGGTAGTCATAGGATTGGCTTCCAGGGTCATCAAAACTGTTCATTACCAAAACCACCCTTATATCTATTGGTTGCTTTATAGTTCTGCAAACATTAAATGTGACTTCCTTACTATTTAGCTTGAACTAAAGCTCACCTCTTTCCATATCCACCAATTCTCTACCCATGGCTAAAAACAGTCTCCCTAAGATTATAGGAATATCAAATTTAACCTCACAATTCAAGATAATAAAGATCGCTGGAAAGATGAAGTTTTCTACCTTGACTAAGACATCAAATGATATGGCCACAAAATTCTTAACCATATGATCTTCCATCAATAACCACATCATTGTTGGTTCGTAGGGTCTCAAGCCCAATTATTTGAACACTACCAGTGGCATCAAGTTAATGTTAGCACCTAGGTCACATAAAGCCTCGGTAAAACTAGATGGCTCAATCATATAAGGAATTGTGAAGGCATCTGGGTCACCCTTCTTTTGTACAAGAGTTGAAATGTAATCACACTATAATGATACAAATCACCAACATCCTTATAACTGATAATTCTTTTCTTTGTCACTAAATACTTCATAAATTTTACATATCCAAGCATATGTTCTAGAGCATCAAGAAGAGAGATGTTCACTGTTAACTCCTTCAGCATAAAAATAAATTTCTTATACTTCACTTTTTTTCCTTTCTACTTAAATCATTGGAGGTAAACAGAGGAGGTCAGGGAATGGGCTTCAGTGGTGGTGTGACCTATTTACCTTTTCCTTTATTGTTATCAGCTCTTTCTCAGTAACTTAGGCTTCTGAGATGCCTCATCATTAGTCACAAACTTTTTAGTTTTAGTTTTACCCATATCATCAACCATATTATTATTCTTCATATCATCAACCATAGTCATAGGTGGCTCAGTGGTAGCCTTACCACTCCCAGTAATGGTAGCTAAAAATTGACTGTCGTTCTTCAAATTTTAAATTATGTTGCTATAAAGATGATTCAAAGTAGCAAATATTTGCCTAAACTGCATCTCAAACTGCTTAATCATAATTTCATGTAACTCTACTTTCTGGCTTAAACTTGAAATATCTGGCCTAATTTTCTACTTTCTGGCTTAATCTTGAAATATCTGGCCTAATTTTCTTAAGGTAACTCTCTTAGCTCTATGAATTCTTCACAAGCTTTACAAGCAACTCTTCCATTCTTGAACTCTTGGACTCATTATCTTGGCTCCTCGATGGAACATAAAAGGCCACTTTTCAATCACCATTGCACTCTCTAATCCTATCCTTATACCTATCTCTATAGTAGTTCCGACCATGATTCCCTTGCCTCTTGTTCCAAGTTTCTTGATTAGACCCTTGTATCTTAGCTAAAAAACTCACCATATCTCTATCTAAATACTTTGCTTCTTTCTCAAAATCAGACTCTTCACGTCTAGAAACCTTACCTGATGTACGTATTGTATTTACCTTATCTTCTCCAATAACTAAATATTTCTTCATGAAAAGACAATCTCAATTCTCATCTTTGCTATCTCTTGAGCTACCATTTCAGCTAAGGCCCTCTGTTCACTAGAAATACCCATCACATAAGTACCAACTGATCTATCTACTTCTTGAGTATGCAACCCTCGATTGGTTTTAATAGTCTGATCTAAGATTTCCAAGGCCAGATTGCATCAAAGATTCATGAAAGCTCCACCTGTAATAGTATCAACTACAACCTTGATATTTGTATTCAAGTTTCTATAGAATATCTCAAGCAAGTTTCTCCTCGTAATTCTATAATTTGGAACATTCATTAGCTTCTTCTTGAACCTCAACCATATCTTATCTAGTGATTTTGAATGTAATTATCTGAAATTATAAATCTCATCCTTCAATTGCATCATTCTAGAGGAAGGGAAAAATCAATCCAAAAACTGTGTCCTTAACTCGTTCCAAGTGGTAATAGACCCACGAGGCAACTCTCCTAACCATAAAGTCACTTCTTTTGTTAAAGAAAATAGAAACAAACCGAGTCGTATAACTTCCTGACTCACCCCAATAGATTGTACTAATGTAAATCCCCACAAAGTTCATTAGGTGCATGTTTGCATCATCAGTAGGCAAACTAACAACTATTCCCTTCAAATTCATAATTGGATCATTGCGCTCATAATATTGAATTTTATTCCATGTGGTAGTTTTGGAGGAATGATTGCACCTATCTCAATTGGTTCAACACACCCTAAATATTCTTCTAGATCATCATATATTGGCAAGTACTGCCTAAGGGGATATTGGCCTCTATTCCTTCTAATTCTATATCTTTTAAGTGATGTTTGATGATCTTTTTTCTTTTATCTAACCCTTACCTCTATAGCTGCACATTGGGCAATGACTTGCCTACTATTTTCCTAAGCCATTTAATAAGAGTGACTTGATCTACAGTTTTATGAATAACATGTTAAGGTGGATGATTCAATACTTCTGGGTCATCATGAACCCTCTCTCTCAAAGATCTTTAATCATAAGCTTCTTCTCTCTCAATCTTATGATTCTTTCGTAAGGTCCGTTCAGTCTTAAGATCTAATGATCTGGGGAATATCTTGACTCCTAGTGATGGACATACACCAGTGTGTGCTCTAAAAATAGTGAAAAACAAAAATTAGCAAATTAAACCCAAAAACTTCAACAAACTTGATCAATTAGTTCGTAACTGGATTTCCCAACAACAATGCTAAAATTTGATGTCACCAAAATTACACCTCTAAGAAAGTATAAAGTGATCATTGAACAAGTATAAAACCCAACTAGGTTGTGGTCAAATCCATGAGGAATAGGTCAAAAATCTATCAAGAGCTTGCTAATGTAATTGGGAATTGTGTAAATAAAAGGGGTTTTTGTATTAATAAGGGTAATGATAATGATTGCTGGGTAATTAGGGTTATGATATATGAGACGAGCAGTAGGATTATGTTCCCTTAACTTTATGACTCCCCAGACTGTTCGTGCTTGTCAAACTATCTCAATGCCTTGCATACAAAATCTAACAT
This sequence comes from Capsicum pubescens, assembly GCA_030864215.1. Taxonomy (NCBI): domain Eukaryota; kingdom Viridiplantae; phylum Streptophyta; class Magnoliopsida; order Solanales; family Solanaceae; genus Capsicum; species Capsicum pubescens. The sequence continues at coordinate 242,604,348 of CM061549.1, read as the reverse complement.
ATCATGTATCACCTAATCATCTCTCAATCTTAGTTGGGTGAATTTTACTCTTCTCCCCTCTGTCTCAGAGCATCGCATTACTAACCCTTGTTTTATGATCTCAAATTAACTATAACCTCTAGGTCTCAAGTTAATTAGATGAAGACTGATAACTTCAATTTACTATTGTTATCTTCTTTTCTAAATCTCAACGTCTCTATTGATAAAGTATTGAATACAAGCATGTTCCTATAGTGTGACTCATTAAGAAAGCAATCAAAGCAAAGGAAATCCCAATACATGCAAGAATATCTTTCTAGAATGACTTGTAATTAACCTACTTTTTAAATTCATCAAGGTTCTCACAACCCTAGTTATGAGTTTTAGCTACTCATAGTTGTAGAATAGACATAGATTACATAGATGAAATCATGAATATAAACTCTTAAAGAATAAGAATAAGAATCCAAAATCTCAAACCAATTATAAATCATAAAAACCAAGAACCATAATTCCAAGATTAATGATGTATCTCAAAACTCAAAATAATATAAAAAATGTATAAAGTATGTAAACTGATAATAAACATCCAAAGGGTGTTTATAGATACAAAATAAAGCCTATCTAAATAGTATAGAAAATCAGGGTCGCAACAACCCAGGATTCATGGGTTGAGTAGTGGGTATAACCCAAAAATCGTGCCTTGGACTAGTGAAAATTAGAGAAACTTCATTCTTTCAGAATATCAACTCAAGATTTCAACATATGAGTTGTAATTTGTACCCACAAGTTGTAGGTAGACTAGTGAAAATCAGATTCAACTTAGATCTTAAGAACTTCAACCTACTAATGCTACTCATGAATCATAGGTACTACTTATGAGTCGTAAGTTGACTCGTGGGTATCTCTTTTAGTAACTCTTAATCCTTATTTCTCAGTCTTTGCTCCAAACTTTGTTTTCCTACAAAATCAACACAAATGCACATCAAATCTAATATGAATACCCAAGTCCTGCACAATTTCTCTATTTTAAGTATCGAAAGTTCCATGAAACCATGGTATATCAGGTATCATTCAGATGGATTGGACGTGATTCAAAGGGACTTAATCAATTTGTATCAAAAATTGACTTTTGTGGAGGAGTCTGTAGCCATTTTTGATATACAGACTAGGAAGTTGAGGTTTACGAGTAGGTATCATTAAAGGTCTAATGGAGCCATATTCCAAAGTCTAACATTCAGAGTGGATATCCTTGATTTTGGACATTGTAGGTACCTTTCTTATCTCTAAGTTCAAGGATGAACATGTGTGTTAGTGGTGGATGATGTAACTATCCTTAACTTGATTTTTGGTGCATTTTGATGGTTCACACCTCTCCAAAATTATGTTTTGGTATTTATGATCTATAAGAGTGGGTGGCATAGTTTTTGAGGTGTTTGGCTAAATTTTAAGTAAGGTTTTTAATTTTGAAAGTCTTTAAAGTGAAGATGGTTGATTTGGTCCACATCTTGAGTTTAAGCATCATACCAAAATTTTGTTATTTTGATCAGCTTTAGAACATTGATTTTGGGTTAGTAGTGTGGTTGGTTTGGGTCTCAGGCAATCAAATATGTTTGGGTAGTTGATGGGAAGTTAGAGTTTTTAAGCTTATGTTGACTTCAACCAACATTCGATGATGAAAATCTATATTTAAAATTCTTAATATTCCATTGAGTTTGAGATGTTAAATTTTCTCTAGTAGCATAATTGTAGTTCATGGGTTCTAAAGAATTTTAAGGGTTCGTTGGAGGATTTTGAGTGAGTAGTCCTGGTGTTGTCAGCTGTTTCTAATAGAGAGGATACTTTCTCTACACAATAATGATAAAACTCTTGTGATCACACATTTATGTGCTTATTGATCTAAGAGATTGAGATGGTGGGTCTGCGATCGTGTATAAAGAAATATATAGGATTGGATCTGGGTAGTTTTGTTCTTTGCAAATGCTAAAGGATACTTGCAATTGCAAAATGTATGAGATAGGTTGGGCTGCAATTGTGATGGGGGTCCAACGGTCGCAAAGAAGAATTGCCTGAAAATATTTTAAAAAATTATGTTCTTAATCAAAGGACTTAGTACTCTATTTTCTATGCTTGAGAACACAATTTTGAGAGATTTCAAAGTGAATTTACAAGATTTTGTCATTGGATAAGTTTCCAAATCAAGGTTTTGACATTCCCCACTAATTATTCATAATTTTACCTCCAAATCCTTATTTTTTAAACTTAAAAATTAGGGGGTTTTGTGGTAAAGTTTAATTTGGATAAATTGATGACTTCAAAGTTGATTTCAACTCTATTTTCAATGAAATTTTAGATTTAAAGTCTTAATTCATAGTTAAATTAATTTTTAATAAAATTTTGTTTCATGTCCTTGTGGGCTTGGGGTTGATTTTTTAGATCCGAATTCGAAGTATCATTTTATGGGATTCCTTGGTTTTATTTTCTCACGTAAAATCCATGCTTTACTAGGTTAGTCTTGTTTTAAGATGATCCATAAGGGAAAGACTTCACCTTGACTTTTTTGGTTTTCTTTTAATGCAAATTGAGAATTGCATTGACTCTTTTTCGAACAACTTTTATGTTAGTTACGTGTAAGGGGAGTAATAGGGATATAGGGGGGCCAATATAGATAAGATGATGATCATCTATTTAGGTAGTGGTTTATTGTGAAAAGGTTAAAAACAACTATGTGACTAATTCTAGGAAATATTATCTTATGCTACAAAATTGATTAGTATTTGAATTTATGGTGACTTGATTTAGTTATCACCTGTAATGACTTGAGACTATCCCTAGTCATAATACGCTGCATATAGTCACATGTGACCTCAAACAAACCCATGACCTGTCATGACACTAAAGATAATGAGATAACTATGAAATACTGAGAATAAACTGAACTGAAATGATATAATAATAATAAACTAATGTTAATACTGGATTTCAAAACCACAAGCTAAAACCAATAACCAATCTGTCTTTCTGAAAGCCTCTAAAAAAGATAAGTTACAGGGACAAGTCCCTAGCTAACTCTATCTGTCTAAAACTAAAATAATGATAAAAATGGAATACTAATTGTTAGTCCTTGAATGATGAGGACTCACCAAAACACAACTACTGAAGTGACGCTAAATCAAGACAACTATGATCGGAATGCTAAATGCCCAAACCATATTATAAGACACTATATCAAAAAAAAAGAATGCGGTTAGTACTTTGAATGTACTGAGCATGTGAGCTATGCACTATACTATAAAAGGTGAACATGTTGAAAATGACATGATAACCTAAACATGGGACCGAAATTTGTGAACTGATGCTATAATTAAGTAATAAATGTATAATACTTTAAGATGCTGAATAAACCAAATACAAGGTCAAATAAAGTGTGAGATTAAACTGTGGGAGGTTTCTGCAATCGACATAGACCATGTAAGCAACATGGAATGCAACCTGTAACCTAAGTTGGGAGGGTGTTTTATACCTTGCCAAGGTTAAGAACCATGATTGATGTGAATATAGTGATGATTCTATTAAGGGTAAGAGAGACTCTGTCAACTGGGGAAGACCCCGTTAACCTACAGCGGCATGTAGTTTGGGATATGGGTTATTTTAATCCATTTTCTCTTGGTGCTAAATACTACTCCCAACTCAAAGTAAACTAATTTATTAAAATGCCCAACAATATTGATATTCTGAAAGCATTCTAAATCATTAAAAATTGAAGGGATAAATATTCAACTGACAATTCATGAAATCCTAGGCCATCAGATGTTCATAACCCACCATATCTGAAGAATATAACTATTCATGGAGAAACTAGAATCTGAACATAACAAGAAATTTCATAACTCATGCCCAAAATCAAGAATTTAGCAATATAATGAGAGGTCATAGTCATAAGTATTTAAAAATGCTCAGATTATAGGAAAACATATATTCAAGGTTTAGTCAATCCAAGAAACTAAAAGCTAATAAAGTACATCCTTTTCGTGGAAACCCTAAGCTTGAAGGGTGAATTAAATTGAGGGTTTGGAATAACTTTGGGACTCAATGGGTGAAAGTAAACCTAATGAAGAAATTTGACATATATGGAGGTGAAAACCTCAGTGAGATCTTTGAATTTGGAGTTTGAGAGTAACAAACCATAATTTTCCATGGAAGAAGAAGAATCCTCTATTTTCTAGTTTTTTCTCCAAATGTCTAATGTTTTTCTGAGCAATGAGGGACTTAGGATAATATTAGGTTTAATAATCAACTTTAGAATATCTTACATGACAAAGTATATTGGTCTAAATAGTGGGAAAATACTGGAATGCCCCTCATAAACATAACTGAAAAAGATGCAGATCATGCCATATGGACCATCCCACGATCGTGGGATCCACTTATGATCGTAGGTGCTACTCATGGTTTTATGGATAGGTTAAGGCTTCTCTAGACTTTATTAAACGATCTGTTGTATGATTCATGTGACTCACCCACGATCATACCTTGATCTATAGATTTAAGTCCAAACGGAATCATCTTTAGAAATCAAGAATGTACTAAATATCATGGTTTTTAAACAAGATCATCGCACACTTTTGTAGTTGGAAGGTATAGTTGTCAACTTGTATGTGTTTGAGGATGTTTCATGCAGACGAGCACATGATACGGTCATATAATCTAACCACGATTGTACCATAACTGTGGGATCTTACTGCTGGATAATGCTTCACTAACATGGCCATAAATCTTAACTTCAGAACCAAATATAAATAGAAATAGGATACATTGGAAAGAAGACTCAAAAAAATTTTATTTGGTGTTCTTGAACTCAAAAATATTTCAAAATCTAGGATTTATACTTGTTTGATGTTGAATATAGAAAGATTCTTTAGAATAAATAAACCAGTAACGAAGGTGTCAACTTGGCTATGAGCTAGGAGTTGTTTGTGACCTTCTTACATGTCTAAATCACTTCTAATACCACCAAAAAATGATGTTTGATTCTACATGTACTTGAAGTATCGTTATAATCTTATCTTGGATTTTGAGGGTGTTACAATATCTCTCCTTTGGGTTCATTGTACCCTAATGAAAACTAACTAAGTTGAAAAGTTAGGGAAAGAGATACAATCCCAACACTATATAGCTAAGCACTAATATGATAACCGAGTCTGTAACTAAAACATAGACCGACCCAAACCCATGAATGAATGCTATGACATGATAATAACTGGGTGACATGAAACTGAAAGAATTAATTAAGGGGAAACTATAAACTTAAGCTAGAACTATGTTTGAGGAGAAAATATGGGGGGTACTTTATCATCATATCCACCTCTAATTCCCAAGTATCCCCTTAACTAAATGATTTCTTCAAGAAGCCTTTATCGAAGAAACTTTTTTATTCCTCAACTTATGAACCCGACAATCAATGATCTCAACTAGGACCTCCACGTAAGAGACACTTCTTTTACACCTTTACTCTCGATAGCCAAAGCTGATGCGGGATCACCAATTCATTATATTTAATAAAGATATATGAAAAAATTAGATGCACTAATGGTAAGTCTAGGTTCAACTCTAACTCATAGGCTATATTGCCAAAGTAGCCCATAGTCTTATAAGGACCAACATAGAGGGGACTGAGATTTCTTTTTTTTTTTTATCAAACCTCTTCATCCCTTTCATGGGTGAAAATTTCAAGTAAACCAAATTGACAATAGCAAACTCAAGTTCCCTTCCTTAACATCTGTATAGGACTTCTGACAACTAAGCTAATTTTAACCTCTCTCTAATCAGTTGAACTTTGTCCTCAGCCTCATGAACTGAATCTATCCCTATCAAGTTAGATTCACCAACCTCAAACCAATCTATAAGAGATCTATATCTCTTACTATAAAGTGCTATAAATGGGGCTATCTGAATACTAGAGTGATAGCTATTATTATAATAAAACTCAATTAAGCAAATGCTCATCTCAACTACTTTTGAAGTCGATCGTGTGTGCTCTCAACATGTCCTCTATAGTTTGGATCGTCCACTCGTCCTAACCATCTATTTGTGGATGAAATTCCATATTGAGGTGAACTTGGGCACCAAGGACCTTCAAAAAAGTCTTTCAAGATTAGGAAGTAAATAGAGTACACCTATCTACAATGATAGTGAAAGGGACTCCATACAACGTACCAAATCCTTAATACATAGTCTAGTATAATCCTCTGCTGAATCTAAAGTTTTAACTGGCAGGAAATAAGTTGACTTAGTCATTAGGTCCATGATAATCCAGATAGAATCATGACGTCTATGAGTATGAGGCAACTTTGTAATGAAGTTCATATTAATAACTTCCCACTTCCAAGTAGGAATACTAATATCCCAAAGCATGCCAACAAAAATTGCTAGTACTCAACCTTAACCTACTAGAAATTCAGGCATATCTACAAATTTTGTGATATCCTTCTTCATGTCATTCCATCAACAGACTTTCCGTAGATTACGATACATCTTAGAGGTTCCTAGATGAATAGAATACTAAGAGCTATGAGCTTCTATTAACAATCACTATCTCAAGTTTTACACATCTAGAACACATAGTCTGCCCTGACAATAAAGAACACCATATCCTTCTTAGGAGAAAACCTTAACCCTCCAACTCCGAACTCTTTCTTTCAACTTAATCAAAATAGGATCACTATCCCCCTTTTCTTTTATTTTAGCTATTAATGAAGATTCTTAACCATTATGAACCAGGATACTATCTTTGGATAAATCAACTAACCAAACTCATGTGAACCTTGTGAAATAACTCTTTCTTGTCATCTTCTATATGAGCAACACATTGAATAAACAACCTATTAAGTGCGTCAACCACAATATTAGCTTTACCTAAATGGTACAAAATACTCAAATCATAGTCCTTCAATAACTCTAGCTATCTTCTTTGGTAAAGATTTAAATCTTTTGAGATGAACATATACTGAAGGCTCTTATGATCCATAAATACATCTACATGATCCCTATAAAGATAATGCCTTTAAATCTTTAAGGTGAAAACTACTGTTACCAACTTAAGATAATAAGTCGAGTAATTATTCTCATGAGGCTTAAGTTATCTAGAGAAATATGCTATAACTTTACCATGCTGTATTAACACACAACTAAGGTCAACTCTGGAAGTATCACAATACACCATAAATCTATTTGGACCCTCCAGTAGAGTCAAGCTTGGAGTGAAGGGGAGTTGAGTCTTCAACTCTTATAAACTATTCTTGTAAGAATCAGACCACTAAAACTTGAATTTATTCTTAGTTAATACAGACATAGGGAAAGCAATATAGGAAAATCCCTCAACAAACAACCTGTAGTACCAGCTAAGCTTACCAAACTCCTAATATTTGATAGAGAGGTGGGTCTAGGCTAATTTTTAACTATTTCAGTCTCTTGAGAATCAAACTAAATGGCATCACTAGAAATTATATGACTAAGGAAGGATACTGACTTCAACTTGCTAAACTTAATGAATAACTGGTGATCTTGAGAGTCTGCAATACAATCTTTAAATTGTCTACATATTCATCCTTACTTTGATAATAAACGAAGGTGTCATCAATAAAGACAATGATGAACATGTCCAAGTACTACTTAAACACCCTATTAATCAAGTCCATAAAAGATGTAGGAGCATTCATTAGTCTAAAAGGAATAGCAACAAATTTGAAGTGACCTTACTGAGATCTGAAGGCTATCTTTGAAATGTCTCATTCCCTGACTCTGAGCTGATGATAGCTGGATCTGAGGTTTATCTTAGAGAAGGAATTACAACCTTGAAGTTGGTTGAACAAGTCATCACCTTGGGAATAGGATACTTATACTTGATTTTGAATTTGTTCAGTTGATAGTAGTCGATGCACATTCTAAGAAAACCATCTTTCTTGTGAATAAAAAAAATTAGAACACCTCCTAGATAGATGTTGGGACTTATATGACCCTTGTCTAGGAGATCTTTCCATTTCTTATTTAAATTATTAACTTCGAGTGGAGTCATTTTATAGGGTGCAATTGAAATAGGTTGGGTGTCTGGAAGAAATCTATTTCTAAGTTAATTTCCCGCTTGGAAGGAACTCTGAGAAGATCTTAGCAAATCACTTCTAGGAATTTATTAACTACAAGAATTGGTTAAAGAGTTAGGGTACTACCCTTCTATTCTATGACTGACTTATTTGGAAATTAAAACTGGACTACTCTATTTTTATAATCAATTAAGGCATAGCAAGAGTATAGATAATCTATGCCAAGAATAACATTAAAATTTGTCACATCTAACTCTACAAGTTTGACTGAGGTGATTTTTTAAGAAATAATGATTGGGCAGTTTCTATATACCCATCTAGCTATGATCGAATCACTAATTGAAGTGAAGACTGAGAAAGGTTCCAAATGGGTTTCAGTACTAACACCAATTGATATATACAACAACAACAACAACAACAAACCCATTATATTCCCACATAGTGGGGTCCGGGGAGGGTAAAATGTACGCAGTCCATACCACTACCCCCGAAAGAGTAGAGAGGCTATTTCCGATAGACCCCCGGCTCAAGACAAAAGACCGTAGACCAACAGTCGTGCAACATGATAAAGAACAAATAACCAACATCCATAAAAAATAAAGTATAACTAACCAAAAGGCAAGCAATATGCTAAAGTAACAAAAGAACCAACATTCACCAAAAAAATAGTACAATTAATAACCCAAGGACCCCCTCCCTCATAACTAGAACTCCCAACCAAGCTATCCTTAAACCTCCTAACTATGGACTACGACTCGACCACCTACCTTAGCCTTCTAGTTTAATACTCTTCCTCCAAACCTTCCTATCTAGGGTCATGTCCTCAGTAAGCTATAACTGTTCCATGTCACGTCTAATCACTCCTCACCAGTATATTTTTGGTCTATCCCTACCCCGCTTGAAACCCTCCAAGGCCAACCTCTTATATCTACACTGGGGTATCCGTGCCATTTTTCATCACGTGGACAAACCATCTCAACCTCACTTCCCGCAACTTATCCTCCATCGAAACCACTCCCACCTTCTCCAAAATAGTCTCATTCCTGACCCTTTTCGCCTTCGTAACTCCACACATCCAACGCAACATTCTCATTTCCGCAACCTTCAACTTTTGGATATGAGAATTCTTAACAGGCCAATACTCCACCCCATATAACATGGACGATCGGACCGCAACTCTATTGAATTTACCTTTAAGCTTAAGAGACACTTTCTTATCGCATAAAATTCCCGAGGCAAGCCTCTATTTCGTCCAACCTTCCCCAATACGATGGGAGATATCCTCATCAATCTCTCCATTCCCTTGGATCATAGACCCAAGATACTTAAAACTATCTCTCCTACAAACCACCTGCGACTCCAACTGCACCACCACATCGTCTTTTTGCCTCAAGTCACTAAAATTTCACTCTAAGTACTCCATCTTGGTCCTACTCAACCTGAATCCTTTAGATTCCAGGGTCTGTCTCCAAACCTCCAACTTATCATTAACACCTCAGTGTGACTCATCAATCAAAACTACGTCATCTGCAAAGAGCATACACCAAGGAATCTCCCCTTATATATTTTGCATCAACACATCCGTCACCAAGGCAAATAGGAATGGGATAAGAGTCGATCCCTGGTGCAACCCTGTCAAGACCGAAAAGTTCTTGAAATCCCTTCCCACCATCCTTACCCGAGTCTTCGCCCCCTCATACATGTCCTTAATCGAACGAATATACGCCACTAGTATCCCTCTCGCCTCCAAGCATCTCCACAGAACCTCCCTAGGAACCTTGTCATACGTCTTTTCCAAGTCGATAAACACCAAGTGCAGATCCCTCTTCCTCTCTCTATATCATTCTACCAGCCTCCGCACAAGGTGAATTACCTCAGTCATCGATCGACCAGGCATAAATCCAAATTGATTCTCCGAAATAGGCACTATATTTCTCAACCTCTGCTCCACCACCCTCTCCCAAATCTTCATCATGTGACTCAACAACTTAACACCAATTGATATATAGAAAGTTATAAAATAAAGTGTGGATTTAGTATCTGATAATTCATAAAAGTAAATACAAAAGACCTGTAACATACAATGACTATATTAGGAGAACCCTCTTAATCTTTTCAGGTATGAATGTCATAGAACCTGGAGCTTTCCACTATCCATACTAGATGAGGCACTCTGCTAAGTCGGGTAACCTACTAGAGCTGTTGAAGAGGTAGCATGAGTGCATCCATTGATATCACCTCTTTTGGTTGGTGGACAATCTCAAAGTCTATGACCCAACTTCACTAAACCAAAACACCCATCCTTACTTATTAAACATTATCTGAGATGGTTTTCCCATACTTTTCATAAGTTGGGAAAGTACAACCGTTGAAAGCACTATAATGAGACTTAGAGCCTTGAACTCTACCATTTTGATCTTTCTGGGCCTAGGAGATGGATCACTAGCAGATATTGGTATTGGGGCTGAAGTCCTCTGCTAAAAATGAGAGTGATTACCACCACCCATCTTCTAGTGAGAATAATAAATTTCCTTATTCTAGCTTTCTTATTTATATTCTCCTTCTCCCTTTCCTTAATCTTATGTTCCTTAATCTGTTGAGCATGAACCATCAATCAGAGATGAACCATTGCTGAAGCAAATTTAGAAAGTTGAGTAAACTTGATAGAATACTCTTTCACATTCATATTTCCCTTATTAGATTATTTAACTCCTAAACCTTAGCTTCTTTTAAGTTAACTGGGAAAAACCTATCAAAAATGGCAGCAGCAAACTCATCACATTTTATTGGAACAGTATCTGAATCTCTATCTTCTTTCCACTACTTAAACTAAGTACAAGATACTCCTTCAACTAATAAGTGGCCAAATTAGCACTTTGAACTAAAGTGACACCGATGATCACACTAACCTTCTAGATGTCATCTCAAAACTCATGCAGATCCTTCTCAGCTTTAGAACCATAGAAATCGAGAGGATTTAACTGAGTAAAATATTAAACTCTAGCGGCTACCATATAAGATGTCAAGTTGATTGGTTCTACCACTTTATAATTAGTTTAAGTGGTCATGGCCTGAGCTTGCACCATGAAAGTAGCTCTAATTTCATCTTGATAAACTTACTCATTCCAAGGGTCTACAGGTGCTGGTGGTGCTTGTTGGTTTCTATTTTCTTTTTTCCTTCCATTGGATCTTCTAAGAGGTATTTTTAAATAAATACGCACAATATTATTTAGAATAAGATATTAGTAGAATTCACACTCTATCACATGATATGAACATCAAATAAGTGAAATTTTTCCTAAAATGTCTCGTAGTGTCACTCATAAATGTGGCACACTTCACACCCATGAATAAACTTCTACTTAACGTGGATTTCAGACACCCTATGATATGTCAAACATGATACTCTTATACCAAGTCTATCACGACCCAAGACTAATCCCTAGTCATAACACGGTGCTTAAAGTCAAAAGTGGCCCCAAGCTAACCTATGGTTTGGCATAACACTAAAAATACTGAAATAACTTATGAAATACTAAGCATAAATTGATCTAAAATAATAATAATAATATAATACAATAATAAACCCAATGTTAATACAGAATATAAAAACCAGAAGATGAAACTAATAACCTATCCGTATGTTTGAAAGCTCCTAAAGAAGATGAATTACTGGGAAAAGTCCCTAGCTATTGAACTGACGTTAAATTAAGCTAACTTTAATTGGGATGCTAAACGTCTGAACCTATATTATAAGATAATATAGATAAAAAGAAAGTATTTGGTGTGTACTTTTAATGTACTAAGCATGTGAGATATGTACATGCTACATAAGATGACCATACTGAAAGTGCCATAATGACCTGAACATGGGGCTGAAACCCTAAGCTTGATGGGTGAATTAAATTGAGATTTTGAAAGAACTTTAGGACTCAATGGGTTAAAGAAAATCCAATGATGAAATACCATATACCTAGAGGTGAAATCCTTGATGAAATTTTTGAATGTCGAGCTTGAGATTAAAGAATCATAATTTGCCCTAGAGCAAGAAAAATAACCTATTTTTTAATTCTTTTTTATAAATGTCAAATATTTTTTTTAGTAATAACGGACTTAGGGTAATATCAATATTAATAATCTGCTTTGGAATAACTTTAAAAACATAGTATAGGGTTCTAAATTATGGAAAAAGACTAAAATGCCCCTCTTAAATGTAACTATAAAAGCTACAGATCATGACGTGTAGACCATCCCACGAATGTGGATGGTGCTCATGGTTTTTTGGTTGGGTTAAGGTTTCTCTGCACATCATCAAATGATCCATAGTACAACTCATGAGACCCTTTGATGATCATACCTTAGTCAATACATTGACTTCTAAGCCAAATTAGATTAGGTACCTGTTTGTGGTTGGGAGATATATTCGTCAACTTGTAGGTGTTTGGGGTTGTTTCATGTAGACAAGCACATGGTATGGTCGTACAATCTAACCACAACTATACCGTGGCTCATGGGATCTCACTACTGGATAATGCTTCACTAAAATAAACATAAATCTTATCTACAAAACTGGATTAACAAGAAACTAGATGCTTTGGAAAGAAGACTCAAAGAACTTTTATTTGATGGATATTGAGCTAAAAAATACTTCAGAATCTAGGAGTTTTGCTTGTTTGGAGTTGACTATCATAAGATTTTTCACAAGAAATAAAGTGGTAAAGAAGGTTTCAATTTGGCAATGAGCTAGGAGTTACCTGTGACCTTATTACATGTCTAAATCACCTCTCATACTATCAAATCATGATGTTTGATCCTACATGCACTTGAAGCATTGTTCTAATCTTAACTTATTTTTTTTGGGTGTTACATTATCATAAAAAGTATGAGGTTTTATTTGAAGTTTATACTCTAGGTAATAATTAATGTGTGTTATTCTATATTTGATAATTCGAGAGATGAATTAAAGCTGATATTTTCTACTAAGATACCCCTCCCCCATAAGAATTTTATCATAAGATTATTGGTTCTTTTCCAAGGGCCTAGGGGTAGGATTGAGAGGTTAATTGTAATACCCCATACTTTTCTTAGTTCAGTTCAGCTACTAGTGTGTGAAGTGAATTTAGGTGAATAATGTCATAGAAATCACTTAGAGCCAAGTTGAGCTAATAACCTTGGATTCCCCCAAAGTTTGGTGTTTGGTTCCATAAGAGTCAACTTTGAAAATGTATAAATTCTAATGTATGTAGAATTTACCAGCTCAAGACCCACCAAATTGTAGATAATTGAGTCATCTTTCCAATAGTACCAATTTCACCCTAATCCGATACCCGGTGAGAATTTATGGCACTTTTCGTATGAGAAATAACTCACTGTGATTATGCCGCATCGCGGTGATCCCCAAAATCACACTCGTCCCTTTCCAGTATCTCATTGTGATTGGCTAGTGTCACACTAAAAATCAAGGTGGAGTAGGTACCACGTCGCGCTAGAGTTCAAATTCGCACTCGTCTATTTTCAAGTGACGAAATGCGATAGCACCGCATTGTGTAAGAGTGCAAATTCACACTCATTCGTTTTCTAGTGACGCCGCATGATAGAACCACATCTTTCTAGAGTGAAAATTTTCCCTCGTTCATTTTCCGATGATGCAACACGATATTACCGCATTGCACCAAGGTGTAAAATCAGGATTTCAGTTGCGATTTTAAGTTTTAGAAGGGCATGTAAGCAAACTACCCTCACCTTAATCTGGGAAAACAGAATATTTAATCTCATCTATGCCTAGTACACTTATTATTCACCAAAATTTCTCTCCAAGAAAACCCGAAAGCTTCACCTTTCAAGATCAATTCTAAAGAAAATCCACCAAGGTCTTTCAAGGATTCTTCAATTGAGGTATGTTTGAAGTTCATCCATGGGTCCCTTTCACCCCATGAAGTCCAAGAATCCAATTTAAAATTCAAAGTTAGGATTTTTACAAATTATTGTGATTTTAACCATGAATCCCCATGAATTGTCATTCTATACTATGTTTACATGAAATTGTTCTTGTTATTAATTCCCACACATTGAATGGTGTTGTTCGCTGAGTTAAACCTTAATTGGTTATTTTAGAAGTGAAATCATGCTATTACCATAAGCTTTAAACTATTTCCATTCTTATCTTAAACTATGAATTTTAAGTGTTTGATGAAATGCCTAGAAGAATGAGTTTTGAATGAATGTTTACACTTTATGTCCTTAGAGATTTATTATGATCTGGCTATTATTTTTATCGAGTTTGGAGGTTTAAATACCTACAATCTAGATGCTTACCTAGTTTTCAATATCTATAGAATGATTTCAGAATAGTTATGAGTCCTATCATTTCAGTTAGTGACCATAAACAACAAAGATAATTCAGTCCAGTATCTAGTGTCCTTATGTTGGGAGTAGGATTTATCACCGAGCGAACCCAGGGATGGGGGCTCACCTTCCAGTTGAGGGTGAGACCTTTAGTAGCATTCCCTGTATTCCATAACTACGTAGTCAACATAGGTTGAAAAGTCAACCTGCCAGTTGAGGGTTGACAGATATCTCATTAGGGCCCTACCTGTTGAGGATGACCCTAGTCCTTTGAGACAATATTTTAGTGGATCCACACAGCCAGTGTTAGTACCTATGGCATGATACTGACACCCTTCTAACTGGGGTTACTGGTTGGGCCCTTGTTAGCTTAGAATGGGGCATGCCAGTTAGATAATACCTCCCATAGTTTAAGTCCAGTATTTATTTCTGTATTTAGTCTCAGGTTTGCTTGACCATAACATATAGATATCAGTTTTCCAGTCTACAGTGTTTCAGTATTTCACTCAAAAAACAATTTCAGACTTATGTTATTATGCTTGGTCATGCATCCTCAGTATTTATAGATTTCATGCATTCTTAATTAGTACTTCATGCTATGCATTCAGTCAGTTATCACTAATGCACATGAACCCAGGCATATTAGCCTAACCTCATTTAACATACCAATATATTCAAATTATTAACAACATACTCGTTTTATGTGCTATGATGTCTCATATCATAGGTTTGGATGCTCAAGTTCCTGACTATAGTTAGACATCCCAACACATCATCAGGAGCAATAGTGGTGTGTCCTTATATATCGAGGATCATTTATGCTTATTTTAGTTCAGTTCAGTAGTCAGTTGGAGTTAGTTGGGGACTTGTCCCATTAACTCCACAGTTAGTCAGTTAGAGGCTTTCGAACACTCTCAGTTAGTCATCCAGTTATCAATTATTATTGACAGTCTTATAGTATTATTTTCAGGCAGATGTTTTCAGTAATTTGATTCAGTATTATTTTCATATTTAAAACCTTATGGATTATTAGTTGTTCTTTCGCATATGTTTTCATTATCATCAGTTTTATTCAGTGCTCTCAGCAGGTATTAGCTCATGGGTTAGCTTGTGACCATAAGCAATGTCTAGCACCTAGGATGTAGTTTCAGGGCATTACAAACTTTGTATCAGAGCCTAAGGTTTTTAAGTAACCTAAAGAGTCTAAAATCTGCGTCAAAAAGAGTCTTGTGCATGGGTGTAAAGCATGCCACACTTATGGACATGAGGCTATGAGGCATTTTAATAAATTTTTTCCTTCTTTCAATATTCATGTTGTGCGACTGAGAAAGTGCTCATGTTAAACTCTCTGTCTAATCTATTCTTCATTTTGTTTACAAAACATGCCTCCCAGAAAGACAAACAGAAGAAGAAATGTAAACCAGCCAGCACCTCTGCCTGTTCAGGAAGATCCCCTGAATGAAAATATTTCTCATGAAGAGTTTAAAGATGCATTCATTACTCTAGCTCACTGTGTAGTGGCTTAGAATTTTTGGCCAGCCACTATTCCGACCAACTAGTGTCCAATCCCGCCGTAGCTAGGATTTAGGACCTTACCCAAATGAATCCTCCTCTATTTTCAGAATCCAAATATGAGGAGGATCCATTGGTATTTATCAACATGGTCTAAAAGGTAACAAGCATTATGGGGGTAACTTCTAGTGGGAGTGCTGAATTTTCTGCTTACTAGCTGCAAGATGTAGTCCATACGTAGTTTAAGTAGTGAAAAGAAGATAGAGGCATAGATGCATGGCCTATAGAATGGAAGGAGTTTGCTTCAACCTTCTTAGATAGATTTTTTCCGTTGGAGCTGAGGGAAGCCAAAGTGTTAGAGTTTATCAACTTGAGGAAGGGAAACATGAGTGTGAAGGAGTATTTCCTTAAATTTACTCAGCTAGTTAGGTATGCTCCTCATGTGGTGGCTAATAATAGGTCTAGGATGAGCAAGTTCATATCTGGAGTATCTGAAATTGTGGTCAAAGAGTGTAGGACAACAATGTTGATTAAGGAGATGGACTTATCTTGGCTGATGGTCCATGCTCAACAGATTGAGGAGCACACGACTAAAGAAAGAAAGAAAGAAAGAAAGAACAAGAGGGCTAGGACATGTAGCTTTAATTTTACTCAGCGAAGGTCAGAGGGTGGTAACCGTCTTTAATTTCATCAGAAATATTCAGTCCTAGCTCCGTCTTCGGCTAGTGCATCGGTGCCTAAATTTAGAAATAGTAATAGGGATAGAGCGCCAGGCTCTAAGTCTCAGAGTAGTATGAACAGTGCTCGAATGAATATTTTTTGCCAGAAATATAGTAGAAACCATTAGGGTGTTTGTATAGCCAGTAGTAATGTAGGTTTTTGGTGTGGAAAGCCAGGCTACAGAGTCAGGGATTGCCTAACGAGTGGTTAGCAGGGTCAGTCCAATTGTTCCCCAGCTTAATCCGGTCGCCCATTGTAGCAGGGTTCCACTTCTAGTGCTACTAGTGGTCAGTGTCAGAATAGAATTTATGCACTTCAGACCCGATAGGATCAGAAAAGTTCTTCTGATGTGGTTACTTGTACGTTACAAGTCTTTTATTTATAAGTTTATTCCTTGCTAGATCTCGGAGCATCTCTTTCTTTTGTAACCCCTTACATACCTGTCAACTTTGAAACCTTAAGAAATCTTTTTTTAGTATCTACCCCAGTGGGTAATTCCTAATAGCCCAGTGGGTATACAGGAACTGTTCAGTTATGATGTATCAAAAAGTTACTTCAATAGATCTTGTAGAATTGGAGATGATGGATTTTGACATCATCCTCGACATGGATTAGCTACATTCATGCTATGCTTCGGTTGATTGTAGAAACAGGGTAATCAATTTTTAGTTTCCAAATAAACCAGTCCTCGATTGGAGGGGTAGTACCACAACGCTTAGGGTTTTTTCTTGTTGCATACCTTAGAATGAGAAAAATGATATCCAAGGGGTGTATCTATCATCTTGTGTGAGGCAAAGACTCTAGTTTCGAGGCTCCCAATCTTGAGTCAGTTCCACTGGTAAGGGATTTTCCAGATATGTTTATTGAAGATCTTCTCGGAGTTTCTCCTGAAATGGAAATTGACTTCGGAATAGACCTTCTTTTGGATACTCAGCCTATTTCTATTCCACCATATAGAATGGCTTCAGTCGAACTCAAAAAGTTAAAAGAACATCTAAAAGACCTCCTAGACAAGGGATTTATCAGGACCAACATTTCCCCGCACGACACACCAGTCCTACTCTTGTATAAGAAAGATGGTTCTTTTAGGATGTGCATAGACTACCGTTAGTTTAACAAAGTCACAGTCAAGAATAAATATCTATTTCCTAGAATCGATGACTTGTTCGACCAACTTCAGGGTGCCAATTACTTCTCCATAATAGACCTCAGATCCGACTATCATCATCTCAGAGTCAGAGAATGTGACATTGCAAAAATAACTTTCCAGACCCAGTATGGTCACTTCGAGTTTCTAGTCATGTCCTTTGGTCTCACAAATGCCCCAGCATCCTTCATAGACTTGATGAAACAAGTGTTCAAGTAGTACTTGGACATGTTCTCTATAGTCTTTATCGATGACATTCTTGTCGACTCCCATAACGAAAATGATCATGTAGATCACCTCAGAATAGTATTGCAGAGTCTTAGAGCCCATTAGTTGTTTGCCAAATTTAGTGAGTGCAAATTTTGGATTATATCAATAGCTTTCCTTGGTCATATTGATTCCGATGATGTATTAGAGTTGATCCTCAAAAGATTGAAGCAGTGAAAAACTGGCCTAGACCCATTTCTCCATCAGATATCAGGAGTTTCTTGGGTTTGGCTGGCTATTACCGGTGTTTTTTTGAAAGGTTTTCGTCTATTGCATCCCCCATGTCTAGATTGACTCAGAAGAAATTCAAGTTTTAGTGGTCAGATTCTTGTGAAAAAAGTTGTAAAGAGTTGAAGACTTGACTTACCACAACCCTAGTTTTGACTTTATCGGATGGTTCAGATGGGTTTGTTGTGTAATGTGATACTTCTAGAATCGGTTTGGGGTGTGTTTTAATGCAGAAGGGTAAGGTTGTAGCTTATGACTCTAGACAGCTTAATCCCCATGAAAAGAATTACCTTACCCATGATATTGAACTAGCAGCTATTGTGTTAGATTTAAAGATATGGAGGCACTATTTGTATGAGGTGTATGTTGATGGGTTCAAACACCACAAAAGCTTGCAGTATGTGTTTTTACAAAAAGATTTGAACTTGCGCTAGAGGAGGTGGTTGGAGTTTTTTAAAGATTATGACATGAGTGTTCTTTATCATCCGACCAAGGACAATGTAGTAGTATATACCCTTAGTAGATTGTCTATGGGTAGTGTTTCTCACGTTGAGAATGATAAGAAGGAGTTAGTTTAAGAAGTTTATTAGTTAGCTAGATTAGGTATTCATTTGGTTGACTCAGCTGAGGGCAGTGTATGGATCCATAATAGTACAAAATCTTCTTTGGTTGCTAAAGTGAAAGATTAGGATAGGGATCCCAGTTTAGTAAAGCTGAAAGAGTCATTTAGAGATCAGAAAGTAGAGGTTTTCTCCCAAGGAGGAGATGGTGTGTTATATTGCCACGGTAGGCTATGTGTGCCGTGTGTAGACAACTTGATACAACGGATTCTGGCATAAATACACGATGCTTGTTACTCTATTCATCCAGGGGTCACTAAGATGTACCGCAATTTACGTGAGATCTATTAGTGGAGTGGGATGAAGAGAGATATTGCAGAGTTTGTAGCTAAGTTCTCTACTTGTCAATAGGTAATATTGAACATCAAAATCCCAGTGGGTCTATGAAAGAGTTCAATATTCCCACTTGGAATTGGGAGAAAGTGAATATGGATTTTGTGACGGGTTTGCCTCGTACTCGTCTTCAACATGATTCGATCTGGGTCATATTAGATAGGATGACCAAATCAACCCATTTCTTACCATTCCATACTTCTTACTCATTTGAGGACTATGCCAAGCTCTATATTAGAGAGTTGATTAGGTTGCATGGTGTTTCGCTATCTATTATCTTAGATAGAGGTACTTAGTTTACCTCTCATTTTTAGAAATCTTTCCAAAAGGGTCTTGGTACCCAAATTTACCTTAGTATAGCCTTTCACTCTCAGACAGATATTCAGGCATAGAGGACCATTCAGACCCTTGAGGACATATTGAAAGCGTGTTTCATTGACTTTAAGGGTAGTTGGGATGACCACTTGACTTTGATTGAATTCGTGTATAATAACATCTATCAATATAGTATTCAGATGGCTCCATTTGAGGCTCTGTATGGAAGGATATATAGATATCCAATTGGTTGGTTTGAGATAGGTGAGACCGCTTTGATAGGGCCTGATTTGGTATTTGATGCTTTGGAGAAAGTTCAGCTAATCAGGGAGAGGCTTAAGACAACCCAAAGCCGACAGAAATCTTATGCAGATGTGAGGAGAAAGGATCTCAAATTTGAGATTGGTGATTTTATATATATAAAAATCTTTCCCATAAAGGGGGTAAAGAGGTTTGGTAAGAAGGGGAAGCTTAGTCCCTGATATGTTGACCCTTAAAAAATTCTGAGCCATTTTGAAAAGGTGGCTTATGAGTTTGAGTTTCCTGAAGATTTAGCATCAGTGCACCCAGTATTTCTTATCTTTTTGTTGAAGAAGTGTGTTGGTGACCCAGCTGTAGTTGTTCCCTTAGAAAACGTAGATATTTAGAACAATCTTTCTTATGAAGAAATTTCAATCGAGATCCTTGATCTCCTGATTAGTAGACTAAGGAACAAAGAAGTTCCCCAATTCAAGGTTCTTTGGCAGAATCAGTTCGTGGAGGGAGCCACTTGGGAAGCAGAAGAAGTTATACGAACCAAGTACCCTCATATTTTCTCCGCAAACTCAGACGCAGCCTAAGGTAACTTTCTTCCCAAAATTATTTCTTTTTCATTCTCAATCCCAACTATGTAATCAGCATCATGTCATTTCATGCATTCACGAATCATCTTAGTCATGTATTATGTTCTAAACTCAGTCATGCAATCATATCTTGATTATACATATTCATGGTATAACCTCAGTTCTCTAGTGTCCTCAGCTTAACTAGTCTCAATCGAGGATAAATGTTTCCAAGGGGAAGATATTGTAATACCTCGTACTTTTCTTAGTTCAGTTTAGCTCCTAGTGTGTGAAGTGAGTTTAGGTGAATAGTGTCATAGAAATCACTTAGAGCTAAGTTGAGCTAAGAACCTTGGATTCGTCCAAAGTATGGTGTTTGATTACACAAGGGTCAACTTTGAAAGTGTATAACTCTTGATGTATGTAGAATTTTCAAGCTCAAGACCCACCAAATTATACATAATTATGTCAGATTTCCGATGGTACCAATTTCGTCCTAATCCGATACCCAAGTGAGAAGTTATGGCACTTTTTGTGTGAGAAGTAGCTCATAACAATTATGCCACGTCCGGTGATCCCCAAAATCACACTCATCCCTTTTCAGTAGCTCACTGCAATTGGCCAGTGTTGTGCTAGAAATCGCAGTGGAGCAGGTACCGCGTCGCGTTGGAATATATATTTGCACTCGTCTATTTTCTATTGACGCAACGCGATAGCACCGCGTCGCGCTGGAGTGCAAATTTTCACTCGTCCATTTTCCGGTGACGCAACACGATAGCACCACATTGCGCTGGAGTGCAAATTCGCACTCATCCATTTTCCAGTGACGCAACACGATAACACCACACGCGCCAAGGTGTAAAATCGGGATTTCAATCATGATTTTAAGCTTTAGAAGGGAATTTAAGTCAATTACCCTCGCCGTAATTCAAGAAAACAGAAGATTTAACCTATTTTCATCCTAGTACGCTCATTATTCACCAAAATTTCTCTCCAAGAAAACCCAAAAGCTTTACCTTTTAAGATCAATTCCCATGAAAATCCGCCAAGGACTTTCAAGGATTATTCAATTGAGGTATGTTAGATGTTCAGCCATGGGCCCTTTTTCATCCATGGAGTCCAAGAATCCAATTTCAAATTTAAAGTTATGATTTTTACAAGTTATTGTGATTTTAACCATGAATCCCCATGAATTGTCATTCTATACTATGTTTACATAAAATTGTTGTTGTTATTAATTCCCACACGTTTAATGGTGTTGTTTGCTGAGTTAAACCTTAATTGGTGATTTTAGAAGTGAAATCATGCTATTACCGCAAGCTTTAAACTATTTCCATGCTTAGATTAAACTATGAATTTTAAGTGTGATGAAATGCCTAGAAGAATGAGTTTTGAATGAATGTTTACACTTCATGTCCTTAGATTTTTATTATGATCTTGCGATTATTGTTATCGAGTCTTGGCGGTTGAATACCCTAAATTTAGCTACTTGCCTAGTTTTCAATATCTACAGAATGATTTCAGAAGAGTTACCAGTCGTATCATTTCAGTCAGTGACCATAAATAGTAAACATAGTTCAGTCCAGTATCTGGTGTTTTTTAGGTGGGAGTAGGATTTAGCACTAAGCGAACCCAGGGACGGGGGCTCACCTACCAGTTGAGGGTGAGACCTTTAGTAGTAGTCCCTGCATTCTAGAACTACATAGCCAGTGTAGGCTGAGACGTTAACCTTCCATTTGAGGATTGACAAATATCTTATTAAGGCCCTACCTATTGAGGGTGACCCTTAGTCCTTCAGGACAACATTTTAGTGGATCCACACAACCAATGTTAGTACTCGTGGCACGATACTTACACCCTTCTAAATGGGGTTATAGGTTGTACCCTAGTTAGCTTAGATTGGGGCATGTCGGTTAGATGATACCTCCCACAGTTTCAGTCCAGTATCTATTTCAGTATTGAGTCTCAGGTTTGCTTAACCATAGCATACATATATCAGTTTTCCAGTCATTAATATTTCAGTATTTCAGTCTACAAACTATTTTTGACTCATGTTATTATGTTTGGTCATGCATCCTCAGTATTTACATACTTCATACATTTTTACTCAGTACTTCATGTTATGCATTCAATCAATTATCATAATTCACATGAACCCATACATATTATCCTAACCTTATTTAGCATACCAGTATATTCAAAGTACTGACTGCATACTCGTTTCATGCGCTATGATGTCTCATATAATAGGTTCGACCGCTCAGATTCCTGACTGTAGTTAGACATTCTAGTGCATCAGTAACAGGAACAGTGGTGAGTCCTCATATACCTAGGACCATTTATACTTACTATAGTTCAGTTCAGTAGTTAGTCAGAATTAGTTGGGGACTTGTCCCATCAACTCCACAGTTAGTTAGTTAGAGGCTTTTGGACACTCTCAGTTAGTCATTTAATTATCAATTGTTATTGACAGTCTTACAGTATTATTATCAAACATTTGTTTTCAGTAATTCGATTCAGTATTATTTTCGTATTTAAAACCTTATGGCTTATGAGTTGTTCTTCCGCATATGTTTTTATTGTCATCTATTTTATTAAGTGCTCTCATCAGGTATCAACTCATGGGTTAGCTTGTGGTCACTTATGACCATAAGCACCATGTAGCGCTCAAGATGTATTTTCGGGGCATTACATTGATTCATTTCAAGCACCATGATTTGAGGTACTCTCAGAGGGACCCAGGGTAGGATACAAATCAAGTAATTATTTCTATTTTGATTATTATTATCTAAGGGATCTAGGGCAAAGATTCAAATTAAGTAATTATTTTAATTCTGATTATTATTATTATTCAAGGGACCAAAAGACAAGATCCAGATAAGGTGATTATTTTAATTCTAGTTATTATTATTCAAATGAACCAGAGGCAAGATCTGGATTGAATGATCTTTTTCATACTGTATCATAAATTGCATCAGATTACATTCCTCTCATCAGCTTCACTTGATGAGTGCTAATTCTATTATGTACATAGACTTAGTTGTTTGTTGGTTTATTCTAGGAGTTGTGGATTTATAAAGTGTTATTTTTCTTTATTCTTGAGATATATCTATTTTTCTATAGTAGCTTCCTAAGTATAGGTATTTGTTTTTTTTGGATGGTTGGTTTTGGTGTTTTCTCCCCATCACTTTTAAATTAGGATTGTTCAATGATACTACTGAGTACAAGTGGTTGATACTCATGCTTATTTATTTTTTGTACCTTACGTGCATGTATTAAGCCGATGGTCCCATACATTTATTTGTGATTCCTCAGTGACTACTTTAAAGATATTTAAGGTAGCGCCTGTTGATCCCAGAGACTACTTGATCTCTTCTACTATTGTCTTTAATTTTAGACATTTCTTTGAGTATGTACAATTTTTTTGTATTGTTATATGCTTGCACATGTGATTATCAGACTTTGGACATTTGATATTGTCTTACTCCTCTATATTAGGTTGTCTTGAGAACGTATCATTATTTTTTTTCCTTTTTATTAATTGCGTTAATATATTGGTTTGGGTTATAGCTTACCTATCTGGGTGGGTTTGGTAGGTTCCATGACAGACCTAATTTTTTATTCATGACATAAATATAATATCTTATGGCAGAAGTTTACTCCATCTAATTATAAACTCAAACTATTGCTTTTTCAATAACATACTTCTAAGACAAAATTTTTTAGTATCCTAAATATAACTATTTCCAATATAATTAATTATTTTTCATGAATTGACTATAAATTTAGTGATGAACTATTGTGTTACTAGTGGCTTCGATGTTATTGCTCTAATATTACTCAATAGTTAATACTATTCAGTGTAATCTTGGTAGACGCCATTGCTACAAAATGTGTGTATTTTCACCAACAGAATGTTATTCACACTTTTAAGTATGAAATATAAAATATTATATTTAATTTTTTCATGAAAAGTGAATAACTAGTAACAAATTTATATGGCAGTTAACAAATTTATGGTCAAAGTCATACTTCTTGTAGTAGTTTAGTCAACTTCCCTTAAAGCGAGAAAAAGTGAATTGATTTCCAAATCAAGATTTTGTGGATAAGACTAAACTCAATTTTTTTTGAAATATAAATCTCCATGAACCCCTCTTTACCTTAGCCATCATACTTATTTTCTCATTATGACTCTCTCCTTCATCAACATTATCTTCTTATTGTTGATATTGGTTACTTCCCTTGACCTTTCACTAGCAAAAAAATGCATCTGGTCCAAAAAGGCTGAGGTACATGTTATTAATAAACTTCCTTCTAATTTTTCCCAACTGAAATTTCATTGTGCGTCGAAGGATAATGACTTAGGTTATCATTATCTTGCCATTGATCAAGACTTTTATTGGGTATTTTGTGAATCGGTCATTACCCAAACTTTATTCTTTTGCCACTTTTGGTGGGACTCAAAAGAAAAATCATTTAATGTATTTGATGATAACAAGTTTTGTGTTAGCGATTCACCGATTCTTAATCCTAAATACTATTGCAAATGGGAGGTGCGGTCAGATGGTTTTTACTTGGGACTATTTAATAAGACTGCTGATTCATATTATATGTATCATTATTTGGATTGGTCTTAGGAAAAGTGATAGATGTTGAATTCTTATTTTTATAAAGCATGAATGAAAAATAAGACTAAGATTTTAGTTTTCTTTCTTATTATCCATATCTCATTCTTTTAGATATAAAATTTAATGTTATTTATTTTTTATTTAAGTTAAATCACTATTACAATTTGAATTTTATCATAACTTTTATCACTTAATCCCCGCATCTCAAATTGTTTATTGTGTTTCTTTGTTACACATCAATTAAGAAAATATTGAGTTGAAAGGTTTTATTTTGAGACAAAAATAATTTTATCCTATTATCTCTCTTCATTAAATATTCTATTGCCTTGAGGTATTTGAATCCTTCAAAAATAATTTCTGCTAAGGATAAAATAAGAAAAATAATTATTTTGTCTTGAACTTCTAATATGAAAATAATATGAGGCATGTAACAATTCTTACTTTGATTTTTGACTTTTGGTATATTTTTTTTTATCATTTTACCCCTTCTGCAAGTTGCTTAATAACATTTCTGATTTGTGGGTGTGGGTGACACAATTCTTGAGATAATTGATTAAATATTGCATGAGTTTTCTATTTTGAAAGATTTTGAATCTGGTGTAGTTGACTTTGGTAAATATTTGAATACAGCGAGGTTGAATGGAAATTCCATCCATTTGTTAGCTATGAAATACCATTTTGGTTAGTAAGAACTTTGGTTTGGGACCCGAAATGTTAGAACAAATCTTAAGTATTGATTAGAAAGTTAGAAGTTTAAATAATCGAACCGACTTTGGTCAATATTTATTGATAACAACCTCCGTTCAGTAGTTCGATGATCCCATTTAGTTCAAAATATCATTTTTAATCTAGTAGCATAGTTAGTTTATATTCATGGGATTCTAAACAAATTTCAAGGATTTATTCAAAAAGTATTTAATCCATCCACTTAGCTGGTTTCCACTGTTCTAGTGTAGCTATACTATTTTTTTCACGATCGTGAAGCTTGCATCGTGATCATGATAAAGAAATGTGGGATCATTTAAAATCATGTGGTAGATATTGTGATTGCAGGCATGGACTATGTTTTTTAAAGTTTGGGTTGTGGGTCATCGTGATTGCTATGTAGTGGGCCAGATCAATCTCACAACCATGATGGTCTATTTGCGATGAAGATGAGTAATGAACCTGGATAGATTTAAAATTTCATTTTCGGTCTAAAAATCTATAATTTGATTTTTAAAGCATAGAAACTCATTTTTGGAGGATTCAAAAAGTGATTCTTCACCATTCTTCGATATGATTCTTATACTAGTTTTGCTCATTTACTTATGATTTATTTATGATTTCATTTTCAAATTTTGCTTTTTCAAATGAGAGATTTATGAATTATGGTGTAAGGTTAACGAAAGTAATTTTTGTGATCTAGAAATTAATTTTATCTCCATTTTAATTAAATTTTATAATTCGGCTTCTTAAATTATGGCTAATATGATTTTCAAAAGAATAATTTAATTTTTCTCTTGTGGATTTGAGATTGACTTTTTTTGATTTGAGATTTAAGTATATCAATTTGGATGTTTATGGTTTCATTTTCTTAGATAGAATAATATTTGATCAGGCTGGACTTGTTTGGAGGCTATTTAGAAGGGAAAAGCTTTGATTTGACTTTGCTGGTCTTCTTTTGAGGCAAGTTGAGGTTTTTGGACTATTTAAAAGAGTTTAAATATATGTATGGGGGGTAATGGCTATGTGGGCGTCCCGAGTAAATGAGATGACAAACATATATAGGTACCGATGTTATGTGAAGAGTTAAAAGTAATTTATTGATTTGTTTAGACTATTTTTCCCTATTACTAGCATGCTTGTGATGGTATGTGGTTGATGAAATATTGAGCATGCTAGTTTATGATTGTACTCTTATTTGAGAACATGATTCAGTTTGTAGTGATATCTCATAAATTACTAAGATTTTATTTACTTAGGATACATACGCTGGAATTTCAAAGAGGTGATTCTAAAATAAATAATTTATTGAATTATGCCATGAAATGCTTTTCTCAAATTGTACTTTTTGTTTATGAGATTGGAGTTATCAGCCTGCACATCATGCATTACATCTTATATAGATTTGAAACTCCTCAGGCTTTGGCCCTTGAAATTTCCTTGAACCTTGTACTCACTGTCCTGTTGATGACTCACCATATGAGTCGTATGGTGTGTTTACGGGTCTAGGGACCCTAGTCATGAGTTGATTAGTGTGTTATTGGCCATGTTCTATCCTGGTTATGAGAGACTCCTCACGAGTCGTATGTTCATGGGACAAGTTGTTCGGGTGCATCGTATGTTGTCAAGTGTCCAAGCCCTTGGTATTTTGTGTTGATCAAGATTACACCATACTAGTTGTATGGTTTAATGATAAGTAGGACTAGGGATTCATATGTTAGACAGTGTGAGGTGTCCAATTCACTATCTTGGTGATGACTTAATGGTAAGAGTCGTATGATGTGTTGATGACTCAATGGATTGACTCATATCCACCTGCGGACTTTTTACAACTTTTAAGATGAGGGTATTTTCAATATTTCCCACCCTAATCCCTTAAGAACCTATTTTTTGTAACACTTTTTGATCATTCATTACATAATTTACAAGATCAAACACTCTCAAAACTCTTTAAAACTTCTCAAGAAAGATTGAGATAGGGTTTCTTTAAAGTGGTCATCTAAGGGCTTAAGGTTCAAAATCTCTTCGTGAATTTTCGTAACTCATGCATATGACTCTTCCTTCATTGTTAGTTTAATGAAATCATATGTTTTAAAAATTATTCATAAGCCATTAATAGTGGTTTTGAAAACCATGGTTGAGGGTTTGAATGAATAATGCTAAGTATCATTTTCTCATGGTTTAAATTATGCCTATACATGTTTTGATAATGGTTTTTCACATGTGGGTGCATGGGAATTGTGGTTTAACAAATGGGTCATGTTTAACCCTAAATTTTTTGGTTTTGGCTTTGATAATGAGAATGATCTTGTCCTAATGATCTTGTCCCAAGTTTAAATTGTGTTTGAACTAATGCTTGGCTGTAACTCCCCGAGTCTGCACTACGGATACTATACGGTGCTTACGACCCAAAAGGACCACAAGCTAACCCATGGTTGATATCTGTTGTGAGCACTGAGTAATAATATTGTAATAAATGATGAAAAATAGGCTGAAATACCATAAGGTTCAAAACCTGAAATACTGATCAAGAATACCAACTGCTATAATAATTTGTACAACTGAATACTGTCTGAAAGCCTCTATTTGTCTGAATGTGGAGTTTATGGGACAAGTCCCCAACTAACTCCGACTACTGAAATAAACTGAATATTGCAATAATGAAATGATATGATAACTCTGTCCTCGAACTATAAGTACTCACCACTAGATCTGCTGCTGATAGTTCGGGCTTCTAAGTACGCTCAGGAGCCCGTGTATCTGAACATATGATATAAAACATCATAGCGCAAAAGAAAGGGTATGCATTAGTACTTTGAATGTACTGGTATGCTAAGTGAGGTAGGCTGATAGGCAAGAGTTCATATGCATGAACAATAACTGGTTGAAAAGCATAAATACAACTGAATGAGAGTACATGTATAACTAAAATTGATGAAACACTGTTTATATAATACTATGCACATATCTACATACGCCGTGTCTGAGATCATAGTTACACTGGATACTGAGTTTTTATAACTGGATGACTGATATCTGAGTTTACTGATAACTATATTACTGATAGCTGTGTGATCATTTATGACAGTCCTGATTCTATAGATCAGAACTGAGTTCAATACTGAACTGGGTGACTATGTCTGACAGTCCTGATTCTGTAGAACTGAACTGAGTTCTATAATGAGATTCAAATTGAAAATATGGGAGGTAATCATCTAACCGACATACCCCTCTCTAAATTGATTGGGGTCCAACCTGTAACCCCAGTTGGAAGGGTGTCATTACCGTGCCACGGGTAAAGACAAGTGCTGAGTCACCCTCATCTGGTAGGTGCTCTGAATGAGAACATGGTACTCTCAACTGGAAGGTAAGACACCTCATCAACCCTCAATCTGGCAGGTTGATGTCTCAACCTACGCTGGCTACGTAGTTCTGGATCATAAGGACTGCTTCTAAGGATCAAACCCTCTACTGGCAGGTGAGTCACCATCATTGGGCTCACTCAGTGCTGAATCCTACTCCAACTGAATAGACACTAACTAATTTCTAAACTATTCAAGGTTAGACTGAACTATTACTGATCATGTTAACTGACTGAACTGGACTGAGTTCACTGAGTATTGTAACTGATTGAGTGTTCTGAGTTATATTTGATGACTGAATACTACTAATCGTGATGTTTCTGAGACTATCCTGTAACTACTGTAGCTCTAGGTCAACAACTAGATTTTTGGGTATTGAATACCCCTAAGACTTAATAACATGAAAAGTAAAGCATAGCATGATCTTGAAAAGCATTACAATGTTCATAACTCATTTATAGAGACATTTTATCAAACACTTGTAAGATATATGCTTGCACATATGCTAGCATGTCATGATTTCCCTATTTAATCCACATGAGCAATTTATCAAACACTTGAGGAACATAATCTATGCACATAATACTAATCAACATGTATGCATCAGGATTTCCAATCCCAACTTACAAATTCAAGGGCTTTAACATGAATTCACATAATACTACACACATGTCAAATAAATTTACATGAATCTAGTAATATATCATGAATTAGAAGCCCAATTAACATCATAATCATGAATACATTCAAACCCAATATGGAATTCATGAAATCAATAAACTTGATGTTTTAAAAGAGGTTCTTGAACTCTAAGGGTGCAAGAAAACCCTTGGATTAACACCTAGCATACCTTGGTGCTTGAATTCGTGGAGATTGATGGTGAATATCTTGAATCTTGTTCTTGACTTTGATGGGTTAGGGTTTGTTCTTGAGAGAATTTGAGAGAAAGTGAGTGTATTTTGCCTCTAAAGTGGCTTAATATCGTGTTTTGGGGCTTAAATAAGGTGGGAAAATGACCTAAATACCCTTCTGAATGCGGGCTTTTAATAATTGAAAGCGTGCCCAGTGATGCGCAGCCCGACGCTCCACGTCGATGGCATTAACGTGATGACCAATGCGCTACGTAGAGTTCATGTTGGTTCACTAGAATTGCACTGAAAGTTGGGGAAAATTATCTGTCGATGTGATGGGCGATGTGAAGCGTTGAGATCGCGTCGACCCACTATTTTGGTCACCTGAACATGGTTCAAATGAGGTCCAAAAATTCCAAAACTCACCCGAAGTGACTTATTGACACTCTTGATCTTGATTCAATCCAAAGATCGACATTTTAAGGTTGTAAGTATCGTGAAATAAGATTGCCGACTTATGAAGGATAAAATATTTCTAAGTATGGACATTTAGCTAAAATTTTTAGTCTGGGATCTCTTTCATGCTTTAACGAATTTAGTTAAGCTTATAATTTTGTGGCGTTTTACAATTTCTCCCCCTTGAAAACATTTATATTAGAATGAGAATGACTAAGCTGAAAATACTGATAGACTAAGTTTATATTTATTGGACATGCACAACTAAAACATGATTACGTGACTGAAAGTACAGATATACTGAGTTATCATACTGACATACTTAACTGAAGCATGACTGAGTTCTGAAAACATGAAAATGATTGAGTTGTTTCATGATGATATGCATGATATGAACATTCTATGCAACTGAACTGATATCAAACTTATAAAGGAAATCTGAACATGGGACTGAGTAAATTCAAGGAAAATTATTACCTTGAGCTGAATCTAAGTTTCCGGAGAAGAGGTGAGGATACTTGGTTCGCATATCTTTTTCTGCATCCCAAGTATCTTCCTCAACGGACTGATACCACCAAAGAACATTGAATAATATAACTTCTTTGTTCCTCAGTCTGCGAACCTGATGGTCAAGAATTTCGACAGGGACCTCCTCATAAGAGAGTCTATTCTGAACATCTATATCCTTTGAAGGGAATACAACTACTGGGTCTCCTATGCACTTTGTAAGCAAAGAGACATGAAACACTGGATGTACTGAAGCTAAGTCTGAAGGAAACTCACGCTCGTAAGCTACCTTTCTAAAATGGCTGAGAATTCGGTAAGGACCGACGTATCGGGGACTGAGCTTCCCCATCTTGTCAAACCTCTTTACCCTTTTCATAGGAGATATTTTTAAATACACATAGTCTCTAATATCAAACTCGAGATCCTTTTTTCGCATATTTACATACAATTTCTATCGATTCTGAGCTGTCTTAAGCCTTTCCCTAATCAACTGAACTTTTTATAAGGTATCAAATACCAAGTTAGGCCCTAACACTATGACCTCACCTACTTCAAACCAAACAATAGGAGACCCACATATCCTCCCATAAAGTGGCTCAAATGGAGCCATCTGAATGCCAGAATTATAGCTGTTATTATATGAAAACTCAATCAAAGGCAAGTGGTCATCCCAACTACCCTTAAAGTCAATGGCAAATTCTCTCACTTTATCTTCTAGAGTCTGAATGGTCCTTTCTACTTTACCATTTATATGAGGGTGAAAGGATATACTGAGGTGAACTTGGTACCAAGACCCTTTTGGAAGGCTTTCCAAAAGTAAGAGGTGAACTGCGTACCTCTATCTTAGAAGATGGACAACAGAACTCCATGCAATCTGACCAACTCTCTAAAATAGATCTTAGAATAATCCTCGGTTGTATAAGAGGTATGAACTAGTAAGAAATGATCTTATTTAGTTATCCTGCCTACAATGACCAAAATTGAATCATACTGATGACGAGTATGGGGCAAACCCATCACAAAGTCCATGTTCACTTCCTCCAACTTCTATGTGGGAATACTAAACTCTTGCATGGAACCACTAGGTTTTTGGTGCTCAATATTAACCTGCTGATATGTAGAACACTTAGCCATAAACTCTGCAATGTCTCTCTTAATCCCACTCCACCAATAGACTTCCCACTAATCGCAGTGCATCTTAGTGTCCCTAGATGAATAGAGTAACGTACACCATGCGCTTCTGCAAGAATTCATTGCCTAAAGTCAACTACACTTGGCATGCATAATCGACCCTGGAAACGCAACACACTATCTCTCCCTTGGGAGAAAACCTCTACTTTCTGATCTCTGACTGACTCTTTCAACTTGACTAAACTGGGATCTCTGTCCTGCATTTTCTTCACTTCAGAAACTAGAGATAATTCTAAACTATTCTGCACCTACTCACTTCCCTCTGCTGAATCAACTAAGTAGACACCTAGTCGGGTAAGCTGATGAACTGGATGAACTAAATTCTTCTTATTATCCTTCACGTGAGCAATAATAGACATAGACATCCTACTGACAGCATCAACCTCTACATTGGCCTTGCCCGGGTGATACAGGACTATCATATCGTAGTCTTTCTATAACTCTAACCACCTACTCTGACGTAGGTTTAGATCTTTTTGAGAAAATACATACTGTAGGCTCTTCTGGTCTATGAACACATCTATATGTACCCCATACAAATAATGCCTCCAAATCTTTAAGGCAAACACCATAACTGCTAACTAAAGATCATGAGTGGGGTAATTCTTTTCATGAAGCTTAAGCTCTCTAGAGGCATAGGCTATAACCTTACCTCTCTGCACTAAAACACTCTCTAAACCAAGTCTAGAAGCATCACAATATACCACAAAACCATCTGAACCATCTGGTAAAGTCGAAACTGGGGCTGTAGTAAGTCGAGTCTTTAACTCCTGAAAACTCTTCTCACAAGAATCTGATCACATAAATTTGACTTTTTTCTAAGTCAATATGGACATGGGGGATGCAATAGATGATAATACCTCAACAAACCATCGGTAATAGACAGCCAAACCCAAGAAATGCTTAATATCTAATGAAGAGATGGTTCTGGGCCAGTTTCTCACTACTTTGGTCTTTTGAGGATCCACTCTAATGCTATCACCGAAAACTATATGGCTAAGGAAAGCTACTGACCTTATCCAAAATTTACACTTACTAAATTTTGCGAGCAACTGATGGGCTCTAAGGGTCTATAACACTATTCTGAGATGGTCTGCATGTTCATGTTCACTGCGGGAGTAGACAAGAATGCCATCAATGAAGACTATGATGAACATGTCCAAGTACTTCATGAACACGCGGTTCATCAAGTCCATAAAGGCTGCTGGAGCATTGGTTAGACCAAATGACATGACTAAGAATTCAAAGTGTCCATACCGAGTTCTGAAAGCTATTTTTGGAATGTCACATTATCTGACCCTGAGCTAATGATAGCCTGATCTGAGGTCTATCTTAGAGAAGTAACTGGCACCCTGAAGTTGGTCAAATAAGTCATCGATTCTGGAAAGTGGATACTTTTTCTTAACCGTGACTTTATTTAACTGAGGTAGTCTATACACATCCTGAGAGAATTATCTTTATTACGCACTAATAGAATGGGTGTGCCCCACGGGGAAATGCTGGGTCTGATGAACCCCTTATCTAGGAGATCTTTCAACTGTTGTTTTAACTCTTTGAGTTCTGTAGGTGCCATTCTGTATGGTGGAATGGATATGGGCTGAGTATCTGGAAGAAGGTCGATTCCGAAGTTAATTTCCTTTTAGGGAGGAACCCCAGGAATATCTTCGGGAAACACATCAGGAAATTCACATACTACTAATACTAACACAAGATTAGGGGTCTCTGAACTAGAGTCTTGAACTCGAACGAGATGATACACACATCCCTTAGATATCATTCTTCTCGCCCTAAGGTTAGAAACAAACTGACCCCTTAGTGCTAAAGTACTACCCCTCCATTCAAGGACAGGTTCATTTGAAAATTGAAAATGGAAAATTTGGTTTCTGTAGTTAACTAAAGCGTAGAATAAATGAAGCCAACCCATGTTTTGAATGACATCAAAATCTGTTATTTCTAATTCTACTAAGTCTGCTGAAGTGAGCTTTTGAGATATCATAACCGAATAGTTCTTGTATACCCATCAGGCTATGATAGATTTACTCACTGGGGTAGAGACTGAGAAAGGCCCTGCTAAGATTACAGGACTGACTCTAATGTTAATAGCTATATAAAGAGTTACAAAGGACAAAGAAGCTCCTGGATCTAGCAAAGTATAAGCATGTAAATGATAAACTTGTAATGTACCAGTGGCCACATCAAGAGAACTTTCCTGATCCTGTCGGGACTGAAGTGCATAGAGTCTGTTTGGGCGCTACCCACTGGTGGCACTGGAAGTGGCACCCTGCTAATTTGGGCGACCGGATTGAGCTGAAGAAAGATTATACTGACCTTAAGAACCTGACAGAGGACATATCTGATCCTATGTACTGGCTTGCCATATCCGAAACATACATCACTGCCAGCCCTGTAGACACCTTGGTGGTTTCTGTTACATTTCTGCCAAAGAGGGTTTGTTCGGGCACTACTAACACTAACCTGAGGTTTAAGGATTGGTGTCCTATCTTTATTTCCATCTCTGAATTTTGGCACTAAACCACTAGCTGAGGATGGAGATGGGACTAAAGATTTTGGGTGAAACTGAGAACGACTCTCAACCTCTGATTTAGGCTGAGTAAAGTTGAAGCTACCTATTCTTGCTCTCTTGTTCTCCTTCTCTATCTCCTTATTCTTAGCCTCCTCTATCTGCTGGGAATGGACCGTTAGCCTGGATATGTCCATCTCCTTAATCAACATTGTGGTCCTACACTCTTTGACCATACTATTAGACACGCCTAAAACAAACTTACTCATCTTAGATCTTCTATCTGCTAGCACATGAGGGGCATATCTGGCTAACAGAGTAAACTTGAGAGAATACTCTTTCACTATCATGCTACCCTGCTTCACATTAATAAAATCCAATACCTTCAGTTCCCTCAACTCCAGTATAAAGAACCTATCTAGAAAAGTAATGGCAAGCTTTTCCCATTCTACGGGCCCTGCATCTGCAGCCCTCTCTACCTTCCACTGCTTAAACCATGAGTGAGCCATATCCTGCAACTGATATGTGGCCAACTCAACACTCTAACTAGCTGTTACCCCCATAACATCTGTTACTTTCTGCACCTGATCAAGGAATTTCTATGGGTCTTCATATGACTTAGACCCGATAAAAGTTGGAGGGTTCATTCAAGTGAAGTCCCGAATTCTAGCTGCAACAGTATTCACCACTGGGTTAGCTGGAACAACAACTAGGCATTCATTCTGGGCTTCCATATAATGAGCTAGAGTGGTGAAAAATGTTCTAAATTCTACGTGAGAGACATGCTCGTCCAGGGGATCTGCTTGAACGGGAGGAGGTGCTGGCTGCTTTCTTGTTCTCCTTCCGTTGTTCTTTTTAGGAGGCACGTTCCTTAAAAGAAAGTAAGCAAAGGATTAGACTGAGAGTGTAACTTGAGCTCATGCTCACTCGCATGATATGAACATTGAAAGAAAGGAAACTTTTTCTAAAATGCCTTATAGCCTCTCGTCCATAAGGGTAGCGCGCTACACACCCAAATTCATGACTCTACTAAATGCAACTTTCAGACTTCCTAGGACTCTGTTAAATATTAGGCTCTGATACCAAGTTTGTAATGCCCCGAGTCTGTACCCCGAACACCTTACGGTGCTTACAACCCCGAAGGACCACAATCTAACCCATGACCGATATCTACTGTAAGCATTGAGTAATAATACTGTAATAAATATGGAAAAATAGGTTTAAATGCCATAAGGTTCAAAACCTGAAATACTTATAAATAATACCAACTGTAATAATAATTTCTACAACTGAATACTGTTCGAAAGTCTAGACTAAAAGTCTCTATCTGTCTGAATATGGAGTTGATGGGACAAGTCCTCAACTAAGTCCAACTACTGAAATAAACTGAATACTGAATTAATGAAAGAATATGATAACTTTGTCATTGAACTATGAGGACTCACCACTAGGTTTGCTGCTGATAGTTTGGGATGCTAAGTATGGTTAGGAGCCCGTGTATCTCAACATATGATATAAAATATCATAGCACAAAATAAATAGTATGCGTCATTACTTTGAATGTACTGGTATGCTAAGTAAGGTAGGCTAATATGCAAGGGTTCATATGCATGAAAAATAACTGGCTAAATAGCATGAATACAACTGAATGAGAGTACATATATAACTGAAATTGATTAAACACTATTTATACAATACTATACACATATCTACATATGCTGTGTCTGAGATCATAGTAACACTGGATACTGAGTTCTACTAACTAAATGAGTGATATTTGAGTTTACTAACAACTGTATTACTGATAGCTGGGTTACTATTTTTGACAATCCTAATTTTGTAGAACTCAACTGAGTTCTATACTGAGCTGGGTGACTGTGTTTGACAGTCTTAATTTTGTAGAAATAAACTGAGTTTTATACTAAGACTAATACTAAAACTATGAGAAGTAATCATCTAACCGACATTCCTCTCTTTGAACTATTAGGGTCCAACCTGTAACCCTAGCTGGATGGGTGTCAATACCGTGCCACAGGTAAAGATAAGTACCGAGTTACCCTCATTTAGTAGGTGCTCTAAATTATAATAGTGGTACCCTCAACTGGAAGGTAAGACACCTCATGAACTCTCAATCTGGCAAGTTAATGTCTCAACCTATGCTGGCTGCGTAGTTCTAGAACATAAGGACTACTTCTAAGGATCACACCCTCTACTGGAAGGTGAGTCCCCATCCTTGGGTTCACTCGGTGCTGAATCCTATTCCCAACTGAATAGATACTGAACTAATTTCTAAACTTTTCTAGGCAAGACTAAACTATTACTGATCA
Organism: Capsicum pubescens; assembly: GCA_030864215.1. Classification (NCBI taxonomy): domain Eukaryota; kingdom Viridiplantae; phylum Streptophyta; class Magnoliopsida; order Solanales; family Solanaceae; genus Capsicum; species Capsicum pubescens. The sequence goes on along the minus strand of CM061549.1, from coordinate 242,567,414 downwards.
TGTTAACTGATTGAACTGGACCAAGTTCACTGAGTACTGTAACTAATTAAGTGTTCTGAGTTCTATTTGATGACTAAATATACTGAGTTTTGTACTGACTACATCCTACTGATCGTGATGTTTCTGAGACTATCCTGTAACTACTGTAGCTCTAGGTCAATAGCTAGATTTTTAGGTATTGAATGCCCCCTGGAATCGATAACATGAAAAGTAAAGCATAGCATGATCTTGAAAAGCATTACAATGTTCATAACTCATTCATAGAGATATTTTATCAAACACTTGTAAGATATAAGCTTGTACATATGCTAGCATATCAAGATTTCCCCATTTAATCCACATGAGCAATTTATCAAACACTTGGGGAACATAATCTATGCATATAATACTAATCAACATGTAGGCATCATGATTTCCAATCCCAACTTACAAATTCAAGGGCTTTAACATGAATTTACATAATACTACACACATGTCAAATAAATTTACATGAATCTTGTAATAAATCATGAATTAAAACCCAATTAACATAATAATCATGAATACATTCAAACCCAACATGGAATTCTTGAAATCAATAAACTTGAAGTTTTAAAAGAGGTTCTTGAACTCCAAGGGTGGAAGGGAACCCTTGGATGAATACCCAACATACCTTGGTTCTTGGATTTATGGAGATTAATGGTGAATTTCTTAAATCTTGATCTTGACTTTGATGGGTTAGGGTTTGTTCTTGAGAGAATTTGAGAGCCAGTAAGTGTATTTTGCATCTAAAGTGGATTTATCTCATGTTTTGGGGATGAAATAAGGTGGGAAAATGACCCAAATACCCTTTTAAACATGGGCTTTTAATAACTGGAAGCGTTCCCAGTGACGTGTAGCCTGATGCGCAGGGTCGATGGAATCAACTCGATGACCAATGCACCGCATCGAGTTCACGTTGGTTCACTGGAATTACACTGAAACTTGGGAAAAATTATCTTTCAACATGATGGGCAATGCGACGCATTAAGATCGCGTCGACCCACTAGTTTGGTCACCTGAATATGGTTCAAACAAGGTCCAAAAAATCCAAAACTAACCCGAAGTGACCTATTAAAACCCCTGATCGTGATTCAACCCAAAGATCAATATTTTAAGGTCGTAAGGATCATAAAATTAGACTGCCAACTTATGAAGGCTAAAATAATTGTAAGTACAAATACTTAGCTAAAATTTATAAGTCTGGGACCTCTTTTTAAGTTTTAACGGACTGAGTTAAGCTTATAATTTTACGGGGTCTTATATTGGCGCAAGAATGTTCATGAAGGATGAATGGATTTGTAAAGGTTTTGATAACCATAAATTGAATTGAATTGTGTTTTGAACTAAAGAATTAGCCTAAGATTGTTGATGATTGGTAAATGGATTTATGACGGCCTTGTTACCATAAATTAATTTGAAATACTAAAAACGTTTGAGGCCCTAAATCTTGAATTGAATTGATATCTTTTTTTTAGAAAATTTGTTTGAGTCCCAAGTTGATTAATAATGGTTAGGGCATGTTGTATGCTTTCTAGTGGTGTTGTTTTGACGATACCAATGGGATGCCTTTGGTAAGTAACTGGATTAATGATTGTGTATGTGTAATGATTGTTTTAATTAGGCTTTAAAGCGGGATGCGTAGCCAGGTCATGAAAATTGTGCTAGTTGGTGTAGGTGTCTCTATGACCGGGAGGTTCGAGTCCCCCAAATGAATATATGAATGGGCGGTTCGAGTCCCCCATATTGTATACATTGGTTCTTAAGTCACCTTGATTATGCCGGGAGGTTTGAGTCCCCCATCAAGGCATATAAAAATATGGATATTCTATGGTTCATGCGACTACCTGTACTGGGGCCTATCCAGCTAGGGGAGAGCTGGGCCCATATAGCCCGTGGGTGCCTTATTTTATAACGGTTATGCTAAACAACCCAAGTTAAGGTTTTCTAAGTCCGTGCTAAGACTTGTTCCCTATACATATATATGTATATATGTAATTGGATATGGTTATTTGATTTGGATTTGAATTATGACATTATTTTATTCCTCTATCCCCGATTTACATGCTAGCGCTCTAATCGCTAACTGTCTCTAGATGCTATATCCCTACGCGATGTAGGTGCTAAAGCTTCTTCTACTCTTCTTGTGCAGTTATCAGGTGTTTGAGTTGGTTCGTGAGTTGACATTTAAGTGATGAGCTTTCATACTTTGGAAGGCATCATTTTATTATCTTTTTTACCTTTGTCTTAGACATTGTTTAGATTTTGTTTTGGGCTACTATTGGGGTCATGTCCCAACAATTTATTGATTTCAATTTATAGAGGCTTTGTTGGATTAATGTGGGCTTGGATGTGTTGTTTTGGCAGATTGGTTTGGTGGTGGACGACTATCCAATTATCGGTGATTGGTTTAGACATTTCATGAATTAATAAAATTCTTAGCTTGCACTATCTTTGTTATATGTTTAGACATTTCATGAATTAATATTAGTCTTAGCTTGTACTATCTTGTTATATGTTCAAAATTCATCCAAAACTTGAGGTTGTTGTGTTGACTAGGTTAGGTGAAGGGGGTGATCTCCTGTCTATGTGGGACTTGTGATACCCATCATGGACAGACCCTAGTTTGGGTCATGACATAGTTGGTATCAGAGACAGGTCATGGCCAATTGGGTATCCACAAAGCTTTGTTAAGTAGACTCTGTTTTACGGGTATGTAGTGCGCTACACTTATAAGAGAGAGGCTATGAGATATTAAGGAATGTTTTCCTTTCGAGTTGTGTTAATTTTGTTCTATAGAGTCTATGGTCTTAGATCCTTTTGATTTCCATTTTCTCGTCTTTTAGATCATGTCTCCAAGAAGATCTGAAGTCCGTGTGAACTCTTCTGTCCTATCTCAGGACAATATGAATGGATCTCGGCCAACTTCTGGGGTTCCAGACCCAATCAAGGGTCGCTGCATATGAATGTCCTCGTGAAGTCCCAACTTTCCCCACTAATTCTACTCCTGAGGGTGACATTCATACTCATTCGCCTCAAGGAGAGGTTACTAATGCTGAGTTTCATTTCTCAATTAACCTATTGACTCAGTTAGTGACGTCTCAGTCACACTAGTCTGGTTTTTGTAGTGTTGCTATGGGTTCGTCTGAGGCTACTAGAGTTGGCCAATTTATGAGGTTGCATTCTCTGATATTTACTAGTACAAAGGTTGAGGAAGATCCTTAATGTTTCATTGATGAGATGAAGAAGATCTTTTGGTTTATGCATTCTTCAAAGGTTTAAGGAGTAGAGTTTGCTTCCTATCAATTAAAAGATGTGGCACACTAGCGGTATGAAGAGTGGGAACAATTAATAGGCGAAGATGTTGGTTCTTCCTTGTGGGATGATTTCTTTAGTAAATTTCTAGATTGCTTCTTTCCTAAGGAGTTAAGGGAGGCAAAAGTGGAGGAGTTTGTTAACTTTAATTAGGGAAGAATAATAGTCAAAGAGTATGCTTTGAAATTCCATCAGTTGTCCAAATATGCTCCTGAGATGGTCTATAACATGAGGGACCGAATGAAAAAGTTTGCTTTAGGATTGTCCCGAGACTTGATTTTTAAGAGTAGGGCTGCCTTGTTGAACAAGGTCATGGATATCTCCAGATTGGTCATGTATATGCAGTAGGTCAAAGAGGAGAAGAAGAAGAAGGCTAAGATTGAATAAATTCTGGTATTCAGAATAGGGTAGAGGCCAACAGAATAGTGGTAGATGGTCTACAAAGAAGAGTTTGGGGAGTCTTAACTCCTATTTAACGACTAGTTCTCCCAACCCACAGCCGTCTGGCGACCAATATTTTTAGGGTGATGATGCTTCCCGGGAACAAGGGGCCCAATCTCAACTAAGTGAGGATTATTTAGCACCATCCTACCCTCCCTGTAGATTCTATGGTCAACATCATCATGGTCAGTGTGAGAAGGTGAGGAACTGATGTTTTATATGTGGTCTAATTGGACATATACAATGAGATTGTCCCTCTAGAGTTTATTCTGGGGCAAACAAGGTTCTTGTTACCTCTTTATCAGCTCTCTCACCAAAGGGTGCCACTTCTGGCTCCGACACTGGTCGGAATCGTCTTTATGCTCTCACTTCTCATCAGGAGTCTAAGGTATCTACGAATGTTGTTATTGGTATGTTGAAACTTTTTTCCTATGATGTGTATTGTTTACTTGATTCGAGGTCCTCTTTCTCTTATGTGACCCCATTTGTGGTTGTGCATTTTGGTTTCAGTCCTAAGTGTCTGTCAGACCTTTTTTTCTGTTTCTACCCAAGTGGGCGACTCTGTGGTTATTAAAAGAGTTTGTAGGGGCTATGTGGTATATGTTGGTAATAAATAAACTCTAGTAGACTTGATAGAGTTATACATGGTTTACTTTAATGTTATTTTGGGAATGGACTGATTGCACTCGTGCTATGCTTCTTTAGACTGTCAAACCCATAAGGTCATGTTTAAATCTACTAATGAGCTAATGGTTGAATGGGAGGAAAGTTCTCTAGCGCCTAAGGTAAGGTTCATATCATATCTTAGAATTTGGAAGTTCATTTCCAAAGGCTATCTTTATCATCTAGTCTGGGCTAAAGATTCTAACTTGGAGGGTCGTCCCTTACATTATTGATAAATAAACAAGATAACGGTAATGAATTAATGTCTACTTTTGAGAATTGATGATCTCTTTGATCAACTTTAGGGTGATAAGTTTTTCTCTAAGATTGATCTTCGATTCGGGTATCATCAATTAAAGATTAGGGAGGTGGATATCTTTAAGACAACTTTTCATACCCGGTATGGGCATTTTAAGTTCTTGGTGATGCCATTTGGCATGACCAATGCCCTTACAACATTCATGGATTTGATGAATAGGGTTGCCTGTCCATTTCTGGATCTGTTCATGATTGTCTTCATTGATGACATCTTAGTGTACTCTATGAGTGAGAAGGATCATGCCAATCACCTCCGCCTTGTGTTGCAGACCTTGAAAGATCAATAGTTGTATGGTAAGTTCTCTATGTTTGAGTTTTAGTTAAATGCTGTAACTTATCTTGGCCATGTCGTGTCTAGTGAGGGAATTATGGTAGATTCTCAGAAAGTTGCTGCGGTTAAGAAGAGGCCTAAACCTACGAATCCAACTGATATTTGGAGCTTCTTGGGTTTAACTGAGTAATATAGGAAGTTTGTGGAAAGTTTTTATATATTTCTTCTCTATTGACCAAGATAACTCAGAAAACTGTGAAGTTCTTATAGTCTAATGCTTGCAAGGTTAGCTTTGAGAAGGTAAAAGATAAGTTGCCTACAACTTTGGTCTTGACTCTACCTGAGGGTACCAAGGGTTTTGTCTATTTTTATGTATCCTGGGTTTGTTTAGGCTGTGTGTTGATGCAACATTACAAGGTGGTTGCTTAGGCCTCTAGTCAGTTAATGGTTAAAGAGAAGAACTATCCGAATCATGACTTGGAATTGTTAGCCGTGGTGCTCGCATTGAAAATTTGGCATCACTATTTGTATGAGGGCTATGTTGATATCTTTTCTTATCGTAAGAGCTTGTTGTATGTGTTCACTCAAAAAGAAATTAATCAAAGGCAAAAGAGGTGGAATAAGTTACTGAAGGTTATGATATGAGTCTTCTCTATCACCCAGGTAAGGGTAATATGGTTGCTGATGTTTTTAGTTAGTTGTCCATGGATAGCTTGTCGTATATGGATAAGGATAAACGGGAATTAGTTAAATATATTCACCATTTGGATAACCTTGGAGTTCGTCTCTTAGACTCTAAGGGTGGTGGTGTGTCTATGCAACAGGTGGCACAATCGTCTCTTAGTTCAAAAATAAAAGACAAACAGGTATTAGATCCTCTTTTGATGGAAATCAAGAAGGATATGGGTAAGAAAAAAGTGATGTCCTTTGAGATCGGTGGTGATGGTATCTTTAGGTACCAAGGGAGGTTGTATGTTTGATGTCGTCCAAAACTATAACTCAACAAGTAATATAATGCGGTCGATTGCAAATATAATAACACAACTAGGTTGGGGTCGATCCCACAGGGAAAATGTGAACATTTGCTTGTCTTGATGTAATCCACGTGCAGTACTGGAAAGTAAATGGGGGGATTTCGTTATTAATCGCAAATAGTAACCAAATCTTGAATACTTTTGAATTGTAAACAATATGAGATGAACACAAGGTTTGTGTTCCCCTTGGCTTCTCAACTCTATAAAATTCTTATAATCAACCCAGCTATTCTGTTGCTCTGCATACAAAGTCTACAAGACAAGTCTTATCAACTGCTGGGTAAGATAGAAGATAAATTTCATGCTTTACCGGGTAAGTCTCAGGGTATTACCTTGTTTCCACTTGTTATTAAAACCTCCTATGTGGGGATGAATGCGAATATAGGTTATGCGAATACAGGTTATCTCAAGTTACGACTGATATTTGAGATTAATTATTGCAAAGAAGACCTAGAACAATTGACTCTCACATTCCTTTACGTAGCTAATCCGCCAGGGTTCTCACAACCCTAGCTAAGGAGATTAACCGCTCATGTTTGAATAAGAAACCATGATTATCAAGAAAGAACACATAAAATCAATTGTACAAGAATAATATGATTAAACTCCAATATCTGTAATTGAATAAAAACCTAAAATCTCAAGAACAATTGTAAAAGTATTGCAGAAGAATGTTAAAGAATGTAATAGTGTGTAATAATGCGTAACCTTATAAAAGATAAACCCTAGGGTATTTATAGTATCTTAAAATAAAATTAAAATCCTAATAAAAATGGGACAGGTACAATTAAGTCGTCAGTCGGTACAACTCGGTCTTCAATCGTATCGGCACAATACGAGTCGTGCCCTACCTTCTCATATCCGTTTCAGTGTCTGATCTTCCCACGCTTCAACTTTTTAGTCAATATAAGACTTCTAATTATGAGTTGTACCTGAGTGTACGACTTGTGTCCATAGCTAGTATCCACCTGGGACTTGAGTCTTACTTAGTCTTAAACACTGGTTTGTATACGACATCCTATACGAGTCATACTCAGATTTTTGACTCGTATACTTATGAGACTTCAACTCCTGGACGGTGGATTAGGTTCTATTATGCTTATGACTACTTTGTACAACTCGTACCCTAGCTAATGAAATACAAAATAAAGTCGTATCTTTCTCACACTTAGATCCTCAAGCTGGTTTTTGGTTTTGTTGTGCATACGATTCAGCATACGAGTCGAATATGATGGTTACGACTCAAGAGCTGACTTGTATACTGATCAGAGTTGGTCTTTTTTAGGTCTTTTTCTTCTCTTTTCTTTCTAATAATAATGTAGACCTATTTTACTTGGAATTCACACCAAAGTGCATCATATCCAATAAAATATCCTAAGTTCACACCTAAAGTCACGGTTTTAAGCATAGAATGTGTCATGTTTCAACGCCACATCAACACCCTCAACTTAAAATTTTGCATGTCCTCAGGTAAACACAACCAAATACTTATTTTCTAGTACAGAGGTGATGCTTAAATAGGAAGATCTCAAACAAACCATGGCAGTGATTTTGAACTTAATTTCTATCTTTTTGTTCCCCTCTCTAATCCTAATTTTCAAAACTCAGTTGCATACAACAATTTATCACACATAGAAACATTAGGGAATCCAATGATGGAATTACACTAGAAATAGATAATCAACCATTGATATAGATTACATTTATCAAAGAATCTAGCAACCTAGCAACATAACCCATATGCGCTCACAACTAAAGAAATCCCATTCACTCTTCTTTTAGATATATCAATCTATTTAGGGATATCACCAATGACTCTCTCGCTCATAAATAAGTACCACTGATGTATACAAAATACCATAAGCTTGCCCTTGTGCTCTTTTCCTAAGTTTTCAGATAGGTATGGTAAGATCACTATAGGACTTTATTTGGATTGTAACATAGGCTTCTGGTTGGTATGGTATCTTTTGGGATTTATTTTAGTGACTAAGCCTCCTGGACACTACTCCTTTCTCAGGGTACACATACTTTTCACTTTTTCCTTTGTTTCCACCCTTATGTCTCCCTTTTTTCTTTAAAGAATATTCCAATTGGGTCAAGTGTGGTTTACTTAGCACTTGTTTTTCTTACTCTTTCTCTTTTTCTTTTCTTGCACTTTTATTTTCATCACACCTGTAATGTTTAAACTATTTTTCTTATACCTACTTTCTTTATTCTTGTTTTCTCGCATGTACCCCTATTATAGCCACTCTCAACTTAGGAAATTTTGCCTGAGTTAAGGTGAACAGTGTCCACAAGAGGACCAGGGCCAAAATAGGTTCATTATAAGTTCCAAGGTAAGGTGATAGGTGTAATAAGAAAAATTAGTCTATAAAGGCTTAAATATTTGGATAAAATGGATTCATTCATTTGGTTATGGAATTTTATGCTTAAGTGAACTCATACAAAATGGGCCAATAATCACTTCTTACCTAACTATCCTTTACCTCAGTAAAAGCAACTGGCAAGTTCTAGATTCCGACACAATCGAGAACTCAGTAGATCTCACACACTTGTACTGGGCTACATTACTATGTACTAGTTATCTAACTACGCAATAGTTTTGTTCCTAACTGTTCTATCCCTAATCCTAATGACATTATCAAATTCACAACAGTCTCACACAACTTTTTCAATTTAATTTCAGCACAATGTTAACACAGTTTTTCACAAAAGCATTTGAAATCAACCAGTGTTTCAATAATGTAATGACTCGAAATCTCATCCCAGAATGTCACACGGTGCTTAAGCATACAAGTATCCCAAGATAACCCCTTTTGTGCCTGCTACTACATATGAAGCTTACTTTGAGATGAATAAGGCAAAACGATGGTACTGTAATATCATAATCATAAAGAGAATCTGAAGAAATACTTGTCTGAATAGTCAAAACACTGAAAGTATAAATGTACTAATAATTTAGTCTGACAAAGACTCTACTAATCAAGAACTAGGGAGTCATTGGGATATATCCCCAACTGACCCGACTAAGCTGAAAGCAATAACAACTGAAAATCTGAGAAATAGGCCCTCGAACTATGAGGAATCACCAACTGCGGAGTGTAGACAAAGGTACTTGGGAATCACTATCATTGCTGGGACTGAGCACCTGAACTTACATTATGAGACAATGTAGCACACAGACATATATGTGGATCAGTACTTTGAGGATATACTGAGTATATGGGGGTGTATGCATTTAAGTAAACAATGTTATCATTCTTTATCAAAATATGCATGCTGATATGAATGACTCACATATCTTGAGTAAACCTAATATCTGAATCTCATAAATCATGTATATTGAAGCATATAGTACAAATATAGTGAGTCATTACACTTAGTTCTAAAATCTGTGTTCTCCATCTTATTCTCAAAACTTGTAAGCAAAACTTGTTATCTTATGGAGAATAAGGGTCTTCTTTAAAATTTAGAGATTATATGACTTTGGGACTTGGGAGTTTCTTCTAACCGACTTAAACCATGTGAGCCACATGGAGTATAATGTCTTGCCCACGTTGGGGAGAGTTGCTCTACCTTTTCCATCTGAATAGAACCTTAACTTTAGTGATCACTATTTTAACCCACTTGGGGTAAATCAAAAACCTATGGGGCACGTAGTTCTTGGGCATGAGACCTTGAAATCATACTTGGTGCTAAATACTACTCCCATACTTGAGCTCAAAACTTTTCGAAAATCCACCTTAAAATAATTCAAGGGTCTATAATAAAGACCAAATATACTTTCCTTGACTTTAATTCATAAGTAATGTGGACTCCTCTCTTAGCTTAGACCCAAAAGGGTCAAATCTTTATTTGAAATCTGAAAATAACCTAACCAAGGGGTGCTTATAGCACAAACAATCTTGAACAACAATCTTTAAATGGGATCTATTGATCCAATCATCAGTCTCATATCAAAACATCTTAAAATTCATACTTGGTAATGAAATTACTCATAAATTATCTTAAAATCTGTAAATTTCAATAGTAGACATAGAAATATAAACAAAATCATGAAATTCAACTCTTAATCCATGGGAACTCTCAAAATCTTGCAAACAATAGTAAAGCGGTATAAACCCTAACTTCAATTTCATGGACAATCTTATAAATTGCAGAAATTTTGTATTTAAAATAAGCCTTTGGGAACAAGGGTGAAAGAGTTACCCTTGTTCAAACCCCACATACCTTAGATTATGACTTGTAGATGAAGAAGTTTGCTTGAGACTCTTTATCATACTACGGAGTGAGGGTTCTTGAATCTTTTGACTTAGGGACCTTTATTCTTAAATTAATTCGCAAGAACTATGGTAAAATCGTGGAGAAGGAATTGGGTCTTGCTCTTGAGGGAGAAACCCTAGTTTTTAATTCTATGAAAAAATCTGAAGTTCTGTGCTTCTTTTTGATATATCTAGGTGTTAAAAAGAGTGGAAAAAAGATGAAAAAGCCCTTTTAAAAATGCTTTAAAATGCTAAATGGGATTTACAATGGCTCGTGCGACGGTCCTTGCTGGATCGATGGTCTGTCGGTCTGACCATCGCACTTGCACCAGAATATGGGCTCACTTCCTTAGTAGCGACGGCTTGTGCGATGGTCCGTCGCTATCTCAACGATCCATCAGCCCGACCATCACACTTGTCCAGTGAATAAGTTTATTGCCTTGGTTGCGCGGCTTGAGCAGTGGTCCATTGCAAGCTCAATGATCTGTCAACCTGCCCATCGTACCTAGGCGGTTCAGACAGCTCTCAGTAAAACAACCATAACTTCTCACTCCGATACTGGATTTGGAAAAAATGGTATCACTGGAAAGCTAATTCAATTTACCACATGATAAAAAGTCAAAATTAGGAAAACTCTATATGATTTAAACACCACTCACTTTGGAATTCATTCCTTAATCTTATAGAGATACAATTTAGGCTTAAGAAATGTTCGGGGTATTACAAACAATCACAAATTAAAAATCCAAAAAAAAATCCTTCAATACAACTGAAATTTTTTCAAAACCCTCTGAAATAATAATCAATTAAAAAAATCCACTGCCGTAGGTGCATCGATCTACTCCCTATCTCAGATGCCTGCATCAAACCTAGGAGTCATAACAGACTTTCAGTCTTAGCTATTTATATTTTATAATTACTCCCAGATTTTTTGGAATAACCCCCACCCTAATATAAGAACGTTGAACTTCCTCCAGTGCTACAAAAATAAATAAATGATAAAGAATCATACCTAGATGCTCAAAGCACCGACACATAATCATCAATACGTTGCCCCTCAGATCGAGTCCCACTCTCATCAGCAGCTATCCCATTAGTTGGACTACATCAACAGTATATAGAGTACATCCTCAATCCCCTCAACATCATCACCCAGAGCTCTCGATCCACTAGCTCCCATATCCATATCTTGGACTCGTATCTGTCGGTCCTGTTCATCCTGAATGCTTCCAAGTCTGGCCTTCTTCCTGTTTTCTTTATCTTTTATTCTTTCTCTTCCTCTTATTTGTTTCTTCTCTGGTCTTCTTAAACTATCCAATAACTGGGTCTGCCTAAATTTTTGGCACCTTTACTATAGGTATCACAATTTCTACTACTGGCTTCACAACCACCGATCGATCATAAAGTTCGGTGACCATCTTCTTAATTTCAGCAAACTCGAATCTAATAGCCTCAGTATTGGGTGTCTACCTCTCACCAAATATCGAGTAATACTCGACTCAAAAGCATCTAGCCACCCTTGGATTCACCTATCCTATTCCGCGAACTTTCCATAAATCCACCTTCTCACTCCGCCATCCATGTAACAAACTTTACATTTAGCGTAGCAAATTGGGTCACAACCTTAGTCCATGCAGATTGAGAGATCATTGTAATACCTAAAGGCATACCCCATGGCCTATGTGGTACAGACTGGACTAGTGGTGGGGCACTAAAAGTGCCCAGTGCATCTGTATGCGTGCCCTCTTTTTGTGATTCCGCCTCAGCAGCCGCAGTTGTAGCAGGGGTATCAGTCGGATCATCTTGCGGGAACAATCCCTCTAAAACATCTGTTTCCTACCTCATAGGCCGAGTCAAAGGTTTGGCTGCATATCGAATCAAACTGATAGCAAATGTACTTCAAGCCTCTATCATCTCATTAATCCAAGGGAGCTCCAACACTCCCACTTTCATACAAATCTGTGTAATCAATGCCTTCTAACCCCTAATTTCTATATCCCTTAGCTCTTAGGATAGGAAATCACCCACATCAAACTCATAATCTGCTATAAAATCAGCTATCATCATAGCCCAGATTGGGCTTAGAACATCATCTCCTGTAGTAGGAAACAACCAGTGTCAGGTTAGTGTCCACCAAGCCTTACCCTCAAAGTTAAGAGTTCCCTTCTTTATCTATTGTGAATTCCCTACAATCCAAATAGTTTTTTCCCATTTGAGGCAATCCGCTCAGCTATCCACCTAAGGATTACCATCTTGTCATCAAAACTCAGATCCGCTTAGTGATCTTCCTCATCTCATCCATCCTGTAATCTATTTCTACTATGTTGGCTGAGGCTTGATATTCTAGCCCATACAAGAATATCCTAATTTTTTAGAGAGAAATATCTACTTGCACCCCATGAATTATGATGAAGGTGATTGGCTCACCACCCTTCCTTAGTTGGCCCTACGGGTATTGCCTCTGTATCTCACCCTTTTAGGCTGCGTATAACTCACAAACTAGAACTTCACTGTACCTTATGAACACTCTCATCATCTACCCAAATCTGTATTGCCTGAAGCATTCTTCAAACTCAGGTAATTCAGACATCCCCATAGTGGTATTTCTTCTATTCGAATATAACACTCTCTTTATCTTGACACCTAAAAGATGATACAAACCTGTGTTGAAAGTCTCTTTCATGCTGGGGTACCCCCATCATTCAACAATGGGCACTGGAGCAGTAATTAAAGCAACCGGGGGTCCTGTCTGTCTATGGGGGTAACATCTACCTCCTTGGAACCCTATGATTCTTTAGAAATAGCCTCTACTGTGCTAGATTCTAGTTCATCATCATCGTCATCATTAGCAAGCTGTGGTGTATGAGGAGGAGAAACAGTAGCATTCTTTGTCCTCGGCCCCTTTGGCGGCGATTCAGACTCTTAGGGAACTACCTTCTTCCCCTTTTCTTTTGCTGGTGCCTTCCCTTTTTTTGTAGTTTTATTAGTTGAGGTTCCTTCATATACCTCCCCGATTCTTTCATATAGAGTCTTGTACTCGAACTTAATCAATTCTACACTTTCAATCAGTGTTGATTTATTTACTTTCTTAGCAACTTGTTTGGATGAGAAAGTGTTCTTTGGAGGCATTATTCCTACAAATACATCATTATTAGTAACTAATGAAAGCAAAGGAAATTTAAAACTAAAGTTCAATATGCTTGGTCGTAGTCGGGTACTTGTGGTGGGTACTGGTCATGCCGACTGGGTATGACTTATATTCCTGAGTCGTATCTAGTTCAATGCATGATCTGTGTTTACTGGTTAGCTTACGACTCCTCCTAACCCATCATATCAGAAGGGTACGACTCATTACCAACAGTCGTAAGTGGATCCAAAATATTTATTCTACTTTAAGTGTTCCAAGGTGGGTACAACTAAATGTATGCAGGTCATATAGTTTGGATACGACTCATATGGTGGAGCCCTGTCCATTTCAAAAATTTGAATATATTTAACTTCCATGTTGTCAGTGGGTACGAGTACCATTATGACTCCCGTACCGGTGGGTATGAGTCGTAAGAGGTTCGTATCCACTGCAACATAGAAGTTTGACTTCAAAGTTTAACTCTAATTCAAATTCCAAAAATACCTTCTACTATTCTCAGCTATAATTATCATTTCAACCCATTCATACCTATCAAAATCCATTTCCAAACCCTAGTTGTTGCCCAAGTTCCTATTTAAATGAAAATGCCTAAACTAGCATACCAACATATCTATAATTGTAAAAATTCTACTTAAAACCAAATTTACAATATCAAATACTACTCATTTAAACTTACAAAGTAGCAAAAATAAGTTTAGGAACTTACTTAATGCTTGTAGAAGTTAGGTTCACAATTTTGGATCATATTTCCCCCAAATTCGAAGTTAATGCTCAAAAATTAAAAGATTTGAAGTTGTTGGTAGCTAAATCAAGTTGAAAACACTTTGTTGTTGTGGATTAGAATTTGAAACTACAGTGAGAAATGAAGTGGGTATGAGTGTTTCTAATCGGGTGCCCGATCATTTCCTTTTCTTTTGTTTTAATTGCATTTAGGCGAGGTCAACCCGAGTTTTGACCTATTAAGCATGGGTACGAGTTGTGTATACGACTCTTACCTAGGCTTATGAGTCATTTCCTTGACTCATATAGCCCTGGAACGTACATGGGTTTCTGGAGTGGGTTTGACTCTTAGTCACGACCGTACCTAAACGATACGACTCATTTTAAGTATTATATGCATTCCAGAAACTAATGCTTGTTTTTGTTTTTTCTCCCAAGTCAAATATGACTCCTACTCATGAGTTATACCATATAGATATGACTTGTGAAAATTCCGTAAGATTACTTTTTCACCTTCTCTGGATTTTTGACTGCATTCCTTAGTCTTGCACATTGAACAAATACATTACCCTATAAATGAAATAAGTACAAAAACATGGGTTACCTTCCAAGCAGTGCTTAATTTAACGTCGAGGTACGACGTGGCTAAGTTGGATACTCAGATTTCACCAACTAGGCTTATCGGTTTCCTTCCATGCAACACTTGGTTTAACGTCGCGACACGATGCAATTGCCTTGTTTACTCAGACTTTATCAAGGTCAATCTCAGATACCTCATTAACCTCTTCTATATTTCCCATATAGTTCTTCACTCATTGTCCATTTACCTTGAACGAGCGATCACCATCCCTCTTTAGTTCTAAAGCACCATAGGGATAGACTTTTAAAACTGTGAATGGACCATGCCCTCTTGACTTTAGCTTACCTGGAAACAAATGAAGTTTGGAATTATAGACTAGCACCTGATCAACTTTTTAAATACCCTCTTCTAAATCTTGCAGTCGTGATGCAACTTCATTTTTTTCTTTAAAAAGTGCTGAACTTTCATTAGCCCGAAGCTGAAATTCGTCCAACTCATTGATGCTATTCAACCTTGACTTTGTTTTATCCTTCAATTCTAGATTCAACCTCTTTAAAGCCTATAGTGACTTATGTTCATGTTCAATTGGTAAATGGCAAGATTTACCATACACAAATAGGTGAAGAACCTATGGGGGTTTTGTACGTATTGTGGTAAGCCCTTAATGCATCATCTAACTTTCTTTCCCAATTAGTCCAATTGGCATTCACAATCTTTGCCAATATAGACTTGATTTATCTATTGGACACTTCAACTTGTCTACTATTCTGCGGATGATAAGGTGTTTCCACCTTGTGATTTACTCTATATTTTTCCAGTAGACTCTTGAATCGATAGTTGCAGAAATGTGACCCTTTGTCACTAATAATAACACATGGCATACCAAATTAAGAAAAGGTGTTCTTTCTAAAAAATACAATGACACTCCTTGCTTCTTTGTTGGGAAGCGCAATTGCTTCCACCTACTTTGAAACATAGTCTACAACCACAAGCATGCACTTTATACCACACGAACACACGAAAGGTCCCATGAAATCTATGCCCCATATATCAATAGCTTCTAATTCTAAGATAGGAGTCATATGTAGTTCATGTCTTCTAGAAATAGTACCTTGTTGCTGACATTGATCACAAGTAGAACCATAGTAATGAGTATCTTTGTATGATTGGCCAATAGTAGTTGTATTGCAGGATCTTGTGAGTTGTTCGGGATCCTCCATGGTGACCCCCAAATGGCGATGAATGAAAAGCTTCCAGTATGCTTATCATCTCGACCTCAGGTATAGACCTACACATGATTCCATCTGCATAAATTTTAAACAAGTAAGGTTAATCCTAGAAAATTTTTCTTACCTCATGCATGAACTTCTTCGTTTGCTAATATGAAAGATCTTCTGGGACTAGATTACTGGCTAATTAATTTACATAGTCTGCAAACCATGGAATCAGATTGTGGGAAGCTTCCAATATCTATTCATCTGGAGAACTATCATCAATATCCAACCCCTTAGCAGCCTTCTACATAGCTTCCTCCTCATGTCTAGACAAGTGATCTGCAACTTTATTTTCTGTGCCTTTTTTGTCTTTCACCTCGAAATCAAATTCTTGCAACAACAGAACCCACCGAACAAGTCTAGGCTTTGCATCTTTCTTTGACATTAGGTACTGTAATGCTGCAGATTAGTGTGTACAATCACCTTTGTCTCAATCAAGTAATATCTAAACTTTTCAAAGTTAAAAACCACTACCAATAACTCTTGCTCCATCACAATATAGTTCTTTTGAGTAGGATTTAGTGATTTACTAGCATAGTAGATGGGATGAAGGATCCTTTATTTTCATTAGCCTAGTATAGTCCCTAAGGCCAATCTATTTGCATCACATAGAATCTCGAACGGTGAGGACCAATCAGGAGACATAATGATTGGAGAAGTCACCAATTTCTCTTTCAGACTTTCAAAATCCTTCTTGTGTGCATCATCAAAATTAAATTTTTACCTCCTTCTCAAGAAGGTTGTAAAGAGGATTAGATATCTTCTAGAAGTCCTTGATAAATCTCCTATAAAAACCTTTATACCCTAGAAAACTTTGAATTCCTTTCACTAAAATTGGGTGAGGTAATTTTTTAATCACCTTAATCTTCGCACAATCAACCTCTATGACTCTTTTTAAAATCTTGTGCCCAAGCATAATCCCTTGTTTGACCATGAAATGATACTTTTCCCATTTAAGCACCAAGTTGAACTCTTCACATCTTTGTAGATCCTTTGCCAAGTGAATAAGACAGTCATCGAAAGAGTCACCAATAACTGAAAAATCATCCATAAAAACTTTAATGGTGTCTTCAGCCATATCCTAGAAAGTAGATATCATACATCTCTAAAATATGGCTGGGGCATTGCATAGCCCAAATGGCATTTACTTGAATGCAAAGGTCCCATATGGACATGTAAAGGTAGTCTTATCTTAGTCTTCTGGCACAATAGTGATCTGATTGTAGCCTGAGTACCCATCAATAAAATAGTTCCATTCTCTGCCTGCTAACCTGTCTAACATCTGATCAATGAAAGGCATAGAAAAGTGGTCCTTCTGAGTCCATGCATTAAATTTTCTATTATCCATGCACACACTCCATCTAGTGACTGGCCTCATAGGTACTAGCTCATTCGTCTCATTAGGAACAACAGTTATTCCACTTTTCTTTGAAGTACATTGAACCGGACTGACCCACTTGCTTTCGGCAATGGGAAATACCACACCAACATCCAATCACTTAATGATCTCTTTCTTTACCACATCCTACATAAGGGGATTAAGTTGATGATGATGTTGAATAGATGGAACACAATCTGGTTCAAGTTGTATTTTGTGAGCACACAAACTAGGCAAAATACCCACAATATCTGTAATAGACCACCCAATGGCCTCTTGAAATTTTGTAGTACTGACAATAATGCTTCTACTTCTGATTGTCTTAGATCAACTGCAATAATATCTGGAAAAGTGTTGTTCGCCCCAAAAATGTATTTTGCAAATGAGATGGGAGGGATTTCAACTCTAACATCGGTGGTTCCTCAATGGATGGGCAAGCAGGTGAAGTCATTCTGTTCTTCAAATCTAGATCAAGCTTCTTTGGTACACAATTATAACAATTTCTATGCAATGACCTACTAACTCCTCATACCCCTCGATACCATGAGAGTGAAAATTCATGATCATAGCTGTAAGCGCTTTAACAACTAGTCTCTTTTCATCAAGGATCAAAACCATCATCCCATAGAGTAACCACATCAATATCATGGAATGAGTCTGCCTCCTTATCATACACATTAATAACATATATCACTCTCAATTTATCTGGCTACTTCATGGATTTGCATACGTTAAATAATAGGGACTTGGAAGTCCACTTTACAATCTAAGACAATAAAATCAATAGGAAAAATAAAAGAAGCTACCTTTACCAATACATCATATAAAATACCAATTGGCTTTTTCACACTCCTATTTGCCATCACTAGCCTCATGGTGGTGGGTTTTAGAGCTTTCGATCCTAACTATTTGAATACTACAAATGACATAAGGTTGATGCTGGACTTCAAATCACACAAAACCCATGCAAAGTTGAAAGATCCTATGGTGCAAGGTATAGTGAAAGCACCTGGGTCCTTCCTCTTCCCCACCAATAATCTAGTGGCTATAGAACTTTAATAATGACTATTATCAACTGGATCATAATTGACTACTCTCTTCTAGATGATCAGATCCATTATAAATTTTGCATATCAAGGCAACTGCTCTAATACCTTTACCTATGGTATGTTGACTGAAAATTCTTTAAGCATAGATAAGAACTTCTGATACTTACTAATACACCCAAATTATAACTCTCTTACGAGAGAGTAAGCGATCGTTGTCAAATATATAACCCAACTAGGTTGGGGTCGAATCCCACAGGGAATATGGTGTTAATTTAAGTTATTCATGAGTCAATCAACTAATAGTTATTATTTTCCTATAAATGTTTTTTTTGAGATTTAACAGGTAATTATTTCTCACTTCGAGTTTATTACTTGTTACTTGCATTTCAGTGTTTCAAATCAATGTTATGGAAAAAACAAAAATTGTGTTCACTGTGGGTGTTGGTGTTTGACATGCATTAGTAAAGATGCAAGATTCTCATTACAAATAGGAACAAAAGATCATCAGTATCGAAGCAATGACTAAATGTCTCTCGATCTATTCTAGCATTCAATTTCCTAATCCTTTCGAACTTACGGAATTTAATTATTAACCAAATTTTACCTCAGGTTAATCAACCTTGTTACAACGTTGATTATTAAATGGAAGTTTAATGCTTCCAAGTCCATACAGATAATCCACTTCCTACTAGATTTGATTTCTTATTTCAAGCAAATCACTAGTTAGGTATAATCTACCGTTTGCAACCAATAGATAACATATACAACAGAGGAATTATCAAGAAGTTCCTATAAGTTTATGAATCTTGATCCACTAGTTACTTTACAAGACCAAACCCATAGATCCCACAATTCGGGTTAAGGAAATTAGCTATTAATGATGTAAAAAGCAATAGTACAAATTGCATTCATAATCTGATGGATGATAACTTACATAATAATGATTAGCAATAGTTGTTTCTCCTTCACAATCACAGTAGAAATCCCAAGAGAAATATATAAAAATATAATAATAATCTCCCAAAATAATTATAGTGTCTCAGCCCAAAAACTAGAGAGAAAACAGATTAATGTCATGAAGTTCAAGATGCCCTAGAAAACCTTCAACTTTGCCTTAAATACTTAGCCTAATTTTGGAAGCAAATCACATCATACAACTTTTTCTCGCACAGGTGACAAAAATATGTGATGACTTATCTGGGGGTCGATGGATTATCAGATATGTTGTCAACTCCTCTCTGTATTTGATATGTTGTTGTCTTCAGCTGATGACGAGTCTGATGGCTTATCAAAGATCTGATGACTTATCATGGAATATCATCACTTCTTCAACTCATCTTCTGTACATTGCCTAAGGCTGATGATAATCCTGATGACTTATAACAAAGTTGATGGCTTATCAGCAGATGTTGTTACTTTTAAAATCTAACTCCTATAGACTGACTAAGGCTAACGATCACTTTGATGACTTGTCATAGAGCTGATGACTTATCAGACTAGTCGTCAACTATACTTTGATGTCTGTTTGCTCCAATTTCATATCTATTGACTTCATTGTCATTGGTTTTCTTGCATCTTGACTTTACTGCAATATCAAAGAGAAAACAATCAAACACGACAAAAGTTGCTTAAGAATTTACAATTATTCCGAGTTAAAAGCCTTAAATGTGCTAGCATCAATCTCGCACATCAACACCCTCAACTTAAAATAATTGCTTGTCCTCAAGCAACGAGAACATAATGGCACCACGATGTTCAACCAAGAGAATGTGAAGTACGTACGATAGTCAGTCATCAATTTCAGTACACAACATGTTATCCTTTCTAAGTTCAAGCATATTTAAACCCAACTGTGTATCTTAATGCAGATCAATAATGTAACACAAAGAAATCAAGAAAGGTCATCAACCTAGCAACAATCATCATGCATTCCTACAAGTTACACTTACCTAAATAAGTTAGTAACTCACAATATAACCATTGTACCCTCACAACAAAGAAGTACCTCCTCACATATATATGAACTCAAGCATGTCAATGCAGGGACGATCAAGAGACACTCACTCTCAAAAAGAAGTTCCAGTCACTGTATTATCAATACCATAGGCTTGCCCTTATTTTCATTACCGAGGTTTTCAGACAGCTGAATTAAGATCACTATAGGACTTTTCTTTGGCTTGTAACATAGGCTTGGGGATAGTATGACATGTAAGGACATTTAAAGTGAATAAACCTCCTTGTCACTACAAAAGTTTCAAGGGTCCTACTTATTTACCTTTTTCTTTATTTCTCCCTCTCTTTATTACAACCAACATAAGGTGGGTGCGGTCTTTTAGTCTTTTCATTTTCCCATATTCACTACTTTTCTTTTCTTGGTCTTTGTTTTTAACCACACCCATCTTTACTCTATTTTATCTTATTTTACCTTTTGCTGTACTCATTTTTACATCACTCACACCTATAATAGCCACCCTCAACTTAGGAGGTTTGCCTAAGTCAAAGTGCACAATGCCCAAGGAGGACCAGGGCCAAAACAGGTTTATTATGGTATAAATGAAAAGGTGATCAGTATAATAAAAGAACAGGGATTAAGGGATGTTATTCATACATGGAAGGTCATTTAGGCTAACAGTGGACTAATATAAAAAATAGCCTATGATCCTTTCCTAACTCCTCTCCTACGACAAAGGCAAGACCAACTGGTCATGTTCTAAATTAAACACACAGTGGGAACTTTACAGTATCTCACACATACCTGGCATATAGTTACACATGAAGCATCTACCTGTCCAGTTCATGCTCTTATTATTGATTATTATGTCCCTAGTATTAATGACAAACCAAGATTCACAATCTTCGCATGTCGACACATATCATACAGTTGTACTGTACACATTCAGAGAGGTGTTCAAGATAAAAAAAACAATGATGATTGCCATATGAACTCTGCTAGTTAAACATAACACTGAGCAAACCACCAACACAGCTAACAAACAGATACCCCGCAGAAAAGAATATACATTATCCCCAATGCATATCTAAAAAGAAACCGCAATCATAGGGGTTAGGACATTCCTGTAGTGGATCAAGCACGTGAATCATGGGTAGATGATCCTACTACTGCATCCTCAGCTGTCTCATTAGGAGCCTCCCTCCTTTTTGACGCATCTGGCCTAGTAGATGTTGGTGTCCTACTAGTTGAGGCACCTACAACCTTTGCTCATAGAGACTTCTCCCATTTCTCATTGTCCTCTTGGGATGCTTGCATCACCTATTTTATCTCTTCTTTCTCAGCCTTCTTTCTCGCCTTCTTCTTTGCTTTTCTTTCTTTGTCGCAATCATGCCTTTTTCTCTTACCCTTATACTTTTTCTCGCCCTTTTTCTTTCTTTTCTTCGATGGTTCCCCATTGATATCAAGCAAGGGAACTGCATCCTTAGACTCATCCACAACTGGATCCATAGATATCAAAAGTTGGTGCTGCTGTAATGCCCCAACATCAGTTTTTAACTTATCCAGTGTTGCTCTGAATAGTGCAAGATCTGGGGCCGACATTTCTCTTAACCGTGCATTGAAATGGTTCTCCAACTCATCAGCCCAACCAGGCAAAGTTTGGAAGGGTTCAAGGGCTACCCTGATCCTCTTATCCACAGTCGAGGTAAACTGGTTGGCAAATTGTTGTAGATGTGCCTCGCATCGCCTTTCTTGTTTTGCCACTCTTCTGAAATTTAGAGCCTTAAATGTCAACGCCAATACCTGAGTAGATGCTGCTGTGTTTGCTTCATCCTCATGCACTAAACTCTCCCTTGCAAGGGGTGTTGACTGTAAAACTTTAGAATTTTGTACCTCTACATTTAGTGCTGAGTTAGCACCCATAACAGCTGGTTGCACTTCTACAACCCTCACTGGATCTGATGTAACCCCTGCTCCCTTGTCTAGCACCAGCCTAGGGTGTTTTTTATCAAATATCATAGGGTAGTGGGTCTTTTTAGCAGAAAGTTCATCATCTACCCCTACAACCTCCGGTACATTAGCAGCCTGGCACAACTTTGTGATGAGACAAGAGAAAGGATATGCAATTTTGGGTCTTGATACCCGAATCTTTATTTTATCACTAATAGTCTCCCCAAATTTTAAGTGAAGCTTAGCCATGAGGCTCACGACTAACACTGCTCTAGAATTACCCAAAATATTATCTCCCACCGTAGGCATCAACTCGGTGTGTACTACACCCCACCAAAACTTTGTCTCTTGAGTAAGGGAGGACTTGACTATTCTTTCATTCGAGTTGGTCAACCATACCTGTTCTCCTTCAGCTATGATGTTGGCTAACCATGGACGCTGTTTTTCATGATCCTTTAACCGATAGTAGAATGTTGATGAAGTGACCTGAGGAGTAAAGTCAGGACCATGAAGGAATCTATTGATGGTTCTTTCTGAGAGATCTACCATTACGCCCCTCACCAAAACTTTATCCATCGTGGGCTTATTTGCCTTTTTTTTTTCAAACACTTGTTTTTCAAGGTAGCCTGGTAGTTCACGTAGAACTCCCGGACTAGTGTAGGGCAGAACGAATTACCTCTTTATGTAGTCCATGCCAGGTCGTTGTCTTAGAATGTTTTCTCAATTGAAGGATATCTACTCAACCCGGTGGTAATTATTCTAATTTCTGAGATGCCCTTCATAGAAAATCTTCTTTGCCCCGGGAAGTGGCCATCTAACACTTTCTCGGACACTAGGGTTCTTGCATTTGATCATATTTCCCCATATTAGAGAGTTTTCCTCAGCCCGTTGTTTCAAAGGAGTGAACCCAGATGATGGTCGTTCAAAATCAGGTTACTCAGAATCGGGGTGCTCAGAATCAGGTTGTTCAGAAGATGTCTGCTCTAAAGGTGTATGTTTTGATATTGAGGGTTCCTCAAATTCACTTTCTTCACTCTCCTCCTCCTCAGCTTGTGGAGATGGTGAAGGAATTTTTGGAATCTTTTTCTTTCTTTGCCTTTTTAGCTGTGGCTATTCTTCTTCATAATCAGACTCATTAAAAAGTTTCTGAGGCATGCTCCTTTTAGACACCTTCTTTGCTGATTTTGACCCTTTTTCTTTAGGAGGTATACTGAACTCTATAGCAATATAAAGCAATTATTTAGTAACCAGGGTTAAGGAACACAACAATGATAATCAATTTCAAATTCCTTAGTAGGGTTTTATCAGTGCCTTTGTGGAAAATTGCTACGACATGATCTGATAGCCCATTATATTTGTGATAGCTTATTAGCCAATTTCATCAGTTCAGAACACAATCCCCAGCTCAATTTTAACATAATCATCATCCTAAATTCTTCTCAACAATACATGGAATTGCATTCTTGGGTTGAGATTCCAGCTTTTAGTGTTCGAGGCATAATTGCAAACCCTAGTTTCATTTTTCACCTCAATTCTTTGCTAAAATTGACTAAATACCCATGAAAAAACAAGGTTCCGACTTACTAAAGAAGAAGAGAGACAAGTTCTGAGCATACTTGTTAGTCGACTTAGAAGAGATGAAGAACTTCCAATGCTGATTCTCGATCAAGGTAGAGAAGAGGAAAAGGGAAAATAAACCACTTGTGTTTGAAACAAAACCAACGGGATAGAAGGAAAGAAATTTTCTTGTTTTACTAGGAAATAATGAGAATAGGCAATAGAATAAACAAAAAATGGAAAGGAAATAACTAAAGAAAAAGAAAAGCAGGAAGGTGAAAAGACTGGCCTGTGGGCCGGGTCGGATTTCCTCCTCCGGGCTCAAAATTAGCTGACGGCTTATCACAGGTGTGATAGCCCGTCACATTTGACGTCAGCTCAAGGCATAGTGTTGCCTTATTTCAGCATATTTGATGGTCAAGCTTGACGACATATCAGAGTTGTGATAGACCATCACATTTTGTTGTTAGCTCTATCCAGAACATATCTCAAAATTTGCTCAGTTGACGACCTCATGTGATAGCTTATCACAAATACGATAGCCCGTCAAGTGTTTCCATCAGCCCTAAATAGAATGTTCCTCAAGCTTGGCTTCTCTGATAACATGGTGTGACGGCTTATCACAAGTGTGATAGCTTATTAGACTTGGTCGTCAAGACACCTTGCTGACAACATCGATTTCTCCTCATCAGTTCATTACGATCATAATGTTTAAACTAAACATGAAACCAAAAAAATAAAAAAACTTACATCAAACATAAAAACCTTGGGTTACCTTCCAATAGCGCCTGATTTAGTGTCATGACATGGCTCAATTATCTCGATTACTCAGACTTTATCAAGGTATAAGGTGGCTATACACTTTATCGTCCATTGGACCGATGTATAGCTTCACTCGCTGTCTATTTACCTTAAAGATTCTCCCATCCTTATTCTCGAGTTCAACTACTCCAGATGAGTATACTTGACTCACTTTGAATGGGCCGGACCACTTTGATTTCAACTTACCTGGGAACAACTTTAGTCTAGAGTTGAAGAGGAGTACTAAATCAACTTTCTGAAAGTTTTGTTTTTCAATCCTTCGATCATGATACTTCTCCATCTTCACCTTGTATATGTCTGCTTTTTCATAATCCCCAAGATGGAATTCATCCATCTCATTCAATTGCCCTAGTTTTAGCTCCGCTGCCTCTTTCCAATTTAGATTTAACCTTTTTAGTGCCCATCAAGCCTTGTTCTCCAACTCGATCGGTAAATGACATGCTTTACCATAAACTAGATGATACGGTGACATTCCAATTGGTGTCTTAAAATCATTCCGTTATGCCCACAAAGCGTCATCTAGGTTTTGAGACCAATCTTGCCTACTAGCGTTCACTATTTTAGCTAAGATTGCCTTAATTTCCCAATTTAAGACCACTACTTGTCCACTAGTTTGTGGGTGATATGGGGTCGCTACTCCATGCTGTTTCACCCCGTATTTCGGAAAAGTCGCCAAAAACACTTTGTTGCAAAAATGAGAGCCTCAATCGCTTATAACAGTACGTGGTACCCTAAAGCGAGAGAAGATGTTCTTTTTGAGAAATATAACAACTCTCTTTCCTTCATTATCCGACAAGGCGATGGCTTTGACCCATTTTGAAACATAATAAAAAACAACTAGAATGTACTTCATCCCGTACGAGCTTTCAGAAGGGCCCATGAAGTCGATGCCCCAAACGTCAAACAATTTACTTCAAGCATCTTCGTCAAAGGCATCTCATGCCTCTTGGAGATTGACCCCTTCCTCTGGTATTGGTCACACTTTAGTAAAAACTCGTGACCATCCTTGAATAACGTTGGCCAATAGTATCCACTCTGCAACACCTTTCTAGCTATTCGATCACCTGTATGGTTACCTCTAACTGGTGAAGCATGTCATGCTTCTAGTATACATAATACATCCACCTCTGGCACACATCTCCTTATAATATTGTCAGTACATCGCCGAAAAAGATATGGCTCATCCTAGAAGTAGCGTATCACATCATGGAGGAATTTCTTTCTTTGATGGAAAGAAAGATTTTTTGGAATGACTTCACTCACAACATAGTTTGCAAAATCTGTGTACCAAGGCATTTTATCCATAGCAGCATACAAGATCTCTTCATCAGGAAATGCATTATCTATCTTCATTTCATCACTAACTTCTTGCTCACCTTCCATCCTAGACAGATGATCCACAACTTAGTTTTTGCAATCCTTCCTATCTTTGACTTCAAAGTCAAATTCTTGGAGAAGAAACACCCATCTAATCAGCCTTGGTTTTGCTTCCTTCTTAGCCATCAAATATCTCAAGGCTGTGTGGTCAGTGTTGACCACCACCTTGGTCCCTAACAGATAAGCCCTAAATTTCTCAAAAGCATAAACTATAGCAAGGAGTTCCTGTTTGGTGACAGTGTATTTATTCTGAGCTCCATTCAGTACTTTGTTGGCATAATAAATTGGATGAAACAATTTGTCCTTATTTTGTCCTAACACAGCTCCAAGGGCAACACCGCTTGCATCACACATGATCTCGAACGATTTTGACCAGTTTGGTGTAATAATGATAGGGGCCTTTACCAGCTTCTTTTTAAGGCATTCAAATGCCTTTATGCAATTATCATCAAAGGAGAACTTAACTTCTTTCTCCAAAAGTTTGCAAAGTAGATTTGCAACCTTCGATAAATCCCTTATAATCCTCCGATAAAAGACAGCATGTCCAAGGAAACTACGCACTCCTTTCACTGAAATGGGAGGTGGTAGCTTCTCAATAACCTCTACCTTGGCTCGATCTACCTCTATCCCTTTTGCTAAATTTTTCTGGCCGAGAACAATGCCCTCCTTCACCATAAAGTGGCATTTCTCCCAATTAAGTACCAAATTGAATTCCACACATTGTTGCAAGTCCATACTCAGGTTCGCCAAACACAGCTCAAATGAATCTCCTACTACCAAAAAATCATCCATAAATACTTCCAAGGTGTCTTCAACCATATATAAGAAAATAGACATCATACACTGTTGGAAGGTGGCAAGTGCATTACATAACCCAAACGACATCTGCTTGAATGCGAAAGTGCCATACGGGCATGTAAATGTTGTCTTCTCTTGATCTTCAGGAGAAATACAGATCTGATTATACCTAGAATAGCCATCCAAGAAGCAATACCACCCCTTTTCTGCCAATCAATTAAGCATTTGATCCATAATGGGCATCGGTAAATGGTCTTTCAAAGTCCATGAGTTTAGTTTACGATAGTCCATGCACACTCTCCACCCGGTCACCGGCCTGAGTGGAATCAACTCATTCCTTTCATTTGTAATAACAGTCATGACCCTTTTATTGGGCACACATTGAACTGGACTTACTTATTTACTGTCAGAAATATGATAAACTACTCCTGCATATGTAGGAAAAATGGTTCGTCTCCTAGCTTAGAAACATGCGGGGTATTAGAAAATATCCACATAGACCCTATACAATTAATGTCGCCGATCGTCAATGTAAATACCACATCTAACAATTCTAAATCATGAGTTGGATAATTCTTCTCAAGAACCTTCAACTGTCTAGAAGCATATGCAACCACCTTACCATGCTGCATCATCACATAACCCAGTCCCCCCAATGATGCATGACAATAGACAACAAAACCATCAGTACCCTCAGGTAGAGTCAAGACCAGAGCCAAATTCACCTTATCCTTCAACTTCTTGAAACTTTTCCTCACAAGCATCAGACCATAATAACTTTACCTTCTTTTCAGTCAACTTAGTTAATAAGGCAATAATAGAAGAGAAGCTTTCCACAAACCTTCTATAATAACCAGCTAAACCCAAAAACTTTGAATATCGGTTAGAGTCGTGGGTCTAGGCCACTTCTCAACCACTGGAACTTTTGGTGGATCCACCATGATCCCTTCACTAGAAATAATATGACCCAGATAGGTCACAATATTTAACCAAAACTCATACCTAGAGAATTTAGCACACAACTGCTGCTCCTTAAGGGGATGCAACACTAAATGGAGGTGATTAACATGATCCACCTCACTCTTAGAATAAACCAATATATATTTCATAAACACAATCATGAGAAAATCCAAGAACTGATGGAAAACCCAATTCATAAGATCCATGAATACTGCTGAGGCATTAGTCAAACCAAAGGACATCGCCAATAACTCAAAATAACCATACCGGGTTTGAAAGGCAGTCTTAGGGATATCCCCATCCCTAATGTTCAACTGATCGTATCCAGATCGATGATCAATCTTAGAAAAGTATTTAGCACCTTGAAGCTGATCGAATAGATCATTAATCCTCAAAAAAGGGGATACTTATTCTTCACGACCACCTTATTCTATTGGCGGTAATCAATGCACATCCGAAGGGACCCATCCTTCTTACACCTGAATAGAACTGGAGCACTGCAAGAAGAAACACTAGGGAAGATAAAACACTTATCGAGAAGATCTTTCAACTACTCCTTAAGTTCTTTCAACTCAGGTAGAGCCAGTCTGTAAAGAGGGATAAAAATAAGATGAGTGTTCGAAAGAAGATCAATCCCAAAATCAATTTACCTATCAGGAGAAACACCAGGAAGATCATTAGGGAACACCTCTGGGAATTCATTAACCACTAGGACTATCTAAAAGAAAGGACTTTCGGATCTAGAATCCTTAACATGCACTAAGTTATAGAGGCACCCCTTGGAAATCAATTTCTAGGGTCTAAGATATGAAATGAACCTTCCCTTAGGAACTAGGGAACTACCTTCCCATTCAATCACCAAATTATTAGGGAATTAGAAACTGACCCTTTTGGTTCGACAATTATGAGATGCGTAGCACAAATGCAATTAATCCACCCTCAAAATCATATTAAAGTCTAACATGTCTAACTTTATGAGATCCACCAAGGTCTCCCTACCACAAATCGACATCACACAACCCTTATATACCCTTCTAGCCATAATGAAGTCACCCACTGGGGTGAACACAGAGAAGGGATTTAGAATACACATAGGGTTAAAAAAAATAGATAGCCACATAAGGGGTCACATAAGAGAGGGTAGACTCAGGATCAATTAGACAATGTACATCACAAGAGAAAAGTTTGAGCGTACCAGTAACAACATTGGGGGATGCCTCAAAATCTTGGTGAGTGGCAAGAGCCTACAAATGGTTTCATCCAGTGCTGAAGCCAAAAGAAGATGTAGCACCCTTCATTGCAGAAGCCAATGAAGTAGCAAAAAGAACCTTACTTTCTCCAGAAGCAACCCTAGAAGGAAAATACGTCTACATATGGCTAATCTACCTATAATAAAAGCACTTGTTCCCCTATTCCTACAGACACTGTGATGTACCTGACTGTAAAATCTACAAGGGGGATATGATGGATCTGACTGAGCCCCACTAGCCTAAGGCTGGGCACCCTATACTCTGGGACCAATACTATTCTGAAAATGACAATCACCCGATGGCTTCAAATAATGAGCACTAGCCGTAGAGTACCAACTAAAATTGCCTCACTTCTTCTTATACCATTTTCCACCATCTCTACTGCTCTGCTGCTAACCTCACCTTAATAAGAATACCAAACTTCTTACTCTGCCTTTCACTCATCTCAACCTGCTTCGTCTTTTCCTTCTCAGCCTGTAGTATGTGCACCACCAGCCTGGAGATGTCTATGTCTTTGTTCAATAAAGCAGATTTGTATTCCAATACCAATTCATGGGATAATCCTAAAGCAAATTTACTCATCCGATCTCTTATAGAGGACACCAAATTTGAAGCATAATAAGATAGCTTGTGAAACTTCAAGGCATACTTTTTACTGTTATCCTGCCTTGCTTCAAATTCACAAATTCCTTAGCCTTCGTCTCCCTCAACTTCTTAGGAAAGAAGCAATTAATAAAAGTACTAAAGAAGTTATCCCACAAAGCAGACTCAGCATCATCACCCCTAGACTGGTTCCATTCATCATACCATAGATACGCCATATCCTGTAACTGGTAAGCGATGAAATCCACACTCTCTACATCAGTAGCATGCATCACATGATTTTTTTTCTATCCCATTAATGAAATTTCGAGGATCTTCCTTAATTTTAGATCTAGTGAAAGTCGGAGGACTCAACCTCATAAATTGTCCAACTCTATCAACCTTAGAGGAGAGAGTAGTAGAAGCAACATGCTCAGTCTAAGAGGCCACCAAATAAGTAAGCAAATGGATCAATTAGTGAAACTCAACATTAGATATGCCAGCATGAGGTACCCGAGAAGGACTAGGGGAACAGGTGAAATTCCACTAGGGCAATCAGAAGTAGTAACCCTAGATCGGTTCTGAACTCCTTGGGTGGTATGTGGTTTGTTCACATTATCCTCAGATGGAGCAGAAGACCTTCCATGGACATCAGATCTTCTGGGAGGTATGATCTGAAAAGCAAACATACAAGGATTATAGATGATTTCATGATCTTAGACTCTATAGCCTGAAATAAAACAACAAGAAAGAAAAATATTCCTAAATGCCTCATGGACTCTCCATTATAAGTGTGGAACGCTACTCACCCATAAAAGTGACTCTACTTGACACGTCTTTGTGGACACCCAATGACACCAAACCTAGGCTCTAATACCAAATTTTTCATGACCTAAACTAGGGCCTGGCCATGATGGGTATCTCAAGTCCAACTAGGACCGGAGACCACCCCCTGCACCTAACCAACAAAATACAATACCCTAATGTCGGATAAATTTTGAACATATAACAAGATAGCATAAGATAAACTCAAAGACATCAGGATAAGTAAATGGCATACAACCAGCTAAACCAACTAAGAGACCTCACTACCTAAGTCCACCATAATCTAACAAAGCCTTCTAAATAAAATCAAAATCAATAACGTGTCAGGACACGCCCCCGATCCTAACAATGATAATGACAATATTCATGATAATGTAAACTCTCAATTTTAGTCTATGATAATAACTGATGAAATGTCCCAGTATTTGGAGAATCAAAGCTCACCACTTCACCACAACGAACCAACGAATCGAGATGATCCATCTAACTCTGTGTAGGAAAAGTAGAAGTATATCCAGTGCCTGCATCGCGTGGGGATACACTATCTGGAGATGGTTAATGGGTTGAGTGCTAGCATATAACTCAAGGATGGGAGTAAAATAATGTTATAGATAACCATTCAAAATCATTCCAAAATCTAGTACACATAATCAAATGCAAATACATATATATCATATGTCGGGCTAGGGAACAAGGCTTAGCATACCTTTTAAATCTTTATTCTGGATTTTTTAGCTCAATCGTTATAACATAAGAAGGCACCCACGGGCTATATGGTCCCAACTTTCCCTAGTTGGAAGGCCCTTAGTGCATCTGGCCACACAAACCAAAGGGTATATATATGCACTATGGGGGACTCGAACCTCCCAACATATCAAAGTGACAGAAATACCTAATCATGTAATATAGTATGCGAGACTTGAACCTACTAATCATATGATAATAATAAGGGAGACTCAAACCACCCAATCAAGTTGACCCCTGCATCGGCAATCGCGGTTTCTAGTATTGGTCCCTTGGGACCTCCACTTTCACGAATCAGCTACCCAACCCTCATTAAAGTCCAATTAAATCATTTATCACACATTCTCATTCATTAAACTCTAATACATATTTAGGCATACATTGTTGGTATCATCATACCAACTACACTTGAAAGGTTACATCAACATGCCAAAATAATTTTTTCATTTAGGGAAATTCACAGCCCTCTTTATTTAATTATGCATTAGCTTGGGGAATTACACAAACCTATAAGGTTCAATTCAAAATGATTATGCTTCATTAACTTTTCACATTATGCAATAGTTCAAAAGTATTTCAATATGCATACTTTTTGTATTCAAAACTAATTTAACAATATAAGGTGGAGGTCATTACCACTTCAACTGTCAATATTCACAAAATTGGGGGAAATCACAATCCCCTAGTTTATTCACCATACCCATGCACCCCACAAGTTCAAAACCTTTAATAAAACATGAACAATCATATGTAAACCATGGGAAACATTGTTCAAAAACAAACATTCAAAACCCTCAACCCATGTTTCAAAACCATCATCAATACCATATGAACAACACTTTAAACATATGTTTTTAAAAAATTAGAAATTAGGGAAGAGTAACATGCCTGAAATACCAAGTTTTACCAAACGAATTCAACCCTTGAGCCCTTGGATGACCTACTTCTTGGAAACCCTATGTATCTTGAGAGAATTTGAGAGAGTTTCAAGACTATTTAATTACATTATGAATGAGAAATAACCTCCTTGAGTTCTTTATAAATGTGGGGTTTTAATTAGGTAATAAGGGAATTGTCCAAAGTTCCCTTATTTTAAAATCTAAAATTTAGTCGCCCGTGTCTTCGGGTCACTATACGACTCGTACGGATTCGTTATGACTCACACCACGAGTCGTAGACAAGATAGTTTCAAGGTAACATATATTGTCGACCCTACAACTCAACTAATACAACTCGTAATGAGACTGTATGACTCATGGGGTCCAGTCGTAGTCAACATAGAAACCATTTACAGTAAAAACTGGATATTCAATGATTTGCATAAAATGACTCATAACGAGTCCTTACGACTCGTAGTGAGTCACTCATACTTAGTATAGGAGACTTAGCCACACAAACTAGTTAGGCTATGATTTGGGTCCAACCACTCATCATGGGTCTTTACGACTCGTGACCTCAAGTCGTAACTAGGACAACAACTTAAGCACTATTCATTGGACACCTTACGACTGGGATCAAGACATCCTACGACTCGTAAGGTGAGTCATAGTTAGGATAGTATGGATAAAATTTTTGAAATTCTCAGAGATCAACACCTAAGATGTTTTATTATCCCATCTCTTAGGATCATTCATCTTCGAATGATGGTTTAAAGCATCCCCTAGAATGATTTAACATAGAAACAAACCCTTACTCACCTTTAACAAAGACAAAAAACAAAGATGTTAAGATCACACATACCTTAAGCATGATTTTCTAGAATAGGAATAAGAACGAATACTTGGACTTCATGTCTGATAATGCTCATCTATACCATGCAATTTGGTAGAGGACGATCATTGTCAATATATCAACTTTCATTGAGGTTGAATCCACAAGGAGTGAAATTAGAATTCTAGTCTTTTAGTCTTAACACTTAATAAGAGAAGACCTGAAATGCAAATAAAGTAAAAATTATGATTTAAAATTGGGTGTTTTGGTTTTGGGAAAGTGTTTCTCAATAGTAACTTAATTCCACAAACTACATAACAATTGTAATTAAACTTTGGTACAGAGAGAATCTTAGGATTATGTCTACCTGAGGGCAAATTAGGTGTGGGTATATGAAGAATTGGTGTACATGCTAGCTGTTAACAATATGGTAGACTAGGTCTAGAATCCTTAAGGCTAGTTTGTCAACAAAACCTCAAGAGTTTAACTTATTGAACCTTTCAGATACCTAACAAGTGTGTTAATTATATTCACCTATTACCTCAATTAAGTATCTCTATTTCTAGGAAAATACCTAAGTTATAGTCAACTTTATAATCACTCTTATGTCTAAGATAGTAAGAATTAGCAAACTAAACCCATTAATTATATACCATTGCCTTGGTTCCCACATCCCTCTTTCAAGGATGGTTTGAGCTTTCAAGAGTTTGGGGTTTTCACCCACAAACCCATTTTGGTTATTTAGGGATTTCACCAACAAATCCCAACAAATTTAATCAAAAAATAGTAGAACCCATTAACAAATAACTAGTATATACACAAATACATCACAATCCACAACTAATTGCACCTTAGTTCAACATAATCCTATGATAATGAAATTTAGCTACTCACGGAGAAAGGAGAGAAAAATATGCCATAAGGGTTGTGCAAAGCATTCATTTCTTCAAAAAATTACTAAATTCAAATTCTCCAAATCAAATTACAATTCTTGCCTAATTTAGGGTTTCAACTTCAAATACAAAATATTTCAAGAATCTAGAATTACCAAACTGAGAAAGGGTTTTAGGCTTTTAAGGGATTTGGGGCCAATTGCTGAAAATTACAAAACTACCCCAAGGCCTAATCCCGTATTACCGCAATTTCACTAGCTTTTCCTCGATCGCGGCTACTGCGACCGTGGGTAGAGCCTTGTTATCATGGCTGCTGACCTTCTTAACTTGCCACAATTGTGGCCCTCACACCGCGATTGCGGTAACTGAGCCTCATTTTGTACATGGTCCTTTTGCTGTGCACTTTTCTTTTCATTTTTGTTCCTTTTTAGCCCAATTCCACATCCTTCTACCTCATCACCTGTATGCCTGTAAAAATGTAGAAATTAGTGCATTTAATCACAATGTTTTCTCATTTATGTCTTCAAACATTGTAGTGTGCATGAATGTTAAGTGCAAATGAGCGGTAAATTCACCACTCATCAATGTCCTCCTCAAATTCCTAAGTATCATCCTCAATCTTTTGATTCCTCCAAAGAACCTTTATAGAAGCCACATTCTTTGTCCATAATCGACGAACTTGCCGATCCAAGAACTCCACTGTAACTTCCTTATAAGATAGGGAATTCAAAATATCCACGCGTTCCAAAGGAACAACCAATAAACCCATGCATTTCCTTAACATTGAGACATAGAAGACCAAATGAATGGAGCTCAAGCTAGAAGGCAACTCTAATTCATATGTAACATTACCAACCCTCTTCAAAACCAAATACAGTCCAACATAATGGGGATTGAGCTTCACCTTCTTCCTACACCACATTACGCCCATTATGGGATACACCTTCAAGAAAACTCAGTCACCAACATTAAACTCTAACTCCTTCGCCTCATATCCGCATAGGACTTTTAGTGACTATGGGCGGTCTTAAGCCTATCCCAAATCACTTTTACCTTTTCCATGGATTAGTGAACCAAATTAGGTCCAAATAACCTATTTTCACGAAACTCAAATGACCCAATTGGAGACCTATACCTCCTACCATACAAGGGCTCAAATGGAGCAATACCAATGCTAGAGTGATAACTATTGTTGTAGGCAAATTTTATGAGAGACAAGTGGTGAATAATCTTGGGAATATTTATATGTCCAAGTTCCAACATTTATCCATATTTATACTCGTTCTATGAGCTAAAACTTGTTAATTGTATTATGTTTGAGCTAAAATTGTATTCTTGAGATAATGGATATGATTAGTGTTGTATAGCTTGATTGTTGTACAATCAGATATGCTTTAATGCATTAATGAGAAGCTTTTGGATTATGGAAACACTTGGAGTAACATGTTGACCATGAAAATATTGGAACAAGGTTCATAGAGCTTGATACAAAGTCTAAAAGCAAATAAATATGCAAAAATTGG
Source organism: Capsicum pubescens (assembly GCA_030864215.1). Classification (NCBI taxonomy): domain Eukaryota; kingdom Viridiplantae; phylum Streptophyta; class Magnoliopsida; order Solanales; family Solanaceae; genus Capsicum; species Capsicum pubescens. The sequence continues at coordinate 242,532,001 of CM061549.1, read as the reverse complement.
AAAAGAGAGAAAATAACATGCCTCCATGCCACTGACCTTAGCTTCTATATTAGGCTTTGTGGCATGTTGGTGAATTAAAATTAAGTGGCAAACTCCATTGAAGGTCTGCAATATCCTCATTCCACGGACCTTAGTGTCCGCGATAACCTTTGCGGAATAGAGGCTGATTTATTTCAGATGGTAAGCATCTGCGATAGCCTCGTTCCATGGACCTTAGTGTCCGTGACGAGCTCTATGGCACGGAGCTGAGTAACTTTTGTGAAATCCAGCCCTAGTATGAAGGGGATACTTAAGAACAATTGTGAACATCTTTTCATATGAATTACAAAAGAAAAAACAATTATGGGTATTTTATTAGGGTTGTTCCATTTTTCATCATCGAACATTACTTTGGTATGATTAATTATATTTCTTGATGTTGATTTCGAACATGAGTAGATAAACATCCTTGTTTTGGGGTTGAGACCAAGAACATGATTGTATTTTTATATTCTTAGAGTGATTGAGCATTGGCTTATCACATGGGTTGTTCTTTATATCTTGTTTTTACTATTTTAATGCATGGCCACCATTAAAATACATGTTTAATTCTCTTGTTATCCCAAAAGGAGGAACATTAGGATATATCAAAGGGACTAAGGAGCAATTTCTCATTCTTATACATAACGAAGGATTTAAAGTAGCATCTAGGATAGAAATATACCTAGTTGCCTTGTTTGGTTCATTTGTAGGAAGATAATTTAAGGAATCTAAAATTGATCATTGCATCGCCGTCAACGTTGTAGTTGTAATGTCCTTTTAGGTAGAAGATTAGAGGTTCGAAAAACCATGATCGTATTCTTAACCCTACAAATCAACAACCCGATAACCAATATAATCATAATAATGATAGAGATTTACATGATTGCTAAGAGTGTCTCAACCCTAGAATTCTCTCTCGCATTGTTTACAAACTTTCTTATGTTGTGATTCTCACACTTTGTTACTTATTTAGTTATTAAATTATTCATTAAATTATTTAGCCCATTTTGATACTCTGAAACACTTGAATACATTATTATCAAACCCTTTTCGAGAACATATAGGGACCAACATAGCAGGGACTAAGCTCTTCCCTTATTGTTTTGCATCACTTTAGCCATGGGATACATGACACTATAGGTATGGAGTGCTTCATAGTAACCACCTAGGTCATGAATGAGACCTTACCAAAGGTGAATTCCTTCAGCCTGAACACCAAAATACATACAAACAATGACCCCCTCAAAGTTTGCCACACAGCACAGAGGTGATCTACAAAATCTGCCTCACTATTAGAATAAACCAAGATATTGTCATTACAAACAATTGCAAACATGTCCAAGAATGTATGGAAAACCCTATTCATCAAATCCATGAATTCCATCGGGGCATTGGTCAACCCAAAGGACATGAAAAAAAACTCATGGGGACCATATCGGGTTCTAAAGGCAGTCTTACGGATATTTTCACCCCTAATTTTAAGTTGATGATAACCCGATCTAAGATAAATCTTAGAGAAACACTACGCACCCTGAAGTTGATCAAACAAATCATCGATCCTTGGAAGAGGATATTTATTCTTTACGGTCACTTTGTTCAACAGATAATAATCAATGCACATACAAAGGGAACAATCCTTTTTACGCACGAACAACACGGGAGCACTCCAAGTAGACACACTAGGCCGAATGAAGCCTTTATCTAAGAGATCTTTCAATTTCTCCTTATGTTCTTTCAACTCCGCCGGAGCCATTATATAAGGAGGAATAGAGATCGGATTAGTGTCTAGAACAAGATCAATCCCAAAATCAATTTCCCTATCGGAAGGAACATAAGGGAGATCATTGGGAAATACATCGGGAAACTCATTTACCATGGGAATGGATTCTAGAGGTGGCTCTTTCGAGTTGTAATCTTTAACTTGGACCAAGTGATACAAGCACCCCTTTGAAATCAGCCTTCGAGCCTTAAGATAATAAATAAACCTTTCCTTAGGCACAAAGGAACCACCTTCCCATAAAATAATCAACTTATTAGGGAATCAGAACATGACCCTATGGGTCTGACAACCTAAGGAAGCATAAAATGAGTGCAACCAATTCTCCCCCAAATGATATCAAATGCAACCATGACCAACTTTATCACTCAACAAGGCTTTCTATACTACCACTGGCTATCACCCACCCCTTATAGACTTTCTACAACTATGAAGTCTCTTACCAGGGTAGAAATAGGAAAAAGGGCTCAAATAACTCAGAACCAAATTGAAATACACAATTACTAATAGAATCAAACATACCAAGCAAAGCATATGCATACATAACATGGAGAAGGATTTTTCAACATACCCACAATAATATTTGGGGGCACCTCTGACCCCTGGTGAGTAGAAGGTGCATACAAATGACTTTGACTAGTGCTTGTACCAGAAATAGAAGCAGAGGTAGCACCTTTTGGTGCAGGAGTAAAGGAAGTAGCCATAGAGGCCCTATTGTCCCTAGAAGCCGCTCGAGAGGGGGTACTCTTACTGCATGTGCCTGAATTATCCATAATGGTAATATTTGACTCTCTCTATCTCACATCAACGATGATAATTCTGACCATAGAATCTACAAGGAGGGTGGGACGAAGTCGGTTGGGCATCATTATCCTGAACTTGGGCACCCTTGGGTGCCAAAGCTAGAGAAGTGATAACCGACATCTTTTTTCTTGCCCAAGGTGCAACCTTTATGGGACACTCCCATTGCATGTGGACAAATTGACCACATACATAACACCAATTCTTTTCTTTCTCACAACCACGACGATGTGATAGACCACAAAACTGAAAAATGATGACGCATGCTAGCTGTACTGTACCCTGCATATCCAGGGACCTGGTCCCTTGATGTTTATCTAATCATTGTCAAAACTACATATAGAATTTTCCCCTATTTAATGATGACAAAACAAACCATACAATTTGAGCATCAGGCTCATTCATCACATTTAATTAGAGTGATTACTACTTGAAAATGAATGTTTCCCCTATCATCATGCTTCCTCCATCATGAAATACATGGACCTGGTCCCTTATTGTCATTTGTAGCAAAAAATTTTTATTTCTTCCCCCTATCATCATGACTCCCTTCAAATCTAAAGCTTAATTCACTTGGTACTTGGTCCCTACTTTATGAACTCAACATGAACACAGTATTCCCTCTTTTGGTATCATTGAAAAAGATTAATAGTAAACCAAGAGTAAAATAAGCATAGATTAGTTAACTTACGGCCATTGGGGAAACACTAGCATGAAGAAAAACTTTAAAATAAATAAGACAATTGAGGTACACAAAATAAGATTCATTCATTCATAAGATTCTATACCAGTATAGTAAGCCAAAAAAATCAACATAAAAATAATTATCATTAAAAGCTATTATGAGAATTAGGATATGAAACTGACACGAGGTTAATGAGGTAATGAGGATAACAAGGATCAAGTATAGGGAGGATTGGGTGAAAAGGACTTAAGCAGTGTCTCCATTCTTGCATTTTCAGCAATGTGAGCATCCAACAACTATTTGTTAAGGTCCTTCACTTCAACATTCAGTTCAACCACTCTTTCTTGGAGTTTTGCATTTTCATTTGTAAGTTCATCAGTGGCACCTGGTCCCTATGAAGACAACTTCTTATTTTTTAATTTTAGGTGCACTTATTCAGTATCTTTGGTAGCAAACTTAAACCTTAACTTTTCTATTTCCATTCCCAATTTCTTTTGAATAACGAGCAACTTAGATGCTTGAGACTTCAGTCCAGCTTATGCATTCATTCTCCATAAGTGTTGTCAGAATGAACCTATGCCTTTCTATTCTAGGTGTTCCCTTAGTTTTATCCATACTAATAATGTTTAAACACCTTGTACAAGATACATCTATGTGGAATTACATGTTTTCCCTTCCTTCTCACATATCCTGCGATCAAAAGATTTTCCTGAGAGAACCTTCTAAGTCTCATACATTTTATTCCCCTTTTAACTACTTACATCCTTCATCTCTTCCTTTGGTTTCATTACTCGCCTCTTTCTTTTTAAATGCAACTTTTCTCTTCTTGGGACCAGGTCCCTCTAAGGATTTATTCTTTTTTCACAGCTATGTGTTTCTGCTTCATTCCGGCAAGGTTACCAGACTTTGACTTAGAGGACCTATGGAAAAGATTTCTATGGATTTGGTTGCGTAATGATCAAGGTATCTGATGAAGACATATTCAATTTGTTTTTTCTAGAGTTTTATCTACTTCAAGGTTTTTATCGAAGTTTAAGGAACTAGTAATATCGGTCATTTGTCTTTATGAGTGAAAGAGAGTGAGACAGATGAGTTTGGTTTACAAGAGTCAAATAGTGATGAGTTGAGACTAAAAATAAGAAATAGCCTCATTTATCAATTTGAAGAGGTGACCATTGTCATCAAGAGATGTTTTTTTGGAATAACATGTCTTATTTTAATAAGAACAACTCTTAATTTTGCATAAGAGTTGACAAATTTTATGAACAAAAGGAAAGACACATGGCTTTCTTAGATAAAATTTAATGATTATCAAAGAATACTACAGTGATACTAACCTGAGAAATAAGACCAAGTCCCTCACTAGTTTGAGTGAATTTCCAACTTTGTTCTTGTCACATCTGTCCACCTTTAAAGTTGTTCCCATGGGTGTATAGTTGCAAGGGTATGGTACTAAGTTAGACTAATGAGCAACCACATTATCAAGTATAATTGTGTCCTCATCATGGCCAATTTTTATGAAGAGACATTGATTTATATATTAGGTTGAGTCAGTATCATGCTTCAATTTTTGGACACTCTTTTTATCTTATGACTTACTTCAATAGTGGGTCTGGGGACCAGGTCCCAGACTTGAATTTATTCAAGCTACTAAAGCTTCTCCTTCTGAGATGAATTTTCTATGGATCAGGTCCTTGAGAATCAGGATTTGTCTGCATCTTTCATCCTCCTGATCATCATTTTTAGCATCACAAAGGATCAATAAATTTCATGACTAATCAGGAACTACATGTACTCCTTTCATCAACCCACAAAATTCCTTTTCAGTCCATTCTCTAGAGCATTTTTATTTATCAAATTTGAAGGTCATTGATGTTGGGCGTATTTATACGTCTAAGCACCATAACTTACCCATGTTTTAGCTAAGTTTTGAGGATAAAATACATAATTCTTGCACTTTTAGTCTATTTTTAGTTAAGTGAGCTGACCTATGTGATTAGCATGCTTTTCAGGTACTAATGAGGAAGATTACAACACTTTTGGGACCTGTGGACAGCAAACAAAACTTCACATAAAAAGGAAAGCAACTTTTGGACTGAATGTGATGTATGGGAACTTTTTCCCGGGCAAACACAATATTTTTAAATAGTTAAGGATGTAGTAGCAATTTATTAGAGAAGGATGTTATTAAAAGCCTTATTGCTGAATTTTTAGGGATTATTGACGTTCTGTATAAATTTTGGAAGACAAGAGAAGCTTAGCTTGAGGAGAGAGAGAGAGAAACGCGTTTCTCTCTTATTGTCGCTAGTCATCTTCATCACAAAATTCGTTCTTTGTTTTGGTATGATGAATATTTTGATGTTTATTTCCATTTTATTCATGAGTAGCTAAGTTTATTTGTTAGGGTTATGGAAACCTTGTAGTATACTCTCTATTGCTATGGGTTTTTGAATTTATGATGTGTTAATCCACTTATATCATTACTCTCTTCATTTTGATTGAATTCTCGTGGTTGCAAACATAGGGAATGCACCATTTTAGCAATAACTTGTTCGATAGAAAAGTTACTGTTTGGAAAAGAGAGTGTGACAAGAAAATAAGGTTTCCAACCTCTATTTTACACGTTAATGCCTTAACAGGATTAACTTCTTGGAGAGTTCGTAAAATTGGTTGTACACTTTGGATTCGAGAGAACTAAGGTGAATAAATCCTTGATGGTTGAGAAACACTTGGATTTAGAATTAGAATACGCTCTCTATAAGTGCATGCATGTATAAAATCCGTATTACTCATAGTTAATAGAGAAGTAGAAGCTACAAGGTAGACATAACCCTAATTTGTCATTCTCTGTGATCAAATATTATTACACATATCATCTTATCGTTACACTAATAATATTATTGTGCACCTAAACTAAAATCCCCTTACCTTGGAACCTTCGATCAACAGTCTAATAATAATCACAATACTTAGTGATCATAGTATTCCCTGTGGGATTCGACACCTAACCCAGTTGGGTTCTATATTTGACAGCGACCGCTTGCACTTTCTAACGAGAGTTGTAATTTGGGCGTATCAAAATATTATATAGGGCTTTGAACTCGGTGACTAAGCCAGTGGTAGATAATGCTGCGGTTGGGTCATTCATAGACCTTACTTTTCTTGAGGCATATGGCATGCTGGATCGTATGACAAAGTAGAGTAGAGCTTGGCATACCAGGGATTCTGAGGTAGCAAGCTCTACTGTATCTATTGGCATGACGGCAGAACAGAGGCGAAGAGAAGAGGGATGTGACTAGGATATGGATCTCATGAAAACACAGATGGACCTTTTCACTAAGCATTTATTATCAGAAAAGACAGGTAAGGTTAAAGCTATAGCATCACAGGGAAGGGCTAACTCCGATCCTGAGGAAGAAGCCAATTACTTGAACAATTAGATGGGTTTTCGAGGTGGTGGCCAAGGAAACCAAAGTTGGAACCATCAAGGAGATTGGAAGAATAAAAGTGACAGGAGTGGACTGTATGTACCTCCCGGAAGCCGTGATAATGCTGCTACCAGTTCAGGCAAAATGTCTATGGAGGACATGATGGAGAAAGTATTAAAGGGAGTTGAGGCGGCAAATTCTGGGGTGACTACAATAAAGAGTGACGTATCTTTCATAAGTCAACTTGTAAATTCGCACACAGTTACTATTAAACAATTGGAGTAGCAGATGAGCCAGTTATCTGCAACATTCAACCAAAGAAAGAATGGGACTCTACCAAGTGATACAGTTTAAAATTCGAGGACTGATGGATCGTGTATGTCCATTACCACTAGGAGTGGTAAGATGTTATCTAGTCCAGGTTTGGGAGCTTCCTCTTATACTGATGAGGTTGAAATGGATTGAGAGATAGTTGATGAATCTCTAGTAGTGCCTGTGGAGTTGGGAGGTTTGAAAAAGAAAAGTGCGGAAGTTGAACAACCAACTAAGCCGAAGCATGTTAGTGATGTGGAGCAAGGCATAAGAAAGGAGGTAAAAGTTGCTCCAACTGAAATTCCAAGGCCTCCACCTCCATTTCCACAACGATTAAAGAAGAAAAAAGATGATGGCAAGTTTAGCAAATTCATGGCTATGTTGAAGCAGTTGACAGTGAATGTGCCCTTAGTTGAAGCACTGGAACAGATGCCCGGATATGCTAAGTTTATGAAAGACCTGTTGACAAAGAAAAAGACTGTGAGCTATGAAATGGTAGACAATCTTCATCATTGTAGTGCTATTGCTACAAGATCTATTGTCCAGAAGAAAGCTGATTCGGGAGCATTTACTGTTCCATGTACGATTGGATTGCTAAAGTTTGAAAAGGCCCTTTGTGATCTTGGGGCAAGTATCAATCTTATGATATTGACGGTTTTCAAGAAATTGGGTTTGGGAGATCCTACGCCCACTAATATGCGGCTTCTAATGGCGGATATGTTAGTAAAAAGACCGATTGGGATTCTACATGATGTACTTGTAAAAGTTGCTGATTTTATATTTCCTGCTGATTTTGTAATTCTTGATTGTGAAGTGGACTTTGAAGTATCCATAATTTTGGGTAGGCCATTCTTAGCAACTGAAGGGTGTTAGTTGACATGGAGCTGAATGAGCTGAAATTTAGGCTCAATGAGAAAAAAGTTAGCTTTGAAGTATGTCGGTCTATGAAACAACAAAACGAGATGAGTGTCTTCTCGATAGTTGATGTATTCTATGAAGATAAGCGAGATGTACCAGTTAAGGATATCTCTTTTGTGGAGACCATAACTGGTTTGGTTAAACTTGCAAGCAAGGATGTGAGTGACTTCAAAGTGGTTGGACTAAGAATAAAGCATTGTCTTGATCCAACAAATGAGGTACAAATGGTATCATCGATGTATCTTGACGTAGTCTGAGTAGTCAAGATAATCGAGTCGTGCCACGATGTTAAATTAGGCGCTGCATGGGAGACAACCCATCTTTCTAATCATTTTTGTTATTTTTGATTAAGTGTAGGTGCACGAAGTACTAAGGAGAATATTAGTACCAATTTTGATTTGGAAGTGATAAATGTCAATGGTGGTAAGTTTAGGAGTGATGGGAACATTACAGGTAAGTTGGAGTGGTCAAATGTGTAAGGCTCAAGTATGATTTGCATTAGATTCGTGCCTTGAATTATGTTAATTCGACCCCAAAAGTTTCACGGTGCGACTTAGTTTGTGACTTTCAATGAGGTTTGTGGTGGTAGCGTAGGGATAGGGCCGACAGGCCTGATCCCGAAGCCCACCACTGACCTCGATGGGGGTGCGGGGGCGAAGCCCCCTCGGTATGGACCTTTTCGACCAAGAGTGCACTGTTTTTCCAATTGCCTATGCCAACATAGGCAATAGGCTAGGCGCCGCCTATGCCTACATAGGCAATAGGCTAGGCGCCGCCTATGCCAATATAGGCAATCGTCTAGGCGTCGCCTATGCCATTGCCTATGCTCACTGCCTCACATAGGCGGTAGGATAGGCGCCGCCTATGCTAACATAGGCGATAGGCTAGGCGCCGCCTATGCCAACATAGGCAATAGGTTAGGCGCCGCCTACTTATGATTAGGCAATGCTATAGGCGCCGCCTACTTATGCTTAGTCAATGCTATATGCGCCGCCTATCAACATAATTTTTGCCCACTAACCCGTTTGTGAATGGACCAACCCGACCCATGGCTCATCCTTTAAACATATTCTCTACTCTTAAATCCCACTCTATTTTTCTTTCACCTAAGCTCCTACCAATCCCTCCTCTCTCAAAACCCTTCTCTTTGCTATACTAATCTTACAAGCTCCTCACCACTTTCAAAACCCAAGAACATCGACTCACTTTCTTCAATCCTTCATCTTCAAGGTAAGTGTTCTTTTCTTAATCCTTAGGTGTTTTGAATTTATGCTGTAGTTATTAATTGATCACTTGAGGATTATGAATTAAATTTTTGCCATGGCTATGTTGGGAAAGTGATGGTGTTTTGTATATCTTGATATGGTTGAAAGTGTAGGGTATGATTTTGATAAAAAAGTGTTTCATTGAAATAGACATGAGGAAATGGTAGTGATTGAATTGTATTGTGACTAACGTGGTGCACCATGTCAAAGTGTATGTCGGTGAAGTCTGAGTACTCGATAATAACACAAAATTAGTTGATACTAACAAATTAAGTGTGGGGTGGTGACTTCACCCCCCTCATATTAATTATAGTTAGTTTCATTATGTGTGGCTGACATGGATGATAGGATGAATACAGGAAAAATGTCTCCAATGATGATCTCCATCCAGGTGGCATGACTCCTAATGTGGATGAGAAGTACTACTATTCAGGTTCTTTATTTTGTTATTTACACTGGGGACAGTGCTGAGCTTAAGTGTGAGGTGGCTGGTTACTTTGCTACTTGTTTCATAAGAAAATAGGACCTTTTCCTTAGTATACTTGTGGATAGGATTAGCTATTTTGTTAGTTATTTAGTCATAATTAGGTGTTTTTCTCGATGATGGATGGATGACGATCATCTTAAGAGAAAAGTAGTCTTTCAATTACATGTAACTGCTCTTGTGGATCATATGACATTATAACCTAAGTATGTGATGGATCATTACGTTTGAAACACCTAGGCTCTAGTTATGACTCTTGTTGTGATTGTTGGTTTTAATTGAATTCATGTAATTGTTCGGTCGAGAATCTATAATGCTCCTAATTGAGTTGACCATGTTCCATGAGTGTGTAAGACTGTTGTATATTCCTTATTGCATACACACCATGAGTGTGTAAGACTGGTGTGTATGCAAAGCGAAATAAAGATTGTGAGTTTAGGAGATGATTTAGGCATTTCTTTGATATCCATTGTTCATACCTTCTTTTGACCTACCTTTGTACGTTATCTTAGATAGCCCCGTGGAGCCTTTACCTTGTTCTTTTGTTAGCCTCATATGTAGCCTAATCCGTTCTTTAATAGACCGTAATTTGATCCAAAAAGCTCCTAAGCGCTTTAATATAAAATCAATGTGAGTTAAGAGTTTGAGAATAAGAGGAAAAAGGTGAAATTGATGCCCCAAAGTCTAGTTATTGGCGTGAGCAATTGATGTGGTTGGGAGTAGCTAAAATTGTTGAAAAAGTTCAAAATTTTATCCCGAACATGTTACAATGAACCTTTTTTTGGCCCTGGTCCTTCTTGGACATTGTGCACCTCAACTAAGGCAAATTACTTAAGTTGAGGGTGACTATTATAGGGGTTCATAACGTGAAAAGGGTGCAAAAAAAAAATAAAATTTGAAAGGGTTGCATACTCCCACCATAGTGTTATAAATTAAGCTTAACGAGTTGGGGTGAAAAGAAAATCTGTGAAAATAGAAGAAGTGGAAATTGGTTGTTTGAGATTGATCTTAATTGCATAATGTAGTGTATTAAAGCTCTTAGGGAAGATAGTCACTATTTCTGGCAAAAATAGTTCCTACGCATCCTTTAGCCTGCATTACAACCCGTAAAAGACCTATTTGATCCTAATCTTAGCATTCTGATATTAGTGGAGTATTACACTAAGGGAAAGCATATGGTCATCAGTCGTAATTTGAGAATTCTTTGTGAGAGTGAGCGCAACTTGATTCTTGTACCCATTTTGTTAGAAATTGCATAATTGTGAGTGATTATGGGTAACTCTCTTATTGTGAGGGCACATGGTTGATGAAGGTTGGGTAATTTATATGATTTTATTGAATGATATTCATGAAATTTCCAACTTAATAAGTCTATTCTTGAGGGTAGGTTGTATCTAGGAATGATTCCTGAAGCTACTTCTTGTTCATAATTGTTGTGTGAGCCTATTTGAGCATCTTGTCTTCCTTTGTGGGTGATAAGGCTTGTGTAGTATGCATAAATAGATATGTTGTTTGAGGACGAACAAAGCTTTAAGTGTGGGGTGGTGATGTTGGGCGTATTTATACGTCTAAGCACCATAACTTACCCATGTTTTAGCTAAGTTTTGAGGATAAAATACATAATTCTTGCACTTTTAGTCTATTTTTAGTTAAGTAAGCTGACCTATGTGATTAGCATGCTTTTCAGGTACTAATGAGGAAGATTACAACACTTTGGGGACCTATGGACAGCAAACAAAACTTCACATAAAAAGGAAAGCAGCTTTTGGACTGAATGTGATGTGTGGGAACTTTTTCCCTGGCAAACACAATATTTTTAAATAGTTAAGGATGCAGTAGCAATTTATTAGAGAAGGATGTTATTAAAAGCCTTATTGCTGAATTTTTAGGGATTATTGACATTCTGTATAAATTTTGGAAGACAAGAGACGCTTTGCTTGAGGAGAGAGAGAGAAACGCGTTTCTCTCTTATTGTCTCTAGTCATCTTCATCACAAAATTCATTTGTTGTTTTGGTATGATGAATTTTTCAATGTTGATTTCCGTTTTATTCATGAGTAGCTAAGTTTATTTGTTAGGGTTATGGAAACCTTGTAGTATACTCTCTATTGCTATGGATTTTTGAATTTATGATGTGTTAATCCACTTATATCATTACTATCTTCATTTTGATTGAATTCTCATGGTTGCAAACATAGGGAATGCGCCATTATAGCAATAACTTGTTCGATAGAAAAGTTACTGTTTGGAAAAGAGAGTGTGACAAGAAAATAGGGTTTCCAACTTCTATTTTACACGCTAATGCCTTAACAAGATTAACTTCTTGGAGTGTTCATACAATTGGTTGTACACTTTGGATTGGAGAGAACTAAGGTGAATAAATCCTTGATGGTTGAGAAACACTTGGATTTAGAATTAGAATACGTCTCTCTATAAGTGCATGCATGTATAAAATCCGTATTACTCATACTTAATAGAGAAGTAGAAGCTACAAGGTGGACATAACCCTAATTTGTCATTCTATGTGATCAAATATTATTACACATATCATCTCATCGTTACACTGATAATATTATTGTGCACCTAAACTGAAACCCCCTTACCTTGGAACTTTCGATCAACAGTCTAATAATAATCGCAATACTTAGTGATCATAGTATTCCCTGTGGGATTCGACACCCAACCCAGTTGGGTTCTATATTTGACAGCGACCGCTTGCACTTTCTAATGAGAGTTGTAGTTTAGGGGTATCATTCATTCTGGGGTTTTCTTTTGAACACAAGTTTCATACATTCCCTTTTTGAATATCAGCTTTCATAAGCCAAGGACTAGGTCCTGGAGATTAACTTTCCATAATAAGACACTATCACCTGAAGTGTATTGAGAGAGAAACATAGTCAGACCTTCCATTATTGATCTTTGAACCTTTTCAATCAACAAGCTATTTCTAACTATAATTCCTTTATCATGCCTGGAATCATGATCGCTTGTCATATTTGGGAACCCACTTGAGTTTGAGTTCCTAGTAATAGGATAATAGAGTGATCGAATTCTTTATAGACCACCTAGGCAGTGATAGCTTCCTCTTTACCTTTTTAGAGACTTAAATCTCTTAGGATATGCACTCTCCTTCTGAATGTAATCAATATTTCATAAGTTTGCATTAAGCCAGTGCTGACATCTTTCTTTCAAATGTCTATCTCTTCCACAGTGAGTTCACAAGAGTTTGTACCCATTGCTTCTATCGTCATGAGAAACCTTTTCTTTAGACTCACTAGGTTGGGTATATCCTTGGTAGTCTACACCTCTATTATCATCAACACATTGACTGGTCAAGTAAAAAAATATTAGTGAGGAAGTTGTTTAGTTAAGAAACTTGTTCAACTCTTCTTTCAGGAGGACCAAGTCCCTTTCTAACTCTTTATTCTTATGAAGTGCTAACATAAGATGCTTTTGTGAAGTTTTAAATTTCTCCTCAAGATTAGTTTGAAGCCTTGAGGCTGCCTTTCTCTCTTTACCATCTACACCATTTGCTTTCTTCAGATTACTTATTAGACTCAAATTTTTAGAGTTCATCTTTATGAATAACTCTTCAGTTTCAAAAGGTTTGAGAGTTAAAGAAATTAATTAATTCTCTTGATTCTCTACTTTTTCTTCTAAGGCATTCTTCTGAACAGTTAGTTCACATAAAGAGTCTATCAACACACATGAAAGCCTTTTTATCTGCCTAGAAATGTAATTATCTAGATTCAACTTAATATCAGATAAAGTTACCTCTTTTTCCTTTTCTTCTTTTGTGTCTGCCCTGAGTGCAAACAAGGAATCCTAGATAGCTAGAACTTCTTCCACTGTTAGCATAGAATTATCTCCAGTCTAATCATCTTCACTTGAATCACTGGAAGAATCTCCCCATGCTGCAAGAGCTTGCTTTAAAACACACTCTACTGCTACCTTCCTTTGAATTTTTAGGGACCTGGTCCTTGTTCTTTACCTTGTTACCTACAACCTTGTGGTACCCCTGGTAATCCACTTTGTGCAATGGACATTCCTTAATTAAATACTCAGGACTTCCACATTTGTGACATACCTTAGCACTACTTTATTTTTTGCTGCTGTTTATTTTTATTTGAAACTAACCACTCATCTTCACGGCTCTAATAATCCTACTTGCCAAATAGGCAACATCATTTTATTATTCCATTGAATCCTATTTGGAAGATTTTAACGCCAGGGATTTTTCCCTTTTTGCATCATTCTTCTCTATCCGTTACAACTTCTTGAGCTCATAGATTTTTAAATTTCCAATTCGTTCATCCATGCTGAGGGTCTTCAATTTTTTGGCTTTAGTTATGGCATCTACTTTGCTTTCCCAATATTTGGAAAGATCACCATGAATTTCCCTTACTTGTTTATTTAATGGAATCACTTCTACTAAGTAGTGAAGCTCGTTAGTGATGGAAGTGAATCTTGTATACATTTCTTGGATAGTTTCATCTTCTTTCATGATGAATGTTTTATACTCAGTAGTCAACATGTCTACCTTAGAATACTTCACATCAGTAGTGCCTTCATGAGCAGTTCTCAAGAAATTCCAGATCTCTTTAGCATTCTCAAAAGCTGAGATTTTATTATATTCATCAGGCCTTATGCCATAAATTAGAAAAAAAATTTCCTTATAGTTTTTCTCAATCTTTCTTCTATCTTCATCATCATTTTCTCTCCTGCTTTTTAGTATCATCCTTGTCAGTTCTCCTTCTTTGACTTCTTTAATAGGAATATGAGGACCATCAAGGATTATGTCCATAAGTTCACTATCTTCAGCCATAATAAAGTCAAAAATCATAGTTCAAGTACCCATAATAATTCCAATTAAATCTTGGTGGTCTAGTGGTAGATTGCCCTTTTTCTATATAAGGTAGAGAAACCATGCTAACCAAGACACTTTAGGTGTGACCTTTATAGAGTTACCAGACTTTGATACCAATTGTTGTAACCCTTGGGGGTTGTACCACACAGTGAGGGGCCAGGTCCCTCAAGATCAATCACACAGAAAATATAGTAAAGCAACTAGGAAGTAAGAGACAGTACATAGAGAGTAAAAATATAATATTCTTACATGGAAACCCAGGAAGGGAAAAACCATGGTTTACCCTCATAATCACCTCCAAATCCACTATAATGAAACTCTTCATTGTATTCTTTACTAAACCTAACTCTAGGTTCCTTGTGATAGTAGTAATATTACTACAAGATCATCTTGGTAACTCTACCAAGGACCCTCTCTGTACTGATTAACTCTAATCATTCTAACACTTAGACAACTCTACCAAAGTACTTCTCTCAACAAAAAAATAGTACTCTTATAGCATGATTATCTTAGTTACAAACTAGCACTCAACAACACTCACTCACTCTTTAAGCATTTTACGAAGATAAGAACTTGTGCAATGATTGAGCAGTCTTAAAATGAAGCTTTTGCTTCCTCTTTACTATTTAGATTTATGCAAAATCTATTTGATGAAGAGGTATCTATTTTTTTTATATTTAAGTGATGATTAAAGATGAAAGATCATTGGACTAGTTATCCAAATTAGCATAAAAAACTATGTAGATGATGCCTGCTAGCTGTACTATACATTGCATATCCAAGGAACTGATTGGAAAACCTAGACTTTGAACCTTTGAAAAATTTCTCCAATTAATGTCTCTAGGGTGGGTAGGACTAGGGGTATGAGTCGTACCCCTTGGATATGAGTCATATCATCCTTCCCCTCTCCTCTCGTATCCTAGGTAGTGTAGTAAAGATTAATCACTATCCTAGGTATGAGTGTCCCCAGTCTTCAATCGTACCAAAGAATACAAGTCATATCAAGTGAGTCGTATAGAGTTTGGACTTGAACTTTGAGTGGACAGTTTTTGATACGAGTAAAGCATATGACTTAGGGGATGAGTTGTACCCTTTGGATATGACTCAAGGGTGTTTGATTATACCCTTAACATTGTGAGTGATCTAGGGAAATCCTAGGGTACGAGTTAGGGTACTACTCATACCCTGGGGTACGGTTCGTAAGGTGAGTCATACCCCTGCGCGAGTTTATTTTACAGCTTTTAACTAAGGGACTTGTGGTTATTTCCTATGCCTTAAACCCTACGTACCTTTACTCTAAGTGTATAAGTCCTTCTTAAACACAGTTTGAGTGGATCAAACATCCAAAACTCTCTCTCTCTCAAACATAATTTGTGAAGGATTGGAGGCTAGGGTTCAAGGGTCTCCATCTAGGAGAAAAGTAAAGTCAAGATTCTTATGTAAATCAAGTTGTCTCAGGAATATACCTCTTATACTTGTTCAATAACTCTAATCCCATGTATTTCAAACTTGTATTAGTAAGTATACATGGTGATTTTAAAAATAAATGAAAAAGGGTTTTGTTTCCTAATGATGAATAATGTTGACTCTTGCTTAGACTTATTTTTATACATGTTAAAAATGATGATTTTCATAGATGGGTGCTGTTGTGTGAGGTTTAACATGAGGGTATTGAGTACCCTAATCTTGATGATTTCTACCAAGAAAATAGCCTTGTTAAAGTTATGCATATAAGGTATTTGGGAAAATGTCTAAGTGAATTGTCTAGGAACATATGGTGATGTGTTGAACTAGGGAAATGGCCCAATAAATATGAATGATTGATAAATGATATTGTAAAAGTATTGCCAGCTATGTATTTTGAAATGATGATCTCGTTAAGTTAATGACTATTAAGGGGTTGAAGTCCTTCAATATGAAAATTAACTTGAATTGTGGGTTGAACTAAAGTGTGGTATGAATGTGGCATAAGATTACTTATGAAATGTGCATTATTGTGAGGGTCTTGATGGCCATAAATTGAATTCTATGATGATTTGAATAAAGGCAATGACCTATTAAAATAGTTGAGCAATAAAGGCTCTCATAAGGACCATGGGGTTATGTATAGTGTTGAATTAGTTATATGATTAAAGTCCTTAAGTATTGTATGGAATGAATATTGATGCATGAGCAAATGATTAAATTCCTAATGTCAAATAATGATAGTTGTTATGGTTTGAGGTTGAAGTCGTCCCTTGCCTTATGAAATGGATTGAGGTTTGAGTCCCTTGCCCAATAAAATTGCTTGAGGTTAAAGTACCTTGCATAAAGAGATATCTTGAGGTTAATGTACCCTACTGAATGAAATAGCTTACGGTTAGAGTCCCTTGGCATGAGGTTAGAGTCCCTTGTCTTACAAATGGTCATGAGGTTGGAGTCCCTTGCCCAGAGAAATGCGTGTGCGGTTAGAGTCCCTTGCTTGAATGATTGTGTATGTGGTTAAAGTCCTTGTCTAATGAATGTGTGAGAATGGTTAAAGTCCTTTGTCTAATGGTATATGATAGTGGTTAAAGTCCTATGCCTAAATAGAATTTTCAAATCTAAGTATGGAAGATCAGTGTCCTCCACTTCATGTCTAATGAATGGATATTCAAGAATGATGTTGAGCCTTGATATCTTGATTAGCATGTGATATACCTATATGTAAGGATAAGTGTGTGGATATGATTGAATATTCTATATTGACTTGTTGAATAATGATTCTATATTATCCTTACCCTTGAGTTACATGCTAGCGCTCTAACCGCTAGCCATCTTTGGATGCTATTTCCCCTCGCGACATAGGGACCGAAGAATCATCTTCTCTTCTTGTGTAGTGATTAGGTGATTTAAAAGTTTCGTGCATTTATTTGGGAGTGGTGAGCTTCCTTACTTTGGAAGACATTCCTTCTTGGTCTCCTATCTTTAGACTTAGTCTCATTGTGACTTTTTTTGGCTATTGGTGGGGGATGTTTCCGACATATACATTTCTAAATATTGGTTTGTATATAGGTATTGTGGATGAATGTGGGCTTGGATATATTGGTTAGTATTTTGATATTTATGAAATGGTTAGACATTGTTATGTTACGACTTTTAGTATTATTTCCTCTATCTTATTATGCAGTCGGGATTCACCCGACCCTTGTAATGGTTGTGATGATGATTGGGTTAGGTTATCGAGGAAACCTCCGGTTCATGTAGGCTTGAGGTGCCCATACAACATGGCCCAGTTTTGGGGGGTGTCATTGGTCCCTTGCTGTTTAGCTACTCATTATCAAAACTACATATAGCATCAGACATCAATGATACTTGTTTAGTACACATTGTTTTTTTCCCAACTTTATTTTTCTTTAATTTTTTTGTTATCTATATGCTGTGCAGGTATTAAACTTGGTAGTAGTCTATAGTTTGTTTTTTTCCAGTTTGATGATGCAGAGATCAAGGTAGTGGCTGGTGCAAACCAATATAACTTAGATCTCTCTTCTTTTATATTATTATTATTTTTTCATAGAATATTTTAGACCATTCTTATTACTCTATAATAGTGGTTTATACCAATGACAATAAGAAGTGGGATATATCTTAAAGACTTGTGTCTTATGTATTTAATTAGGATTACTTTTATTCTTCTAGTATTGCTTTTGATTTTCTTTAAATTCTTGTTCTTTGGGATATGTTTGGGTTACTTTTCTAGAGGGTGTGATAAGTGCCATCGCATGCCTATATTGGGTCATGACAAATTGGTATCACAGTTTCCTTAGGTTTATTAGTCTAATTAGTAGAACCCAAGTCTAGTATTGTCTTGTGAATCATTACAGATACATTCATTAACTATCTATGAAAGGCTACATGACTTTAGGAAAAATCTATTTCTTTATTCTATTTTATTCATTCATAACTTTGTATAACTCAAAATCTACTAGTCACTCTCTTACTAATAGTGAGCATACGTTCTTCCTTAGCCATAAATGTAGAGCTCGTGGCCTTGGTGTATGGTAAAAGTAGAGGTCAATAAGGAGGTAGTATCAAGACATCTAGACTATTTAAAGATCAAGTTGGGATCACTTTTTTAGGTCCTAGAGTTACTAGTGATGTTTGGTCTATCGAGTTATAAGTGTTGAGGCCAGAGCAGACACCACTTATGGCTATACCTATTCTTCAGGATTTTTTAGTTCAAGTATTGGATTTACTTTTGAGGGTGGCTCCAATTATGATTCTGCATTCTACTTTGAAGCTTTAAACTCCAAATGCACATGTGACTACTAATTTTTCTTCTAGCATTGGTGAGTATGTCAGGGATCGCTCTACATCAAATTTCTTACCATTTATGTCTATTGAAGGAAAATGTAGGCTTATAGTGTTTGCCAGGTAATATCCTCTTTATTTCAATGGAGATCCTAGGAATGATGCTTATATGTTCTTCATTGGTTATTAAAAAAAGTTTCACAAGTTAGGTTTTATAGACACTATTGGAGTTAATTTCACTACTTTTAAGTTCTTTAGACCAACAAAGTAGTGGTGGAAGACCTTGGTAGAGAGTAGAGTCATTGGGTGACCTCCTTTTTCATAGGATTAATTTTTTCAAGAATTTCTAAATGAGTTCGTGTGGATATATGAGTCTTGCAAACAAAAGGCCTCAGGGACTTGATGATGATGGATATATGTATGGTGGAGGCCAGAATCCTTGTGATTATACTTAGAGGGGGTTAGATAATGGTGGTCATTCAGGTTCTTCAAATATAGTTCATCAAGTTTCTCTTACTTTTCTGATATGCTTCCTATGTAGAGATATCATACATTATATGAGGGATTTACCATATCATGATATTGAGGATCCTTCTCATTTTCTTAGAGAGGTGATACAACTCAATATCATGTTCCACAAGACGAACTAAGGTAGGAACTTCTCGTATAGTAGCCCTAAGTATGATTTTATTATGCCTATAATAAGTCTTGGTAGTGTTTAATAGTTGTTCTTCATCCTTCTTTGTGTATGCTTATTAGATATTAACTCTTGATATAATTCTTAAGATTATGCTAGGTCTATTTTTCTTGGTACCTTGTAGATTATTCTTTAATGGTGGATCGGGGGTGCCGTAAGTTGTGACTCATTAGAGTATATTGCTAGTTTAGATCTTAATTCTTTTAGTATTGTGTGTTTTGGTGTATTTAGGTATGATTTTCTTAATGTTTATGTTATGGAATAGTGGTTGGATGATTGTAAGTTTTGTTATAGTGAGATTATTGGGTGTCTGGTGGTACATACCTGTGGTAGACCTATGATAGACTAGACCTGTGGTGCGCTAGATATGAAAAGACTACAAGTAGAGCACTCTAGTTGGATAAGAGAATATTTTCTGGTGATTCATGTTTTTATATTGTTACTTTTTTAGTGATTAGCTTTGCTTTCATGGAATAACTTAGTGCATGGAGGCACTCCTCTGTTATACTTGAAGAATTTAGCTTTTAAAAGTTCTTGCGTTATACAAAAGGAATTTTTGAATGGATATATATTCAGTTGTAGCATTTGATACCTTTATAGGTAAGTGGCTTGATGGGTGAGTTTTTCTCATGTGTTTGGTTGGAGTATGATATATAATTCATTACTTTAAATAATTCCAAATGAGACTTAAATTAGAAAAAATAGAAGGGACTACTGCATAAGGAGTTTTGATATATTTGGAATTTAATTATGGGTTTGAGTTAGAATTCAAAGTCATCATCATTTGGTTCACCAATAGTTATGAAGAGTCTAGCAGTGATTCACCCAAGATTTGATTAGTGATTTAGGCATCCGCTAGTAAGATATAGTGATTCTTACATTTGTTTTATGGGTTGATTGACCCTGTTGTGAATTGTTGCTTATGCATGTTTGGGGGTAGAGTCTTTTTGTTCTACCATATTTTGAAAACTTAAACATGAGTTATTATGCTAAGTTACTTAAAGTTTTTATGCTTTTTTGAGGGTTCATTTTTATGCTTTATAAGGTTTTATGATGATTCTCAAGTTCCTCAAAGGGTTGGGTATCCCAATATGACTATTTTGAGAGTGCCTTGAGTATGCTAGGATTAACTTTCAAGGTTTTGTGTGGATTTAGTATTGATTTATGGTTTAGCTATTTTTGTTAGGGGATATAGTGTTATCCAAGTTGATGGTTATGGTATCAACTTTGAATAGGTTTATTCAGAATATTAGTGGTTGGTTGTGTGGTTTTATAGGTTCCCTTGCTCTTTATGGGTCCGATGATGATTTTTGGTATTGTAGTTGTGGCCAGTATCTTGTAATGTCTTTGTAAGTTTTAGGTTTGTTGGGTATGTTTGGAGCCTATATTATGTTCGACATAGTTTTGGGTATAGAAGAAGTTTATTAATAACAAAATTCAGTGTCATTGACATACTTTGGCCTTAAATACTATTGTTTTGACCTTGTGATTTATTATATGGTAGACTATGGTTCTATAGTAAAACCAATATATGTATTACTATGACTCCGTCTTGGAGTGGTTGCTTGAGGTTCTTGGGGGTATTTACATCGATTGTTTATTCTTACATTTTCCTTGCATGAACCTTTAAGGACGAATGTGGATCTTAGTGGTGGATACTGTAATGACCCTCCAATGATTTTTAGAATTGTCTATAATTTTCTTGAAATTTTTGAGTTGCGGGAATGGTTGGAATCATCTATGGTGTATTCGAGAGTGATTTTTATGACATTGTGGCTATCCTTTAAATGGGTTAGTTTGACTTCTCTCAACATTTTGTGATTCGGGATTAAATGGTGATTAGATAGTTCTATTAGGTTCGTAATGTAAATTCTGGGATAGTTGCATAGTGAGTTTGGGTCTCAAGCCCTTGTTTTGCATTTTGACCTCTTAGATGAGAAACGTATTATAAATTGTTTCAAACGATCTCTCTTGAAAATCTAATGGTTTTATTGAGTCTGGAACACAAAAATAGTCTAGTGGCATTATTGTTTATTCTCTATAGGTCCAAAATAAATCCTAAGGTTTTGTTCGTTGCATTTTTTACATAGAGTTGATATTTCTTGTGAAGGTCACTCCTTCTTGCATTTTTGACCTCTTCTTTTGCATTCGCAAAGCACTACATCGCGATCCCTAGGTTGCGTTAAAAAAGTCTTTGTGTCCATACCTTTATGTTTGAGGCGAAAGGATTATATTCACAAAGGGTTGATTTAATACCCTAAGTTTTCATGTTCTAAACCTCTCAAAAGATATCCCATGAAGTTAGCTTTTCAATGCCACAAGTCTCGCCCTAATCAAACATCATGACAAAAAGTTATGAAAATTTTTGTCGAGGAATCTGTCAGCTGCAAGTGACCATGACTCACTTAAGAACCCGTAACCAGACCTTACGAGTCAATACAAGGAGTTTTAGTATCAATAGCAAGGGTCACAAGTTTTAGCTCAGCGACCACGGCTCCACTCCACGATTCGTAATCAGACATTATGAGTCATGGGAAGGACTCGTAGTCATAATAGTGTTCAACAAATTATCCCTTCTAGTGGTTACGAGTATAGCATATGACCCATAGTCAGACCTTATGTGTTATTATGTTGACCTGTAGCTTGACTAATAAAGGATCTAATAATCAAGCCTCAGACTATAACTTTATGCAATGACTCATAGTCAATCATAACGAGTTGTTAGGAGGAAGTCATAGTCAGACAAGAATGTACCAGGATTCCAGGACCCCTGGTTAAGACTTAGATCATGACTCGTGACTAGTCGTGAGGTGAATAATAACGACTGGGAGCGGGTTATCCTGCACGTTTTTCTATGGAGTTTTATGTATTTTTCCACTCCCTTATAAGTCTAAGCCATGCCGTTTTTGATTCCCAAGTGGTGATATAAAAGACCCAAAGCCCCAATTAATAAAATAATCATCAATTCCACCCAAGAGAAATCAAGGAGGAGATTCATTTCTTCCTCAAGAGAAAACTAGTGTTCTTTAAGCAAGTCCAATTCTCAAGAAGATTTCTTCAAGGCTTCTACTTCAAGTACGTGGGATATTCATCAATGGGTCCCTTCCACCCATTGAGTCCTAAGAACTCACAAAATTTTCACGTGTAGAACTCTTTTCCCCTTTATGGGGTTCCAAGTTAATCATGAATTTTATGAATCTCCTCTTAATTGTTTTGATTCTAAACCATGAAAACATATTCCCTCATGAAAATTGTGTTTCCATATGTTTTGATCATGCAAATATCTACGTCATGATTAGTTATTGAAATATGGGGTGTTATTCATGATTTTCCTATACCATGGATTGTTTAATATTTGCCAAGATAAGTTTGCAATAGATAGTGCTGGTGGGTTATGATCACCTGATACCTAGATATTCATGTATGTCAAAGATGTTATGTTACAAGTCATTCAGAGCATACTTATATCATAAAATACAGAATACTATCATGTTGAGCATATGTTAGTATCAGTCATGTTAAGCCTTTTATCAGTATTAGTGTTAGTTTATTTGGGAGTAGGACATAGCACCAAGTGAACCTAGAGATAAAGGATAACTCGCCAGTACAAGACTGAGGCCTTTAGTAGAAAGTCCCTAAGTTCCAGAACTATGTAGCCTACGTAGGATATGAGGGGTCACCCACCAGTTGAGGACTTACGCTCTCTTAAGGGTCACCCGCCAGTAGAGGACTGATACCTTAGTCTATCAAGATATTATGTTAGTGGATCCACATAATCAGTATTGGTACCCGTGGCAAGGTACTGACACCCTTCCAACTAGGGTTACAAGTTGGACCAGTATTAGCTCAGATTAGGGAATGTCGATTAGATTCTACTTCCCACAGTTCATATTTAGTGTTCAGACTTTATAAGTTAAGGTTTACATGACCAAGTGTTCATATATCAGTTATTAAGGTTATTTCAGTACACATTTATACTTGGTCTCAAGTTCGATATTTATGTGCATGCATTCATGCTCAATATATATGCATGTCAGTTAGTTTTTATCTCAGATACAAGTACATTCAAAGTATAGGTCACATAATCTTTTTTGTGCTATGTTGTCTTATTACATAGGTTCAGACGCTCAGTTCGCACATCATACGTAGTCCGTTCCTGTGCCCCTCAGCAACAGCATTGGTGAGTCATCATCAGTTGAGGACTAATTATACTATCATTTATTTATCTTAGTATTTCATTTCATGCTTTTTCAGTTAGTCAGAGTTAGTTGGGGACCTGTCCCAACAACTCATCATGTTTAGAGGCTTTCAGATAGTCAAGAAGTTAGATAGTCAGAATTGTTTTTTAGATTTATTAGATGTACTCAGTATTACTTTTTGTATTATTTACAATCTAAACTTTTCAGTTTACCTTCCATATACTATATTTGTACTTTTCATCAGTTCTCATAGTAGGTACCAGACCATGGGTTAGCTTAGGGTCACTCGTGATTCTAGGCATTGTGTTACTACTAGGGGGTAGCCTCGGGTCATGATAAACTTGGTATTACATTACAATGTTTAAAGTGTCCTAGGGTATTGAAAATACACATTAAGTAGAGTATTATCTATTTGTATGAAGTGCGCCATACTTATGGGAGAGAGGCTACAAGATGTTTTAGGAAAGTTTCCCTTCTTTAATTGTTCATGTCTTGCAATGGTGCTTAAGATTTGTAAAATTTCCCTCTTCCAACTCAACCTTTATTCATTTATAGAAAAATTCCTCTTGGAAGGAATAACAGAAGGAGGAATGGGGACCAACCTGAACCACAACGTATCTAGGAAGACCCTCTAAATGAGAAGGTCTCCTATGCCGAATTCAGGGCTATCTTCATAGACTTTTACCTAATACATGGATTACCAACATAATTAGAAGGTTGTTTCCCCAACAAATCCAGTAGTGAATACGAAAACGGCTAGGATCTGAGACGTCACTCAGGTGAATCCCCCAGTTCTCTCTGGATCCAAGTCTGAGAAGGATCCCCAGGATTTTCTTGATTGTGTGCAGAAGGTGACTGACCTTATGGTTGTTACCCCAAGTGAGAGCAACGACTTATCTACTTACCATCTGCAAGGGGTGGCTCACACCTGGGTTAAGAAGTGGAAAGAGGATAGAGGCACTGATGCAGGGCTTATAGAGTGGGAGAAGTTCGCTACTTCTTTCTTTGGTAGGTTTTTCCCACTCAAATTAAGGAAAGCTAAGGTGTAAGATTTCATAAATTTGAAATAGGGTAACATGAGTGTGAATGAGTATCCACTTAATTTCACCATGTAAGCAAGATATGATTTGAGTATGGTGGCCGATTCTAGGGTAAGAATGAGTAAGTTTATATTTAGAGTTTCTGAGGATATGGTCAAGTAGTGTAGAACTGTGATGTTGATTAAGGACATATACCTTTAAATGTTGATAGTTCATGATCAGTATATTGAGGAGGAGAATATCAAGGATAAATAAAGGGAGAATAAGATAGCTAGAATCGATAGTTTCAACTTCTCCCAACAAAGGGAAGATGTGGGAATCATTCTTAGTTCTGCAGAAGTCTTCAGCCCTAACCCCATCTTTTGCCAGTTCTCCAATGCCTATGTTTAGGTAGGATACTTGTGATAGAGCGAAGGACCTAAGTCCTAGGGTAGTATGAATAGTGTCCACTCTAACCCAGTCTATAAAGGGTGTGATAACAATCACAAGGGTGAGTGCATGACTTGCAGTGATTCTTGTTTTGGGTATGGAAAACCATGCCATAGTATCAGAGATTGACAACAGTTTCGCAAAGGGGTAAAGATCTTCCTTAGTAGGGTCAGGCTAACTTCTCTTCAGTTCTATCAAGTCGCCTGATTCAGTAGGGCACCACCTCTAGTTCCACCATTGGTTAGTGCCTGAATCAACTCTCTGCCCTTCAGACTTGACATGATCAAGAAGGTTGTCCTGATGTGGTTAATGGTATGTTACAAGTCTTCCAAATTTATGTATATGCATTATTAGACCCCAGAACCACACTTTCATTTGTGACACCCTATATAACAGTAGACTTTGGTTTCAGCCCAAAAATTATTGCAGAGCCCTTCACAATGGCTACCTCAATTGGTAGTTTTATTATCGAGAAATAGGTATACAAAAATTTCTCAAACACAGTATCTTAGAAAGTTACTTAAGTTGATATTTTAGAGTTAGAGATGGCCAATTTTGATGTTATTCTTGGCGTAGATTGTCATCAGTCTTTCGATACCTCAGTTGACTGTAGAAATAGGATAGTTCAATTTTAGTTTCCTAATGAGCCAGTCCTAGAATAGAAGGGTAGTACCTCATTTCCAATAGGTTGGTTTGTCTTATTCCTCAAGGTAAGGAAAATAATTTTCAAGGGGTGTGTCTATCATCTCGCTCAAGTCAAGGAATCAAGTTCAAAAATCTCGCATCTTGAGTCAGTTCCGATGGTAAATCAATTCCTAGAAGTTTTTCCTGAAGAACTTCCTGAATTTACTCCTAAGCGGAAAATCGACTTCCAAATAGATTTAGTTCTATATACCAAGCCTATTTCGATTCCGCCTTACAAAATGTATCCAGCTAGTATTAAGGAATTTTAAAAATAGTGGATAGACCTTTTAGATAAGGTTTTCATTAGGTCTAGTGTCTCTCTATGGGGTGCTCAATTTCTTTTCATACATATAAAGTATGGTTCTCTCAAAATATGCATCGACTACTGTCAGATGTAAAAAGTTACATTCAAGAATAAGTATCCCACCCCCAGGTTTGATGACTTGTTCAACTAACTTTAGGCTGCATATTATTTCTCTAAGATAGACCTCAGATATGATTATTAACGTGCTATATAAATATAGCACTTTCGATGCTTAAAATAAGGAAAATATGCAAGTTTCTGAGGCCTTTTTGTTAGATTTAATCTGTTTTGGGTATGTTTTGCAGAAAACCATGTTTCAGATAATAACTTCATGAAAATGGTGAAAAAGGTATTTTTGGCCAGTTTTGGAGTGATTATGGATAATTGGGATGTTTTTCATCTTGATCGTGATCAATGCATGTTCGAGAGTCGAATAAGAGCTGAAAAACTAACTCCCGACATCTACCAAATTAACATGTGGCCGCAAGTAGGACCTACAGACCGTATGTAGGCAAAGCAAGTACCAGAAGTCCAAAATCTTGAGATCTTAACATTGCAGGATTTTTGCTCCTGCTAGCAACGCCTACTACCTGTGCCCTATGCTAGGGCCGCAAGTAGTACCTGCGCCCTGCTAGACCACAGGTATAGGGAGAAGGTGGCCACCAATCCTATTTTCTCCTATTTCATTCGGGCTATATTTTTAGGGTTTTATCTTGTACAATAAATGCCCTTTATGTACTTTTTAGTAGAGGTTACACACTTTTAACACTTAGAAACATATTTTAATTTCAGGATCAATCTTTGATCTTGGGATTTCCTTGTATTGATTTTGATTTATAATTCAGTTTATGGTGGTGGGTTTTCATTCATCTTATCATTGTGATTTCATATTTTCTTTCAATTATGAATCTTATTGATTTCTTCACAATCATAAGCGACTAGAACCCATATCTAGGGTCGTGGAAATCCTGGTGAATTGACGAAGTAGGGGAAGTGCGATTGTTGATCTGAACCAATACCCATGTCATGCATTGCTTTGTCTTTATTATGATTGATTTCTTAATGGGTGCACACATTAGGATCCCTTCTAGATATTTCTACTTACTCCAAAAGAGGAGTAGTGACAAGGAAAAGATAAAGACAATAGTAATTTGGGAGTTAATTATAGATCCATTTCCACACAATGTAATATAGTGAATGGACATTAGCTTTCACCTAATAACTTAAGACTCAAAAGGTAATAGTTAACTGGGATCAAGATAAGGGTTAGTTATACGACATCTTGAGATGCAAAAGGTAAAGGGTGAAATCCCTCTACTAATCCAAAAGACTGTAGAGGGTACATAACTTATCAATTTTGAATGTACGGTATTGGATTTGGTCAACAATGCATGATAAGCCTGTAATACCCCATACTTTTTCCTATCTAATTTCATCTCAAGAATGTCTAGTATTATTTTCCAAATTGAATGATTGTTATTCCATGAAAATTTTTCAAGATTTTCACTTTTTTTAATGTGGGAAATTCAATAAGCTTTCCATCGATATAAGATTTGCCCAAATCCGATAACCGGGCAAGAAGTTCTAACTATTTCAAATTCCCATCGTAAAATAGCACCATAATAGTCAGTAGCACGCAGTGCCACATAAGGAAATGACATTTGGAAAATTCCAGTAGGGGTACGCAAGTATGGTGCGTCGCGCCAGAGCCCAAATTCAGAATTGTCCATTTTCCAGTGTCTCAGCGTAATTTTCCCCGCGTCGCGCCAAAGTTCCAAGTCACAAAGAAAGTGGCAACGCGATGGCTCTGCATCACGCCATCACTCAGTTTACCTATTATCAAATTCTAGTGATACGAAGTAATAGATCCGCGTCGCTCCAGGGGTTCAGTTTGGGAAAAATTTACTGAAATTAAATGACGCATCCAGGGTTAAAAGGGTCAACTTCCCACCCCTATTTAAGACCTTTAACACGTGATTCCACCACTTTTCACCTAAAATACGCTCTTTTGTCTCAAAAACCTCTCAAGAACAAGCTAGAGTTTCATAGAAGATACAATTCCAAGAAAGTTTCACCGTCAATCTTTACGAAATCACAAACTAAGGTATGCATAGTGTTCATTCATGTTCTCCTTTCATCCATGAAGCCTAAGAATCCCTTTTCTAAATTCAAGTTTATGGATTTTCTTATGAATTTCATGATTGGGCTGCTCTTGTTCATGTGGATAATGAGAAATTGAATTCTACTCCATGTTGGGTGATAAATTCTATGTGGGTTAAATTATTATAGATATTGATTCATGCAAACCTATGACTAAACCCTTGAATGATGAAATTAGAATTGAACCATGATGTTTAATTATTGTACAATTTTACATATACCATGCCTACAATATGTTTGATTAAATGCCTAGATGAAGGAAAAGTACCTAACTTGCATGATACCATGAAATCCCCATGTATGTACAATTTATGCCTATCACATGTTTTGATGAAATGATTTTATAAATGTACTATGGATTATGATGTTAGTTATATGTTCAAGTAAGTTATGCTTGGTCAGTTTCCTTCCATCGAGTCCTGGGGGTACTCATACCCAAAACATTAGCTGTATGCCTAGAGCTCTGTCATGTTTTCACGATAATCTCAGACAAGCTATAATCCTTAGACTTCAGAGAGTCTTATGACTCAAAAAATCTCTATGATCTCATGAACTCAGTCAGTTCTCAGATATCAATAGTATTCTATCTGTCAACAAAATTTAGTAACTCAACCCATGTTCTATTCTGTAAATCATGTTCAGAGTCTATTCAGATGGGAGTAGGAATTAGCATCGAGTGATCCTAAGAATGGGAACACACACTATTAGATGAGGGTGTGATTTTTAGAAGTCATCCTTGCATTCCAAAACTATGTAGCCAACATAGGTTGAGACATCAACACTATTCGATGAGGTTTGATGAGGTGGGTAAGCACTATCAGATAAGGGACCCGCCGTTCTCGTATAGGGGACACTATCAGATGAGGGTCGCCCATATCTTATCCTTATCGGTGGTGCGGTATTGACACCCTTACAATTGGGGTTACAGATTGGACCCCAACTTAGCCATAATGGCGTATCAAGGGCATGTCGGTTAGATAACTACTTCCCATAGTTTCATGTTACAGAATTAGGACTGTCAGACACAATCAATCAATCTCAGTAATAGAACTCAGATAGTTCGTTAGATTTTAGGACTGTCAGATACAGTCAACTTTGATTCAATACGGAACTCAGATAGTTCCATTAGATTCAGGACTGTCAGATATAGTCACTTATGTTATCAATTATATTTAGATTCAGTAATCATGTTATCACAGTATTAGTGTCAGTTGTTATGTCTCATGCATGTATTCTCACACTCATGATAGTTAGTCAGTTATTATTATTGTTCATGCATACGAACCCTATGTATTCGACCTACCTCATGTGCAGACTAGTACATTCAAAGTACTGACACATTTGCACTATAGTGTCTTATATCATAGGTTCAGAGACACGAGCTCTAGAGAAATAGTAGATTCCAGATATCCGCAGATAGAGTTAGAAGTGAGTCCTCATCTTTCGAGGACATGATTATTTTCCTATTATCTCATTAATCAATTTATTAGTTGGATTTAGTTGGGGAAATGTCACATCAACTCCTTACTCAGACAGCTCAGTCAGTTAGAGGCTTTCTGTAATGCCCCAAAATTTGGTCCCGAGACGTCACACGATGCTTAGGGGCACAAGTGAACCCAACTAACCCTCCTACTAGCATAACTCATAAGCAACTGGATAAATTCTTAAATCTATATACAATCAACAAAAATATAAAACTTCTCTGAACTTGATCAATATAAATATGAACTTTACAAGATTACAACTCTACTTTTACCAAGCGAAACTGAAACTGAAAACATCAACTTTTACTGACTGTCTATGAAGCCTCTACTGTTACTGACTTCAGATAGCCAGGTCATGAATCCCAACTATCCAAGATCAATACGACTAAAATACGAAAATACAATACTTCTCGAACTGTATAACCAACTCAAGCCCTCAAATCAAAAGGACTCATCACCTGTTGACTGGGAGCGGCGGACTGAATGAATGAGGTATTTGCGCTACAACTTGCACCTACATTATAAGAAACTGTAGCATATGGAAATATATGGGGGTCAGTACTTTAAGGAATGAACTGAGTATGTGGGGGTACAATGCAACATTATAAATAATATCATAAATGATTATGAGAATCATGAATGCCGACGTTAACAACTTTCTTCGCTTGAATTAACTGAAATTTATTCCCATAAGTCATCAGTAATAACACATACTTCATAAATCTCGTAAATCATTTAACTCAACTCAAAACTCTTTGACTCATGACTTAGAGTGACTCAGTAACTCAAGGTACTTAGATCATTATGGATGTGGGAGTTTCTTATAATTGACATAAACTACACCATGTGAGCCGTATGGAGTCCAACGTTTTTCCCTCCTAAGGAAAGAACCCCACATTGGTAGGGGTTTTATACTATTGCCAGGGAGTACAACCTCAATCTCTTTATCACAATCCCATACTCGACCTTTGGCCCACAATTATCAACATCAATCCTACGGTGGCACGTAGTTTTGGGGAAATACCACATTTCCCGCTCAGTGCTAAATACTCCTCCCAGGCACAGCTCAGAACGCGTTAGGAAATCCACCTTAATCAATATCAACTCATGGGTCTATTATAAAGACCAAAATAATAATATATCTCATCGGTAGTTTATATATAACTTTGGATTCCTAACTCGACTCAAAATTAAACAATCTTCTCAACATCAAGATGTATCAATTCATTAAGTCATGGCCACATTAATAACTTTGAGGAAATATCAAGACTCACTATAACAACTCAATCTTATTAATCAATATCCTTAATAATACAATTTTTCATAAGGAAGCTTAAAGCTTGACACATATCTTGAAAGCACTTGAAATACCAACTCATGGTAGAACATCAAATTCACAATATTAAATATCAAGTCATAATTTGGAAATTGTAAAAGAGTCATGTATCCAAAACTTCTAGAAAACATCATAGAACACATTCTTGACTCTCAAGATCAAATATAAATATATATATTCAATAATCAAACTTCTCACATAAAAGCTTAAATCATGACTCTTATCTCATATCATTCGGAAATCATCAACTCATAATTCAACTCATGGCATAAGTTCTCAATTTAAGAAATAAAATGATGAAATATTCATGTGTATGAATCTTGAATAGATCAAATATCATAAATCATTAATAAAGTAATTTGGGTGTAAACCCACTTTGCAAAATCATGAACTTCAATAGTAGAAATTAAATCTTTGGGCCCAAGAACGAAAGAATTGTTCTTGTTCAAACCCTACATACCTTGATAATGGATTTGAATAAAGAAACTTGTTATAGACTCCTCTTACACTTCTTGATTTAGGGTTCTTGATACTTTTGACTTGGGTACCTTGAATCTTGAACCAATTTGTGAAATCTATGGTTGGATTCTTGATGTTCTTGGAGATTTGGATTGGATTTTGAGAGAGAAAACCCTAGTATTCTTGATGAAATGGAAGAATAATGAAGTTTTATTACTTACTTTGATATATATAGAGGGTCAAAATGGGTGGAAAATACCAAAATACCCTTTTAAAAACGTCCATTAATTGCTGAAAAAAAAGGCTGACGACATCCGTGATAGGCCGTCACAAAATGTCATCACAAAGGGTCAAATTTTATGATTTTCTTACTAATGCTGATGATGTTGTCAGAAATGTCGTCAGAATGTGACGACGTCATCAAAAATGGTGTCAGAAACGTGACAGCCCATCAGAACCTTCGTCACCGTTTTCCATCTTGACATGGTGGAGTAAAATGGGCATAACTCTTTGCTCCGATATCGGATTTTGGAGAAATTAGTATCGTTGAAAATATAATTTAATTATATATATGTTGATAGGTTATGAGCTCAAAAATTCCAAGTATATTGATAGATATGCTTGTTTAAAGTTGACAATACCAATATCCTTCCCAAGAATTCAATCGGTAAGGAATGTTTTGATTTACCAAAATGCTAGGACATATTTAAGGCCTTAATACACACCATACTTGATTATAAAACAACCAAATAACTATAATTTATATCTCAAGAGCTTGATTTATGGTTGTACTATTGTTTAGAGTCTCGGGGAATTACAAAATGGCTCTAACTTCCTCACCGGGTGTCCGATTCGGGTGAATCTTATGTCGATGGAAAGCTTATCCAATTCTCCACATGATAGAAAGTATAATTTAGGGAAATACAACATGATATAAACAACAATAAATTTGGAAGTCATTTATATTCACTCAAAAGATAGATTTAGGCTTAAGAAACGATCGAGGTATTACACTTTTTAGACTATTATGTTTCAGACTTCAGTAAGTTCAGTTTTGTTTTGCGTATTATATTACCACACACAAATGTTATATCATTCAGATCATGTTCAGTATTGAGCCTTATGGCCTTTCAGTTCATATTTCTGCATTATAAAGTATTTTATGCAGTATACAGGTACAAATATCGGTCATGGGTTAGCTTGTGGTCCTTCGGGGTCATGAGAATCGTGTAGCCTTCTGGGTACTAGATTTGGGGCATTACAAACTTTGTATCAGATCCTAAGGTTTAATAAAGTCCTAGGAAGTCTGAAAGCCGCATCTAGTAGAGTCTTGTACATAGGTGTGTTGCATGCCACATTTATGTGCAAAAGGCTATAAGATGTTATAGGAAAAGTTTCCCTTCTTTTGGTATTCATGTCGTGCCAGTGAGCATAATATTAATTCAATCTCTCAGTCTAATCTATATCCCCCTTTCTTCTACAGAACATGCCTCCTAAAAGAAGAAACGGAAATCAGTCAGCCCCTTATCTCGATGATCCTTTGGGTGATCATGTTTCTTATGCAGAGTTCAGGTCCACATTCACTACTCTTGCTCAGTCAGTTGCCTCTCAAAATGAATGTCCATCAGTTATTCCAGCCAACCCAGTGGTGAATTCAGTTGCAACTAGGATTCAGGACTTCACCTGAATGAATCCTCCATTCTTTCTCGGGTCTAAGGTAGATGAGGATCCTCAGGAATTCATTGATTAGGTTCAAAAGCTGACAGACATCATGGGGGTGACTATTGTTGAGTGTGCTGAGCTAGCTGCATATTAGTTGTAGGATATGTCTTATACTTGGTTAAAATAGTATAAGTCAGAGAGGTCAGACGTTGTAGGTCCTATAGAGTGGGAGGAGCTTGTTACTGTATTCTTAGACAAATTCTTTCCCCAAGATCTTAGAGGGGATAAGGTGCTAGAATTCATCAACCTCGGGCAGGTCAATATAACAGTGAAAGAGTATTCTCTTAAGTTTATCAAGTAGCCAGATATGTTCCTCATGGGGTTGCAGACAACAGAGCCAAGATGAGTAAGTTCACTTCAGGGGTAAATGATAGCATGGTAAATGAGTACAGATCTTCCAGGATGAGTAGTGACATCACTTTAGCTAGGCTTATGAATCATGCTCAGCAGATAGAGGAGCATAAGATTAAGTAGAGGGAGAAGCAGAATAAGAGACCGAAGACAGGTAGTTTCAACTTTGCTCAGCCTAAATCAGAAGGAGAAAATCGTTCCCAGTTTTATCCTAAGTCATCAGTTCCTGCCCCTTCTTCAACCAATGCTCCAGTTCCAAAGTTCAGGGAGGGTAATAGAGATAGAGTGCCAGGCTCTTGGTCTCAGGGCAGTTTATCAATGCCCGAACTAATCACCTTTGTCAGACATGCAGTAAAAACCACAAGGGTGCTTGCAGAGCTGGTAGCAATGTCTGTTTTAGTTGTGGCAAACCCGGCCATAGAGTCAGAGACTACCCTCAGTTAGGTTATTAGATTCATCTCCGCTTCTCATCTCAGTCTAGTCACCCGAATCAGTAGGGTACCACCACCAGTGTAACTAGTGGGCAACACCTAAATTGTCTCTATGCTCTTCAGTCTCGACAGGATCAGAAAAATTCTCCTGATGTAGTTACTGTTACATTATAAATCTTTCATATGCATGTTTATGATTTGCTAGATCCAGGAGCTTCTTTGTCTTTTCTTACTCCCTATATAGGAGGCAATTTTGGATTCATTCCCAAAATCCTAGTAGATACTTTTTCATTCTGTACTCCAGTGGGTAAAACCATCATAGCCCGGCGGGTATACAGGAACTGTCCGATTATGATATTTCAGAAAGTCACTTCAGCAGACATAGTCGAATTAAAGCTGACTGATTTTGATATTATTCTCGGCATGGATTGGCTTCATTCCTGCTATACCACAGTCGACTGTAGAAATAGTATAGTCCAGTTTCAGTTTCCGAATGAACCTGTCCTTGAGTGTAAGGGTAGTACTTAAGCTTTTAGAGGTCAGCTTATTTCCTACCTTCAGGAATGGAAAATGATATCTAAAGGATGTGTCTATCATCTTTTTCGAGTTAAGGACACTAGTTCCAAATCTCCCAGCCTTGAATCAATTCTAATTATAGGTGAATATTTAGATGTCTTTCCCAAAGATCTTCCGGGAATTTCTCTTGAAAGGGAAATAGACTTTGGTATTGATCTTCTTCCAGATACTCAGCATATATCTATTCCGCCATACAGAATGGAACCAGTAGAACTCCGAGAACTAAAAGAACAATTGAAGGATCTCTTAGAAAAGGGATTCATCAGGCCCAATGTTTCCTTGTGGGGTGCTCCAGTATTATTTGTGTGCAATAAAGACGATTCTCTTAGGATGTATGTAGACTACCGTAAACTCAATAAGGTCATAGTCAAGAACAAATAACCTCTTCCCAGAATCGATGACTTGTTTGATCAACTTTAGGGTGCCAGTTATTTCTTTAAGATAGACCTCAATCCGGCTATCATCAGCTCAGAGTTAGAGAATGTGACATTCCAAAAATAGCTTTTCATACTCGGTATGATCATTTCGAATTCATAATTATGTCCTTTAGTCTTACCAACTCCCCAGTCACTTTTATGGACTTGATGAACCATGTGTTCAAATAGTACTTGGACAGATTCATCATAGTCTTCATAGATAATATTCTGGTCTATTCCTGCATTGAGCGTGATTATGCAGACCATCTCCGGATAGTACTTCAGACTCTCAGAGATCATCATCTATTCGCCAAATTCAGTAAGTGCGAGTTTTGGCTAAGGTCAGTAGCATTACTTGGTCACATCATTTCTGGTGATGGCATTAGAGTAGATCCTCAAATGACCGAAGCAGTAAGAAACTGGACTCACCCTGTTTCTCCATAAGATATTAGGAGTTTCTTGGGTTTGGATGGGTATTACAGATGGTTTGTTGAGGGATTTTCTTCAATCAACCTCTATATCCAGATTGACTCAGAAAAAAGTCAAGTTTCAGTGGTCAGATCCTTACGAGAAGAGTTTTCAGGAGTTGAAGAGTCGACTCACCTCAGCTCCAGTTCTAGCTCTTCCAGATGGTTCAGATGGGTTCATAGTGTACTATAATGCATCCAGAATAGGTTTGGGTCGTGTCCTCATGCATCAGAGTAAGGTCATAGCCTACGCCTCTAGACAGCTTAAACCCCATGAGTAGAATTATCCTACTCATGATCTTGAGTTAACCATCGTAATATTAACCTTGATGATTTAGAGGCATTATCTCTACGGAGTTCATGTAGATGTATTCACAGATCATAAGAGTCTTCAATATGTCTTTTCTCAGAAAGATCTCAATCTTCGTCAGAGAAGGCGGTTAAATATTTTGAAAGATTATGACATGAGTGTCCTCTATCATCCGAGCAAGGTCAATGTAGTGGATGACACTCTCAGTAGACTGTCTATGGGTAGTGTTGCTCATATAGATGACAGTAAAAAGAAGTTAGCTAAGGGAGTACATTAGCCTTCTGAACTAGGTGTTTGCTTAGTTGATACAGATAAGGGTGATATATGGGTTCAGAGTAGTTCAGAATCATCTCTAGTTTCTGAGGTGAAAGAAAAACAAGATAGAGATCCAAGCCTTGTGAAGTTGAAAGAGTCAGTTCAGGATCAGAAAGTAGAGGTTTTCTCCCAAGAGAGAGATGGTGTTTTGCGTTGTCAGGTTCGTCTCTGTGTTCTAGGTATAGATGACTTAAGGCAGAAAATTCTTGCAGAAGCGCATGGTGCGCGCTACCTATTCATCCAGGCTCCACAAAGATGTACCACGACCTGCGGGAAATCTATTGATGGAGTGGGATGAAGAGAGACATTGCGGAGTTTATGGATAAGTGCTCTACATGTTAGTAGGTTAAGATAGAGCACCAGAAGCCTAGTGGGTCCATGCAGAAGTTCAGTATTCCTACTTGGAAGTGGGAATTGTGAACATGGACTTCGTGATGGGTTTGCCAAGAAATCGTCATCAACATCATTCAGTTTGGGTCATTGGAGACAGAATGACCAAATCAGCTCATTTCCTTGTAGTTCATATCTCTTATTCAGCCGAGGATTGTGCCAAACTCTACATTAAGGAGTTGGTTAGATTGCACGGTGTTATGTTGTCCATTATCTCAGATAGAGGTACCCAGTTCACCTTTTATTTATGAAAAGCATTCCAGAAGGGTCTTAGTACCCAAGTTCATCTTAGTACAACCTTTCATCCTCAAATAGATGGCCAAGAAGAAAGGACCATTCAGATGTTAGAAGATATGCTAAGGGCGTGGGCAATCAATTTCAAGGGAAGTGTGGATGACCACCTACCTTTGATTGAGTTTGCATACAACAATAGTTATCATTCCAGTATTCAGATGGATTCATTTGAAGCACTCTATTATAGGAGATGTAGATCTCCAATTGTTTGGTTTGAAGTTAGTAAGGCCTCAATTATAGGGCATGACTTAGTACTCAATGACTTAGAAAAAGTCCAGTTGATTAGAGAAAGACTCCAGGCTATTCAGAGCCGACAGAAGTCTTATGCAGATCTTTGTAGAAAAGATCTCAAGTTTGAGATTGGTGATCATGTCTATCTAAATATATCTCCCATGAAGGGAGTGAAGAGATTCAGCAAGAAGGGAAAGCTCAGTCCCCGATATGTTGGTCCCTTCAAGATTCTCAGTCGCTTTGGCTAGGTAGCCTATGAGATTGAATTTCCTTCAGATCTAGCCTCAGTTCATCCAGTCTTTCATGTCTCTTTGCTCAAGTAGTGCATAGGTGACCCGTGAGTTGTAGTCTCTATTCATTGTATTGATGTTTAGAACACTCTCTGTTATGAAGAGATTTTAGTTGAAATCTTAGACTATCATACTCGTAGATTGAGGAACAAAGAAGTCCCTCTAGTTAAGGTTCTTTGGTGAAATCAATCCGCGAAGGAGCAACTTGAGAAGAAGAGGCAGACATGCGTACCAAGTATCCTCACCTCTTCTTCGCAAACTCAGATCAAGCTCAAGGTAACAGTTCTCCTTAAGCTTACTCAGTTTTATGTTCAGTGTTTATCACAAACTTGGTATGCAGTTTCATGCTCATGTTCCCATTATAAACTTGGTATCAAGTACTATTTCATATTCAGTCATACACTCATGTATCAGTTTAGTTATGTAATTATGCATCAGCCATGCATTCTCTTTGTGAGAAACTTAGTTCTTCCGAACACTCATTCGAACATTCATGAATCAGTTACACATGCATTAGATATGCATGTTCAGTATTATATGTTCATCTTGTCAGTTATGTTAGTCATGAGATCATGTTCTAGTTATTCATGTTTAGTATGTACGTCAGTTGTCTTTTCTCCCCTCTCATTCGGTCTCATTCGAGGATGAATGTTTTCAAGGGGGAGATAATGTAATACCCCATACTTTTTTCTACATAATTTCATCTCAAGAATGTCTAGTATTATCTTCTAAATTGAAGGATGGTTATTCCATGAGGAATTTTCAAGATTTTCATGTGGGAAATTCAATAAGCTTTCCATCGATATAAGATTCTCCCAAATTCGATAACCGGGCCAGAAGTTACGACTATTTCAAGTTCCTATCATACAACAACGCCATATTAGTCAGTGGCGCACCCGCCACAAGAGAAAATGGCATTTGGAATTCTAGTAGGGGTCCGCTATTATGGCGCGTCGCGCCAGAGCCCAAATTCAAAATTGTCCATTTTCCAGTGTCTCAGCGCGATTTCGCCCGCATCGTACCAAAGTTTCAGGTCACAAAGGAAGTGGCAACGCGATGGATCCATATTGCGCCATCCCTCAGTTTCCTATTTGTCAAATTCCAGTGACAGAGAGATAGCGCCGTATCGCCCAAGGGTTCATTTCGGGAAAACTTTACTGAAATTAAATAACGTGTTTAGGGTTAAAAGGGTCAACTTCCCACCCCTATTTAAGCCCTTTAACACGTAATTCAGCCACTTTTCCCAAAAAATACGCTCTCTTCTCTCAAAAGCCTCTCAAGAACAAGCTAGAGTTTTCATAGAAGATCCAATTCCAAGAAAGTTTCACCATCAATCTTCACGAAATCATGAACTAAGGGATGCATAGTGTTCATTTATGGACTCCTTTCGTTCATGAAGACCAAGAATCCCTTTTATAAATTCAAGTTTATGGATTTTCTTATGAATTTCATAATTGGGCTGCTCTTGTTCATCTGGATAATGAGAAATTGATTTCTACTACATGTTAGGTGATAAATTCTAATTGGGTTAAATTATCATAGATATAGATTCATGCAAACCTATGACAAAACCCTTGAATGATGAAATTAGAATTAACCCATGATGTTTAATTATTGTACAATGATGTTTACATGTACCATGACTACAATATATTTGATTAAATACCTAGATGAAGGAAAAGTGCCTAACTAGCATGATACCATGAAATCCCCATGTATGTACAAGTTATGCCTATCATATGTTTTGATAAAATGCTTTTATAAATGTATTATGGATTATGATGTTAGTTAAATGTTCAAGTAAGTTATGCTTGGTCAGTTTCCTTCCATCGAGTCCTGGGAGTACTCATACCCGAAACATTAGCTGTGTGCCTAGAGCCATGTCATGTTTTCACGATACTCTCAGTCAAGCTATAACTCTTAGACTTCAGACAGTCTTATGACTCAGGAAATCTCCATGATCTCATGAACATATTAAGTTGTCAGATATCAGTAGTATTCTGCCAGTCAATGGAATTCAGTAACTGAGACCATGTTCAGTTCAATAAATCATGTTCAGAGTCTATTCATATGGGAGTAGGAATTAGCACTGAGTGAACCCAAGGATGGAAACACACACTATCAGATGAGGGTGTGATTCTTAAAAGTCATCCTTGCATTCCAAAACTATGTAGCCAGTATAGGTTAAGACATTAACACTGTCCGATGAGGGTTGATGAGGTGGATAAGCACTGTTAGATAAGGGCCCCATCGTTCTCGTATAGGGGACACTATCAGATGAGGGTCGCCTAAAGCTTTTCCTTATCGGTGGTGCGGTATACCCTTCCAATTTGGGTTATAGATTGGACCCCAACTCAGCCATAATGGAGTATCAGGGGCATGTCTATTAGATAAATACTTCCCACAGTTTCATGTTATAGAATCAGGACTGTCAGACACAGTCAATCAATCTCAGTAATAGAACTTAGATAGTTTTTTTATATTTTAGGACTATCAGATACAATCAACTTAGATACAGTACAAAACTCAAATTATTCCATCAGATTCAGGACTGTCAGATACAATCACTCATGTTATCAGTTATATTCAGATTCAGTAATCATGTTATCGCAGTATTAGTGGCAGTTGTTATGTCTCATGCATGCATTATCATGCTCATGATAGTTAGTCAGTTATTATTATTGTTAATACATACGAACCCCATGCATTCAGCCTACCTTACATGCATACCAGTACATTCAAAGTACTGACACATTTGTGATATGGTGTCTTATACCATAGGTTCAGAGACATGAGCTCCAGAGCAATAGTAGATTCCAAATATCCGCACACAAAGTTAGAAGTGAGTCCTCATATTTCGAGGACATAATTATTTTGCTATTATCTCATTAATCAATTTATTAGTTGGAGTTAGTTAGGGACATATTCCATCAACTCCTTACTCAGACAGCTCAGTTAGTTAGAGGCTTTCTAGACTATCATGTTTCAGACTTTAGTATGTTCAGTTTTCTTTTGGGTATTCTATTACCCCACACAGATGTTATATTATTCAGATCATATTTAGTATTGAACCTTATGGCCTTTCAATTCATTTTTCTACATTATAAAGTATTTTATGCAGTATACAGGTACAAATATCAGTCATGGGTTAGCTTGTGGTCCTTCAGGGCCAGGAGCACCGTGTAGCGTTCCAGGTACCAGATTTGGGGCGTTAGAAAGTCT
The DNA here is from genome assembly GCA_030864215.1 of Capsicum pubescens. Classification (NCBI taxonomy): domain Eukaryota; kingdom Viridiplantae; phylum Streptophyta; class Magnoliopsida; order Solanales; family Solanaceae; genus Capsicum; species Capsicum pubescens. Next base: position 242,491,368 of record CM061549.1, on the reverse strand, counting down.
ACGGGTTTGAGTCACCAGGGGTAATATAATCATAGTTTTCACTTACTACTGATTTTAAGCAAAGTTAATTTTGTTCTTTGCTCAAGATTACTAAAAATAAATCCCCAATTTACTTTTCCTATTTTACCCATAGACTTCAACCATTGAGATTTCACAAGCCACGTGTTCCCTTGGGATTCAACCCCAACCTTACTTGGGTTACGATATCTTGAAAATGGTTGTATCATCATCTAAAAGGAGGTGTTTCTTGGACGTCACTAAGAAATTGGCTCCATTGCTAGGGAGGATGGTGTTGATTTATGGATTAATGTTGTTGCAGTTTTTGGGTTTTTAGTTTTTATTTTTGTTCTTAGTTAGGCATACGTTGGTGTATACCTAGCGCACAGAGTAGAGGCAATCCCTTACTTTCAGTGAACCCAAATCCATAGAGGATGCTACAAACACCTGGTAGGATGTCTGAGCTGAAAAGAACTGATAATCCTAAAGGGGTCATGATATTGTACCTCCGCCTGAAGGATTATAAGATATTGTTGATCGTCAGACCGGTGAGCTGTTAGATCAAGTAGAAACCAAGAAGTGGGCAATGAAAGAAGTTTATAGAGTAGCTAGGTAAGAAGATCTTACTGAGTAGAAGCAAGTAGCATTCCGCCGAGCAACAATCGATGGAAATCAAAACATAGCCAGAGGTGCCCATGTTTAAGTAATCCCAGCATATCAGTAAATGCAGACATATATACATGATAACGAGGATATGGGATATGTTGATTCGACTGATGTTGGAGCCATAGTACCTTCTTCTTTACCCCCAGGCAACAAATTTAACATCACAAATCCTATGACCCAACTTCTAAATTTGAAGGGTGTGTTTGCAGGATTGCCTACCGATGATGCAAACTTTCACCTTGCAAATTTCTTTGCGATATACACCTCGTAGACCATTCCAGGGGTAGATCAAGAAGCACTTAAACTGAGGATTTCCCTCTTCTTACTTACAGGAGAAACATCTTTATGGTTGGGTGAATTGCCAAGAGGCTCTATCACGACTTGGAATAAGTTGCGTAAAAAATTTTTAAACAACTTTTCTCATCCATCAAGGATGTTGTAGCTTAAAAATGATATCTATAATTTTAGGCAGCTGCAGTCAGAGTCCATGTACGAGGTTTTGTTCAAGTTTAAGAAGAAGATGAGCATGGTGCCTAATCATAAGTTGACAGAGATGACCTTATCAAATATATTCTATAGATCCCTGACCATTTGTTCCAGAGCCATGGTTGAAACCATATTTGGAGAAGCGTTTATGAGATTATGATGGGAGACAGCTTCAGAGATGTTAGATCAAATCTCACTCACTAACTGAGGGTGGCAAACTTGGGAGGCTAACAAGGGATTTGGTACTTATGCTATTGGTGACTCCTGCGACCAAAAAGCAACTGAAGATATAGTAGCACAACAAATTACGTTACTAAGGATTATGGGTGCTAGTGAAGTAGTTTGCAGTAGACTATTCTGACAAAGTGAAAGTAGTAGCAACATAAGGGACAACTTCCAAAGCATACAAGTCAGAATTGGAAGAGAAAGATAACTATCTAGATCATTAAATGGCGGGTTTCCGACCCTAAGGGAAAGAGAACCAAGGTTGTAACTATTATAATAGAAATAGAGACCTTCGCAAAGAGCGAGATAGTGACTAGATAAAGAAAGATGACTACAGAGAGAAGAGAGATAGGTACATTCCACTTGTTAGATAAGATGTAGAATCTAGAATGGAAGAGATATTGTCTAAGCTGGTGAAGGGTCAGGAAAATTATGAGTCCAGCCTTAAGGAGATTAAGGCTGATATTTTAGGGTTGACATAGAAGGCCGAGTCATATGCCACTACTATCAAGCAGTTGGAGCACCAGTTTGGATATATGTCAGCCACTCTAAACTAGAGGCAGCCAAGTACCCTCTAAGCAATACAGTGCAAAATTCAAGAAATGATGGTCATGTACTTACTATTAACATAAGGAGTGGTATCACTAATATGGATCACCCACTTCCTAATACATAAGTTATTCGTGATACGACACCAGCTATTGAGTCTGAAAGGTAATCGGTGATAAAGGTATAGTTTCTGAAGATAAAGGTAAGGGTATGATCATTGAGCCAGAAGTCAGAAGATTCTGAGACCACCCCCACGTTTCCCTCAGTGATTGAGGCAAAATAAAGAGGAAGGTAAGCTCAAGTTGTTTATTAAGATGCTGAAACAACTGATCCTGAACATACCTTTTCTTGAGGCGTTAGAGCAGATGCCCGAATATGCCAGGTTTATGAAATAGTTAGTCACAAAAAAGATAGGAGAAACTTTTAAAGAAGATAATGGTGTGCAAAACTGTAGTTCAGTCAAGACTAGGTACTGGTACAGAAAAAGGGTAATCCCAGAGTGTTCACTATACCATGCACTATTGTGTCATCTTGATTTGCCCAAGCCTTTTGTGATTTAGGGGCCAACATTAATATGATGCCACTGGCCATATCCAAGCAATTGGGCTTGAACCTTTCAAAATTGACTTCGATGCAGTTACTAAAGGCTAAACTCATAGTGAAAAAGCCTGTTAGGGTCTCTTTTGATGTGATTGTAAAGATGGACAAATTTCTCTTTTTGGTTAAATTCGTCATCTTGGACTGTGAGGTTGACACCAAGATACCCATTATTTTGGTCAACCATTCATGTCCACAGGTAGAGCTATGGTTGACATAGAAAACCATGAGTTAATGTTCCAAGTCAATGGTGAAAAGGAAAATTCAACATCCGAAAGACAATGAAGCAGCCAACTAACATGTGAGTAGTGGTGGCGATTGATTGTATTGATGACCCTGGAGGATATTCCTATGATTATCTTGATGAATACTAAGTAATCAAGATACTCGCATTATGCGGCGATATTAAATCAAGCACTGCATGGAAGGCAACCCATAGGTTTTTTTGTAAAGTCTAAGTAACTAATATAGCTACAACGTTCCACGATGTTAAATCAAAGAACTGAGTGTGAGGCAACCCATTATATTTTATTATTCATATATTTGTTGTTTTTTTGTAGGTTTTTAGATTTTTGAACCTTACAAGGAATACGATAAACATTGCTACATTCATCGAATTTTAAGTAAGGGGACCATGTTATCAGTCCATCATGGTCACAAGTCCCACACGATAAGTTCAATAACAAGTTGAAATTTTGAGGATAAAAAATGGTAAATTATGGACTTTGGCACCTAATTTTACTTTTGGGACTGAAAACTTACATTGCGGAACCATAAGTATCTGGAAAAATGTCAACACGCCAAGTATAGGTTGTAGAAAGCAGGCCAAAATATTTGACCCAGTACCTGCACCCAGCACCTGTGGGCCGCAGGTACTACTAGGGCCCAAGACCCGACTTCGAGAATAGGGTGTGGGTATGTGCCACGGGTAGGGTTAGTTTTGAGCCCACTTTTTATTTAAAATTTTAGGCCCACCAATATTTGAAATTCCAACAAGTCCAATGTATACACACTAATAAATCTTGAAAACATCACTTTCTCTTTCAATTCAAACTGCCCACTTAAAACAACAACATACCCCACACTTAAGAAAAGGCTAATTCGACAGTTGTTTGAGATACCAACTTGTCCGAAAATGCTGAAAACAGGTTTTGACCTTGTTTTTGCTGGAGTTCATCATTATTCTCTTCTTAATTTTCATATAAAAGGTAACTATCTTGGCCCCTAATGGTTATATATTGGTTTATCTACTGTTGACATAAGTTGATAAGTGTATTTCATTGTAAAATATATAGAACTTATCATACTTTCTTTAAATGAGCCTTGAAATAGCCTAAAATCTTAGTGTAGGGCCATGTTTAGAATTGAAATTCTAAGTTAAGGCCCCAACCGAAAGTTGTAAACTTATTTGTTTGCTTTGAAATTCATGATTATTGAGTAGTGTGTATACATTGGACTTGTTGGAATTTCAAATAGGTTATCAGGGTGTAAAAATAGAGTAAAAATTCAAACTTTTAAATTTTTGAGTTTTTCTTCAACTTTTGCTATTCCTCACTTTTGATAACTATTTTTTTTAGGTTCATATGGACCTAAAAAGGTAAAGAAGATAAAGTATAGTATTTTGAGGAGACAAAAAGAGTCTCCTAAGCTTAGAAATTTAGTGGAGGAGTATCCAAGGTAGCATTATGCAAATGCTGCAGTTGTGGTAGCACGTAGAGTCACGAGAGGACAGACTCGCTAGGCTGCTCAGTCAGCTTTAGCCCGACCAAGGATAAAGTCAGCCAAGATATCACCACCACATACTTCTTCATCCGAGTATAATGATGATTAGGAGACCGAGTATGAGGCTACATCACAGGTTGCTCAGGACCCCTATTTTGAGGAGAGGTCCTAAGATTCTTCTGAGGAGGTTGAGTAGGAGAAGTCATCAGTGGTACCCCAATATGAGGAGGGTAACACCACTCATACATAGAAGATAGATATACCCCAGTTTTAAAAGGGTACAACACAGGCTTACCATGATGTACAATTGGCGTAGACACCTACACCAACCACAGATGGACCTTCCAAAGAGGAATATCTAAGGTTGTATATGGCTGGGATACAGGAGATATATGATATTAACAGTCATATTCAGAATATAGGAAAGCCTATGAGATGTATCTATGAGGAGCACCAAATTGACTTATTGGGGCTAGAGTAGTTACCATAACTTCAGGCAACATTTAACAGATATTAACTATAGTGGATGACTTGGACACTCAGTATTTACAACACAGTTATGGTGCAGGAGTTTTATGCATATTCCAAAGAAACCATAGTCCTTCCCATGCACCATCATCTAAGAATTATTAGATTTGCATGATAGTCACAATTTGATCACACACTAGTCAGAGGGGTCAGTGTTGGCATTAGAGAGGAAACTATCCATAGAGTTATTTTCGGTATAGATTAGCTACATCTATAACTGAGTACGACTATAGATTGATGATCGCACAAGATTATGATATTATACGGGATGTTTAGCCTAGAGATGATAGGGTTGAGATGGCTTGGTAGATAGGTGGTTAAATTTAACTCAACTCAAGTTCAAAAATACCTAGTCTTAAGTCAATCCTAGTAGTTTATGAATTTCCTAAGGTATTTTGTAAAGATCATCCCGAAGTCCCTTCTGAGCGAGAAATCGACTTTAAAATAGATCTCCTTCCAGATACCCAGCCTATTTTATTTCCACCTTATAATATTTAGGCCTTCCTAGCCTAAAATCTCTAAATTTTATTGTTAAATCCATGTTTTAACAAGATTTAACTAATAAAATATAAGGAAAATTATTGCACCACCAGGTAATGAGTCCCCATGTATTGAGGGGTCAACCATGATAACAAAGGGAATGTTAACACTGAAAGCTAAATTTTGGTGGTTGCTGATTAGATATCCCCTGCTATCCATTGGTTCAGCTAATACATTAATGTGGGAGGGAGTTGCACTAGTTTCCTGCTTGATGGATGGTTATAATACTGATTTTGCAGCCATTCTCAGGTATGAGCTATATGATTGAGCCTTTGGTAAGCAGACTAACCTTTCATTTCCTTGTATAATCCATAGGCTATGTGATAAGGCAGGTGTGTCTATGTTACTAAGTATTAATTAGATGATATCTTTAACTAAAACTGTAAAGGCGAGGACCCTGAAGGGTCTAGCATATCCCGACACTTTTAAAAGATCTAGAAAGCGGGCAGTTGTACTATTGGCCTAGTCTGAGAGGATGATAATTTCTATAAAGTCTGATGAGGCACATACAGATGATGTGAGTGTTGATGTAGACATGGATAAAGGGGAGAAGGGATATGCTTCAAATTTGAGTACAAAAGGCATGGGGATAAAAAATACATTTTCTTCAGTCCCGGCGTCAACTTCAGACCCGGTTGATGCGTCTACAGAGCCTACTCACCTATCCACTACAGCTCCTACAACAGGTATGATTACTTTATCTAGTGAGTTTTATAGATCCTAATAGATAGCTAGACGACTACAACTGCTCGAATGAAGGTTGTGAGACTGAGATAACTACCCTCTTTGGATAGATGAAATCATAGGTTAGGACAAGATTTGAGTAGGTTGAGGATAGTTGGGAGGCTACTAAGAGATCCACACTATTAGAGCTATATGTTGATTTTCAGTGATGGATTGATAAGCTAGAGAGACGTGTTATATCTTGGCATATAGAGACAGGTGCACCAAATCTAGTTTAGATGAGGGAGGATTTTGATATCCTATGAGTATGGGTATGCTCTTTGCAGAGAGACGTGTAGCAGCTACTCCTATGATTTTATCCCTTATAGTCAAGATATCACCTCCACATGTGCTGAGATATTTTGATTTCCTTATGGAGGATGATGAGGAGGTCCCAGTAGTTGGGACAAAGAGCGGTCACTTACACGATTTGTAGGATCCTGTTATGACAGAGAAGAACACCAGACATGATTCTTTAGAGACTACATTCATAGATAGGAAGAGACATGATGCGATAACAGTGAGTGCATTATCCATTAGTGAACCACCACCACCACCGCCTCCGCCAGCTTATATTGCCCTATCTGGGGATGATCCTGACTCACGCGCCTAGTGCATACCAAGTATGTTATCACTACTCTATGTTTTGTTTTGTTTTAGTGTATTAGGGATAGTGCTAAATTTTTAGTTGGGGTGGGCATACCATGCCGCTGCGGTGTTTTTTTGTCATATTTCTTTTCTTGTAGGTTGCGGTATAGTTATAGAATCGACATGTCTAGGATAATTATGTGTTGGATTGTGTTTTTTCTTCATATTGCATTATTTTTGTGTAATTAGGATATTTTGAGTAGTTAGGGAAGAAGTCATATTTTGATTGATTTTTTGTACCCCTCGAAAAATATGAGTTTTTAAAACTATGTGATGTAGATATATTTGAAATTTGTGGATTTTTTTATGGCATTAGTATTAGAGACATAATAACTATTTGCTGACAATTGCATGAACTAGATAGGTAGTTTTTGGTGATATTGAATCTATGTTATGTGTGTGTGAGATGCTACCTAGTTCCCTTTGTATGCCTAGTTATGAACTTTCTTGGTTAGTCTTACCTAAGTTGAAGGAAGGTCAGTTAGGAAAGGATCATAGGCCATTTTTTATTTTAGTCCAATTTTAGCAAGAATGACTTTCCATATGCAGATTTTATCCATTGATCCGTATATTAAGCCTCAAAGCCTATATTTTTTTGTTTTCAAAATTCAACTTCCCATTATAGTACAATTGACCTATTATGGCCTTGTTCCTCCTGGGACAATATGCACCTTAGTGTAGGAAAAATGCCTAAGTTGAGGGTGGCAATCATAGAAGTGATGTAATACCCCGTATTTCCCTAGATTAATTTAACTCTCAGTACATGAGTTATCCTATATAAACTTTTTGAAATTTTCAGTATTTTTCAGTTTAGAGCCTGCCAATACATAGGAAATTGAATTATCATTCCAACGATATAAAATTTTCCTAAATCTGATAACTGGGTAAGAAGTTATGGCTATTTTTTGTTTTAGTCGTTAAACACCATCATTCAGGACCGCAACGCATCACAGAGTATGTCAAAATGGAAATTGTCAGTTTTCAGTGAGGAATCGCGATACTGGCGCATTGCGCCACAACTTATTTTCATATTTGTCAATTTCCAGTGTTCCAATGCGATTCTACCCCGTCGCTCTTAGTCCAAAATTCAGAATCAAAGAGGCACCACGATTCTAACACATCGCGCTAGGCCCCCAATTCCCAATGGTCATTTTCCAGTGACACAATGCGATAGCGCCGCATCGCTCCAAGGGGTAATTTTGGAAATTTTCGACGGAAATCCAAAGTTTTATCCAAGGTTAAATTTTCCCTTACCCATAATTTTAATCCACCCAGGTGTGATATTTAAGGCCTCAAAATATTTTGAACTCATTGTTTAATAGTTTTCCCTAAAACAAAAAGGCATTCTCTCTCAAGAAAACAAACCCTAGCTTCAAGAATCAAGGCTAAAGCTCAAGAATTTCTCCAAGAACCTCCAAGAATTAATCTTCGAAGGGATGTTAGGTATTCATCTATGTGTTTCTTTCAACCATAGAGTCCAACAATCCCTTTTTAAACATACAAGATATCAGGTTTATGATTTCCATAATTGAATTAGATAGAATTCATGTTCATGATATTAGTTGGGCTTCAATCCATGATTTAAGTGCAAGTTTCATGAAATTGAATAGCATGTACGATGAATATGTGATTATCTTGATAAACCCTTGCATTTACAAAGTGAATAAGGTGTCTATAATGTTAATTTGGAATTTTAATCCATGATTATTATAAGATTCATGAGATTAGATTAGTATTTATGGGGATTTATATGAATTTCATGCTAAACCCATGAAATTACAAGTTTGGGCATTGTTGTTCCAATTTTTATATGTTATCCATGATTATGTGCATTAAGTGGTATTCCCCAAGTTTTTGATAGAATGTCCATGTGAATAAAGTGATGAAATCATTACATGTTAGTATATGTACAAGCTTATGACCTACAAGTGTTTGATAAAATATCTCTATTGATGAAATATGAACATGTGTACAATGTTATGCTTTGCAAGATCACGTGATGCTTTTATTTTCAGGATACTGAGTCCTGGGGGTATTTAATACCCAACAATTTAGTTGTTTACCTAGAGCCAGTGTCAGTTATAGAATAGTATTAGTCGTGTCACGACCAGTAGTACTCTTAGTCAGTTAAAGATCTCAGTAGAACTCAGTCAGTTACAAAACTCAAGAAAACTAAGTAAACTCAGTATCAATCTAGTCCAGTTTGGTATAATTAGTTAAGTGTCTTTCAGTTCGGAGTAGGATTCAGCACTGAGCGAGCGTAGGGATGGGGGATTACCTTTTAGTTAGGAATGGATCCCTCAAAACAATCCCTAAGTTCCAAAACTATTTAGCTAGTGTAGGTTATGAGATGTCACCTGTTATATAGGACTGACATACTCAGGGATTACCCTCTAGTTTAGGACTAATATCAGGGGTCACCCATTAGGTAGGAATTATTCCATAATAGTTGTTAGCACCCATGGAATGGTGCTAACACCCTTCCAATTAGGGTTACAGATTGGACCCCAACTCAGTTGTCTTATTTTATTTGGGGCATGTCGGTTAGGTAATTACCTCCCACAGTTTCAGTTTTAGTCTTCTGTATAGAACTCAGTTCAATTCTTTAGAATCAGACACAATCAATCAGTATCAATAATTTAGTTATCAGTAACTTTAGATTATCAGTTATTCAGTTATCAAAACTAGTATTCAGCTTCAGAAAGCTCAGTTATAGTGTACACGTATGTGCACAGTATTGCATACTCAGTGATTTCTGTAGTATCAGTTATCCATGTACTCTTATATTCAGTTACTCTATATCATTTAGTTAGTTACTTTTCATGCATATGAACCCTTGCATTCATCCTTACCTCATCTAGCATACCAGTATATTCTATGTACCGATGCATATTTTTTCTTTGTGCTATAATGTCTCATATTATTGGTTCGGACGCTCAAGTTCCCAACCGTATTTAGACAGATCTAGTCGGCAGTTGTAGATTTACTAGTGATTCATATATAGATGATTTGCTTTTATTTCAACAATCAGTAGTTTTTTATTTCAGTATTTGGAGTTAGTTGGGGGCTTATCCTATGAACTCCACTTTAAGATAGTTCAGTTAGAGGCTTTTTAGACTAGACTAGTTCAGACATAATGTCTGATTCAGATGTTTTATCAGATATTGTTATTTATCAGTATTTCAGATTTTGAACCTTATGGCATTTCAACCTATTTTCGACATTTAGTACAGTATATTATTTAGTGTTCACAAGAAATATTAGTTATGGGTTAGCTTTTGGTCCTTTGGGGTTGTAAGCACCGTGTAGCATTTGGGGTACAGAATCAGAGTGTTACAAATTTGGCATGGAGCCTAAGGTTCAACAGAGTCATAGGGAGACTAAATGTCGCATCTAGTAGAGTCTCGTGCATGGGTGTGTAGCGCGCCACACTTATGGACAACGGGCTATGAGATGTGTTAGGAAAGGTTTCCCTTCATTCAGTATTCATGTAGTGCGAATGAGCATGAGCTCGAGTTAAACTATTAGTTTAATCCTTTTCTTCCTTCTGTTTACCGAACATACCTTCCAAAATACCATCAAAAGAAGGATAGGAAATTAGCCAGCACCTCAGCCTGTTTAGTCAGATCCCCTAGACGAACATGTCTATCATGGAGAGTTCAGAGCTGCATTCACTACTCTAGCCAATTCTGTAGCAGCTCAGAATGAATGGCCAGCTGTTATTTTGGCAAACCCAGTGGCCAATACTATTGCAACCAGGATTCGGTACTTCACCCAAATGAATCCTCCCCTATTCTCAGGATCTAAGTCAGAAGCGGATCCACAGGAGTTCTTCGATCAAGTTCAGAAAGTCACAGATATTAAGGGAGTGACTTTCAGTAAGAATGCTGAGATAGTTTCCTATAAGCTACAAGATGTATCTCATACATGGTTTAATCAGTGAAAGTTAGACTTAGGAACAGATGCAAAGCCCATAGAATGAGAAGAGTTTTCTACTGCTTTTCTAGTTAGATTCTTTCCCTTAAAGTTGAGAGAAGCCAAGGTGTTAGTGTTCATCAATCTTAGGAAAGGAAGTACGAGTGTGAAAGAGTATTCCCTTAACTTTACTTAGATAGCCAAGTATGCTCCCCATGTAGTAGTAGACAATAGGTCCAGAATGAACAAGTTCATGTCTGGGGTGTCAGATAGTGTGGCTAAGAAGTGCAGAACAATGATGTTGATTAAGGATATGGACATATCTAAGCTTATGGTCCATGCTCTATAGATTGAGGAGAAGAAGCTTAAGAAGAAGAAGAGAGAGAACAAGAGAGCTAAAATAGGTAGTTTAAATTTTAATCAGTGTAAGTCAGAGGGCAGTAATCAATCCTATTTTCATCCAAAATCATTAATTCCAGCTCCGTCCTCAGCTAGTACACCAGTACCAAAGTTTAAGAATGACAGTCATAATAGGGCGCCGGGATCCAAAACCCATGGTAGTGTGAGTAGTGGTCGTACCCATCCGCTTTGGAAAAAATGTGGTAGACATCACCCAAGTGCTTGTAGGGATAGAAGTGATATATGTTTTAGATGTGGTAAGCCAGGTCACAAGATATGGGAGTGTAGAGTAATGGCTCATAGAGGAAAAGATTTGCGTTAACAGGGTCAGTTCAACCATCCTTCAGCTCAGTTCGATCACCCGAATTAGCAGGGTGATACTTCCAATGCCGCCAGTGCAAACGCCCAAACAAGATTTATACACTTCAGTCCAGACAAGATCAGGAAATTTCTCCGGACATAGTTACTGGTACGTAATGGATCTTTTATTTATATGTTTTGTCTTATTAGATCCAGGAGCTTATGTTTATTTTGTAACTATTTACATAACAGTCAATTTCAAAGTCAGACCAGACACCTTAATATAACCTTTCTCAGTCTCCACCCCAGTGGGTTAGTCTATCATAGCCTGGAAAGTATACACGAATTATCCGGTTATGATATCTCATAAAGTCAGGCCTTTAAATTTTAGTAGTAATGTCAGTATATGTAGAAAAGTAATGGGAGAGGTTGATGCCCAACCCGACCTTACCTCAGTGCAAAGTGTTGCACGTTATCTATCCCGATATCTACTCATACAGTACATTTTAGTTCTATGATCATAGCTCCTATTCATGCATATTATCAAAAATCATATACGTTTACAGTTCTGAGTATGAGCAGTTCCAGTTCACTTAGAGCTACGAAACACGTTTCCTGAACAAAGAAACTCCAAACTCAGGTTATGCAGCTCTTGACTGATGTACTCATGCTTTATAGTAAGCTCAGTACTCATGACTCCTTCTACACTACTAATTATCAGCTAAATTTAGATTTCATCTTATATATCCTCAATTTAGATTTCTTGATAAAATCTAGGGTGTTAATGTTAACATTCTATTCCTTGGGCCTCAGTTAAGTGTCAAGTTCAGTATAGTGTCCATTCATGCTTCAGGTCCTCATGTTCAACCTTTAGTGAACTCTCCTTATTAAATGATGTAGTGATATGTAGTTGCTTAGAAGGGAGAGAGGAGATGTTTCATGCGATGAAAAGATTATTACATACTAGTTTTACACGAGGCTATATTTATAAAGATAGGCTTGAATATCATATTGATGTGTAAGTGGCTAAATGCATTTCAATGATTTGAGTAGGCTTGAACATAGTGTGAGAATTCAGTCCATCTCAGACCTCAGTAGATAGAGTTATTAGTGCCCATATTACAAATTTTTTCTGTGATGTGGCTTCTTATTTAGATGTCTGATTCAAACCATGCCAAGATCTCCTTACTCCCTAAATTCAGTAGACTTTATAGAAAAAGTGTCAAGAAATGCCCCAGTTGAGTATAAGTTTTTAGGATGAGTTTTTTCGTAAAGCCAGGAATATAGTTTAGCAGTCAGGCAGACAAGTTCGTACGGTGTCCCAATCTTTTCACCCAGTCGTAATATCTGAAGTTTCGTGAATATAAATATTCCAAGATAGAGAATCCTAGTAGGTAGGAGTTCATTCAGTTCATGTATCATGCCTCTGTTTCAGATCTCAAATATTCAATCATGATTTAGCTTGTGGGTGCCTCGTGCATCGTCTCAGCCTTTCCTAAGTATCCCAGCCAAGTCGACATTCTTCGGGGGACATAATATCCCAAGGGGGAGAAGCACTATAACCCCTGAGCTTTCATGTCCTAAACCTTCCATTTTCTCTTCACATAACAAGATCCAGGTTGGAGTAACGGGTACTCAAAAGTTGACTATCTCATTCCAATCATATCCTTATGAACATTCCTATGGCATGACATATATATTCAAGAAATTAGTTCGGTTCATGATATTCAGTTCATGTATCATGTTTCAGACTCAGTCATGTTCTCATATTCCCATTCATACATGTTCAGTAAATGACTCAGGTTCATTAGTATTCCCAGCTTAAGGTGATGGTCTTCCATAGAGTTACTCAATTCCATGATCTAGTTATAGTTATAAACTTAGTATCCTGTACTGTTGAATATTCAGTCATGCATTCATGAATCAGTTCAACCATGTACTTATGCATTAGATATGCATATTCAATATGAAAACTCTGCTTATCAATAGTTTCTGTTAGTAGTCATGCATCATGTATGCATGTTCAGTGGGTTAGCTCAGTCTATTAGTGTTTCTTGTCTTATTCAGTCTCATTCGAGGAAGAATGTTCCCAAGGGGAAATAATGTAATACCCTATATTTAACTAGCTTTATTTAACTCTCAGTAAATGAGTTATCCTAAATAAATTTTTTTAAATACTCAATATTTTTCAGTTTAGAGCCTGCTAATTCGTAGGAAATTGAATCAACTTTCAAACGATATAAAATTTGCCTAAATTTGATAACCAGGAAAGAAGTTATGGTTATTTTAAGTTTCAATCTGTAAACACCATCATTCAAGAACATAATGCATTGCGGAGTATGTCAAAATGGAAATTGTTAGTTTCTAGTGAGGTATCGCGATACCGGTGCATCACACCACAACTTATTTTCACATTTGTCAATTTCTAGTGGTCCAATGCGATTCTACTGCGTCGCGCTAAATCTAAAATTAAGAATCAAGAGGCACCGTGATTCCTACGCATCGCGCCAGGCCTCCAATTCCCAATGGTCATTTTCCAGTAACAAGGAATGATAGCGCCACATCACGCCAAGGGGTAACTTCTAAATTTTTTTTATGGAAATCCAAAGTTTTATCCAGGGTTAAATTGGTCCTTTCCCATAATTTTAATCCACTGAGGTATGATATTTAAGCCTTAAAAACATTTTAAAATCATTGTTTAATATTTTTCTCCAAAATAAAAAGGCAATCTATCACAAGAAAACAAACCCTAGCTTCGAGAATCAAGGCTAAAGCTCATGAATTTCCCAAAGAATCTCAAAGAATTAATCATCTAAGGTATGTTAGGTGTTCATCTATGGGTTCCTTTTGCCCATAGAGTCCAAGAATCCCTTTTTAAACATACAAAATCTCAGATTTATGAATTCCATGTTTGAAGTAGATTAAATTCATGTTCATGATATTAGTTGGGTTTCAATCCATGAATTAATTGCAAGTTTCATGAAATTGAATAGCATGTGTGATGAATATGTGATTATCTTGATAAACCCTTGCATTTACAAAGTGATTAATGTGTCTATAATGTTAATTTAATATTTTAATCAATTATTATGATAAGATTTATGAGATTAGATTAGTATTTATGGGGAGTTATATGAATTGTATGCCAAACCCATAAAATTGCAAGTTTGGGCATTGTAGTTGCAATGTTTATATGTTATCCATGATCATGTGCATTAAGTGGTGTTCCCCAAGTGTTTGATAGAATCTCCATGTGAATAAAGTGATGAAATCATGACATGTTAGTATATGTACAAGCTTATGCCCTACAAGTGTTTGATAAAATATCCCTATAGATGAAATAAGAGCATGTGTATATTGTTATGCTTTGCAAAATCATGTGATGCTTTACTTTTCATGCTACCGAGTCTTGGGGGTATTTAATCCCCAAAAATTTAGCAGTTTACCTAGAGCCAGTGTCAGTTATAGAATAGTATCAGTCATGTCACGACCAATAGTTCTCTCAGGCAGTCATAGAACTTTGTAGAAGTTAGTTAGTTATAAAACTCAGAAAAACTCTGTAAACTCAGTATCAGTCCAGTCCAGTTTAGTATTATCAGTTAAGTGTGTTTCAGTTAGTAGTAGGATTCAGTACCGAGTGAGCCTAGGGATGAGGGCTTACCCGTTAGTTAGTAATAGGTCCCTAAAAGCAATCCCTAAGTTCTAGAAATACGTAGCTAGCGTAGGTTATGAGATGTCACCCGTTAGATAGGGCTGACATACTCAGGTATCACCCGGTAGTTTAGGAATGATCTCAGGGGTCACCCATTAGTTAGGACTGACTCCACAACAGTTGTTAGTACCCATGGCATGGTACTAACACCCTTCCAATTGGGGTTACAAATTCGATCCTAACTCAGTTATCTTATCTTATTTGAGGCTTGTCGGTAGATGATTACCTCCCATAGTTTCAGTTTTAGTCTTAAGTATAGAACTCAATTTAGTTCTACAAAATCAGTCACAGTCAATCAATATTAGTAAATCAGTTATCAGTATCTTCAGATTATCAGTTATTCACTTATCAAAAATTAGTATTAAGCTTTTGAAAAGTTCATTTATAGTATATATTAATGTGCACAGTATTGCATACTCAGTGATTTCAGTAGTATCATTTATCCACATACTCTTATATTCAGTTACTCTATATCATTCAGTTAGTTACTGTTCATGTATATGAACCCTTGCATTTATCCTTACCTCATCTCGCATACCAGTATATTCTACGTACTGACGCACACTCTTTATTTGTGATATGATGTCTCATATCATAGGTTCAAACTCTTATGTTACCGATCACGTTTAGAAAGATCCACTCAGCAGTCGTAGATTTAGTAGTAAGTCCTCATTTATTGAGGATATGCTTTTATTTCAATATTCATTAATTGAAGTATTTTAGTAGTTGGAGTTAGTTGGGGGCTTGTCCCATCAACTCCAGTTTCAGACAGTTTAGTTAGAGGCTTTTCAAACTAGACTAGTTCAGACAATATTTTAGATTTAGATGTTTTATCAGATGTTATTATTTATCAGTATTTCTATATTTTAACCTTACAGCAGATATCATACATGGGTTAGCTTGTGGTCCTTCGTGGTCGTAAGTATCGTTCAATATCCGGGGTACAGACTCAGAGAGTTAAAAACTTAGTATCAGAGCCTAAGGTTCAATAGAGTCCTAGGGAGTCTGAACACCGTATCTAGTAGAGTCTTGTGCATGGGTGTATAGTGCGCCACACTTATGGACAGGGGGCTGTGAGATGTTTTAGGAAAATTTTTCCTTCTTTTAGTATTCATGTCGTGCGAGTGAGCTTAAGCACAAGTTAAAATCTTAGTCTAATCTTTTTTTTCCTTCCATTTATAGAACATGCCTCCCAAAAAGATTAACGGAAGAAGGACTGGAAATCAGCTAGTACCCCAGCCCGGTCAGGCATATCCCCTGTACGAACATGTCTCTCATGCAGAGTTCAGAGTTGTATTCACTACTTTAGAAAATTCCGTAGCATCTTAGAATGAACAACCAACTACTATTTTGGCCAACCTAGTGGCCAATACTGCTGCAACCAGCATTTGGGATTTCACCTGAATGAATCCTCCCCTATTCTTAGGATCTAAGTCTGAAGAGGATCCACATGAGTTCCTATACCAGGTTCAGAAAGTGACATATACTATGGGAGTGACTTCCACTAAGATTGCTGAGCTAGATACCTATCATCTACAAGATGTAGCTCATACATAGTTTATGTAGTGGATGGTAGACAGGGGCATGTACGTAGTGTCCATAGAATGGGAAGAGTTTTCTATTGCTTTTCTAGATAGATTCTTTCCCTTAGAATTGAGAAAAGCCAAGGTGTTAGAGTACATCAATCTCAGGAAAGGTGGTATGAGTGTGAAAGAGTATTAACTTAAGTTTACTCAGTTAGCCAGGTATGCTCCCCATGTAGTAGCAGACAATAGGTCCAGAATGAGCAAGTTCATGTCTGGGGTGTCAGATAGTGTGGTTAAAGAGTGCAAAACTGTGATGTTGATTAAAGAGATGGACATGTCTAGGCTGATGGTCCATGCTCAATAGATTGAGGAGAAGAATCTTAAGAAGAAGGAGAAAGAGAACATCAAATCTAGAACAAGTAGTTTTAATTTTAATCAGTCTAACTCAGAGGGCGGTAACCGTTCCCAATTTCATCAAAAATCTTTAGTTTCAGCTCCGTCCTCAGCTAGTGCACTACTACCAAAGTTCAGGAATGATAGTCATAATGTGGTGCTATACTCCAAAACCCATGGTAGTGGTAGCAGTGGTCGTACCTATCTGCGTTACAAAAAATATGGTAGACATCACCTAGGTGCTTGTAGGGATAGCAATGATGTATGTTTTAGATGTGGTAAGCCAGGCCACATAATGCGAGAGTTTAGTGTAATGGCTCAGAGGGGAAAATACTTGTGCTATTTCCAGTTCTGCTAGTGGGAAACACCAAAATAGGCTTTATGCACTTTAGTCTAGACAAGATCAGGAATGTTCTCCTGACATGGTTATTGGTACGTTACGGATCTTCTATTTACAAATTTTGTCTTATTAGATCTAGTAGCTTCTCTGTCTTTCTAACTTCTTACATAGTAGTCAATTTCAAAGTCATATCGGACACCTTAATAGAACCTTTCTGAGGCTCTACCCTAGTGGGTCAGTCTATCATAACCCGATAGGTATATAGGAACTGTCCGATTATGATATCTGAAAAAGTTAGGCCTTCAGATTTTAGAAGTAATGTCAGTATGTGTAGAAAAACAGTGGGAGAAGTTGAGGCCCAACCCTTCCTTACCTCACTTCAAAGTATTGCACTTTAGCTATCACGATATCTACTTACATGGTGGATGTCAATTCTACGATCATAGCTCCTATTCGAGCACATTATCGAAAATCATGTACGCTTACAGAGTGTTGATGGTAACATTCTATTCCACAGGCCTCAGTTAAGTTTCAAGTTTAGTATAGTGTCCATTCATGCGTCTGGTCCTATTGTTTAACCTTTAGTGAACTCTCCTTATTAAATGATGTAGTGATAAGTAGTTGCTTAGAAGGAAGAGAGTAGATGTTTCATTCTAAGAAAAGATTATTGCATGCTAGTTTTACCCGAGGCTGTAGTTATGAAGATAGGCTTGAATATCATGTTGATGTGTAAATGGCTTAATGCATTTCGTAGATTTGAGTAGGATTGAACATAGTGGGAGAATTCAGTCTAGCTTAGCTATCAGTAGGTAGAGTTATTAGTGCCCATATTACAGAATTTTTTACATGCTGTGGCTTCTTATTCAGATGTCTTATTCGGACCATGCCAACATTTCCTTACTCCCTAGAGTCAGTAGAACTTTATAGAAAGAGTTTCAAGAAATTCCCTAGTTGAGTATAAGTTTTTAGGATAAGTTAGTCTGTAAAGCCAGGAATTCAGTTTAGCAGTCAGGCGGACAAGTTTGTACGGTGTCCCCATCTTTCCACCCAATCATATTATCCCAAGTTTCATGAATATGACTATTCCAATATAGAGCATCCTAGTAGTTACGAGTTCAGTGCAGTTCATGTATCATGCCTCAGTTTCAGATCTCAGATATTTGGTAACGATTTAGTTTGTGGGTGCCCCGTGCATCGTCTCGTCCTTTCCTCAGTATCCCAACCAATTCAACATTTTTCGGGGGGCATAATGTCCCAAGTGGGAGATCCACTATAACCCCCGAGCTTTTATGTCCTATACCTTTCATTTTCTCTTCAAGTAAAAAGATTTAGTTTGGAGTAACGGGTACTTATAAGTTGACTCTCTCGTTCCAATCTCAGCTGTATGAACATTCCCATGGCATCACATATATATTCAAGGAATCAGTTCAGTTCATGATATTCACTTTATGTATCATGATTCAGACTCAGTCATGTTCTCATGTTCCCATTCATACATGTTCATTAAATTATCTTAGGTTCATTAGTATTCTTAGCTTTATGTGACGGTCTTCCTTAGAGTTACTCAGTTCCATGATACTATTACAGTTATAAACTTAGTATCCATTACCGTTGCATATTTACTCATGTATTCATGAATCAGTTAATCCATGTACTTATGCATCATATATGCATATTCAGTATGAAAACTCCACTTATCAATAGCTTCAGTCATGTAGTCATGGATCAGATAGCATGTTCAGTGTGTCAGCTGAATCTATCAGTGTTTCTCAGCTTAATCAGTCTCATTCCAGGACGAATGTTCCAAAGGGAAGATATTGTAATACCCTGTATTTCCCTAGCTTAATTTAACTCTCAGTACATTAGTTATCCTATATAAATTTTTTGAAATACTCAGTATTTTTTAGTTTAGATCCTGCCAATGCATAGGAAATTGAAATAGCTTTATAACGAAATAAAATTTGCCTAAATCCGATAACCGGGTAAGAAGTTATGACCATTTTAAGTTTCAGTGGTTAAACACCATCATTCAGGCCCGCAGCGCATCACAAAGTCTGTCAAAATGGCCATTTTATGTTTTCAGTGAGGTATCGCTATACTGGCGCATCGCGCCACTACTTATTTTCACATTTGTCAATTTTCAGTGTTTCAACACGATTCTAGCGCGTCGCGCTGAGTCTAAAATTTAGAATTAAAGGGGCACCGCGATTTCACTGCGTTGCGCCAGGCCCCCAATGCGCCAAGGGGTAATTTTGAAAATTTTCAATAGAAATCCAAAGTTTTTTCCAGGGTTAAATTGGTCCTTTCCAATAATTTTAATCCTCCCGGGTGTGATATTTAAACCCTAAAAATGTTTTGAACTCACTATTTAATAGTTTTCCCTAAAATGAAAAGGCATTCTCTCTCAGGAAAATAAACCCTAGCTTTAAGAATTAAGGAAAAAGCTCAAGAATTTTCCCAAGAATCTCAAAGAATTAATCTTCTAAAGTATGTTAGGTGTTCATCTATGGGTTCCTTTCACCCATAGAGTCCAAGAATACCTTTTTAAACGTACAAGGTCTCAGATTTATAATTTCCATGTTTGAATTAGATTGGTTTCTTGTTCATGATATTAGTTGGGTTTCAATCCATGATTTAAGTGAAAGTTTCATGAAATTGAATAGCATTTGTGATGAATATGTGATTATCTTGACAAACCCTTGCATTTACAAAGCGATTAATGTGTCTATGATTTTAATTATATATTTTAATCCATGATTATTAGATGATTCATGAGATTAGATTAGTATTCATGGGGAATTATATGTAATGCATGCTAAACCCATGATATTGCAAGTTTGGACATTGGAGTTGCACTGTTTATATATTATCCATGATTATGTGCATTAAGTGGTGTTCCCCAAGTGTTTGATAGAATGTCCATGTGAATAATGTGATGAAATCATGACATGTTAGTATATGTTCAAGCTTATACCCTACAAGTGTTTGATAAAATATCTCTATAAATGAAATTTGAACATGTGTACATTGTTATGCTTTGCAAGATCATGTGATGCTTTAATTTTTATGCTACCGATTCCTTGGGGTATTTAATACCCGATAATTTAGTTGTTTGCATATAGCCAATGTCAGTTACAAAATAGTATCTGTTATGTCACGACCAACAGTACTCTCAATCAGTTACAAAAAACTTAGAAGAACTCAATCAGTTATAGAACTTAGGAAAACTCAATAAACTCAGTATTAGTCAAGTCCAGTTCAGTATAGTCAGTAATGTGTCTTTCAGTTGGGAGTAGGATTCAGCACCAAGGGATCCTAAGGATTGGGGCTTACCCGTTAGTTAGGACTGGGTACCTAGAAGTAACCCCTAAGTTATAAAACTACATAGCTAGCGTAGGTTATGAGATGTCACCCGTTAGAAAGGACTAACATACTCAGGGATCACCCTCTAGTTTAGGACTGATCTCAGGGGTCACCCGTTAGTTAGGACTGACTGCATAGTAGTTATTAGTACCCATGGAATAGTGCTAACACCCGTTCAATTGGGGCTACATATTGGACACCAACTCAGTTATCTTATCTTATTTGTGGCATGTTGGTTAGATGATTACCTCCCATAGTTTTAGTTTTAGTCTTCAGTATAGAACCCAGTTCAGTTCTATAGAATAAGACACAGTCAATCAGTATCAGTATTTCAGTTAACAACTTTAGATTATCTGTTTTTCAGTTATCAAAACTTAGTATTCATCTTTAGAAAAGCTCAGTTATAGTATACACCTATGTGCACAGTATTGCATACTCAGTGATTTTAGTAGTATCAGTTATGCACGTACTCTTATATTCAATTATTCTATATCGTTCAGTTAGTTACTGTTCATGTATATGAACTCTTGCATTCAGCCTTACCTCATCTAGTATACCAGTACATTCCACGTACTGACGCATACTCTTTATTTACCCTATGATGTTTCCTATCATAGGTTCAGATGCTCAAGTTCCCGATCTCATTTAGACTGATCCATTCGGTAATCGCAGATTTAGTAGTGAGTCCTCATCTATCATCGATATGCTTTTATTTTAGCATTCAGTAGTTTCAGTATTTTAGTAGTTGGAGTTAGTTAGGGGCTTGTCACATCAAATCCACTTTCAGACAGTTTACTTAGAGGCTTTTCAAACTAGACTAGTTCAAATAGTATTTAAGATTCAAATATTTTATCAGATGTTGTTGTTTATCAGTATTTTAGTTTTTGAACCTTATGGCATTTAATCCTAATTTCCACATTTAGTATAGTATATTATTTAGTGCTCACAACAGATATAAGACATGGTTTATCTTGTGGTCCTTCGGGTTCGTAAGCACGGTGTAGCATTCTAAATACAGACTCGGGGCGTTAAAATCTTAGTATCAGAACCTAAGGTCTAAGAGAGTCCTAGGGATTCTAAAAGCCGCATCTAGTAGAGTCTTGTGCATGGGTGTGTAGCGCGCCACACTTATGGATAGGGGGCTATGAGATATTTTAGGAAAAATTTCCCTTCTTTCAGTATTTATGTCATGTGAGTGAGCAAGAGATAAAGTTAAAATCTTAGTCTAATCCTTTTCTTCCTTCCATTAACAGAACATGCCTCTCAAAAGGACTAACAAAAGAAGGACTGGAAATCAGCCAACACCTCAACCTAGTCAAGTAGATCCCCTGGATGAACATGTCTCTCATGCAGAGTTCAGAGTTGTATTCAATACTCTAGCCAATTTCATATAAGCTCAGAATTAACAACCAACCACTATTCTGTCCAACCCAACGGCTAATACAACTACATCCAGGATTCAGGACTTCACTCGAATGAATCCTCCCCTATTCTCAGGATCTAGGTCAGAAGAGGATCTACATGAGTTTCTCTATCAGGTTTATTAAGTCAAAGATATTATCGGAGTGATTTTTTATGATAGTGCTGAGCTAGCTACCTATCAGCTACAAGATGTAGCTCATACGTAGTTTAAGCAGTGGAAGGTAGACAGGGGCACAGACGTAGATCCCATAGAATGGAAAGAGTCTGCTACTACTTTTCTAGATAGATTCTTTCCCTTAGAGCTTAGAGAATCCAAGGTGTTATAGTTTATCAATCTCAGGAAAGGAAGTAAGAGTGTGAAAGAGTATTCCCTTAAGTTTACACAGTTAGATAGGTGTGCTCCCCATTTAGTAGAAGAAAATAGGTACAAAATGAGCAAGTTCGTGTCTGGGGTGTCAGATAGTGTGGTTAAGGAGTGCAAAACTATGATGTTGATTAAGGAAATAGACATCTCTAGGCTTATGGTCCATGCTCAATAGATTGAAGAGCATAATCTTAAGAGGAAGGAGAGAGGGAAAAAAGATCTAGAACAGGTAGTTTTAATTTCAATCAGCCTAAGTCAGAGGGCGGTAACCGTTCCTAGTTTCATCCAAAATCTTCAGTTCTAGCTCCTTCCTTAGCTAGTGTGCTAGTACTAAAGTTTAGAAATGACAGTCATGATGGGGCACCAGGATCTAAACCCAAGTTAGTAGGAGCAGTGGTCATACCCATCTACTTTGCAAAGAATATGGTAATCACCTAGGTACTTGTAGGGCAGGCAGTGATGTATGTTATGGATGTGGTAAGCCAAGCCATAGGATGCGAGAGTATAGAGTAATGGCTCATAGGGGAAATATTTGCTCCAACAGGGTTAGTACACCTGTCTTTCAGCTCGGTTTGGTCGCCCAAATCAGTAGGATACTACTTCCAGTGCCGCCAGTGGGCAATGCCCAAATAGGCTTTATGCACTTCAATCTAAACAAGATAAGGAAAGTTCTCCGGACATGGTTACTGGTACATTATGAATCTTCCATTTATATGTTTTGTCTTATTATATCTATGAACTTCTCTATCTTTTGTAACTCTTTACATAGCAATCGATTTCAAGGTCAGACCGAACACCTTAACAAAACCTTTCTCAGTCACCACCCTAGTGGGTCAGTATATCATAGCTTGACAGTTATATAGGAACTATTTGATTATGATATCTCAGAAAGCCAGGCCTTCAGATTTTAGTAGTAATGTCAGTATGTGTAGAAAAGTAGTGAGAGAGGTTGATGCCCAACCCATCCTTACATCAGGACAAAGTTTTGCACTTCATCTATCAAGATATTTATTCATGCAATACATGTTAGTTATATAATCATAACTCCTATTCGTGAACATTATTGAAAATTATGTACTCTTACAGTTCCTAGTATGAGCAGTTCCAGTTCACTCAGTATTAGGAATCATGTTCCTTGATCGCAGAAACTTCAAATTCAGGTCATGCAGCTCATGACCCAAGTACTCATGCTTTATAGTAAGCTCAGTTCACATGACTCTTGATACACTCCTAATAATCAACAAAATTTGGATTTCATCATGTATATGCTCAGTTTAGATTTCTTGATAAAATCCAGGGTGTTGATGTTATCATTCTATTCCTCAGGTCTCAGTTAAGTGTCAATTTCAGTATAGTGTCCATTTATGCTTCAGGTCCTCATGTTTAACCTTTAGTAAACTCTCCTTATTAAATAATATAGTGATAAATAGTTGCCTAGAAGGGAGAGAGTAGATGTTTTATGTTAAGAAAAGATTTTTTCATGATGGTTTTATACGAGGCTGTAGTTATGAAGATAGGCTTGAATGTCATGTTGATGTGTAAGTTTCTAAATACATTTCGGAGATTTGAGTAGGCTTGAACATAGTGGGAGAATTCCGTCTGGCTCAGACCTTAGTAGGTAGAGTTATTAGTGCCCATATTACAGAATTTTTTCCTTGTTGTGGCTTCTTATTCAGATGTGTTATTCAGACCATGCCAAGATCACCTTGCTCCCTAAAGTCATTAGATCTTTATAGAAAGAGTGTCAATAAATTCCCCAGTTAAGTATAATTTTTCAGGATGAGCTAGTTTGTAAAGCCAGAAATTTAGTTTAACAGTCATGCGGATAAGTTCATATGGTGTCCCCATATTTCCACCTAGTCGTACTATCCAAAATTTCATGAATATGACCATTCCAAGATAGAGCATCCTAGTAGTTAAGAGTTTAGCCTAGTTTATATATCATGCCTCAGTTTCAGATCTTAGATATTTAGTCACGAATTAGTTCGTGGGTGCCTCGTGCATCGTCTGAGCCTTTCCTCAGTATCCCAGCCAAGTAAGCATTCTTTGGGGGACATAATGTCCCAACGGTGAGATGTACTATATCCTCCAAGCTTTATGTTCTAAACCTTCCATTTTCTCTTAACGTAACAAGATCTTGTTTGGAATAACGGGTACTCAGAGGTTGGCTCTCTCATTCCAATCTTATTCGTATGAACATTCCAATGGCATGACATATATATTCAAGGAATTAGTTCAGTTCATGATATTAGTTCATGTATCATGTTTCAGACTCAGTCATGTTCTCATGTTCCCATTCATACATGTTCATTAAAAGATCTCAGGTTCATTAGTTTTCTAAGCTTGAGGTGACAATTTTCCATAGAGTTACTTAGTTCAATGATCCAGTTACCGTTATAAACTTAGTATTCATTAACGTTGCATATTCAGTCATGCATTCATGAATCAGTTTAGCCATGTACTTATGCATCAGATATACACATTCAATATGAAAACTCTACTTATCAATAGCTTCATTCATGTAGTCATGCAACAAATATGTATGTTCAGTGTGTCGGCTCAGTCTATCAGTGCTCACCCTAATCAGTCTCATTCGAGGATGAATGTTCCCAAATAGGAGATATTATAATACCCCATATTTTTCTATCTTAATTTAACTCTCAGTACATGATTTATCCTATATAAAATTTTTGAAAACGCAGTATTTTTCAGTTTAGAGCTTGCCAATGCATAGTAAATTTAATTAGCTTTCCAACGATATAAAATTTGCCAAAATCCGATAATATGGTATGAAGTTATGCATTTTTTAAGTTTTAGTCTTTAAACACCGTCATTCAGGCCCGCTGCGCATCGCGGTGTTTGTGAAAATTACAATTTTAAGTTTCCAGTGAGGTATCACGATACCAGCGCATCGCGCCACAACTTATTTTTACATTTGTCAATTTCCAATGTTTCAATACGATTCTACCGCGTTGCGCTGAGTCCAAAATTTAGAATCAAAGGGGAACCACAATTCCACCACATCGCGCAAGGCCCCATAATTCCCAATTTTCATTTTTCAATGACATGGAGCGACGGCGCCGTGTCGCGCCAAGGGGTAATTTCAGAAATTTTTTATGAAAATCCAAAGTTTCATCCAAGGTTAAATTGGTCCTTTCCTATAATTTTAATCTTCCTAGGTGAGATATTTAAGCCTTAAAAATGTTTAGAACTCATTGTTTAAAAGTTTTCCCTAAAACAAAAAGGCATTCTCTCTCAAGAAAACAAACCCTAGCTTTAAGAATCAAGGCTAAAGCTCAAGAATTTCCCCAAGAACCTCCAAGAATTAATCTTCTACGGTACATTAGGTGTTCATCTTTGGGTTCCTTTCACCCATAGAGTCCAAGAATATTTTTTTAAACATACAAGATCTCAGATTTATGATTTCCATATTTGAATTTCATTGAAGTCATGTTCATGATATTAGTTGGGTTTCAATCCATGATTTAAGTGCAAGTTTCATGAAATTGAATCGCATATGTGATGAATATGTTATTGTCTTGATAAATCCTTGCATTTACAAAGTTATTAATGTGTCTATGATGTTAATTTAGTATTTTAATCCATGATTATTATAAGATTCATGAGATTATATTAGTATTTATGGGGAGTTATATGAATTGCATGCTAAACCCATAAAATTTCAAGTTTGGGCATTGTAGTTGCAATGTTTATGTGTAATCCATGATTATGTGCATCAAGTAGTGTTCCCCAAGTGTTTGATAGAATGTCCATGTGAATAAAGTGATGAAATCATGACATGTTAGTATATGTACAAGCTTATGTCCTACAAGTGTTTGATAAAATATCTCTATAGATGAAATATGAAAATGTGTACATTGTTATGCTCTGCAAGATCATGTGATTCTTTACTTTTTATGCTACCGAGTCCTGGGGGTATTTAATACCCGACAATTTAGCTGTTTACCTAGAGCCAATGTCCGTTACAGAATAGTATCAGTCATGTCACGACCAGTAGTACTCTGAGTCAGTTATAGAACTCAGTAGACCTCAGTTAGTTGCAGAACTAAAATATACTCAGTAAACTCAGTATCAGTCCAGTCTAGTTCAATATAATCAGTTAATTATTTTTTTCAGTTGGGAGTAGGATTCAGAATCGAGAAATAGGATGGGGGCTTGCCCATTAGTTAGGACTGGGTCCCTAAAACTAATCCCTAAGTTCCAAAACTACATAGCCAGCATAGGTTATGAGATGTCACCCATTAGATAGGACTGATATTTGGAGCATATCGGTTTGATGATTACCTCCCACAGTTTTAGTTTTAGTCTTCAATATAGAACTCAGTTTAGTTCTATAGAATCATACACAACCAATTATTATCAGTAATTTAGTTATTATTAACTTCAGATTATTAGTTTTTCAGTTATTTGAACTCAATATTCATCTTCAGAAAAACTTAGTTATAGTATATATGTATGTGCACAGTATTGCATACTCAGTGATTTCAGTAGTATTAGTTATCCATGTACTCTTATATTCAGTTACTCTATATTATTCAGTCAGTTAATTTTCATGCATATGAACCCTTGCATTTAGACTTACCTTATTTAGCATACCAATACATTCCACGTACTGATGCATACTCTTTTTTTGCGGTATGATGTCTCATATCATAGGTTCGGACGCTCAGGTTCTAGACCACATTTTGACAAATCTAGTCAACATCGCAGATTTAGTAGTGAGTCCTCATCTATTGAGGATATACTTTTAATTCAGTATTAAGTAGTTTTAGTATTTCAGTAGTTGAAGTTAGTTGGGGGCTTGTCCCATCCACTTCACTTTCAGACAGTTCAGTTAAAGGTTTTTCAAACTAAACTAGTTCAGACAATATTTCAGATTCAGATATTTTATCAGATGTTATTTATCAGTATTTCAAATTTTGTTCCTTATGGCATTTAAGCCAATTTTTTGCATTTAGTACAGTATATTATTCAGTGCTCACAGCAGATATCAAACATGGGTCTTATTATGGTCCTTTAGGGTTGTAAGCATCGTGTAGCATTCGAGGTACAAACTCAAAACATTACAGGTAAGTAGTGTAAAATGGGTATGAAGAAGGGTAATGTAAGAGAAAAAGTTAGCAGGGATGAGTGTGGTGGAATAAGAAAAGAAAAAAAGAGAAAAAGATATAATAAAAGACCACGCCCAACCTAAATGTGGAGTAAAAGAATAAAAGAGAGAAATAAGAGAAGAATAAAAATAAAATTATCTAGTAAGTGAGACCCCAAATGTTAGTGTAGTGCCAAGGAGGCTTAGCAGTTTTAAATGTCCATATTTTTCAAACCATCCCCCAAGCCTATATTACAAGTCGAGAAGATTCCTTTAGTGATCCTAACTCTACTTTCTGAATGCTAAGGTAAAGAAAATAAAGGCAAGCCTATGGTATTTGACATGCATTGATTGGAACTTCACTGTTGAGCATGAGTGTCCTTTTACCATCCTTGCATTGGCATGCATTATTTAATATGAGTGAGTGGGACATCCTTGTTGTGAGGGCACTTGAGTCATGATGCTAGCTATTTGCTTGTTCTGGGTAGTGTGATTTGTATATATAAGTGGTTATCTGTTTCTAATGTAATTGTCATACCTTGATCCCATTATGTCACATTGTTGTGCTTCATGTTCATACACGGTTCATTTTGAAAACAAATATAGGAGGGGTTGATATGATTTGAACTTAATGTGATGCCTGCCTGCCTTGAATATCTTAGATTCTCCTAGTTAAGCATCATTTTTATTTTTGTTCTTATTTTGTTTCCTTAGGACATGCAAACATTCTAAGTTGAGGGTGTTGATGTACTATAGAAATATAGCACTTTCGATGCTTAAAACAAGGAAAATATGCAAGTTTTTGTGGTATTTTTGTCAGATTTGATCTATTTTGCGTAGTTTTGCAGAAACTCATGTTTTTTATGATAAGTTCATGAAAATGGTGAAAACAGTGTTTTTGGCCACTTTTGGAGTGATTATGGATATTTGGGATATTTTCTGGCCAGATCGTGATTAGTGCATGTTCCAGAGTCAAAGAAGAGATGAAAAACAGACTCCCAACACCTACCAAGTCATCATGTGGCCACAAGTAGGACCTATGGACCACCTGCAGGCAAAGCAAGTACCAGAAGTCCAAAATCTCGAAAGCTAAAAATTGTAGGATTTTTTGCTCCTTCAACCTGCGCGTGCTATTTGTTTCCTGTGCCAAGTCTACAGGTAATACTTGTGCCCTTCCAGACTACAGGTATAGAGAGTAGGTGGACACCGACCCTATATTCTCCTATTTCATCCAAGCTTTGTTTTTATCTTGTACTATAAATACCCTTTATGTACTTTTTAGTAGAGGTTACACACATTTAATACTTAGAAACATATTATGATTTACAAACCCATCTTTGATCTTGTGATTTCCTTGTATTGACTTTGATTGATTATTCAGTTTATGGTTGTGGGTTTTCATTCATCTTATCATTGTGATTTTATCTCTGCTCTCAAATATGAATGTTATTGATTTTTTCTTCATCATGAGTAGCTAGAACTCATATCTAGGGTCGTGGAAACCCTAGCAAATTGATGAAGCAGGGGAAGTGCGATTGTTGATTTGAACCAATACCCAAGGCATACATTGCTTTCTCTTTGTTATGATTGATTTCTTAATGGGTACACATATTAGGATCCTACATAGATATTACTACATACTCCAAAAGAGGAGTAGTGACTAGGAAAAGAGAAAGTCAATAGTAATTTGGGAGTTAATTATCTATCCATTGCCACACATTGGAATATAGTGAATGGCTGTTAGCTTTCATCTAATAAATTAAGACTCAAAAGGTAATAGATAACTAGGATCAAGATAAAGGTTAGTAATTCAACATCCTGACACTCCAAAGGTAAAGGGTTAAATCCCTCTACTCGCCCAAAAAACTATAGATGGTACATAACTTATAGGTTTTGCATGCAAGGTATTGGGTTTGTTCAACAACGCATGATAAGCCAATACAGTTGATATACCTGGGGGAATACAATCCTAGTGTTCACTTATAACTAATTTTAAACAAAGTTAATACTGTTCTTTACTCAAGATTACTACAAATAAATCCTCCATTTACTTTTCCTATTTTACCCATTGACTTCAACTACTAAGATCTGATAAGCCCCATGTTCCCTTGGGATTCGACCCCTACCTTAGTTTGTTTACTAGGTTACTATATATTAAAAACGACCGTATCATCATCTAAAAGAAGGTGTTTCTTGGACTTTATCACCTATCATCAACTTAGAGTCATAAACTGTGACATTTCAAAGACAACATTCAAAACTTGGTATGGTCATTTTGAGTTTGTTGTTATGTCTTTTGGACTAACAAATGCTCCTGCATCTTTTATGGACTTGATGAACAGAGTGTTCAAGAAGTACTTGGATATGTTCATGATTGTATTTATAGATGACATCTTCTTCTATTCCTGTGGTGAAGTCGAGTATGAAGAACATTTGAAGATTATGTTTCAAACCCTTAAGAATCATTAGCTATTCACAAAATTTAGTAACTGTGAATTTTGGTTGAAGTCAATAGCTTTCTTGGTCACATTATTTTTGATGAAGGAATTCGAGTTGATCCTCAAAAGACAAGAGTAGTAAGGAACTATCCTAGACCCATAGCATAATTAGATATCAAAAGTTTCCTGGGATAAGTAGGTTACTATAGATGGTTTGTGGAAGGATTTTCATCTATTTCCTCTCCTATATCTCTATTTACTTAGAAGAAGGTCAAATTTTAGTTTTGTAATTCTTTCGAGAAGAGTTTAAAGGAATTGAATACTCGACTCACTTCCACCCCAGTTTGATGCTACCAGAGGGTTCATATAGTTTTGCAAGGTTGGTCTTAGTTTTGTTTAGATGCAGAGAGGCAAGGTGATAGCCTATGCCTCTAGAAAACTTAAGCCCCATGATAAGAATTACTCAACTCGTGATAGTTGTATTTGCCTTAAAGATTTGGAGGCATTATAAAGTTCATATTCATGTCTTCACCGATCATAAAAGTTTATAGTATGTGTTCACTTAGAAGGACCTGAATCTTTGTCAAATAAGATGGTTAGAACTATTGAAGGATTATGACATGATTATTTTGTATTACTTGGGTAAGGCCAATGTGGTGGATGACACCCTTAGGAGATTGTCTATGAAGAGCGTTGCTCATGTTGAGAATGGTAAGAAGGAGTTTGTTTGTGAGGTTCATCATCTCGCTAGATTGGGAGTTTAATTGGTTTATTCATCTAAAGGTAGTGAATGCGTTCATAATGGTTAGGAATCTTCATTGGTTTCCAAAGTAAAGGAAAAACAAGATAGAAATCATATTTTGCTTAAGTTGAAGGAGGCAGTTCAAGGTCAAAACGTGGAAGTTTTCTCCCAAGAAGGAGATGGTGCTCTTCACTGTCAGGGTAGGTTGTGTGTTCCAAATGAGGATGATTTGACACAGTGGATTCTAGATGAGACTCATGGTTCCCAATATTTGATTCACGCAGAGTCCACTAATATGTATCGCATTTTACAGGAAGTCTTTTCGTGGAGTGGTATGAAAAATGATATTGTCAAATTTGTGGCTTAGTGCTCTAATTGTCAGCAGGTTAAGGTTGAGCACCAAAGGCCCAGTGATATGCTTCA
This sequence comes from Capsicum pubescens, assembly GCA_030864215.1. Classification (NCBI taxonomy): domain Eukaryota; kingdom Viridiplantae; phylum Streptophyta; class Magnoliopsida; order Solanales; family Solanaceae; genus Capsicum; species Capsicum pubescens. The sequence goes on along the minus strand of CM061549.1, from coordinate 242,460,240 downwards.
GGAAATCAGTATTCCTACTTGGAAGTAGGAAGTAGTGAATATGAACTTTGTTATAGGGTTGCCACGTATGTGTCTCTAAGATGATCCTATTTGGGTCATTGTAGATAAAATGACCAATTCATCCCATATACTACCAGTCTATTCTTCATATTTAGCCAAGGATTATTCTAGACTCTATCTCAGGGAGCTAGTAAAGTTACACGGGGTTCCCTTGACCATCATTTAAGCTAGAGGTACCTAGCTCACCTTTAATTTTTGGAAGGTTTTTTAGAAGGGTCTAGGTACCCAAGTTCATCTCAATGCATCTTTTCACCCATAGAAAGATGGTCAGATAGAAAGGACCATTTAGACTCTAGAGTATATGTTGAGGGCTTGTACACTTTATTTCAAGGGCAATTGGGATGACCACATACCATTGATTGAGTTTATGTATAATAACAACTCTCACCCCTCTATTCTAATGGCCCTATATGAGGCTTTGTAAGGTAGGAGGTATAGATTTCATATTAGCTGGTTTGAGGTAGGTGAGGCTACCTTGATAGGGCCAAATTTAGTGCATTAGTTGATGAAGTAAGTTCATCTTATCAAAGAAAGTTTGAAAAAACCGGAGTAATTAGAAATCCAGTGCAGATGTGAGGAGAAAGAAGCTTGAGTTTTATGTTAGAGAATTTATTTACCTAAAAATTTCACCCAAAAAGGGGGTGAAGAGGTTTGGTAAGAAGGGAAAGCTCAGTCCCCGCTACATTGGCCTATATAGTATTTTGAGCCATTTTGGTAAGGTAGCTTATGAGTTAGAGTTGCCTGCAGAGTTAGCATCAGTGCATGTAATATTTCTTACCTATTTGCTAAAGAAATGCATTGATGATCCAACTTTTGTCATTTTTTTTTAAAGTGTGGGTATGGAAGATAGCCTCTCCTATAAAAAAGTCCTAGTTGAGATCCTTGATCGTTAGATTCATAGTTTGGGGAATAAAGAAGTTGCTTTAGTGAAAGTTCTCGAGAGAAATCAGACAGTTGAGGGAGCTATGTGGGAAGTAGTAGCTGATATGCAAGCCATGTTTCCCTATCTCTTCTCTACAAATTCAAATTCAGATTGAGGTAATAATTTCCTTAAAGTAATCCTATTATTTTCTATCTCAGCTATTCAACCATCTAATGTTATAACATGCATTTATGAGTTGAGTTTATTCCATGCATCATCTTTCAAACCCAAATATTTAGTCATGATTTAGCTCACAAGTGTTCTGTGTATGATTTTGGCTTTTCCTTAGTATCCCAACTTAGACATTGTTCATTCGAGGATGAATGATCAAAGTAGGAGATGTTTTAATACCCTGAGTTTTAATGTTCTAAACCTCTCAATAGATAGCCTATGAAGTTAGCTTTCCAATGCCACAAGTCTCGCCCTAATCCAACATCGTGGTTGAATGTCACGAAAATTTTATTTCGGGAATCTATCATCTGCCAGTGACCATGACTCACTTGGCGACTCGTAAACATACCTTACGAGTCATTACAAGGAGTAATAGTCACAATAGTAAGGGTTCTAAGTTTCAGCTCAGTAACCACGACTCCACTGTATGATTCGTAATCAGACATTACGAGTCATAAGGAAGGACTTTTAGTCACAACAATGTTCATCCAAGAATCCCTTCAAGTGGTTAAAAGTCTAGCACACGACCCGTAGTCAGACATTATGAGTCATTTTGTCGACCCTTAGTCTAGCCGGTAAGAGATTAAAGAATCAAGCCTAAAACTAAGGCTTCCCCCAATAACTCGTAGTTAGTCATAATGAGTTGTTAGGAGGAAGTCGTAGTCATACCAGAATGTACCTAGGATCCCTGGACTCCAGGTATGACTCAAATCATGACTCTTGACCAATCTTGAGGTGAGTCATAACAGCTGGGAGCTGGTTTTTTCCACATTTTTCTAGGGACTTTTATGTATTTTATCACTCCCTTAAAATCCAAACCCATGTTGTTGTTTTTTTCCAAGGGGTGATATAATAGACCTAAAACCCCAATTCATAACATAATCATCAATTTCACCCAAAAGAAATCAAAGAGGCAATTTTTTTCTTCCTCAAGAGAAAACTAGGGTTCTTCAAGCTAGTCCAATTCTCAATAAGATTTCTTCAAGGTTTCTTCTTCAGGTATGTGGGATATATATCAACGGGTCACTTCCACCCATTGAGTCCCAAGAACTCTCTAAACATTCAAGTGTTAAACAATTTTCTCTTTTATGGGGTTCCAAGTTAACCATTAATTTTATGAAGCTTTTCTCAACTGTTTTGAGTCTAAACCATAAAAATATATTCCTTCATGATAATTGTGTTTACATATGTTTGATAATTCAAATGTCTACATCATGATTATTTTTTGAAATATGAGATGTTATTCATGATTTTCCTATACATGGATTGTTCAATATTTGCTAAGATTAGTTTGCAATAGATAGTGCTGGCAGGTTATGAACACTCAAACTTAGATATTTATGTATGTCACAGATGTCATGTTTCAAGTCATTCAGAGCATACTTGTATCACTAAATTCAAAATACCATCATATTGAGCATATGTCAGTATCAGTCATGTTCATACTTTCATCAGTATTAGTGTCAGTTAAGTTTGTAGTAAGACATACAATCGAGCAAACCTAGGGATGAAGGATCTCCTGCTAGTAGAGGATTGAGGCCTTTAGTAGAAGTCCCTAAGTTCCAGAACTATGCAGTACATATAGGATATGAAGGGTCAACCGCTAGTTGAGGACTGACTCTCTCTTAGGGGTCACTCCCCAGTAGAGGACTAACACCCTAGTCCTTTGGGACATCATACTAGTTGACCCACAAAGCCAGTGTTGGTACCCATGGCAAGGTACTGACACCTTTCCAACTAAGTAGGTAGGACCCCAATTTGCTCAAATTGGGAATGTCAGTTAGACATTAGCTCCTACAGTTCCAATTCTATGTTCAGACTATATAAGTTTAGGTTTTCATGAACAAGTGTTCATATATTAGTTATTCAGGTTATTTCAGTACACATTTATACAAGTTCATATATTAGTTATCCTGGTTATTTCAGTACAATTTTATACTTGGTCTCACATTTGATATTCATGTTTATGCATTCATGCTCAGTATATACTCATGCTAGTTAGTTTCCATGTCACATACAGGTACATTTAATGTAGTGATTGCATACTCTCTTTTGGGCTATATTGTCTTATAATATATGTTTGGATGCTTAGTTCCTAGATCAAACTTAGTTTGTTCCTGTGCCCCTCAGCTGCAGCATTAGTGAGTCCTCATTAGTTAAAGACTAATTATACTATCATTTATTTATCTCAGTATTTAGTTTCATGCTATTTCCATTAGTCAGAGTTAGTTGGGGTGCCTATCCCAACTATTTATCATGTTTAGAGGCTTTCAGATAGTCAAGCAGTTTGACAATCAGAATTGTTTTTCAGATTTATCATATGTACTCGGTATTACTTTCAGTATTATTTATTAGCTAGACTTTTTAGTTTAGCTTTCGCATATTATTTTCTACTTTTCTTTAGTGCTCATAGTAGGTATCCAGATCATGGGTTAGCTTAGGGTCACTAGTGGCTCTGGGCACTGGGATACTACTAGGGGTAGCCTTGGATCAAGATAGTTGAGGTTTCTCCTCTTTGTATAAGCATCCCTAGATTCAATTTCACAAAAGTATAGGTTGTTTTAAATTTATGAGTGTCATCAAGGGCCAGCGTTTCAAAAGGACTTTAGACCTAGACAGTATATTAAGTCTATTTTTACCCTAGATAGTATTTTCTCCCTTTTTGGACTTTTAGATCTTGGATTTAGGCAATTTCAAAGGAATTTTTGATATTTAATTCATGGGTAATGTTGGAACCCGTGGGGGTTGCACCACACAGTGAGGGACCAGGTCCCTCAAAGTTAATGACAAACAAAAACATAGTATAACAACCAGAAATAAAAGATAGTGTAAGAAGAGTAAAAACACAGGATTTTAACGTGGAAACCCTGTTGCTCAAGGATGGAAAAACCACGGCATACCCTCACAGGCACCTCATAAATCCACTATTATCAACCTCTTTATTACAAAATTGATTTCAGCCTAACTCTAGGCAACTCCTGCTTGTAGTAACTCCACTACAGCCTAACCTGGGAAACTCTACCAAGACTCTTTCAACACTGGTTAACTCTAACCTGTTTTGGACTTAGGTAACTCTACCTAAGAAATATCTAATCAAAGAGAAAAGTTCCTTACTCTTATAACTTTAGTAATTCTCTTATAAATCAGGATTCACTCAAGAACACTCATAATTTTGGATCACAATAGAAATAAGAACATGAGCGATACTTGAGCAATGTTGTAAACTGGGTTTTTGCCTTTTTTATCTCATCATCACTCGTTGTGTGTTTTAAAATAACCACTTCATGAAAAAAATCTTTTTCTTTTATATATGAATGATGATTAGGGATGAAATGTCAGTGGACCAGGTGTACTAATTAGTACAAGTAACACCTGCTAGTTTGTTACACAAATGGACAAAGCTGTGTAGATGCATGTCAGCTATACTATTGCCTTATACATCCATGGATTTGGTCTCTTGTAGTCATGTACTCATCATCAAAACTATATATAGAATTTTCCCCTCATTTTAATGAAGACAAACAAACCACAAAGCATTGAGAATCAATACACATCTATCATATTTAATTAGTGTGATTACCAATCTGAAGATGAATATTCCACCTATCATCATGTTTCCACCATAATGCAACATAGGGTGCTAGTCCCTAGTTTTAATTTGCAGAAAAAGCTCTGAACACATGAGCACATTTGTTTTCCCCTTCCATCATTCACTATTATTTATTTATTTCATTTACATATTTCTTCCTGCCAACATGCCACGCTTACGCACACACATACCTGATCCTGTACATATGAATTTAGTATACCCCTATTGTCATGATTGAAAAGGAATAACAGTAATCCAAGAGTAAAGATAAGCATATGTTAGTTAACTCATGTCTACTGGGGCAACACTATCATGAACAACTTTAAAATAAAGAAAACATATGATATCACAATAGAAATTCATTCATAATTAATTAGGATAAGTATATTGTAATATACCAAAATATTATAAAAGTACTAGCGATAAAGGACACACAGGAACCATAAAATAAAAATTGACATAGAATTAAACAAGGAGGATAGGACTCAGGAAGAGGGGGGCTTTGGGGAGAGTGATTTTAGCAACATCTCCACTACTGCATTCTCTATATCATGGGAATACACTAACTTTATGGTAAGTATTTTTATTTCTGCATTTAGGTCTTAAACCTCACTAGTAAGTTCTGCAACCTTAACCTTAATCTTGACATTTTTTGCTGCAAGTTCTTCAGAGGTACCTGATCCCTCAGTAGATAACTTTTGATTCTATAGTTTCAAATGCATTATTTTAGTGTCCATTGAAACAAACATAATTCTCAACTCTTCTATTTCTTTAGTTTTTGATATCAGAAGAGTTAAGTTAATCAACTCATGTTGTTGATTCTCTACTTTCGTCTCTAAGGCATTTTTCTCAGTAGTTAGTTCATATATAGAGTCTATCAACACCCTAACATGCTTTTTTTTTTATCTTCCTAGCAGTGTAGTTATCTAGCTTTTCCTTAATATCAAAGAGTGTTACCTCCTTTTTTTTACTCCTCTATGTTTTCCAAGAATGCAAATAAGGAATCATAGACAACTGGACTATTTTCCATGTTCTAGAATAGAAATATCTCTCTTCTTCTCATCCTCACCTAAATCACCAGAAGAGTCTTCCTATGCTGCTAGAGCTTGATTTACTACATACTCAACTATAGTTTTTTAGACTTTTCCGGGACCTGTCTCTAATTTTTTCTTTGTCACCTTTAGTCTTGAGATACTTCTGATAATCTAATTTATGCATTGGACAATCATTAATGAAATGCTCAGGACTTCAACATTTGTGACAAACCTCAACATTTCTTCCTTTTCTGCTGTTGCTTTCTCTTTTTTTGAAACTGGCCACTTTTCCTCATGGATTTGACAATTCTTTTTGACAAATAGGTAACATCAATGTTTTATTCATTTAAACCACGCTTTGAAGCCTTCAATGCCACAAATTTTTCCTTCTACTCTAGCCTTGCTTCTTCTTGAGCTCTTGAGTTTTTAGATTTCTAATCAGTTCATCCATGGTGAGGGTGTTTAGGTTTCTTGCTTTAGTTATGGAATCCACTTTTCTTCACCAGGACTTAGGAAGAACCCCAAGAATCTTCCTCACTTGCTTGTACAATGGAGTCACTTCTCATCAGCGATGAATCTTGTGTGCATTTCTTGGATGGTTTCTCCTTCTTTCATGGTAAAGGTTTCATACTGAGAAGTCATCATGTCTACCTTATAATCCTTCATATTAGTAGTGCCTTCATGAGTAGTCCTCAAGAAATCATATATCTCTTTGGAATTTTCACAAGCTGAGATTCGGTTATATACATCAGGCTCTATGTCACAGACTAACAATTTCTTGGCTTTGTAGTTTTTCTAAAAAATTTTTATATCTTTATGATTGGACTCCCACCCACTTTTGATGACCATTCTTGTAACTTCTTCCTCTTTGATTTCTTTCACGGGGACACAAGGACCATCAAGGTTTATTTTCATCAGTTCACTATCCTCAGCCATAATGAAGTCTAACATCTTGGTTTTCCACCTCCTATTATACTGTCAATTAAATCTAGGTAGTCTAGTAGTAGATTTCCATTGTTCCAGGTTTGGTGGAGCAATCATAATAACGAAAACACTCTAGGTGTGAACCTTTTAGAGTGAACCTAATTTGATACCAATTTTTGGAACCCTTGGGGGTTGCACCACACAGTGTGGGACCAGGTCCCTCAAATTCAATCATAGACAAAAACACAGTATAGCAACGAGGAATAAAAGACAATGCAGGAAATGAAAAAACATAGGATTTTAATATGGACCCCCCTTGCTCAAGAAAGGAAAAACCATGGCTTACCCTCACAAGAACCTCATATATCTACTATAATAAACCTCATGATTACAAACTCGATTTTTTCCTGACTCTACTCACCACCTTCTTGTAGTAACTATAACGCCCTAATTTCTAAACCCCGGACGCTACACGGTGTTTATGTTCCTGAGGGACCATAAGATAACCCTTTTTTTGTACCTATAACTGAGCACTTCATAATATACTGTAAAAATGTGGAAAACAACTGGTGGAAACTTTCCATTAGGTTTAAAACAAAAATACAACTGAATAAAGTATCAAAAATACTAAAGCAACTGTCTGACAATCTATGTTGTGTAACTGAATGAGTTCTAAGGATCGTGGCTTGACTGAGATTATCATAAAACTGACACTGGCTCTAGACAAGAAGCTAATTTATCGATTATAAATACCCCAGGACTCAATAACATAATTAATACAAGACATAACCACTCTTGAACATCATAACTATAGACTATCATTCACCATGCACTCAATAAAGGATCACTTTAAGCACTTAGAAATATTAAACATGTAATGATAAAGGGAGGCATGCTATTGTCTCATAACTCATTCAATAAGGAATGAACCAAACACTTAACATGCATTCAAGTGCACCTAATGGGGGATTTATGGCTAACATGTCACAATTCATTCACTAAGGCTTTTCAACAAATACTTGTCATGCATGAACTTACACATAATTGGGGATTTCTTGTCAACATTCTATAATGACCCTACTTCCTTCACACAAGAATTTTACCAAATATATGGGGAAAATGCTTTAGTCATAAACAAATACTACACCTAAGTATCATAATTTCATCAACCAACATGCAACTTGAAGGGTTTATCATGAAAATTACGCATATCATCACATACTAGGACTAAATCATGAAACTTATAATCTAGAAAATAAATCAAAACTCAACAATAAGATGAGCATGAACTTCAACTCACATAAATCATAAAACTCATAAATATACAATCTTTATAATTTAAAAAGTATTCTTGATCATTTTGGTTGGAAGGAACCCAAGAATCAACATATGAAATACCTCAAAAGATTGAATTTTGAAAGAAAACTAACGTTTCTTGAACGTTCTTGCATTGGGAAACACAGATCTTGATGTTTTCTTGATGGTTCTTGAACTTGAAGAACTTGAATTTCTTAGTTTCTTGAAGAAAGGTTTAAATTTTGTTCTTGGGTTTTGATCTTTAAGGAAACCCTAATTTTAATGTTATGGATAAATGAGGAGTTATGTGCTTTAATTTGATGTAATTCGGGGTTAAAAAGGGTCGAAAAAGACCCAAAAAGCCCTTTAAAACATCGTTTCAACGTTGTTTCGGACAAAGTTGATGGTCTAGGTGATGGACCGTCACTTTGGTGACTCACCATCACTCCAACCGTCATTTTTGGGCCATAAAATGGACTTAATACCTCATTTACAACGGCCAAAGAAACAATCCATCGCTGACTTGACGGTCCGTCAGCTTGCCCGTCGCTTTTGGACAGCTCAGACAACTCTTAGTAAAACAACCATAACTTTTTACTCCGATACTAGATTTTGGGGAAATTGGTATCGTTGTAAAGATAATTCAATTATATATCTGTTGGTGGGTCATGAGATCAAAAATTCGTAGTATATAAAAATATATGATCATTTGAAGTTGACTATACCAAAATTCTTCTCAAAAATTCAATTTATAAGGGATGTTTTGATTCGTCTAATAGCAAGGACATAAGGCATTAATATACATAAAACTTGATCATAAAACTACCAAATCACTAAGATTTATTTCTCATGAGCTTAAAGTATGGTTCTACTATCGGTTGGGATTCTCAGAGTATTACAATATTTCCCCCTTGGGAACATTCACCCTCGAATGAGGTTGGTTAGGCTGAGAATACTAGCAGGCTAAACTTACTTACTGTACTTGAGCATCTGAAACATGCCTATATGACTGGAACTACTGATATTCTGAGTTCTTACACTGAACATGCATATCTGATGAATGGGTGCGTGACTGAGTTATTTTATGAAAAACTTTCTTAATTTTCTGATAAAATGAACTTCTTCTACTTAACATGCATATCTAATGCATAAATGTCTGACTCAACTGAATCATGAAAGCAAAACTGGCTATGAAATGATATCTAATGCAAAGCTTGTAATGAGGATTTGAGCATGAAAGTGAATGGGTTTAAGGAATGGAAAACATCGGGGAGTTATAAGGTATCTCTCCCTTAGGACACTGTCCCTCATAGAATTCTTACTTCACTGACATACTTGAGAAAACTAAGGTGATGCACAAGGTACCTATGAACTGGATCATAACTAAACCTATAGAATCTGAAACTGATGCATGACTCATGAACTGAACTTATCTTTCAACTGCTAGGACTTTCTACCTTGGAATAGTTATATTTCCTTGAGATTTCAGATAGAATGATTAGATGAAAAAATGAGAAAAAAAACTATATGAATCTGACTGTCTGACCACTAAACTGACCTACTGGCTGTTCAAACTAACTCATACTGAAAACTCATGCTTAATTGGAGTACTTCTTCTGCACTTTCTCGACTACACTATCCACTTTAGCTTTAATCCACCATCATAAGTCTGCGAACACTTTTCTACACTCTGAACTAGACCATAATCAATCTACTCTAAAGTGTGGGGTATAATAATGCACATAAATGATAAAATCATTCTAAAAGACTACACCTGAAAGTGTAAAACCACTGCTAATACTATCTCTTGGGCTACAAATTTTAACTTCCTTTATCTCATGCAATCATCATCACATACTTAAACTTTTTTCGACACATGCTTATCCCACTATACACACCATCTTCTTATGTTTCTTGCTAGACTACTAAGATCACATCTCTTAACTCATATCTATACCTTCATGCTTAGTTTCAAATCAACAAACTTAAAGTCTTGCATGCACTATTCAAGCCTACTTATTTACCTTTTGCACAACTATCCCCATGAATACATAATCTGCTCAATATGGATAACGCTATCTATCCTAACTCTACTACTGCTAAAATCCTGGGTATATGCTTTTAAATCTAGGTCATATTCTATCATAGGATGCTGAGAAAGGATCTGATGGAATATTGCTGAGCCTATGGGCAACCCCATAACTGTTTGCAGGGACAGTCTGAGAAAGCCCTATCTCTAGGACTTTGAGCTTCATTGTTTCTATTACCTTGAAGGTAAGGTGGAGTTGACATGAGTAAAGCATGCTAAGAATCTACATAACTTTCTTAGAGGACCTTTCTATAGCATGATCTGTGACAAGAAAGAAGGGAAACTTTTTCCTAAAATATCTCATAGCCTCCTATACATAAATGTGGCGCGCAACATACCCATGCACAAGACTCTACTAGATGCGGTTTTCAGACTTCTTAGGACATTATTGAACTTTAGGCTCTGATACCAAGTTTGTAATGCCCCTAATTCTGAACCCCAAATGCTACACGGCGCTTGTGATCCTGAGGGACCACAATCTAACCCTTTTCTTGTACCTATAATTGAGCACTGCATAATATACTGTAAAAATATGGAAAATAACTGGCGGAAATTTTCCATATGGTTCAAAACTAAAATACAACTAAATAAAGTATCAAAAATACTAAAGCAACTATCTGAACATCTAGTCTGAAAACCTCTAAACTATCTGAATAAGGAGTTGATGGGACAATCCCCCAACTAACTCCATCTTTCAAAAATATTGAATCCAGAAATATAATGGAATAATAGAACATCCTAGAATGATGAGGACTCACTTCTAAGTCTACAACTTCTGGCTGAACCTAAAATGCTAAGGGTGATCTGGATCTCGTGCTACTGAACCTATGATATAAAACACCATAGCATAGAAAAATATGCATGAGTATGTGGTAATGTACTGGTATGCTATATGAGGTACGGCTAAATTCAAGGGTTCATATGCTTGAATAATACTGACTAAATAATTTGAGTAGACTGAATAAGGATACGTGCATGAATGCATAAACCATAACTGAAATCATAGTGACACTTAATACAGAGATTTGAATGCTACTTTACTGACATCTAAGCTTACTAATACTGGGATACTAAACAAATGAATCTACTAATGTTGGTAACCAAGCGCTGAGGTTGAGATAAGTCCTTTCGAGTAGGTGATCTTTGAATCTAATGATAATAAGAATGATTAACTAAATTTGAGATCTATCCTATCTAATGAGTGATCTCTGAATATACTGATAATGAAGATGATCCGACTAAATTTGAGATCACTCCTTTCTAGCTGGTGATTTTAGAGTTTAATGTTAATGATACTGATCGACTGTATCTAATAGTCCTGAATCTGTACTAATTAGCTGAGTTCTTTTACTCAGACTGATTCTGAAACATAGACTGTGGGAGGTTGTCATCTAACTAACATGCCCCAAAGTTGAACTAGTGGAGTCCAACCTATAACCCCAGCCGGAAGGGTGTCAGTACCGTGCCACGGGTTAAGACACTACTATTGTGGAGTCATTTCTATCTAACGGGTGACCCATGGGATCAATCCTATCTAACGGGTGACCCCTGAGTATGCCAGTCCTATCTAACGGGTGACATCTCATACCTATGTTGGATACGTAGTTCTGGAACATAGGTATTACTCCTAGGGATCTCAGTCCTCTCTAACGGGTGAACCCCCATCCCTAGGTTCGCTCGGTGCTGAGTCTTTCTCACAACTGAATGGAAGCTGAATAATTCTTTTCTTAGACTGTACTAGACTAAGTTGAATCTATTACTGATCATGTTACTTCACTGATCTAGCTAAATTCACTTAGTTTCAAAGACTGACGAAATACTATTGGGTTTCGTTAGCTAATGGAATACTACTATGTTCTAAATTGAGTACTTGAATACTACTAAGGTCTAAACTGAATACATAACTGTACTTAGAATGATATTGAGATTACTAAGTCTTTATATTTTCTGTAACTGATTGAGTTCTAAGGATCGTGGCTTGACTAAGATTATAATAAAACTTACACTGGCTCTAGAAAAGAAGCTAATTTGTCAGGTATAAATACCTCCAGGACTCGATAACATAAATAGTACAAGATATAACCACTCTTGAACATCATAACAATAGACTTTCATTCACCATACACTCAATAAAGCCTCTCTTCTAGCACTTAGAAATATCAAACAGGTAATGATATAGGGAGGCATGCTATTATCTCAAAACTCATTCAATAAGTAATGCACCAAACACTTAACATGCATTCAAGTGCACCTAATTTGGGATTTCCGGCTAACATGTCGCAATTCATTCACTAAGGTTTTTCAACAAACACTTGGCATGCATGAACTTACACATAATTTGGGATTTCTTGTCAACATGCTATAATGACCCTAATTCCTTCACACAAGCATTTTATTAAACATATGGCAAGCATGCTTTGGTTATACAACCAATACTACACCTAAGTATCATGATTTTATCAACCAACATTTAACTTGAAGGGTTTCTCATGAAACTTACGTAAATCATAACATACTAGGACTAAATCATGAAACTTATAATCTAGAACATAAATCAAAACTCAACAATAACATGAGCATGAACTTCAAATCACATAAATCATAAAACTCATAAATATACAATCATTATAATTTAAAAAGGATTCTTGAACTTCTTGGGTTGAAGGAACCCAAGAATCAACATCTAACATACGTAAAAATCTTGAATCTTGAATCTTGAAAGATAACTTACATTTATTGAACGTTCTTGGATTGAGAAACAGAGAGCTTGATGTTTTCTTGATGGTTCTTGAACTTGACGAACATGGATTTCTTAGTTTCTTGAAGAAGGGTTTTAATCTTGTGCTTGGGTTTTGATCTTGAAAGAAACCCTAATTTTTATTTTATGGATGAATGAGGAGTTATGTTGTTAGATTTGATGTAATTAGGGGTTAAAAAGGGTTGAAAAAGACCCAAAAAGCCTTTTAAAATGTCGTTTCATCATTGTTTCGAACAATGTTAACGGTCTGCATGACGGACCGTCACTCTGGTGATTGACCATCATTCCAACCTTTATTTTTGGGCTAGAACATGGACTTACTGTCTCAATTGCGATGTCCAAAGAGAAGATCCATCGCTGACTTGATGGTCCGTCAGCTTGCCCGTCGCTCCTGGGTAACTCGGAAAACTCTCAGTAAAACGACCATAACTTTTTACTCCGATACCGGATTTTGATAAAATTGGTATAATTGGAAAGATAATTAAATTATATATATGTTAGAGGGTCATTAGCTCAAAAGTTTATAGTATAACAAAAGATATGATCATTTGAATTTAACTATACCAAAATCCTTCTCAAGAATTCTATCGGTAAGGGATATTTTGATTCGTCTAATAGCTAGGACGTATTAAGGGCATTAATATACATCAAACTTGATCATAAAACTATCAAATCACTAATATTTATTTCTCATGAGATTGAATCATGGTTCTACTATCGGTTGGGATTCTCGGGGTATTACAGTAACTCTACTAAAACCTAACTTTGGAAACTCTTCCAAGACTCCCTCAACACTGATTAACTCTAGCTAGTTTTTGTCTTAGGTAACTCTACCTAAGCACTCTCGAATCAATGAGGAAATTTTATTACTCTTATACCATGAGTAATTCATTTAAAAATCAGTATTTAATCAATAACACTCAAAATTTTGGCTCACAAATGTAACAAGAATATGAGAAATACTTGAGCAATATAGTGAACTAGGTTTTTTCTATTTTCTTCTCTTCAACAATCTTTGTGTATTTCAAAAAACCACTTGATGAAGAAGCATCTTTTTACTTTTCGATATGAGTGGTGATTAGCGCTTAAATATCTTTTGACCAGATGTTCTATTTAGTACAAGCAACACCTGCCAGTTTGTTACACAAACAAACCAAGCTGTGCAGACGCATGTTAGCTGTACTCTTTCCTTGAACATCAAGGGACCTAGTATCTTATAGTCATCCACTCATCATCAAAACTACACATAGCCACATTAATAACATAAGTTTTGGCTCTTTTTTTTTTACTCCCAAGTATGCCACCCTCGGATTGTTTTTGAGACCCAATATATTATTTTCTTATCTAGCTCACAAAGAAGCCTTATGAAAGACCTACCTATGATAGTTTTAGCAATAGCCTTGGTGTTAGCATTCAAGTCTTTATAGAATATCTGGAGAAAATTTCCCCTTGAAATCCTATGATTGGGAACATTAATCAAATTCTTTTTGAACCTTATCCAAGTCTCGTACAATACCTCTGAATGTAATAATATGAAATTGTAAATCTTATCTTTTAAACACAACATTCTAAAAAGTGAGAAAAATCAATTCCAGAACTAGGTCCTTAGCTCATTCCAAGTGGTGATGGACCCATAAGGTAACTCTCGTAATCATAATATCACTTCACCTGTAAGAGAGAATGGAAAAAACCTAAGTCTCAATGCTTCCTAACTCACCACCAATAAATTATATCAAGTGTAAATCACCACAAAATTTATGATGTGCATGTTTACATTGTCCATCAGCAAACCAAAAAACACACCCATTAGATTGAGCAATTGAATCATTCCACTCTTAATGTTAAACATAACTCCTTGGTGAAAATCGGGAGGAATGATAGATCCTAACTCTATAGGTTCAACATACCCCAAGTCTTCTTACGGATCATCATAAACTCTAAGTACTGATAAACGAGGGTGGTTGAACCTTTTACCTTCTAGCCCTATCACATTTAAGTGCTTCTTGATGCTTTTTCTCTTCTTATACTATTTCTTTCTGAGCTACATGACAATCAATGGACAAAATCTCATTCATTTTAGATAAAACATAAGTAGTGGTTTGCGTGGTTGTCTCTTCAATAACATGCGAAGGTGGTAGATTCAAGGAAATGGATGATCTTAAAGCCCCTCGTGATGAGCTTCATGCTCATATTCTGACATCCTTTGATTCTCAAGCTCTATACCAAGTGGGATCAAGGGATTGCAGGTAAGTTTCCAAAGCTTCATGCTCATCAATACTACATATAGCAGGTAAGTTTCCAAAAATTTTATTCATAATTTCCCATTATTTTCATCTTTATAACAAATTCAACCCTTTGTTTTCAAAATTATTTTAGCAGTTTCATTCAATAATAACAAAATTGGGTTTTCCAAGATTTGAGGTGCAATTTCAACTTATTTTTTGCATGGGTTTTCAACTTTAGACTCCTATGTTTATAGAGAACATTATTTTTAAATAATACCCTAATTTTTAACTTATACTTTCAAAAATGATTTTCTAAATGGATTTTTTTACCTAAAATAAATATGGTTGATATAGGTATCGTTGGACTCATTTAGATTTATAGATGCCATATTGATTAGATTCGTTACATTTGGAGATGATTTGAGGTGTAGAACTTCTAGTTAATAGTTTGGGTTGTGTTTGGGACTTGCAGATTATTTTGTAAGGTAAGTTAAGATGTACCTTAGCTTTCTCTAAAGTGCTTATATGTTGTTTGTTTTTTCCTTGTGTTTTGTGAATCACGTAGGATTAAGTGTAATGCATAGATGAAATGGTGAGTATCTTGACAGATTCCAAAGCCTTTTGACAAATTGTAGTTATATAATTGCTTATCTGAGTTTGTCTTGTAACTTGTTGAGAGTAGATCGTAGATTGATGGCTTATCGACCTTGAATAAATGAAATTAGGTGACTATTTTAGAGATTGAATCATATTTAATGGACATTATTGTGATAATCGGGCCTTTGTGACCATAATTATTTTCTTATTGTTATTTTTATAGAATTATTGATGTTTATATAATACTTCAAGTATAAATAGTCTTGTAATAGTTGAGGTACCTATCAGGGTTTTGTATCTCATGTTAGAGCATGCTACTAACTAGAATATTTTCCTTTAATTAACTTTGTCTAATGATGTCATCTTAGAGAGATATGAACCTATTTTAAGGATCAAATACAAAGTTAGGGTTGTTTCGTGATATCTTGTAAGGTTTATTGTTTATCATATTTGGTTTGTCAAGTAGAAGATTATGTGCATATCAATACATATTTTAGAGTATACATATGGTGTTAATGCTTGAGTAGGGACTGAATTTATGTTTGTTGGTCAAGATTTTGCATTACATTACCATAATTAATATTGTGCATTAAAGTTCCTTAATCATATTAATGATACTCAAATGAGGTACTTTAAATGATATTATTGTTACCATTCATGACTATTAACACCAGTGGTGTCCTACAATGGCTTATATAATGGAACATTGTCATATGGAGTTGATTCTACACATATTCATACCTGTATTGATTTGATTTGTATCTTCATACTGATTGGTTGTGAACATTATAATCTCATATCAACTATACATTTTTAGGAGATTGAAACTACTAAGAATTTCTTGTTCAAACGAAATGACATTTTTATAAAACCCTTAGTCAAAGGTTACTTACTGGCAAGGTTGACTGAGACATGTTATTAGATATTATGGTAACCTTGACCCATAAAAATTAGCTAGAGAGGTGTATTGATAGTACAAAAATGTACATGGGTTGAAAACCCCCATGGTTACTATCGCGGGAGAGTAAATGATCAATAGGTTTATAAAGAAAGTTATACTATAATTGTAAATCATTCATAATCAACCCATCATCGTCACTACATTGCATTACCTCAAATGCATTACTTGGCATTACCTTGGCATGTTTGATATTGTGTTTGACCTTCTTAGATTATTTAGCGTACCATTTACATTGATTTCCTATAATTTTTGCTTTGGGTTACCTAATAGGATGAAATGGTGTATGTATTAGTTTAGATTATTGGGAAACCTAGGATAGCTAGGGTGGTGGTTCTCCCATTGCTTTGGATTATGGTCGATTATGAATGATGCTTATTGAGTTCATGATTTCATATTCACCTTGATTTTCTTTCCTATTTCTTAATTTTTGTACCCTGTGGAGGTATTGGATCAAGTATAAGTTTGTAGATCATTTTCTTATAGTGTTGACATTGTAGAGATCGGAGTAGTGGCTGACGGAATCCAACCTTACTCGTATCACTCTTCTTTTATCATGTGCTTATTTCATATTTATGATATTATAGACCTTTTTTTATTATTCTATAATAGAGGTATATACTAATGACAATCATACTTGGGATGTATCTTTGAGACTTGTGTCTCATATATATAATCGGGATTACTTCTATTCTTCTATCTCCCTCTTTTGATTTTATTTAAATTCTTGTTCTTTGGATTGTGTTAGGCTTACTTGTCCGGAGGATGTGACAAGTTCCATCACATGCTTATTTTGGGTTATGACACATATTCTTTGATCAGTTTTATCCACCTTATCTGCTTCAAATTCAGGAGTCTTTGGGTGAACACATGCCTTAAACTATAATGGTCTTTAAACACTTCATACTTCACCTTATAGAGGTAATGTCTCAACATTTTCAAAGAAAAGACCACTGCTGCCAACTCCAAATCATGAGTGTGATAGTACTTCTAATAAGACATCAGTTGCCTTGAAGCATAAGAAATAATATATTGAGCCTACATCAATACAACACCAAAACTAGATTGTGAAGAATCATAATACACAATGAAATCCTTACCTTCCATAGGCAAGAATAGGAGTCGAACATACCGAAGTCTTCAAACTTTGAAAGCTCTCATCACATTTATCATCAAACATTAAATGTACCCCTTTAGGAGTCTGATGAGTCATATATGAAGCAATGAAAGCGAACCCTTTTATGAATTATCAATAGTAATTGGCCAACCTTATTAAACTTTGAAACTCGTTAAAATTTGTTAGAGAAGGCCAATTTTTGATAGCTCCAACTTTAGGCGAGTATACAATAACCCTTTCCATAGACACCATATTTCCCAAAAATGCCACTAAAGATGACCAGTACTCACACATCGATTACTTAGCATAAATTTTCTTTCGCTTAAGCAACCCTAACACTGTAGTAAGTGTGCTTCATGCTCCACCTTACTATTTGTGTAAACCAGAATATTTTCATTAAAAATAATAAAAAATATA
The DNA here is from genome assembly GCA_030864215.1 of Capsicum pubescens. Lineage (NCBI taxonomy): Eukaryota > Viridiplantae > Streptophyta > Magnoliopsida > Solanales > Solanaceae > Capsicum > Capsicum pubescens. Next base: position 242,442,083 of record CM061549.1, on the reverse strand, counting down.
TTTAAAAACGACTTTAAAACCCTATTCATTAAGCTCATGATTGGCTGGGACATTGGTCACACCAAAAGACATAAAAAACCCATAATGTCCATAATGAATTTGGAAAGTAGTCATTGGGATGTCCTACGCTCGAATCATAAGATCGTGGTAACCTGACCTTAAATCAATTTTGGAGAACATGGAAACTCCCTACAACTAGTTGAACGGATCATCTATCCTAGAAAAAAGACACTTATTGCAAATAGTCACCTTATTCAACTGCCAGTAGTCTATTCACATCTCCATACAACCATGTATAAAACCCTTTTCCAGAAAATATGAATACAAGTTCTTCAATTCCCTCAAATCTATTGGTCCCATTTGATAAGAAAGGATAGTTATGGGGTGATTATTCTCTATAAGTCTATGGAAAAGTCAAACTAATGATTCAGAGGCATACCAGGGAGATCATGAGGGAACACCTCTATGAATTCACACACTACAAAAACAAAAAATATATTAGGGAATTCTGAACTTTTTTTCCCAAAGATGAGATATGCCCTACAACCCACTTAACTAACTTCTAAGTATGAATAACAGGCATAGTTCTCATAGTAGTAAGCTTAAAAGTACCTTTCCATCATATCCATAGATAGAAAAATATTCTTAGAATAACTATCAAGAATAACATGATAAGGAGACAACCAACTCATCCCGAAAGTAATATCAAACTCTTTTATTTATAAGGTCACTAAATCTTCTAGAGTACCATGACCCATTACAAGAACTACTCGTTGCACTTGATCAATATGTTCAAAAACCCTAACTAGCTTAGAAACATACCCATAAGAATTAAGAAATTTACATTTTAAATCCAAACCAAATGAAAATTATATAGACACATATGACCAAGTAATGGGATCAAATAATACTGAAGCCATACAATAACAAACAAGAATAGTAACTATGATTACAACATCAAAAATATTAACTCCAAGACAAGTCAAAAAACATAAAGATAAGCCTTTTCCCCACCCTAAATATAAAATAATGTACTATTGTTTGATGACACTTTCGATGCATAACACCAAATATATGAAAGTATTAGGTCCATTTTGGGAGATATGTTGTCTTTTTGTTTCCATTCTACAGGAAACTAGGTTTTGGATCTTAAACAAAGAATAAAGTTCAAGTTTGTTAAAATACACCACTTACGAGCCTATTTACGTGGTGTAAGTACTACTTACAATCACAGTAAGTGGTCTCATAAGTCTCAAATTATGCAAGATTAGAGAACCTGAAAGTTGATTTTTGTCCTGACATTAATGAAAGGCTACTTACGGCATGTAGGTACCACTTACGGCACCATAAGTGCTAATTCAAGTATTAGAAGTTGAAGGTTCATATAAGTTGAAGTTTGAAGAATATTTTGGCACCTATGATGAGGTCACTTATGGGGAGTAATTACCATATAAGCCCCATAAGTTCCTTCATAAGTGGTACTCCTGCAAATTGAAGATTTTTTATCACTTAAAACAACCACTTATGTGACGTAAGTACCACTGATGACCTGTAATGGGGCTCCTAAGTGGCCACCAACCTATCTTTTCCTGTTAGTTTTTTTAGGATTTGATGTAATCAATAAATGCCCTTTTGACGTTATGTACTAGTTTATGCACTCTTTACATTTACCAACATATATTGTTTCTAAGATAGACTTTTGATCTTGGAATCCCTTTGTTCATGGATTTATTGATGATCATTAATTTGACACTTTAGGTTTTCTTCTTCAGTTGTTGTGAGATTATTTTTGCGCTACCTTTTATGAATTCAAAGGATTTCCTTTAAACTTTGAGAGGCTAAAACAGCTAACTAAGGTTGTGGGAACCCTAGCAGAACAATAAAGTAGAAGAAGTTGAGGTTTTTAGAGTTTGTGCATGTATTGTGATCTTTTTCAGATTGTTTACTTTCCTAACTACTACAGAAGTTAAGGACTTGCATGTATTCGATATCAACTTCACAAAGGACATTGAGATTAGGAAAAGAAGATTTAACAATAATTCGAGGCTACCAAACTTTGTCTAATTAACTTGATACTCAAAAAGTATAGTTAAATTGGGATCAAAGACAAGGGTTAGTAAGGCGACACTCTGAGACTCATAAGGTGAACAGTGAAATATACCAAGGCCTTAACAAGATGGTTGTAGATACCTATCTTAACAGATTTTGAATACAAGGTACTAGAAATAGTCAGATTAAGCACGATAAGTCTACTAAGTTAGAAAGTCAGGGGGAACACTGTCCTAGTATTCATCTCAAATTGATTTCAGCCAACATCAACAAAGAATTGTTACTACTTTATAGTTTACTACAAAAGTTGGTATCACCTAAAGCCACACCTCCAATTGAAGATAAAGTAGTTGAAGAAAAATATAGTAACCCAACTAGGTTGGGTTTGAACTTATAGGGAATACGTGGAACTATCTCTCTAAACTACTGAAATTTTTTTGCAGTACAAAAAGTAAATGAGGGGATTTTGATGTGAAAAGTAAATGAGGGGATTTTGATGTGAACAATAAACAATAACAAAAATCAAATGCTTTTAGTTATGATCAATCAGAAACAAACACTAGGTTTGTATTCCCCTTGGCTTCTAACTCTGTAATTTTATCATGCTCAGTCTAACTATCTCACTACTGCACATGTAGAATCTGACAAGTTATGTATCAACAACATCCTCTTGACATACTTTGGTAAATTTAACTCATCTCCCCTTGGTCTCAAAGTGTTGCATTACTAACCCTTGCCTTAGATCCCAATTTCAACTATCTCCTCTCGGTCTCAAGTTGATTATGTAAATATAATTATCTTAAGTAGATAAAGATGATTACCCTGTATCGACAATTAACTCCAATTCTCTAATGTGATATCCTTTTCCCAATCTCTACCTCCCTCTCAGGTTCCTAGTGAATACAGGTAGGATCCTAATGTTTGCAATTGTTAAGAAATCAATAAGAGGGAAGAAAACTACAATACGTTCAACAACAATGAGTTAGAAGGATTTCATACTTCCCTACTTTGTTAATCGACTAGGGTTCCCACAACCCTAGCTAAGGGAATTAGCCATTCAACATAATGAAACAATCAATGAATTTCATAATTGAAAACATTAAATCAATCTAAAAAGAAGTTCCAAAGAAAATCCAAAGTCTCAAATTGAATAATCAACAAAAATAAAGAACAAAACAATCCCAAGATCAAAATCAAATATCAAAATCAAATATATGTTTGTAAGTATTAAGAGTGCGTCAACTAAATAATAAAATATCAAAATGGTATTTATAGAATACAAGGAAATCCTAGGAAACCAATCAAAAACCAAAGAGGAAAATCAGTATTGGTGGCCACCTATCGGGTACTTATGGATCGTACGTGGCACCTATGGACTGTAGGTAGTTCCACATAGTTGTCAGTGTCCAAAAACTACAAAATCTTATCTATATCTTCGTGAAGTCTGACACCTATAGGGAGTAGGCACTACCTAGAACCCATAGGTAGTCCCTCATAGGTGACAGTCACAAATCTTCAACTTCTAGATTTTTGGACTTTAACTTTCTGACATATGTTCTAATACCTACCCCACGTAGGTAGTACCTAGAGGGTTTAGGTACCCATGTAAGTGTAAAAAAACTTCAATTTTCATATTTTTCTCCTATTCAGCTCCAAAACATGGTTTCCTACAAAACACAAAACAAAAAACATCATATCTAACAAAAAAGACCTAAGTAACTTGCCTCTTTTCATCATTTTAAGCATCAAAAGTACTATTAAACTACAACACATCAACACCCTCAACTTAGAACATTTGCATGTCCTCAGGAAACATAACATAAAAAAATAATGCAAGGAAAGTTAACAAAGATAAACCTAAGCTATCTATGATAGTCAATCTTCAAAATTTTAAGATTAAGAACATTACACCCTCCAATTTTATCACTTCAAAACCAACTGTGTGTATCTATTAAGCACAATAATCTTACACAAGGAGATCAAGATATGTTATTAGATTAGCATCAAACAACCATGCATATGCACAAGTTATACACCTCATATAAGTAAGCAGCTAAAGGCATAACCCAAGTTCCCTCACAACAAAGAAGTCCACTCACTCATATAAAATCATGCATGTTAATGCAGGAACGATCAAGAGACACTTACAATCATAAAGAAGTTCTAATAATGCGGGTAGAATACCATACACTTGCCATTTTTTCTTTAGCTTAACTTCTAGAGAGTCGATTTAGGATCACTATAGGACTTTATTCATCTTGTAATGTAGGTTTGGGGGTTGGTATGGTACATATGGACATTTTTAGTATCTAAACCACCTTGACACTACACTTTCTTTTAGGGTCCACTTGTCTACCAACTTTTTTTATTCCACCCTTATTTCTCTCTTTTATTTTTTTTATTGCACATTGAGGTTGAGTGTGGTTACTATTATTCTTTTTTTTCATTTTTTGCTTTTTCTACCACACCTAAACCTATTCTCTTTTCCCTTTACCCTTCTTCATCCCCACTTCAAATTATGCTCCCATATGATTATCACCCTCAACTTATGCGATTTGCCTGAGTTAAGGTTCACAATGTCAGAGGAGGACCAGGGCCAAAATAGGTTCATTTTAATCAAAATGGGAAGGTGAGAGGTGTAACAAGAAAAAATGTCTATACAAGCTAAAAATAGGGATCAAAGGATACTTATTAACATTTGGAAGGTCATTTAGGCTAAAAGTGGACTTATTTCAAGAATGACCTATGATCTTTTCCTAACCGACTATTCTGCAATATAGGCCAGACTAACCGGGCAAGTTTTTGATTGAACACACAAATGGAACTAAGTTATCTCACACACATAGCACAGGGTTGCATCACAAACTACTACCTATCTGGTTCATACAATTGTTAGCTATGATTATTTTGTCCCTAATTAATTCTAATGTGATAACGAGATTCACAATGGTCACACATATATACATATCACACAGTTCAAAAATAATGTTTTAGGGGGTATCATTTATATCAAAAATTCAGAACAAAGTATATCAACTTCGTTAGATACTCAAAAGTCTACTAGTTAAAAAAATACAGTGCAATACGTAATAAAAAATAATACGACACAATACTTTTCTTAGATATGTTGGATCTACAACCATACCACGACTGATAGGAAAAGAATCATCACAATAAAATTTTTTGGTGTCTATGGTATACCCCACCCCAACTAAAATACTACGCACTATCACGAATGCGTGAGAATAATATAAAGAAAGGGAATGAGGACAAACCTGAAATGCACTAGGTGTCTCGAACTTACACAGATACAAAAATAACAAAATACCTTGGGTTGCCTTCTAAATAGTGCCTGATTTACCATTACGACATGATTTAGTTTCCTTGGCTACTCAAACTTCTCCAAGGCCGACCTTATCAATTACCTTCACCTCATTAAGATTACCCAAATGGTGTTTCTCACGTTTCTTGTTCACTTAAAATCAGGATTCACCTTCTCTATTTTTCTCTACAACACCATGAGCAAATACCGTAACCATGGTGAATGGACCAGATCACCTAGAATTCAACTTGCCGAGAAACAAGCAAAGTTTGGAATTATACAATAGGACCAAATCACTGGCTTAAACATTATTTTCTCGATTTTCTTGTAATGATACAACTTTATACTTTATTTGTATATAGCAGAACACTGATAATAATAGATCCAGAATTCATCCAACTAATTCAACTTGCTCAATCTCAACTTTGTTGTATCATGCCATTCAAAATTCATCTTTTTCTACACTAGTAGTGTCTTATACTGAAGTTAAACTAGCAAGTGACATGCCTTACAGTACACAAGTTGGTATGGGGAGGAACCTATGAGGGTCTTAAAAGTTGTTCAGTAGACCCACAAAGAATTATCTGACTTCTTTGACCAATCAGTTATGTTGGAATTCACAGTCTTTGCCAATATAGACTTGATCACTCTATTAGAGACCTCAACCTGCCCGCTTGTCTAAGGATTATAAGGTGTTTCCCCCTTATTCTTTAAACCATATTTATCAAGTAGGACCCTAAGCATATTATTGTAAAAGTGATACCACCATCACTGATAATCGTATGTGGAGTGCCAACCCGAGAAAAGAAGTTTTTCTTCAGAAATATGGTGACACCTTAACCTTCATTGTTTAAAAGCAAAACTTTCTCATCCCATTTCAAAACATAGTCAACCGCTACCAGAATATACTTCATTCCATAGGAGCTCATGAATGAACACATAAAATCAATCCCTTATACATCAAACAACTCTAGCTCTAAGATTGGTGTAATGGGGAGTTTATGTCTCCGTGACATATTGCATTGATTCTAACATTGGTCATAGGCTTGGGAAAAATCATATTCATCTTTACATATAGTAGACCAATAATATCCACACTACAAAATTTTATGGGTTGTGCAGTTACCACTATGATGACCCTCAATTGGTGATGAATGAAAAGCTTCAAGAATGCTTCTCATCTCCACCTCAAGGATACACCTCCAAATAACACCATCCACATAAATATGAAAAATATATGGTTCATAACATAAGAACTTCCTCACCTCATGCATTAATCTCTTGCGCTGTTATAAGGATAGATCTTCTGGAAGAAGATCAGTTGCCAAATAGTTGGAAAAATGATCAAACCAAGGGATTAAGTCTTTAGAAGCTGCAAAGTCCCACTTATCTAGAAAAGTATCTTCTATGTCAAGCTCATCTCCAAATTTCTGCATTGCCTTCTCCTCAAGGCGAGACAAGTGATCCGCAACCTGGTTCTATGTTCTCTTTCTATCTTTTATCACAAAGTCAAATTCTTGCAACAAGAGGACCCAATGTATCAACCTTGATTTTGCATCTTTCTTTGATACTAGGTACCTCAAAGCTACATGATCTGTATAAACTATGACTTTGGTCCTGATCAAATAAGATCAAAATTTCTCAAAGTCAAAAACCATTGTATGCAACTCCTTTTGGTGACTGTATAGTCCTTCTGTAGGGGGTTTAATTCCTTCATGGAATAATAAATCAGATGAAGGATCTTGTTACGACCCAATTTACGAGTCATGATGGACCCTACCAAATTCTTCCAGTTGGTAAGATGATACCATAACCCAAAGTTAATGCAATGGGTTAATTCAGTAAGGAATGCCTAACATGAAAATTCAATAAACACGGGTTTTAAATAAACAAAGTGTTCCAAATAGACAAAGAGTCAGCAAGATACCAATCCTAAAACTTGGTAGAGTCTGTACAAGAGCATCTAACAATATCAATACAACTCAAGTCTAGAATAGTCAGTACATCTGTCTCGAATACTAAAGTTTGAATATACAAGCTAGAGGGAAAATGGGTGACTCAAACTCCAAGAGCACACCCTGTCTCCAAAAATCAATCTCACTACATGAACAACAATTAGAGATGATAGCTAGTACTCAGATTTGAACAAAAAAGGTACTGAAGTTTAGTATGAGCACCAAAACAATAGGTACACAGTAGGTATCATCGACTGACTTAGCTAAATCATTATAGAAGAATGATAAAATCCAAGATAATCATAACAAAGTCAAGGTACAAAATCAAACCTGAATCATCTCCATCATCACTATATATAATGAGTAATTAAACAGGAATAACAATATGACATAAGGTATCAGGACAAGCCAATATCGCCATACGTAAGAATTAGACAATTTGGAATAATAATGCACCATAAAGCGTCAACACAAGTAATCAAAGGAACAAAGTTGGCTCCCATACGCCAGCTGGCACATAAAGTAAAGAACTCATCACAACGTACCATATCACTAAAAAGTACATCCAAGAGGAATATAAAGGAATCTAATCAACAATATATCCAAATTTCATAATTATCATCAATAGGAAGTTTACAATCATTCCTCAATCATCATAAACATTCATAATTGAACAACATATGACAATATATTTATAGCCATAACAATAACATCGTTTAGACAACTATATCCTTGATGCACATTACTCGTTCTTTATTAGATTGACAATGCTTATTAACTAGTCCAATTACTCACTAGTCATCATATAACCTCTAAGTATTACTTAACAACTATTTACCATATAATCATTATTCATGGGTCAACAACTAGTCATTATTCACCAACTAGCAAATATCTAGCATCTAGCCAAACTTCATCACTAAACCATATTTATCAACTAGCCAATATTTATTTCTATCCATCACAAGCTAATTAATCACTATTTCTCTAATAACCACTAATCACTAATTATTCACTATTTATTTTATTGACTAATGACCATTTAGTAACTAGCATCACTAATCCACAAATCCTCATTTGGAAACTAGTCATCATCATCGACTAAATCATTATTATCATCTAATCATCATTGCTAAAAGTCTTTATTTACGCTAAACATCATTAAAGCTTAATCATCATTATCAATAGTCGTCAATACCACTAGTCCTCATTATCACTAAGGTTAAACTATCCATAAGTCATTATCTACCTCTCAATTATTATTCACCACTAATCATCCTGTCAACCTTAAATCAATAACTATACCACTTTGTAACTTTATCACTAGGAGACTATAATCGGCATCCCTAATATCAATATTATACCTAACTATACATGAGAATATACAACCATATATTTTTCATACATAGAGGTAGATGGACACAAATTGGTAGATGTACACATGCACATCAATAATCATCCTTCAGACTTTTCGGACAATAATGATCATAATAATCACCTTTCGGCCTTTCTTGATATTATTACATCATCATAACATCCTTCAACTTTGTCGGGTAACTTCATATCATCATAATAACCTTACGTATTGTAAGGTATCATCATATTATAATAATATCCTCGGGCCTTGCCGGGCACCATCATAAGGTATTATTTTGTATTTAGAAACAGACTTGTGGGCTTTGCTTGGATTTTGAGTTGTATTTTTAGACCTTGAATTGTATGTAGATCGTTCTTACAGTGTGACACTAAGTTTTAGGGTGGTTTTTCCCATTTATACTTATTCATACTTCTTTTATTACTGTGCATGAATGGTTGGACTTCATTCTAGAGTTCTCGTATTTTGATTTTTGATATGATTTTTCTTTACATATCAGTTTGAGTGATTGACTTACTTATCAAGACTTAGACACAATAAGTACCATCATGACCTGAATTCTTTCATCATGACAAAATATCTAAGTATATACACCCTCTCCAGTATGTGTTATGAGATGGGGTCTATGGGTGATTCCCAAAATCCATATATTATGCCTAGATTCAAACCAAGACTTCCACATTATCTTTCCTAGGCTCGAACAAGGACTTAAAATCAGCATCTATAATTTTGAATAAAACTAAAACTAATAAAATACCCAGACTCAAACCAACATTTCAATAAGTTTTTCTCGGTGTAGTGAACAATTTTGATGATACTGAATTATCTACAATAAAGGCATGAAAATTCTTAATTTTTATTCTCCAATATGAATTTGAGTGAAAAATAGCAATTACTTTGTTCATTGTACAACCTCAAGCTTTAAGCTAACATGATTTTTGTTCTATGGGGACCTTGAATTCAATAAATATGGGATCTTTAGCTTTAAAACTCCATTAATAGAGATAATGTCAGTATGATAGAATTAGTTAATGGTTTATTGACCCTTGAATAATATTGTAGGCCATGAATATAGGTAGAATTAGTGTGTTTGAATTTCTAAAATATTTATTTGAAGAATAGTTAATTATTTACTCTTATAATTACTTATTTATTAGATGGTGAGCATTCTAAATCATGAACGAAGGAAAAGAGAACTTGAGGTATGGCTTTCTTTTTCCAAGATCTTTGATTGAGGTAAGTTATGGTTTATGAGTAATAGACTAATATTAGATAAATGTATGTAGAATTTATGGGAGAATGCATGTTTAGGAATTTGGGGATGGTGTTTAGGTGGATAAAACATGGAATTCATGATATAAGGATGTAATACACATTGTAATATGAACATATGAATCCCTTAAGGCGTGATTTGTATTTGTGTGACTTTAATGATGTCTTATAACATATAATCTAGAGTTAATAATAGAATTGTAATCTATTTATGTGTAGTGTATTTTGAATTACATGTTCTCCTTGCTGGAAATTGACCTAGAATGTTGAGTATGAAGGGGAACAAGAGAATCAATGTTCTATCATAAAGGTTTGAGAAAGAGTTGGCTAGATACTATAGAATAACCTATTTTTTCAAGAATAAAGTAAGGTTACTATAGTATGTTTAATATTGATGGGTGGTCTAATTGTGATAGAGAATTACGAGTTGAAAGTTTGAGGAGTTAATGGTGTTGTAGATAGGGATAAATGGTATATATGTAGTAGTATGCATATATGTAATATTTATATAATAAGAGTTTAGACTCAATTTCTTTGTATGTATGCTCTTAACTAATAATTTGTTGTCGGTTCTCAGAACATACTTGTGATTGATGAGCCATTATTGAAAAATATAGAGTGAATAATTTTTTGATTAATCTTCAGATATATTTGTGGTTGATGAGTTGTTGTTGATAGTGGTTAAATGAATAAGTTGTTGATTTCTCCTAGGGATATGCTAGTAAATATTAAATAAATAAATGCTAATGGTTAATGTTCAAGGATGTTTTAATAATGAACTTGCAAAATGAATTGTACTCGTGATTAGTACATTGTGTGATGTCGTAAATTGACTGATGTTGATTACTAAATCTATTGTTTGAATAGGCGAATTGAGGCGGTATAAGGATGGTGATATATGAATAAGGGTAAAACAACACATACAATGTCTATTTTGGTTTTGGTACTGGACTAAGCTCATATGTTGTACGTCATGGCTAGTGGGCAACCATAAGCCCCATAGCATGTGTGTACACTATGGTTGGAGAGTTTGACAGTTCCTTGAATGGACCAGTTTATGTTTAATGATATATTATGATTTCTTATGAACCTGTCATGTTGATTAGATATTTTTATGATGCCTAGCCTTGACCTATGGGGGACGAGCTCTATCCATTTATGAATTCATAACCAGTGTCTAGTGCCATAAATAAATCGCAACTAAGTTATATACCAACCGACATCAATCCCCGCCCCGCCCCGCCACTCTCTTTATAATGTCATTAACCACCAATTCAATTATAGATCAAGCATATAGCATTAGTCATTTCACAACCATAAGCACAATCAATCAACTATAGATCCAACATAAATAATCACATCAACCATAAAATAGATCAAGTTCAATCATTAAATAATTTTGTAACTATTATCACTTGCACAACAACACAATCCCTATCTAGAAATATAATTTTTCCATCATTTAACAATATTTGTGATAAATCATTTATCATGTTCAATAGATTCTCAAGTAAAATTAAGTATTCATATTTATTAGCATGCCGTGCAACTAATAACCATGTATTTAATATAAACTAATTTATCACCCTATTGCCCAATTAAGATTACAATCTATCAGTTCAAACAAAATTTTCAACCTATTCACTACCATTTATGCTCCTTTATAATCCATTTACATAAACACCTTCCAATTCTGAAATAAACCATAATTACCAGTTACTAGTTTTCACCACTCATAATTCCGTAATCAGACACCAACATTTATATATTCCAATGAATTATCACAAATAGCACATAAATCATAAAATCATCAAATAATTACCCCAAATAATAATTATACCTAATTAGATTCAATTCACGCTTACTCTTTGATTATTACCGCATTCACCGTGCTCGCAGGCCTAAGCATGAAATATCTCATCAAACTATATTAAAGTCATTAAATTTAACCAATATCTACTACTCAATAAACCTCGCCTATTTGAGAGCCAATCTATTGCAACAAGTAAGCCATATCACGTATGCTCTTCCTTTTTCCTCATATTTACAAATGCTAAATCATCTAACAAAAGCAATTATGAAAGTAATTAATTAACTAGTCTTTATAAAAATACTTTGAAAATACAAACCCATTACATCTATCCTTATTCACGACCGACATCATTATCCAAGGGTTAGTTAACCATTAACTAGTTTTATCATACTCAACACATCTACATTAATGGAGTTTTAAATCTAAAGATCCCATCTTTATTGAATTCAAGATCCCTTGATATAAAAATTCATGTTAGGAATTGTTAGTTTACAATCAAAAGCAACTCTAGGAGAAAATACATACACCAATAGATTTTTCCACACAATTTCATTAACCTAGATTCTAACGCCAAGCATTTCACCATAATTCACTGTTCTAATGAATCTGGAAAAAGAATTGATTAATTAATGTTAAAAGAAAGTAAATATCATGATCCAAATAATGTATCATATGGGTACCTACCCAATTCTATCATAGATAGGAGAACCCTTACCATCCAATATTTAATCATTGCAGAAAATATTGTTAAACTTTAAGAAACAGTAAATAATACCTCTCTCTTTTGAAACAAAACTTATTATAAAGTACATTATGGAATTAAATTATAACTTCCCAAAACCTAATCTAAGAAGGTAAAAGAGCACTAAGAAAATGAAGGATGACTCAAGACACAACGTCCATGTAAGAGTAGAATGACAGAACCTGTTGAAGAATAATTACCACTGCACCTATAGAAACTCCTACTAACCTGAAACATTGCTATATCCTCAAAAGAAGATATAGTAAGTGTAGTACCAGCACAACTACACGTACTGGTAGGTATCATTGGTTGGCAAACCTTAGAAGCATATACAAAATAAGAAGAGATCATGAAAAACATACATGATTAATAACTAAACATACTTAACTTATTTTAGCTTCCAATCCTATTTCTTTTTCATTATTATAGAATTATTAATTTAACCTCAAAGTGTGCCTAACTAACACAATTCCTAGAATCAATCTAACCCACATCTCTTACTTACCTTATTAGAATAACTCTACACCTTTGTCTCTCTCTCTCTTATTAATCCTCTTTTATTGTAATCCTCGCACCCTATTTTGCTACCACTAATGATGGATATTTCAACAATCAAGAAAATTAATAAAACATCAAGAACTTTGCAAGAAGGGATGAAATAATACACATTATGTATATAACTATACACAAGAGAATAATATTTATACAAAATCTTATTCACACTTTTCTGCAATACACAATCAAAACCATCAACATAATCGGTCCACACAAAGAACCATAATATATCATCAACATAAATTGGTCCACTCAAGGAACCATTAAACTCTACAAATAATGGTGTACACATGTACTAAGGTATTAGGGACCCTCAATTATGACTTGTAAGGGATGTGCTTAGTCCACGTACCAGTACCAATGTGGTACCTAATCCAAATATTAGTGTTAATATAACACCCGATCATAGATAACTAGCGACAGCTACTCTTATCCCATAGATAACTAGCGACTGCTACTCTTATCCCATAGATAACTAGCGACTCCTACTCTTATCCCATACTAAGTGTTACACTACCCTTATTCTAATTTCCTCACTCTTATCCTTCCTAAAATCCACCAACTTAGTGAGGATCAACCTTTATTGATTTATCTCATTACAAAAAACAATACCTCAAATAATGCAATCACATAATTAGATAAACCAACCATACTTATATATCAAATAAGGTCCTTTTTACCAACCTTATTATAGGTTATAAATTTTTAAACGTGTATTCAATAATTAACAAGGTCAAACAATTCTAGGTAAATAATGATTATCCACTAAGACATGAAATAACAAGTATGCCCGAAGGCCAATTCACCACTTATTTCCATGAGCACTGTCTAACCTAATGATCAATCAGAAAGATGTCTGAACACAAATTAATCAAGTATCCATTTTAGGAATGCCTATTCAACCAAAATCAAAATCTATACTTTAATTCAATATCCAATTTCATTCACCAATCTAACCTTCTTTTATGACTATTGAAACTATTAAATTTAGTTACTAACTAGAAACTCTAATACCCTAGTCATCACTAAGTTAAAGATACTATTCCATTAGCTAATAATTCAACCAATCGACTCTTTTCAACTTGCAACTCTAGCTAGAGTGATACCCCATTATGAATCTTTCTTCCTAAAACTTAGACAAACTTGACTTTAAGTTCTTAAGTTTTAAAACCTTACCCCTTTATCACAAATGATGAGTGTTGAATTTACCACATATTTGCAGTCATTATTCATGCACGCTACCATGATTTAAAGGAGTAAATGAGACATAATCATGATTTAATGCACTAATAACTACATTTTGTAGGCACATAGTCGATTGGATGGAAGGATATAAATTGGACCTAAAATGGTCAAAAGGAAGCAAAGAAGTGCAGTTGAAGACCTGAAGAAGACCTAGCTTCATTATCGTAGTCGTGGTCTGAGGGCTGCGATCGCGATCAGTCAAAAAAGGTCAACCTACAACAACCGTGTGTCTCTAGTTGTGGTCACGGCTTCCACAACCGCGATCAAGCTATTTCAATCGCGGTCTAGAAGAATTTCAGCCCAAGGGCGAAAGTGTAAAAACATGCAGTTGATCCCAAATTTGACAAAAAGAGACTAAAACCCTAGTCAATCATTCATTCTACAATCTTCCCCAATATTGGGAACATTTTTCTACCTCTTATCCTCTATACTAGGACAAGAACATACTGTATTAACTCCTATTGGAGATTTGTGAATATTTAATGTTTGAAGTAATATTTACTTAGCTTTCCATAGATAAAATCAATGAAGGTTATTGGGTATATCTTGCTTACTATTTCTATGAGTAGTTAGTTTTTCCGCTTGGGATTATGCTAAAGTAGGGTGCAAATATATGTGAGATGTGATTTACTTGTGCATTTACAAGTTTGTGAAGTTTGGTTCTACTATAGCTTGAGTTGTTTGGTTGGGTTTTATAGGTGAAATCCCCAAAAACCCAAATGGGTTTGATGGATGAAAATCCCAAGCTCTTGAAAGCTCAAACCATCTTTGAAAGAAGGGTTTGGGTGAAATTTAGGAACCATCATCATCCTTGAAAAATTGATGTGGGAACCAAGGCAATAGTAGATAATTACTGGGTTTAGTTTTCTAATTTTCACTATCTTAGACATAAGTGTGATTATGATGTTGACTATACTTAAGGTACCATCCTATAAATAGGTGTGCCTAATTAAGGTGTGAGGTGGTTTTGATTGACGCACTCATTAGGTACTTAAAAGAGTCAATGAGTGATACATATGAGGCTTTGGTTGACAAACTAGCCTCAAGGACTTTCAAACTAGCCTACCACATCACTAACACTTAGAATTTGCTTCAAGTCATCACACTCCCATGCATAAATGGACCCTAGGAAAGTATAATCCCAAGATTTGTATCTAATTGATTAATCTTTAATTATTCGTAACCACGAATTAATACTAGAAAATCTCGAAAACAAATATTAGTTGTGGTGCGTTTCAAATCCCTCAATTTTATATTTTTGTACCCTTGGCTTGAATTTAGCAAGTATCTTTTGTTTTGACCTTATTTCATCTCTATTCACACTGTTCCTCATGGATTTGACCTCGACTCCAAAGTTGGGTAAATATATTGACAATGACTGCCTAGCACTTGAATTGACGTGTAAGTTGAGCATTATAAAAAATGGTGTCGTTGCTGGGGAACAATTTGGCGTATTGAGTTAGTTTGGAATTTTATCTTACATAGTTTGAGTTAAACATGTAAATATTTTTTTTTTATTTTATTTTGTTTCTTGTGATAGGTAATTTTGTTTTTATTTTACTTGTATCTATGGTATCTTTCGACAAATATTTTGGTAGTTAGATGTCCTATCTTGACGATCCATGTCCATATTATGATGGACCCCACTTTGGAAGAGATCATAGATATTCTCCTTGGAGAGAGGTGGAAGCACCTTCTCAATCCTATTGGGAGTATGATTTTTCTTTTTGTTGTGGTCGAGATGGACATTGGAGTGATTTCCGAAATGCCCCTCCCCTTATTATACTAATCAAAATGATAGTTTTTCTTGTGAGTTTGATAGGTACTATGATGAGAAAAAGAAAGAGCAACATACAGGGTCCAATGGCATTGAAGTGATGCTTTAAGCCATTTTGGATCAAGTAACTACAACGGGGGAGAATGTGCAAGACATACATCAATCCAATGAGGAATTTGGAAGGGAAATTATCAAGATATAGGAAATGGGCGAGGAAACAAGTCTTGAAACCACCACCTTGCCCACGTTCAAAAAGGAGGTTAAACAAAAAAAGAAACTAAGCTATGATGATAAGCTTGGTAGTGAAGAATCCTCGGAGATTTCCCAACCAACCAAATCACATGATGTTGAAGATGCCAAAATAAAGGAAATGGGAGTAGAGTCAAAAGAAGAATCAAAGCATATATCTTATGATGACTCTAGTTAATTTCAGGATGGAAGTGATATGGAAGAGGAAATTCTTAAATTAGGGGTTAGACCTCACTCGAACCACTTTTCAATATTATTCTTGGAGTATGTGATGAGAATCCATCCACCTAACAAAATGATGGATTATGGGGAGAAAGAGTAACATCCCTACATTTTGGGATTTGACATTCCAAAAGAGAACATGGAGACCCCAACATCAAAGGCCAAGAAACTCAATTTCCGATGTACAAGTAGTGGCCTATTGATGTTTTCATATATTCCCAAGGAACCAAGCTGGAAATTTGATGTTAAATTGGGTAAAATATTCAAGTCTTCAAAGTGGGGATATCAAACCTTTATCGTCATGCCCTGCCCTCCATCTTGTCTTACCTTGAAAGATTTGAATTTACTGTCCCTTTGCTGCTCAACTCATAGTGAGCAAAAGTTGGGACGGAGATTCAAATCTTCTAAGTGGAAGCACAAACAATAGTTGGAGGGTGCCCCACCACAAAAGATGGGACGAAACCCATCACGTTGTGAAGAGTGGCCTGTATCCTTTTATTTATGCATTATAGAGTAGATTTTATTTTGTGCATGCATAATCCATGAAATGGTGGTACTATGAAGAGAGTTGATTGAAATCAAACAAAAGAAAAGTGTGCAATTATCATGAATTAAATTAAGCAGGGGAGTGCAGGGGACCTAAAATTTAGTCTCAATTACCGCGATCGCGGTTTGCTTTCCGTGATTATGGTAGTCATATGTCCTCGATCGCAGAACTAAGACAGCGATCACGGTAGAATTAGTTTAAAAGACCATCAGACTGCCATTTCCCCCCACACATATCTTTTTCCAATTTCTCACAAATTCTTTCTGATTTTGCACTTTGTGTGAGGGTTCAAGTGTGCATTCCAATATTTGTGCAACATCTAATAAGGTATGTGGTCTCAACTCCCTCATTTTTAATGTTTTTTAGGCTTAGAACTTGTGCTTTAGGATTAGGCCTAAAATAGCATTTTCAAAGTTAAATTCATACATATTTGTGATTATATTTGTGGTTGGCTATTGTAGTTAGCATGCACATCATCGGGGAAGTCTTGATTACCCGGATTTAGGCCTAAAACTATTAAATAATTGTGTATTCCATGTGTTTATATTAATACCCCAACGAATTCCATGTTGATTTATTTGAGTTTGAGGGTATAATTACACATGTTTTCCTAAGTTCCTTGAGTATGAAATTTGCATGACTACCTGGAATAAGTATTTGGGATTAAAATTTGATTTGAAGTGAAAATACAGAAATTCTCGATCAAAGTCTCAGTTACTCCGATCTCGGTCCTGATGACCGCAATCGTAAAATTGTAATCACGGTCCTGCATCCTCGATCGTGGTGAAATATCTGTGATCGCCAAAACTTAGGCCAGTTTCCACCGTAGTTTAAATTTTTTGCACATCCATTTTTCATCCCAAAACCTCCTATAGCATTTCCATGTGAGCTTATCTTATTAATCTAGCATGATTTTGGTATGAAATTGCTAACGACAATCCAAATTATGTTGCTTATAGGTACTCAGTCACAAAATGAGAGACTACAACCAAATTTATTTCATGGCCCCAGAATGCCACAACCAGTACTATAGTGATCTCCTAAGGACCAAACTACTCCCAGAGAGGGGTATCTACATGGACAAAGTTCCAGAAAAATTCCTAGACTTCTTCAACAGGCTTGCCACCTATGCTTTTCCCAGACCCTTGTGAGGCTAATGAGCCTCGGGTAAGAGAGTTCTCTACAAATCTCAG
Organism: Capsicum pubescens; assembly: GCA_030864215.1. Classification (NCBI taxonomy): domain Eukaryota; kingdom Viridiplantae; phylum Streptophyta; class Magnoliopsida; order Solanales; family Solanaceae; genus Capsicum; species Capsicum pubescens. The sequence goes on along the minus strand of CM061549.1, from coordinate 242,423,767 downwards.
CATATTCTCTCTCTCAAACCCAGTAATGATTATTAGGAGAAGAGGTGCATTTTTTAGTTGAGAAAGTAAACGATGTACATGTTCTCACAGATGAAGACATGGAAGACTTCCAGATAAAGAGTTGTGAGCTCGGTACCTGGATGGCCAGTATTCTATGTCCTGACAGAGAGGTCTCTAGGCCTGCTACCAAAAGAGGGATCTCTATGCACGATTTTACTACAGAGACTGAAATCTAGTTGAACATCATTTGCAGTAGAGTATCACCGTGCCCATATATGACTTCGGTTACTAATTTGGGAGCTTGAATAGTAGAATATTTTATGACTGACATTTCTCTGAACATGCACCAGATCATGCTTGAAGAATGGAAGCATTTCAAGATTAAGAGAGGTACTTTCTCCCCTTTCCTTTTTATATTATTGAATAGTGAAAAAAAGCAGGGCTGGAAGATTATCCCACAGACATCTGGGTAAAACCAAGCCCCCATATCACTCTGCTCAAAATCAAGGGTAAGGGTGCCCCTGGTTAGAGCAAGAAAAGAAAGGTAGACTCGGGTAAGGCAACCTAGGAGGATACAGATTCTTATAGACCTTCTTCAGCAAACCCTTTTGATGAGATCTTACGATAGCTGTGAGTGATGAGGGAGCTAGTGTCAAATTTTCCCCAGTGACCAGAAGAGGTCTCCACTTCTCACCACTCTTATGTAGCTCGGTCGGATTATGAAATCTACTGGGAGGAGCAGATGAAGAAGGAAGACACCATTTACAGATTGGAGAGAACCTATTCATCCTTGGACAAATCATATAGAGACCCTAGGGACTCTCATAACAAGACAAAGAAGAGGAAGAAGATAAGAGATAACTTTTTTAACAAGATGTGGAGGGAGGTGAAGGGCCTATGGAAAGTCTTGAAACCTCATAACAAGTTACCTTCTCCAGAGTCGAGAGTGATAATGAGGTACCTGCTGATTGGTCAGATGCTGATGTTGGTAGAGGTGTAAGGTCTGAAGAAGAGAGCAATTCTTAAGGAAGATATAGGGAGCACCCTTTTTCTCTAGCTCTATTGATCTTGCAGTGAGGACACTACTATGATTTTATTTGGGGTTCCCCTAAATTTGGTTGTTATATTTTCTGATGTTTTTGAGATGGTTTTATATAATATTCTGGTTGATTTTTTTTGGGATGCTACCTTTTGTCTCTCTGATGGTTCCCACATTTTCATGGATTAGTCATATCTTTTTGATTATTTTTAAATTTTTGTTTACTTTAGTTTATTTTGATTATGGTGATACTTGATGAGTTTTTCCCTATGATAGATTGAGTGACGACATTCTTAAGGGAAAAGAATCGTGATTTGGGGTTTTTAGTATTAGATGCAGTTTTACTTTCCCCATTTAGTCTTTCAAAGATAATTTTTATTGTATTTGATTGGAGAAATGATCTTAGGCCATATTTGTAACTTTTGAAGTTTATCCTAGCCTAAAAATCCTACCCATGAATACATGTAATCCCTAGTTACCTACTTTGAGCCTTTGGATCTTTCTTTGGCAAACACATTACAAGCCGTGAACCATTACTTTTATTCCTCTTTTGAACCATAACCTCCTTGAACTTGAAAATTCAACTTGAGGCTAAAACCTAAGTTTGGGGCCACGAAGTTGTTAGAAAAATGCCTAAGTGCCTAAGCATTGTAAACAAATTAATAGATAAAAAAGGATCCAACAAAAGAAAGATTTGCACAAAAGTTGCAAGAAAAAAAATAGAAGAAAGTGGGTGAAAAATGGAAGCAAAAAGTAGCCATGTGAAAAGAGAGAAAACAAATAGAAGTGGCCCATAGTCAAAAGTGGATTAACAGTGAGATTTAGATGTTCAAGGAAGGGTGTAGCCATGTTGTTCCTAAAATAATATCATACCCTAACCCGAACCTCCATTACAAGATCAAAAAGACCTTCGAGATCTCCAACCATTTTCTTTCCTTGTAGTGGTGATTGAAAATAGGGGAAAGCCTATGGTATTATACTTGTTAACATAGAGTGTTCTTTTGTGTGATAGATAGTTTTTGTACTTAAATTCCTTGTTGCATGTTTGGTAACTTGGTATGTGAAATTTTCATTCTTGTAAGGAGGCATGTGAACAAGTTGAGGTGGGTGATTTTGTCACCTTTTGAGAAATTAGGCAAATGGAGTATAACTTAGTTGTGGTCAAAAGTGAGTCACTTCTAGAGTATTGGTTGGTGTAGCTTGGTTCCTCTTTGAAGTCTTGTGCACCCTTAGATATTCCATTTTATGATGAGGAGTATAGTGAAAATAGCTTGGCCCATGTGCAAGGAGCTACTTGTGGTAGTGACTAAGCTTGAATTGTAGTGATCTTTGGAGCATGAAACTTGGGCATAAATATGGTGTGTCTCATGATAAGAGGAAGTGTTTCTTGAGGACAGGCAAAGCTTTAAGTTGGGGCTATTGATGAGTGGTGAATTTACCACTCATTTGCACTCATTATTCATGAACGCTACCATGATTTGAAGTAGTAATGAAAAATAATCGTGATTTAATGCACTAATATTCATATATTTCTGGCACATAGTTGATTGGATGGAAAGATGTGGATTAGAGATAAAAATGATCAAAAGTAAGAAAAGAAGGGCAACTGAAGACCTGAAGAAGACCTAGCCTCAGTTACCGCGGTCACGGTCTGAGGGACGCGATCGTGGTCAGTCAAAGAAGGATAACCTACCAAGACCGTGTCGCTCTAGTTACAGTCGCGGTTGCTACATCGACGGCCAAGCTATTGTAATTGCGGTCTAGCGGAATTTCAGCCCAAGGGCAAAAGTGTAAAAGCACACAGCTGATCCCAAAATTGACAAAAAAGAGACTCAAACCCTAGTCAATCATTCATTCTACAATCTTCCCCAATCTTGGGAACATTGTTCTAGCTCTTAGCCTCCATACCTGGTGAAGAAAATATTATATTAATTTCGGTGAAGAATACATTGGAGTTGTTTCCAAGGGAAAAATTAGCTAACTCCCATTAGAGATTTTTGGATATTCAAAGTTTGAAGCAACATTCACTTAGCTATCCATAGATCAAATAAATGGAGGTTATTGGTTATATCTTGCTTACTATTTCTATGAGTAGTTAGTTTTTCCTCTTGGAATTATACTAGAGTTGGGTGCAAATATGTGTGAGATGTGATTTACTTGTTCATTTAATAGTTTGTGATGTTTGGTTCTACTATTTCTTTATAAGTTTGGTTGGGTTTTGTGGGTGAAAGACCAAAATACCCAAATAGGTTTGATGGATGAAAATCCCAAGCTCTTGAAAGCTTAAACCATGATTGAAAGAGTGGTTTGGGTGAACTCTAGGAACCCTCATCATCCTTGAAAAATAGATGTGGGAACCAAGGAAATAGTAGGCAATTACTGGGTTTAGTTTGCTAATTTTCACCATCTTAGGCATAAAGTTGATTATTAAGTTGACTATACTTAAGGTACCATCGTAGAAATAGGGGTTCCTAATTAAGGTGTTGGGTAGTTTTGATTGACGCACTCATTAGGTACTTGAAAGAGTCAATGAGTGACACCCGCGAGGCTTTTGTTGACAAACTATCCTCAAGGACTTTCAACCTAGCCTACCACATCACTAACACTTAGAATTTCCATCAAGTCATTGAACTCTCATGCATAAATATCCCCTAGGAAAGCATAATCCCAAGATTCATATCTAACTAATTAATCTACAATTATTCATAAGCCTGAATTAATACTAGAAAAACCTAAAAAGAAACATTAGTTATGATATGTTTCAAACCCCCCAATCACATTGTTTCTCGTGGATTTGACCCTGACTCCAAAGTTGGTTAAATATATTGATGACGATTGCCTTCCACTTGAATTGACGTATAAGTTTAGCGTTATCAACAAACAATCCTTCTAACTATCTTCCAGTAAGAATATCCCATAATTCAAACACACACAATATCAAATTCACCTTTTAAGGTATTAAAGCATAATGACCCTCCAGGTCAATTGCATTTTTGATCTATTTTGGTATTTAGAGAATTACCATAGATTTCCCAAATAATTTATAACTTACTGTATCCAAAAAAATGGATATCAAGTGATTTTTTGGTTCTTAGAGCCAATTCTCTTTTTTGAAGTTTCACTTTTGTGAGGCAATAGAAGTGTTCACGAAGCCCAAGGATATTGGCCATTTCATTCGTGATCTGACCTTCACATTTGCAAACATTCATTTTGTTGACTAGTGTAGCTTTCACCTATGTGTTCGTAGTAGAACAACCGCATTTGCAAATAGTAATCTGGTTTAAGCATCACATTCACAATGATGTCCTTGAAGCAATGAACGAACCTCTGGCAATATTAAATGTTGTTGAACCTAATTTATCTTTTTCTTAATCCCTTGGTCCGTTAAAAAACCCTTATAGAGCTAAGAAAGTGTGTAGAACGATCCATAGGCGTCTGGGTGATTTGTAGACCTCATTTTGATCATCTTCTCACCTTTATTTTTGTAAGTTTTCATTAAATTCTTGACTAATTTTCTGATTTAAATCCAAATCCCTAGTTTACTTTTGGTAGTGATTTAGGGTTCATTTATTCTCGAATTTCACTCATTTTTAGGGTAAATGATCCTCGATCTTAGAGGGACATTTTATATGATTTTAAAGTCATGATTTTTTAAACGGTCCCCACATGAGATTTTGAGATTGATTTTAGACCAGAAGAATTTATATGCAACATGGCATTATTATTATCATGTTAACACAAAGATTATTATTTTGATAGTGTGGCATCATATAGAGGGTTGTCGAAAAGAAAAATCTCTAGTTTACTAGTCTTTAGCAAGCTTTCAGAGGTGTCTAGGAAGGATGGTCTTATTTTCCTCTTAGCTAGAGTTTTATTATGATATTGGCATTGTATTATGTTGTCGATGGGTTAGTTTTACAACTTTGTTGTAAGTTTAGTGACTTTTGAATTATTTTGCTTCTTAGATAGTCATTTAGGTAGAGTTTTGACTCATTCTTCCTCCTTGGTGTTATGTTGTTATCTCAAGGCATGTTTTGACTTATTTAATATTCAGTAGAGTAACATTGGAGACTTAGATTAGTTTTGGATAGAAAGTATCCTTTGAATGAATTTTTGGGATTAGTAGTGGGCCCCACCATTCTTTTTTTAGGTCAATTATCTATAATAGTCCACGTAGACATGGGAGGTCTTCTTTCATCACCCTAGAATAATTATAGACCTTTAGGATTATTTAGATACCTTTTTGACCTTTGGCTGAACTTATGATCTTGTTACTTACTAGTTTTGATTCAAGTCCAATAATTATGATTCATATGTGACACTTGGATATAGTGATTCAATGTGATAGTTCTGATTTAAATTCTACATGTATGATCTCTTTATGACATTATTATAATGATATCACTCTTTAGTTCCTTTTCAAGTTTGGCATTATGGTTTGAAGGGAATCGCAGGTATGGTTTCACATTGTCCACTTTATGTTTTGATTGTTGATATTATCTTCCATATTTGCATCTAGTAGGATTATGGTGGCTTGCCAGGGTGTTTTCCTTGTTGTTTTCACCTTTTGGACTTATGGGGGTATAGTTAGGTTATAGTAAGACTATTATTACTTTGAATTTTCATTACTGATAATTATCATTTATTCCCAAATTTGGAGTAGTCTTCTAGATATCATCTTTACCAATAACTTTACATTTTTTATCATATTTTATTACACTTTGTTATGATTTAGCTCAGTTGACAGATGATGCCTATTGAGTACCCATTATCTTGGTACTCATGCTACATTTTGGATATTTTTCTAATGCAGATCTAAGTATGAGTCACTGCCACTGACGTTCTATCTTATGTACTTTTGGATTCAAAGAAACGGTAGCTTTTAGAGCTGGAGCTAATCCTCTCTCCTTCTACTATTTTGAAACAATTTTTACTTTTGTGACTATTTGTGTATTTCATACTATTTAGTGCTCTTATTTTTGGGTTTAGTGGATCCTATACCAACCTTACTAAGTTATGGATATTTTTTTCTCTCTCTTACTCATTGATATATATACTACCTATATTTTCACTGCCTACAATTTTGTTGAATGCTAATTTTTGATATTTCTTATACCTTTCACTAATTATCCTATTACTTCGCATTCTTGGCTATAGTTTTATTTAGCTATTGGTTGTTTAAAGTAAGTGAGATCATCACTCCCTAAATTGGGTCATGAAAAATTTGTATTAGAGCCTAAGTTTACTGGTATTATTGATACAAGAGCAAGTGTCTTATAGATCCCTATATAGTGGTTGACTCAAGGATCAATATTTGGATTAAAGTGGTGAGCTTACATCTTTTCGGAAGGCTCCATTTTATGTTAAGGATATTTTAGACACTTTGATTATGTTTTGGATATTGGTTTTGTCCATGGTTTGGAGCATGTCCCAATCAGATATTTTATTTTTTTGGTTAGAGTCTTTGTGGTACTTCTGAGGGTTGGTATGGGCAGAATCGGCATTAGTGTCGGCCTTGGAATTCGAATAGGCTGGTGGGATGACACCATATCTTATGATTTCTCACTGATCCATCGAATTATATTTTGGGATTGATTATCATTATATGTTCTGGGATCTCTTTGGTTATGGCCTTTGGTATGGTTTGGTATGATTGAACTCGGTTTGGGTGGTCACGATCGTGATCCTATCCCAGAGTCTTCATGGGTGAAAGTACACTATCTTGTTATATACTCAAAATTCAGCCAATTTAAGGCAGGTGGTTGGAGGTTGGGTTGGCTAATGAGGGTGGTCTCCGATCCCGTTCGGACTTAGGATGCCCATTACGATAAGGCCCTGGTTAGGTCGCGATAAGTTGGTATCAAATATTTAGGTTCATAGTCAATTAGGAGACCACTAATACGTGTCGAGTAGAGTCTTATTTAGGGGTATGTAGCACGCCATACTCATACGAGAGAGGCTATAAGGCATTAGGAATGTTTCACTTTCTTCGTATTCTATTTTAAAGCTTGGAGTCTAAAGTCATGGACGCTTCTCTAATCCTTGTTTGTTCATCTTTAAGATCATTCCTCGTGGATCTTGAACACAAGGAAATTCTTCTGTCCCATCTGGGGATAATATTGAGAGGGTACGTCCTTCATATGGAGTTCATATTTGATCTCAAGGACCCATTCCTGATGGTGCTAGAGTTCCTCCTAATCCTACTAGTTTTCCTCAGGTCCCTCAGAGCAATGTGACGAATGCGGAATTTCATCAATCTATTCAAATTATTTCTTAGTTGGTTGCTTCTGAGGCTGAGTGGGATGTATCTGGTGGGTTGGATGCTGAGGCCACAAGGGTTGGCCAATTTATGAAGATGGGTCCTCCTACTTTTACTGGAGTGAAGGTAGAGGAGGATCCATAGGGCTTCTTGGATAAAATGGAGAAGATATTTTGGGTGATGCAGGATACCAATGTGAAGGGGTAAACATTGTAGCTTATCAACTTAAAGATGTTGCTTATCAATAGTATTAGGAGTGGAACAGGTATAGGGGTAATGAGGAAGAATCAGATTTGTGGAAGGTCTTTTCTAATGCCTTCTTGGATTATTTCTTTCCTCATGAGATGATGAAAGCTGAGATGGAGGAGTTTGTGAATCTTAAGCAGGGGAGAATGACTGTCAAGGAATATGCCTTGAAGTTCCATCAACTATAAAGTTTTGCTTCTGATTTGGTTGCTGACATAAGAGCGAGAATAAGGAAGTTCGCTTCTGAGTTGAATCGAGATTTTAACTTTGAGAGAAAGACTACTTTTCTCATTAAGGATATGGACAATTCTAGGTTGACTATTCATATAATAGAGGATGAGAAGAGGAGGCAGGTGGAGTTTGGGGATAGGCAGGGACAGAGGAGTAGGTTTTTTGATCAGGGAAGTATGTAGTCCCAAGATGGTCAGAATAGTGGTAAGTGGAAGAAAAAGATGTGGGGGAGTTTGGGTTCCTTCTCTACTGCTAGTGCCCCTTACCCAAAGCAGTCAGGAGACAGGCGTGATTAGGGTGGTGACAATTTTTGGGCACAGGGTGCCCAGTTCAATCGAGCGGAGGTCAATCAGTTTCTTTATTCCCTCCTTATTAGTTTTGTGATCGACCTCATCGAGGTTATTGTGATGAAGGGAGTGACAAATATTTCAAGTATGGATAGATAGGTCATTGACTTTGGGATTTTCTGGTTAATAAGGTTGCTACGGGTGCAAATAAGGTTCCTGCGGTGTCATCTTCTTCTCCTACACCTGGTGGTGTTGCATATGCTTCTATTATTGCTCTTGGTTCTAGTGTTGGTCAGAACATGTTTTATGCTTTGGCGTCTCGACAGGAATTTGAGGCATCACTTGATGTCATTACTGGTATGTTACAGCTCTTTTCCCGTGACGTATATTATTTGCATGATCCAGGGTCCACTCTTTCTTATGCAACTCCTTATGTGGTTGTATCTTTTGGTTTTGATCCCAAAGTGATTTCAGATCCTTTTTCTATTTCTACCCTAGTAGGTGACTTGATTATTGCTAAAACGGTCTATGGCGGTGTGTGGTATCTGTTGGTGACAAGCAGACCCTGGTGGATCTGTTTGAATTGGGGATGGTGGATTTTGATGTTATCTTGGGGATGGATTGGTTGAACTCCTATTATGCATCCTTAGACTATTAGACCCAAAAGGTTTTCTTTAAGTTTCCTAGGGGGAGATTTATTTCTTATCTTAGAGCTCGAAGGTTATCTCCAAGAGTTGTCTTTATCACTTGGTCCGGGTTAAAGATTCTAGCTTGGAAGGTCCTTGTTTGCAGTCAATTTTTGTTGTTAATGAGTTTCCATAGGTCCATCTTCACTTCACAATACCAAAATTCCATCAAGATACTAAAATTGTAATCTACTCATCAATACATAATAACGATAACCATATTGCACCATTGTGCTTCGGGTCCAAAACCCCCAAGTAAGTCCTCCCACTTATGAAAATAACATTTCCAATGTCAACCAAATGTACATACATGATCAAGGAATCATAACCCTCAAGAAATGGATGAAAACCAAGATAATTTGGATCAAAAATCAAGCCCTCAATCTATTTAGGGTTTTGGGTCAAGAACCAAGAAATTCATCATGAAAGGGATGAAATCTTTCCTTAATCTGAAGATATTCGCGATAATAGATGTTAATCAAGCTCCCAAGTAACCCACAAGTCTCAACTTTGAGTTAGCACACCCTTTAGGGTTTTTGATTTCAAGAGAGTGGTTGAGAAATGGCCAAAATATGGCCTAAGAATCCTTTTTATACCCATACTAGGAAATCAAATGTTCCAACCGCAACATGCAGACCACAATCGCACCATTTGGTGTTAGGATCATATTTTGTGAATGCCACACACACTTATTCAATTGTATACCCTGTATTTAAACTAAGGTGCGATCGTAATACCCCCTCTGCACACTGAGCTACAATCATAAGCCCAGGGGTTCAATTGCCATGTACCAGACCTCAGCTAAAAGTTGAAACTTGGAATTTTCAAATTTCTTATGCAAATGAACTATGTAGACATACTAAATTCGATGGTCCAAATGCAATGGCAAAGTTGGATTTTCCATCCAAGGTCATTTCGACCAAATGTGGGTCCCACGCCCAAATTTTCCATTTTCCAACTTTTTGGCTAATAGGTCGAAATGAGATCGGGTGTATTGGGACACAAACCAAAGGTTTACCTAGCCTAAAATCAATATTTCAAAGTTGTTGGCATGGTCAGAATTTGCATTCAAGATAGTTTCACTGAAGTTTTTTCCCAGTTGCCATTTAGAACCAACGAAGACTTTTAAACAGGGATCTGGCTCTAAAAACCAAACGTATTGCCCGATAACTATACTGTCAGTCCCAACAAGTCATAAATAACTTGGGACAGCTATGGAAAAGCTGTAATGGCAAAAATAAGCAAAAATATAATAAATGACCTCAAGGGTGATTATAATATCCACCATAAAAAGGACCTTCATCCCTGAAAGTCAACGGATAAGAAGATCTCAAAAGCAAGAAAGGATAAGGTACTAGGCCTGTATTCTCCAAGCATGACTTCCCAGATAACCTCTACGATGAGAGAACACTTTCGAGGGATTTTGATATAGGTATCCCTTTTCAACCAGTTCTCTCACTTTACTTTTAAATAGTCAAAACTCAACTTTAACCACCACCTGGCCACCAACCGAACCAAAAAAGGCCGATGTATGCAAATCTGAACCATAACACACCGATACCATCTCTCCACCCACACAAATCAATCAAAGGTTTATCCAAGCCAAAATCAACCCAAGAAAAAAGTCATATCACTAACTTTGAATATAATTATAACCTTCTTTTACCAATCCTTCTTGTTATCTACTCAAAACTAGAAGGAAAACCACCTGAGTCCTATCTGCACTATCTTGTCACAGAGAACTTAAAGAACTAAAGTTGGTTTGCTGAAAGTTCATACAACAAACATGAGAATAAGCCCATAAGGTTCTATTTAGGTACACGAATGGAGATAATCAAGGTATACAGTCTATTCCAATGCTACAACTAGTCCATATGGTAATCAAACTGGAATCTAAAAGTTCAAGGCAAAACTACTAATCATTGAACTATCTGCTCTAGGATATCCCATCAATCGAGAATGAAACCATGCTGACTCCAACTCAAGCATACTACTCACGGTGAGTACATCATATGAGAATCTCAGCACCAATGCCATGGTCAAGGTCACTATCAGAAAATGAACCAAACAACTCGAGGTAAAGAACTTCTAACTTGCCAACTCAAGAATTGATCACATAAACTATCACCTATCTCCAACTCTTTAACTCTATTTAAGACACGAACCGCATCACAGCAAGAATGAAGCATCCAACCACATCTTATCATCTAATTTCTCAGCTCATGATGGCACCTACTATAACCCACCAGTAGGCAAGCCAAACCCATAGTCCAAAATAGCTAGTAACGAACTACCCAAAAAGATAAAGGAAAAAATGTAGAAAAGATGGACTAATAGATCAAAATACATAATATAGTCCCAAAACCTAGTGGTATCAGTACAAGATCTTCTACATAATAAGATTTCAAAAAGATGTAAAAATGAATACACTAATATAACTTATCTCTAAATACAACATAAAGACTAGTATAATACATAAAAGAAAGATAAGTAATACTTTGAATATCAGGAGCTCACTCTAAATCTTCAAACCATGGATGCTTTACACAATGCACACATCAATGACAATAACTCGTACTGTGATCTGTAGTTGTAGAAGTGTAGTATGAGTACGAAATACGTGGTACTCAGTAGGTAACTGTATAAATTAAAGAATATATATACAATATATAAATATAATGGAAAACTATAGTCAAATGTCCAGTAATCATATAAGACAAACAATAAGATAATAAGGATAAACTATCCTATTCATATCTAAGAGACTAACATATTAAGTCTAAGAAAGTAGTAAAATTCAATATCCTATTCCAGCCATACTTAGGAATTTAAACACTATACCATATATCACTGGAAAATATGCAAGTAGGAGCAGAAAAAGATACATATAAGTATACAAGTCTAAGGAATGAGTATATAATCTGAGTAAATAAAGGAAATGATGGATTTACAGTAATACCATAGTTACATTTAGCTAAGTAAGAATATACATAAATATATATATATATATTAAGGTATATAACAAAGGTCTACTCGAAGTACAACCTAAATCATCAGACTAGCTATTTAATAACTTCTAATCATAGCAGGAGCTAGTGCTAGAATACCCAGGGTTCTAATCTATATATCAAGTCATTAGATGGTCATGCATTATAATATACTTGTAAGATAAAAGATGCCAAAATCATACTGTAATGCCCCGAGTATATACCCCAGACGCTACACAGTGCTTACGACCCCAAAGGACCACAAGCTAACCCATGACTGATATCTACTGTGAGCATTGAATAATACACTAAAGTAAATACAAAATAATAGGCTAAAATGCCATAAGGTTAAAATATATAAAATACTACTGAAAATATCAAACTATAATAATAATCTGTAAAACTGAATACTGTCTGAAAACTAGTCTAAAAAGCCTCTAAACTGAATTATCTGAAAGTAGAGTTGATGGTACAATCTTCTAACTAACTCCATCTACTGAGATATTGAGTATACTAAAACAAATAAATAAAAAAATATCCTCAAATTATGAGGACTCACTATTAATCTATTGCTGCTGGCTGAATCTGAATCTATTTATACGCGGTCGGAAACCTGAGCATCCGAACCTATGATATAAGATATCATAGCGCAAAAAAAGAGTGTATGTCAGTATGTGGAATGTACTGGTATACTATATGAGGTAAGGCTGAATGCAAGGTTTCATATGCATGAACAATAACTAACTATACGATATAGAGTAACTGAACATGAGAGTACATTGATAACTGATACTTCTATAAATACTGAGTGTGCACTAATGTGCATATAAATCAATACTGTTACTAAGCTTGTCTGAAGCTAAGTCTCAAATTTTGATACTGAGTAACTGATATTTGAAGTTACTGATAAATGATTTACTGATAATGGTTGACTGTATCTGACAGTCCTAATTCTGTAGAACTGAACTGAGTTCTATGATGAAGACTGAAACTAAGACTGTGGGAGGTAATCATCTAACCGACATGCCCCAAATAAGATAACTAAGTTGGGGTCCAACTTGACCCCAGTTGGAAGGGTGTAAGTACTATGGCATGGGTAAAGATACTGAAGAGTTACCCTCATTTGGCAGGTACTCTAATGAGAATGATGGAACCCTCATCTATAGAGTTAAAACACCTCATCAACCCTCAACTGGCATGTTTGATGTCTCAACCTATGTTGGCTACATAGTTCTAGAATGCAAAGATTGCTTCTAGAGATCACACCCTCTACTAGCAGGTGAGCCCCCATCCTTGGATTCACTCGATGCTGAATCTTACTCCTAACTGAAAGACACTTAACTGAGTATATCTAGCTGGACTGAATTGATACTGAGCTTACTGAGTTTTCCTGAGTTTGGTAACTGGTTGAATTCTACTGAGTTTTGTAACTGACTGACAGTACTATTGATCATGACATGACTTAGATTCTATAACTGATACTGACTCGAGGCACACAACTAAATTTTCTGGAAATAAATACACTCAGGACTTGATAGCATAAAAAATAAATTATAGCATGATCTTGAGATACACAACAATGTACACTTGTCCATAGTTCATGAATAAGGGAATTTCTTTAAACACTTGTAAGGAAGAAGCTTATACATGATTGGGACCACATAATGTCATGTCAAGATTCCACTATCTACTTCACATAGGCATTTTAGCAAATACTTGGGGAGCATGGAGTATTTCACATGATGATGGTCAACACATGTAATCATGAATACAACATTCAATTTCAATTTTAAGGGATAAGCATGCAATTCACATAATTCACCACATAGCTATCTTAATTTCATGAAAATTTATAATTTAACATGCATTGGATCCTAATTACTGTCATGAACACAAATACATTCACTTTCAAGCATGGAAATCATAAAACATAAATCTTGAAGCTTTAAAAATAGATTCCTGGACTCTATGGGTGAAAGGACCCAAAGATGAACACCTAACATACCATGGGTTATTAGTTCTTGAATGTGCTTGAAGAAATTCTTGAGTTTTGACCTTGATTCTTAAAACTAGGGTTTTGTATTTTAGAGAGAAAACTTTAATTTCTTGAGAAGAGTAAGTAAATAATGGGATAATATGCTATTTAGGGATTTAATCCCATGTTTAGGCTGACTAGAGTGAGGGAAAAAGACCTAAAAACACTTGGAAATTAAATCTCAGAATTAACCAAAATGTCCCAATTTTTACCCTTGGCACGATGCAGCGCTGTCACGCTGTGTCACTAGAATTCGACAATTGGGAACTGGACTGGTGGAGCGACGCGGTGGTATCGTGTTGCCACTTTGGTTAGGACCTGAAAGTTCACCGCGACGCGGTGGGATCGCGTTGATACACTGGAAATTGACAAACATGAAAATGAGCCTTGGCGCGATGCGCCAATATCATGGAGCAACACTGGAAACTGACAATTTCCATTTTGGAATACTCCGATGCGCTACTGGATTGAATGATGGTGTTTAACAACTGAAACTTAAAATAACCATAACTTCTTACCCAGTTATCAGATTTAGGAAAATTTTATATTGCTGGAAAGATAATTCAATTTTCAACACAATGGTAGGATCTAAACTAAAAAATATTGAGCATTTCAAAAAAAAATTATATTGGATAACTCATGAACTGAGAGTTAAGTTAAACTTGATAAATACGGGGTATTACAATATCTCCCCCTTGAGAACATTCGTCCTCGAATGAGACTGATTAAGCTGAGATACTAATAGACTAAGTTTACACACTGAACATGCATATCTGATGCATGAATACATGACTGAACTACTGACAAACTGAGCTCTTACACTGAACATGCATATCTGATGCATGGAATACATGACTGAAGTGTTCATAAGCTGAATTTTCATACTGAACATGCATATCTGATGCATTAGTATAGGACTAAACTGATTCATGAATGCATGACTGAATATGTAACGGTAATGGATACCAAGTTATAATTATAGCTAAACATGGAACTGAGTAAAGATAAGGAAGACTGTTACCTTAAGCTAGATTTGAGGTTGCGAAGAAGAAGTGAGGATACTTGATCTGCATATCTTCTTTTGCTTCCCAATTATCTCCCTCAATAGACTAATTCCACTAAAGAAATTTAACTAAGGGAACTTTTTTGTTCCTTAGTCCACGAATCTGATGATTGAGGATCTATTGTAATACCCCGCATGTTTCTAAGCTAGGAAGTGAATAAGTATTCCTACGCATGAAATATCCTATCCTGTGATTTATACTTGAGTACATGACTTACAATGAATATCCTAGTGATAGGATAGCTTATGATACATTAAGCATGTTCATATGAGTCACTTAAGGTAATACAAGCTAAGAGTTTTTAAATCCATCAAGTTTTAGTGTTCGATTTTTCAAGGGTCATCTTTGAACGAGTATAAATCAATGTTAATGTGTTATTTTAGCTGATTTAGACCCACCAAATTGTAGATAATTGAATTATCTTTCCAACGATACCAATTTTGCCTTAATCCAATACCCGAACAAAAAGTTATGCCAATTTTTGTGAGAGACAGTAAGGATAGGCGATTGGTTAGGCGCCGCCCAACCCAAGCATAGGCAATCACTTGGGCGCCCCCTAAGTCAGTTCCAGGTGCCAAAAACACTCCGTTTTGAGTTATTTTAAGGGTAATTAAGTCTTTTAACACTCCTTACACGTCCCTAAACTTAACCCTACGAAATATATAGCTTCTAAACATATTACAACCCTATTATCACCTCAAAGCTCATCATCCAAGAGCACTAAAAGAGAAAAACAACTAGGGTTGCATAACTAAGCTTGAAGATCCAATTTCAAGGAAATTCCTCCATCAATCATCAAGAATCTTCCTTCTAAGGTATGCGTGAGTTGATTCATGGACTCTTTTCGTCCATGAAGCTCAAGAACCATCTTCTAAATTATGTATTATGATGTTTATGTTGTTGGTGGTTGATGTTCATGTGGTTGGAGTTTGATGATGCCTAATATGGGGTCTTTGTATGTTTTATGTGAGGATATGGTGGTATTTAACGTATAAACACGTGAAATTGGTGGTTGAATGTTTGAAATCTTGATGAATCCCCCTATGCCTAAGATGTGCATGTAAGGTGTTTGTGAAAATAGCTAAGGGAATAGAAATCATGCTTTTATGACATAATAAGCCCTAAATGAATGTTCCATGTTCTAAGTTTATGTTTAATGTGATTCCCATGTTATTGTCTTGAATTGAAGATGTTGTATAAGATGCTCATGATATTGTTGTGATATGGAATGGCCATGTTATTGAAGCCGTGCAAGTATATACATGTGGTGTGCATTTCCGATTATGTGATAGTTTGTTGAGAATCATTCTTATTATGAAATCCTTACTTATGATATTGCGAATTATGGACTCTACTCTTATGATCAAGTTAGTCATGTGTGTCAGTTTCGTTCCATCGAGTCCTGGGGGTACTTGTACCTGAAAACTATAGTTGTGTGCCTAAAGCTAGTGTCATGTTTCAAGACATCCTCAGTCAAGATATGTTTCGTAGATTGCAGTTAGTCATGTGACTCAGGAAAGACTCAGAAATCTCATGAAAACTCAGTACTCAGTAAGATCTGCAATCTCATGAATTAGCTAGATATCAGATGTTAGTAGTGTTCCGTCAGTCCAAGGAACTTAGTAAACTCAGAATCAATTTAGTTCAGTTAGTCAGTTCAGCTCAGTTAATCTGTTCAGTGTCTTTCAGTTGGGAGTTGGAACTAGCACCGAGCGAGTATGAGGATGGTGGTTTCCCCGTTAGAGAGGTAGAACCGTTAGCAGCAATCTTTGTACTCCAGAACTCCGTATCCAGTGCAGGACAGGAGTCACCCATCAGATTAAGGCTAAACTTGATTATTATATTGCCTTAGGCTTGATTTCCTATTCAGGGTCACCCGTTAGAAAGGCTTGACCATAGCAGAGGTCTCTACCCGTGGCATAGTATTGACACCCGTCCAATTAGGTCAAAGATTGGACCCCACCAGTACAGTAGTGGGGCATATCAGCTAGGTTACTTCCTCCCACAGTCACAGTTACAGTTACAGTTTTAGTATCAGTCTTTAAAGTAGAATTAGGAATCAGGACTGTCAGATACAGTCATCAATTACAGTAAGGAACTCAGATAGTTCTATTGATTCCTGGACCATCCCGTCAGATAGGCTTGGTCCCATATTTAGATGCTTATTATTATATCTAGAGGTCACCCGGCAAACAGGCTTGATCTCAATCTCAGATTCAGTCGAGTATTCTAATTATCAGTTTTAGAGATCACTCGTCAGCTAGGACTGATCTCAGACTTAGATGTTCAGATACAGTTTCGAACTCAAATAGTTTTCCTCAGAATTAGGACTGTTAGATACAGTCATCCATGTCATCAGTCATTCAGTATCTCAGTATCACGAAACCCATGTTGTCAGAGTTCAAACTCAAGTAGTCAGTATCTCCACGAGTTCTGTAGTAGTTACGTATGTATGTATGTATTCTCACGTTCATATTAGTCAGCATGCTCATTCATACAAACCCCATGCATTTAGCCTACCCCCACGTATACTCAGTACTTTAGTTGTACTGATGCATTTGCACTATGGTGCTTTCTTTTTTATGTTACACCATAGGTTCTTAGGTGTAGATTCCAGATCAGTAGTAGCAGTTCAGTAAGCAGTGAGTCCTCATCTTTCAAGGAAATGATCGTTACATTTATTATTCCAGTATTTTAGTTTATTTTTAGTTTAGGGAGTTAGTTGGAGACATATTCCTTCAACTCCTTATTCAGACAGTTTAGAGGCTTTCAGACGATTATAGAGTTTTCAGATTTAGACTTTAGTATTTTCAGTTTTGTTTTTGTACTGTGATACCACCTTATTTCAGATATATTATTATTCAAGATTGAACCTTACGCCCTCTTTGTTCATGTTTCCACATTTTATATGAATATTATGTAGTTACAGGTACAGATATCAGTCATGGGTTAGCTTGTGGTCCTTCGGGGTCATGAGCACCGTGTAGCATTTCGGTTCAGAAAATTGAGGTGTTACATCTATATTGGAACCTCTTCGAAAGAGAGATCATTCTAAATATTTTCATGCTCGAAAGGAACTATGACTGCTGGGTGACCAATGCATTTCTTTAGCAAGGAGACGTGGAATACTGGATGAACTGAGTCTAGATCTGAAGGCAACTCAAGATCATAAGCTACCTTTCGGAAATAGATGAGAATTTTGTAAAGACCGACATATCGAGGACCAAGCTTTCCCTTCTTTCCAAACCTCTTTACTCTTTATATAGGAGAGATTTTCAAGAACACAAAATCACCGATCTAAAACTCGAGATCGTTTCTTCTCACATCTGCATAGAATTTTTGTTGTCTTTGGGAAGCCTTAAGTCTTTCTCTGATTAACTGAACCTTCTCTAAGGCATTGAACACTTGGTCAGGACCTACAACTGTGGCCTCACCAACCTTGAACCAACCAATTAGAGATATACATCTCCTACCATAGAGAGCCTCAAACCGGTCCATCTGAATACTGGAATGATAACTTTTATTGTATGCGAATTCGATCAAAATATAGTGGTCATCCCAACTACCCTTAAAATTGACAATGCATGCTCTTATCATATATTCTAGAGTCTAAATGGTCCTTTCTACTTGACCATCTATCTGAGGGTGGAAGGTTGTACTGAGATGAACTTGGGTGCCAAGACCCTTTTGGAATACTTTCTAGAAATAAGAGGTAAACTGGCTACCTCTATCTGAGATAATGGATACTAGAACTTCGTATAACTTGACCAACTCTCTGATATAGAGTTTGGCATAGTCCTCATCTGAATAGGAAGTATGAAATTGCAAGAAATAAGCTAATTTGGCCATTTTTTCTATGATAACCCAAATAAAATCATATTGATGATGAGTACGAGCCAAACCCATCACAAAGTCCATGTTCACTTTTTTCCACTTCCATGTGGGAATAATGAACTCCTACATGGACCCACTAGGCTTCTGGTTCTCAATCTTAAGTTGTTGACACATAGAGTATTTAGCTACAAACTCTGCAATATCCCTCTTCATCCCAGTCCACCAATAGATTTCCCACAAATCATGGTACATCTTACTGGCCCCTGGATGAATAGATTATCGCGCACCATGCACTTCTGCAAGAATTTATTACCTCAAGTCACCTATACCTGGAACACATAAATGACCCTGACAATGCAACACACCATCTCCCCAAGGAGAAAACCTCAATTTTTTTATCTCTGACTAACTCTTTCAGCTTAACAAGACTAGGATCTCTATCCTTCTTTACCTTCACCTCGAAAACTAGAGACGATTTTCTAAACCAACACACTACCTTCTATTAAATCGACTAAGCAGATACCTAGTTGGGCAAGATGATGAACTTTCTGAACTAACTTCCTCTTACTGTCCTCAATATGAGCAACACTACCCATATACAGTCTACTGAGAGCATAAGCCACTACATTGGCTTTTCCCGGATGATACAGAACACTCATGTCATAATTTTTTAATAACCCTAACCACCTTATATGATGCAAATTGAAATCTTTTTAAGAGACACGTACTGAAGGCTTTTGTGATCTGTGAACACATCAACAAACACCCCATACAAGTAATGCCTCTAAATTTTTAAGGAAAATACTATAACTACTAACTCAAGATCATGAGTCGGATAATTCTTCTCATGGGGTTTAAGTTTTCTAGAGGCATAGTCTATGACCTTACCTCTCTGGATGAGAACACAACCCAAACCTACTCTGGATGCATTATAGTACAAAACAAAACCATCTGAACCATCGAGTATTGTCAAAAGTGGGGCTGAGGTGAGTCGAGTCTTCAACTCATGAAAACTCTTCTCACAGGAATCTGTCCACTGAAACTAGACTTTCTTCTGAGTCAATCTGGACATGGGGGATGCAATAGAAGAGAACCCTTCAACAAACCGATGGTAATAGCCAGCTAAACCCAAGAAACTCCTAATATCTGATGGAGAGATAGGTCTAGGCCAGTTTCTCACTGCTTCGGTCTTTTGAGGATCAACTTTAATGCCATCACCAAAAATATTACGACTAATGAATGCTACTGACCTTAGACAAAATTTGCACTTACTGAATTTGGCGAACAATTAATGATTTTTGAGAGTCTGAAGTATGATTATGAGGTAGTCTGTGTGATCATTCTCAATGCAGGAATAGACAAGAATGTCATCGATGAAGACTATAATGAACAAGTCCAAATACTACTTAAACACTTGATTCATTAAGTCCATGAAAGTTTTTGGGGCATTAGTAAGATCAAAGGACATGACTAGAAATTCGAAGTGACCATACCAGGTTCTGAAAGCTATTTTTAGAATGTCACATTCTCTGACTCTGAGTTGATGATAGCCTGATCTAAGGTCTATCTTAGAAAAGTAACTGGCACCCTGAAGTTGGTCAAATAAGTCATCGATTCTGGGAAGTGGATATCAATTCTTGACCATGACATTGTTCAACTGATGGAAGTCTATACATATTCTGAGAGAACCGTCTTTCTTACGTACGAATAAAACCGGTGCACCCTACGGGGAAATACTGGGTCGGATGATTCCCTTATCTAGGAGATTCTTCAACTATTTTTTTAACTCTCTGAGTTCTACTGGTTCCATTTTGTATTGTGAAATAGATATGGGTTGACTATCTAGAAGAAGGTCTATTCCAAAGTCTATTTCCTTAACGAGAGAAACTCCAGGAAGATCTTCGGGAAACACATCTGAGAATTCATTTACTAATGGAACTGACTCAAAAGTTGGAGTTTCTGAGTTAGAGTCTTTGACTCGCACAAAATGGTAGATACATCCCTTGGATATTATTTTTATTTCTCTAAGGTATGGAATCAAATGACCCTTAAGCGCTGTGGTACTACCCCTCCATTCAAGGACTAGTTCATTTAGAAACTGAAAATAAACTATTTTGTTTCTACAATCAACTGAGGTATAGCATGAATGGAGCCAATCTATGCTGAGAATGACATCAAAATCTACCATATCTAGCTCTACAAGGTCTACTGAAGTAACTTTCTGAGATATCATAACCGAACATTTCCTATATATCCATCGGGCTATGATAGATTTACCCACTGGGGTAGAAACTAAGAAAGGCTCTACTAGGATTTTTGGACTGGCTCCAAAGTTAATGACTATAAAAGAAGTTACAAAAGATAAAGAAGCTTCTGGATCTATCAAGGAATAAACATGTAAATAGAAGATCTACAATGTACCATTGACCAGATCAGAAGAATTTTCCTGATCTTGTCTGGATTGAAGTGCATAAAGCCTATTGGGCGTTGCCCGCTGATGGCACTGAAAGTGGCACCTTACTGATTCGAACGATTGGACTGAGCTGAAGAACGAGTATGTTGACCCTGCGAACCTGACTGAGGATAATATCTGACTCTGTGGTATGGCTTGCCACACCTGAAACAAACATCACTACCAGTTCTGTAGACACCCTTGTGGTTTTTGCCACATGTCTAACAAAGTGGATTCGTTCAAGCACTGCTGACACTGCCCTGAGATTTATTGCATGGTTCCCTTTCACTATTACCATTTCTAAATTTAGGTACTGGAGCAATGGTTAAGGATGGAGCTGGCTGAAACAGGGAACGGTTACCGCCCTATGACTTAGGTAATTGAAATTAAAGCTACTTGTTCTAGCTCTCTTATTATGGCTCTCTTTCTCTCTCTGATATTAGCCTCTTCTATCTGCTGAGCATGGAACATGATCCTTGATATGTCCATCTCCTTAATCAACATTGTTGTTCTGTGCTTCTTAACCACACTATCTAACACCTCAGATACGAACTTGCTCATTCTAGACCTACTGTCTACTACTATATGGGGAGGACACCTGGCTAATTGAGTAAACTTAAGGGAATACTCTTTCACACTCATACTTCCCTTCCTGAGATTGATGAACTCTAACACCTTGGCTTCTCTTAGATCTAAGGGAAAAATCTCTTTAGGAAGGTAGTAGAACACTTTTTCCACTCTAAGGGCTCTGCATTTTTGCCCCTGTCTACCTTCAACTACTTAAACCACGTATGAGCTATATCTTGTAACTGATTGGTAGCTGGGTCAGAACTCTCACTGGAAGTCACTCCCATGATGTCTGTGACCTTCTGAACCTGATCGAGGAACTCCTTTAGATCCTCTTCTAAATTATGGCTGCAGCAGTATTGGCCACTGGGTTGGCTGGAACAACAGCTGGCCATTTATTTTGAGCTGCTATGGAGGTGGCTAGAGTAGCGAATGCAGCTCTGAATTCTGCATGGGAGACATGATCATCCAGGGGATCTGTTTGAACGGGATGAGGTGCTGACTGATTTCTTGTTCTTCTTTTGTTAGTCCTTTTGGAAGGCCTGTTCTGTAAACGAAAAGGACGAAATGGGTTAGACTGAGATTTTAACATGAGCTCATGCTCACTCGCACGACATAAATAATGAAAGAAGGGAAACTATTTCCTAAAACATCTCAAAGCATCCTGTTTATAAATGTGGCATGCTACACACCCATGCACAAGACTTTACTTGATGCGATTTTCAGACTTCCTAGGACACTGTTGAACCTTAGGCTCTGATACCAAGTTTGCAATGCCCCGAGTTATACCTCAGATGCTACACGGTTCTTACAACCCCGAAGGACCACAAGCTAACCCATGACTGATATCTGTTGTGAGTACTAAATAATATACTAAAACAAATGCTTAATAATAGGCTGAAATGCCATAAATATCAAACTATAATAATAATTTGTAAAACTAAATACTGTCTGAAAACTAGTCTAAAAATCCTCTAAACTAAACCTTATGAAAGTAGAGTTGATGGGATAATCCCCCAACTAACTCCATCTACTAAGATACGGAGTCTACTGAAATAATGAAATAAAAGAATATACTCGAATGATGAGGACTCACTGCTAATCTACTGTTGTTGGCTGAATCTGAATCTATCTATATATGGTCAGGAACCTGAGCATCCAAACCTATGATATGAGACATCATAGCACAAAGAAAGAGTATGCGTCAGTACGTGGAATGTACTGGTATGCTAGATGAGGTAAGACTAAATGTAAGGGTTCATATGCATGAACAATAACTGATTGTATGATAGAGTAACTGAATATGAGAGTACATAGATAACTGATACTGCTGTAAATACTGAGTGTCCACTAATGTGCATATAAATAAATACTGTGACTAAACTTGTCTGAAGCTAAGTCTCAAATTTTGATAATGTTCATATAAATAAATATTGTGACTAAGATTGTCTGAAGCTAAGTCTCAAAATATGATATTGAGTAACTGATATCGGAATTTATTGATAACTGATTTACTAATACTGGCTGACTGTATCTGACAGTCTTGATTCTATAGAATTGAAATGAGTTCTATTCGAAAGACTGAAACTGAGACTGTAGGAGGTAATCATCTAACCGACATTCCCCAAATAGGATAACTGAGTTGGAGTCCAACATGTGACCCCAGTTGGAAGGGTGTAAGTACCATGCCACGGGTATATACAATGAAGAGTTACCCTCATCTGGAAGGTACTCTAATGAGAATGGTGGAACCCTCATCTGTCAAGTTAAAACACCTCATCAACCCTCAACTGGCAGGTTTAATGTCTCAACCTATGCTGGGTACGTAGTTCTGGAATGCAAGGATTATTTCTAGAGATCACACCCTCTATTGGCAGGTGAGCCCCCATCCTTGGGTTCACTCGGTGCTGAATCCTGCTCCCAACTAAAAGACACTGATTTGAGTATACCGAGCAGGACTGGACTGATATTGAGCTAACTAAGTGTTCCTGAGTTTGGTAACTGACTGAATTTTACTGAGGACTATAACTGACTGAGAGTACTACTGATCATGACATGATTGGAATTCTGTAACTGACACTAGCTCTAGGGACAACTAAATTATCGAGTAATAAATACCTCCAAGACTCTATAGCATGAAAAATAAAGCATAGCATGATCTTGAGATACACAATATGTACACTTGTCCATAGTTCACTCATAAGGGCATTTTATCAAACACTTGTAAGGCATAAGCTTATACATGACTGGGACCACATAATGTCATGTCAAGATTCCACTATCTACTTCATATAGGCATTTTAGCAAACACTTGGGGAGCATGGACTATTTCACATGATGATGGTCACTACATGTAATCAAGAACACAACATTCAATTTCAAGCATGGAAATCATAAATCATAAATATTGAAGCTTTAAAAATGGATTCTTGGACACTATGGGTGAAAGGGACCCATAGATGAACACCTATCATACTTTGGGTTATTAGTTCTTAAAGGTGCTTGAAGAAATTCTTGAGTTTTGACCTTGATTCTTAAAGCTAGGGTTTTGTATTTTAGAGAGAAAACTTTAATTTCTTCAGAAGAGTAAGTAAATAATGGGATAATAGGCTATTTAGGGCTTTAATCCCATATTTAGGCGGACTGGAATGAGGGAAAAAGACCTAAAATCCCTTGGAAATTAAATCTTAGGATTAACTAAAATGTCTAGATTTTCAACCTTAGCGCGATGCGGAGCTGTCGTACCGTGTCACTAGAATTCAACAATTGGGAACTGGACTAGTTGCATGACACGGTGATATCGTATTGCCACTTTGGTTGGGACCTGGAAGTTCACCGCGATGCGGTGGGATCGCGTTGATACACTGGAAATTGACAAACATGAAGATGAGCGTTGACGCATCGCGCCAATATCGCGGAGCAACACTGGAAACTGACAATTTCCATTTTGGCATACTCCGCGATGCGCTATTGGATTGAATGATGGTCTTTAATGATTGAAACTTAAAATAGCCATAACTTCTTACCCGGTTATCGGATTTATGCGAGTTTTATACCGTTGGAAAGATAATTAAATTTCTTACGCAATGGAAGGCTCTAAACTAAAACATACTGAGCATTTCAAAAAATTTATATTGGATAACTCATGAACTGATAGTTAAGTGAAACTTGAGAAATATGGGGTATTACACATACCTCAAGTCACGATACTGAATCAATGACCAATCTATCATAAACTAGTCATAACATTGATAATAACAATGTCTATAACAATGAGAGTAACCGTTTAGTTCGAGCGACCAAATACCTCGACAAGACTATCACGTGCCCTCACCATCCCAAGATCGGAAGGTTCAATCAACATATAACACACCACAAGGCAAAGTAATAACCTATACCTATGTACCCCTCTATATGAGCTGATAGATATAGGTGCATATTGGTGATAGGCAATGCGTATACAAAGATGAATGCAACATATGTACATAATCAATATCAAAATCTCATCATCATAACCATCCTCCAAAACAGGATTGAGAATATGTAAGCCATCCAAAATTAAATCGGGAATAAGTCTCATCAAGACTCAAAATCGAATCGGTCATAAATATTATCAAGACTCAGAATTGAACCGGTCATAAATATCATCAAGACTCAGAATTGAATAGGTCATAAATATCATCAAAATTCATAATGGAATCGGTCATAAATATCATCAAGACTCGGAATTGAATTAGTCATAATATAATCAATGCCCATAATATAATCAACATCATCCATATCATCAACACATACACATATAACATTAATATAATGAGTAAAATTCCTAAATCCATTGACTAAGGTAAATTATGAGACTAAATCATTATAAAAGTGTAAAAAGGATCAGAATCTTTCACGACCAAAATAGTTAGTACTATTAAAGTCATAGACCAAAATATGCTTTGGTCAAATATTATAAATATCATTATTAATCTCTTTACATAGAAGTTATTCTTTAATACATGCGATTATTATAAAGGAATCCATTTAAAAGATGAAAAGTGGGCTTTAACCCTTATTTAGGAAAAACAGTGGTAAGATCATATTATAACTAAAATCACATCATTTACCAATATAATGATCATGAATTTACCAATTCTATGCATGTTATCACCAGTATTCAAATAATGTAACCAAATACATCAATGAATACATAAAATACCGTTGTATCCTTCACAAGGATAAAACACTTTTCGTATATCCAACCGATATCATAACATGGCCTTTGTCCTAATAATACCTATGGAATGATTATAATATCATAATCACTGCCTTTAGCCCACATACATATCTGGAGATCTAATAAATAATCATGTTTATAAACTGTAGCGTATCTACAATCATCTCACATATTGGAGTCATCTCATATCTAGGAGGCATAATATCAATAAGGCCTAATTCATAACCATGAGACATATCACATCAATTAGTCATTTTATATCTATAGGCCATGTATCATAATAATCCAGGAAAAATGATCATTATTTATTAATTCACCAAGCATATCTCATAAATAAGGCTCATTAGTCTCAAGTAGGACTAACATTCGGCAATAAATCCACAAGGGCGAACACAAGTCTTGGCCTAAGGTAGGCCAGAAGAACCTATTTCTAAACCTCAATTTACATATTTAGGAAAATTATACCCTAAACTAGGCTAAGGTATCTAGTTCAACTTCTAGATGTCAGGTCAGCCATAACCAATCCTAAGATAGGAATTCCACCTAGAAATATGGGCAATTAAGTCAACTCCATCTAAATTACAATTCAAGATCACCATAATATCCCAAAGAAGGTTAAATATACCAACCATGCTTCCAATTCTACAACCATGTCCCAAGCCTAGAATTATATCATATTCATCCTATAAATTAGTTCAATATAGGGAGAAGGTAATAGGATTCAAACAAGGATAAAAAATGTCAACTTGTGGGTCAAAACACTCATCAAATCCCCAAACTTCAATATTCAAAACCAATTCATTCTACCCATAATCAAAATTAACATTCATATTTACGTGCAATGTATGACACATATCATTTTACGGAGATGAGTTGATAGAAGCCTACCATAAGGCTAAACCGCAAATCCTTACATCATTCACCAAATATGCATCTTTACTTTACAATCCTAAAATTCCATCAATATATCAAAATTGTAATGTACTCATCAAGATGAGAATAACGATACCCATATTGCACCATTGTTCTTCAAGTTCAAAAACGACACCAAATCCCCCAAGTGGGTTCCACGTACGAAAATCATAATTTTGAGGTCAACCCAACGTTCATACATGAAAACAGAATCATAACTCTCAAGAAATGGGTGAGAAAGATAATTTGGGGTTAAAATTAAGCCCTTAAGTAATTTGGGGTTTTGGGTTAAGAACCAAGAAATTCATCAAGAAAGGGATGAAATCGTACACTAAATCTAATGATATTCATGATAATAGATGTTAATCAATCTATCAAGTCACCCAAAAGTAGATATTTTGAGTTACCACACCCTTTAGTGTTTTTTTTAATTTCAATAGAGTGGTTGAGAAATGGTCAAAATGTGGCCTAAGGGACCTTTTTATACCCATACAAAGTAATCAAGTGTTGCAATTGCAACATGCAGACCACAATCGCACTATGTGGTGTCAGAACCAGATGTTGCGATTGCAACACACCCTTTTGCAATTGAAATACCTGTTTTACACACTGAGGTGCAATGAAACCCTAGGGTGTGTGATTGCTATGGCGCAAGACCTCAGTTGAAAACTGAAACTTTGAATTTTTAAGTTTCTACAAAGGCCTTGGGACTTATTAGGAATCTAATATACACAAATGAACTATCTAACCATACTAAATTTGACATTTTAGCCTTAATGGAGAAGTCATATTTTCCATTCGAGGTCGCTTCGACCAAATGTAGGTCTCACATCCAAATTTTTAGTTTTCCAACTTTTCAACCAATAGGTTAAAATAAGCTCGAGTGCATCAAGACTCTAACCAAAGGTCTACCTATCCTAAAATTGATATTTTGAAGCTATTGGTATAGTCAGAATTTGTATCTAAGATTGTTTCATTGAAGTTTTTTACTGTTATCTATTTGGAACTAATGAAGACTTCTAAGTAGGAAATTGGATCTAAAAACCAAACAAATTGGCCGATAACAAAAATGTCAGTCCCAACAAGTCATAAATGACTTGGGGAAGCTATGGAAAATCTCTAACGGAAAAAATAAATGGAAATATGAAAAATGACCTGGAGGGTTATTACACTTCGAACTGTTGGAGAGGTAGCCTATGAGTTGGACTTGTCCTGGACCTTTTAGCTAGTCACCTAGTTTTTAATGTATCTATGTTACAGTGCTACATTCCTGGTGAGTCATATATGTTTCAATAGGACTAGGTTCAGTTAGACGAGAGGTTGACCGTCGTAGAGGAGAAATTTTTTATATTGGTTAGGAATATCAAGTTGTTGCGCTCTAGAGAGATTCTAGTGATTGAGGTTTAATGCAGACATAATCCAGTTGAGAAGCCTACCAAAGATATCTATAGTGAGATATGGGCCCAGTATCCCTACCCATTAGAGCCTTCAGGTATATCTTGATTAAATATTTTCATGGAAGAAAGTCCATTTAGTAGAGGATATTGTAATAACTCTCTAGGTTACCTTTTTCATTTCTATGATACTTTGGCATTTAGATATTTCCTATAGCTTCCCTAAGTCCTTTATGACTCTATAGAGCTAACATGTCATTTACCGAGCAGTTTGTTTAATCTCTAGAGCCAATTCTCTATTAAGAATTTTTCACTGTTAACGATTGGGTATCAAGCCTCAACTAAAAATAACCATCCTTGTATACCGATGTTTATATTTTAATTAGATCCAGAATATAAATTTTAGGTAATGTGAACCCTTGGTTCAGGTCTCAAGGCTTCCAAACTTGTTTTGGGCTATTGGGTGGATTTGGGTTAAAACGTACCTTGGGTGTGGGACCTATTTTTTATTAAACAACCTCATATAAATATTTTGAAGGTCTTCAATTGGAAACTCGGCAAATTTGCCAAGATACTTATGCAACTTCAGCTGGTGTAGGCCAAAAATAACTCTTGCCTTTGTGAGTTTATGGTAGTGTTTGCTAAGCCCAAGGTTATTGTCTATCACATTCAGAAGCTGTTCTTTGAATCCACAAAGTGTCATTTGGTTGACTGGTCTAGCTTCTTGCTTTACGTTCGTAGTAGACTGACCACTGTTATGTAGGGTAAGCTGGATCAAGCATCATTTTAGTGATGAGGTCCTCGTTATCACGATGAAGTGACCCTATAAGTATTCAATGCTTTAGAACCCAATTTCTCTCCATTTTTCTTAAGTCCCAAGTCCATTAAAAACCCTAGAAATCTAAGAAAGTATGGAGATCGATCCTTTGGCATCCGAGGTGACTTATTGGCGTTATTTTGATCATCTTCACACCACTCTTTCTATAAGTTCCCACTAAATTCTTCACTAATATTCCAATTTATATCCAAATCCCTAGTTTACTTTACGGGGCGACTTAGAGTTTGTTTGTGTTTGAATTATACCGATGTTTGAGGGTAAATGATCCTTGAACATAGAGGGACATTTTGATGATTTTAGAGTTATAATTTTATAAACGGACCCTACATAGGATTTTAACCTTGATTTTGTACTCAGAGCGTTTATATGCGATATGGGCATTGTTATTCTCGTGCTAACACATAAATCATTATTTTTATAGTGTGGCATCATACAGAGGCTTCTTAAAGGGAAAATCTTTGGTTTAGTGGACTTTATCGAGCTTTTGGTGGTTTTTCGGTAGGCTAGGCTTACTTCTATCATATATTGAGCTTAATTGTGATATTGATATGGTAATATGCTATGACTTCATTGTAAGTTTAGTGACTTTTAGATTATTTTTCCACTGAGATAGTCATTTTAGTTACAATTTGGACTCATTATTTGGTGTTAGGTTGTTATCTCAAGCCTACTTTTGACTTATTTGATATTTCGTAGTGGAACATTGGATACTTAGATTAGTTTTGGGTTGAAACTTGTCTTATTATGAATTTTCGGGATTAGTAGTGCCGACCTCTTTTAGGTCAATTATCTAACAAGCCCTTGTAGACATGAGAGGTCTTCTTTAATCACTCTAGAATAATTCTTGACCCTTAGGATAATTTAGACACCTTTTTTACCTTTGGCTAAATTTGGGACCTTGTACATACTAGTTTTAGTTCAAGTCTAGCAATTCTAATTCATATGTGATACTTGGATATAATAGTTTGATACTCTAGTTCTGGTTCAAGTCCGGCATATATGATCTATTTGTGACATTATTATGATAATATCACTCTTAAGTTTCTATTCAAGTCTGAAATTATAGTTTGAAGGGAATTGTAGATATGGTCTCACTATTGTTCATTCTAGGTTATGATTATTCATACTCTCTTTCTTGTTTGCATCCACCTGTCTTATGGGGGCTCAGTGTAATACCCTGTACCTTCTCTTAGCTTTAAATCATCTTAAAAATGTTAGGAGCTTTCTTTGAAAGATGAATCCACTTTTGTACACGTGGTATTTTTAAGATTTTTATGTGGGAAATTCAATAAACTTTCCATCGATATAAGATTTACCTAAATCCAATAATCGGGTAAGAAGTTATGACTATTTTAAGTTCCCATCGTAAAACAGTGCCATATTGGTCAGTGGCGCACCGCACCACAAGCTAAAATGAAAATTGTCTTTTTCCAGTGTCTCAGAGCAATTTTCTCCAGGTCGCGCCAAAGTTCCAGGTCATAAAATAAGGGGCAAAAAGATGGCTCCGCATCGCGCCATCCCTCAGTTTCCCAATTGTCAATTCCAGTGACACGACGCGATAGCATCGTATCGCGCCAGGGGCCCGATTTGGAAAATTTTTACTGAAATTACAAGACACGTCCAGCGTTAAAAAGGTTAATTTTCCACCCCTATTTAAGCCCTTTAACACGTGATTCAACTACTTTTCACCAAAAACTACACTTTCTTCTCTCAAAAACCTCTCAAGAACAACCTAGGCCTTTTCATAGAAGATTCAGAATCAAGAATTTTCTCTGTCAATCTTCGTGTATTTACAAACCAATGTATGCATAGTGTTCATTCATGGACTCCTTTTGTCCATGAAGCCAATAATCCCTTTTCTAAATTCAAGTTTATGGATTTTCTTATGAATTTCATGATTGGGCTACTCTTGTTCATATGGATAATGAGAAATTAAATTCTACTCCTTGTTGGGTGATATATTCTATGTGGGTTAAATTATGATAGATATAGATTCATGTAAATATATGACTAAACCCTTGAATGATGAAATTAGAATTGAACCACGATGTTAATTATTGTACAATGATGTTTACATGTACCAGGCCTACAATATGTTTGATTAAATGCCTAGATGAAGGAAAAGTGCCTAACTAGCATGATACCATGAAATCCCCATGTATGTACAAGTTATGCCTATCACATGTTTTGATGAAATGCTTCTATAAATGTATTATGGATTATGATGTTGGTTATACATTCAAGTAATTTATGCTTGGTCAGTTTCCTTCCATAGAGTCCTGGGGGTACTCATACAAAAACATAAGTTGTGCGCCTAGAGTCATGTCATGTTTTCATGATACTATCAGTCAAGCTATGAATCCTTAGACTTCAGACAGTCTTATAACTCAAGCAATTTCCATGATCTCATGAACTCAGTAAGTTGTCGGATATCAGTAGTATTCCGTCAGTTAATTGAATTTAGTAACTCAGCCCATGTTCGGTTCAGTAAATCATGTTCAGAGCCTATTCAGATGGGAGTAGGAATTAGCACCAAGTGAACCCAAGGATGGAAACACACACTATCAGATGAGGGTGTGATTCTTAGAAGTCATCCTTGCATTCCAGAACTATATAGCCAGCATAGGTTGAGACATCAACACTATCTGATGAGGGTTGATGAGGTGGATAAGCACTGTCAGATAAGGGACCCAACGTTCTCTTTTGGGGACACTATCAGATGAGGGTCACCTACAGCTTGTCCTTACCGGTGGCGCAATATTGACACCTTTCCAATTGGGGTTACAGATTAGACCCCAACTCATCTATAATGTGTTATTTAGGGCATATCGGTTAGGTAACTACTTCCCACAGTTTTATGTTACAGAATTAGGACTGTCAGACATAGTCAATCAGTCTCAGTAATAGAACTCAGATAGTTCTTCAGATTTTTGGACTGTCAGATACAGTCAACTTAGATATAGTATGGGACTCAGCTAGTTCCATTAGATTTGGGTCTATCATATATATTCACTTATGCTATCAGTTATATCAGTTATCAGTATGTCATGTTATCAGTATGTCATGTTATCAGTATTCAGATTCAGTAATCATGTTATCACGGTATTAGTATCAGTTATTAATTTTCATACATGTATTCTTATGCTCATGATAGTTAGTCTGCTATTGTTATTGTTCATGCATATGAACCCTATGCATTCAACCTACCTCACATGTATACCATTACATTCAAAGTACTGACACATTTGCGCTATGGTGTCTTATACCATAGGTTCAACGACACGAGCTCCTGAGCATCATTAGATTCCAGTCTCAGCTGTCAGAGTTAGAAGTGAGTACTCATATTTTAAGGACATGATCATCATTCTATTATCTCAGTAATTAGTTTATTAGTTGGAGTTAGCTAGGGACATATCCCATCAACTCCTTATTCAGATAGTCACAACTTAGAGGCTTTCCAGACTACAGTATGTTCAAATAGCTTATTTCAATTGTTTTGGTATTTCATAACCCTCCAAGATGTTACATTTTTATCAAATAATATGTCTCAGTTTTAAACCTTATGGCCTTTCAGTTCATGTTTCCGTATTATAAAATATTTTATACAGTATACAGGTACAGATATCAGTCATGGTTTAGCTTGTGATCCTTCAGGGTCATGAGCACCATGTAGCATTTCGGGTACCATATTCGGGGTGTTACAAACTTGGTATCAGAGCCAAAGGTTCAATAGAGTCATACAAAGTCTGAAAGATGTATCTAATAAAGTTTTATATATGAGTGTGTTGCGCGCCAAATTTATGTACAAGAGGCTATGAGATGATTTACGAACAGTTTTCCTTCTTTTAGTATTCATGTCGTTCCAGTGAGCATAATGTCAAGTCAATATCTCAGTCTAATTAGTTTCTCCCTTTCTTCTATAGAACATGCCTCCTAAAAGATGAATTGGGAATCTGTCAGTCCCTCAGCCCGAAGAACCTTTGGGCAAACATGTTTCTCATGCAGAGTTTAGAGTTGCATTCACTACTCTTGCTCAGTCAGTTACTGCTTAGAATGAATTACCAGCTATTATTCCGGCCAACCCAGTGGCCAATTCAGCTGCAGCCTGGATTTGGGACATTACTCGAATGTATCATCTATCCTTTCTCGGGTCTAACTCAGACGAGGACCCTTAAGAATTCATCGATATGGTTCAGAAGGTTGTTGACGTTATAGAGGTATCAGCTGTTGAGAGTGTTGAGCTAGATGCATATTATTTAAAGGATATTGCTCACACCTGGTACAAGCAGTGGAAGTTATAGAGGTCGATTGATGCAGGACCCATAAAGTGGGAGGAGTTTTTTACCGTATTTTTAGAGAGGTTCTTTCCCCTAGAGATGAGAGAGGCTAAGGTGTTAGAATTAATCAACCTCAGGAAGGGAAACATGATGGTGAAAGAGTATTCTCTTAAGTTAACTCAATTAGCCAGATATGCCCCTCATGTGGGTGCAGACAGCAGGGCCAAGATGAGTAAGTTTGTTTTTGGGGTGAATGGTCGTGTGGTCAATGAGTGTAGGTCTGTGATGTTGAATAGTGACATGACTTTAG
The DNA here is from genome assembly GCA_030864215.1 of Capsicum pubescens. NCBI lineage: Eukaryota > Viridiplantae > Streptophyta > Magnoliopsida > Solanales > Solanaceae > Capsicum > Capsicum pubescens. The sequence goes on along the minus strand of CM061549.1, from coordinate 242,390,127 downwards.
CTAGGCTTATGACTTATGCTCAGCAGATACAAGATCTAAAGATTAAGATGAGGGAGAAGCAGAATAAGAGAGGAAAGACAGGTAGTTTCAAATTTGCTCAACCTAAATTAGAAGGAGTAAATCATTCTCATTTTTGTCCTAAGCCGTCAGTTCTAGCTCTTTCATCAACTAGTTCTCCAGCTCCTAAGTTCAAGGATGGTAATAAAGATAGGGTGCTAGGCTCTAAGTCTCAGGGCAGTGTCAGCAATGCCCGAACTAATCCCCTTTATCAGACTTGTGGTAAGAACTACAAGGGTGCTTGCAGAGCTGGAAGCGATGTATGATTTAGTTTTGGCAAGCCATTCCACAGAGTGAGAGACTGCCCTCAGTCAGGTCATCAGAGTTATCTCCGCTCCTCAGCTCAGTTTGGTCACCCAAATTAGCAGGGTGCCACCTTCAGTGCTACTAGTGGGCAACGTCCAAAAAGACTCTATGCTTTCCAGTCCCGACAAGATCAGGAAAATTTTCCAAATGTGGTTTCTAGTACATTATAGATCTTTCATGTTCATATTTACGCTTTTCTAGATCCAGGTGCTTCCTTTCCTTTTGTTACTCCTTATATAGATGTTAATTTTGGAGCCAATCCCAAAATCCTAGCAGAGCCCTTTTCAATCTCTACCCCAGTAGGTAAAACCATCATAGCCCAATGGGTATACAGGAACTGCCCGATTATGATATTTTAGAATGTCACTTCAGCAGATCTAGTCGAATTAGAGATGACTAATTTTGATGTCATTCTCGGCATGGATTGGCTTCATTCCTGCTATGCCACAGTTGACTACATAAATAGGATAGTCCAGTTTCAGTTCCAAAATAAACCCGTCCTTGAGTGAAAGGGTAGTGTATCCTCTTTCAGGGGTCAGTTTGTTACTACCTTCGGGCAAGGAAAGTGATATATAAGGGATGTGTCTATCTTCTTGTTCATGTTAAGGATTCTAGTTCTGAAACTCCTAGTCTTGAATCCATTCCAGTTGTGAATGAATATTCAGATGTCTTTCCCGAAGATCTTCGAGGAATTCCTCCCGAAAGGGAAATAGACTTCGGCATTAATCTTTTTCCAGACACTCAGCCTATCTCTATTCCGCCATATAGAATGGTACCAGCAGAACTCAAAAAATTAAAAGAAAATTTGAAGGATCTCCTAGATAAGGGATTCATCAAGCCCAGTGTTTCCTCGTGAGGCGTACTAGTATTATTCGTATGCAAGAAAGATGATTCTCTCAGAATGTGCATAGACTACCGTCAACTTAATAAGGTCACGATCAAGAACAAGTATCCTCTTCCCAGAATCGATGACTTTTTTGAACAACTTTAGGGTGCCAGTTATTTCTCTAAGATAGACCTCAAATCCAGTTATCATCAGCTTAGAGTTAGAGAATATGACATTCCAAAAACAATTTTCTGTACTCGGTATGGTCACTTCGAATTCCTAATCATGTCATTTGGTCTTACCAATTCCCCAATAGCTTTCATGGACTTGATGAACCGCGTGTTCAAATTGTACTTGTACATATTCATCATAGTCTTCATAGATGATATTCTGGTCTATTCTCGTAGTACGCGAGATCATGCAGACCATCACAGAATAGTACTTCAGACTCTTAGAGATCATCAGCTATTCGCCAAATTTAGTAAGTCCAAATTTTGTATAAGGTCAGCAACATTCCTTGGTCATTTCGTCTCAGGTGATGGCATTAGAGTAGATCCTCAAAAGACCAAAGTGGTAAAAAACTGGCCCAGACTTGTCTCTCCATTAGATATCAGGAGTTTCTTGGGTTTGACTTTCTATAACAGACGGTTTGTTGAGGGATTTTTTTCTATTGTATCTCCTATGTACAGATTGACTAAGAAGAAAATCAAGTTTCAGTGGTCAGATCCTTGCGAGAAGAGTTTTCAGGAGTTGAAGACTTAACTCACATCAGCTCCAGTTTTAACTCTTCCAAATGGTCCAGATGGGTTGTAGTTTATTGTGATGCATCTAGAGTGGGTTTTGGTTGTGTTCTCATGTTGTATGGTAAGTTCATAGCCTATAACTCCAGACATCTTAAACCCCATAAGAAGAATTATCCTACTCATGATCTTGAGTTAGCAGTTGTAGTCTTTGCCTTGAAGATTTGAAGGCATTATTTCTATGAAGTTTATGTAGATGTCTTCGCAGATCATAAGAGTCTTTATTATGTCTTTTCTTAGAAACATCTTAATCTTCATCAGAGAAGGTGATTATAGCTCATGAAATATGATGACATGAGTGTCCTCTATCATCTGGTCAAATCCAATATAGTGGCCGACGCTCTCAGTAGACTGTCTATGGGTAGTATTGTTCATATGGATGACAGTAAGAAGAAGTTAGACCAAGAAGTACATCAGTTTACCAGACTAGGCGTTCGCTTAGTCGATACAGATGAGAGTGATATATAGGTTCAGAGTAGTTCAGAATCATCTTTAGTTTTTTAAGAGAAAGAAAAGCAAGATAGAGATCCCAACCTTGTCAAGTTGAAAGAGCCAGTTAAGGATCAGAAAGTAGAGGTTTTCTCCAAATAGGGAGATGGTGTTTTGCATTGTTAGGGTCGTCTCTATGTTCCAAGTGTAGATGACTTAAGGTAGCGAATTCTTGTAGAAGCGCATAGTGCACACTACTCTATTCATCCAGGGTCCACAAAAATGTACCGTGACTTGTGGGAAGTGTATTGGTGGAGTGAGATGAAGAGAGATGTTGTATAGTTTGTGGCTAAGTGCTCTACATATCAGCAGGTAAAGATAGAGCATCTGAAGCCTAGTGGTCCTATGCAGGAGATCATTATTCCTACTTAGAAGTGGGAAGAAGTGAACATGAACTTCTTCATAGGTTTGCCTCGAACTCATCATCAGTATGATTCAGTTTGGGTCATCGTAGATAGGATGACCAAATCAGCCCATTTACTTCCAGTCCATACCTCATATTCAGTCGAGGATTACACCAAACTCTACATCAGAGAGTTGGTCAGATTGCACGGTGTTTCGTTATCTATTATCTCAGATAGAGGTACCCAGTTCACCTCTCATTTATGGAAAGCATTTAAAAAGGGTCCTGGTACCTAAGTTCATCTCAGTACAGCCTTTCATCCTCAGACAGATGGTAAAGAAGAAAGGACCATTCAAACTCTAGAAGATATGCTAAGGGCGTGTGCAATTGATTTCAAGGGTAATTGGGATGACCACTTTCCTTTGATTGAGTTTGCATACAATAAAAACTATCATTCCAGTATTCACATGGCTCCATTTTAAACTCTCTATGGTAGGATATGTAGATATCTAATTATTTGGTTTGAAGTTAGTGAGGCCTCAGTTATAGGTCCTGACTTGGTATTCGACGCCTTAGAGAAACTCCAGTTGATCAGAGAATGACTCTGGGCTGCTCAGAGCCGACAGAAGACTTATGCCGATATTCGTAGAAAGGATCCCGTGTTTGAGATTAGTGATCATGTCTATCTAAAGATCTCTCCCATGAAGGGAGTGAAGAGGTTCGAAAAGAAGGGAAAGCTTAGTCCCCGATATGTCGGTCCCTTCAAGATTCTCAGTCGTTTTGGCAAAGTAGCTTATGAGCTCGAATTGCCTTCAGATCTAGCTTCAGTTCATCTAGTCATCCATGTCTCCTTGATCAAGAAGGACATAGGTGACCCAGCAGTTGTAGTCCCTATTCAGAGAAGAGATGTTCAAAACAGCCTCTCTTATGAAGAGATTCCGATTAAAATCCTAGACTATCAGACTCATAGATTGAGGAACAAAGAAGTCCCTCTAGTTAAGGTTCTTTGGAAAAATTAGTCCATCGAGGGAGCTACTTGGGAAGAAGAAGCAAACATGCATACTTAGTATCCTTACCGCTTCTCCGCCAACTTTGATCAAGCTCGAGGTACCAGTCCTCCTTAAGCTTACTCAGTTTCATGTTCATTGTTTATCACAAACTTGGAATTAAGTACCACTACATATTCAGACATGCATTCATGTATCAGTTTATTTATATAATTATGCATCATAAATGCATTCTCATTGTAAGAAACTTAGTTCCTCAGAACACTCAATCATTCATTCATAAATCAGTCACGCATGCATCAGGTATGCGTGTCAAGTATTATATATTTAGTTATCAGTCATGTCAGTCATGAGATCATGTTTCAGTGATTCATGATCAGTATGTATGTCAGATTATGTTCTTCACCTCACTCTCTGTTTCATTCGAGGATGAATGTTCTCAAGGGGGAGATATTGTCATACCCCGTACCTTTTCCTGGCATTAAATCATCTTAAAAATGTTAGGAGCTTTCTTTGAAAGATGAATCCACTTTTGTACACATGGTATTTTTAAGATTTTCATGTGGGAAATTCAACAAGCTTTCCATCAATATAAAATTCACCTAAATTTGATAACTGGGTAAAAAGTTAAGACTATTTCAAGTTCCTATCGTAAAATAGCACCATATTGGTTAGTGGCGCACCGCGTCACAAGCTAAAATAGCAATTATCCTTTTCCAGTGTCTCAACGCGATTTCCTCCATGTCGCGTCAAAGTTTCAGGTCGTAAAAGAAGGGGCAACGCGATGTCTCCGCATCGTGCCATCCCTCAGTTTCCCAATTGTCAAATTCCAGTGACATAACGCGATAGCGCCGCGTCGCGCTAGGGGTCCAATTCAGGAAATTTTTACTAAAATTACAAGACATGTACAGGGTTAAAAGGATCAATTTCCCACCCCTATTTAAGCCCTTTAACACGTGATTCATCTACGTTTCACCCAAAAATACACTCTTTTCTCTCAAAAACCTCTCAAGAACAACCTAGGCCTTTTCATAGAAAATTCAGAATAAAGAATTTCCTCCATCAATCTTCGTGTATTTACGAACCAAGGTATGTATAGTGTTTATTCATGGACTCCTTTCTTCCTTGAAGACCAAGAATCTCTTTTCTAAATTGGAGTTTATGGATTTTCTTATGAATTTTATTATTGGTCTGCCCTTGTTCACGTGGATAATGAGAAATTGAATTCTACTCTATTTTGGGTGATAAATTCTATGTGGGTTAAATTATGATAGATATAGATTCATGCAAACCTATGACTAAACCATTGAATGATTAAATTAGAATTGAACCATGATGTTTAATTATTGTACAATGATGTTTACTTGTACCATGCCTACAATATGTTTGATTCAATGCCTAGATGAGGGAAAAGCTCCTAACTAGCATAATACCATGAAATCTCCATGTATGTACAAGTTATGCCTATCACATGTTTTGATGAAATGTTTTTATAAATTTATTATGGATTATGATGTTAGTTATATGTTCAAGTAAGTTATGCTTGGTCAGTTTCCTTCCATAGAGTCCTGGGGGTACTCGTACCCGAAACATTAGTTGTGTTTCTAGAGCCATGTCATGTTTTCACGATACTCTCAGTCAAGCTATGAATCCTTAGACTTCAGACAGTCTTATGACTCAGGAAATTTCCATGATCTCATGAACTCAGTCAGTTGTTAGATATCAGTAGTATTCCATCAGTCAACGGAATTTAGTAACTCATCCTATGTTCAGTTAAGTACATCATGTTCTAAGTCTATTCATATAGGAGTAGGAATTAGCACCAAGTGAACCCAAGGAAGGGAACACACACTATCAGATAAGTGTGTGATTCATAGAAGTCATCCTTGCATTCTAGAACTATGTAGACAGCATAGGTTGAGACATCAACACTGTCCTATGAGGGTTAATGAGGTGGATAAGTACTGTAAGATAAGGGCGCCACCGTTCTTTTTAGGTACAATATCAGATGATGGTCACCCACAGCTTGTCCTTAATGGTGGCGTGGTATTGACACCCTTCCAATTGGTATTACAGATTGGACCCCAAATCATCTATAATGTGTTATTTGGGGCATGTCGGTTAGATACCTACTTCCCATAGTTTCATGTTACAGAATCAAGATTGTCAAACACAATTAATTAGTCTCGGTAATCTAGCTCAGATAGTTCTTCAGATTTCAGGATTGTCAGATACAGTCAACTCAGATACAATACGGGACTCAGTTAGTTCCATTAGATTAAGGACTGTCAGATACATTCACTCATGTTATCAGTTATATGAGTTATCAGTATGTCATGTTATCAGTTTTCTGATTCAGTAATCATGTTATCACGGTATTAGTGTCAGTTATTATGTCTCATGGATGTATTCTCATACTCATGATAGTTAGTCTGCTATTGTTATTGTTCATGCATATGAACCCCATGTATTCAGCCTACCTCACATGCATACCAGTATATTTAAAGTACTGACACATTTGCGCTATGGTGTCTTATACCATAAGTTCAGTGACACGAGCTCCAGAGAATCAGTAAATTCCAGTCTCAGCTATTAGAGTTAGCAGTGAGTCCTCATCTTTCAAGGACATGATCATCATTCTATTATCTCTGTAATTAGTTTATTAGTTAGAGTTAGCTGGGGACTTATCCCATCAACTCCTTATCCAGACAGTCACATCTTAGAGGCTTTCCAGACTACAGCATATTTAGATAGATTATTTTAGTTGTTTTGGTATTTCATACCCCTCCTACATGTTACATTTTTATCAGATACTATGTATTAGTTTTGAACCTTATGGCCTTTCAATTTATTTTTCCATATTACAAAGTATTTTATGCAGTATATAGGTATAGATATCAGTCATGGGTTAGCTTGTGGTCCTTCAGGGTAATGAGCATCGTGTAGCATTCCAGATACCAGATTCGGGGCGTTACAAACTTGGTATCAGAGCCTAAGGCTCAATAGAGTCCTAGGAAGTCTGAAAGCCGCATGTAGTAGAGTTTTGTACATGAGTGTGTTGTGCGCCACATTTATGTACAAGAGACTATGAGATTTTTTAGGAACAGTTTTGCTTCTTTCAGTATTCATGTCTTGCCACTGAGCATAATCTCAAGTCAATCTCTAAGTCTAATCAATTTCTCCCTTTCTTCTACAGAACATGCCTCCTAAAAGAAGAAATAGGAATCAGTCAGCCCCTCAGCCCGTAGAACCTTTGGGCAAACATATTTCTTATTTAGAGTTTAGAGCTGCATTCACTACTCTTGCTCAGTCAGTTACTGCTCAGAATAAATGACCAACTATCATTCCGGCTAACCCAGTGGCCAATTCAGCTGCAGATAGGATTCGGGACTTCACCCGATTGAATCCTCTATCCTTTCTCGGGTCTAAGTCAGATAAGGAACCTTAGGAATTCATTGATTAAGTTTAGAAGGTTACTGACATTATGGGGTGTCAACTGTTGAGAGTACTAATCTAGCTGCATATCAGTTGCAGGATATTGCTCACACCTGGTGCAAGCAGTGGAAGTCAGATAGGTTGGTTGATGCAGGACCAATAGTGTGGGAGGAGTTTGTCACCGTATTTTTAGAGAGGTTCTTTCCCCTAGATCTGAGAGAGGCTAAGGTATTTTAATTCATCAACGTCGGGCTGGGCAACATAATGGTGAAAAAGTATTCTCTTAAGGTTACTCAATTAGCCATATATGCCCCTCATGTGGGTGCAGACTGCAGGGCCAAGATGAGTAAGTTTGTTTCTGGGGTGAATGATAGTGTGTTCAATGAGTGTTGGTTTACGATATTGAATAGTGACATGACTTTAGCTAGGATTATGACTCATGCTCATTAGATTAAAGATCAAAAGATTAAGATGAGGAAGAATAAGAGTAAGAGAGAAAAGACAGGTAGTTTTAACTTTGCTCAACCTAAATCAGAAGGAGAAAACCATTCTCAGTTTCGTCCTAAACCGTCAGTTCCATCTCCTTCGTTAGCTAGTACTCCAGCTTATAAATTCAAGGATCATAATAAAGATAGGCTGCCAAGTTCTAAGTCTCAGGGCAGTGTCAATAATGCCCGAACTAATCCACTTTGTCAGACTTGTGGTAAGAACAACAAGTGTCCTTGCAGACCTAGCAACGATGTCTATTTCGATTATGGAAAGCCAAGCCACAGAGTTAGAGACTACCCTCAGTCAGGTTATCAGAGTCATCTCCGCGCCTCAGCTCAGTCCAATTGCCTAAATCAGTAGGGTGCCTCCTCTAGTGATACTAGTGGGCAACGTCCAAATATACTCTATGCTCTCCAGTCACGATAAGATCAGGAAAATTCTTATAATGTGGTTACTGGTACGTTACATATCTTTCATGTATATATTTACACTTTGCTAGATCCAGGTGCTTCCTTGTCTTTTATTTCTCCCTATATAGCAGTTGATTTTGGAGACAGTCTCAAAATTCTAGCAGAGCCCTTTTCAGTCTCTACCCTAGTGGGTAAAACCATCATAAAATGGCGGGTATACAGGAACTGCTCGATTATGATATTTTAGAAAGTCACTTCCACAGATCTATTTAAATTAGAGATGACTGATTTTGATGTCATTCTCGGCATGGATTGGCTTCACTCCTACTATACCATAATTGACTGCAAGAATAGGATAGTCCAGTTTCAGTTCCCAAATGAACCCATCTTTGAGTGGAAGGGTAGTGTATCCACTTTCAGGGGTCAGTTTATTACCTACCTTTGGGAAAGGTAAATGATATCTAAGGAATGTGTCTATCATCATGTTCATGTTAAGGATTCTAGTTTCGAAACTCCCAGTCTTGAGTCTGTTCTAGTTGTGAATGAATATTTAGATGTCTTTCCCAAAGATCTTCCAGGAATTCCTTTCAAAATGGAAATAGACTTCGGCATTGATCTTCTTCCAGATACTCAGCCTATCTCTATTCTTCCATACAGAATGGCAACAGTAGAAATTAGAGAATTAAAAGAACAGTTGAAGGATCTCCTAGATGAGGGACTCATCAGGCCCAACGTTTTCCCGTGGGGTTCACCAGTATTATTCGTGCGCAAGAAAGACGGTTCTCTCAGAATGTGCATAGACTACCGTCAACTTAATAAGGTCATGGTCAAGAACAAGTATCCTCTTCCCAAAATTGATGACTTGTTTGACCAACTTTAGGGTGCCAGTTATTTCTTTAAGATAGACCTTAGATCCGGCTATTATCAGCCCAGAGTCAGAGAATATGACATTTTAAAAATAGCTTTCCATACTTGGTATGGTCACTTCGAATTCCTAGTCATGTCATTTGGTCTTACCAATGCCCCAGCAGCTTTCATGGACTTGATGAACCGCGTGTTCAAACAATACTTGGAAATGCTCATCATAGTCTTCATAGATGATATTTTGGTCTATTCCTGCAGTGCGCGAGATCATCCAGACCATCTCAGAACAATACTTTAGACTCTCAGAGATCATCAGCTATTCACCAAATTCAGTAAATGCAAATTTTAGCAAAGATCAGTAGCATTTCTTGGTCATCTTGTTTCGGGTGATAGCATTAGAGTAGATCCTTAAAAGACCAAAGAGGTAAGAAACTGGACCAGACCTATCTCTCCATCAGATATCAGGAGTTTCTTGGTTTTGGTTGGCTATTACATATGATTTGTTGAGGGAGTTTCTTCTATTTCATCCCCTATGTCCATATTAACTCAGAAGAAAATCAAGTTTCAGTGGTCAGATCCTTATGAGAAGAGTTTTCAGGAGTTGAAGATTTGACTCACCACAGCTCCAGTTTTAACTCTTCCAAATTGTCCAGATGGGTTGTAGTGTATTGTGATGCATCCAGAGTGGGTTTAGGTTGTGTTCTCATTCAACATGGTAAGGTCATAGACTACGCCTCCAGACAGCTTAAACCCCATGAGAAGAATTATCCTACTCATTATTTTAAGTTAGCAGTCATAGTCTTTGCCTTGAAGATTTGGAGGCATTATCTGTACGGAGTTCAAGTAGATGTCTTCATAGATCATAAGAGTCTTCAATATGTATTTTCTCAGAAAGATATCAATCATCGTCATAGAAGGTGGTTAGAGCTCTTGAAAAATTCTAGCATGAGTGTCCTCTATTATCCGGGCAAGGGCAATCTAGTGGCCAACGCTCTCAGTAGACTGTCTATAGGTAGTTTTGCTCATGTGGATGACAGTAAGAAGAAGTTAGCTCAGGAAGTACATCCACTTTCCAGACTAGGCGTTTTCTTAGTCGATACAGATAAGGGTAATATATGGGTTCAGAGTATTTTATAATCATCTCTAGTTTCCGAGGTGAAATAAAAGCAAGATAGAGATCCCATCCTTGTCAAGTTGAAAGATCCAGTTCAGGTTCATAAAGGGGAAGTTTTCTCCCAAGGGGGAGATGGTGTTTTGCGTTTTCAAGGATGTCTCTGTGTTACAGGTGTAGATGACTTAAGGCAGCGAATTTTTATAGAAGTGCATGGTGCATGCTACTTTATTCATCCAGGGTCCATAAAGATGTACTGCGACTTGCGGGAAGTCCATTGATGGAGTGGGATGAATAAAAATGTTGTAGAGTTTATGGCTAAGTGATCTACATATCAGTAGGTTAAGATAGAGCGTCAGAAGCCCAGTGGTCCTATGCAGGAGTTCATTATTCCTACTTGGAAGTAGGAAGAAGTGAACATGGACTTCGTTATGGGTTTACCTCGAACTCGTCATCAGTATGATTCAGTTTGGGTCATTGTAGATAGGATGACTAAATCAGCCCATTTCCTTCCTATCCATACCTCTTATTCAGCCGAGAATTATTCCAAACTTTACATCAGAGAGTTGGTTAGATTGCACGGTGTTCCGTTATCCATTATCTCAGATAAAGGTACCCAATTCACCTCTTATTTTTGGAAAGCATACCAAAAGGGTCTTGGTACCCACGTTCTTCTCAGTATAGCCTTTCATCCTCAGACGGATGGCCAAATAGAAAGGACCATTCAAACTCTAGAAGATATTCTAAGGGCGTGTGCAATTGATTTCAAGGGTAGTTGGGATGACCACTTGCCTTTAATTGAGTTTGCATACAGCAACAACTATCATTCCAGTATTCAGATGGCTCCATTCGAAGATCTCTATGGTAGGAGATGTAGATCTCTAATTGGTTGGTTTGAAGTTAGTGAGGTTTCAGTTATAGGACCTGATTTGGTATTCGATGCCTTAAAGAAAGTCTAGTTGATCAGAGAAAGACTCCGGGCTGCTCAGAGCTGACAGCAGTCTTATGTAGATTTTCGTCGAAAAGATCTCGAGTTTGAGATTGGTGATCATATATATCTAAATATCTCTCCCTATGAAGGGAGTGAAGAGGTTTGGCAAAAATGGAAAGCTAAGTCCCCAATATGTCGGTCCCTACAAGATTCTCAGTCGCTTTGGCAAGGTAGCTTATGATCTCGAATTGCCTTCAGATCTAGCTTCAGTTCATCCAGTCTTCCATGTATCCTTGCTCAAGAAGTGCATAGGTGACCCAGCAGTTGTAGTCCCTATTCAGAGCATAGATATTCATAAAATCCTCTCTTATGAAGAGATTTCGGTCGAAAACCTAGACTATCAGACTCATAGATTGAGGAACAAAGAAGTCCCTCTAGTTAAGGTTCTTTGGAAAAATCAGTCCATCGAGGGAGCTACTTGGGAAGAAGAACCATACATGCATACCAAGTATCCTTACCTCTTCTCCGCCAACTCAAATCAAGCTCAAGGTAACAGTCTTCCTTTAGCTTACTCAGTTTCATGTTCAGTATTCATCACAAACTTGGTATCAAGTACTATTGCATATTCAGTCATGCATTTATGTATCAGTTCAGTTATATAATTAATTATGCATCAGACACGCATTCTCATTTTGATAAACTTAGTTCCTAAGAACACTCAATCATGCATTTATGAATTAGTTACGCATGCATCAGGTATACGTGTCCAGTAGTATATATTTAGTTATCAGTTATGTCAGTCATGAGATCATATTTCAGTTATTCATGTTCATTATGTATGTTAGTTTATATTCTTCTCCTCACTCTAAGTTTTATTCGAGGATGAATGTTCTTAAGTGGGAGATATTGTAATACCCCGTACCTTTTCCTAGCTTTAAATCGTCTTAAAAATGTTAGGAGCTTTCTTTGAAAGATTAATACACTTTTATACACGTGATATTTTTAAGATTTTCATGTGGGAAATTTAATAAGCTTTCCATCGATATAAAATTTGCCTAAATCCGATAACCGGGTAAGAAGTTATTACTATTTCAAGTTTCCATCGTAAAAAAGCACCATATTGGTCAGTGGCGCGCCGCGCCACAAGCTAAAATAGAAATTGTCCTTTTCCAGTGTCTAAGAGTGATTTCCTCCATGTCGCACCATATTGCCAGGTCTCAAAAGAAGGGGCAATACGATGGGTCCGCATCACGTCATCCCTCAGTTTCCCAATTGTCAAATTCCAGTGACACGGCGCGATAGCGCTGCGTTGCGCTAGGGGTCCAATTCAAGAATTTTTTACTAAAATTACAAGACACTTCCAGGGTTAAAAGGGTCAATTTTTCACCCCTATTTAATCCCTTTAACACGTGATTCAATATTTTTTTCCCAAAATACACTCTCTTCTCTCAAAAACCTCTCAAGAACAACCTAGGCCTTTTCATAGAAAATTCAGAATAAAGAATTTCCTCCGTCAATCTTCATGTATTTATGAACCAAGGTATGAATAGTGTTCATTCATGGACTCTTTTAGTGCATGAAGCCCAAGAATCCCTTATCTAAATCCAAGTTTATGAATTTTCTCATGAATTTCATGATTGAGCTGCTCTTGTTCATGTGGATAATGAGAAATTGAATTCTACTCTATGTTAGGTGATAAATTTTATGTGGGTTAAATTATGATAGATATAGATTCATGAAAACCTATGACTAAACCCTTGAATGATGAAATTATAATTGAACCATGATGTTTATTGCACAATGATGTTTACATGTACCATGCCAACATTATGTTTGATTAAATGCCTAGATGAAGGAAAAGTGCCTAACTTGCATGATACCATGAAATCCCCATGTATGTACAAGTTATGCCTATCACATGTTTTGATGAAATGTTTCTATAAATGTATTATGGATTATGATGTTAGTTATATATTCAAGTGAGTTATGCTTGGTCAGTTTCCTTCCATCGAGTCCTGGGGGTACTGGTACCCGAAACATTAGTTGTATGCCTAGAGCCATGTCATGTTTTCACAATACTCTCAGTCAAGCTATGAATCCTTAGACTTCAGATAGTCTTAAGACTCAGGAAATTTCCATGATCTCATGAACTCAGTCAGTTTTCAGATATCAGTAGTATTCCATCAGTCAATGGAATTCAGTAACTCAACCCATGTTTAGTTCAGTAAATCATATTCAGAGTCTATTCAGATGGGAGTAAGAATTAGCACCGAGTGAACCCAAGGATGGGAAAACACACTATCAGATGAAGCCCTCAGTTATAGATATTGACTTGGTATTCGACGCCTTCGAGAAATTCTATTTGATCAGAGAAAGACTCTGGGCTGCTCAGAGCTGATAGAAGTCTTATGCAGATGATCATAGAAAAGATCTCAAGTTCAAGATTGGTGACTATGCCTATATAAAGATCTCTCCCATGAAGGGAGTGAAGCAGTCAGCCCCTTTAAGATTCTCAGTCGCTTTGGCAAGGTAGCTTATGATCTTGAATTGCCTTCAGAGCTAGCCTCAATTCATCCTGTTTTCCATGTTTCTTTGCTTAAGAAATGCATAGGTGATCCAACAGTTGTAGTCCGTATTCAGAGCATACATGCTTAGAATAGCCTCTCTTATGAAGAGATTCCAGTCGAAATCCTAGACTATCAAACTCGTAGACTGGGGAACAAAGAAGTCCCTCTAGTCAAAGTTCTTTGGAAAAATCAGTCTGTCGAGGGAGATACTTGGGAAGCAGAAGCATACATGCATTCCAAGTATCCTCACCTCTTCTCCGCCAACTCAGATCAAGCTCAAGGCAACAGTTCTTCTTAAGCTTACTCATTTTCATGTTCAGTGCTCATCACAAACTTTGTATCAAGTACCATTGCATATTCATTCATTCATTTATGTATCAGTTTAGTTATATAATTATGCATCACACATATATTCTCATTGTGAGAAAACTTAGTTCCTCAGAACACTCAGTCATGCATTCATGAATCAGTTACACATGCATCAGATATGCATGTTCAGTATGTTATGTTTGTTTATTCAGTCAGGTCAATCATGAGATCATGTTTTAGTTATTCATGTTCAGTAGGTACGTCAGTTCCTTTTTTTCCCCTCACTCAGTTTCATTCGAGGACGAATGTTCTCAAGAGGGAGATATTGCAATACCTTGTACTTTTTCCTAGCTTGAAATTTATCCCAAGAATGTTAGAATCTCTCTTTGAAAGATGAATCCACTTTTGTACCGGTATCAATTTCATCCAATTCTGTTATTGGATTAAAAAGTTATGGACATTTTACTCAGACCTATCAGAATCGTCCAAGTGCGATGGCTAGGTTGACAGACCGTCAACCTAGCGACGGACCGTCTCCTTGACCGTTGTAGCAAAGGCAGAGAGGCAACCTTCTGGATAAGGTACAATGGAAAGGTTGATGGACCGTCGAACGTGAGATAGACCGTCTCCCAGGCCGTCGCCACTTAGGAAGTAAGCCCTTTTCTTGGTCCACGTACGACGGTCAAAACAATGGACCGTCACCCTAGCAACGGACCATCGCACGAGCCGTCGCAGGTTCCATTCTTTGATTTTAAAGCCATTTTTAGGGGGGTTTGGTATTTTACCACCCGTTTATATACCCAATTATATCCAACCAAAGCTCAGAAATTCATTATTCTTCTACAACAATAAAATTAGGGTTTTCTCTCTAACGTTAATCTCCAAGAATAAAATCCAAATCTTCTTCAAGAACTAAGAGATTCAAATTCTTCAAGTTCAAGAACTTCAAGAAACTCAACCCAGGTATGCATAGTGTTCATTCATGGGGTCCGTTCATCCATGAAGCCCAAGAATCTCTTTTCAAAGTTTAAGTTTATGGATTTCCTTTTTGAATTTCATAATTGGGTTTCTTTTGTTCATGTTTATAATGAGTAATTGAATTCTATTCTATGTTGGGAAATAAATTTTATGTGGAAATGATTAGTATAGATGTAGATTCATGTAAATCTATGATTAAATGTCTAGATGAAGGAAAATGCCCAACTAGTATGATATCATGAAGTCCCCATGTATGTACAAGTTTATACAGATCACATATTTGATGAAATGCTTTAATAAATGTATTATGGATCATGAAGTTAGTGATGTGTTCAAGTAGATCATGTTTGGTCAGTTTCCTTCTATCGAGTCCTGGGGGTACTTGTACCCGAAATATTAGATGTATGCCTAGAGCCATGCCATATTTTCATGATACTCTCAGTCAAGATATGATCTTTAGACTTTAGACAGTCTTATGACTCAGCAAATCTCCATAATCTCATGAACTCAGTCAGTTATCAGATATCAGTAGTATTCCATCAGTCAATGGAAGTCAGTAACTCAGTCCATGTTCAGTTCAGTAAATCATGTTCAGTGTCTTTTTATATGGGAGTAGAAATTAGTACCGAGCAAAACCAAGGATGGGAACTCACCTATTATATAAGGGTGTGATTCTTAGAAGCAACCCTTATGTTCTAGAACTATATAGCCAACATAGGTTGAGACATCATAGCCTGTTATATTAGGGTAGATGAGATGGGTTAACCTGTTGTATAAGAGTTCCCACCATTCTCACTAGAGTTACCTGTTATATTATGGTCACTCACATGTTGTCCTTACCAGTGGCGCGGTATTGATACCCTTCCAATCAGGGCACAAATTGGACCCCAATCCAGCTATAATGCATCATTTGGGGCATGTCGATTAGATGACTACCTCCCACAGTCTCAGTATCAGTCTAAGAAAAAGAACTCATATAGTTCTTCAAAATTCAGGACTATCAGATACAACCAACTCAGATACAGTATGGAACTCAGCTAGTTCCATCAGAATCAGGACTGTCAGATACAGTCACTCATGTTATCAGTTATTAGAATTCAGTCATTAGTCATGTTAGTCATTAGCATACTCATGTTATCACGATTTCATATATAGTTACTATGTATGTATGCATGCATTCTCACATTCATATTAGTCAGTTAGCCAGAATTGTCCATTCATATGAACCCCATGCATTAAGCCTACCTCACATACATACCAGTACTTTCAAAGTACTGACGCATTTGCGCTATGGTGTCTTATACCATAAGTTCAGAGACATGAGCTCCAGAGCATCAGTAGATTCTAGTCTCAACTGTCATAGTTAGCAGTGAGTCCTTATCTTTTGAGAACCTGATCATCATTCTATTATCTTAGTAATTAGTTTATTATTTGGAGTTAGCTGGGGACATGTCACATCAACTCCTTATTCAGATAGTCACGTTTTAGAGGCTTTTCAGACTATAGTATGTTCAGATAGCTTATTTCAGTTGTTTTGGTATTTCATACACCTCCCAGATATTATATTTTTATCAGATACCATGTCTCAGTTTTGAACCTTATGGCCTTTCAGTTCATGTTTCCGCATTATAAAGTATTTTATACAGTATACAGGTACAGATATCAGTCATGGGTTAGCTTGTGATCCTTTAGGTTCATGAGCACCGTGTCGCATTTCGAGTACCAAATTTGAGGCATTACACTCGGCTAGAATTTTTCCTCATTAACGGCACCTTATGGGCTTATGAGGATCCAGTTAGGTTATAGTAAGACTATATTTATTTTGATTTATTCATTATGCATAATTATTGTTTATTCCCAAATTTGGAGTAGTATTCTATATTTTATCTTTATCTATGACTTTACATTACTCTCTCACATTTTATTATACTTTTATTATGAGTTAGATCAGTTGGCCAATGATTCCTACTGAGTACCCATTATTTTGGGACTCATGCTATACTTTTTCATATTTTTCTAATGCAGATCCGAGTTTGAGTCACTGTCACTAATGTTCTATCCAACTTGATTTAGAAATTTAGATATAGGGTGAGCTTTTATAGTCGGGGCTAATCCTCTCTCCTACTTTTTTTGGACAATATTTATTTTTAAGACTATTTGTATATTTGATACTATTCAGTCACTTATTTTTGAATTTAGTGGATCTTGACTACTAACCGTACTAGATCGTGTGATATTCTTTTGTTATCTCTCTCACTCATTGATATTTATACTGTTGTGTCTATATTTTTATTGCTTATAATTCTGTCGAATGCTTATTTTTTATATTTCTCATGCCTTCCACCAATTAGCTCATTTATTTGTGTTTCGATCTATGATTTAACTTGCCTAGTGTTGGTTAAAAGTAGGTTCCATCATGACTCTCAAAATTGAACCGTTACATAAAGACTAGTTGTATAGATTTAAAGTTGACTTAATTCCTCTATTTTTACTCACATTAACATATTAAACTTATAATCATCAAGGAAGTCAACAAATACAAACACCCATCAAGGGATCCACAAAAAACATAACAACACACAATTATATTGTTATTACATTAATTACATGTTTTATCCATTTCAACTCCATGTCTGTAGGCCTAGACATGAAGTCTCCTATTAAACTATAATAATTACACATGTGTAACCCAAGTCTACTATGCATTAAATTATAACTTACTTCAACAGAAGATCTTGGAATAAGAAAGCCACACAAAGGTTGTTTTTTACTTTCTTTCATGCTTCTATTAGACCAATCATCTAGAAATCAAATAATTATGTGAGGGATTAATTAATTACCATTTGATTATCTACTAGGAATTTAACCCACTAATTCTATCCTTATTCATGATTTAAACATTACTCAAGGATAAATTAACCATTAAATATTACTATCATACTCAACCCATCTCCTCAAATAGAGTTTTAAAGCTAAAGATTGGTTTTTTTAAAGAATTAAAGGTCGCCAACCACCAATTTCATATTTTAGAATAACTAATCCATTAGGAATCGTTAGTTAATAATCTTGAAGAAATTCTATGTGATATTGTCCCAACCCATAGGTTTTTCCAAGAATCTCATGAGCTTAGGGCTCTGATCCCCAAGAATTTCACCATTAAAGATCATTCTAATGATTTTAAGTTGTTATAGGATTGAAAGAGAAAGAAGATGATAGGAGAACATACCTCAATGATGAATTTCCACCGTAGTACTTAGAAAATATCCCCCTAGGGCTTTGAAATGAATTTTTTGAGTTAAAAAACAAAAGAACATCAAAAATAAGGTTATGTACTATCTAATTGTCACTGCAGCAACAGATTTATTGCTGCAACAATGTCGCTACAGCAGCGAACTTTCACCATAGATAATTTTCAGTAAAACAACCATAACATTTTACACCAAAAGTGGATTAATGAATGGTCAAAGGTATAGAAAAGAAGACTGAAATATCTTTCATTTGATGGGTATTAATCTCCATAAATCTTTATATTCTAAAGGAGTGCTTGTTTGAGGTTTATCCTAGTTTAAACTTAGCTCGTAAATCGGTAAGAACACTTTCAACTTAACTTTGCGCTAGGGGTATTATATGACCTTAGTTTATGTCTAATGTAATCCCATAAAAAAATATTGATACTGTAACCTATGACGACTGAGGTTATTATGGGTTTACCACATATATTTTTAGTAATGACGGAAGGATTATTACAATAAAAATTTTACTTCAACGTAGAATTTTCACCACAACCATGAGCAAATCAACCCTCTCGGGTTTTGGAATGAAGTTTTTTGATTTTATAACCTTCAGTTTAGTTAAAATAGGCTTATATATTGTCATCTTCCCTCTATAGAGTTCTGTCTCACCATAGAGGCCTCAAATTTTAAGAACGGACATATTTTTGTAAAATGATCATTACATTTTACTGTTGAACCGGATTAACAAATGATCGGTGAAGTTAGAAAGAAAACTTAAATATCTTTAATTAGGTGGATATTGGGCCTCATCACTCTTTATATTCTAGTAGGAGTGATCATTTGAAGCGGACTATATTTAAACATAGCCCAAAACTCAATCGATATGGAAACTTCCAACTTAACTTTGTATTAGAGATAATACATAAGCTTAATTTATATCTAATGCACTCACATACTAAAGAATAGGTCCTAACACCTATGAGGAATGAGTTGTTTATACTTTTATCGCAGATATTTTCAGTAACAACAGAATAGATCATTACAATCCAATTATGAAAAACATAAAGATCCTAAATATGAAATTTCATTAAAAATCAAGTCTGGATTGAAAAAACTCCAATTTCTCCCCCCCCCCCCCCCCCCCCCCACTTATTAAACTGAGAAGAATGTCGCGAAAATCACTCAATTCAAACTTTAGATCTCTTCTTTCTCTAACACTAATTAACAACTAATCAACCATAATGTTGCCACCCTTTTCTCCTCTTCTATGTGGAAGTGAAGGTGGCACACTATTATCATTTTTATCTAGTTATGTATGCATTCGAATACTGCGTAGGTTCGTGGTAAACTATATATAACCTTTTGAGGGTACCACAATTAATAGAAAATTAATGCGAATAAAACTTACCTCATATAATAATAATTTCTCAACATGAGTAGACTTACTATTTCCATTAAAATATCAATAAATTATAAAAATTCTTGTAATAAATACATACAGAAATATATTGCTATTGAAGAATTTTTCATAAATTTTTAAAATATTAGGAAGAAAAATTAAAAAATAAATAAATATCAATTTAAATTAAATATTCTCAAATACGCAATGTTACAATAAAATACTCAAATCTAAAGTCCTAAGCCTTCGGCACGGGACGACAAGCAGCCTTAAACACTCGGGGGTGTTGCACTACTCTTCTTTTCTTTCTTTACTTTCTCTTTTTTTGACTTTTTTTGTATTTTCAAAAATTAAAGTAAATATATTGGCTAACTATTTTGTGATTAATAAAAATGTGGGAAAATAAATAATTAGACTATAAGAAGAAGTAATTTCAAATAATACCAAATTATTTTTTTGTTCTTTCTAATTTGGGTTTTGTTTTCATCTCGTTTTTTTATCTATTTTATGCTTTTTTCACTATCTAATTCTACACATCTTTTGGCTTATCTATCTTTACTCTATTTAAAAAAATTATTTTCCTACATTAATTATAAGAAAATAATTTATTCTTGCATATCATACACCAAATCAGTAGAAGTTGAAGTATATTGTTCCAATATATTATGATACTCATGTGGTATATCATATATTTATAGGAAATCATATAATGTTAATTCAACAACAACAACAACAAAAAACTCAGTGTGTTCCCACAAAGTGGGGTCTGGGGAGCGTAAGATGTACGCAATCCTTACCACTATCTCTGAAGAAGTAGAGAGGTTGTTTCCGATAGACCCCCGGCTCAACATAAAAAATAGTAAACAAGGTTGTAATGAAACAAGCAGCAGGATGGATGACATAATAGAAATAAGGAATAAAATAAAAAAAATAGAAATCATAGAAAATGTGAGATAAGAGAAATAAGAGCACTACGAAATAAGGACTAAGAAATAGGACACTCACCAAGTAGGAACATACACACACAGACCAAAGACACCCACCACACCCAAACTCTCCTGGCTAGAGACTCCTTCCAATGGACACAGTCCAAAGAATACTAACCCGACTACATAAGAAAATCGCATAACTCCTTGCTACAACCCACACACTCACACTAACTATCTACCTTTATCCACACCTTTCACACCTTCCTATCTAGGGTCATGTCCTTAGTAAGTTATAGTTTCTCCATGGCATGTCTAATTATCTCCCTCCAGTATTTCTTCATCCTACCTCTACTTCTTCTGAAGCCATCCAAAGCTAGCCTCTCACACCTATGAACTGGGGCATCCGTGCCCCTCCTTATCACATGCCCAAACCATCTCAATCTTCCTTATCGCATTTTATCCTCCACCATATCCACTCCCACCTTCTCTCAAATAATCTCATTCGTAACTCGATCCCCTCTAGTAAGTCCACACATCCAATGCAGCATTCTCATCTCTACCACCTTCAATTTTTGGATGTGGGAGTTCTTGACTGGCCAACACTCTTTTACATACAGCATGGCCGGACGGACTGCCACTCTGTAGAATTTACCTTTAATTTTAAGGGGAATCTTCTTATCACACAACACTCCTGAGGTGAGTCTCCACTTCATCTATCCTACTCTAATACGATTAGAGACATCTTCATCAATCTCGCTATTCCCCTGGATCATAGACCCAAGATACTTAAAACTATTCCTCTTACAAATATCCTGAGAGTCCAACCTTACTACCATATCGTCCTCCTACCTCAAGTCACTAAACTTGCATTCCATATACTCCGTCTTAGATCTACTCACCCTGAACCCCTTAGATTCAAGGGTTTGCCTCCAAACCTCTAATTTTTCATTCATACACCCCTGCATCTCATCGATCAGCACTACATCATCCATAAATAACATACACCAAGTCATCGCACCTTAGATAATCTGCATCAACATATCCATTACCAACACAAATAGGAAAGGACTAAGAGTTGATCCCTGATGCAACCCTGTCTCGATCGAAAAATGCTCTGAGTCTCCTCCCGCCATCCTCACCCTAGTCTTCCCTCCATCATACATGTCTTTAATAGCTCTGATGTATTCCACTGGGACTCCTCTCACCTCCAAACATCTCTAAAGAACTATCCTAGGGAGTTTGACATACGTTTTTTCTAGGTCGATGAACACCATGTGTAAATCCCTCTTTCTTTCCCTATAATGCTCCACTAATCTACTCACCAGGTGGATTTCCTCATTCATCAAGTGGCCAGGCATAAATCCAAAATGATTCTCCAAAATAGATACCACCCCATTCAATCTCCGTTCCAACACTATCTCCCAAATCTTCATAGTGTGACTCAACAGCTTAATACCCCTATAGTTGTTACAACTCTGAATGTCACCATTGTTTTTATATAATGAAATCATCGTATTCCATCTCCAAGCCTCTGGTATTCTCACAGACATGAAAATGTCGTTAAACAAAATGGCCAACCACCTTAAACCTACTCCACCAGAAAACTCCTAAAAATCTACCAAAATCTCATTGGGCCCCACTTCCCTACCCCTTTGCATCCTATGAATAGCCTTTCTAACCTCCTCAACCATAAACCATCTATAGTAACTGAAATCATGGCTCTCCTCTGAATGCTCCAGCTCTCCTCCTCATTTAAAAGTCTATGATAGTACTCCTTCCATTTCTTCTAATTGTGAACCTTCTCCACCAGAACACTACCATCCTCCCCCTTAATGCACTTTACTTGATCAAGGTCACGACTCTTCCGCTCCCTCACCTTAGAAAGCCTATACAACCTTTTTTCCCCATCTTTCTCTTCTAAGCCCGCATGCAGGATCTCAAATGCTACTGTCTTAGTAGCCACAACTTCTAACTTAGCCTCTTTCCTCGCTACTTTGTAAACCTCCCTATTCACCCTCTTTTTCTCTTGATCCTTACTCTTAATCAACTTAACATACTCCCCCTTCTTAATCTCCACTTTCTTCTTAACTTCTTCATTCTACCACCAGTCCCATTTATGTCATCCTGCCCGACCCCTCGAAACACCCAACACTTCTTTAGTAGTCTCCGTGATACATCTGACAGCCCTATCCCACATAGTATCCACGTCCCTCCTATACTCCCACAACCCATTCCCGCCACCTTCCCCCCTAACTCCAGCATACTAGCAGGTGTCATTCCTTAAAAAGAGCTTATTAGTTCTATGATAACCACATGGTATGTACAATATACCATATGTATTATCACTAACAATATGTTGTGCAATTAAATACCAAATGTATTTTCATGAAAAATGAATATTAATGATATTTTTTATCTTAACTAATAATTTTGTAGATTAAATATAGATACTACGTGTAAGTTTACTAAATGTTTATCGTGACAAAATTAAGGTCAAAGTAAATATAATTATTTGTGTCCAATGTTTACACCATTTAATTACAAAATCAAATTGACGCTTTTCTAACAACATACTGTTAGGATGAAATCTTTTTTATCCTAAATATCACTATTTTCTAAAATAAATAATGATATGTCACAATTGAATATAAAATTAGTGATGAAATATTATGTCACCAATAACTTTAATTTTATTGTTAATATTACTCAATAATTGGTTAGAATCCACCTAACCTAGGTAGACGCTTTTTCTATAAAATGGTGCATTATCACCAAAAATATGTGGGGGAATTTTGTTAAAAGTGACAAAAGAGTCTCAAAATGAGGTACAGGTGACTCAAGTCATAATAATTAAGTGTAGGTGACAATTACTCTAATATGCATTAAGAAAGTTGAAAAAGTTTGAGAATAGCCTACAAGTTTTTAAATTTACACTTTGATCCAAATGTTAACCAAATATAACAGGAAATGAAGGGAAAAAAGGGGTGTTTCTCTCTCTTCTCATCCATTGTTGTTTTCTCTCTCTTAGCATTTTTTTGTTGTTCATTGTTGTTTCTTCTTTATTCATCATTTTCTGCTTTATTATCATCATTTTCTACTTCATTATTATTTTCTTCTTGTTGTTGTTGACCATTATTGTTGTTGTTGTTACTGCTACTGCTGCTACTTGACTAATTTCTTAGGTTAAATTTTGTTTAGTACATCACTTTCCACTTTGGCATTACTTCATTGGAGACTTCGGTATGTCAAATTATGATTTTTAGTTGAATTTGTCATCTGGGTAACTACTATTGTGTTATTTTTTCAATAATAGATAGCACGCAAACATGAATGCAACATAAGAGTCATTTGTTTAAATTGATCACTCATCTATTGTGGCAAATTAGTCATCTGTTACAACGGAAAACTCATATGTTGGATTTATGTTTATGGTTCTATAGTTATGTAACATGAATCGAACAGATGGGTCATCTGTTGCAACATACGACCCCTCTATTGCAATAGACTAGTTATCTATGGCAATAGACTAGTTACCTATTACAATAGGGGTAAATATCTATTGCAACAGATTAGTAACCTATTGCAACAGAACCTAAACTCAATTCCAACAAATGTATCATCTGTTGCAATATATAAGTCATCTGTATTAACAGGTTAGTTATCTTTTGCAATAGAACGTAAACTCAATTCCAACATATGTGTCGTCTGTTGCAACAAGTGAGTCATCTGTTGCAATAGGTTAGTTATCTGTTGCAATAAAACCTAAACTCGATTCCAATAGATGTGTCATCGGTTGCAACAGGTAAGTCATCTGTCACAATAGGTTAGTTATCTATTGCAATATGTCACTCATCAGTTGGAATCAGCTTCAAAGGTTCTTTATTACTATAATATCTATCCCAACAAGCTCTTTATCTATTGCAACAGATGTATAGTTTGTTGCAACATATGATTCACCTATTATAATAGATGACTCATCTATTGAAATCACCTTCAGAAGTGTTACATGAATTCCAATAGGTAAGTAATCTATTATGACTAATTACTTACCCGATGCAACATAATTTTCACCTGTTGCAATTGATTACACATCTGTTGTGGTTCATGCTACAGCACTATGAAATCATAATTTATTTTATTATGATATCATTATTAACATTTTTTAACAAATGAATTTATTTAGGTACCACTAATGGATAGATCAATAACAATAGGGGGGATTGTCATGTTCAATGGATAGAGTAGAGCAATCAGTATGTATGGCATTAGAAGGAGGGTTAAATGCTAGAGATGATAGCTATGACAGTCTAAAGTGATGTTTCATATGATGATTTTGTGAACTTAATCATCATCTTGTGGACTGAATTTTCAACTAGAAGAACTCGTCATCAACTACATGCACAGCTCCTTGAAAATTAGAGGGTACTACATTTCAAGATAATCGATCAGGTTTGGTTGCATGCTTATCTTAGTGATTTAGCCAGGCCGGTGTTAAGGGTCTAAGTGGTAAAAAAAAAAGAATGAGAACCAGAATACAGAAGAAGAATAACAATATGACATCATTGATGATAGGTTGGATGATCTGTACATGAATATCCCAGATGATGATCAAACACTAATGCTTATTACTGTGAGCAATACGATGGGCAGTTCTTCTCAATTGACATAGTCTGGAAATGGTCAAGATTATGAGATCGTCTTTTAAAAGGGAATGTCATTCATGGCTAAGAAGGAACTTTCTACTTCTTTGTTTATTGCTTGCTTTAAAAAAGATTTTAGAATAATGAAGGTGATCAATTTAACCAAAGTTTTTTGCTTCAGATGTGCTGATCCAAATGCAATTAGGGGTTGAGAGCGGTGAAGTACTTAATTTCTGATAGATTCATCATTCATAAACATGAAAAGTATCACAGATGTGGTTTAGATCACATTTTAGGACAAAATACTCACGTCACGGCAAAGGTCCTTGGTGAATATTTCAAGAATAGATTCCTAAATGGCAAAGGCCCTTCTATGAGGGATATGTTCAATCAACTCCTTATGGAATTAGGTTTCATGTTTAGTTATTGAAAGATATATACGGCCATGGGGACTGCCAAGGATTTTGTTAGGGGGACACAGGAGCATGTGTATGCATTCCTCGGTGCCTATCGTTACATGCTTGAGTCCACAAATTCCAAAAGTAAGACATTGTTGCATGTTGATAAAAATGTAAGCTTCAAGTACTTTTTTATTTCCTATGGTGCTTGGATTCAAGGTTTTCAACATTTGAGAAAATTCATAGCCGTCAATGGGACCTTCTTGAAGAGCGGGTGTAATGGAGTTTTGCTAGTGACGGTGGCGCATGATGCGGAGAATCACATCTTTCCTGTCGTTTTTTGTGTTGCGGACAAAGAATGTATGCCTCTTATGGATATTTTTGAATAAATGTGAAGTTGCGTCGAATATACTGAAGAGTTATGTGTTACTTTAGATAGGCATCCAAGTATTCTAAAGATAGGTTCAATTTTCTACACCTCAGCTCACTTTGGTTGTTGCATGAATCATCTTAGAGATAAAATTCGGAACAACTTTCACAACTAAAGGGTCATGACAATTTTTTATAGAGCAACTAATGCATATAGTAGAGAGGAGTTTTTAGACCATTTTAATAAAATAATGGATATGCATCCAAGGCAGCAGAACATCTCATACGTGTCAGTTTTGAGAGATGGAGTCAAGTATTCTGTCTGGCAAATAGGTACATTCTTATGAATCTAATGTCTTGTTTGACTTACAAGTTTAGTATGATGTTGTACTAAGTAATTCTTTTGTTTAGGTAAAATTTTATGACGTCAAACATAGCTAAATCGGTGAATTAATTTTTTGGTGATGAAAGAGAACTTCCCATCGTGTGTCTGTTTGATAAACAATTCATGAAAGGCATGTGAAGTTCGAGAATGCAGGAACAAAATTTGTTCTAGAAGCAAAAAAAATAATATCAATGAACATCAGTCTGGGAAATAGGTTATTTCCTCATCAAATAGTAGATTACAAGTTCAGTATCAACAGCCATGGTGAAGGTTCCACGGTCGATATTCAAATAAGATCTTCTACGCGAGGAGTTTTTAACTTGGACAAAATACCCTATCCATATGCCATGGCAGTGCTTCTAACTCAATACGGTGCATAATGTGGAAATAAAATTTATGAGTACTTCTCTCCATATTATTTGGTGGAAAAATATATAATGGCATATAGTGAGCATATTACTCCGGTGCCTCCCTAAGAATCTTGGGTTGTTCCTGCACAGCTTTTGGGGAGATTAATACCTCCTCCATATATTGACCCAAGTATTATCAAACTGAGAAGAAGTCTATATAAGAGGAGGCATAGAGATAGAGAATCATTTCCATCAAGAAAAAATAAGTTCTCCATATGTAAGAACGCTGGCCACAAAAACACTACATGCCCGGATCAAAATCCACCATGATCGTTGTAATAGTAAAAACTTGTGTTGTTGTTTGTTATAGACTTTTATATATTTAACTCATTGTTGTGAACATAAATGTTATCATTTATTATATAAAATATCTTTTTTAATAACTTGTACATCAATAAAAAAAAGGCAAAACAGGAACTAAATACAACAGACCACAAAATTATTTTCAACAGATAACCCATCTGTTGCAACAAATGAACATTAGCTAGGAAAACATAATACAGTTCATCAAACTGGAATGTTTTTCTCCAACAGATGACAAATTTGTTGCAACAGATGGATAATCTGCAGACAAAAACCCAATCAGTGACCAATCTATTTCAACAGATGGTCCATCTATTAAAAAAACTCAAAACTCTTCCTATTGCTACTCGATTCAAAATTTCTCCTTATGACCAACCATCGACATGTTAGCTGAGAAGAAGAAATAGGCAGAATGAAAATTAAATAAGAACTAATAAGCCAAAGTTGACCAAAAATAAATTTTTCATTAAACAAAAACAAAATACATTAGGTATAGATACGATATAGAAAAATTAAAATACACATGCTAAAAGAAAAAAACATCACCTAAATATTATTATTATTATTATTAATATTGTTAGTCGGTCAATCATCAATCGGCAGCAGCAGGATCCTCATCAGCCTCTGGATCTCACTGAACATTCTTGCTCTCATGGAAATCAACTCTCTCTGCAGGTCATTAACCTACCTCTGATGTTCCCGCACGATGTCGCGTAGAAGAGCAATGTCCCAAACAGGATCAGTCATATATAGAAAATGTATGAATTGACAAAAAATGTAAACATAAAAGTAAAGAAAAGAGTCCAAATATAATACAACGTATGCTACCAACTGGTAGATTTACACACTAAAAAAACTTACCTCAACGAGAAAGAAATAAGCTCTTTGAAGAGAACTGGTTGAAGATATAATACAAAAAAACAAAATGCAAGAAATAAATAAAATGGAGTAAAATGAATATAAAAGAGGGATCTATTTATAGAGGATTGAATCTTAATGTGTTAGGAAAAAAGGCATGACTGTTCATCTCCTTTGTATTAATTACATTACATTAAAACTGCTAACTGTTTGTTTTCTGTGAAAAGTTATGACTTTTTCTTTTACATTCAAACTTCTCACTTTTTCAAAACAATTTCTCTCTTAATAACAACCATTATTATTGAGTTGTTGCAACAGATCATCCATTTGTCGCAATAGATAACCCATTTGTCATAATAGATTTACCGTCTATTGTAACAGATGGTCTATGTATGCAACAGGTGAGATATCTGTTACAACATATAGATTATCCGTGGCGACAGATGGACCATCTGTTAGAGGACATGTTTTGATTTCTTCTAACAGTTGATTCATCAATAGCAACAGATGGGGAATTTGATTCATCAAAAGTCATAACTTTTCATTTTTTTAATACTCATCACATACCTTAATTAATCCAAATCGGTGACTATTTTATTATATAAAATAAAAAAATAGACTTAAAAACAAAAAAGGTGAAAAGTCACGAGTTGTTGAACTTGTTTTTTCTTGAGGGTCATGTAGATGGTTATCCTTTGAGCCTCCGTAGTCTTGTACACTACTTAACAATGGAAAGTAAAGAATAAACAATATTTGATATTGATGGGGTAGGAAGAATAAGTTGTGTGCAGATGGATGGATCCACTTTCATGCGTGGGTGTTATGTATTATTGATTACGAATTCGTTACAGACACACATAAATTATAACAATTTTGTTGAATGCAGTTTTTTCCGATTAGACATTGATCTTTCAAACAAGATCCTACATTTTACAGTTTTATTAGATAGGTGTGAACTAAATAGGTTGAAGGGTTCCAAAAAGGTAATATCGATACCCTGTTACAATTTAATGACGGTTTTTCTCTTGTTTCGTGCATCAAGTTTTGAGAAGGGATCAAGTTTTTGGTGGCAGTGTAAATATTCAATATTGATTGGACTGATTTTAATGGTTCAATGGACTTTTGAAAGGCCTCCTAAGCCACGCACTACTGCAACCAAGAATGAAAATGTATATAGTTACTTCCCTGGTCCATATTTATATAGATGGGTTACTCGAGGAGACTATTATATAGCAGAAGGTGCTTGGGAGAATACATGTGCGAGAAAGGGGAGATGGAGATGACCATATATCATCTTAGACCTTATTTAAGAGGAAATACAAGGAAACAAGCAAGGAACTTCTAGCCAATCTGGCCAATCAAATTGACTTGAAAGATGAAAAACTAAATGAGATGCAAATGTGAAAATATATCCAAATATAAAAATCCATCAATCATTCTTGAGAAAAAGAAAAATTGTAAAGAGGATTGGAGTTGGACACTTTGCTAGAGACTAAGACTAGATAGCGTGGCTTGAATGAAGACCCACAAAATACAGGACCAAAACTCTTAGGAAGCATCTTGGCAAGCACAAAAGATTGGTATGATTTTAAGTCACAAATGAAACCTAAACCAACAACTCCAGAAGTAAAAATAAAGGAAGCCAAGGCATCAATTTCTTATGTCTAACTTGCACTCCAAGCCTTTTGTTTGTGGTTATGATCAGGTCAATGGCAGTAGAAATAAAAAGGTCTGAATTTAAGTAGAAATCTTATGCCTTGTTGTTTCACTACCTTTGGCCAGACCAGAACCGCAAGCGGAAGGCCTGGGATGCAAGTTTAACTTCAGAAATTGCCATCTTTGCTTGATCCCTTATTTTTACTTCAGGAGTTGTTGATTTAGGTTTCATTCCTATGCAATAATCTTACCACCATCGGGGCTCACAAAGCTACAACCATAGTTTTCTGGTCCTACATTTTGTGGGTCTTCATTCAGGCCATGCTAGAGAGTTGTAGTCCCCTAAAAAAGTGCATAACTCCATACCACTTTAGAATTTTTATTTTCAAAATGTACTAATGGATTTTAATTTTTGGATACACTTTCACATTTGCAGCTCATTCAATTTTTTTCATTTTTCATGTCAATTTCATCAGCCAGATTCGCTACACGTTTCTTCCTACCCTGTGTTTCTTCTTTAATAAGGTCTTAGTTGATATATGGTCTTCTCCACCTCCACTTTCCTACACAAGTATTCTCCCAAGCACCTTCTGTTGTATAATAGTCTCCTCAAGCAACCCATCCATATAAATTTGGACCAGGGCAATAACTATATTCATTTTCATTCTTGGTTATAGCAGTGTGAGGCTTCGAAGGCCTTTCTAAAGTCCATTGAACACTTAAAATCAACCCAATCAATATTAAATATTTACACTGAAACTAAAAACTTGAACCCTTATCCAAACTTGACACATAAACATTAGAAAAGTCTTTATCAAATCGTAATAGGGTATCAACACCACCTACTTGGTCACTCAGCCTTATCAATCAAACCTAACAATATTAAATATAAAATCCAATATCTTGTTTGAATGATTAACGCCTAATATAGGTAAAGAACCAACATTCATAAAATCAGTGTAATGTATCTGTGTTTTCACGATAGGTTGATCAGTAATACATACCACCACTTATGAAGTGGTTCTATCTGAAAGCAGTTTATTCCTCTGAACCCATCTTGACTCTATCCCTTAATATTGTTCAGTTAAAAGATGATCCACTTTTACTTCCTTTTATCTGCAAAACAAGATAAAATATTTTATGTCAAACAAAAGAAGAACAAAAAGAACATTACAAAAGGGTAACACAAAATTGAATGAATACAACACATTACAAGAAGATTTCTAATATATGACCCATCTGTTGTAACAGATTACCCATCTGTTCAATAGATAAGACTTTTGTTAGACCATGCAATGCATCTATAGAAACAGATGGATGACATGTTACAATAGATGGGTCATCTGTTGGAATAAATCAAACCAGCGTTGTTATAGTTTGATTTCTTCCAATAGTTGCTCTGTCCGTTCGAACAGTTGATTCATCAGTTGCAACATTTAAGGAAACTATTTCAACACCAATAACACCACGAACAACATCAGAAAAAATAAAGAAACAACAACATATGTTCCAATACCATCAATAACACAAACACCACATGTTCCAACAACACCAACACCCTCAACAACAGCACCACCAACAAAGAAACAAACAAACATCATAAAAAATGATACTGACAACAAGGTTTTTTAAGTTCTCCCAACAAATTACTTTTATCATATATTGTAATAAAAATAATGGTTCATTCATTCAAGACTTAAAAGTCATATTTCCTTCAATTTTCTCAATAAATAGGATACTGGTAATGGGTAAATCAATAAAAACAATAGATGTAAATATCTAATTTAAATAACATACAAAGAAGAAGATGAGAAGGAAAGAGAAATAGTGAGTCATACCTGCAATGTCAAAAAACCAAAGGGATCAGAACACAGTCAAGAAAAGATATAGATCGATTCTGAAAGAAAGAAGAGAGATGAGTTAATTTATGGATAAATGAGAGAGAATTCTAGAGATGGGTTTTAAATATTCATTAATAACCTTGAAGAGCAAGAGGAGATGGTGAAATTGAAAAGACAAGATAAGACTACTCCAGTAGGAGATTTTTGAGTTATCCAAGTAATATTTTTTACCACCTTAGTATTTTATCCTTTTTTATCTCGGACAGAAAATTGCTTTAAAATAATAAAAAAATATCTTAAAACATGTAAGTCATCTGTTGCAATAGATGTCAATTTTTGTTTTAAAATTTCCAATGGCTCAGTCATCTGTCACAATAGATGGCAACGTTTATTTGATAATTAATAACAGAAAGGTAATATGTTGCAATAGATTCATAAATCTATTTGTAAATTCCAATAAATATGTCATCTGTTGCAACAGGTTGAACATTTGTTTTTGATTGAGTTCATATGTTCAACTACAAATTCAATTTATTTAGCTACAACTAAGGATGATTTCATAGGATCAACTATATTGCATGATGTCGGTATTGTGCTCCTCCTGACCCGAGTCATCAATTGATCAATCTGAGTTGAAATGATTCATATTAGATTATTATCTGAAATACCTAAATTGATTTAGCTATAACTAGGGATGAGTTTATAGGGTCAACTATATTACATGATGCTGGTAGTGCACTCCTCCTGACCGAAGTTGTCAATCGATCAATCTGAGTTGGAACGATTCATATTAGCTTATTATTTAAATCACCTAAATTGATTTAGCTTCAACTAGGGATGAGTTGATAGGG
The DNA here is from genome assembly GCA_030864215.1 of Capsicum pubescens. Classification (NCBI taxonomy): domain Eukaryota; kingdom Viridiplantae; phylum Streptophyta; class Magnoliopsida; order Solanales; family Solanaceae; genus Capsicum; species Capsicum pubescens. The sequence continues at coordinate 242,357,933 of CM061549.1, read as the reverse complement.
TCTACTATATTGCATAATGTTGGTATTGTACTCCTCCTGACCCGAGTCATTAATCGATCAATCTGAGTTGAACCGATTCATATTAGCTTATTATTTTAAACACCTATATTGATTTAGTTACAACTAGGGATGATTTGATAGGGTATACTATATTTCATGATATTAGTATTGGGCTCCTCCTGACCCGAGTTGTCAATTGATCAATTTAAGTTGAAATGATTCATATTAGCATATTTTTCAAATACCTAAATTTATTTAGCTAAAACTATGGATGAGTTGATAGGGTTAACTATATTACGTGGTGTTAGTATTGTGCTCCTCCTGACCCGAGTCATCAATCAACCAATCTGAGTTGAAATGATTCATATTAGCTTATTATTTGAAATACCTAATTTGATTTAGCTACAACTAGGGATGAGTTGATAGGGTCAACTATATTGCGTGATATTATTATTGCGCTCCTCCTGATCCGAGTTGTCAATTGATCAATCTGAGTTGAAATGGTTCATATTAGATTACTATTTTAAATACCTAAACCGATTTAGCTACAACTAGGGATGAGTTGATAGGGTCAACTATATTTTGTGATATTGATATTATATTCCTCCTGACCTGAGTTGTCAATCGACCAATATGAGCTAAAAAGATTCATATTAGCTTATTATTTGAAATACCCAATTTGATTTAGCTACAATTAGGGATGAGTTGATAGGGTCAACTATATTACGTGATGTTGGTATTGCGCTCCTCCTGACCCAAGTCATCAATCGATCAATCTGAGTTGAAATAATTCATATTAGCTTATTATTTGAAATAGCTAAATTTATTTAGCTATAATTATGGATGAGTGGATTGGGTCAACTATATTGCATGATGATGGTATTGTGTTCCTCCTGACCCGAGTCTTCAATCGTCCAATCTGAGTTGAAATGATTCATATTAGCTTATTTTTGAAATACCTAAATTGATTTAGCTACAACTAGGGATGAGCAAATTATTTGGACCAAATTAACATTTTATAAACTTGTCATTCTTTTCCAAAATACAAATCAACCCATACAAATCATCCATTTGTGGGAAAACATTTCATCATTTCAAATCTTAAGTTTTCTCTCTTTTCCTTCTCTCCCAACAATATAGACAACAACTACTCAACATATTGCTCAACTCTTCACAACAGATCGATTTTCTTTCTATTTTAGATCACATAGTCATTATTTTAGACCTTATTCTTGCTTGTATTCATCGTTTTCTCTGTCTTCGTAGGTAACAGAGTTTGAAAAGAATTCTATATTTGTTTTTTTCTAAAAATAAAGGATATTTAGTTAATGATGAAAAAAGACTTTTAGTTGTATTATCTTAGAGAATGGGTTAACGATTTTGAGTTTTGATGCTAAAATCATAGAAAGAACTCAAGAAAACTCTAGTTTTTGTCGCAGTGTTCCATTGAGTATCGTGGTATTGTTGGATGGTATTTGTGGTGTTATTGGTGGCTAGTGGTGGTGGTAGTGGTGGTAGTGGTGGTGGTGGTGGTTGTTGGTGGTCATCATGGTAGCACTGGTGGTGTTTGTGGTAGTTGATGGTAGTAGTGTTGGTGGTATTGGTTGGTGGTGTTGGTGGTGTCGGTATTGGTGGTGTTTGTGATGGCTGTTGGTGGTGCCAGTATTGGTAGTGTTTGTAATGTATTTTTAAAAATTTATGCATACGTCAATTATAATGTATTTTTTGTTTTTCTGTTGTTTGTAGGTAAAACATGTCTTCTAAAAGATAAAAAAAGTGAAAGTGGATCAACTTCTGACCACCTAACAAAAAATGCTAGAGTACAGATGGATTCGGCGGAGCTTCCTGAACAATCTCAGTCAGGGAAAAGTAAAGCCGAGGAAAGATATGAAAAAGAAATTGAGAGAGGTGGAAAAGGGTCTGTAGATAGTGATGAGGTAAATGAAAGTTTGGAGGAAGAAGAAGAAGATAAACAAAAAGAGGAGGAAGAAGAAAGTGAGAAAGAGGATGATGATCAACATAATGATAATGCATCACCAATGAGGCATGAATTAATATCGAAATCCCAGCATAAGGCTGTTAAAACTATTAGTATTGATAGGTTTTAATTTGTGATACCAATAGATGACCCTGCAGAACTAACTGGTGATCTTGTACTTAAATGTCAGTTTGGGAAATCTTTTCATGACTTTAGGAAAACATTGAAGAATAAAAACATAGACGAACTTTTTAAGAAGAGATGCTTTGGACACTTTCTTAAGATGCTTGAGGGCCACACTACCCATTTCTAAATGAGAATGGTATGTGGTCTTCTCAAGTGTATGATCAAGAACGTGGGGAATGATAAAGATTCGAAGGAGGGGGGAAAAGGATGGATGAAATCTTGATAAACTACTGTGGCATGCTGGTTTATTTTGGCTTGAAAGATTTTTCCATAGTGACAAGCTTGAGATTAAATCGTCCAAAAGAAACTCTCATTAAGGAAACATCCCACAAAAGGTCCAAGGCAAGAAGGACAAACAAAACACCACCATCAAATAGAGGGAAGGCATTGTCCCACTGACTACACACTAAAACCAACAAACATAAGGAAAAAATAGATGGGTTGTTAGACATTGCTAGATGTAGGTACAAAGATGATAAATTGTTAAAATATCTTAAGGATAAAACCATATCAAAGAAGTACAAGGATAAATTATGCTTAGTTTGGTTTTCCCATTCCGTTATATTAGAAAGAGATGTTAACAAAGTCATAGAAGATGATTTGTTGAAGCTAACTGAGGATTTTGAGAAATTCAACAATTATCCTTGGGGGTATGACAGCTAAAAGTTGACTGTCAAATATTTACTGACAAAGCTATCCCTAAAGACGATCACATTATACGACTTTTCTTAGGCTTTCATGGTAAATTTAATCACTATTTATTTACTCATCTATTAATTTATATTGAATAATTATTATGACTTTTTTTGGATTGTTTCTTATTTACATTTTTTAGGCTTGGAATTTGAAGCCATTCCTCCCCTCCGAAAGCAGGTCAAGGATTACCCAAATGAGGTTTCTCATCCAAGGATCCTTTGATGGTTGGCTGCAAAGAGCAACACAAGAATTAAGGAGGCTGATCTCTTTAACCCTCCTGATGATGCAGTATTTCTTCTTTCAAGTAAAATAATTTCACTCCAAGAAAAATATTGAAATAGATGTTCCATCGGTTATGACATGGGTGTCATCTGTTCTAGTATATTACCCGTTAACTAACACTGGTGCAATAGATGGGTAATCTTTTGCGACAGATAATTTATATTTTGCAATGGATTACCCATTTCTTGCTTTGGTTCTATGAACCTGACTCAACAGATTACCCATCTACTATAAATTATGCAATAAATGGGTATTAGATACAACATATTGTTAATCTGTTATGACAAACATATCAGTTGTTGTGACAGAAAGATCATCTATTGCATAAGTTATCTGTGTTAACATGTAACCCAACTGATTGCAAATTATTAAATGATTTAAATGTATTTATCTTTTTTATAGGTTGTGCATCCATGGATCGTGCCTACTGAGAAGTAGATGGAGATGGCTTATTTTATTACTCTAGGTCTTGTTGAAACAATAGAAGACCCAATGGTGGAGTTAATAAAGAATTAATTGGCTGGAGAAACAACCATAAGAAGATCAGTTAGACAAGGTTATCCTAATGTTAAGGCTCTTCATGACTAACCTACTATAACAAATTCGGGTGCTTTTTCTGGGGTGTTGTTGGTGGAGTTGTTGGTGTTGTTGGAAAACATGATGATCCTGATGTTGCTACCAGTCCTGATGATGAGAATGTTGATGCTCAAGGAAAAATAAATATATTTGAAAACATCCCTTTCTCAGGTCCCTCTCACCGTTACACAGGTCCCTCTCACCCTTACATTGGTCCCTCCCACCTTTACAGTGGTCCCTCTCATCCCTCTTCATCCTCATATTCTCATTCCAAATGCTAAGAGTGTGCAAGGACAGACAGAATAAACTCTTTGAAAAAGTAGAGGCTATCACTAAAGTTGTTGAGAAATTGAAATCCAAGAGGGGTGTCATACCATCCAAGAAGGTAAGTGAGCCTTACACTCCTATAGTGGCGGTTAGAAGAAAAAAAAGCAATTAGCTAAGTACTCTCCAATCAAAAATAAAAAAAATTGTAACTCCTCCCTCTCCAAAAGTTTTTGAAGTTCAGGGGACATTGAAGAAGGTGGACGTATACGCAGAACTTGGCGCCAAAGAGAAGAGGTATCTGCAATGGATCAAGAATGCCAAGCAAAGCGCACAAGATTACCACATGCATACCTTTTCTTCCCAAGACTTCAAGAGTATGACAAATATGCATACGTGGTACGTAGACAATGTAATTTTATTTTTTCTTACCTAGCCTTCTAATCTACTCTATCAACAAGAAGCTACGCAATAAATATGTCATTTATTGCAACAACTAGGTTTTTGGTGAAACTAGTGGTAGTTCTATTGCAACATATTACCCATTTTTTGCATAAGTTGTATTAGATGGGTAATCTGTGAACTGATTCAAAGAACCCTCTGTAACAAATAGACCATCCATTGTATTTTTTCACTATGTTTTCCTTTTTTTACAATTACTGACCTATTTAAAGATTGACTTATTATATCACAGTATGTTAAAGAAATTTTCTGCCTTATGAGGGGAAGGCAATTAGTGTACCTGTAATCTTATGATGTTGCCGTAGGATAATGGACCTCAACTTCTATAAGAATTTCAAGGATAAGTTATATGATATCACTAAGATAGCGTCAACTCCCGATGGCCTGAAATTTGATTTGTTAATGTCTGGGTTCCAATGGAATGAAGAAATGATTAAATATGTTAGAGAGGAGAGGCCATATCCACCAGGCAAGAGATGGACCAAGGCAAAGAGAATTCTTACAGTCATAAATGTGGAGGTCATACATTATCTGGTTGTTGAGATACTACTCGAGGAGAGAAAGATCAAGGTTTAACTACAACTTACCTTCCTTCGAGGAGGCTAATTTTTTTACCCACATGCAGCCACTATTGGATTTGTTCCCCAACTTGTTGAGGAAGAGTAAACTACTGGATCATTTGCCAGCTGAAGTGTTGAGGAAGCAAATATGGGATTTTGAAGGTCGAAACAAGGACATAGACCTTCAAAAAAATTAAATCTCTACCGCGTGTGGGTCGTACGCGCTTGCACATATCAAATGTTTGATGACCAGCACAGAAATGGCCGATCTAATAACCTTTCTATACGTTAATGCTCTGGCAAATATGCAAAAGGTCTGGGCTTATAGGGTACTAACTAAATGCTTGGAGCTGTGTATAAAGAATAAGATGTAGAAACACAAACACCATAACAATTTTTTATTTCAAGTCACTTCACTTTACATGTAGTGACAATTATTTTTGTCTGATGAAAGTTGAATTTTTTACAATGCAACAGATTGTCTATCTGTTGCAACTTCTACCTATTCTGACATATAGTTTATGTTTTGTAATAAGTTGGTCATCTGTTGCATTATGCTAATGTTTCTATCTAAGTCTATCTGTTGAAATAGTGGGAAGACCTGTTTGATAATTTCCAACATATGACCTATATGTTGCAATATATGTCTAAATCTATTTGATATTTTCCATTAATTACGCTTGAATATTCATGTGCTCAACAACACCAAACCAGTAGCAAATAAACCACCATACAAATTTCAGCAACTAGGCTTGAATATCCATGTTCCCAACAACACCAAACCGGTAGAAATAACGCCAACAATGTAGTATCTTCTTGCTCGATTTTGTTTCTCTTCAAAAGCCTTGATTTTTTTCAACAAACCCTAGATTACATGATTTGCTTGTGAAGTGTGTTATTCTTCGTACAAATCAAAGTAATCATATCCACTCAATTTCTATAAAAACAAGGCCACAATTATAAAATAATTACAAGTCAATAATTAATCAATTAATTAAATAAAAAATACTACCATTGAAATCTTACAAGTAAAAAAACATACAACTTGGATTTGGTTGAGTCCAAGAAGTCTTTAATAGAGCTTTATGACCACACTTACAATATAGAAAATCTTTATCACAAAAAACAATTGAAGATAAGATCGACATTTTCAAGCTCAGTTGGAAAACTGAAAATAAAATTAAGAAAAAACAAATACAATTAATTTGAAGAATTAGGATACAGGAAAAAAGATGAAAAAGAACACGATTTAGGAATTTACGGTTAAATTTTAGGAAGAAGATGAATATATAAGACAATGGGATAAAAATAATCATTGGGGGGCAAATCAAATGCCAAGTTAGAAAAAATGAGGGTTCAACGCGCCTTGGCTGCATGAATTATATGCAAGCTGCCTATGGGAAAAAAGTGCCAAACTAACACATTTGATGCCCATTTTAGGTGTTTAAAATGAACACTGTCTATTGAGGTGCCAAAGTGAAATGCAACTTTAGGTGCCTGTCGATGGGTTCCGCCTTTTATATTTCAAGTCAATTCACTTTAAATGTAGTGGCAATTTTTTATGTCTAATGAAAGTTGAATTTTTTATAATGCAACAGATTATCTATCTATTATAACAGATATTATATCTATTCTGATAGATAGTTTATCTATTGCAATAGGTTGGTCATTTGTTGTATTATGTTGATATTCTTATCTAAGTCTATCTGTTGTAACAGTGGGATGATGTAAAACCCCCCATTTATGGATTAAAATTCAAATGGTTGTTATCAAGTGTACAAACCGAAACCTAATGATTCTATGTCTATTTAGGGGTGATGATCAGTTCTATGGTGCTGAAATTTCCTTTGAAATCAGTCTAGGTCATAAAAATCTCCTAACACAAAGATGAGTTGAGAATGCCTATATTGATTAAGTTTAAGAGAACATTTCATCTTGGGTCAACTTTAAATGACCATTACTCCTTGTAAATAATTATTTACGTGTCCTACCTTATATAAAATAAAATATCTTTGAATATTCTTTCTAACTCATTTGGTTTTGCCTTAATCTAATATTGGATGGAAAAGTTATATTTATTTTACTTCATCATGTTCGTCTGTCAACCAGGTGACGACCTGAGTTGATAAGCCGTCAATTGAGTGATGACTTATTATCCCAAGTCGTCATCCTTAACAAGAAAACCCTCAATTTCAACCTCCAAGTAATGACCTGGGGTGATAAGCCATTACCTATGTGATGACTTATCAGAACAGGTCATCACCCGTGACCAGTAAGGGCCCAAAATCCATCAAAAGTGACGACTTGAGGTAATAATCAATCACCTAAGTGATGACTTATCAACCCAAGTCGTCAATTGAAAATCTCAGCAGTAATGATTTGGTTTCATAAGGGTATTTAGGTCTTTTCCCTTACCTCCCACAACTTAAATCATCAAAAACATGTACATATCCATCATAAACAAATTTTAAAAACCCTTAATCCTATTTATCCTCAAGAATAAAATTAGGGTTTTATAATACCCCATACTTTTCTAAGCTTAAATTTGTTCCTAGATTGTTAAGAAATAGCTTCCAAAATGAAGAATATTTATTTAGTGTGGAATTTTCCAGATTTAGATCTTCTATTGAGTGGGAAATTGACTAAGATTTCCATCAATTCCACATTCACCCAATTCCAATACTCGGTTGAGGAGTTAGAGCATTTTTAAGTTGACAGTGTGCCACCTGGGCACTTGAAGCATCGCGGAGAAGAGTAAAATGATAATAGTCAAATTCCAGTAGCCCAACACGATATTGGTGCATCATGAAGATGTCTGATTTCCCAATTGTCGATTTCCAGTAGCCCATTGCGATATTGACGGATCGCGGAGAGGGTCAATTTCTAAATTATCGATTTCTAATAGCCCCATGCGATATTGGCGCATCGCGCCAGGGGCCAAAATGGCATTTCTATAGGTCACCGCAATGGTGACGCATTACGTTGAAGTTCTAGGTACCAATTGTCAAAATACAGTGGGACAATGTGATAGCTCTACGTCTCGGAGACCCCCAATTTACCAGTCGTTAATTTCCAATGAGCCACCGTGATAGTGGCGCATCGCGGTGGCCCATTAAATTGGGATTTTCAGTTCTCTTTTCCAGTTCATTTAGGAGTTTAAAGGGGGTATTTTGGTAAATCACCAAGTCCCCAATCCTTCCAAAGCACAAGATTAATCATATTCAAAGCACTTTGTGCTCATTATTCATCATTCTCTTCAAAAGCAAAACCCTAGATCTCTAAAACCTCTTCTCCAAGAAATCAAAATCCTCCATTGATTCTTCAAGAAAGCTTAAGATTGAGGATTCCCAAGGAAAGATAATAAAGAATCCATCATCAAGAACTCAAATAGGAATCCATAATTCAAGAATCACCATCTAATCATCAATCAAGGTATGTGGGGTTTATGAACAAGGATCTTCTTCCAACCTTGTGCCCAAAACCAAGATTTTATTTAAAATTTATATGATTTTGAATGACTATTCATGATATTTGAATTAGGGTTCATACCCATTATTGATCTTAGCAATATTTTGAGATTTCAAGTATTTTAGAAGTTGCATTGCATGTCTATTTTCATATTTTCATACCTATTGCAGTAATTTACAGCTATTGAGATGAACTATCATTGTTTTCAATATCAAGCATGATTATTATGATGTTTTGACATGAGATTGAATCATGGGTTATTACCCCAAGATTGAGTGTTATTATTTCAAGAAAGATGATGTTTTAAGCATCCTATTATCAAATTATTTAGAAATTTTCAATAAAGCTTTGATCTTTCTATCATTGAATTAGCTATGGAATCCACTTTTTAGATTATTACAGATTACAAAATTTAGATCAATTTTATTTGTAGATTTTATCAGATGAATGTATAATTGGTTTTGGATAAACCTTTATGCGAGTTTTAAAGTGGATTTCCAACAGAATGAGTGTAGCAAATTAAAAAAAAAGTATTTAGCACCGAGCGAGAAATATGGGATTAGTGTGTCCTATCTTCCACAGAACAAAGTAGCCAATGTAGGGACAGATTTTGAGATTATTCCCATTTCTATATGGATGACAGATTTAGCTTGTGATTGATCACATGGATAGTAGGTTATACTCCCTGGCAAGAGTATGACACCTCTCCCCAACATGAGGTTTCTTCCTTAGGAGGACGAGATGTTGGACTCCATGTTAGCTCACATGGTTTATTTCGGTTAAGAGAACCTCCCTGCAGACTAAATATTTTAGAAAAGATTAACATAAAAGCTTTTAGAAAACTAAGTGTAAAGGCTCACTAAGTTTACTCAGATTATGCTTTATAGAATTATATTAGTTATAGACTTCATCTTTCAGATTTTAGAATTTAGAATGAGTCCTTTATACACTTAGACAGTATGATTTAAAGACAGAATATTAGCACAACTTTTAGAACTAAATGTTATGACTCACTAGATTTATAAAGTATGATTGATTTATTACTCATGGTTTCAGTATTTCAGATATTCCAACTTATGTGAGTCATTTACATTTAGCATGCATTGTTTTATAAATTATGATGATGAGATGATGTTTTACTTATACATTTCATCCCCATATACTCAGTACATCCTCAAAGTACTGATCCACATAAATGTCTATGTGCTACATTGTCTCATAATGTAGGTTTAGGTGCTCAGTATCAGTCGTGTGAGTAGTTCATGAATCTTCATCTGCATCTAACATTTGGTGAGTCCTTATTGTTTGGGGACTTATTACACAGATTTTTATAGTTTATCAGTTTATGAGATTTTAGAATTTCTTTCAGACAGTTCGAGTTAGCTGGGGGGGTATCCCAGTGACTCTCTAGTATTAGAAATAGAGTCTTGTCAGACTGCCAATTTTGATTTATATTATTTAGTATTGATGTTTCAGATATTATTCTCAGATATTATAGTCAGACAATTTTTTGCATTTAGCATGACTTTATGACTATATTTCCATCATTATGAGATTTAGGATCAGTAGTATACAAACAGGGTTAGCTTATGGCTACTCGTAGTCTTGAGCACCGTGTGACATCTCAGGATCAAGTTTCGGGGCATTACAAATTTGGTATTAGAGCCAAAGGTTTTAAAGAGTCCTAGAGATTCAGATAAGCCGCGTTATGTAGAATCTTGGTCATAGGTGTGAAGTGCGCCACATTTATGAACAAGAGGCAATGCAACGTCCTTAGGAAATCATCTCTTTCTTTCATGATCTATCATGCTTGCAGTATCTCTATCTACTTTTAACTCGTGCTCTTATATGATAGTTGAATATGCCTCAGCGTCGAGCTAACGCCCGCAGAAATGATAACCAGCCACCCCAGCCAGCAGATCCTTTGAATGAGAATGTATTCCATGCTAAGTTTAGGGCTACCTTTCAGGCGTTAGCCCAAGTTGTGACTACTAATATTTAGGGAAACCATCAGAATCAGGATACAGTCCCACTTTAGAAGAATAGAGATTTAGTAGAAACTAGAATCAGAGACTTCATAAGAATGAACCCGCCAGAGTTCTTTAGGTCGAAAGTAGGTGAGGACCCACAGCTTTATCTAGATAAGGTGAGTAAAATCACCCAGATTATACATGTTTCTGAATAAGAGAGCGGAGATTTAGCATCCTATAGATTGAAGGATGTAGTGTATGACTGGGTAGTGATGTGGAAGAATGGTAGTGGTAAGAATATTGTACCTATGAGTTGGCAGGCATTTTAAGATGCTTTTCTAGACAGGTTCTTCCCACGTTAGATAAGGTATGCTAAGATAGAAGAGTTTATGAATTTGAGGCAGGGCACATTGACAGTGAAGGAGTACTGCCTTAAGTTCAATCAGTTTTCTAAGTATGCCTCTGATAAGATGGCTGATCCTGGAGCAAATATGAGTAAGTTTGTTACTAGAGTGTCTAGTTTGGTAGCCAAGGAGTGTAGGACTTCCATGCTTATTAGAGACATAGATCTTGTGAGATTGATGATGAATGCTCAGCAGATTGAGGCAGAGAAGTTGAAGGGGAGAGATAGAAATTATAAGAAGGCTAGAATAGAGAAGTTTGAGTATGGTTAGAATAGGTCTCAAGGAGGAAATTGTTCGTAGTTTCATAATCGTTCATCTATGTCAGCACCATCTTCATCTAGTGGTCCTACTCCCAGAGGTAGACAGGAGCAGTGGGGTAAGTTTTATATGTCTAAATCCTATAATAGTATGGGTGGTAGGCCCAGTTATCCTCCATATGCTAGGTATGGTAAATGTCATCCTGATGAGTTCTTAGTTGGATAGAAGGGTTTCTTTGGTTGTGGTAAGTTGGGTCATGGTATTAAGGATTTTCCATATGCTAAGTAGGGAAACAAAGATGTTCATCCCCAGACTCAGGCTAATAGTGCACCAGCTCCTTTTGGTCATCCAGTACCTCCTCAGGGCGCGCATCATCCAGTATCGGTAGCGGTCAGTGCCAAACCTGGTTTTATGCTTTACCATCCCGTCAGGAGTAGGATGATTCAGCAGATGTTGTTATTGGTATGCTTTGTGGCCTTGATTTTGATGTCTATGTGTTGTTAGACCCTGGGTAGAGTTTCTCTTATGTGATACTATTAGTTGTAGTAAATTTTGAGATAAGTTCTGAAAAGATCCCTGAGTCTTTCTTGGTTTCTACCCTAGTGGGTGAGTCTTTTGTTGCTAAACAGATCTATAGAAAGTAACCTATCACTGTCCTTCATAAAGTCATGTTAGCAGACCTAATAAAGTTAGATATGGTTGACTTTGATCTTCTATGTATGGATTGGCTTCATTCTTGTTATGCCTCTATAGATTGTTGCACCCGAGTGGTGAAGTTTTAGTTTTCAGATGAGCTAGTCTTTGAATGGTCGGGTAGTTCAGTGTCTCCCAAAAGTCATTTCATATCTTATCTTAAAGCTCGAAAGTTGATCTCCAAAGGGTGTATCTATCATCGTTTGAGTTAAAGACACTAAGTTTGAGACTCCAATAGTTTAGTCAGTTAGTGTGGTTAATGAATTCCCTGATATCTTTCCCAAAGAATTGTTAGGGGTACCTCCTGATAGGGAAATAGAATTAGGTATTGACATTCTTCTAGATACTTAGCCTATTTCTATACGTCCATATCGTATGGCTCCCGCTGAGCTTAAGGAGTTGAAAGAGCAACTCAAAGATCTTTTAGATAAAGGTTTTATAAGTCCTAGTGTTTCTCCATAGGGCGCTCCCATCCTATTCGTGAGAAAGAAAGATGGTTCTTTTTGTATGTGCATTGACTATCATCAGTTGAATAAAGTTACAATAAAAAATAAATACCCTCTTCCTAGAATTAATGACTTATTTAATCAACTCCAAGGTGCCAGTTATGTCTCAAAGAAAGACCTTAGATTCGTCTATCACCAACTTAAAGTAAGGGAATATGATATTCCAAAGACAACTTTCAGAACCCATTATGGCCATTTCGAGTTTATGGTCATGTCCTTCAGACTAACAAATGCCCCAGTAGCCTTTATGGACTTGATGAATAGGGCGTTCAACCAGTATCTGGACATGTTTGTCATAGTCTTTATCGACGACATCCTTGTCTACTCTCGTAGTGAGGATGATCATCCATACCATCTTAGAATTGTGTTACAGACCCTTAGAGATCACCAATTTTTTGCCAAATTCAGCAAATGCGAATTTTGGCTAAGGTCAGTAACTTTCCTTGGTCATATCATTTCCAGTGAAGGTATTAGAGTTGATCCCCAAAAGACAGAAGCCGTAAAGAATTGTCCTAGACCTATTTCCACGTCAAACATTAGGAGTTTCTTGGGTCTATCTGGTTATTACCGACGTTTCATTGAGGGTTTCTCATTTATTGTGTCTCCTATGTCTAGATTAACCCAAAAGAAAGTTAATTTTCAGTGTTCAGATTCCTGCGAGAAGAGTTTTCAAGAGTTAAATACTCAACTCATTTCAGCCCCAGTTTTAGCATTGCCTGAGGGTACAAATGGTTTTTTGGTATATTGTGATGCCTCCAGAATTGGTTTGGGTTGTGTTTTGATGCAGAGAGGTTAGGTCATAGCCTATTCCTCTAGACAACTTAAGCCTTATGAAAAGAATTACCCAACCCATGATCTTGAGTTAGCTACTATTGTATTGCTTTGTATGGGGTACATCTTGATGTGTTCACAGATCACAAAAGCTTGCAGTATGTGTTTACACAGATAGAGTTGAATGTATGACAGAGAAGGTGGTTGGAGTTGTTGAAACACTAAGATATGAGTGTGTTGTATCATCCGGGCAAGTCCAATGTAGTGGTAGATGCCCTTAGTAGATTGTCCATGGGCAGTGTTGCTCATGTGGAGAATGATAAGATAGAGTTAGTTTGGGAAGTGAATCGATTAGATAGATTGGATGTTAGGTTGGTTGACTCAGCTGAAGGGAATGTTTGGGTTCAAAGTAGTTCTGAATCTTCCCTAATTTCATAAGTGAAGGAAAACCAAGATAAGGACTCTAGTTTGGTCAAACTAAAGGAGTCAATCAAAGACCAAAAGCTAGAGGTTTTCTCCCAAGAGGGAGATGGTGTGTTGAGATACCAGAGTAGATTGTGTGTGTCTTGTGTTGATGATTTGAGGTAGCGGATTATGGCGAAAGTGCATAGAGTGTATTATTCTATCCATCCTAGAGCCACTAAGATGTACTGCAACTTACGAGAAATCTATTGGTGGAGTGGTATAAAGAGAGATATAGCAGAGTTCATATCCAAGTGTGCAACTTATCAACAGGTCAAGGTGGAGCACCAAAGGCCTGGTGGTTCGTTGTAAGAGTTTGGCATCCCCACTTGGAAGTGGGAAGAGGTGAATATGGATTTTATGACTGGTTTACCCCATTCGCATCGTCAGCACAATTTGATTTAGATTATTGTAGACAGATTGACTAAGTTGGTGCATTTCTGTCCAGTTCACACGTCTTACACGGATGAAGATTATGCTAAGTTGTATATCTGAGAGATAGTCAGATTACATAGAGTTTCTTTGTCCATTATCTCATATAGGGGTACTCAGTTTACCTTTCAGTTTTGGAGAACTTTTCAGAAGGGTCTTGGTACCCAAGTTCATCTTAGTTTAGCTTTTCATCCACATACAGATGGTCAAACAGAGAGGACCATTCAGACTTTAGAGGATATGTTGGGGGCATGTGTTCTTGATTTCAAAGGTAGTTAGGATGAGCATTTTCCATTGATTAAGTTCGCTTATAATAATATTTATCATGCTAGTATTCAGATGGCTCCATTTGAGGCTCTTTATGGGCCGAGATGTAGATCACTAGTTGGTTGGTTCGAAGTGAGTGAGGCCGCTTTGATTAGGTGGACTCATCATCTTCTGGTTGGATTCTACAACTGTCTAATTCTGATTGTACATACTATAACTTGTACCTACATTATGAGACAATGTAGCACATAGACATATATATGGATCAATACTTTCGGAATGTACTGAGCATATGGGGGTGAATGCATAAGTAAAACTGCAACTGTATATATATATATAAGTACATATATTTTATAAACAATGCATGCTAAGTGAAAATGACTCACGCTGGCTTGAGTAACTGAAAGCTGAGAAATCATATATCATGAATAGTAAAACATGTTGTATAAATATCGTGAGTCATAACACTTTGTTCTAAAAGTTGTACTTCTATTTTGTTTGCAAATCATGTAAACTAAATGAAAAGGGATTACTTTTATCTTCTAAGAAATGAAAACTATAAGTCTGTAACTGAGGCTTAAGTAAAGAATTATCTAAATAAGTCTGTGAGCCTTTACACTTAGTTTCTAAAACTATTCTGTTATTCTATTTATAAGACTTTTAAACTGTAGTGATAAAAGCTTTAGTATATATATATATTACCTATCGGGAAAATACTTTATCTAAAGGGAGGTTCTTCTAACCGACATAAACCATGTGAGCTATCATGGAGTCCAACATCTCGTTCCCCTAAAGGGAAAACCTCACGTTGGGGAGAGGTTTCATACTCTTGCCAGGGAGTATAAATGAGCTAAGTGATCACATCTGTAATTGTCATTCATATAGAAATAGGAATATTGAATTTGTACCTACATTGGATGGTAATTCTAGAAAAGTGGGATGTGCTAAACCCACACTTCCCGCTCGGCACTAAATACTACTCCCTTAATTATATGCTCATTCTATAGGAAATCCACTTTTAAAAGTCATAATGTTTCATATTGAAAGCTAACTGTGCATCTGATCATTCAAAACTGAAATTAAGTTGTAAAGTGGATTCCATATCTTAGCAAAATATCAAAGATCATAATCATTTTTTAAATAGCAATAATCAACTAGGTCTTAATAACCCATTCTTTAAATTCATGTTAAAACATCATAATGTTCATGCTTGATAATGTAAATATTCATAATTCAACTCAAAATCTGGAAAATATAGTCACACGCATGAACTTACAAAAGTAGACATGCAATTCAACATTAAAAACACTTAAAACATCTTAATCTTCAAATAGTAATAAATGGGTATGAACCCTAAATTGAAATTCATATAAAACCACGTAAATTTGTAATTAGAAACTAGTTTTGGGCACAAGGATGAAAGATTTATCCTTTTTCAAAACCCCACATACCTTATTATGCTTGATTTAATGTAATAGCTTGACTTTGAACCCTTTGGAGATGATCTTGAAAACATTCTTGAAGTTCTTGGATTAGGAACCCTAAATTCTTGATATTTTTGTTAAAGAGAAGGTGATGGAATTGATGATTCTTGAGGGGATTGATTAGGGTTTGTTTTTTAGGGAAAAATTGGAGAATGAGGGAAAATAATGCCCCAATTGAAGCCTTAAATCGTGTTTTTACGACCTAGGTTGAGGTGGGAAAAGACCCCATTGCCCCTCCATAATTTAAACCAAAAATTCGTAACCCGGATTTCCATTTGAAGGGACACCGCGATGCGGTGTAACCGCGGTGGCTTACTACCTCACACGAAAAATGCCATAACTTTTTATTCGGGTATAGGTTTAAGGCGAAATTGGTATCATTGGAAATCTAACTCAATTATCTACAATTTGGTGGGTCTTGAGATGAAAAATTATGCATACATCAAAAGATATACACTCTCAAAGTTGACCCTTGTAAAATCGAACACCAAACATTGGACGAATCAAAGGATCTTAGCTCAACTTGTCTCTAAGTGATTTCTATGAACACTCTTTACCTAATAAGGACTTTGCACACTTAGGATAAATTTCATGAAATATGCATTCAAATTATGGATCAAGAACATGACAAATACACCTTTACCGCGATTTGGTAATCCCCCCATCGCTATACTCACCACGACGTGGTGTAATTGCAGTGAGTCACTGGAAATTGACAAATGCCCTTTCACCCTCCACCATGATGCAGTGGAACTCTTGGAGCTATACTCACCAGAACGTAATGGTGTAACGACCTGAGACTACCCCCTAGTCCTTACATGGTGCCCATGACCCCGAAGGACCACAAGCTAACCATTTGCTAATATTTGTACCTGAGCACTGCATAATATAATACAATAAATGTGAAAAGGTGGAAAAAACTTGCCATAAGGTTCAAAACATCTAAAATACTCAAACTAAAAAGTGAATACTATAGAAATGGTACTTCAACGCGATGCACCACCATAGCGGTGCCCTATAGAAATGCCACTTTGGCCACTGGCGTGACGCACCAATATTGCCTGGGGCTACTGGAAATTAACAATTGAGAAATTGTCCCTCTATGTGAAGTGCCAATATTGCGTTGGGGTACTGGAATTTGACAATTATCATTTTACTCACCTCTGCGATGCGTCAAGTGCCCAAGTGGCACACTGTCAACTTAAAAATATTGTAACTCTTCAACCGAGTATCGGAATTGGGCAAATTTGGTATTGATGGAAAGCTTATTTAATTTCCCACACAATGGGCCCCGGAGTAGGAGGACTCATCATCTGCTGGCTGGGTTCTACAACTATCTAATTCTGAATGTACATACAATAACTTGTACCTACATTATGAGACAATATAGCACATAGACATATATATGGATTAGTACTTTTGGAATGTACTGAGCATATGGGGGTGAATGCATACGTAAAACTGCAACTGTATATATATATATAAGTACATATATTTTATAAACAATGCATGCTAAGTGAACGACCTGAGACTCACCGCAACGCAATGGTGTAACGACCTGAGACTACCCCCTAGTTGTTACATAGTGCCCATGACCTCGAAGGACCACAAGCTAACCATTTGCTAATATCTGTACCTGAGCACTGCATAATATAATACAATAAATGAGAAAAGGTGGCAAAAAGTGATGGGAATACTCAAAACATCTAAAATACTCAAACTGAAAAGTAAATACTAATACATCTGTCTGAAAAAACCTCTAATTGTCTGAACTGTGGAGTTGATGGGAAATGTCTCGAACTAACTCCGTCTACTGATAATAAAGTGAATCTAATGAAGTACTGAAATAAGAAGCATCCTTGAATGATGAGGACTCACTACTACGTCTACTACTGTTGACTAAGTCTGGACTGCTAAGGGTGTTCTAGGGCTCGTGCTTCTGAACCTATGGCGTCGAATAAAACACCATAGTGCAAATGTGTTACTATGGGAATGTACTGAGTATGCAGATGAGTTAAGGCTAAATTCAAGGGCTTATGCATGAACAATAACTAACTGAATGATATGCAAGAGCTGGACTAGCATACATAGAGAATCTATAACTACTTAACATACTATGCATACTGTGATTGAGCATACTGGGACTAAATCTGATAACTGATACTGAATATGCCATCAATCTATGGTTTCTGAACATACTGAGATTATACATATCTGAAGCTACTGAAACTGATATCCGTACTTATTAATACTGATAAACTGGATGACTGAGCCTATCGATAATTGATATTGACTGGCTGAATCTGAGATCAAACCTATATAGTGGGATGATCTTTAAATCTTCTAATAACGAATAAGATTGACTAAGCTTGAGATCATCCCTAACTAATGAGTGATCACTGGAACTGATATTGAGAAAATTCAACTAAATCTGAGACTGAGATCAATCCTATCTAACGGGTGACCTCTATAGGTACTGATGCTGAATAACTTTGTGTGAGACCAAGCCTATTTAGCGGGTGGTCTATGAATCTATGAAACTGTCTGAGTTCCTTACTGAGATTGATGACTGTATTTAACAGTCTTGATTTCTGAGATCAACTCTTAAGACTGATACTAAAACTATAACTGTGGGAGTTATGACTTAACCGACATGCCCCAAATCTTATTTGGTGGGGGTCCAACCTATAACCCCAGCTGGAAGGGTGTCAATACCATGCCACGGGTAAATACCTCTACTATAGTCAAGCCTCTCTAACGGGTGACCCTGAATAGGAAGTCAAGCCTAGGGCAGTATGACAGTCAAGCCTTAATATAATGGGTGACTCCTGGTCCTGCACTGGCTACGCAGTTTTGGAGTACAGGGATTGCTGCTAACGACTCTGCCTCTCTAATGGGTAACCCGTCATCCCTGCACTCGCTCGGTGCTAGTTACTACTCCCAACTAAAGGACTCTGAACTGATTCTTAACTGAACTTATACTGAGCTAAATCTATTACTAATCATATTTCTTGACTGATCTGACTGAGTTCACTTGGTTCCGTTATCTTACGGAATACTTATGAATTCTACTTTTTGTCTAACAGTGACTGATGTTTGAGGTTGGATTGAACAAGTACTGATATTTGTGAATTTTCCTAAATGTTTTGTCACTGACTGAATTCTATGGATCATAGCATGAATGAGATTATCTTGAGACTGACTCGGCTCTAGACAAGCAGCTAAGTTTTTGGGTATAAATGCCCCCAGGACTCGATAGCATAAATTAATAAGATAGAACCACACTTGAATATCATGACAATGTACTATCATGCACAACACAATCAATACAATATCTCGTCAATCACTTGAATGTCATAAGCATGTAAATGTATAGGGTAGGCATACTAATATCTCGTAGTTGTTCAATAAGGAATACTCATGGACAAGATTTCATGCAACTTATCATAATACATTCACTAAGGCATTTCAACAAACATTTGGCATGCATGGGCTTGCAAAAAATTGGGGATTTCTAATCAACATGCTTGAATGGCTCTAATTCCTTCACATAAGCATTTTTATCAAACATATGGAGAGCATGCTTTGCTTATTCAACGATTTCTACACTTAATTAACATAAACACACAACTTAACAAGCAACTTGAAGAGGGTTTTTCATGAAAATCACATGAATATCACATACTAGGGTCGAAGGTTGAAAACCATATAAACAAACATGAATCACAACTCAATAATAGCATGAACATCAATTTCAACTCACATAAATCATGAAAACTCATAAACATAAAAGCTTTACAATCTAGAAAAGGGTTCTTGAGCTTCTTGGATGAAAGGGACCCAAGAATCAACATATGCATACCTTAGTTTTCTAGATTCTTGAAGTTTTTGAAGACTCTTGGAAGGATTCTTGAGATTTCTTTTGAAACTTGAGAGTTAGGGTTTTCTATCTTTGAGAGAGAGTGTTTTGTTCTTGATAAAGTAATGAGAATAGATGAGCAACTTTAGATATTGGGGTTTTAAATCCCGTGTAGAGATTGATTGGGGATTTAGGGAAATTACCAAAGGGTCCCCGAAATTTAAATAATGGAACCTGAACGAAATATCACGCTAGTTTACTGGAAAGTGGACAATTGGGAAACTGCTTGATGGTGCGATGTGGTGGAACTCGCATTGCCACCTTGGTTACATACTGGAAAGACACCGTGATGTGGTAGCATCGCGAAGGCTCACTGAAATTTGACAATTGCCATTTTGGCTAACTCCGCGACGCGCTATAGTGCCAGATGGCACACTGTCTCACTAAAATGGCTATAACTCTTCGCTCGAGTGTTAGATTTGGACGAATTTGGTATCGACGAAAAGCTTATTCAATTCTCTTCATAAAAAAAATTTGATATTAGGGAAATTCTACATGTTTCAAAATATTTCTCACTTGGGAAGTCACTTCAAAATCTTTTAGGGATGAATTTATACTTCACTTGACACACACTAAAGCTTAGACTACAAGAGGAGTTTGCGGGGTCTTACAGATGGAATTGAGGTGAGCTACTGAAATTCCAACCCAAAAATAATCCAAACCTAGTCTAAAAATCCAAAATCTTTTTGAGACGTTATTCCTAACTCCCCTGATCATGAATTAACTCAAGAACTATTGTCTCAGATTCCAGAAAGTCAGCTTAAATTCCTCAAAGTTAGAAGGTCTTAAAAATGGCTAAGTCCTTAACACAGCTAAATTTTTAAGCTTTTAGCCTCATATTCAAGCACTAGGAGCTGTACTGAACTAAGAAAATTATGGGGTATTAAAATATCTTTCCCTTGGGAATATTCATCCTCAAATGAGATTGGTTAGACTAAGAGTACTATACTAAGGTAACTTAGGTCATATGCTGAATATGCGCGACTTGGAACATGATTGCATAACTGAGTCTGAAACATGATAATAAACTGAATAGCATGATTAAGCGGATTTCTTGAATACATGCACTGACATGAGAATGGCTATACGGATGAGATAGAAATGAGAGATTCATCTTATGAGTGACCATTACTTTAGGCTAGATCTGCTTTCGTGAGAAAAAGTTAAATGGTTTAGGACATGTAAACTCAGGGTATTACGACATCTCCCCCTTGGGATCGTTCTTTCCCTAAATGATATTGACTTGGCTAAAATAATAAGGAAAGGCTAGGATGATACACATGACACTTATGGACTGAATCATGACTGAATATTTGAATTTGAAACTGATGCATGATGCATGAACTGATCTAAATTCACAAATTATATGAAGCGAACAAATTACATCTAGGAATGGCCTTACTCGTGAAACTTTAGATAGTAAAACTAGATCGGAATATGGAAAAACAAAGGAACTTGCCTGTCTGACTACTAAACTAAATTACTTGCTATACGAACTGAATTAGGCTGAAAGCTTATACTCAACTATACTTTCCCCTTAAATACCATACTCATACAGGTACATATAACTTTATATACTAAGATCTGATCTGAACTAAATTCTCTAACCAAGTTAGAGCCTAACTTGAATCACAATATACCTCACATAACATTATAACACTAGTCTACACTATGAATTCAATACCCCAAGTAGTTTCACAGCTTCTCCTCTCTAAGATAATTCTTCTTATGAATTCAACAATAATATTCAATCTCTTACTAAGAAATATTTAGCGCATAATGTACCCATCCACTTATATGCCAGCATAACATTCAAACCTATCATTATAACCACATGTGAACTTCAAGGAAGATACTCGTAAAGGCACATTTCTCATATTCTCTAGACCTCTATCAATAACAACTTTTTTGCACTATGCTTAAGAAGACATACCCAAAATTCTCAACTAGCTATGGCATATACCAAAGGTTTACCTCAATATTTCTTCTTTCTTTAACCTTAGATCAAAAAGCATAGATAATCTTTCTTAATGAGGGTCATCAACTCCCTCTCATCTGAACCAATAATTATCCATTATCATCACCACTATCTTAACATAGGAAGAGGTCACTGAAAGGCTATTGCATAAGGACCTAAAGCACCAGACACTATACAAAACTTTGACACTTAATTGAGGCCTGAGGAATAGAAAGTCAAGGGCATGGATTCATTAAAGAAATCTAAACTTAGGGCATTCATAACATAAACTGAATTTGGCTTATCATTGGGAGTGTAGAATGAGTAGATACTATGATGAATGAATACTTTGCACCGAGAGAAGTATGGGTTGGGAACCATCCTCCACTTACTGTTATTCTATAATATATTGGCATTACTACTAGAATCTAGGGGCCTGACTTTGTTCTTTATTCTATCATCTACCCCTTAGCTTTAAGCCATCATTCTAATTCTATGGAACCCTTTACTAAACTCTAATCTAAACTGCAATAACTTTACTCTAGAGTCTGGGGTATAAAAAAATACACATAAAAAATAAACTTACCCTGAAAGACTACACCTGAATATGTAAAACCCACTACTAACATTTTCTTTAGCTTCAATAATCATCATCAGAGACTTGCAATCTATTAACTCAACAAACATACTTGCCTCACTAAACACGTAATCATAGCCTACAAAGATTGCATATCAAAATTATATTTGTCCCAAATCATAAGAATCAAGATCATACTTAAAAGACTCAACACCAACTATCCATAACTCAACTTATCTACTACTAACACCATGTACGAGATAGTTAACCTTCTTCTAATTAACTACTCAAGGGTACTAAAACCACACATAATACTTCATAAACTTCAAAAATAATACAACTCTATATCACCTTGGTCACACCTTTTGATCATACTTACAACATCATACTAAGTTATGAATAAATCAACTTAAACTCTTGCGTACATTGTTCAATCCTACTAGATCACTTCCATATAACTAGAATCACCAACCAAGATTTCACTATTTCCACCTTTATGATCATCCACTATTCAAACTTATTGTCTAGTGCTAGCCATGATTAATCATTCTATCTCACATATTATTCTCACTTGAAAGGTATAAATAAGACATCAAGAAACACTATTCCACTAAAACCTCATAATAATAAAAATTGATCATAATCCTATGGTATATCATATTAAAATCCGTTAGCACATCCTCCTTCTACACATTATGAGTATTTACCCATATATACACATAGATTACATTCATAAAGCCTAAATTCACAATACTCAACTACCCAAATACTTGCATCATAACCTATACTTTTCAAACACAATAACTACCATCAATAACTCCTTTTCTACTTCAAGAAAACCACCATTCACCTTGACTAGTAACTCTTTCTCTACCTTTTACCAAGGAACTTGCACTATATTCATTACCCTTAAGCTGAAACACAAGGACCTATCACCTTAACATAACTCAAAAACATGCATGAGTTTATCACTATACTTTCTATCAATCATTATTCCCACTTTTTTTGTCACTACACTTCTATACCCATACTTCCAAATATAATATGGTTCTACTACTTATGAATCATAACACTCCAGGATGATATATCCCTTGAATGAAAACTTTATTCAACAATCTAGGTTTATACTATCTCCCTTTATGAGCAATATTTGTATTGAAGAAATAATAAGGAATCTGAATACATATTTTAATCTTTCTTAATTGGACAAATTATAAGGATGAGTACAAAGTTTCAACTTGAGAAACCTATAACACACTAGTGAGCTCATCTCAAGCCTCTTGTGTAACTTTTGAACTTACTGATAGTAGATCTGAGAGAATTATTTTAGGAGGAACTAGAATCTAGTACTTAGGTTATCTCAAAAGGTTATGGATGAAGAATTATAGAGTTACACATAACCCAATAGAAGTTTTGAAAAAAATAACTTTACTGCACAATTTAGAGTATGAAAGAAAAAAACTCTTCTTAAATGCCCTGTAGCCTCTCAAAGAAAAGTACAAATGTCTTTGTACCATTCTACAAGACTCTACTAGACACAACTTCATAGACACCCTAAGACACTTGAACTCTGTCCTCGGATACCAAGTTTGTAATTCCCCAAAAATGGTCCTGAGACGTCACATGGTGCTTAGGACCACAAGTGATCCCAAGCTAACCCATGAACTGGCATACTATTAAGCAACTGATTAAATATATATCAAATGACTGAGTTTACTATGCGGAAACATAATAATGATGGAATTTATGGAAATACTATACTGATACAATTGTACATTCTGATAAAGTCTGAAAAGAGGGACTAAAATTACATGACTAACTCTAACTGACATCTATGAAGCCTCTACTATACTGACTATAGATAACTGGGATGCTAATCCAACTACCACTACTCAATACATATGAGTAAGAAATAAAAGTACATAAATAACATCTAACTAAAGTCTCCGAAGTAGAAGGACTCATCATCTGCTGGCTGAAATCTGCAACTGTTTGATTCTGACTGTACATTCAATAACTTGTACGTATATTATGAGATAATGTATCACATAGACATATATTAGGATCAGTACTTTTGTAATGTGTTGAGCATATGGGGGTGAATGCATAAGTAAAACTGTAACTATATATATATATATATAAGAACAAATATTTTGTAAACAATAAATGCTAAGTGAAAATGACTCACGCTAGCTTGAGTAACTGAAAATTGAGAAATCATATATCATGAATAGTAAATCTATGTCGTATAAATATCGTGAGTCATAACATTTAGTTCAAAAAGTTGTACTTCTGTTCCTATTTCAAATCATGTAAACTAATTAAAAAGGGATCACCTTTATCTTCTAAGAACTAAAAATTGTAAGTATGTAACTGAGGCTTAAGTAAAGAAATATCTGAGTAAGTTTTTGAGCCCTTACACTTAGTTTCTAAAACTATTCTATTATTCTATTTATAAAACTTTTAAACTGTAGTGCTAAAATCTTTAGTATATATATATTAGCTGTAAGAAAAATACTTTATCTGAAGGAAGGTTCTTCTAACCGACTTAAACCATGTGAGATATCATGGAGTCTAATGTCTCATTCCCCTAAGGGTAAAACCTCATGTTGGGGAGAGGTGTCATACTCTTTCTAGGGAGTATAACCTGAGCTAAGTGATCATATCTGTAACTGTCATCCATATAGAAATAGGAATACTAAATTTGTACCTGCGTTGGCTCGTAGTTCTAGGAAAATAGGATGTACTAAAACCATACTTCCCACTCGATGCTAAATACTACTCCCTAAATTTTATACTCATTCTGTAAGAAATCCACTTTTAAAAGTCATAATATTTCATATTGAAAGCTAACTATGCATCTGTTCATTCAAAACTGAAATTAAGCTATAAAGTGGATTTCATATCTTAGCTAAAGATCAATAGATCAAATCTTTATTCGAAGTTGTCTATAAACATATCATGGGATATTTAAAAGCATAATCCTTTTTTTAAAATAACAATAATCAACTAGGGCTTGATAACCCATGTTTCAAATTTGTGTCAAAACATCATAATGCTCATGCTTGATAATGTAAATATTCATAATTCAACTCAAAATCTGGAAAATATAGTCACACGCATGAATTTACAAAAGTAGACATCGAATTCAACACCAAAAACACTCAAAACATCATAATCTTCAAATAGCAATAAATGGGTATGAACCCTAAATTTAAATTCATATAAAGTCATGTAAATTTGTAATTTAGAACTAGTTTTGGGCACAAGGACGAAAGATTTATCCTTGTTCAAAACCCCACATACCTTATTATGCTTGATTTAATGTAATAGCTTGACATCGAACCCTTTGGAGATGATCTTGAAAATATAATTGAATTTCTTAGATTAGGAACCCTAAATTCTTTATCTTTTTGTTGAAGAGAAGAAGATGGAATTGATGATTCTTTAGGGGATTGATTAGGGTTTGTTCTTGTGGGAAAAATTGGAGAATGAGGAAAAATAATGCACCAATTGAAGCCTTAAATCATGTTTTTATGACCTGGGCTGAGGTTGGAAAAGACCCCATTTCCCCTCCATAATTTAAACCAAAAATTCATAACCCAAATTGCTATTTGAAGGGCCACCGCGATGCAGTGTGATCACGGTGGCTTACTGTCTAACACAAAAAATGCCATAACTTTTCTCTCGGGTATCGGTTTTAGGAGAAATTGGTATCCGTAGGAAGCTAAATCAATTATATACAATTTGGTGGTTCTTGAGCTAAAAAATTCTACATACATCAAAAGTTATACACTTTTAAAATTGACCCTCATAGTATCGAACACCAAACATTGGACGAATCAAAGGATATTAGTTCAACTTGGCACTAAGTAATTTATATGAACACTCTTGACCTAATATGTACTTCACACACTTAGGATAAAGGTCATGACATATGTATTCAAATTATGGATCAAGAACATGACAAATACATATTCACGGCGATGAGGTGATCCCCTCATTGTTATACTCACCGCGACGTGGTGCAATCGCGTTGAGTTATTAGAAATTGACAATTGACTTTTAACACTCCACCACGATGCGGTGGACCTCTTGGCACTATAGTCACCGCAATGTGATGGAATCGTGGTGAGCTACTAGAATTCCAATTCAAGAACAATCCAAACCTAGTCTAAAAATCTAAAAACTTTTTTTGACGCTATTCCTAACTCCCCTGACCATGAATCAACTCAAAAACCATTTTCTTTGAGTCCGGAAGGTCAAGTTAAATTCCTCAAAGTTAGAAAATCTTAAAAATGTATTAGTCCTCAATACATAGAAAAATTTTAAAGCTTTTAGCCTCTTATGCAAGCACTGGGAGCTAAACTAAACTAAGAAAATTATGGGGTATTACAGTATCCCATGATAAATTTTGGGCTGCTTTTCGGGCATTGGCCCAAGCTATGACTGCCAATGTTCAGGGCAACCACCAGGATGCAATCCCACTTCATGCAGAATGGCAATTTAGCTGTAGCTAGAATTCATGACTTCTTGAGAATGAATCAACCTGAATTCTTTAGGTCAAAAGTAGGTGAGGGCCCACAAATCTATCTTGATGAGGTGAAAAATATCACCCAAATTATGGATATAACTGAGGAGGAGAGCATGCATCGTACAAGTTGAAGGATGTTGCTTATGATTGGGTTGTGATATGGAAGAATGGTAGGGGTGAGAATGCAGCTTCTACAGTTGGAAGGTATTTTAGTATTCATTCCTAGATAGGTTCTTTTTGTGTAAGATGAGGGAAGCTAAGATAGAGGAATTCATAAACCTGCGACAGTGCTCGATGGCAATGAAGGAGTACTGCCTTAAGTTCAATCAATTGTCTAAGTATGCTCCATATTAGATGGCTGACCATAGATCTAGTATGATTAAGTTTGTTATCAAAGTGTATGTTTTGATAGTCAAGAAGTGTAGGACTGTCATGCTTATTGGGGACACGGATCTTGCCAGGTTGATGACTCATTCTCAATAGATTGAGGTAGAAAAGTTGAATGAAAGAGATAGAGGAAATAAGAAGTCTAGAACTAGGTAGTTTGAGTATGGAAAATCATGATTTGCAGGGGTAATCATTCCCAGTTCTAGAGTCGCCCATCTTTGTCGGTGCCATCTTTAGCCAGTGCTCCCGCACCCAGAACTAAGCAGGATCAGTGGGGTAAGATTTCTATGTCTAGGTCTTAGAGTAGTGTGGTTGTATAGACAAGTTATCCTACATGTGCTAGATATGGTAAGAATTATCTTGGTGAGTGTTTCTTAGGACAGAAAGGGTGTTTTGGATGTGGTAAGTTGGGTGACCAAATTAAAGAGTGCACATATGCTAATCAAGGAAATAGGGATGTTCGTCCCTAGACTCAGGCTACAAGTGTACAAGATCCTCTAGGTCGCCCAGCTCCTCCTCAGGGTGCATCATCCAATACCGGTGGAGGTCAATGCCAGAATCTATTCTATGTTTTACCATCTTTCCAAGAGCAGGAGAGTTTACCAGATGTTCTTAGTGGTATGTTTCGTGTATTTCATTTTGATGTTTATGTGGTGTTAGAACCAGGATTGGTTGCGGTAAACTTTGGAATAAATCCTGAAAAAAATTCTAAGCCCTTCTCAGTTTCTACCCCAGTAGGTGAGTCAGCTATCGCCAAACAAATCTATAGAAAGTGTCCTATCATTGTCCTTCATAGGATAATGTTAGCAGATTTAATAGAATTAGATATGGTTGACTTTGACCTTATTCTGGGTATGGATTAGCTTTATTCCTATTATGCATCTCTAGATTGTCGCACTCGAGTGGTGAAGTTTCAGTTTCCCAATGAGTCAGTCTTTGAGTGGGAAGGTAATTCAGTATCTCCCAAGAGTCATTTCATATTCTATCTTAAGGCCAGAAAGTTGATATCAAAAAGTAGTATCTATTATTTTGTTCGAGTCAAAGACGCTAAGTCTGAGGATCCAATAGTTCAGTCAATCTGGGTAGCAAATGAATATCCAGAAGTTGTTTTGGATGATTTAACAAGGTTACCTCCCGATAAGGAAATAGAATTTGAAATTTATCTTCTTCTTGATACTCAGCCTATTTTTATTCCTCTATATTATATGGCTCCTATCGAGCTTAAAGATTTGAAAGAGCAACTCAAAGACCTCTTAGATAAGGGTTTCATAAGGCTCAGTGTTTCTCCATGGAGCGCTCTCATCCTATTTATGCTTAAGAAAGATGGTTCTCTGTGAATGTGCATTGACTATCGTCAGCTGAATAAAGTCACAGTTAAAAAGATATCCTATTCCCAGAATTAATGACTTATTTGATCAACTCCAAGGTGAAAGTTATTTATCCAACATAGACCTTAGATCTGGTTATCATCATCTTAGAGTGAGGGAATATGATATTCCCAAGACAGCTTTCAGAACCCATTATGGTCATTTGAATTCCTAGTCATATCTTTTGGGATAACAAATGCCCTAGCTGCCTTCATGGACTTGATGAACCGAGTGTTCAAATAGTACCTAGATATGTTTTTCATAGTCTTTATCGATGATATCATTGTTTATTCCCATAGTGAGAATGATTATGCAAACCATCTTAGAATCATGTTGCAAACTCTTAGAGATCACTAGTTGTTCGCTAAATTCAACAAGTGTGAATTTTGGCTAAGGTCAATAGCTTTCCTCGATCATAATATTTTTGGTGATGGCATTAGAGTTGATACCCAAAAGACCGAAGCAGTGAGAAACTAGCCTAGACCCATTTATCCATCAGACATCAGGAGTTTCATGGGTTTAATGGCTATTATAAATGGTTTGTTAAGGGTTTTTGTCCATTGCGTCCCCCATGACCAAATTAACTCAGAAGAAAGTTAAGTTTCAATAGTCAGATTCTTGTGAGAAGAGTTTTCAGGAGTTGAAAGATCGACTCACTTCAGCCCTAGTCTTAGTATTACCTGATGGTGAACATGGATTTATTGTCTATTTTGATTCTTCTAGAGTTGGTTTGGTTTATGTTTTGATACAGACAGGTAAGGTCATAGTTTATGCTTCTATATAGCTTAAGCCTCACGAAAGGAACTATCCTACTCATGATCTTGAATTAGCTGCTATTGTGTTTGCTTTGAAAATCTGGAGGCATTATCTTTATTGGGTGTATGTTGACGTGTTTATAGACCACAAAATCTTACAGTATGTATTCACATAGAGATAGTTAAATTTCCTCCAGAGAAGGTGGTTAGAATTGTTGAAAGATTATGAAAAGAGTGTTTTTTATCATCTGGACAAGGCCAATGTTGTGGCAGACTCCCTTAGTAGACTGTCGATGGGTAATGTTGCTCATGTAGAGGGTGATAATAAGAATCTAGATCAATAAATTCATCAATTGGATAGACTAGGTGTGCGGTTAGTTGATTCGGTAGAGAGTAATGTTTGGGTTCGGGGTAGTGCAAAATCTTCTTTAGTTTTTGAGGTAAAGGGGAAACAAAAAAGGATCCCATTCTAGTTAAGTTGAAGGAGTCAGTCAGAGATCAGAAGGAAGAGGTTTTCTCCCAAGGGGGAGATGGTGTGCTGATATACCAGAGTAGATTATGTATGTCGTATGTTGATGGTTTGAGGCACCATATTATTGATGAAGCACATGGTGCGCGTTACTCCATTCACCTTGGTGCTACTATGATTTATCAAGATTTATGGGAAGTCTATTAGTTGAGTGGAATGAAGAAAGATATTGCGGAGTTTGTGGCTAAGTGTACTATTTTTCAACAGGTTAAGGTGGAACACCAAAGTCCTAGTGGCACCTTGTAGGAGTTTAGTATTCACACCTAGAAGTGGGAAGAGGTGAACATGGATTTTGTAACAGGGTTACCCCATTCGCGTTATAATCATGATTCGATTTGGGTTATTATAGACAGGTTGACCAAATCAGCCCATTTCCTTCCAGTTCATACGTCCTACTTAGCTGAAGATTATACGAAGTTGTATATTAGAGAGTTAGTTAGATTATATAGAATTCCCTGGTCTATCATTTCAGATAGGGGTACTTAGTTTACCTCTCACTTTTGGAAATCTTTTTAAAAGGGTCTTGGTACCCAAGTACATCTCAGTTTTGTTATCCGTCCTCAGACAGATGGTTAGGCAAAATGACCATTCAAACCATAGAATATATGTTAATAGCATGTGTGTTTGACTTCAAGGGTAGTTGGGATGAGCATTTTTCGTTGATCGAGTTTTCCTACAATAACAGTTACCATTCTAGTATTTAGATGGCTCCATTTAAGGCTCTTTCTTGAAGGAGATGTAGGTAACCTATCGATTGGTTCGAAGTAGGTGAGACCGCATTAATATGGAAAAAAGTGGTGTTAGAATCTATGGAGAAAGTTCAGCTGACTAGAGAGAGGCTTCAAATAGCTCAGAGTCGTCAAAAATCTTATTCAGCTGTGAGAAAAAGGGACCTTGAGTTTGAAGTTGATGACTTAGTTTATTTGAAGGTTTCACCCATGAAGGGGGTGAAGCATTTTGGCAGGAAGGGGAGACTTAGCTCCCAATATGTCGACCCTTACAGTATATTGAGACGTGTTGGGAAGGTAGCATATGATCTTGAGTTTACTACAGAATTTTCAGTCATTCACCCTATGTTTCATGTCTCCATGTTAAAGAAGTGTATTGGTGACCCAGTCATAGTAGTTCCTTTGGAAATCACCGAAATGCAGGATAGTCTCTCTTATGAAGAAGTCCCAGTCGAGATCCTTGATCACCAAATTTGAAGGTTAAGGAATAAAGAAGTTCCCTTGTTCAAAGTCCTTTGGCAGAATTAGTCCGTTGAGGGTGTCACTTGGGATGCAGAAGTAGATATGCGATCCGAGTACCACCATCTTTTCTCTACAAGTTCATATTCAGCCTAAGGTAATGATTCTCCTCAGATTGATCCTCGTCAGATCTCAGTATTAGTTATGTAACCATGTTCCCAGTCATGCATGTTCTGTATATATTCTGAGACCTCCTAGTTTTCTCAGCTAACCAGCCTCATTCGAGGACGAATGTTCCCAATGGGCAGATAATGTAACACCTCCCCCCACCTCATTTTTGAATTAGAATTCAAACCATTGTTACCAAGTGTATAGACCCAAATCCAATGATTCTATGTCTATTTAGGGGTGATGATCAGTCCTATAATGTTGAAATTTTCTTTGATATCAGTCGAGTCATAAAAATTTCCTAACTCAAATATGAGTTGAGAACGCTTGTATTGATTAAATTTAAGTAAACATTTCATCTTAGGTAAACATTAAATGATCATTACTCCTTTTACATAATGATTTATGTGTCCTACCATATATCAAATGAAATATCTTTGAATCTTCTTTCCAACGCATTTGGTTTCACCTTAATCCGATATCAAAGCGAAAAGTTATACTCATTTTACTTCAGCATGTCCGCCTGTCAACTAGGTGACGACCTGAGTTGATAAGCCATCAACTGAGTGACGAATTATCAGCCCAAGTCATCAGACTTAACCAGAAAATCCTCAATTTTAGCCTTCAAGTGATTACTTATGGTGATAAGTCGTCACCTATGTGATGAATTATCAGACCAGGTCGTTACCCATGACTAGTAAGGGCCCAAAATCCATCAAAAGTGATGACTTAAGGTGATAAGCCATCACCTAACTGAAGACTTATCAACCCAAGTCGTCAATTGAAAATCTCAGCCGTTATATTTTGTTTCATAATGGTATTTTTGTCTTTTCCCTCATCTCCCACAACTTAAATCATCAAAAACACATACATAGCCATCATAAACAAGTTATAAAAATCCTTAATCCTCTTTATCCTCAAGAACAAGATTAGGGTTTATCCTTGAGGTCATCTCCGAAGAACTTCAAGATCCCATTACTTTCTCTTCAATATAATCAAGAACATAAGGTTCCTAAGCCAAGAACTTCAAGAAAATCCTCCAATAACGTTCTCAAGTCTTCCAAAGTCAACTTGTTCCATCGAATCAAGCCAAATAAGGTATGTAGGGTTTATGAACAAGGATAATCCTTTTATCTTTGTACCCAAAGCTAATTTTTAATTTCAAATTTACATGATTTTGTATGATTACACATGAGTTTCAATTTAGGGTTCATACCCAATGATTGTTATTTGAAGATTATGATATGACAAGAAATTTGAATATGAATTACATCACTATTTTTACATGTCTATACGTTTGTCTTGTTTTACATATATTGAGAATTAAATTACATTATTATGACTAGAATTGTGCAAGAACTTGATGATTTTGATTATTGAGCATCATTTGTGATGATTTGACTTGAGTTTGAAATATGGGTTACAAAGGCCTAGCTTGAATATTGATATTCCAAGAAATTATGCTTTTAAGCATCCCATGATATGTTTATAATTAGTTTTTGAATCGATATTTGATCTTTTGATCCCTAGCTAAGATATGAAATCCACTTCATAGCTTGAATTTCAGTTTAAAGCAAACAGATGCATCATTAGCCTTCAATATGCATTCTTATGTTATTTAAAATGGATTTCCTACAAAATAAGCATATAGATTAAAGGTAATAGTATTAGCAACGAGTTGGATATGTTCACATGCCCTAAACCTACGAGCCAACATAGGTACAAATTCAGAGTATTCCCATTTCTTTATGGATAACTATTACAGATGTGATCACTTAGCTCAGGTTATACTCCCTAGCAAGAGTATAGGACCTCTCCCAAATGTGAGGTTTTCCCCTTAGGGGAACTAGACGTTGGACACTCTAATAGTTCACATAGTGTATATCGCCCTTGCAAAACAGCTTTCAAAATAATTCCCTACTAAAGAAGAAAATAGAAAAGTTTTAAAGACAGAGTACAAGTTCAGCTTTTAGAACCAAATGTGATAGCTCACAAGATTTACACAGTATGCTTTGTTATTTATGATTGGTGATTTTTAGCTTTCAGTTATTCAAGTCATTGTTAGTCATTACACTTAGCATGCATTATTTTATGAATTTTGATAAACATTGAGATATTGTTTTACTTATGCATTCACTCCCACATGCTCAGTACATCATCAAAGTAGTGATCCACATATACATCTATGTGCTACATTGTCTAATAATGTAGGTTCAGGTACTCAGTTCCAGTAGCGTAAGTGATCTCGGGTATCTCCATCTACATTCCGACAGTTGGTGAGTCCTCCTCATTTGGGGACCCAGTATTCAGACTTTCAGTTTATTTTATTAGCTTTCTTAGTTATTTTCAGTTAGTTGAGTCAGTTGGGGTCTGTCCCAGTGACTCTCTAGTTCTTAGTAGTAGAGGCTTGTCAGACTTCTAGTTATAACTCAGATTTTCAGTATTGATTGTTCAAACTCTCTCGTTTTAAACGTTCTTAAATATTATGTTTAGTTAATTCCAGTTTAGCATAGATATAATTTACTAATTCAGTATTGATGCTTTCTTCAGTTACTTTAATATGAGCTTCATATTTAGTGGAAATCTTACAGGGTTAACTTAAGACTAGTCATAGTTTGGGTACAGTGTGACATCTCGGGACCTATTTTGGGAGTGTTATATAAGACCTGTTTGATAATTTCCAATAGATGACCTACATGTTGCAACATATGTCTAAATCTATTTGATATTTTCCAACATATATGTTGTCTATTTCAACAGATACCTTATCTATTGTAATATTTGAATCTAGTATTTCATTTTAATTAATAAGTTCAAATCTAAGGATAAAATAAAATTCATAGACAAAATAAAATAAATTGAAGCCTTCAGAAATGACATAAAATAAATCAACAAATAAATGAAATGTAAAAAATTGTTATGGGTACAGATCTCAACAAATAAATGAATAATTTAAGTTTTGATGCCAATAATTTATAAGGAGGGGTAAGGTTATTACTTTGACTGACTCAAGCTATAAAGATCTACTCAATATGGATAATTTTTCTTCATCCAGTGCTATGGAATTCGGCTTTGGTCATCATGGATCTTTAATTTCACTTGTGTACGGTTTTTGTGCTTTTTCTTCTCCGCATTTCCATAAAAAGTGTAGCATATTATCAATGTTATTCACTAGGAGCTTCTACTAAGACATCCACCAAGAAAGCCAGAATTGTAAATGTTAATCAAGAGATACAAAAAAATGAAAAAGGATAACTCATATGTTTTAGCAAATAGATTATCTTTTTATTACAACATATGGATCATCTGTTGGAACAAATTAAAACATAAGGTAGACCTGTATTATAATTTCCGACGGATAAACCATCTGTTGCAACATATGACTCATCTATTTGGAAAAACTAAAATAGGGGAAAGTCTTGATTTAATTTGTCTCAACAAATGACTCATCTATTGCAGTATTAGGTCATCCGTTAGTACAAATAAAAATAGTCCGTAGAGTTTTTTGATTTTCTAAAATAGATGAGATATATGTTGCAATAGATACTGCATCTGGTACAACAAGTTAGTCAACAATTGCAACAAATGTATATATCTGTTTGATAATTTTTAGCAGATGTGTCATGTGTTAAAACAGATATGTGTCTGTTTGTTAGTTGGAATAGATGTTATATATTCACCTTTTTCAGTTCATGTTGCTCTCTTGTAGGCCTTGTACATTTCTTAATAGTGCAATACAAAGATAGTGGAGTTACAATTTTGCTTTTTTGGATGCTTGATAATGCCTTGGAAATTACTTTCCTTCTCCTCTTATCCTTAATCTCTAATGGAGTTGATGGATATGAAATCCTCTTTGATGGAAAGACACCTCTCTTAGATTTCAATTCCTTTACAGAAGCAGTTAATGCATTAATAGCATTAATTAGTACATCATGTTTTGCCTTGCAGTCTTGACATTTTCATGCAGAACATTCGCTAGGAGAGGCAAAATATGTATAACCAATATGATCATACTCATAATGGTTTATTTTAAGAACCGTAAGAAGAGCATCATTAGCCCCAACAGAAACACCACTACCACCACCAACAGCTCCACTACCACTACCATCATCATCAACAACAAACCCACCCTACAAAATTATTTTTCTTGTAATGGTTGTTTCTCTAACCAATTCCATTTTTATTCTGTCAATGACCTTACGATCTGATAAAGTTTGCACATATCGTAAAGTAAGAAAAATGGCATCTTCGACTCTCGATTGGTCAGAACAAGCGATGGATTCACAATATAACATAAATCAATACATATATTAGAATGATGATTAGATCATTCAAAACAATCATTAATTAAAATAAAAACATTATTAGAATTACACTTGCTGCATCATTCGAGGGGTTGAAGAGATCTAGAAATTTTGCATTTTTATCAGTTTTGGTCAACAACCAGCTCGGGATTCTTGGACAGAAAACTTCTTCCAGGTAGTTCACTTGTTGTCTAAAATAAGGAATGGCTTCAAACGCCCAAGCCTATGAAATAATGTCAATAAATCAAAAGCATTATTGAATAAAAAAATAAATTATATCATAATAAAATAAATATTTACCATGAAAGCCCATGGAAAGCCATATAAGTTGACTATCTTTGGTGTTAACAGAGTCAACAAATATTTGACAGTCATTTTAAAGCTTTCATAACCCCAAGGATAGCTGTTAAATGCCTCAAGATCCTCGGAGAGCTTTATTAAATGAAGTGGTATCTTATTGTTAACTTCTCTCGTCCAAAGATTATTATGTACACACCAAATCAAGCACAATGATTTCTTGTGCTTCTTTTAAAGTCTTTTACCTTTTAGCGCTTCTATCAAATTTTATTTTTAAAGCTTGCACTAACAAGGGACACCAAGTCTTCACAATCACTCGACTTGCATTTGCCTTTTTTGGGTGTGCGGGATGCTTTTGGATTAGAATAGGTATAACTTGAGAAGGAGAAGAAGAATAACATTTTAGTCCAGTAATTATAGAAAACTCCTTCCAACCAAAGAAAACATGCATTCCATAGTAATTTATCCACACCTCATCCATCTTATCTTTATTTTCATACATAAACCTACGCTTGAGAAGATCATATACCATTTTTATTTGGAAATGAGCATTGTTGTCCTCCAGCAAATTAATATATTTCCCAAAGTATCTATCCTTGAAATAAGCATCCAAATTTTGTTCTTGAAGTATTTTTCTAAAGACGTTGAAAGATTTTCCCATGGTTGACTTAACCTCAAAATAACCCATTAAATTTGTGTCACCATCGCACTACATTCTCACAGGATAACTATCAATGCTGAAGGTTTTGACCAATTCTTTGGTAGAAGGGATATTAGCGTTTGGATCATCTCTTTTGAAACATTCCTCCTACCCATTTTCATCATCTTCTGCTCCTAATTCAGATAACGTTTGTAAAGCAAGCTCATAGAGTGATGGATGTAGCCTAGCTGCTTCACTTGTTCCTTTACTTAAGACTTGGTTTGGTTTATTTTCTTTTAGGGGACATATTATCTAAAATTAACAGGAACATAAAATAGATTATAATAGATTAATGCATTATTAGAAAGGATAACTGTAAATCTAACATGCACAACAGTAAAATAACAGTTCCAATAAATTACATATTTGGTGCACTAGATAGGTTATCTATTGCAATATATAACTAACCTATTGCAACGGATGAGTAATCTATTGCAATAATAAAAATAGATCACTCATATGTTGAAACAAATAAATGGTATGTGCAATAGATCACACATATATTACAACATATGAGTGATCTATTACAACATATAACTAACCTATTGCAACGGATAAGTAATCTATTGCAAAATAAAAATAGATCACTCATCAGTTAAAACAGATGACTAGTCTATGCAGCAGATCACACATCTATTGTAACATATGAGTGATCTATTGGAACAGTTATCAATGGTCAATATTGTTAGGATTTCTTCCAACAGATGGGTCGTCTATCCCAACAGATGATTGATCGGTTTGAAAAATTAAGTCTTGGACATGTCCTATAGGAATAGTTAATATGATTTTATCCAATAGAAGATTCATCTGTTGCATCGGATGATTAATCTGTTGCATTAGATTTTTAATTTGATGGTTCCTTTATTGCATCATATGGTAAATCTGTTGTATCAAATGGTTAATCTGTTGCATTAGATGGTTCATCTATTATATCAGATGATTAATCGGATGGTTTCTCTATTACATCCGATGTTAAATCTATTACATCATATGATTAATCTGTTGCATCATATTTTTAATTTGATGATAAATCAGTTGCATCAAATGGTTAATCTGTTGCATCAGATTTTTTATTCGATGGTTCCTCTATTGCAATATACGATAAATTTGTTGCATTAGATAGTTAGTATGTTGCATCATATGATAAATTTTTTGCATCATATGGATAATTTATTGCATCAGAGGGTTAATCTGTTGCATTAAAAGGTTAATCTGTTGTAGAGAAAAATAGTAGCATGATTTTTTTAATAGAACAATAGCAATATCACCATTTTTACAAAGAACAAGAACAAATTAACCCAGCAATGGGTGAAAGACCAAAAATGCCAACATCGGTGTTTTGTTTGTACAAACATAAACAATAAAAATCAAACATCAAAATATGCAACAAACAACAAAAAATCATATTTCACTGCAAAAAGAGAAGAGAAGAGATACCAGAAATTAGGGTTTTATTCAGACATATTTCAAATTAAAGCAACAAATATTGATATTGTTCACCAATACTAGAAGATAAGTAGGCTTAAGTTCCTTCTTTTCTTCAAAACTAAAAAGGCCATAATCTTTTACCTGTGAAAGAAGAAAAGGGACGATGAGAAACTCAAATTTGTTATGGCTGGAGAGTAAGGCTATCACGTTGATTGACGG
This sequence comes from Capsicum pubescens, assembly GCA_030864215.1. Lineage (NCBI taxonomy): Eukaryota > Viridiplantae > Streptophyta > Magnoliopsida > Solanales > Solanaceae > Capsicum > Capsicum pubescens. Next base: position 242,319,886 of record CM061549.1, on the reverse strand, counting down.
TTGAAAGTTGAAAATAAACTCGAATCCCAACTATTTGTCGCCGAAGGTTGAAATCGCGAAGATTGATTAGAGAAATTTGCAGAACTGGTTGTTGGGAGAAACTGTCGAGAGAGAAAGAGGAGAGACAGTTGATTTGGAGAGGAGAGGGATGTGGGTTGATTTGTATTTTTTAAAAGATTAGAAAGTTTTGAAAATATTAATCTAGTCCACACTTATCTTAATTAAGTTTCGTAATTATGTTTGACCCTTAAGCTGGTCAATGTCAACAATCTTTTATTCAAGACTTAAATGAAGTCTTTCCTTCAATTTTCTCAAGTAGGTGACTCGTGCTTTTATGTAAGAAATGTAATCCAAGAAAAGTGAATAACTAGTAACAAATTTATTATTAAATAAGAAATTTATGGTCAAAAATCAGACTTGTAGTAGTTATAGTCAACTTTCCATAAATTATGACATTATAACAGAAAAGTTAATAAATTTCTAGATCAAGATTATGTGAGATTTTTTGGATCAGATTAAATTCAATTTTTTTTATATAAAACTTTAGGAATTTCTCGTTACTTGTTACTTTTTCCATCATGACCATTTATTTTCTTACTATGGCTCTCTCTTTCATTAACATTTTCTTCTTGTTGATATTGGCCACTCCCCTTGACTTTTTGCTAGAAAAAAAATGCTTCACCAAAAAGGATGAGGTACATGTTATCAATAAACTTCCTTCTAATTTCCCCCAATTGAAAATTCATTGTGCGTCGATTGATGATGACTTGGGTTACCATTATCCTGCCATAGATGAAGACATTAATTGGTCATTTTGCCATGCACTTTTTGGCTAAACTTTATACTTTTGTCACTTTTGGTGGGATTCAAAAGATAAATCTTTTGATGTGTTTAACGATCAACATTATTGTGTTAAAGATGCAATACTTCCCAATCTTTTGAACTATTACAGATGGGAGGTGAGGAAAGATGGTTTTTATTTGGAACTATATAATAAAACTAATAAATCATACTATATGTATCACTATTTAAATTGTTCATAGGGAATAGAATATATTTCCATGTTCTTATTTATACAACATGAGAAGGAAAAGTACTGAGATTTCAATTTTTCTTTCTGTAACGCCCCAATTTTCTGAACCGAAATGCTACACGGTGCTCATGACCCCGAAGGACCATAAGCTAACCCATGACTGATATTTATACCTGTAAACTGCATAATATCTCATAAAATATGTGGAAACATGAACTGTAAGGCCATAAGGTTCAATATTGATACATATCTGAAAAACATGGTATAACAATACCAAAAAGAAACATAAATACTAAAGTCTGAACATCTAATCTAACATCTAGTTCGAAAGCCTCTAACTGAACTGAATAAGGAGTTTAAGGAACATGTCTCCAACTAACTCCATGAACTGAAAAACTAATCTGAAATACTATAATAAAGTAATAAAGATATTGTCCTCGAATGAAAAGGAGCACTGACTGCTGAAATCTGCAATGCTACTGCTGCTCTGAAACTCGTACCTTTGTACCTATGGCATCAAATAAAATACCATAGCGCGAATACGTCAGTACAACTGAATATACTGAGTACACGAGTGAGGTAGGCTAAATGCAAAGGGTTTTATATGCATGAACAATGTTGACTGATATGAACGTGAGAATACATACATATATACATACGTAACTGCAACTAAACTCGTGGTGTACTGACTACTGAGTCTGAATACTGACAACATGAGTTTACTGAGGATCAGATACTGAATGACTGAGTTTACTGATATTGAGATACTGAATGACTGAGTTTACTGATATTGAGATACTGAATGACTGAGTTTACTGATATTGATATGTAATTCACTAATAAGTGAGGAATTGGTACTGTATTTCTAAATAATGGGAGACTGATACTATATTACTGATAAAAGAATGATTGTTTTTGATAGTTCTGATTATGAAGAACTGATTTGATTAACCGTATATAACAGTCCTGAAACTGAGCTCGTGATAACATGACTACTAAGTATGAATACTGATGACATGTATTTAATGATAACATATCATGAATGATAACTAAATTCTGATAAATGATATATCTGATAACATGAGTTCTGATAACCGATAGTATGAATGACTGTATCTGACAGTCCTAAATCTGATGGAACTAGCTGAGTTTCGTACTGTATCTGAGTTGACTGTATTTGACAGTCCTAATATCCTGAAGAACTATCTGAGTTCTTTTACTGAGACTGATACTGAAACTGTGGGAAGTAGTTATCTAACCGACATACCTCAAATACGCTATAATAGCTAAGCTGGGGTCTAATCTCTTCCCTGATTAAAAGGGTGTCAATACTGCGCCACTGGTAAGGACAGCTGTGAGAACCCTATACTGGAAGGTACTCAAATGAGAATGGTGGGAACCCTAAACTGACAGGTTAAGCCACCTCATCAACCCTAATCTGACAGGTTAAGATGTCTCAACCTACACTGGCTACGTAGTTCTGGAACACAAGGATGAATACTAAGAATCACACCCTAAACTGGCAGGTGAGTTCCCATCCTTGGGTTCACTCGGTGCTAACTTCTATTCCCATCTGAAGGAAACTGAACTGAATAACTAAGTTAAACTGAATAACTGAAATGAACTGATTAGCTGAACTGATACTTATTAACTGGACTGATACTAGTGGTATTGTTTAGCGGAGCTAAACTAAGTTTTCTGGATTTTGATGACTGACAGAATGTACTGAGTTCTGAGGACTGGTTGAGAGTACTGAAGTTACTGAGATTGACTGTGAATACTGAGGTTGCTGAGGTTACTGAGCACTGAGATTACTGAGATTACTGGACTACTGAGATTACTGAGATTTTTGAATTTTCCTGAGTCACATGACTGACTGAATTCTATAGATCATGGCTTGACTGAGAGTATCATGAAAACATGGCATGGCTCTAGGCACACAACTATATTTTTTGGGTACAAGTACCCCCAGAACTCGATGGAAGGAAACTGACATAACTTGAATTTCTTGAGTACACGACCATCAATAAAAATCCATAATTCATGAGTGCGGGATTTCATGAAGTACATGGTCATCATAATATCTATCATGAATAGGAATGCTTATAATCAAGTCATAAATCTCATATTCTAATATTATGGGCATTCCGACAACATATACTATTCATAGCAATGGCATGGAAACCATTCAAGCATAAGGGAACGGCAACATGTAACATTTAGTTCATATTGTAATGATTTGGGGCTATTATACTTCATATATTTATTCAACATCTCAAACATGGTAGGGAAAGCATGGTTATATTTTGTGTACATAATTTATATCTCCATTATCATACATACTTTATACCACAACAATAACAACACATAATTTGCATGGAAATTCATATTGGAGTGTATGACTAAAATGAACTTGTTATTTAGATATCATGAAATCATGTAAATATGAAGTTCTAACATACTAAGCATTTTACCGAACACCTTGCATGCATTATTTAAGGCATAGGTGGATTTCATACTTGCATTCTATCAATCCACCTAAAGATCATATTTTTCAACTAACAACATAACTTTCATGAGATATACAGTCACGATACTATTATATAGAAAAACCAACAAGCATCAACATGGGTATGATCATATCACCACAAACAACCAAGATTTTATATTTTAAAGATTGATTCTTGAACTCCATGAATGAAAGGAATCCGTGGATGAACACTACGCATACCTTGGAAGGGAGGTTCTTGATGATTGATGGAGGAATTTCCTTGAAATTTGATCTTCAAGCTTGATTGTGCAACCCTAGTTGTTTTTCTCCTATGGTGCTCTTGGATAATGAGCTTTACGATGTTACTAGGGTTGTAATGTGTTTAGAAGCTGTATATTTCGTAGGGTTAAGTTTAGGGACGTGTAAGAAGGGTTAAAAGACTAAATTACCCTCAAAATAACCCAAAATGGAGTATTTTTGGCACTTGGAACTGACTTAGGCAGCGCCTAAGTAATCGCACAAGCCAGGTTGGGCGGCGCCTAACCAATCGCCTAAGTTTGGTTGGGCGGCATCTAACCAATCGCATACCCTTACTGTCTTTCACAAAAATGGGCATAACTTTTTGCTCGGGTATTGGATTAAGGGGAAATTGGTATCGCTGGAAAGCTAATTCAATTCTCTATAATTTGGTGGGTAGAAATATGCAGAAATACCACATTAACATCGAGTTATACTCGTTTAAATATGACCCTTACCGAACCAAATACTAAAACTTGATGGATTCAAAAACTCTTAGCTTGTATTACCTTAAGTGACTCATATGAACAGGCTTAACACATCATAAGCTATCTTATCGCTAAGATACTCATTGTAAGTCATGTACTCAAGTATGAATCACAGGATAGGAGATTTCATATGTAGGAAAAATGGTTCGTCTCCTAGCTTAGAAACATGCGGGGTATTACACTTTCTCATCTATCGTTACCTTATTCTTTAGGACATAAAATGTGATGCAATTTATTTTTCATTTGTATGAGTTCAATCAGTATTAGAACTTGAATATCATAATGACTTTTGTCTCTTACTTCCTCTGTCTTGAATAATTTGTAGTGTTTCTTTGTTAGACACCCATTACAAAAATATTGAGTTGAAAGGTTTTTTAAAGAAAAAAAAAATTACCATTATTTATATCTTAAAAATAATCTCTCTTCATTAATTACCTACTCTGTTATGAATCATCTTAATTATTTGAAGTCTTTAAGAATAATTATTACAAGATAAAATAAGAAAAATTATTATTTTTCTTAACTTATAATATGACAATAATCTGAGACTACTATTTTTAAAAATCACAAGATATAAATTGAGAAGGATAAAGCACCAAAATTCTTAAGAGGAAACCTCAATGGGGACTAATGCCTCGAAACAAGGAGTGGTCCATTGGCCTATATATAGAATTTTAGCAAGGGTATATGATATATTGATCTAAAGTAAGTGCCATTTTTAAAAATAAATATGACACTAATTCTTCTTTTTAAGTCTATCCTTGCACAATATATGGTTAATACAATTTAATAGGAATTTTTAGACTACAAAAGAGTTATAGGGTAATTTTGTTTATCTTAAAATTAGTATAGTTTAATTTGTAGGGGATCAACAACATGCTGTATAACTTAACATTATTTTAGGTTCGATTTACTAGGGGTTTGGATATTATTAAATGGTGAAAATAGATAGTATATAACATAAATAATCTAAAGAAGGTAAAAAGAGCATATCTAGACACATCTGAGGTGAGCGTGAGCGATCTCGAGATCAGAAACTAAAGAATCAAATGCATAATGCAAATAAAAGAAAAGCTTGGAGCCCAAGAAAACTGTATAATATATTACTTGAGAGTATTAGAGTTAGGATCCCTTTCAAATGAGGAGAGACAAATATTTATAGGCTATAGTGTTAACACCTTCACCAATAAGAAAATGTCGCTAGAGCCATAAAGTAATAAAGACTATATCCTTGCATCATGCATCTAATAGGTTGAAGGGAACCAGCTACTATTCTTGCATAGCTCAAATCTGTATGAGCTCATCTTTGTATCCAAGCAACTTGAAAGTTTTGTCTCCTATTTGTACATTTTTTGTGTCATTATGAACGATGACACCCTCGTTATTATCTTGTATAAGATGGCATCTTTGCCATCATTATCTAGTAGAAGGCCTTTTTGAGATTTTGTGCCCTCATTGTATTTAGACTTGGTGTTTGGTTTATAATTGGTGCCACATGTCCCTAATCTAATTTCACTTCATATAGATAGTCCCTCCATTTTTTTAATGTTATATTTAGTTTTTTTCGATAGATGAAAAGAAAACAAAATCCCTCGCAAATCTACCATACCTTTCTTATCATCAAAAGAAATTAAATAGCTCTTTCATGTGAAATGCTACTTCAACATGTACTTATGTCAACCATATCACCCTTTCTTATGCGGCCTGTGAAAGTCATCCCTTAAATTTATAACTTCTAAGGTTTTACCCTTTCCACCTAGTTCTAGATTTTTTTTCTTGTTTGTCTTTTGATTTTAAGGAAACTCTTTGTTTTGGCTCTTATTTCTTAATATCTCGATCTGGCATGTTGGGATCTTCCTTGAATTCCTGATCTTTTACTCCAGTCAGTAGTTGGATGATGAAGAAAGAGAAAGACATAAAAAATCATCCTGATCTCTCCATTGATGAAATTTTCTCCAACATGTACTCTTTTGGTAATTACTTCAAAATTTAAGCAGATGGTGGTATTGGGAAGAAAGAGAAAATTTGTGAGTAAGTTGGGTTCCCTTGCATTGAAAAGCGACCTACCCTTAGTTAATATAGACCTTGGCCAACCCTTCAAAGAGATCTAGATGAAGTCTCCTGAGTCAGGTTGCGCTTAGACTTGAAAGTTTGTTTTTATGTTTTGAAGCTTTGGGAGTTTCATGTTTGTAAATAAATTGTGCCCACAAACTTTCTAGGAATATTCTCTCTTATTCATATCAATGCTTTTATTAGATGGTTCAACCTTTAAATGACAAAATAAAATGGAAATCCTAATTAATTTCTTAAAGTCCCTATTACTACATCGTTAAAACCAATGCTAGAAAATCCTTCAGGGATAAAAATTAGATTAATGAAATAAGAGTATAGTATGTCTTTTTGGAATTTATAGATTATCTTCAAACTACAACTCGATTCTGCTTTCGATGGTTCTGGGAAAGTCCTCTCCCCCTTCCCCCACCTCTATCATGAGGTCAACATTATCTTTGTCTAGAGAGTGGATTCTCATTGAGAAAGTTATTCCCAACTACCTAGTGGGGCTTTGGAGTAGAAATGAAATTAACTTAATAGGAAATAAATAAAAATAAAAAATGTACTTGTTCCCTTTCCAAGGGCCTCTCAACTTATTTACTTCTGGTGTGTTCCTAAGTTCATAGATTGCTTATTTCCATTAACACCCTTTTTAAAATTGTTCTTAGCTTGATCACTCTAGAATTCCCCATATATCTATCTTTATACATGCCAGTGAATGCCTCTCTGGGGTACCAATATTCCCAGAGTCATGGTCATGTATCAAATGGTATAAACTTTATGAGTTCCTAGATCTAAAATATGGATTTGAGCAGACATGCTTTAGAAATTTTGCCCTTTTTATGATGTGTATGGTTGAGACAAACTGAGTTAAGTTGACAATAAATTAGTACTTCAATAATGGACACCTCACAAATAGTGTATACCATCGGCTCTTTGTCCTCCTTAGCCTACTAACCCCTTTATGTGGAGTTTCTATCCACCCTTTTATTGAACTAGGATTGGTTTGGAATATGTGAACTACAACTCTAGCTCACAACAACTATTGTATCAGTAATGTAAGACACATACCTATCCTGAAGTGAATCCCTTGGTTGAATCCATCATGAAGGGTTCTAGATTATCATTTTGTTAGTATACCATGGGCTTATCTTAGCCTTTGGCTCATTCCATGTCTGGAAGGCCTTATTGATGTCCCTTTGATAGTCATCCTTGGTTTGGATCTTTGACCATAGTGGTTATGAACATCCGCCCATGTTGTGGCCTAAAATTTGAATAGGATTTCTTTTATCTTGAATGAGGCAATGGATCTCTTTGGGTTGAAACCTTTAGTAAAGGCCTCTACTACAAGTCATCCAACACCATTAACAGTTGCATTCTTTCCTTCTGGAATCTTAGAGCAAACTCCTAGAGCAATTTTATGTCTCTTTGTTCTATCTTGAAAATATCTCAACTCAAGGGCTACACCTTCTTGGATCTAGCATGGGCTATAATAAAGTATTTTCCAATATGTTAAATAAATTAATAGAACTTTTGGGTAAAACAAAATACCAGTCTAATGTTTCTCTCGACTAATTTTTTGTAAACTTCTTTACCATTATAGAGTCGACTACCTCCTTCGTCTAGACATTTTCATTACACTACTATGAAGAAAAGAAAATTCTCCCCAGGATCCAAGTTCCTATTGTACTTGGGAATGTCATGCATTTTAAATCTCTTTAGGATAGGTTTAGTCACTGAACTAACCATTTAGGGTAATTTTGCATAGCTCTTTAAGTATGGCCCTTTTACAACAAGAAATGTCCTCGGGATACAATTCATGTGAGAATATAGTTCAACATACTAAGAAGTATCTCCATCCTCAAAAACTCCATAATTGCTTCCATCAGGGATGCAACCTCTTTGATCTTGGCTCTGGTCTCTCCAGTTATTCACTCTTTGACTTGTTGATGTGTCATTGACTTACGATATTTTTTATACTTAAAACTATTAATATTTTCAAGTGTGAAGGCATTTTAATATGGATGTAATGTGTTTTTGGATATTTACAGGTCAAAATAGTCTGGAGAAGGAAATTGCTAACGTTTGGACATAAAGGCATCAATACTCAATAGTTTATCAGATAAAGGCTTTCTATGATTATACTTTGATGTCACAATTGTACCTCTTAATTATGGTAAGAAATCCAAGAGTGAGAATTTTAGATGCTAAGTGCCATGAGGATCAGATGATAAGATCTCATGATTGTACCTTGAAAGAATGAGGTCATACTGACGATCATGAGAGGAAAATACAAAAATAGTACAAGTTAAAGATGGATCCTACAAGACGGTTCCAAGATCATACCAAGGAGCCACGATATAGTATTGATAATCTTACCAGCTAAGATATGAACAATGAAAAAATCCAATACTAACCTATGATCATGAAGGACAAACATGGGATCAAACCACTATCATTCCTTCCTTTCATTTGAGGCATCGACTCAATAAATCCTTTTATGCTTAGTATAGGCTTATTTTGTTTATAAATACTCATATTGGTATTTTGTATCAGTTTACATATTATTACTTTACTCTAAGGTTTTAAGGCATATTCATGCTCTCAAATTCACAATCATTGATTCTTAGGGTTTTAATTTAAAGTGAGATTTTTGAATTTTTCATTTTATTCTTGTATGTTTTTGGTTATTCTTTCTTATAAAGATTATTCTTGTATTCTTACAATTATGAGTAGCTTAACAATATAACTAGGATTGTGGGAACCATGATGGAGTAACAAGGCAATTCTCAAAGGGTGTTTAGGCATGTATTGTTATTCTCTTTTGATTGATTGCTTTTTGATGGTGCGCATTGTTAGAACTTGCCTTATCTATACTCTAGACTTAAGTAAAGATAATTCGATGGGAAAAGAGAATTAAAAATAGAAGATAGAGTTATCAACCTCTACTTAATTAGATCTTAAATTGATAATTCGAGATAGACTTATATGGGATTAGTGATAGGGCTTAGTAATGCAAAACATATGAGACATGAACCTTTGTGATTGGGAATAGACATATATTAGAAGCTTAATATAGTCATTTAGATTAACATAACCTATAAATTTTGGATGTTGAGTACCACAAGACATCGTTAAACATGAAGAACCTATGAAATTATTAAGTTATTAAGGAACATGGTCCTAGTGCCTCTCTCAGACTGATAGCAAATCCAACAACTCAACAACTATCTATTAATATTTTGATTTACAAAAACTTCTTTTTGTTGGAGATTGTTAATGATTGCTTGGACAGATACCTTGATTGATATTTCAACCTATTCCTTATGGGATCGATCCAATCTAGTGTAATACCCCATAATTTTCTTAGTTTAGTTCAGCTCCTAGTGCTTGCATAAGAGGCTAAAAGCTTGAAAATTTAGCTATGAGTTGAGGACTTAGCCATTTTTAAGACTTTCTAACTTCGAAGAATTTAAGTTGACTTTCTGAACTCCGATACAATGGTTCTTGAGTTGATTCATGATCAGGGGAGTTAGGAATAGCATATCAAAAAAAAATAGGATTTTTATACTAGGTTTGGATTGTTCATGGGTTGGAATTCCAGTATCTCACCACAATTCCATTGTGTCACAATGAATATAGAACCAAGAGGTCCACAGCATCATGGTGGAGTATGAAAAGGCAATTGTCAATTTCCAGTGACTCACCACAATTGTACCACATCGCAATAAAGGTGTATTTTTCATGTTCTTGATTCATAATTTTAATTCATGTGTCATGACCTTTATTGTAATACCCCGCATGTTTCTAAGCTAGGAGACGAACCATTTTTCCTACATATGAAATCTCATATCCTGTGATTCATACATGAGTACATGACTTACAATGAGTATCCTAGCGATAAGATAGCTTATGATGCATTAATAATGTTCATATGAGTCACTTAAGGTAATACAAGCTAAGAGTTTTTGAATCTATCAAGTTTTAGTGTTCGATTTTGTAAGGGGCATATTTGAACGAGTATAACTCAATGTTAATATGGTATTTCTGCATATTTCTACCCACCAAATTATAGAGAATCGAATTAGCTTTCCAACGATACTAATTTCATCAAAATCCAACACCCGAGCTAGGAGTTATGGCTTTGCAAAGTAGAGTGCGTCGCCTAACCAATCGCACATGGCCACTGGAAAGCATATACGATAGCATATGCGGCGCCTATGTAAATATAGATGATAGCATATGTGGATCCTATGTAAATATAGGCAATATTATATGCGGCACCTATGTAAATATAGGCGATATCATATGCGGCGCCTATGTATGATTTCAGCCACGAAAACACTTAGTTTTTGAGTTATTTTGAGGGTAGTTAAGTCTTTTAACACTCCTTACATGTCCCTAAACTTAACCTCACATAATTTATAGCTTCTAAACACATTAAAAACCTATTAACAACTCAAAGTTCATTATCCAAGAGCACTATAGGAGAAAAACAACTAGGGTTGCACAATCAAGCTTGAAGATCAAATTTCAAGGAAATTACTCCGTCAATCATCAAGAAGCTTCCTTCTAAGGTATGCGTGAGTTGATTCATGAACTCCTTTCATCCATGAAGCTCAAGAACCATCTTCTAAATTATGTATTATGATGTTTATGTTGCTGGTGGTTTATATTCATGTGGTTGGAGTTTGATGATGCCTAAGATAGGATCTTTGTATGTTTTGTGTGAGGAAATGGTGGTATTTAATGTATAAATATGTGAAATTGGTGGTTGAATATTTATAATATTGATGAATCTACCTATGCCTAATATGTGCATGTAAGGTGTTTGTGAAAATACCTAAGGGAATAGAAATCATGTTTTTATGACATAATAAGTCCTAAATGACTATTCCATGTTCTAAGTTTATGTTCAATGTGATCCCCGTGCTATTGTCTTGAATTGAAGATATTGTATGAGATGCTCATGATATTGTTGTGATATGGAATGATCATGTTATTGAATCCATTCAAGTATATACTTGTTATGTGCATTCCCAATCATGTGATAGTTTGTTGAGAATCATTCTTATTATGAAATCCTTACTTATGATATTGTGAATTGTGGTTTCTACTCTTATGATCAAGTCAGTCATGTGTGTAAGTTTCCTTCCATCGAGTCCTGGAGGTACTTGTACCCAAAAACTATAGTTGTGTGCCTAGAGATAGTGTCATGTTTCAAGGCATCCTCAGTCAAGCTATGCTCCATAGATTTCAGTTAGCCATGTGACTCAGAAAAACTCAAAAATCTCAGTAGTTCAGTAGTCCCAGTAGTTTCAGTACTCTCAGTCAGACCTCAGATCTCAAGTAGTTTTTCCGTCAGTCAATGGAACTCAGTGAATTTAGCTTAGTTTATCTAAGAAAATATTATCAGCACAGTTAATCAGTTTATAAATCAGTTTAGTTCAGTTAGTCAGTTCAGCGCAGTTAATCTTTTTAGAGTCTTTCAGTTAGGAGTAGGGACTAGCACCGAGCGAGTGCAGGGATGGCGATTTTTACCATTATAAAGGAAGAGCCGTTAGCAGTAATCCTTGTACTCCAGAACTACGTAGCCAGTGCAGGACAGGAGTCACCCATCAGATTAAGGCTATACTTGACTATTATATTTCCTTAGGCTTGATTTCCTGTTCAAGGTCACCCGTCAGAGAGGCTTGACCATAGTAGAGGTCTCTACCCGTGGCACAGTATTGACACCCTTCCAATCAGGGAAAAGATTAGGCCCCACCATTATAGTATTGGGGCATGTCGGTTAGGTTAGTACCTCCCACATTCACAGTTACAGTTCCAATTTTAGTATCAGTCTTCAGAGTAGAAATCAGGAATCAGGACTGTCAGATACAGTCATCGATCTCAGTAAGGAACTTAGATAGTTCCATTGATTCCTAGACCATTCCGTCAGATAGGCTTGGTCCCATATTCAGGTCCCATATTCAGATGCTTATTATTAGATCTATAGGTCACCCGGTAGACAGGCTTGATCTCAATCTCAGATTCAGTCGAGTATTCTCATTATCAATTTCAGAGATCACCGTTAGCTAGGACTAATCTCAGACTTAGATGTTTAGATACAGTTTGGAACTTAGATAGTTTTCCCCAAAATTAAGACTGTTAGATACAGTCATTCAGTAACTCAGTATCATGAAACTCATGTTGTCAGAGTTCAAACTCAAGTAGTCAGTATCTCCATGAGTTCAGTAGAAGTTACGTATGTATGTATTCTCACGTTCATTTTCATGCATATAAACCCCATACATTTAGCCTACCCCCACGTATACTCAGTACTTTAGTTGTACTGATGCATTTGTGCTATGGTGCTTTTTTTTTATGTTATGCCATAGGTTTTGAGGTGCAGATTCCAGATCAGCAGTAGAAGTTCAGTAAGCAGTGAGTCCTCATCTTTCGAGGACATAATCATTACATTTATTATTCCAGTATTTTAGTTTATTTTCAGTTTAGGGAGTTAGTTGGAGATATGTTCCTTCAACTCCTTATTTAGACAGTTTAGAGGCTTTCAGGCGATTATAGAGTTTTCATATTTAGAATTTAGTATTTTCAATTTTGTTTTGGTACTGTGATACCACCTTATTTCAGATATTTTATTATTCAAGATTGAACCTTACGGTCTCTTTGTTAATGTTTTCTCATTTTATACGTATATTATGCAGTTACAGGTACAGATATCAGTCATGGGTTAGTTTGTGATCCTTCGGGGTCATGAGCACCGTGTAGCATTCCGATTCAGAAAATCAGGGAGTTATATTTATCCTAAGTGTGTGAAGTTCTTATTAGGTCAAGACTGTTTATAGAAATCACTTAGAGCCAAGTTGAGCTAAGATCCTTTGATTCGTCCAATGTTTGGTGTTTGATTCTACAAGGGTAAACTTTGAAAGAGTATAACATTTGATGTATGTAGAATTTTTTATCTCATGACCCACCAAATTGTAGATAATTGAGTTAGCTTTCCAACGAGATCAATTTTGCCTTAAACTGATACCTGAGTGAAAAGTTATGGCATTTTTCATGTAAGGCAATAAGCCACCACGATTACACCGCGTTGCGGTGGCCCTTCAAACGGCAATTCAGGTTACGAATTTTTGGTTTAAATTATGGAGGGGAAATGGGGTCTTTTACCACCTCAACCCAGGTCTTAAAAACATGATTTAAGGCTTCAATTGGGGCATTATTTGTCGTCATTCTCCAATTTTTCCCTCAAGAACAAACCCTAATCAATCCCCTCAAGAATCATCAATTCCATCTTCTTCTCTTCAACAAAAAGATCGAGAAATTAGGGTTCCTAATCCAAGAACTTCAAGAATATTTTCAAGATCATCTCCAAAGGGTTCAAAGTCAAGCTATTACATCAAATTAAGCATAATAAGGTATGTGGGGTTCTGAACAAGGATAAATCTTTCGTCCTTGTACCCAAAACTAGTTCTAAATTACAAATTTACATGACTTAACATGAATTTAAATTTAGGGTTCATATCCATTTATTGATATTTGAAGATTATGATGTTTTAAGTGTTTTTGGTGTTGAATTGCATGTTATATTTAGTATTTTTATGCGTATTGTTGAAATTTCTTGATTTTGAATTGAATTACCAATATTTACATCATCAAGCATGGATATTATGATGTTTTGACATGATTCTGAAGTATGGGTTATTAGGCCCTACTTTGTATGTTGATATTTCAAGAATGGTTATGTTTTTAAGCATCCCATGATTAGCTATTTTTAGATTTTGATAAAATATTTGATCGTTTGATCTTTAGCTAAGACATGGAATCCACTTTACAGCTTAATTTTAGTTTTAAATAAACAAATGCACAGTTAGCTTTCAGTATGAAACATTATGTTTTTTAAAAGTGGATTTCCTACAGAATGAGCATATAATTAAGGGAGTAGTATTTAGCACCGAGCAAAAATTGTGGGTTTAGCACATCCTACTTTCCTAGAACTACGAGCCAACATAGGTACAAATTCAGTATTCCTATTTCTATATGGATGACAGTTACAGATGTGATCACTTAGCTCAAATTATACTCCCTGACAAGAATATGATACCTCTCCCCAACATGAGGTTTTTCCCTTCGGGGAACAAGACGTTGGACTACATCACATGGTTTATGTTGGTTAGAGGAACATCCCTACAGAAAAGAGTAATCCTAATAGAAAAGCTTTTAAAAGAATTTCCTACATCCTAACATACAATAATAACAGAACAGATTTTAGAAACTAAGTGTAAAGGCTCATAATTTATTTTAGATATTGTTTTACATAGGGCATTAGCTATGAGATTTCAGCTTTCAGTTTACAGATATTAAAGTGAGTCCTTTTAACACTAAGACTGTATGATTTGAAAATAGACTTGACTTCTATCCTACTTATTCTACTCATAGAAAGAGTAAAAGTACAGCTTTTAGAGCTAAGTGTTATGGTTCACAAGACTTATATAGTATGCTTTGTTATTCATGCTTTCTGACTTTCAGCTTTCAGTTATTCAAGCCAATGTGAGTCATTTACACTTAGCATGCATTCTTTTACAAGTTTATATAAACATTGATATATTGTTTTACTTATGCATTCACCCCCACATGCTCAGTACATTCCAAAAGTACTGATCCACATATACGTCTATGTGCTACATTGTTTAATAATATAGGTACAAGTTGTAGTATGCATATCAGAATCAGACAGTTGTAGCTTCCAGTCAGCAGGTGATGAGTTCTTTTGATTCAAGGGCTCAAGTCAGTCAGAGTTTGTGTGGTATTTTGTTTTCTTCATTCAGTCATATTGATTCGGGATAGCTGGGGGTCTTGTCCCAGCTACCTATAGTCAATACTAGTAGAGGCTTCATAGACAGTCAGTAGAAGTTGGTGTATTTGATCCTAGATTGTTTTGTATAATCCGAGTTATAATTATTTTAATATAGTTGTATTGATCATATTCAGAAAAGATTTATCTTCCGCATTATTCTTTCAAACTTATGTATTTTATTCAGTTGCTCATAAGTTATGCCAGTACAAGGGTTATCTTGGGATCACTTGTGGTCCTAAGCATCGTGTGATGACTAGGGGTAGTCTTGGGTCGTTACACCTAGTTGGATTAAATATTTGATCAATGACTTCGTTATACTTTGTTCAAAGGTGTAATTTTGGCAATATCAAATTTTGGCACCATTATCGAGGAATATGGTACAGAGTTAATAGATTGTGTTTGTCGGGATATTGGCTTATGTTTATTGATTTTACTTTTCTATTATTTTTATGGTACACACTTGTGCATCTCAACACTTGGAGTCAAGGCAATCCCATGATTCTATCTAAAATGGAAATTGAGAGAACTCTAAGAGATAATGGAAGAATAGTGAATGAGAGAGTTCATTATTAAGGAATTATAATGCTAGAGTTCATAAAACAATCTTGAATCATCTAGGAAACCTTATAGTCTTTAGGAGATTATAGAGGAGACCACTGTTTGATTAATATCTCAAGAGAATGCAAGACAAGAAGCTACCATATGGCAAGCACAGAAAAATGCAGCTAGGTAATCTAAAGCAGACCATCTAGTTGCTCTTAAGGAATAAGAAAGGCAAAGAAGGAATACAGGGTATCTGCCTCTACAACAGTATCTTCCTTATTTTGATAACATATAAAGTGAGCCAGGGATTCTTGAGCCGTTTGAATCAGGTGGCATCATTATACTGACATTGCTTTAGGAACTAAGTTTGACAGCACTAGTGTTATGATACAACTGCTAAACTTAGAAAGTGTATCTACCAGTATTTATTAACTCTCTAAGCTCGCTATGAACTAAGCTTACTACCATCATAACTCTCTAAGGTTCAAGGTTTACATCACCTCCCATTAGCATCAATCTTAACCTAACTATGGCCCATCAAAATTTTTCCCTAAATCTTAAGGAAAATTTTGCAATCCTTTCTCTATTTTGTAGCCATGATGGGTCACCATTCTCTGTCAATACATGATCTAGACATGGTCGTTTACTTTGTATTATAATCATGCGATGCTCAAACTCCAATGTGATAGTGAGGGCACTATACTACTGATGAAATAGAATTCGATTGATAGTATGATCAGATATACCTATCGTTTTTTATCAATTCCCTCACTAGAATCCTTGTCCTATTTTGTATGTCTTCTATCTTTGCTCTTTTTAAGAAATCCTTCTCTAAGATCGCCAGGTAATTTGTGAAAAAATCACTCATAAGATTTGGATAATATGATCAGAAGGCTTGCTCAAATATCCCAACTTGTACTTATTAAACCTCCTTTCTAGGTTTGGATGATCTTGTAAATCTATAGTGATGATTTGATATTCTTGTACAACGGGCCTCTTCATGATTCAGCTTTGTGTAGGTTGAAGACCATCATAGAAGTTCTTCTTTGACCCCTCAACCTTCCACCTAATTGCTTCCTGAACCTTAAGGTCATTCGTATGAATTACATCTCTTTCTTCTTACTCACCTTGCACAGTCTCCTTTACACCTTCTCCACCTAGACTCAAACTAGAGCCCATGTTACCTTCACTTTTACTACTATGCTCCACACTTGATGATTACACCTCCTCATCACACTAGGATGGTGGTTGTCACTTTTTTTTACTCTATCGAGTATGGTAAGTTGGGGCGTCAGTATCCCCTTCCAGTTCATCATGAAGTCTTGAAGTGGTTTCCTCTCAAGATGGATGATACCTACCTCCACCTCTTCTTGAGGGTAGTTTCTGGGTCATACTACCTAAATTATGAGGTAAACAACACAAAATTAGGTAACAAGAAATCATAGGTCTAGTGGTAGTAAAACATAAATCTTTTTTAAGGATGACAACTAGGCCAACGGTCGATCTAACTAGTGATGGTCAATCACCTCATTCCTTGCACGTTAAATAGTGTTACCATTAGAACACTGAAGGCAACCCCAATGGTTCATCACATGTTCGATAGTTCATCGGGTTAACTGTCATACCTTTCCAAAATTATCATTTTATTTAATATTGAGACGACAGTACAAGTGATGGTTCATCGCACCTGTGACGATCAGTTGCCATATCCGTCATTCTTTAATCAGTGTTCCATGCTCTAAAAAATTTGGGTCGATGGCTTTACCGATGATCCATCGCATATATGATGATCTGTCTGGTACCTCATTACAACACCCAGCTCGACATAATATCATTGAGGATTTTGTCAAACAACTGGTGTGCCTACAATTTATATTTGATAGTATCTCAATTTTCACTTGAGATCCCATCAAGATTTACACCATAGTAGGGTTACTCAGATTTTATGCCAATGTAGGCTCCACCATAGTATAACATATATTCAACTCACACCAAGATACACAAGCAAATCTTTCTCTCTTTCAAGCTATTTCAAACATCAAAACCCATAAAGTTAAGGCCAGGAGACATACTAATTATTATAATGAAACTTCACAACTACTTTAAATATGATGGAAATTAAGAAAAGAAGGAAAAAAAAGTAACATTTAAGTAGAGGGAATTCGTACTTAGTGATGATGGAAAATGATATAGTTTGCAAGGTTTAAATTGTAGAGGGGAGGGAACTAAAAAGTTAGTGGGTAAGTGAATGTCATTTAGAAGTGGATGAATATGGGAGTTTTAACCATTTTAGAGGTTGGAGTGGAAGGGTCATGCATGAACATTGGTAATTTCCTAAATTTTATACTTGCGTGCACTTGAGTCGTGTCACGGGCCCAATTTAAAAATAATTTCAAATTATTACACTTGGGCGAACCTAAATTTTAGTTGATTATATCAATTGACTGCGACAGCACCAGCGATGGTCAGTCGTAGTAGTGATGACCCATCGCTATCGCCATCGCCACTAACTCAAATATAGCTTGCCTGGGTAATGTATGGCAGTTGGGTTGGTGGATCATCACTTAAGAGATGGCTCATCACTTTAGCCATTGCTTCATATCTAGAATCTGGCATTCCTTTCCCAGGTGGGACGGTCTCTATGTGACGGTCCTTCACACATATAACGGTTTATCCCTCTTTATCCAATGGTTTCCCCCATTTAGCTCCTTGTAATTTCCACTGCTTCACACTCAACACATATATCATACTGACTAATTAAATAAACTTCAACTATCTACATGGTTTTATAATACATTATGGATTGCCTCCCGCTAGCACCTGATGTAACGTCGTAGCACGACCTAGTTATCTTGATTAATCAGTTTTCATCAAGATAGATTCATATCACCATTTAGACTCTTCTTTTTTACCAATGTACTATTTGATACGCTGACCATTAACTTTGAAAATCTTACCATCTCTATTTTTAAGATCTACCGCTCTAGATGCAAATACTTGAGTTACCTTGAATGGACTAGACTATTTTGACTTTAGCTTTCCTGGGAAAAACATAGATCTTGACTTGAACACTAAGACCTAATCCCCAACTTGGAACTCTCTCTTTTCAATCCTCCAATCGTGGTATAGCTTCATCTTTTTTTTGTAAAGGCTAGACCTTTTATTTTCTGAAGGCAAAATGCATCCATTTTATTCAACTGATCTAGACTCAAGTCAGTCGCTTCTTTCCAACTCGAGTTAAAATGCTTAAGCACCCACAATGTCTTATGTTATAATTCCATCGACAAGTGACATGAATTACCAACCACTAATTGATATGGTGACATACCTATTAGGGTTTTGAAGGTAGTGCATAAAGTCCATAGAGCATCATCGAGATTTCTTGACCAATCACTACGATTAGTATTCAAATACTTAGCCAGGATCATTTTAATATCCCTATTAGACACTTTGATCTGACCACTTTTCTGGTCTAATAAGGAGTAGTCACTTTGTGTTGATTTACACCATGCATTGTCAATACAGCTCTAAACACCTTATTACAAAAATATGATCCCCCATCACTAATAATGGTGTGTGGAGTACCAAAGCGGGAGAAAATGTTCTTTTTCAAGAATAATACTACCCTCTTTGACTTATTATCAGCCAACTCCACAGCTTCAGCCTATTTAGATACATAATCCATAGCAACTAGAATGTATTTATATCCATAAGAACTCATGAAGGTCCCATAAAGTCAATGCACCATACATCAAACAATTCAACCTCTAGTATAAATGACATCGACATTTCTTGATGCTTACAAATCAACCCTTGTTGCTGGCATTGATCACAAGATCTTACAAACACGTAAACATCCTTGAATATAGGTGTCCAGTAATACCCATGCTACAAAAAAAATTTGGCTTTGCGATCACCTGCATGATGTCCTCCCATAGGAGAAAAGTGACACGTCTGTGCATTATATTAAGCATCTCTACCTTGGGTACATATCTTTGAATTATATTATCTGCACACAAACAAAAAAAATAATGCTCATCCCAGAAATACCTATTCATGTCATGAAGGAATTTCTTTCACAGGTGATAGCTCAAGTCCTTCGGAATAATGTCGCTCACAAAGTAGCTTGAAAAATCTGCAAACCACAAAACAAGGTCGAGGATTGCTACAAGGACTTATTTATCTGGGGAAAAATCATCAATATCCAAATCATTTATTTTTCTTCGTTCATTCTCTATCCTGGAGAAGTGATCAACCACTTTTTTTCTGTAACGACCTGAGACTACCCCCTACTTATCACACGGTGCTTAGGACCACAAGTGATCCCAAGCTAACCTTTGTACTAGTATAACTTGTGAGCAACTGAATAAAATACATAAGTCTAAAAGAAATAAGCAGAAGATACATCTTTTCTGAATATTATCAAAATAAACTATATTAAAATGAGACAACTCTTATTATACAAGAAAAAACTGGAATCAAATACATTAACTTCTACTAACAGACTATGAAGCCTCTACTAGTATTGATTATAGGTAGCCGGTACATGACCCCCCAGCTATCCCGAATTAATACGACAAAATAAAGAAAAAAACAAACTGCTACTCGAACTGTGACTAACTCGAACCCTTGAATTAAAAGGGCTCATCACCTGCTTATTGGAAGCTGCAACTGTCTGATTATAGTGTACACACTACAACTTGTACCTACATTATTAAACAATGTAGCACATAGAAGTATAAGTGAATCAGTTCTTTTGGAATGTACTGATCATATGGGGGTGAATGCATGAGTAAAAACAATATCTCAATGTTTACATAACTTGTAAAAAATGCATTCTAAGTGTAAATGACTCATATTGGCATGAATAACTAAAAGCTGAAAATCATAAATCATGAAAAATAAAGCATATTGTATAAATCTTGTGATCCGTAAAACTTAGTTCTAAAAGTTGTAGTTTTACATTTTCTGCTAGTGGAATAAGTATAACTGAAGTTAAGTCTGTTTTCAAATCATGCAGGCTAAGTGTAAAAAGGACTCACCTTTATATCTGTAAACTGAAATCTGAAATCTCATAGCTAATGTCATATGTAAAATAATATCTGAATAAATTTGTTTGCCTTTACACTTAGTTTCTAAAAGTTGTTCTGTTATTATGATTTAGGACTTAGGGTTTAGAAAGGTTCATATAACTGACATACACTATGTGAGCTATCACAGTGTCCAACGTCTAGTTCCCCTAAGGGGAAAACCTCACATTGGGGAGAGGTGTCATACTCTTGCCAAAGAGTATAACCTGAGTTGAGTGATCACAATTTGTATCTACATCCATATAAATAGAAATAATCTAAATTTATACCTTGTTGGCTAGTAGTTCTGGGGAAAGTGAACTAGGACACATACTTAACTCAGTGTGAAATACTACTTCCTTTAATATGTATGCTCATTCTGTAGGAAATCCACCTTAAAATTAGCATAAGGGTTTATAATGAAAACTAGTTATGCATCTGTTTGTTTAAAACTATAATCAAAACTAACTGTGTGTATTTCGTATCTTAGCCGAGGATGAAAAGATCAAATCTTTTCTTAAAATCTGAATATAAGCTAGTCATAGGGTTCTTAAAAGTAAAATCTTCTTAAAATATCAATACTCAACTTAGGGCCTAAAACCCATGCTTTAAATCATATCAAATCATCACAAGGTTTATGCTTGATAATCAAAATCTTGAAATTTCTTAAACAATTCTAGTCAAGACAATGAAATGCAATTCTCAGTATATGTAAAACCAAGACAAACCTATGCACATGTGAAAATAGATATGCAATTCAACACCAAATCACTTGTAACTTCATAAACATCAAATAATAACAATTGGGTATATACCCTATACAGTAAATCATGTATATTTATGTAAATTCAACTTTAAAGTCTAGTTTTGGGCACAAGGATAAAAGGAGTATCCTTGTTCATAACCCTTTATACCTTATTTGATTAATTAGATGTAAAAGCTTGAACTTTGAATCTTTAATGGTGTTCTTAAAGCTTCTTCTTGAAGTTCTTGAATTAGGATACTTGGGTTCTTCTTTTCTTGAAGAAAATTTGATGAAGCTCTTGGTGTTCTTGAGGGGTCTAGGGTTTTCTTATATAAAAAAGGATGAATAATAATGTATCTAATGCTTTTGGGGGCTGAAATTATGTGTTATGGATGGTTTTGGGAGAGGGGAATTGACCAAAGTGACCCTAGACCCTTTAGGAACTGAAGCAGTGTCTAAAATAGCTCTATATCATGTTGTCTGTCACTCTCACCATGTTCAAGCCTAACTCAAAATCATGGGTTACTACATATAACACCATAACTGAACTGGACTACCGATGAGTTAAATGGCATGTTGCATCGCTCTGCCGACACGATATGCGGTGCATCACGTTGCTCCCTACCAATGTGATATGCAATGTGTCGCGGCCATATCGTGTGGCCTCACTATTTTGAATATCAAAACAGGCCTTAAACCTCATTCAAAAATCCAAAAATTACCTGAGATGTGCTATCGACAGCCCCAATCATGAATCAACTTAAAAAAAAAATTTATTCCAAGATTGGGAAGGTCAGAAACTAACGCGCAATACATCCATCCACTTATACACCAACATGAAATTGAAGCCTATTTTTATAACCTTATATGAATGGTGTGGACTGTATACATTTTACCCCCCCCCCTCCAGACCTCACTTGGTGGGAATACACTGGGTTTGTTATTATTTTTGTTGTTGTTGAACGTCTAAGAAAACACCTATAACATCTTTCTTGAATTATCTAAAACTTTATCTTGAACAAATTCCATGCACTGCTCTAAGAACATACACACAAAATTTCAACTAATCATGACATGAATAAGACTTGGCCTTACTCTTACTTCACACTTATAGCCTTAGCTAAAACAAGAATACAATGATCTTTCGTCAATAAGAAACATTTATTCTCTCCCATATAAATAATTATTCATCATCTCTATATTTAAATAAGGAAAGGTCACTGAAAGGTTAGAACATATGAACTTGAAACATGAAAGGATACCAAGCCTAACTGGACACTTTACTAAGGCTAGAGGAATAGAGTATCCACGACATGGATTCATTACAGTGATCAAAACTGAGAATATACATGACTAAAATCGGAATTTTTCTGGTCATTAAGAGTGTAGCATCAATACCTAGAACTAAGCATACTGTAAAGCATGGGTACGTGAGTCATGAGCTGCATGATCTGAGTTTGGAGTTCATAACTTTATGGAACATGGTCTGTACTGCTGAGTGAATTGAAACTCCCCATACTAGGAATTGGGAGAGTACATGATTCTCCATTACATGCATTAACATGAACTATGATCATGGATATAACATGTAAGGCATGAGTAGATAACGTTATAACTGAAAATGTTGCACTAAGGTAAGAACGGGTTAAGCACCTTCCTCCCTACTAGAATCTGAGAGCTTGACTTGGTTACTTGTTCTATAATCTCCCCCTTATCTTTAAGCTATCATTCTAAGTCGGTTAACCACTTAATAAACTCTAACTGAACTTCAAACACTTTACTCTAGAGCTCAAAATAACAATACATATAAAAACTAAACTCACCCTAAAAGACTACACCTGAAAGTGTAAATCCCACTATTAATACTTCTTTCTAAGATATAACTCTATCTTTCTATGTCCCCAATAGTCATCATATAATAACTTGAACACTTACTAACTTTGAATTTTCATAAGTATCACCATACCCTAAGTTCACACCATCTAGAGATTCAACTCCTATTTCTATTAGCTCAATCTTCAAAGATTTAAACTTAAATTCTAGCAATTAACATGGATATCCCCATATCACCTTGGGCACACCTCTACATCATACTTAATTATGAATTACTGAACTTTAGCTATTGCATACACTGTTCAAAGCTACTAGATCACCTCCATATAACTAGCATTACTAACCAAGAAATCATTATTTCCACCTTGATGATTATCTACTATTTAAACTTAACGTCTAGAGCTAAACCTGATCTACAACCAAACCTCACATATTATTCTCACTTGAAAGCTACAAAATAAAACACCAAGAAACACTAGTCCACTAGAACTTCATAATAACAATAATTGATCAATGATCGTATGTCCAATCTTTTTATAATCCATTAGTACATACTACTTCTATACATCACTACTATTTACCCATCTATACATCTAAATTAGTTTCATAGCTCTATAAGTTTCAACTAAACTTGCAACCTCATGGGAAGCCTATGTTAACAATACTAAACCACCAATTACTTCATTAATATCCTATGCTTTTATAACACAATAAATACCGTCAATAACTCTTTCCCTCGAATGTAAACACTATTTAAAAATCTGGGTTCATACTATCTCCTCTCATAAGCACTATCAGTATTGAAGGGTTAATGAGGAATCTGGATACATATTTTACTCTGTCTTAACTGAATGACTCATAAGGATGAGGAAATAACTTTCAATTTGAAAAACTTATAACACACTAGCGAGCTCCTCTCAAGCCCCTTGTGACTTCTGAAATTACTAATAGTAAATCTGAGAGCGTTATCTTTGGGGGAATTAGAACTTACTAGTCATGTCATCTCAAGAATAAGCCATAGATAAAGGATTATTGAGTAACACACGAATCAATATAATTTTCTGAGAGGACAACTTTATAGCATGATCTAGAGTATGAAAGACAGGAAACTTTTTCTTAGATTCCCTGTAGCCTCTCAAAGAAAAGTACAGACGTCTCCATACTATTCCACAAGACTCTACTAGACATGGCTTTACAGACACATTAGGAAACTTGAACTTTGTGCTCTGATACAAAGTTTGTAACAACCCAAGACTACCCCCTAGTCATCACACGGTGCTTAGGACCATAAGTGATCCCAAGCTAACCCTTGTACTTGCATAACTTGTGAGCAACTAAATAAAATACATAAGTCTGAAAGAAATAAGTGAAAGATACATCTTTTATTAATATGATCAAAATAAACTATATTTAGATGATTACAAGTCTGATTATACAAGAGAAAACTAGAATCAAATACATTAACTCTACTAAAAGTCTACGAAGCCTCTACTAGTATTGTCTATAGGTATCCGAGATACGACCCCCTAGCTATCCTGAATTAATACGATAGAATAAAGAAAAAAATTGTTACTCGAACTATGACTGACTCGAACCCTTGAATCAAAAGGGATCATCACCTACTGATTGTAAGTTGCAACTGTCTGATTGTGTGTACACATTACAACATGTACCTACATTATTAAACAATGTAGCACATAGACGTATTTGTGAATCAGTACATTACACAATGCACTGAGCATATGGGGGTGAATCCATAAGTAAAACAATATCTCAATGTTCATATAACTTGTAAAGAATGTGTGCTAAGTGTAAATGGCTCATATTGGCTTGAATTACTGAAAGCTAAAAATCATAAATCATGAAAAATAAAGCATACTGTATAAATTTTGTGATCCATAACACTTAGTTCAAAAAGTTGTACTTTTACTCTTTCTACTAGTGGAATAAGTATAACTGATGTTAAGTCTATTTTCAAATCATACAGGCTAAGTGTAAAAAATACTCAGTTTTTTTATGTGTAAACTAAAAGATGAAATCTCATAGCTAATGTCTTATGTAAAATAATATCTGAATAAAATTGTGAGCCATTACACTTAGTTTCTAAAAGTTGTTCTATTTTTCTGATTTAGGACTTAGGGTTTAGTAAGGTTCTTCTTATCGACATACACTATGTGAGCTGTCATAGTGTCCAACGTCTAGTTCACCTAAGGGTAAAACCTCACATTGGGGAGAGGTGGTATACTCTTGCCAAGGAGTATAACCTGAGCTGAGAAATTCAACTTTAAAATCTAGTTTTGGGAAAAAGGATGAAAGGAGTATCCTTGTTCATAATCCCACACACCTTATTTGATTTATTGGATATAAAATCTTGAACTTTGAATCTCTAATGGTGTTCTTAAATCTTCTTCTTGAAGTCCTTGAATTAGGAAGCTTGGATTCTTGCTTTTCTTAAAGAAAATTGATGAATTTCTTGGTTTTCTTAAGGGAGCTAAGGTTTTCTTGAAGAGAAAAGGATGAATAATAGTGTATCTAATTCTTTTGGGGGCTGAAATTATGTGTTATAGATGGTTTTGGGTGAGGGGAATTGACCAAAGTGAACCTAGTCTATAACGACCCGAGACTACCCCTAGTCGTTACATGGTGCTCATGACCCCGAAGGACCACAAGCTAACCCTTTCCTGATATTTGTAGTATGAACACTGCATAATATAGATAATAAATGCAGAAAACTATCCATAAGGTTCAAAACGTCTAAACATACTCAAAAATTGACAACTAAATTCTGATACATTTGTCCGAAAAGCCTCTAGACTGTCTGAACTGCAGAATTAATGGGACATGTCTCCAACTAACTTCGTCTAGTGAAAATAAGCAAAATATGATGAAATAATAAAATAAGGATCATCCTCGAATGAAGAGGACTCACTGCTACGCCTACTACTACTGACTGGGACTGAACTGCTGAGGATACTCTGGATCTCGTGCCTCTGAACCTATGGTGTCAAATAAAACACCATAGCGCAAATGCATCAGTACGGGAATATACCGAGTATGAAGATGAGGTAAGGCTAAATACAAGGGCTCATGCATGAACACCTACTTAACTGAATAATCATGAGAGTACCGAACGAGAACACATACATAAATGCACAACTATAATCACAATCATCACAACTATAAATACTGAAACTCGGATACTGCTTTACTGTCATCTGAACTGGACACTAACACTGAGATACTAAATCACTGAATCATCTAATACTGATAACTGATTAACTAGATATACTCACATCAATGACTGAATTCTGAGCTCACTGCTCTTGACTGATGGAATCGGAGATCAACCTCTCGAACGGATGATTCCAGAATCTATTATCAATGATAATAAAATGACCATATCCTAATCTGAAAACAAGAATACTCAATAGAATCAGAGACTGAGATCAAGCCTATCTATAGGGAGATCTCTGGATCTGATAACAAGAATACTCAACTGAATCTGACTCTGAGATCAAGCCTATCTATCAGGAGACCTTTGTATCTGATAACAAGAATACTTAACTGAATTTGAGACTGAGATCAAGCCTATCTATCGGGAGATCTCTGGATCTGATAACAAGAATACTCAACTGAATCTGACACTGAGATCAAGCCTATCTATCGGGAGATATCTGGATCTGATAACAAGAATACTCAACTAAATCTGAGACCAAGCCTATCTGACGGATGGTCATGAATCAATGGAACTATCTGAGTTCCTCACTGAGATAGATGACAGTATCTCACAGTCCTAATTTCTAAAGATTGATACTGAAATTTCAACTATGGGAAGTAGTTACTTAACAGACATGCCCCGACTTCCCATAGGTGGGATCCAACCTATAACCCCAGTTGGAAGGGTGTCAATACCGTGCCACGGGTAAAGACCTCTCTGGACAAGCCTCTCTAACGGATGACCCTCATAGGAAGTCAACCTAAGGCAATATAATAGTCAAACCTCTCTAACGGTGACAGCCTCTATTGATGGGGACTCCTGCATCCTGTGCTGGCTACACAGTTCTGGAGTTCTAGGATTGCTCCTAGTGACTCGGCCTCTCTCTAATGGGGAGTCGCCATTTCTTCTCTCACTCGGTGCTAGCTCCTACTCCCAACTGAAAGACTCTGAACTGAATTTTCAACTGAACACAAACTGAACTAAATCTGATACTAATCATGTTCCTCAATTGATCTGACAGAGTTAAGCTTAATTCAAATGGTTCCATATCTGATGAAATACTACTGAATCACGGTATCTAACTGACGATATAGAGTTTGAATAGATTACTCGGTCACTACCGAGGTCAGAACTGAACACTTGAATACAACTAGATCTGAGCTGAGTACAGCGTTGAGGCTATATTACTAGCGATACGGGGATTACGAAGATTACTGAGATTACTGAGATTTCTTAACTTTTGTATCTGTCTGAGGATACAGAGTTCTATAATTCACTGATTTTTAGAATCATGGACCGACTGGGATTATCATGAAAACTAACACAAGCTCTAGACAGTAGCTAAATTATCGGGTATAAATACCCCCAATACTCGATAACATAAAAGTAACACATAACTATTCTTGACTAGTCATAACCATTGTCATTCATTCATCATCACAATCACCAAAGCATCTCTTCAAGCATTTAGGAATCACAACCATATATTCACCATCACAATCACGAAGGCATCACTTCAAGAATTTAGGAATCACAACCATATATTCACCATCACAATCACTAAGTCATCACTTCAAGCAGTTAGGAATCATATACATATAATAGCATAGGGGAAACATGTTACTAGATCATACTCCATTCAACAAGGTCTTGCATCAAGTACTTCGCACGTATATTAGTCTTGACATATATTGTATAGCACATGATTGGGGAAACTTCATACTATCATATCACAACTTACTCATCAAGAACTTGGCATGCATTAGAGGCTTAGCATGTATCAAAGAGCACGTAATTGGGTAATTTCCTACTATCATGTCTCAACTTGTTCACTAAGGCCTTTCAACAAACACTAGGCATGCATGGGTCTAGACCTAATTGGGGATTCCATGCTATCATGGAACAATTCATTCACTAAGGCATTCATCAAACACTAGGCATGCATGGATTGCACCTAATTGGGGATTTCATGCTATCATACCACAATTCATTCATTAAGGCATTTCAACAAACACTTGGCATGCATGAACTTGCACATAATTGGGGTTTCCTAATCAACATGCTATAATGGCCCTAATTCTACACATAAGCATTTTATCAAACATATGGGGAGCATGCTTTGCTTATTCAAATATTTCCACACTTAATTGGCATGAACACATCATCTAAAAAGAAACTTGAAGAGGATTTGTCATGAACATCATATGAATTCCACATACTAGGGTCAAAGCTTGAAAACCGTGTAAACAAACATGAATCACAACTCAATAATAGATGGAACATCAATTTTATTTCACAAGAATCATGAACAACTCATAAACATAGAATCTTTGAGATTTAGAAAAGGGTACTTGAGCTTCTTAGATGAAAGGGACCCAAGAATCAACATCAACATACCTTGGGGAAACTCTTTTCTTGAAAGTTCTTGGAGAGATTCTTGATTTCTCTTGATATCTCTTGATCTCTATTGATTTTGCTTGAAGAAGAAATAAGGGTTTTGATTTTGTAAAACCCTAGTTTTGATGTTGAAGATGGGAAATGAGGCTGAGAGCCTTTATTAGGTATATATAGGGGCTTAAGAAGAGTGGGAAAAGACCAAAAACCCCTCGAAAGTAAACTGAAAAATCCCAATTTTACATGCTGGCGTGACGCGCCATAATCACACCAGTTCACTAAAAATTGGACAATTGGGAAACTTCATGACGGCGCAATGCGGTGTCAATCGCGTTTCCACCTTGGTTGTAAACTGAAAAGGCAACACAAAGCGGTGGAATCGCGTTGGAGCACTGGAAATTGACAATTCTAAAATTAAGCCTTGGCACGACGTGCCATAATTACGGAGGCTCACTGGATTTTGACGATTGCCATTTTTTATGGCTCCACGATGCGCTAAAGTGCGAGGTGGTACACTGTCTCACTAAAATGGCTCTAACTCTTTGCTCGAGTGTCGGATTTGGACAAATTTGGTATCGACAAAAAGCTTATTCAATTCTATACAAGACAAAAAGTCAATATTAGGGAAATTCTACACGGTTCAAAGTATTTCACACTTTGGAAAACATCTCTCAACCTTTTAGAGATAGATTAACACTTTACTAAATACGCTTTAAGGCTCAGACTAGGAGAGAATTTTGTGGGGTGTTACATTATCTCCCCCTTGAAAACATTCATCCTCGAATGTCACTTGATAGACTAAGAATACTAATCAATTGAACTTACTCAGGAACAAAAACATCTCAAGGCATGACTACATAAAGGGAACAACCGACATACTGAGTTTCTCATACTGGACATGCATATCTGATGCATGGAATACTCGACTGAAGCTACTCATAAGATGGATTCTCATAACTCATATGCATATCTGATGCATGGACTCATAACTGAATTAATCTCATGAATGCACTGAAAAATTGAACTCTTTCTACTGAACATGCATATCTAATGCATGAAGGTCTGACTGAACTGACTCTCAAAATCATGACTGGCTATGCAATAATAACTGAGGCTAACTTTGTAAGGAGAGTCTGAACATACAATTGAATGAGTCTAAAGACATGCAAATACCACACTATCATGGGGTATCTCCCCCTTGGAAATCAATGTCCCTCTACAAACTCTTCGCTAAAATACTGGGGCGGTGCACAGGGCACCGACAAACTGGGTCATGATTGAAAGACTTAGATCTGAAACTCATGCATGGCTCATGCTGACATATAAGCTCAAAATGGAAGTAGGGGATCTAACAATGCATATCACAAAGATGAAGGACTCATAACATACCCGAGTCTATTTCAGGGAACCTTTCCCGATCAAGGAAATCCTGAAGCACATGAAGTCTTCTCTGACGCCGACCACTACTGACACCGAAAGGGGCACCCAGCTGAAGAAACTCTCTACCCCTATTAGTTAGAACTCTACATTCTTGTATTCTATGGCCTGGCTCACCATACCCAAAGCACACATCACTACCGGCTCTACACACACTTTGGTAGCTCTTGCCACACTCTCCACAAAGAAAATAGGTACGAACACCACTACCACTACTCTGGGCTTTGGAGCTTGGCGCTCCATCATAACTGACACCCTCGAACTCAAGTGCCGGTACACTAGCTGAGGATAGAGTTGGGACTGAAAATCTCCAACTATGTTGGGAACGGCTACCATCCTGGGACCCTACCTGAGAGAAACTATAACTACCTGTCCTGGCCCTCTTGCTCACTCTCTCCTTTTCCTTTATCTTATCTGCCTCAATCTGTTGCACATGCATCATCAGTCTAGCAAAGACCATATCTCTGTGAAGCATAGAAATTATACACTCTTTCAACACTAACCCAGACACACCAGTCACAAATTTACTCATACTCTCTCTAGGGTCAGCTATTAAGTTGGGAGCATACTTAGCTAATTGGTTGAACTTAAGACAATACACATTCACTATCATGGAACCTTTCCTTAGGTTCATGAACTCTTCTACCGTAGACTATCTCATCTCTAGTGGGAAAAACCTATCTAGAAAGGTACCTTGAAACTCTTGCCAAGTCGTGGGAGTTTCATCCTCCCCTCTACCCTCCTTCCAAATCACTACCCAATCATGAGTAATATCTTTCAACCTATAGGATGCTAACTCAGCACTTTCCTCCTCAGAAACATGCATAATCTAGGTAATCTTCCTCACCTCCCCTAGATAAAGATGTGGGTCCTCACCTACTACTGACCCAAAGAATTCTGGTGGGTTCATCTTCATGAAATCTCTAATCATGGCTGGGGACGAACCCCCATCTTGTTGAGGTAGGACTAGAGCCTGACGGTTTCCCTGAACATTAGTCACAGCTTGGGCTAGCACATGAAAAGCTTCCTGAAACTCGGCATGTGACACACTCTCATTGTCAGGATCTACTGTCTGAGAGGGATGGTCATCAACCCCATGGACATAATCTTTGCAAGGAGGCGTACTCTATAAATGGAAGAAAGAAGTGGATTAGACTGAGGATCATCTTGAGCTCATGCTCACTCGCATGACATGAATACAGAATAAAGGGAAACTGCTCCTAAAAACATCTTATAGCCTCTTGTACATAAATGTGGTACACAACACACCCATGCACAAGACTCTACTAGATGCGGCTTTTTAGACTCCCTAGGACACTATTGAACCTTAGGCTCTGATACCACATTTTTAATGACCCGAGACTACCCCCTAGTCATTACACGGTGCTCATGACCCCGAAGGACCACAAGCTAACCCTTTACTGATATTTGTAGCATGAACACTACATAATATAGATAATAAATGCAGAAAATTGTCCATAAGGTTCAAAAATCTGAACATACTTCAAAATTAAAAACTGAATTCTCATATAGTTATCCGAAAAGCCTCTAGACTGTCTGAACTGCGGAGTTGATAGGACATGTCCCCAACTAATGTTGTCTACTGAAAATAAGCAAAATCTGATGAACTAATAAAAGAAGGATCATCCTCAAATGAAGAGAACTCACTGCTACACCTACTGCTGCTGACTAGGACTGAACTGCTGAGGGTACTCTGGATCTCGTACCTCTAAACCTATAGTGTCAAATAAAACACCATAGCACAAATGCATCAGTATAGGAATGTACCTAGTATGAAGATAAGGTAAGGCTAAATGCAAGGGCTCATGCATGAGCAATTACTTAACTGAATAATCATGAGAGTACTGAATAAGAACACATACATGAATGCACAACCATAATCATAATCATCACAACTCTAACTATTAAAACTCAGATACTACTTTACTGTGATCTGAACTCACCACTAACACTGAGATATTGAATCACTAAATCATCTGATACTGATAACTGATAACTAGATATACTCACATCAATTACTGAATTCTGAGCTCACTGCTCTTGGCTGACGGAATCAGAGATCAACCTCTCTAACGGATGATTCTAGAATCTATTATCAATGATAAGAGAATGATCATGTCCAAATCTGACAACAAGAATACTCAACAAAATTTGAGACTGAGATCAAGCCTATCTATCGGGAGATCTCTGGATCTAATAACAAGAATAATCAGCTGAATCTGAGACTGAGATCAAGCCTATCTATCAGGAGATCTCTGGATCAGATAACAAGAATACTTAACTGAATTTGAGACTGAAATCAATCATATGTATCAGGAGATATCAAGATCTGATAACAAAAATACTCAACTGAATCTGAGACTTAGATCAAGCCTATATATCAAGAGATCTCTAGATCTAATAACAAGAATACGCAACTGAATCTGAGTCCAAGCCTATCTGACGAATGGTCATGAATCAATGGAACTATCTGAGTTCCTCCCTAAGATAGACGACTGTACCTCACAGTCCTAATTTCTAAAGATTAATACTGAAACTGTAACTGTTGGAAGTAGTTACTTAACTGACATGCCCCAACCTCTCATAGGTGGGGGAACCTATAACCCCAGCTGGAAGTGTGTCAATATTGTGCCACGGGTAAAGACCTCTCTGGTCAAGCATCTCTAACAAATGACCCTCGCATGAAGTCAACCTAAGGAAATATAATAGTCAAACCTCTCTAATGGTGATAGCTTCTACTGACGGGGACTCCTCCATCCTACACTGGCTACGCAGTTCTGGAGTTCAGGGATTGCTCCTAGTGACTTGGCCTCTCTCTAACGGGGAGTCTCTATCCCTTCCCTCACTCAGTGCTAGCTCTTACTCCCAACTGAAAGACTCTGAACTAAATTTTCAACTGAACACAAACTAAACTAAATCTGATACTAATCACGTTCCTCAATTAATCTAACTTAGTTAAGCTGAATTCACATGGTTCTGTATCTGACGAAATACTACTAAATCACGGTATCTGACTGATGATACAGAGTTTGAACAGATTACTCGGTCACTATCGAGGTTGGAATTGAAGATTTGAATAAAACTAGATATGAGCTAAGTACAGCACTGACGCTAGATTACTAGCGATACGGGGATTACGAAGATTACTGAGATTATTGATATTTCTTAAGTTTTGTATCTGTCTGAGGATACAGAGTTTTATAATTCACTGATTTTTGAGAATCATGGCCCGACTGGGATTATTATGAAAACTGACATAGGCTCTAGGCAACAGCTAAATTGTCGGGTATAAATACCCCCAGGACTCGATAACACAAAAATAAGACATAACCATTCTTGACTAGTCATAACCACGGTCATTCATTCATTATCACAATCACCAAAGCATCTCTTCAAGCATTTAGGAATCACATCCATATATTCACCATCACAATCACTAAGGCATCACTTCAAGCATTTAGAAATCACAACCATATAATCACCATTACAATCACTAACGCATCACTTCAAGCAGTTAGGAATCATAGACATATAATAGCGTAGCGGAAATATGTTACTAGATCATACTCCATTCAACAAGGTTTTTCATCTAGTATTTCGTACGTATATTAGTCTTGACATAATTGGATAGCACATGATTGGGAAAACTTCATACTATTATGTCAAAACTTACTCGTCAAGCACTTGGCATGTATCAGAGGCTTAGCATGTATCAAAGAGCACATAATTATGGAATTTCCTACTATCATGTCTTAACTTGTTCACTAAGGCCTTTCAACAAACTCTAAGCATACATGGGTCTACACCTAATTGGGGATTCCATGCTTTCATGGCACAATTCATTCACTAAGGCATTTATCAAATACTTGGCATGCATGGGTTGTACCTAATTGGGTATTTCATGCTATCATACCACAATTCATTCATTAAGGTATTTCAACAAACACTTGGCATGCATGAACTTGCATACAATTGGGGTTTCCCAATCAATATCTTATAATGGCCCTAATTCTTCACATAAGCATTTTATCAAACATATGGGGAGCATGCTTTGCTTATTCAAATATTTCCACACTTAATTAGCATGAACAAATCATCTAACAAGAAACTTGAAGAGAATTTATCATGAACATCACATGAATTCCAATACTAGGGTCAAAGCGTGAAAACCTTGTAAAAAACATGAATCACAACTCAATAATAGCTGGAACATCAATTTCATTTCACATGAATTATAAACAACTCATAAACATAAAATCTTTGAGATTTACAAAAGGGTACTTGAGCTTCTTGGATGAAAGGGACCCAAGAATCAAAATCTGCATACCTTGGGGAAACTTTTTTCTTGAAAGTTCTTGGAGAGATTCTTGATTCCTCTTGATTTCTCTTGATCTCTATTGTTTTTGTTTGAATAAGAAATAAGGGTTTCGATTTTGTAAAACCCTAGTTTTGATGTTGAAGATGGGAAATAAGGCTGAGAGCCTTTTATCGGGTATATATATTGGCTGAAGAAGAGTGGGAAAAGACCAAAAAGCCCTTGGAATTAAACTGAAAAATACTGATTTTACATGCTGGTGTGAAGCGCCATAATCGCGCCAGTTCACTAGAAATTGGACAATTGGGAAATTACATGATGGCGCGATGCAGTGGCAATCGCGTTGCCACCTTGGTTGTGAACTGGAAAGGCATCGCGATGCGGTGGAATCGCATTGGTGCACTAGAAATTGACAATTCTGAAATTAAGCTTTGGCGGGATGCGCCATAATCGCGGAGGCTTACTGGATTTTGATGATTGCCATTTTTGATGTCTCCGCGATGCGCTAAAGTGCCAGGTGGCACACTATTTCACTAAAATGGCTCTAACTCTTTGCCCGAGTATCGGATTTGGGCGAATTTGGTATCGATGGAAAGCTTATTCAATTCTCTACATGACAAAAAGTTGATATTGGGGAAATTATACACGGTTCAAAGTATTTCATACTTTGGAAGACACCTCTCAACCTTTTAGGGCCGGATTAACACTTCACTGAACATGCTCTAAGGCTCAGACTAGGAGAGAATTTTGTGGGGTGTTACATAGACACTTTAGGAACTGAAGAAGAATTTGAATACCTCGGTATCACATTGGATATTATGTTGGGGATAGAAACGCATCGCATCATTAGATCAGCATGCCGCATCCCAATCGTGTCGGCTTACTGCCTCTCACAAAAAATGCCATAAGTTTTTACTCGGGTATCGGATTAAGGTGAAATTGGTATCGTTGGATAGATAACTCAATTATATATAATTTAGTGGGTCTTGATCTGAAAAATCCTATGTGTATCGAAAGTTATACAAGTTCAAAGTAGACCCTTATAGAATTGAATACAAAGATTTAGCCGAATCAAAGGCTCTTAGCTCAACTTCTCTTTAAGTGGGATTCCTATGAATATTTTTCACCTCAAAAGTACTTCAAACATGAGGATAGAGATCATGACACACAAATTTAAATATAATTCATGGTATTAGAGTTTACACACGTAGGAACGACGGTTTAATTTATAGCTCAAAAATGTGGGGTGTTATATTTTCACACCCTTTCCAGTATTTTACCTCGAAGTCAAACTCCTTATTTTCTATGAAATATCACAATGTAGAATTATCGGTGTGCACCACCACCTTAGTTCCCAATAAGTATACTCTAAACCTTTCGAAAGCATAGACCCCAACCAGTAACTCCTGCTCTGTGGTAGTGTAATTTTACCATGCTCCATTTAAGGCTTTACTTTGTAATATATCAGGCGGAACAGTTTCTCCATCTTCTATCCAAGAACTGTACAAAGAGCTACCCTTCTTGCATCACAAATTATTTTAAAAAGTTTGGACCAATCTAGGGTAATCATAATTGGTGATTTCACCAACTTCACCTTATGTCAATTGAATGCCTTCAAGCATTCCTCATTCTATTCAAACTTAATGTTATTTTCAATAATTTTCATAAAGGACTTGAAATTTTGGAGAAGTCCTTAATGAACCCCCAATAAAATCCTACATGACCTAAGAAGCTTTGCACTCCTTTTATTAAAATGGGTTGAGAAAACTTTTTAGTCACTTACATTTAATTTTTTTCTCTATATACTTCAATCCTTTTTGCTAAGATTTTATGGCCCAACGTTTTGCCTTCTTTCACTATGAAATAGCATTTCTCCCAATTGAGCACCAAATTGAATTCCTCACATCACTGCAAAGCATGACTTAGGTTGGTCAAATAATCATCAAACAAATCTCCAACCAGTGAAAAATCATCAATGAACACCTCCAAGGTGTCCTCAAACATGTCGAAGAAAATCGACATCATAAACCTCTGAAATATAGAGGGGGCATTTGCATAACCTAAATATCATGCATTTTAATGTGAACGTCCCATATGGGAATATAAATGTAGTCTTCTTTTGATCCTCAAATGCAATAGATATTTTGTTATACCCAGAGTAACCATCCAGAAAGTAATACCATCCCCTTCCAGATAATTTGTTGAGCATCAAATCCATAAATGGCATTAGGAAATTATCTCAGAATGTCCACGAGTTCAACTTTTAATAGTCCATACACACTTTCAACCCTATCACTAGCCTAAGAGTGATCACTTTATTCATTTTATTTGGTATCATAGTCATTCCTCCTTTCTTTGGTACATATTGCATAGGACTCACCCATTTACTAGATGAGAGTGGATACACCACTCCTGTATCAAGACATTTAATTATGTCCTTCTTTACCACCTCTTTCATAGGTGGGTTGAGCCTTCTTTGATGTTCAATATATGGTGTAAAATATTTCTCTAACTGTATTTTATGAGTACATATACCCAGTGGGATGCCTATGATATTGGTGATTGTCTACTTTATAGCCCTCTTGTATCTTTTCAATAATGATACAAGAGATTCAACCTAATGTTCCACTAAATCAACTACAATAATCACTGGTAAAGTGTTGTTTTCTCCTAAAACATATACCGAAGATGATCCAGTAACTCCTTCAACACCAACACTGATGGCTCATCAATTGAAGGCTTTTGGGCAATGTTGGTCTATTTGTTAGGTCCAAGTCTATCTTCTTAGGAGCATATGAATGTGAGCCCATTCCGGTCAAAGAACACACTATCTCATTCTACTCCTCGAACCCTCGCTATAAAATTTCATTAAAGCTGCAACTAAAGTTTCACTAATGAATCTATCTTCAATTGGTACCACTAGATCAACCTCATCAATAACATCAATAATAGAAACTGCATTATTGCCTTCATCTTCTTCGGTTACTTCACAAACTGACAAACATCAAAATTGACTTTTTCATCATTGATCCTAACCTTTAGCTTATTCTACTCCATATCTACGAACACTCTTCCAGTTGCTACAAATGTCCTAACCAAGATTATGGGAACTTTAAAATCAACTTCGTAATCAAGGATTACAGAATTTACAAGGAATATGAAATTTGCCACTTTCACTAGCACATCATAGAGAATACCGACCAGACTCTTCACTAAATGGTCCACCATCAACAAATACATAGATATTGGTTTTGGCGTTCTTAAACACAGCTGCTGATAAATTGCTAACAGAATGAGGTTCATATTTTCTCTTAAATCACAAAATTCTTTAGCAAAGCTAAATGGTTTAATCATACATGGTATGGTGAATGCTTTAGGATTGGATTACATCTGCACCAGTAATCT
The DNA here is from genome assembly GCA_030864215.1 of Capsicum pubescens. Lineage (NCBI taxonomy): Eukaryota > Viridiplantae > Streptophyta > Magnoliopsida > Solanales > Solanaceae > Capsicum > Capsicum pubescens. Next base: position 242,281,686 of record CM061549.1, on the reverse strand, counting down.
AGTCGCAATTGAACTATAATGATAAAGATTATCCACATTCTCATAACTAACTGTTCTTTTCTTCTTAACCAGATCCTCCATAAATTTGGCATAACCTAAAATTTGTTCTAAAGTCTCAACCAATGGTACATTCACTAACAATTGTTTCAACTTAGCCGTGAACTTACCAAAACTTTCTATAATCTACTTTATCCTTCAATCTATGTAGGAATAGAGGTGGTGTACCAGGAATTTTGGTTATACGTGCCTCCGCCTCCTTACTTTTTTCCTACCCCAAGTCATTAGCACTTTCTACCTTTGATGGTTGCTCTACTTCTACATTATTTTCTCCCAACTCTCCCTGTTTCTCAAACTTAGATAGTGTATTATCATTTACCTCCTCATCCAACACAATATCATCAAGTTATGTGTGCACTACCAGACAGGATTCTAATAACATTCTACCACTCCTAGTGGTAATAGACATATATGTACCATTATTTCTTGGGTTTTATACCATATCACTATGTAACTTCTACTTTTTCTTTGATTAAAAGTGGTCGATAACTGGTTTATTTACGAATCCAAATGCTTAATAGATGTAGAATGGGAATCAACTAACCGACTCAAGGTTAATTAGTCACTCCGCATTTCCTTGACTCCTGCATTAGTTGACTCCACTCTTTTAAGAAATTTATCCATCATGGATTCCATGGACATCTTCCCAGTATCACTAGTCACATTGTCACCACTCCCAGGTGGTGACATAATTCGCTTTAATTACTATTGTTCTTCTAATTTCCTTGCTCACAATCTCTATAACCATCTTTACTATAATAATTCTCCCTTTGATAGTTCTGACCATAGTTATCTTGGCCATCAGCTCAAAAATCCCCCTGGTTGTTTATGTAGTTCTCCTCCTCTTCAAAATCAGATTGTGCTATCCTAATATGAGATTCAACTACTTTGACCTTTTATACCTTACCCAATAGCAAATGTTTAGTAAGGAAATCCATGTTTGTCTTTATGTGATCCATATCCTGGTCACGTTTCTCTTATCTTTGGTGTTGTTCCACCGACATACCAATAGAATAAGTGTTTCTTGCTACCTTAGAATCCCTGCTATGCCAATCTCTACTTTTCTTCATTATCCTATCCAAAATATTAGTAGCCTCATTAAAGGTGCAATCGATAAAATCTCCTCCAGCTATATTGCTTATTGTTGGCTTTGTATTTGAGTTCAAAGCCCGATAGAATGTCTCCATTAAGTGCTCATCCTTCAGTTTATGATTTGGGCATTGAATTAACTTCTTCTTAAATCTTAACCATATTTCATAAAGGGATTTATTAGGTAGTTTCCTAAATTTACTTATTTTAACCCTCAACTGTAACATTCTGGAAGGCAGAAAAAACCTTTCTCGGAAAACTATTTTCAGTTGCCTCCAATTTGTTATAAAATTAAAAGTTCAGTCATCCACAGAGTTGCCTTCCTTAATATATAAAATGGAAAAAAAACTCATAGGAATCACATTCTGTCCCACTCCAGGATAGTTAAATGACTTATAAATGTTGATAAAATTCACCAAGAGCATGTTAGGATCATCACTAGGTAATCCACCAAACAACTATTTTAAGTTGAGTAGTTGAATCATTATTCTAGTAATGTTTAAATTCACCCAAGAAGCCAATGAGGGTGGCATAATTGCTCCAGTAACGTCATCTCTATCAAAATCAGCATCATCATCATCAAGGGCAAATTGCACATCATGTTTTTGGCACCTTCTGCGTCGTGCCTACTAATTTTGATTGGCCAGTGCAATATTATCAGCACACCACCTATTCAATAGGTCCACTAACACATCATATCCCAGATCCTCATCATCTACATTCTGCACATGTCCATGTGCTTTAGCATTTTGTTGGTTAACATGTGTGGTGGCCAGTACAGCCAATCTTTTGGCCTCTTGTTGAGCTTTCATATTCCTTCTCAAGGTTCTTTGAAGATCTGGATCGTAAGGAAATAGAGGATCTCCTGAACGATGAGTACGTGACATGCACAATTAATATCTTGAAAATATAAAAACAACAAGTAAAAGTAAAATTCAAAAACTTGAATAAGAGCCAATCAATGCACATAAACTTTATTGACAATCGTATTCCCCAGCAACGGTGCAAAAATTTGATATGCTTAAGCTATAACTCCCTAAAAAGAGTGTAAGCGGTCATTGTCAAATATATCAACCAACAAATATTGGGGTTGAATCCTACAGGGAATAAGGTGCTAATTAAGTTGTATGTATACTAATGGACTTTTAATTATAAGTTTCTATTAAGTAAGGGGGGTTTTGCTAAAATATTAATTGAGTGATTTAGGCTTAGCAATAACCAATGTCTTTGATAGAACTTGTTATCAATTGAGAAATAGTAAACTAGGTTATGTTCACCAAGGTGTTTTTTCTGGTATTTAGTAACATAAGTTCATATAAACAATTGAGCTTATAGATAAAGTTGCATAAAATTCCAATCCAGGTGTTTCCCAACCTTAAAATATGGATCCACTTTAATTTCTTCAGACTTAAAGTGATAACAAGATAGTGCAGCAAATTCCCCAAGAGATTTATCCAATTAAGGCATCAAATTGAGCTTATAGAGAAAGTTGCATAAAATTCCGATCCAGGTGTTTCCCAACCTTCAAATATGGATCCACTTTAATTTCTTCAGACTTAAAGTGATAACAAGATAGTGCAGCAAATTCCCCAAGAAATTTATCCAATTAAGGCATCAATCTGTAAATTAGAGATTAAGAACTCTAATTTCTTATCAATATTCTCTTTTACCAACAATACTTACTTGTTCAAGAAAGCAATTTTTTAGGGAACATTCTCAAGTTTTCAACCAAGAGAATTCATTAAGATGAAGAGAATGTGATATAATCACAATATCAATATAACCTCGTGTTCCAAAACCTAGAATTGAGATGACATCTAAGATTTCATAACCTTAGTTATGGAGCTTTATCCACCACGTTTAGAATTAGATGAAAAGAATAATTTCATAAAAATTGGAGGTTTAACTTACAATCTAAAAAAATTAGAATTTCCAACCCAAAAATCCAAAGTTTAGTAAATTGTTCTTCAGCTCCTGACTTATTTCTCATCTAATCTTATGTTGCAATGCTTACAAGAGTTAAACGATACATATTCTAACCCTAAGCTGGGTATTTATAGTCTCTCAAAAAATAGGATTTAAAATTAAAAATTGGGCTAACGCATCAACAAGGATGGATTTCTTGGCGATTCATTGGGCTGGAGATAGTTCATTTGATGAACCACACTGCTCCTGTTCTAGTGACAATATATATTGTGTCTAATGATAATTTCTTAAATGATGGTCCGTCGAAGCTCTAGCGGTCCATCGATCCTTTCGTTACTGACTCCTAAATTCTCATTCATTCTGGTTGAATCCAACGGTTAGGATAATGGTACATTGCGACCTTAATGATTCATCGCTTGGGCCATTGTCCAACTTTGGGATGGTTCTAATTCTACTAAATGGCTATGGGCATACTAACGGTTTCGCTGGGTTTCATCAATCAGTCGATTAACCAACAAGCCTCTGATTTTTTATTTCCTGAATTTCCATGCCTCTGAGTTTGATTTTTGAGAATAAGCACAAAATATATCTAATAAAGCTAACAATTATTAGAAAACAAACAATTATCCCTCGTAGAAGATGAAAAATATACCATCAGAAGCTAGTACATCACTACAGTATGAAAAGGGGTAGAGAAAAATAATTAATCCCTCAAGGAGTTAAAAGAAGATATTTTAGGTATGAGTCAAAAGGTTAAGTCACATGGTACCACCATTAAGAAGCTTGAGCAACAGTTGATCAGATGTCCACCACATCAAATCAATGTCTTCAAGGTACACTTCAAAGTAAAACCATCCAAAACCCAAAAAATGACCATTGCTTAGCCATTACTTCAAGGAGAAAAATAATTACCACGATCCACATATTCCCCTAGCTATTGAGAATGAGTTTAAGATAATGATTGTTGATGATTATAAAGTAGATGAATCTAAAAAGATAGAAGTTGATAAGAGTGCAATTGAAAAGCCACTAGATGTTAAAAAAGAGGTTGACGCAAAAAAATAGAAGGAAAAAAGGTCCCAAGGGTATTGGAGACCATCCCATGACCTCGTCACCCTTTTCCTCAAAGATTGAAGAATAAAGCCAAAGAGGGAAACTAGTAGAAATTCTTCTCTATATTGAACGACTTGTAGATGAACATCCCTCTAGTTGAGGATCTTGAGCAAATTCTTGGTAATATAAAGTTTATTAGTAAGTTAGTAATGAGAAAAGAACCTTGAGTTTTGAACCTGCTTATAATGTGCACCATTATAGTGTCATATCCTATCGATCATTGGTTAAGAAAAAAAAAAGACACTGGAGCATTAATAATTATATTCACTATTAGGTTTTTCGCTATTAGGTCTTTTCAAAGGATTTGTGTGATTTAGGTGCCAATGTTAATTTGATGTCGTTAATAATTTACAGTCAGTTGAGGTTGTCATCACCCAAACTGACATTGATGAGATTTGTCATGGCGGATCCTATAAGGAATCCCGATTGATACCAATTTATATCAAAGAGATTGGTTATTACTAAGCCTAAATCTCATTGGTAACAATTGATAACAATTTATATCAAAGACATTGGTTACTACCAAAACATCACATAAGGCTGACTCTTTTAGTATGATGTTTTGGTAAAGTTTGACTCTTCTATTTTCAACTAATTTTGTCATCCTTGACTATGAATTTGACTTTGAGGTTTTCATTATCTTGGGGATACCAGTCCTTGCAAATGGACATACGTTAGTTGATATGGAGTCTATGTAGATGAATTTTAGACCGAATAAAAAGCATGCAACTTTCAATGTATGCCAATCCATGAGGCATCCAAAGGATATGCATGTAGTTTTTATGATAGATACAGTTGATAAGGATGCATTAGTTTCTATTATTAAGGAGGATTGGAGTTAAAGCACTTGCAGAAATCATTATCAACTTTGAAGATGATGATATTGATAGTTATGATGAGACGGTGAGCACACTTGATAGTGGGTGTTCATACAATAATGCACCAAAGAAGCTTGATCTTGATTTGAAAAGTAGAGTTACCCCGCCATCTAAGTCTTTTATTAAGGAGATGCTAGTCTTTATGCTTAAGGATCTCCCATCCCATCATTATTATGTATTCTTAGAGACAATAATAGCTTGCTAGTTATTATTGCAGCTGATTGATTAGAAAGTTGAAGCTTTAGTGTCTATATTGGAAGTAATCTATGAGAACTGCAACTTGATGCTAAACTGGAAAAAGTGTCACTTCATGGTTAAAGAAGGAATAGTTCTTGGTCACAAGATTACAAAGAAAGGGATTGAAGTTGACAAGGCAAAGATTGAGATGGTTGAAAATTTTCCACCATAAATTTTTGTGAAAGGTATTCGAAGATTATGGGGTCATATAGGATTCTATTATAGATCCATCAAGAATTTTGCAAAAATTGCATATCCCTATGACAAATTATTGGAGAAATAAGTTCAGGTTTGATTAAGCATATCTGAAGGATTTTTAGTATTTTAAAGAAAAGTTAATTTAACCCCATGTTATTGTGTCACCTGATAGGGTCCATTCCATTTGACGTCATGTATGATTCTAGTAGTGTGGTGCTAGGAGAAGTCCTAGGCCAAAGGTGAGAAAAGATCCTACCCCTCATCTATTATGCTAGCAAAACACTTAATCCTGCTTAAAAAAATTATACTGTAACTGAACAAGAGTTGATTATGGTGGTGTTCATGTTTGAGAAATTTTGACCTTATTTTCTTTGAACAAAAATGACTGTGCATACTAGCCACGTAACTCTTAAGTACCCCGTAGCAAAATAGGAGGTGAAACCAAGGTTGATTTGGTGGGTACTTTTGTTGTAGGAATTTGACTTTGTAGTCAAGGATTGAAAGGGGACTAAAAATCAAGTGGTTGACCACATATCACGTCTTGAGGAAGAAGCAATGTTGAAAATAAAAGAAGAGCTTGAGATCGATAATACTTCCCCAGATGAGCAGGTATTGGCTGCATTGCAAGATTTGATTTCATGGCTTGCAGATTTTGCCAATTATTTGGTAAGTGATGTGGTGCCTGAGGACCTGTCATTCCAATAGTGAAAGATGTTTATGAATGGTGTGAGGAAGTTCTTTTGGCACGAGCCATACTTGTTCCAAATTTTTATAGACAGAGTGGTTTGGAGATGTGTTCCTGAGGTTGAAATGATGAGTATTTTAGAGGCACGTCTCGCATCACCAGTTGGGGGTTATCATAGTGGTGGGTAGACTGTACACAAGATCTTACAATGTGGATACTATTGTCCCACCATCCATAAAGAAGCACATAAATATGCAGAGGTTTATGACCAATGCCAAAGACAAGAAAACATCTCACAAAGGCAAGAGCTTCCAATGACCATAATACTTGTGCTTGAGCTATTTGATGTATAGGGAATTGATTTCATGGTCCCCTTTTTGCGCTTGTATAGTATGAAATATTTTGGTCGTTTTTTACTATATTTCAAACTGGGTGGAGGAATTTTCACTTCTGAACAATAAAATGATGAGTTTCACAACGTTTTGAGGAAGAATATATTCTCTATATTTGGGACACCAAGAAAAACCATTAGTGATGGAGCCTCACACTTTTGCAATTATCTATTCAAAGCCTTGCTTGAAAAGTAAGGTGTAAAGAATATGGTTGTAACACTTTACTATCCTAAGACAAGAGGGCAAGTTGAGGTTTTCAATCGTGACATCGAGTCTATTTAGGTAAAGATTGCAAATGCCAATAAAACAAATTAGGCGAGAAAGTTGGATGATGCATTATCGTCCTACCAGAAAACATTCAAAACCCGCATTGGTGTTTCCCCATATCATCTTGTGTACAGAAAACTATTCCACTTGTCTACCAAACTTGATAATAAGGTATTATGGGCATTGAAGAGCTTGAATTTGGAGTGGAGTGATGTAACAAAGTTGGTTCTAGAGAGGGATGAATTCCGTCTTAGTTCCTACGAAAGCTTGGCCTTGTACAAAGAAAAGATAAAATTGTATCATGATTATAGGATTGAGAGGAGAGGATTCACCATGGGTGATATGGTATTACTATTTGATTCAAGGCTGAAGCTATTTCTAGATAAGTGAATACATAATGGAAAAGAGCATATAGAGTGGTGATAGCATTCCCTTTGGTGAAATCGTGCTCGAAAGTAAGATGGTTTGAGGCTCAAAGTGAATAGACAAAGGATGAAATACTACCTCAATAATGTTTATGAGGTTTAGGTGATAAGTGAAGTGGATATTTCTGGAGCTTGAGAAATCATACACACCCAAGCCATGTTGAATGTTAAATCATGCGCTTCTTGGGAGGCAACCTATGGCTAATTTTTGGTGAAGTCTGAGTTACCAAACTAGCCACGTTCCATGATATCAAGTCAGGCACTATTTAGGAGGCATCCCAAGGCTTCTTATACTTATTATAGTTTTAGGTTAATGCATGCTACTTGTGAAGGGACTATGTAGAAAATAAACTAAAGAACAAAACCATTACTAAACTCACAAAAGCGTTGCACGATTGTGGAAAGGTCCTATGATCATGGGTTAAGTCATCTGCATAAAGTCCAGAGAAATGTGTATTAGGAGTCATCCTATGATTAGTCACCATGATCATACCTAGATGTCACGATAATGGTATCAATTATCTGATCAAACTTTTGAATACCATCAACTAGGTAACTGAACCTATGACTTTAAGGAATGATCAAGGACACATACCACAGTCATCCTTAAGAGTCATAGGTTCCTTGGTAATTTTCTTAACCTCTCCTAATATGAAGTATCACCACAATCATAGCGAGAATCAACGATTGTGGGATCGAGTCATCTGGTAGGTTCAACAATTTTAACTTAACCTAAGAACCAATACGCCCATTTCATCATTCATACTACAATTACACTTCCAGAATATGAAAATTCGAAGAAAAATAAAACCAATTCAAATCTGAAGAGTGCGAATTTGGTTGCTTCCAAATTGAACACTCCCTAAAGCTCTTGAATTTGGTCAATGCTTTGCACTCATAGTAGGTAAATTTTACAATAAATTTTGTAATCATCTTCTCTTTAAATTATAAACCATTCAGAGTGATGATAAACTGAGTAGGGTAATTTAAGTAAGATGGGATTAATTGCGTTCTAAGGGATGTTTGAATGATGGGTGTGGTTAACATAAAAAGGGAAGTCTGGGTACCTATAAATTATTCAAGTAAGGTCAAATTGGGTCAAAAGCATAAAAATTTAGTGTTTAAAGTTGAATAAATGTTTGTACATACTCCACGATACACACTATGATCATTGTTTCAACCAACGATTGTAGGTTGGATCGCAATGGAGTGCCAATTTTTAACATCTTAGTAGTTCATCAAATGATCACTTTTGAAGATCGTTGGATCTTGGTACGATCGTGGGAAGTAGTCATCTAATGTAGTACATTCTTAGGAAATTCTACAAGGTACTTCCTATGATCGAAGATATGATCATACCTTCAATGAATTGCTAAACCTATATTTCTTCTTCAAAATTAAGACTAATGATTTCTCGTACCGAAACTATAATAGAAAATACCCTCAAGAAAATGAAAAGTAGATCTCTAAGAAGTGGAAACCTCAAAACACACTTTCAACCTCAAAGAGTGAGTGTGAAGAGTTTAGTGGTTTTAAGGTCGAGTACTTCTGATGATCAACACACACCTCAAACCACTAAGGCCAAAATGAAGGAACTTGAAAAGGTTAAGGACAAAGCTATATTTTTGTACAGTTGAACCTTTCTAGTCCAAAGAGGGAGGTCAAGACTCAATATCTAAAAGGAGTAAGCCTAAATTTGAGAATAATTCTAAGGAGATAAGCTCCTTGAAGAAGAAAGAGTCAAACCCAGAATCCTCTGATGGACATGCGGTAGAAAGCCCTCAAAGTAGGTCAAACTCGAGTCAATACTTGATCCCAAATGCCCAAGATTACTATATTGATGATATTGAACTGAATGACAAAGTGAATAGAAAGAGAATTGTTCAGGAAGAACCCAACATGGTATCCAAGGAACTTCAACAAAGTCCTGAGTTGAATTGGGAGTTCAAAAAGTAAAAGTTAGAATGGATGACTAAGCCATTGTGAGCATATGGTACTGAGTTAGTGAGGGTTCTATGTAAACTACGTATCAACACTAAAAAAACATAACTCCTTTAGGAATGAAGAAAGATATGAGACACCAATCCAGACTTGTAATACCCCGATTAGTCTTAGCTCAGTTCAGCCCGTAGTACATGCATAAGAGGCTTAGAACCTGAAAATTTAGCTAAAGTGTTGGGGACTTAGCCTTATCTTGGATGATTTTTAAAGTGACCTTCCCGACCCCGAGATGATGGGTTCTAAGTTAATTCATGTTCAGGGGTGTAAAGGGTATGTCTCAGGGAAGTTTTGAATTTTTTGGACAAGGTTTGGGTCGTGTTTGGATTTTGAAAACAGCAAGTCATCGCGATGCAGCCATTATAGCATTGTATGGCTCATCGCATCGCGGAACCTCCCTAATCAGCATTTCAGTTGAAAATTTAAATCTCAGAAGGGCAGTCTTGTCATTTTCCACTACCCCAATCCATGAAAACACAGGATTTATCATAAGTTAAGGCATTATATGCCAAATTTCCTCAATTCTTCTCTAAAATAAACCCTAACCATCACCCCCATTCATCAAGTTCAATCATTATTCCTTCAAGAAAACTCAAGAATTCAAGCTTCACCATCCAAGAACGATTAAGAAATTTAATTCTCTTGCAAGATTAAATCTTTAAGGTATGTGAGATATTCATCCATGGGTCCCTTTCACCCATGGAGTCCAAGAACCTATTTTTTATATTTTAAATCATGAATTACATGTTTACAATGAGTTATTTTTATGAAGCTTTTCGGAATTTTGATTATGTATGATGATTACAAGTGTTATTAGTTGGAAAGTAGTCCTTACACATTTGAAGCATGAAATTCCATATTAAATCCCTAATTTATGGCTTTGATGTTATGATTATGTTATTCCCACATGTTTTAATCATCCCCATGCTTAAGTTCATGAATTTCAAGTGTTTAATTAAACGCCTAAGAGATGAATTTTGAACAATGACTACTTATTATGCTTTTGAGGCTTTAGTATGTTTCTATTGTTAATGTTATCAAGTCCTGGGGGTTATGAATACCCTAAAACTTAGTTTTTTACTTAGTCTCAGTATTTTCAGAATGGTTTTGGATATATTTAAGAATTATCAATTCAGTCAGTTATCATACCAGTCAAACTTAGATCATTTCAGTATATGAGTCAGTTCAGTTGGGAGTAGGATTTAGCACCGAGCGAACACAGGGATGGGGGCTCACCTGCTAGTTGAGGGTGTGACCATTAGTAGAATTCCCTACATTCCAGAACTATATAGCCAGCGTAGGTTGAGTGTTAACCTGCCAGTTGAGGGTTGACATATATCTCATTAGAGCACCTGCCAGTAGAGGGTGACTCTCTAGTCCTTCGGTACTTCACTTTAGTGGATCCATGCAACTATGTATTAGTACACATGGCACAGTACTGATACCCTTCCAATTAGGGTCACAGTTTGGACCCCAATTAGCTCTTATTGGGGCATGTCGGTTAGATGATAACTCCCACAGTCTCTGTCTAGTCTCAGTGTGAAAGTCAGTTCAGGTTTCCTTGACCATAGCATTCAATTTATCAGTTAAATCAGTGCTCAGATTTTAGTATTTCAGTTTACAGACCTATTTCAGTATCATGTTATATGCTTGGTCACGCATTCTCAGATTTTACAGCTTTCATGCATACTACGCATTAGTTACCTCACGTTATTCATTCAGTCAGTTATTATTCATGCACATGAGCCCATACATATCAGCCTAACCTCATTTAGCATACTAGTACATTCAAAGTACTAACCGCATATTCATTTCTTGATCTATGATTCTCATATCATAGGTTCGGATGCTTAGCTTCCCGACCGCACTTAGACATTCCAGCATATCAGCAGCAGTAGTAGTGGTGTGTCCTCATATTCTGAGGACCGATTATGTTTACTTCAGTATTTTATTTTAGTTAGACAGTTGAAGTTAGTTGGGGCTTGTCCCATCAACTCTTATTCAGTCAATTTTAGAGGCTTTCGGACACTTTCAGACAGTTAGTTAGTTTTTTCAATATGTTTAGTAGTTTCAACCAGTTGTTTCCAGACATTTGTTTCCAGGCAATTTTTTTCAGATTTATAATTCAGTGATTTTTCAGTATTTAAAACCTTATGGCGTATTCAATTACTTCGGCATATATGTATCTTCTGTTATTAGTTTTATTCAGTGCTCACAGCTGGTACCAGCTCATGTGTTAGCTTGTGGTCACTTTTGACTGTAAGACCCGTATGGCATCTAGGGTGTACTCTCGGGGCATTATAAGACTAGACATGAATGATAAGGGGCTAGTCGGTTGATTGATCAGTGAAGCAGATTTCAAAAGTATTTTTTGGCAAAGAGATTGAGCCAGTAGCAGAAACTCCTGATTATGACTAACGGATTACCAAACTGAAAAAGTTATCTAGTGAAGACAAACTTATATTCTTTCAGTGGGACATATTGCAGAAGCTAAGGAAAATAGAACGTGGGTAAATGGATCAACAAACTATAAGCACTTGTTGATTTTCACCACCAAGGCTTGATTGTCCATTGTCAGTCACCATTTAGCATCAACTTCCAATGACAACACACTAAGAACGATAGTTTTAGCATGGTAGCAGTCTTCAAAGTAAAATTGGGGATAAATATCCCTTGTATTATCACAGATGAGATTTAGGAGATGGAAATAATTTACCACACTAGTTTACCCTTCTCGAGCTTGGTGATAGCAATATGTTGGAAAACTTCAATACCATCCATTCCTGATGTTAACAATCTTAACCATGACTTAGTAAAGCAATAACAACCATGGACACCTACCATGTAGTCTTACCTTAAGTTACTAATACTTATGCTTAGTGGATAACACCAAAAAAATCATTAATATAAGTCTGAGTGGACAGTAAGTCAAGTCAAGACCAAGATTACCAACAAGACTCCAAGTCAACAAATAAAGACTTAATCAACTACATCAACCATGTCTCAATTACATAAGTAAGTAGACAATATAGAGTTATGCAAAAACTTGCAATTAAACCCCGACCACTCAAGGATCCATTCCACCAAGTCAACACTTAAATCCGATTAACCCAAGAAATCAATATAACAAGTAAAAACTTAATTCCTGGCTCACTCAAGGAACCTTCACACTCACTTGTACCTTATAAATACATTCTAAGGGTCTTATGTCTCTCACTAGTCATGACCTGCAGGGAACGAGCTCTTGTCTATTTACAAACTCTTAGACATCAAGTATCTAACAATATTATACCAACCAATCCCATGAAGATGTACAAATACTGGTACATTTCACAGTTATCAATAGATATCACTGCAATCACAATAATAATAACAATAACACTTGTAAACCAACAAACTTTTCACATAAGTCCATTGCATATGATTAACAGCTAATGATTTTTGTAGTATGTAGACTAAGTTATCCCAGTATTATAATTCTTGGACTATTTTATATCATATGAGAGGTGGTATAAAATAGTCTTATGGTTTATGAGATATGATGGGTTAATCAAGACTAAACTTAGAATTAGATTTATAGCATATTTAATTGATGGTATAAATTAGACCCCGAATAAATTTATAGCATCACCAAAATATGGTATAAATTTTATCCATATGATATCTCAAACTTGTTCATGAGGTATCCCACTTATACTTCCTACCAAACGACCCTTTAGGATATCAAATAGTCACTCACTTCCCTTAAACATGCATTATAACAAGTAATGAAGGAACAATTTTCATGAACACATAAAATAAGTTTCATTCAACTACATTGAACCATCGCCTACCTCAATCCAAGCCTGAAATGCTCTAACAAACTTGAGATTTTCCCTTTCTTGCAACTTTATCTTGATTGTGGTTTAAAAATCTGAAGATAATGCATAATCAATCAAATGACCTACAAAAATCAAGGATTATAACCTAATTTCAAAACCCCAAGGCCAGATTCATGATCATTCACGACATTCTAGGGTTATTCTACCATATTCCCTCCTTGGTTCCACTAATTTCATGGTTACAAGAGTGAATTATCAATAATGAAAGAGTTAAATTGCAATATTTAACAAAAAATCAAGGGTTTTATACACAAATCACTTAATTACACTAAAAATTAACTAGGTTAATTCAAATCCACCCCCAAATACCTAAAATCTAGTGATTCTAGTAGATAACATCAAACTACGAGTTAATAAAAGGAATCACTTACCTTTACGAAGAGTTTGGGTAAAAATTATATGGAATTCGTCCAAAATTGCTTTAGACCTTGCTATAACAAGTTTTGAAATAATAAAATATTTTAGAATATTTTTCTGCATTAATCTATGCAAGTCCCGCTATAGCGGGATACATCCACTATGGCTAGATTGATCAATGGTTGCTCCCACTATAGTAGTGCAAAAGTAGTGGTCTACCACTTGCTATAGTGGGTGTGGCTGGGTAGAAACTCAGGATTTCTCCCAGTTTTGCCTTTTTCACCATGCACCCCCAAACCTTGACATTCCAGACTAACCCATTTAGGTCAAGTTTGATATCGGGAGTTCTACTTATCTGAATTTACTACTAAAAGATCCTATTAATTCCTTATCATCTTAGCTAAGATAAAAATATATTAAATTCGTTCACATTTACCCAATTCTTTTCCAAATTGCCCAAGACCATACCTCACTCGAATTTTTCCCAAGACTAGCATAGCATTAAATTTCTAGTTCTAATCCGTAGAACACCTTAACCCAAATTATGGCATTCTAGAAATAATTGTAACGACGAAAAGGATCGTTACATTGTTAGGAAGGAAATTGAAACTGTCCACTAAGTGGATAATTTTAATTTTTAGGGTGAAAAATGATTTCTTAAATTTTTTATTTATTTTTTTAAGATAACCAACCATGCTGGTTGATTTTATAAAATTATATTTTAATTTTATTTCTAAAAAAAGAAACATCAATGGTGGTATTAATTAAATTAATTATTAAACTTTTTAAAGAAACAGACCACGCATTGATGGTTTTTTCAAATAAATTAAATTTAATGAAACCGACCACACATGCCTATTTCTTATAAAAATTGAATAAACTTTTTTAAAAAAATAAAACCGACCACTTGGTTGGTTATTTTAAAAATTGAAAAATCCACTCAAACAAAACAAACCACCCCGGTCAGTTATTAAAAAATAAAATAATTATACCAAAATCAGCCTCCTACCATCTACAAGAGGTCGGTTCTTTAGTAATTATTACCTAAAAACTAACCTTATGTGGTCGGTGTTCTGGAAAAAAAATACAGCACATTGCTACATTTTCTATGGACCATATGCAAATTATTTACAGCCCACAAACTAGCTCAAAGAGCTGACAACAACATATAATTCAATATTGGGTGAATCTCAAAAATAGACCCAAATTGGGGTGACTTTCAAATTTTAGCCCCAAATAAAAAACTTCCTTAAACTAGCCTTTACCTATTAAGTAATATTTTTTGGATAAAATTGCCCTTGATTAATGGACTAAATTACATAAATGATCCTCATAATGGATAACAACTCCATACTTATATCTTTCAACTTTTATTTTTTTTCTCTTTTTAATTTTACTTTGATTTTTATTTTCTTGTTTCCTCTTTTTCTTTTTAATTTTCTCAACCCGTAATTTTTTCCTTTTTCCTCTCAACTTCATTTTTTTTCTTTTTTTTTTATATTATTTTTATTTTTATTTTTTCTTTCCTCTTTTTTTTGTTCTTTTTAGTTTTTCTCAACCCTTACTTTTTTTCTTTACACCTTTCAATGTCTACTTTTATAAAAAAAAAAACTTTTTTTTTATTTTTCTTTGATTTTTTTCTTTTTAAATTTTTCTCGGCCTTTATTTTTATTTTTATTTTTATTTATTCTTTCTTTTTTTATCAACCTTTATTTTTTTCCTATTCTCTCTGAACTTCTACATTTTCTTTGATTTTTTTTTTAATATTTTTCTTCATTTTCTTCTTTTTCCATAATTTTATTATTTTTGTTCTTTTCTTCGATTTCTTCCATTCAAGTTACATCTCATGAGCAAGAGTTGACACTATCACATTATAAAGGAAAGACTTACGACTTTCAAACAATAAGCTACGTTTTATGGGCAAGAGTTAACACTACTACATTGTAGAGGGAAGACTTATGACTTTCAAACAACAAGTTATATTTCATGGGCAAGAATCAACATTACCATATTGTATTTTGATTTTTGAGATATTCTGCAACTATTGCCTTAGAGGAAAGACTTAGCTCAGGGACTTTCAAACAACAAATTATACCCCACGGGCAAGAGTTGACTCTACCACATTATATTTTTATTTACGAGATGTTCTACAACTATTGTCTTAGAGGCAAGACTTATCTCAAGGACTTTCAAACAATAAGTTATGTTTCATGGGCTAGAGTCGACACTACCATATTGTATTTTGATTTATGAGATGTTCTACAATTATTGCCTTAGAGGCAAGACTTAATTAGCTCAAGGACTTTCAAACTACAAATTATGCCTCACTGGCAAGAGTTGACTCTACCACGTTATGTTTTCATTTATGAGATGTTCTGCAACTATTGCCTTAGAGGCAAGACTTAGCTCAAGGACTTTCAAACTTCAAATTATGCCCCACGGGCAAGAGTTGACACTACCACATTATGTTTTTATTTATGAGATGTTCTACAACTCTTGCCTTAGAGGCAAGACTTAATTAGCTCAAGGACTTTCAAACTAGAAATTATGCCCCACGGGCAAGAGTTGACACTACCACATTATGTTTTCATTTATGAGATGTTCTACAACTCTTGCCTTAGAGGCAAGACTAAATTAGCTCAAGGACTATCAAACTACAAATTATGCTCCATGGGCAAGAGTTGACTCTACCACATTATGTTTTCATTTATGAGATATTCTACAACTATTTTCTTGTAGGCAAGACTTAGCTCAAGAACTTTCAAACTACAAATTATGCCCCACGAAAAAGAGTTGACACTATCACGTTATGTATTCATTTATGAGATGTTCTACAACTCTTGCCTTAGAGGCAAGACTTAAGTAGCTCAAGGACTTTCAAACTACAAATTATGCCCCACGGGCAAGAGTTGACACTACCACGTTATGTCTTCATTTATGGGATGTTCTACAACTCTTGCCTTAGAGCATGACTTAGCTCAAGGACTTTCAAATAATAAAATATGCCCTACGAGCAAGAGTTGACACTACCACATTATGCCTTTATTTATGAGATATTCTACAACTCTCCCTTAGAGACACGATTTATCTCAAGAATTTTTAAAAAACTTCATAACAACAATTCATGCCCTTAAATTTTCTTTGATGTCAAAAAATAAAGATACATTTGCGGATTATCCAATTATTTATTTATTAGAAAAATATAATAGAAGTTGACAAAAAAACAATCAAACAAAATAAAGAAATAAAAAAAAGATTGAGAAAAAAAGGAAAGAAAAAAAAATAAAGATCAAGAAAAAAGCGAAGAATTAAAAAAATTGAGAAAAAATAAAAATGAGAAGAAAAATAAAAATAAAGTTTCAGAAAAATGAGAGAAAAAAAGAGAACTGAAAAAAGAAAAAAACGATCAAACAAAATAGAGACATAAAAAAAAGAGTGAGAAAAAAAGGCAAGAAAAAAATAAAGATTAAGAAAAAAGTGAAGAATAAAAAAAATGAGAAAATAAAAAATGAGTGGAAAAAATAAAAATAAAGTTTGAAAAAAATAAGGAGGAAAAAACTGATAAAAAACAAAAATAAAAGAAAAATAAATGTTAAAGACAAATGAAATAAAAAAATTAAAAAAAAAAAAAGAAATAAAGAATGCTTGAGAAAAAAAGAAAAAAGTAAAAAAAATAAAGGTTGAGACAAATGAATTAAAACATGAAAATAAAATTAAAGAAAAAAATAAAAAGTGAATATATTAAAAAATAGAATATTAAAATTAAAGGAAAAAATGAAAAAGTGAAAATAATAAAAAATAGAATAATAAAATTAAAGAATAAAATAAAAAGTAAAAATAATAAAAAAATAAAATTTGAGAGACAAATAAGTATGGAAAGTTTAAAAAATACATTTGAGGTATAGAGGGGCAAAATGGTACTTGTACTATACTTAAAAGTAAGGAAAGTTATTTTTTAAAAATATTTTTTATTGGGGTCAAATATCTAAAGTCACCCATATTTTGGTCTATGGTAAGCAATTTCCTGTTCAATATTTAAGTTACACTACTTTAAATAAAATTAAAATTCAATCTAATTACGCTAAAATTCTTTTAAATTAAACAAAAATATGAGGCAAAGTCTACAAACTATATAATGGTAGAATCTAAATAAGAATACACTAAAAGAAGTCGAATCCTTATCCTCCTCCTTAGCATCCCCATCCTCATTCTCCACATCCTCTATAGAGGACTCATAAAGTGGGCCTTGACCAGCCTTATGTCGACGTACATCATAGGGATGCAGCAGAACAAGCTATCCAGATTGAAAGATTATATCTAGTTGGGACTGAAGCATTGATACTCATTGTAATATTCCTTCTCCCCTTTACTCTTCCTCTTGGCTGCAACAACAAGCTCTCTAATGAATGTGGCTATCCTACTCTCTGTTGATGTCGTGGATGCTCTACATACATCAACTATGCTAGAAGACCCACAGTGCAACCAAGACTTCTTTTGGTGGTAGGACTTACCCTGAACCTCTAACCATAGTACCCGTGCAATCTATCTAGAACTTCTCTATTTGTTCTTAGATTAGTGGTGTGCCCTAAATTTTATGATGTTAAATACTATGCAACTCATCAACCTTCAGCATATATTTTCCTATATTTAAATTAATGCAAGTAATTAATAATAAAAACATACCGAACTATTCAAACTTAGAACACATTAACTTAAAAAATAAAAAGATTATAAGTTTGAATGAAGTTCTTACATGTATTGATTGATCCTTTATCTCAATCCACCTATCTTTAACAATTGGGTTCTTCATCTTTATTTGAGAGGCTTTGAATACCTCTTCCTGAATTATTAGCCTACCCAACTCTTTTTCTTGCATATAAGAAAATCATTACTCTCAAAACACAAAAACTTTTTAAAGAAAGAAAGAAAAAAGAACAATTGAATAAATAAAATTTATTGTACCAATTTGCTCAGTGCAGTAAGCTGGTTGTCAGGTCCACCAGTGTGTAGAGAGTCGCCCTTATCAGATGCTCTGGCCTTCATCCTAATCTTGTTCCTCTTGTTAAAAGTCTCATCACACCCCTGATAAGTTAATAACCTTTTTAATATAGGGGTCTTCACAAATATAGGCTTATTAGACTTTTGCCTAGCATCGTAAAATAGACCATGAAGTCTATGAGCGGCTTAGTATTTGATGCCTAAAGATATTTGTTTATCATGTTGGGGAGCCCACCAAAAATATTTCTTCAACAAAAATAGTTTAACATCTAATTCTTAAATTTAAAGTCTGTTAGTTAATAAGATTTTTCTCAAAATTCATTGAACACTTGCAGTTGGTTAATTTCTTGTATCATGCCCTAACTTAGTAACATGCGATCCACATATTTTTGACTTCTAAAATATTTCAAGGAATGATGATCAGTGTAGACAATGAATTCTTTAGGAATTAAATAGACCTCTCATGTCTTCATTGATCTATAAATAGAATACATCTCTTGCTGGTAAGTTCTTCATTTTTGTCTCACTTCACTTAGCTTCTCACTGAAGAAAGCAACAGGTTTCATTTCTTATGATAAAACAGCCCTAATGCCTACTCCACTAGCATCACATTCCAACTCAAAGATCTTGTTGAAATCTGGTAACACTAATACAGGAGCTTTGTGACAGCTTTTCCTTAATCTCCATGAAACTAGCTTCAGCTTTATCATCCCATTTGAACTTCCCTTTCTCTAAACATTTAGTTATTCGTACCATGATTGTACAAAAGTTCTTCACTAATCTTTTATAGAAAGTGGATAAACCATGGAAGCTCCTCACATCAGAGATAGTTTTTGGAGTTGGTCATCCCTTTATTGCATCTATTTTAGACTCATCAACTTGAATCCCCTTACTTAAGATAATAAATCCTAAGAAAACTAGTTTTGTTTCAAGTAATACACACTTCTTCAAGTTAACATAGAGCTTATTCTCCTTCAATACATCCATCACCTTTTTGACATGCTTAAAATGTTCCTCCATATTTTTGCTATAGATCAATATGTATTCAAAATAGACAACTACAAATTGTGCCAAGAATGGACGAAGAACCTGATTCATTAGGCGCATGAAATTACTAGGAGAATTAGAAAGTCCAAATGGCATAACTAGCCATTCATACAAACCCTTTTTATCTTGAATGCAGTCATCCATTCATCACCGGGTCTATTTCATATTTGGTGATATCCGCTTCTTAGATCAAGTTTCGCTCCACTGAGTTGGTCAAGCATGTCATACATTCATGGGATAGGAAATCTGTACCTTATAGTGATTTATTTGATAGCCCTACTATCTACACATATCCGCCAAGATCCATCTTTCTTTGGCGTGAGTAGTGCTGGTACAGCGTATGGACTTATGCTTTCTCTAACATGTCCCTAACGCAATAACTCTTCTACTTTCTCCCTTTGAATTGCATGCTCTTTTGGGCTCATCATATAGTGTGGTAGGTTGGGAAGACTAGCACCTAGAACAAAATCTATTTGATGTTGAATATCCCTCATAGGAGGTAGATGTTGAGGCCCTCCAAGTATGCTTTGGTATTCAGATTACAGACTTTTCATCTCCACTGGAATTTTTTTTGTTGGTTGCTCATCTCCTTTGACGACTAATGCGGCACATAATTTTCATTTCTTCAAGTCTTGAGCAAATTTTTTTGGATTTTGAGTGTTGGTTAACATACTCTTCTCCTCTACTTCAGAGGCATTATTAGTAGTGTTGTTTGGAAGTATAATGATTTTTCATTTGTTCCAAATGAAAGAATGACAATTGTCTCTTCCTTTATGTGTGGTGTTCACATCATATTTCCAGGGTCTTCCAAGAAAGACATGACATACATCCATATCAACCATATCACATAGAATGTTTGATCGATAATAATTAACCAAAAAAAATGGTAACTAACATTGTTTGGTGATCCTGATCTTCACTCCTTTCTTGATCCATCCGATAGTATATGGATTCGGGTGATCATGTGTCTCAAGATTTAAGTGTTTGACCATGTTTTCAGAAACTAAATTCTCACAACTACAACTATCAATTACCAACTTGCATACTTTTCCATTCATACGGAGCATTTGCTTTCGAATATCCTCTTTCGTTGTGTCTCTTCAGGTTGCATGGTTAAGCATAGAAGGCGTTTGACCACACATACTATTTAGTCTCCCTCTTCTTCACATAGTTTGGGTTCACCTTCACTTTCATATTTTTCCACCTCTTCATTACTTTTATCCTGCCGAGTGGTGTTGACAAACTTCTTTCTTAGATAGTTGCTTAATATGTATCCCTCTTCACGGCACTTGTAACACTTGATAATATTAGATGGTTGCTTATCATTATTTTTGCTAGAAGATGGTGCCTTTTCATCTTTCTTTTCTTTCGATGGAATAAACTTTCCCTCCTCTTGGTGTGGAGAACTTTTTGATATACTTTATGGGTGAGAATAAGACGCGGCTTTATAAGACTTCTTGAAATTTATATATCTCTCAACTTTTAAGGTAAGAGTTTGAGCTTGATCTATTGACCAAATTTGTTGTATGCCAAGACGTTCTTGGATAGAATCATTGAGACCATGGATATACCTTGCGACTTGTTGGTCTTCATTTTCAGAAAGATTGCACCTTACTTGTAGTCTTAAGAACTCCTCTGTATAATCAGAAATAGATTTATTACCTTGATCACAGTTATGAAACTGTAGGTACAAGAGTTGTTCATAATCCGCGGGTAAGAACCTAGCCTTTAGAAGTTCTTTCATTTGTGGCCAATATCTTACATGATTTTCACCCCTAAAACGAAGCTCTTCTTGATGACAAATCCACCAAGCTCCATCCCTTCCTTTCAATTTATATGCCACCAACAGTACTCGACGTTCTGGAGGGATGTTCATAATCTCAAAGAATGTCTCCACCTCATAGATCCAATCAAGAAACCCTTCAATGTTTAAATTACCAGTGAAAGTTGGGATTTTAGCCTTAATCTTGTACATATCTCCACCATTTGCATGACCTCTTCTTGGTTGTGCATAAAGATCATGTTCCTCCACATCATCTTCTTTTTCCACATATTGAGCTCGATGTTGTCTCCGGTTTCTGGAAACACCTCCTTGATTATTTCTCACTAATACAAAAAGTTCTTCAAACCTCCTAGTGGGTTCTTCACGAAGAGTAGCGATTTATTGATCCAATCTTTCTTCTAGGTTATTCACCCTCGTTGTAAAATCTTCCATGGATCTGATACGAAACTGATGTAGCACAATGTTTAGAGGAACTCTCTAATATGTTAAATAAAATAAACCACACAGTTTGTTGAAGGAACAACTTCAACATGTTGTAAGATAACGCTCTAAAGACAATCCGAATCCATGGATAACAAGAGCTTAATCCAAAGCCCTTAAAATACAAGATCTCATCCAAGATCTTAACAGAAAACACAAAGTTTCATTAATAGAAGAGTTAAACTGAAACTACATAGCTAGAGTTCATTGCCTTTATTTATAGGCTTCAAAAGACTTTGTAAAACTCATTGACAACTCATAGTTGACAACTCATTTTCTTAATAGCTAAGTATTCTAGAATTATGTAAAAGATAAACTTGACGACTAGTAGCAAAATTCAAATTGACTTTCTTTTTCTATAAGTAGCAAAATTGATTTTTGATTCATGAAGGTTCTGAACTAGTTTTAGAATTTTAATGTTCCTCATCAAAATTCCACAATTCTAAGTCAATGAATAAACAACTTCACAATAACCTAAATAAACCCAAATTAATCCAACAAACCCTGACAAAGTTATAACTAATTGAAACTAGTCAACATAAAATTAGAATTTTACAGCTATGATTTTTCAATAATACTAGTTTTATACACAATTTTAGCTAACCCTAATTTAATGGGGCAATATAGGGGAATAGAAAATTAAAGAAAATAGAGGGAAAATTTTTACCTTGGTCGGAGTTCACCAGAGTAGTAGTAGCAACACAACCAATGGCAGCAGCAAAAACAACCAACCACGGCGGCTAAAGGCGAGGAGAAGGGGGAATAGAGGGATGCAGGAGGAGAGTAAGTGTTACTATCCAAAGCTATCATGAGCAGAACCCACTCTAACTCTTCAAAAGGAGAACCGTCTAATTTGAAGAACTACTATCAACACTTGACAATTTAAAATAAGAACAAAGCAATCCTATTAAATAACCAATATCTCTGACAGATTAATCAAGTGCGTGAATAAATTATCAATTATAAACATCTCCAAAAACTAAAGGTCATCATGCTAGAACATTTACCTAAACATATCCATGGGTACAACCTAAAAATAATAGACAAGATGTAAATAGAATTGATCTATGGATATCTGGAAGATAAGTGTTCACCCTTCAATCTGAAGTCGCACCTCAGTCTACAAATGAGGTCTTAGGTACATCACTAGAATATGCTCTAAACTCAATAAAAAGGAGAGCACATGGTAGTATCAGTACAAAATCACTATGTACTGCTAGGATAATAGGTCAACTCAACTTAATCAATGTGAACACTTAACTAATAATTGGTAAACAAGTAGCAAACATGTCATCTTTAGATTTTATGCATTAAATCAGTATTTCCACCATTATTCCACTTTAACTAATTAAGTTAATTAAATAAATAAATCACGTAAAACAAAATAGTACTCAAATTCAAGTTAACTGCAACAAAAAATATAAATATAGTCCAACTCAGCACTTCTAAAAAAACACCTCATTATTTTACAAATGAAGTGTTAAATCATTTCAAGTCATGCAAGAATCCAAATATAATATAATACCAAGAAACTGGACCCCTCAAGGATCCAAATATAATAATCAACGTAATATAACCTTATTCACTCAAGAAAGCATCAAACTCTTTGAATCTTGGTGTACACACATGTTATGGGTCTTATTATATCCCACTATCCATGGCCTATAAGGGACGAACTCAGTCCATGTACCAAATTACTCACACAACTGCTAAGTGTTATACCACCCTTATTTCAACATTCCTACCCTTATCCTCCCTAAAATCCACTAATTTAATCATGATTAAAATTTATTGGTTCATCTCATAACAACAAACATTATCATGAAATAAGTATAATCACATAGTAAGTGAATCAAATGTCGTGCATATCAAACAAGGTCCTTCTTACCAACTACATTCTAGATTATCAATTTCCAAACTTGCATTCAATAATTAACAAGTTCTTCATTCGTTATCATGCATTACAACTAAATAAACAAACAATCAGTTAACATCCACACATACAATTAACTTGAGTTTTAACTCTAATTCAACCATCACCTACCTTGATCTAAGTCTTGCAATTATCGCAACCCAAGTTTACACTCTTGATGTAACATAGTTCTTAGAGTCACAAGTGACCCCAAGCTAACCCATGGTCTGTCATAACACTAAATATTTTATAAATATGTACTGGTAGATGTTGAACTGGTTTAAATAACTATAAGTCTAAAATAATATCAAGTTTGAATAAACACAAATACTAAAAAGAGAAAAAATGTCTAACTCTATGTCTGAAAACCTCTACCAACTGATGAATTGCTGAGAAAAGTCCCCAAATAACTATAATAAATATCTAAAACTAGAAGCAATACTAAAAGGGAAAATAAACCCCGAACTCTCATCCTCAGATTATGCAGACTCACAATTGACAGTTGTTGTAATAACACTAGAGTGTACTAATTGTGGAGTTTATGTTGAGGATTTGAACTAATATCATAAGATGATACAACACACGCAAAAGTATATGATCAGTAATTTAAATGTATCGAACATATGAGGTATGCATGATATAAAATTAAGCTGAACATGGTGAAAATACTAAAATACTATACTGAATGCAAGAGTTAAACTGTAGTACAGTTACCCTTTTTGAGATGTGTATATATATATTGATATGAAATGATAGTTTGGAAAGTCATAGTTCAAAAGAAAATAAAACTAAACTAAGGGTCATGTATAAATACTGAGTCCAAATCTATGGGGGAGCCTATTAACTGATATAAATTATATGAGCCAACATTAAGATCGTTGTATACATCCCGTTTATAGGACTCAATATACTGTGTCAAGGTATAAAGGCATGGTTGACATGATCACTAAATTAGTCGTGTTGAACCCCAATCCAACTAAGTGCTAAGTACTACTCCTATTTATGATTATATTCTAATAGATCATTAAAATTGAAGCTCTGGTTTGGGGTCAGAACCTATGTAAAAACAAAAAAATTCTAAAGGTTTGTTTACTAAACCTAATCATGTTTAGTTAAAATTAAAAATTATAGGACCGTGTGTTCATAACAACTCATGTTAAACTATAATAGACTAAAATCTATCAAATTATGTAAATACACTCTAAAAATAAGTTGAAGCATATAAAACATGCATAATTTTTCAAACACTAAAGAAATTGAGTTAAATCTAGGAAATCATGCATAATAACTTTTAACGCAAACCATAATCATAAAATATCATTAGGGAACTGAAATTCAAGAATTTTTCATAGTTGGGTGTGAACCCTAGATCATGAGTTAATAATAATCATAATTAAAAATTATAATTTAAAATTAAGTTTTGAAAAAAGGGTGAAAGAAATCCCTTGTTGAATATTTACATACCTGAAATGAAGATTCTTGCTAAGACTTGAAAGATTTTGAATTTAAGAAGGAACCCTTGCTTTTTGGAGCTTTAAAGAGTTTGAATGCTCTTCTAATATTCTTTTTTGTGTGTTAGGAAGGAATAGGGAGGAAAAGGGTCGACTATCCCCTTTATTCCCATAAATATAAGCCCAAAATAACGTAGTTTAGATGTAGAAAATAAGAGAAGTATGAAAATACCCCTAAAAAAGCATTTTAAAAATTTGTTGGGTTTTTGAATTCTTCCCATGACCATATGGTATGGCTCATTGGTTTTCACCAGGGTCATACTGAGTGAATCATTGATTCTTGGGCAAAGGTTTCCCAGTGACCACAACCACATCCTATGACTCATGAGATTTACCAACCAGTCATGGTATCCACTCATGGCCATTGAGGCAAATTTATCAAATTTTAGGACTTTAACTTGGGTTTATCAGAATGAAAACTGCATGAGTCATCTTATCTCACCACGGGTCATGGTCACCAATTATGAGAACTGGGCTTGGTTGATTTTAATAATGATTACCATGAGTTATCCCACGACTCATGGTATCACTATAGGATCAATACAGTTAATCATTCTGAAAGAAAATTGTTGGTTTCCAACTGATGTTTTATGGTAAGTCTGGGATATGATCTTAAGTATTTTTGGGTATTATAGCGGTTCCCTTAAATGACTTGAGCCTTGACCTTACTCACTTCTTTTGTTTGATCTTGGTCTAAATATAACACATATATCATAATTCAACTAATATTTTAACAATTTTATGTATTATAACCTGAAATCATACACCTAAGGTCATGTTCAAGAATAATTCTACTACTAGAGGATTTTCTATCCTTCATTACACCTAAGGTCTAATTCTTTGCTCAACTTTAGTCAAGCATTGTATTCTCTTCAAGGTTTAATGTGTACTTAAAAAATAAAGAGAGGAACACATAATTGGTGAGGCATTGTATCAAAGTGGTAAAGAAAGAAGAGAATGTGAGTCAAAGCCAAAAAGCTTGACTCAATCTTGTACCTTGATTTTATTCACAAAAAAAACTAGTAGAATCCCTGACAACCTTAGAGGACTGGAGTAAGACCTACTAGAGGTACCAACCAGTATAAAATATCTGGTGTTATTTATCTTGGGCATTTAATTTTCTAAAATTATCATTACTGCAATCAATAGTTGACTATTTGTTGAAGAAAGTCGATTCTCTGGTTAAAAAATGGTAATTCACCCCCCCCCCCAACTACTTTTAATTGGTATCATCAAGTGAGAAAAGATCATGACACAAACTGTTACTGGAGCTTTGTTCTCTGAAGGAACATCCCAAACTAGACCTCCTTACATCAATAAGAAACACTTTTCTCATTGAAAAATAAAGATGGAGACCTTCATCAAGTCTTATGATGTCAAGGTTTGGAGAGTAATAAAACTTGGTGACCTTTCACTTATCTCCTTAAATAAAGACAAAAATAGAAACACACTAAAAAATAATAAGAAATCTACTGTAAGCATTCCATCCTTGGAATATTACACAGATGAACAAATAGAGATCATTGATCAACTCTACAGTAAAGAATATTCTGTATAATGCAATCAGTTGTGAAAAATATGTGAAGATCTCATATTGTGAAGCTGCCAAAAAAATATGGTATAAATTAGAATTAACATATGAAGGAACTGAGAAGGTCAAACAAACTTATTTAAGTTTATTAGTCTATGACTATGAACTTTTCAAGATGAAAAATGGTGAATCCATTGGAAAAACATTTGCCAGGTTTGGCAAAATTATTGGGGAACTCAAACTTGTAAGAAAAACATATCATGTGGCAGATCATATTACAAGGATTCAAAGAAGTTTGCCTCTTTAGTGATTTTATAAGGTCATGGATCTTGAAAGCATGAACTTGAATAACATGACCTATGATAAAGTTAGAGGATACCTCATTGCCTTTGAAAAGGCCTACCCAAATAAAAAGGACCAACAACTGGAGGAAAAGAAGAATATCGTGTCCTTCAAAGCCACAAATAAAGATAAAGATGATACCCTAGATGCATATAAGCTTGCTCTCATCACAAGGACAGTTATTGAAAATTACAAAAGATCCAAAATTCAAAGAAGGGGAAAACCAAATTACTCACAAGGAAAACAACATGCTAATCAGAATAGGAATGAGGGCAAGTGCTATAATTATGGTAAATATGGTTATATTTCTTATAACTGTCCAGAATCTAGAAGAGGACCTTCAAAAGGAAATCAAAAGGCATGCAGCTATTGGGTGATGATGAATAATCAAACCATGAAAATGATAACATTAGAGACTACTGTTTCATAGCAATTGGATATTATGCTATAAAGAAACTTATCGGTCAACTAACTAGAGTAAGTCAATCAAAGAGAGAAACCATAGTCCTAATAACTACAATAAAAGGTACTATAGCTAGCATAAATCTCAATGGTTAACTAACTCAAGCCAGTTGACCAGAAGATACAGTCACAGTTACAACACTTACTATACAGCCACTAATCAATACTATACTTCTTGTTATCACTATGGGAATCCTGGTCATAAATAATACAATTGCAGATTTCACTCTAAAAATCCTAGTAGATGGATTTAGAGACCCAAAACTGAGTCACAAAATCAAAGACTAATCCTAATGGACCCAAGAATGCTTGGGTACCTATAAATAAGTGATATATTTATTTTGCAGGAACTCGTACCTATAAATAAGTGATATATTTATTTTGCAGGAACTCTGCTCAAAATCTAAAGAAAATGGTATCTTGACGGTGGATGTTAAAATCACATGACTGGAAGCAAAAATTTATTTGAGACAATAACTGATTTTGATGGAGATGACATCAGCTTTGGAGATAACTTCAAAAGAAAAGTAATAGGTATTGGTACTATCTCCCTTAATGATTTATGTGATATTACTAATGTATATTTGGTCAGGAACTTAAAGTACAACCTGCTACGCATTAGTCAGTTGTATGAGGCTAGATTAGAGGTAAGGTTTAAGAAAGAAAGGTGTATAATTGAAAAACATAGTAAGCAGATTCCTGCTGGAAATAGAAAAAGAAATGTGTAGGTTCTAGACTCTATCAAAAGGATAGAAGGACATATATGTCTTGCCTCCATCTCTGATGATCCCTTGATTTTGCAAAAAAAACTTGGTCAAGCAAGCATGAGGCATATTGAAAAATTAGTCGAGCATGAACTTGTGACTGGACTTTCAAATCTTGATTTCAAAAAGACTCATATGCGTGTTTCCAGTCCGCTTGGTAAGCAAACTAGAAATTCTTTTCATGTTAAAGATATTATTTCCATAACTAAACCTTTGCAGCTACTTTATATGGATTTATTTGGTCCAACTAGAACTAATAGCATTGATGGTAAAAGGTATACTTTAGTGATTATTGATGATTATTCTTGATTTAGCAACAAGAATATTCAAAAGGAACTCTCAACAAACACTCAAAAAGAAAGAAAAACTCAAGAGAGATTATTGATTGCTGCAGTTCATAAATCATGGGATGCACAAAATATATCAAGAAAGATTCAGGATCAGATATGATCCTCAATCACTACTCAAAAAATAAGATAATCTCCTCAGTAAATATTTGATAAAATAAGGAGGAAATTGTTGCATTTAAGGGCTGCTTATATCAAGGGATTTCCGCACCCCTCTTTCTTTTGTATAAATTTTACTTAGTTTTTTTAGTCTTTACTTATTCTTTAAAATTGAATCTTCCTTATTCATTTATCTAAGAAGAAAAATCTTTTGAGTTGCCTTCTATATCAAGCTTCCAATGGCTAGTAATACTCCAATCACTAATATATAAGCATTGGAAGTTAAAAGGAAGAGATATACATTTATCTCAATCTTCTCTAGTTCATTGCTCTACTTTACTCAAGTATTGTATTCTCTTAAAGGTTTATTGTGTACTTAAAAAGAGATGAGAGAAACACATAGTTGGTGAGGCATTGTATCAAAGTGTGAAAGAAAGATGAGAGTGTGAGTCAAATCCAAAAGAGCTTGACTCAATCTTGTACTTTAGTTTTATTCACAAAAGAACTAGTAGAATTCCTTGCAACCCAAGAGCACTGGAGTAAGACCTATTAGAGATCCCAGTCAGTATAAACCATCTGGTATTATTTACCTACAATATTTTATTTTCTGAAGTTGTAATTACTACAATCAATAGTTGTTTGTCTATTGAAGAAAGTCGACTATCTGATCAAAAAAAGAATAATTCACCCCCCTCTCCTCCTTACTACTTTCACTTTCTTCTTCTTCGTCATTAATGGGTGTCTTGTTTCCCCCCTTCCTCCTCTTCTTTATTAATGAGATGGTGATGGATTTTATCGTGATCGATGTTTAATTTTCTATACAAAGGTTAAAAATAAGTGAAAAGAAGATGGTCTGTTAGTCCCCATTTTCTTCAATAAAATGGTATCATCCGACAATAAAAAAAGTAATAAAAATTTATTGATTGCTAAATCAAAAGAAATCAATAGTAAAGTAAGTTGAAAATTTAGTGAAATTTTAGTAAATAAATTCATAAACAATTATAAAAATCATTCTTTTTTCATATGAAACGGGAGGATAACAAATAGTTAACCAAATAAATTTAAAAATTATGTCCAACTTTAATTTTCTAAATTCACTAAAAATATAATAGCACAAATGATGGAGTGATTATTATTTTAGATTTGAAAGCTATGTATTAGGAGTCTTTGATCAATAAAGGAGATGTGGGTTAGGCTAAACAAGAAAAAAAAAAGGGGAGTGGGGAGGGGGAAAGGGTAGATGGGCTAGGGATTGAATGTAGGGGAAGTACATGGAGGGAGGGAGTTGAGTAAGAGAAAGTCAAAAAGTAAGAAAGAGAAAAAACAAAAAAGGAAAAATATATTTTTAATTAAATTAACACGTGTAAATATATAATTGGTGTGTGTTTAGCACTTACTTATAAAAATTAGGATTGATCCAAGAAAGATGTAATAATATCAACTCACAATGATTTAGGGGGTACATAGGACCCCCACAAAGTTCAAGTGTTTTTTTATAAAACAGTCCAACTTCAATGGTGTAATTATATCTTTTCGAATTACTTGTTCGGAATTGAACCGAGATCTCTTCTCTCACATGCCCCAAACTAAAACCTAGATTTCATCACTAATTTTTGTGGTCATCTCGTCCACTGACTAGCCTCCTATTGGGGTCAGTTATTTCTCTATCACTAACCCTAATCATTTGGCATATTTATTCCTTCCTAAAAAAACAATTCTAACCTTACATCTGTATAAATCCAAAATCATTCTACAATCGAGGTTCTCGAGATTAATAATTTTTCTTTGGAGGGAGATAATCAAAGGGACATAGGGATAAATTAACATTTGTTGATCTTATAAAATCTTGGAATGTTGAATAAGACTTTGAAAGATAAAGAGTCACCAAGATCTGCTATACTGATTAAAATTCTCACGTATAATAATGGAATACAAAGGGTAACATGGATGGAGGAAGAAATAGACAAGATGAATATTATGAAGGAATTATGCTATGCTATTGTGGGTATATTTTCTTATGGTTGGACTGAACTAAAGGAAATTTGTACCCCAAGTTCCAAAACAATGTATGATCAAGGGAGAATGCAATATTGATCTCTTGAGGAATCGCTATATCGAATTTTATGAATATACTGTCTAAGAATGCTTACTATATTGTGTCCAAAGATAGCACCTCAAATCAAATGAGACCTCTCATATATGACACAAGATTTAATCGGGTGAATAGACAAAAGAGGCTATGGCATGGATCTCTTTCCCTGATATTCTACCCACTTTTTGTTAAGGAATCAATTTTTTTATTACAGTAGTCATAGGCAAGCCAATCCACCTAGACATGGATACTATTAATAGAACTAGACCAAGTTGCTCTAGGGTGTAAGTTCTAGTGTATTTAGTTGACACTTTGCCTGGGGGGATGGAAATTGAAGTGACAAGTAGTTCTAAAAGGTTGCTAAAGTGGAGGAAATAATGATCATTTATATTTTCTCCTAAAAAATTTGCAAGAGTTGTAAATTACAAGGCCACAGTAAAGTAGAATGTATAAATATTCACCCTAAATTAATTGAAAGCCCTTCAGAGAATGAGAAGGAACAAAATAGGGATTTCAAGACAACTAAAAGAATTCCCAACAGAGATATGATCAGGTTTGAGGATGTAGGAAGTAGATAGAGAAGGAACCCTATTAATAAAAGGTTCAAACAAGGAAAGAAATCTAAGGTTACATATATGAAAAATGCACTCACTAATGACAACCCTTTTGTTATACTTACTGATGATGCCACTTATGATGTAGGGTAGACCAATGCAGATAGAAATAATCAAAATATAGATGTGATCTAAAGGTGGTTTGAACCTACTAAGGAGAATATAGATGCAAAAAAAGCTAAATTAATACTACAGCTCATAAAGTGGAAGGGGATAATAACAAGAATAATTAGAGGTAAGAAATATGGACTTACAATTGCAATATAGTGGTAGTATACAGACCCAACAACACAAATTGGAAAATTGCAAAAAAAGTTTAATTACTCAAATAACCAACATGGTGTCTAAAAATCAGATGATACAACACCAAAATCCCAGCCCTGGTGACTCATCTTTGCAGACAATAGATAGAAGTAGAGGCAGTGGGTAGTTAGTAGAGTTTGAAAGAAAAAGAGTGTTCTTGTAAAGAGTAGAAAAAATGGAAAATACTATCATACAGGAGAAGCATAGTGGATCCATTTCACAAGTAACAACTAACACAATTCATGGGGATAACAAATGTGGTGATTCAACAGCCTTTACTAAACATAAGAAGAGGCAAAGTAGAGCCATTTCACAAATAACAGCTGACACAATTCATGAGGATAACAGTAGTGGTGACTCGAAAACTTTTAATGACTATAAGAAAAAGCAACACAATGATATAAAGGTAAGAAATATGGACTTACAATTACAGTAGAGTGGTAGTACTATAGTTGGTGCAATGTATGATGAATTGAATGAGGCAAGGGCTCTGGTAAATGCTAAATATGTGGTGCCTTTAGTGGTGGATTACTCAGTATCATTTAAGGAAGCTGATAGTTAAGTAGCATTGGCTGATCGGCCTAATAGCATATCTGTAAAGCTAAATAAAAAAGATCGATTAATTCTAGAAGGATATAGAGGAGAGTTGGTAAAATTAGTTAAGGTTGTTATTCCCTTGAGACAAGTTAATTCTCCTAATAAAGTCCTACATATTATTCTCGCCCACAAGATGAAATTACTGGCCATAAAGAAAGAAGAAAAAGATATTGCTGATAAAAATGAGGATAAGATCATCAAAGATGCAGACATATCTCCAAAAGCTACTAAAGTTATTAAGTCAATTAGGAAAGGCAAGAAACAAGGTAATAGAGAACTTTCTCAGCCTGACAAAGCTTATCCAAAAAGGAATATAGCCTCCTACCAGGTTAAATGATGATGAAAGCCTTGATTTGAAATATTGGGTTAATAAAGTCATAAAAAGCATTTCAAATAGTTCAAATATTGCACAACTTTCATAAATTTACTTTTATGGGTTTACTTGAGACTTTTCAACATAATAGGATAATTAAAGGATGTAAGAGCAGATTAAAGATACCTACAATTTTTCACAACAAAAATGGTAAAATTTGGGGGTTTGTTAATCATGGTTATATCCACATAATTCTCAGTAACTCACACTAGTTAATCATTATCAAACTGGTCAATCAAACTACTTCTCATAGCTTTGTTGCTTTTTTGGTGTAAGCTAAAGTGATCGGACTGAAAGATTAGAATTATGGGATAAAAAAATTTCTTTGGAGGCTGGAATGAACCATTCTTGGTTGATTGGGAGAGATTTCAATGTAGTGTTAAATAAAGAGTAAGATTAGAGGTAATCCAATTTCTGCTGTGGACTATGATGATTTAGATAATGTATTGAATCATGTGAATTAATTCAAAGGTGGCCCTTTAACATGATGGAATGGTAGAGTAGGAAATGACTGTAATTTTGAGAGGCTACATAGAACTTTTACTAACTTAGAGTTTTTGAACAACTTCCCTCATGTGGAAGTTGGGCACCTTCCCAAAATTGATTTTGACCATGGTTCTTTATTTTTGGCTTGTAAAGAAATCTCTACCCCTTTTAAGAAATATCTTAGGTTTCTTAATTTTTGGACTGAACATGATTCTTTTAAAGAACTAGTGAGATTAAATTGGGATTTTGATTTTTTCTTTAACCCTTTACTTGATTGTAAAAGAAAGATCAAGAAAGTGAAGAGAGACATTTCATTATGGAGTAAGTTGACATATGGGGATATTTTCCAATAGTTAGAAGTAAGGGAAGAAATTGCAAGGATGAAAGAGAAGCTCTTTGAAGAAGCTCCTTCTATAAAAAGATCTATGATGCAAAAATTTATGCATGAATATTTAAAGTATCTACATTTAAAGAAAGGTTTTTGGTAGAAAAAGGTTGGTTATCAGTAGTTTGTGAATGGAGATAGAAATACTAGGTTTCTATAGCATAGTGAAGGATAGAAGATAGATATTAAAGGTTAGTATAATTCAAAACTAACAAGGTAGTTGGTTGGAAGAAGGAGGAGAAATGGCAAATAAAGTAGTACAGTTTTGTCATAGTAAGTTCCAGCAAGAAAGAGATGCATCAAATTTCTCCCTTTTTGACTCATATTCCAAAAATAATAACAGAAGAAGATAATCAATTGTTGAGTGCTTTACCATACTTTAAAGAAGTCAACATAGTTGTATTCATACTTAGTGGATATAGCTCAAGTGGTCTTGATAGCTTGTAATGACCCTCCAGGTCATTTACTTATTTTTCATGCATTTATGGTGTTTTGAGCCTTCCCAATATGACTATAGGTCAATTATGACTTTCTAAAACTATCGGTTCAGTTATTAGACAGTTTATTTAGATTTTAGGCTCACTTCTTTTGTTGAAGTTTTACTTATTTAGAATTTGGTCTCAGATCAAAAATCTTACTAGATGACCTTGGATAAAAATTTTGACAGCACCATCAGCTCTAAAATATTAATTTTAGGCTAGGAAACACTTGGTTAAGGTATCGAGGCTTTCGGACTAGTTTTGGGCTATTGGGCAGATTATATAAAAAATAGAACTATAGGTGTGGGCCCAACACTTAGTCAAAACAATCTCGGATGAAATTTTTGATGATTCCATTGAGTCTAAAACATCAAATTGGATATGGTAACATAATTTCCTTGCACACACGAGATTATAAATGAATCTCGAGCACTCGATTGAAGTTCATTCCTGACTTCGCAAAATTTGGTGCATGGAACTTGATAGGTCCGCTTACGTGCTTATTGGGCTACTTTAGCAGCCCTGACCCTTTTATGGTGGTACGCATTAGTGCCCAATTTTTGCTAAAGTGGTGCCTGCTTTAGCGCTATTGGAGTCGCTTTAACAGCACCCGTGACTTTTTGCCAGACCACTTTAGCACTCGTGTTGCCACTTTAGCAATAGGCACTTTAGCGCCCAGGTGTCCACTTTAATAGCACCTATAGCCTATTTACCCTCTTTTTCCTCCCTATTTTCTACCCTTTCATCCCCCATTTTTGCACCTAGTTGAGACCTCAAAGAAAGGAAAAAGTGTGGAATCATCCAAATAAGTTGAGTTGCTAGCTTAACTCTTTTTGGTCATTTTCTATTAATTTTCCATTTGATTTTTATTCTAGTTCATGGAGAAATTCCTAGAAATTGGGATTTTATTCGTAAACTTTAAGGGTTGATTTAAGACCTGATTTGTGCCCCATTTGTGCTCAACGTTTGAGTACATATTACATATCTTTTGAGGGACCTCATGACGGGTTCAATTTTGGATTCTATTTGGGAGCCCTGAGGACCCATTCTTGACCTGACCTTTAATATAGTCAGATGGATCACATTTTACTCCTAATGATGTGTAGATTATAATTTTAATATTGTGGAGGCATTTTTGGATTATAAAGTAAAGTCGGACGGTTTATAGGCCATTTATGAAATTGCAGTTTGGCATCGAGGTAGGCTTCTGTCTACTCTTCTTCATGAGATGGTGTTTTATATATATTGCATGTTAGATAGGAATGTTAGGATGCAATTGTGGGTAGAGTACTATGACTTCGCCTAGATTATGAGTTTGGGGATTAGATGGATGATTTGTCCCTTAAGGTGAAATACTTATGTAACGCCCTGAGTCTGTACCTCGGATGCTACACGATGCTTATGATCCCGGAGGACCACAAGCTAACCCATGACTGATATATGTTGTGAGCACTGAATAATAATACTGAAATAAATGTGAAAAATAGGTTAAAGTGCCATAAGGTTCAAAATCTGTAAATACTGATAAAGAATATTAACTGATAATAGTAAATCTGTAAAATTGAATATTGTCAGAAAGTCTAGTCTGAAAAACCTCTAAATTGAAACATGTCTAAATATTGGAGTTGATGGGACAATCCCCTAACTAACTCCATCTACTGAAATACTACCTCTACTAAGAAACTGAAATAATAAAATATCCTCGATAGATGAGGACTCACGACTAACTCTAACACTGTTGGCTGAATCTGAATCTATCTATGCGCGGTCGGGAACCTGAGCATCCAAACCTATGATATAAGACATCATAGCGTAAAGAAAGAGTATGCGTCAGTATGTGGAATGTACTGGTATGCTAGATGAGGTAAGGATGAATGCAAGGGTTCATATTCATGAACAATAACTGACTGAATGATATAGAGTAACTAAACATAAGAGTACAAGGATAACTGATACAGCTGTAAAAACTGAGTATGCACTAATGTGCATACAAATAGATACTGTGACTAAGCTTGTCTGAAGCTAAGTTCTGAGTTCTCATACTAAGTAACTGATATATGAAGTTACTGATAACTGAATTACTAATACTGATTGACTGTATCTGAGAGTCCTGATTCTATAAAACTAAAATGAGTTCTATTCTGAAGACTGAAACTTAGACTGTGGGAGGTAATCATCTAACCGACATATCCCAAATAAGATAACTGAGTTGGGGTACAACCTATAACCCCATTTTGAAGGGTGTCAGTACCGTTCTATGGGTAAAGACACTGGAGAGTTACCTTCATCTAGCAGGTACTCTAATGAGAATGATGGAACCCTCAACTG
Source organism: Capsicum pubescens (assembly GCA_030864215.1). Classification (NCBI taxonomy): domain Eukaryota; kingdom Viridiplantae; phylum Streptophyta; class Magnoliopsida; order Solanales; family Solanaceae; genus Capsicum; species Capsicum pubescens. The sequence goes on along the minus strand of CM061549.1, from coordinate 242,245,250 downwards.
GCAGGTTAAAACACCTCATCATCCCTCAACTGGTAGGTTTGATGTTTTAACCTACGCTGGCTATGTAGTTCTGGAATGAAAGGAATGTTTCTAAAGATAACACCCTCTACTGGCAGGTGATCCCCCATCCTTGGGTTTACTCGGTGCTGAATCCTACTCCCAACTGAAAGACACTGAATTGAGTATACTGGCCTAAACTGATACTGAGTTTACTGATTTTCCTGAGTTCTGTAACTGACTGAGTTCTACTGAGTTCTATAACTAACTAGATTCTACTGATTGGGACATGACTAATACTATTCTATAATTGACACTGGCTCTAGGTACACAGCTAAAGTGTCGGGTATTAAATACCACCAGGACTCGATAGCATGAAAAGTAAAGTATAACATGATCTTACAAAGCATAAAAATGTACACTTGTTCACAATTTATCTATAAAGACATTTTATCAAATACTTGTAGGGCATAATCTTGAACATATCTTAACATGTCATGATTTCATTAATTTATTCACATGGACATTCTATCAAACACTTAGGGAGCACAACTAAATTGACATAATCATGGTTAACACATAAGCATGGCAATTACAGTGCCTAACCTTGAAAATTCATGGATTATAACATGGGGATTACACAATTCAATATACATGTTATTCAAACTTCATAGAATCTACAATTAATCATGAATTGAAACTCACTTAATATCAAGAGCATGAACACAATCCAATTTCAAGCATGTAAATCATGAATCATAAATCTTGATGTTTTAAAAATGCATTCTTGTACTCTATGGGTGAAAGGGACCTATAGATGAACACCTAACATACCTTGGAATGTTAATTCTTGAAGTTCTTGAAGGAAATTCTGAGGCTTCTTCTTGATTTCTTGAAGATGGTGTTTGTTTTCTTGAGAGAGAATGCCTTTTGATTTGGGAAAAAGTTTAATAATGAATGACTTAAAATGTTTTTAGGAATTAAATCCTGTATCTGGACGTAATAAAATCATGGAAAAAGACCTATTTAACCCTAGAGGTCATTTAAAATTTTCGTCAAATTTTTCCGAACTGGGCCCTTGGCGCGACATGCCATGATCACGTTGGGCCACTGGAAAATGATAATTGGGAAAATGCATGGTGGCACGACACGGTAGTATCGCATTGCCACTTTGGGTGGGACTTGGAAGTTCACCCCGATGTGGTGACATCGCATTGGAACACTGGAATTGGACAACTGTGAATTGATGGCTTGGCGCGACACGCCAGGATCGTGCAGGCTCATTGGTTTTTGACAATTCCCATTTGGTCATGCTCCATGACATGCTAAAGTGTCAGTTAGCACATTACTTTACAAAAATGGCTCTAACTCTTCGCCCGGGTATCGGATTTGGATGAATTTTATATCGTTGGAAAGTTAATTCAATTTCCTACGTAATGGAAAAATCTAAACTGAAAAATACTAAGTATTTAGAAAATTTTATATAGGGTAACCCATGTACTGAGGGTTAATTTAAGTTAGGGAAATACGGGGTATTACAATATCTCCACCTTGGGAACATTCATCCTCGAATGAGACTGATTCAGCTAAGGAGCACTTATAGACTGAGTTTACACACTGAACATGCATACTGAAACATGACTACATGACTGAACTACTGAAAAACTGAGTTATCATACTGGACATGCATATCTAATGCATGGAATACATGATTGAAGCTACTGATAAGCTGAAGCTTCATACTAAACATACATATCTGATGCATGACTACATGTCTGAACTGATTCATGAATTCATGACTGAAAATGCAACGGTAATGAATTCCAAGATAATAACTGTAACTAAATATGAGACTGAGTAAAGCTAAGAAAAACTGTTACCTTAAGCTGAAACTGAGTTCGCAGAGAAGAGGTGAGGATACTTGGTCCGCATATCTGCTTCTGCTTCCCAAGTAGCTCCCTTAATAGACTAATTCCGCCAAAGAACTTTGACTCAGGGAACCTTTTTGTTCCTTAATCTTCGAATCTAACGATTGAGGATCTGGACTGGAACCTCTTTGAAAAAGAGATCGTTCTGAATATCTATGCCCTCTAAGGGAACTATGACTGCTGGGTCATCAATGTATTTATTTAGTAAGGAGACATGGAATACAGGGTGTACTGAAGCTAGATCTGAAGGCAACTCGAGATCAAAAGCTACTTTTTCGAAATGACTGAGAATTCTGTAAGGACCGACATATCGGGACTTAGCTTTCCCTTCTTGCCGAACCTCTTTACCCCCTTTATGGGAGAGTTTTTCAAGAACACAAAATCATGGATCTTAAACTCATGATCCTTTCCCTGCACATCTGCGTATGATTTCTGTCGGCTCTGGGCAGCCCTAATTCTTTCTTTGATCAGCTGAACCTTCTCTAAGGCATCAAATACTAAGTCAGGCCCTGCTACTGTGGCCTCACCCACCTCAAACCAACCAATTGGAGATCTACATCTCCTACCATAGAGTGCCTCAAATGAAGCCATCTGAATACTAATATAATAGTTATTATTATATGTAAATTCGATCAAAGGCAAGTAGTCATCCCAACTACCCTTAAAATTGATAACGCGGGCTCTTAGCATATCTTCTAGAGTCTGAATGGTCCTTTTTACTTGACCATCTATCTGAGGGTGGAAGGTTGTACTGAGGTAAATATGAGTACCAAAACCCTTTTGGAATGCTTTCCAGAAATAAGAGGTAAAATGGGTACCTCTATCTGAGATAATAGATACTGGGACTCCGTGTAACTTGATCAACTCTCTGATATAGAGCTTGGTGTAGTCCTCAACTGTATGGGAAGTATGAGCTGGCAAGAAATAAGCTGATTTGGTCATCCTATCTATGATAACCCAAATGGAATCATGTTGATGATGAGTCTGAAGCAAACCCATCACAAAGTCCATGTTCACTTCTTCCCATTTCCATATGGGAATATTAAACTCCTGCATTGACCAACTAGGCATCTGGTGCTCAATATTAACCTGTTGATACATAGAGCACTAAGATACAAACTCTGTAATATCCCTCTTCATCCCACTCCACTAATATATCTCCCATAAATTGTGGTACATCTTAGTGGCCCCTGGATGAATAGAGTATCGCGCACCATGAACTTTCTGCAAAAATTTGTTGCCTCAAGTCATCTACACTTGGCACACATAAATAACCTTGGCAACGCAACACACCATAGCTTCCTTGGGAGAAAACCTCTATTTTTTTATCTCTAACTGACTCTTTCAACTTAACAAGACTGGTATCTCTATCCTACTTTTCCTTTACTTCAGAAACTAGGGATGATTCTGAACTATTCTGCACCCACACACTTCCTTCTTCTAAATCAACTAAGCGGATACCTAGTCAGGCAAGTTGATGAACTTCCTAAACTAACTTCTTCATATCATTCTCAACATGAGAAACACTACTCAGAGAAAATCTACTGAGAGAATCAGCCACAATGTTGGCCTTGCCTGAGTGATATAGATCACTCATATCATAATCTTTTAATAACTCTAACCACCTTCTTTGACACAAATTCAAATTTTTTTGAGAGAACACATACTGAAGGCTTTTGTGAACTGTGAACACATCAACATGCACCCCATACAAGTAATGCCTCCAAATCTTTAAGGCGAACACTACAGCTGCTAACTCTAGATCATAAGTCGGGTAATTCTTCTTATGGCGCTTAACCTATCTGGAGGCATAGGCTATGACCTTACCTCTCTTCATGAGTACACAACCTAAACCTACTATGGATGTATCATAGTACACAAAAAACCCATCTGGTAGAGTCAAAACTAGGGCTGAGGTGAGTCGAGTTTTCAACTCCTAAAAACTCGTCTCGCAAGAATCTGACCACTGAAATTGGACTTTCTTCTGAGTCAATCTGGTCATGGGGGATCAATAGATGAAAACCCTTCAACAAACCAATGGTAATAGCCAGCTAAATCCAAGAAACTCCTGATATCTGAAGGAGAGATGGGTCTAGGCCAGTTTCTCACTACCTCAATCTTTTGAGGATCAACTCTAATGCCATCATCAAAAATAACATGACCAAGGAATGCTACTGACCTTAGCCAAAATTTGCACTTACTGAATTTGGTTAATAACTGATGAGTTCTGAGAGTCTAAAGTACAATTATGAGGTGATCTAGGAGATCATTCTCGCTATGAGAGTAGACAAGAATATCATCGATGAAGACTATAACGAACATATCCAAGTACTTCTTGAACACGTGATTCATTAAGTCCATGAAAGCTGCTGGAGTATTTATAAGATCAAAGGACATGACTAGAAACTCGAAGTGACCATACTAGGTTCTGAAAACTATTTTTGAAATCTCACATTCTCTGACTCTGAGTTGATGATAGCCTGATCTGAGGTCTATCATAGAAAAGTAACTAGCACCCTAAAGTTGGTCAAACAAGTCATCAATTCTGGAAAGTGGATATTTATTCTTGACTTTGACTTTGTTCAACTGATGGTAGTCTATACATATTCTAAGAGAACCGTCTTTCTTATGCACGAATAAGACTGGTGTGCCCCATGTGGAAATGTTGGGTCTGATGGATCCCTTATCTAGGAGATCTTCCAATTGTTATTTTAACTTTCTGAGTTCTGCTGGTGCCATTCTGTATGGCGAAATAGATATAGGCTGAGTGTATGGAAGAAGGTCTATTCCGAAGTCTATTTCCCTAATGAGAGGAATTCCAGGAAAAACTTTAGGAAACACATCTGAGAATTCATTTACTACTAGAACTGACTCAAGACTGGGAGTTTCTGAATTAGAGTCTTTGACTCGAACAAAATGGTAGATACATCCCTTGGATATCATTTTTCTCGCTCTAAGGTATGAAATCAACTGACCCTTAAGCGCTATGGTACTACCCCTCCATTCAAGGACTGGTTTATTTGGAAACTAAAAATGAACAATTTTGTTTCTATAATCAACTAAGGCATAATATGAATGGAGACAATCTATGCCGAGAATGACATCAAAATCCATTATATCCAGCTCTACAAGGTTTTTTGAAGTAACTTTATGAGATATCATAACCGGATAGTTCTTGTATACCCATCGGTCTATGATAGATTTACCCACTGAGGTAGAAACTGAGAAAGGCTCTATTAGGATTTCTGGACTGACTCCAAAGTTAACGGCTATATAAGGAGTTACGAAAGATAAAGAAGCTCCTAGATCTAGCAAGGCATAAATATGTAAATGAAAGATCTGTAACATACCAGTGACAACATAAGGAGAATTTTCCTGATCTTGTCTGGACTGAAGTGCATAGATCCTATTTGGGTGTTGCCCTCTGGTGGCACTGGAAGTGGTACCCTGCTAATTTGGGTGACCTGACTGAGCTGAAGGATGATTATACTGACCCTGAGAACCTGACTGAGGACAATCTCTGACTCTGTGTCCTGGCTTGCCATACCCAAAACAAACATCACTGCCATCCCTGCAGACACCTTGATTGTTTCTACCATATGTCTGACAAAGAGGATTTGTTCGAGCACTACTGACACTACCCTGAGATTTAAAGCTTGACGCTCTATCTTTGTTACCATTTCTGAACTTAAGTACTAGAGCACTGGCTGAGGACGGAGCTAAAACTAAAGATTTTGGGTGAAACTGGGAACAGTTAGGCTTATTAAAATTAAAGCTACCTATCCTAGATCTCTTATTATGCCTCTCTCTCTCTTTATTTTTAGCCTCTTCTATCTGCTGAGCATAGACCATGAGCCTAGATATTTCCATCTCCTTAATCAATATTGCAGTTCTGCACACTTTAACCATACTATTTGACACCCCAGATACGAACTTAGTTATTCTGGACCTACTATCTGCTACTACATGGGGAGCATACTTGACTAACTAAGTAAACTTTAGGGAATACTCTTTCACATTGATATTTCCCTGCCTGATATTGATGAACTCTAACACCTTGGCTTCTCTCAGCTCTAAGGGAAAGAATCTCTCTAAGGAAGTAGTAGCAAACTCTTTCCACTCTATGGTCTCTGCATCTGTGCCTCTGTCTACCTTCCACTACTTAAACCATGTATGAGCTAAATCTTGTAGCTGGTAGGCAGCAAACTCAGCACTCTCACTGGAAGTCACTCCCATAATATCTATGATTTTTTGAACCTGGTCAAGGAATAACTATGGATCCTCTTCTGTCTTAGATCCTTAGAATAGGGGAGGATTCATTCTGGTGAAGTCCTGAATTCTGGCTGCAGCAGTATTATCCACTGGGTTGGCCTAAACAGCAGTTGGTCTTTCATTCTAAACTACTACAGAATTGGCTAGAGTAGTGAATGCAGCTCTGAATTCTGTATGGGAGACATGTTTGTCCAGGGATCTTCCTGAACGGACTGAGGTGTTGACTGATTTCTGGTTCTCCTTTTATTAGACTTTTTGGGAGGTATGTTTTATAAAAAAAAAGGAAGAAGCAGATTAGACTGAGACTTTAACTAGAGTTCAGGCTTACTTTCATAACATGATTACTGAAAGAAGGGAAACTTTTCCTAAAACATCTCGTAGCCTCCTATCCATAAGTGTGGTGCGCTACACACCCATGCACAATACTTTACTTGATTCGACTTTCAGACTCCCTAGGACTCTGTTGAAGCTTAGGCTCTGATACCAAGTTTGTAATTCCCCGAGTCTGTACCCCAGACGCTACATGGTGCTTATGACCCCGAAGGACCACAAGATAAACCATGACTAATATCTGCTGTGAGCACTGAATAATAATACTAAAATAAATATAGAAAATAGGTTGAAGTGCCATAAGGTTCAAAATCTATAAATACTAATAATAGTAAATTTGTAAAACTGAATACTGTCTGAAAGTCTAGTCTGAAAAGCCTCTAATCTGAAATATGTTTGAATGTGGAGTTGATGGGACAATCCCTAAACTAATTCCATCTACAGAAATACTGTCTTTACTTAGAAACTAAAATAATAAAATATCCTCAACAGATGAGGACTCAATACTAACTCTGACACTACTGGCTGAATCTGAATCTGTCTATGCGTGGTTGGGAACCTGAGCATCCAAACCTATGATATGATACATCATAGTGCAAAGAAAAAGTATGCATCAGTACATGGAATGTACTGGTATACTAGATGAGGTAAGGCTGAATGCAAAGGTTCATATGCATGAACAATAACTGACTGAATGATATAGAGTAACTAAATAAGAGAGTACATGGATAACTAATACTGTTGTAAAAACTGAGTATTCACTAATGTGCATATGAATAAATACTATGACTAATCTTATTTGAAGCCAAGTCCTGAGTTCTGATACTGAGTAACTGATATATGAAGTTACTGATAACTAAATTATTGATACTGATTGACTGTATCTGACAGTCCTAATTTTATAAAACTGAACTGAGTTCTATTCTGAAGAATAAAACTAATACTGTGGGAGGTAATCATCTAACCAATATTCCCCAAATAAGATAACTAAGTTAGGGTCCAACCTGTGACCCCAGTTGGAAGGGTTTCAGTAAGGTGCCACGGGTAAAGTCACTGGAGAGTTACCCTCATCTGGTAGGTACTCTAATGAGAATAGTGAAACCCTCAATTGGCAGGTTAAAACACCTCATCAACCCTCAACTGGTAGGTTTGATGTCTCAACCTATGTTGGCTACGTAGTTCTGGAATGTAAGGATTGCTTTTAAGGATCGCACTTTTTACTGGCAGGTGAGCTCCCATCCTTTGGTTCACTTGGTGCTGAATCATTCTCCTAACTAAAAGACACTTAATAGAGTATACTGAACTGGACTAAACTGATACTGATTTTACCGAGTTTTCCTGAGTTCTGTAACTGATCGAGTTCTATTGAGTTTCGTAACTGACTAGACTCTACTGATTGGGACATGACTAATACTGTTCTATAATTGACATTGGCTCTAGGTACACAGCTAAATTATTGGGTATTAAATACCCCCAAGACTCAATAGCATGAATAGTAAAGTATAACATGATCTTACAAAGCATAACAATGTACACTTGTTCACAATTTATCTATAGACATTTTATCAAACACTTGTAGGGTATAAGCGTGCACATATTTTAACATGTCATGATTTTATTAATTTATTCACATGGACATTCTATCAAATACTTAGGGAGCACAACTAAATGTACATAATCATGGTTAACACATAAGCATGGCAATTACAATGCCTAACCTTGCAAATTCATAGATTATAACATGGGGATTACACAACTCAATATACATGCTATTCAAACTTCATGGAATCTATAATTAATTATGAATTGAAGCTCACTTAATAAAGAGCATGAATACAATCCAATTTCAATCATGTAAATCATGAATCATAAATCTTGAAGTTTTAAAAATGGATTCTTGGACTCTATGGGTGAAAGGGACCCATAGATGAACACCTAACATACCTTGAAATGATAATTCTTGAAGTTCTTAAAGGAAATTCTTAGGCTTGTTCTTGATTTCTTTAATAGGGTTTATTCTCTTGAGAGAGAATGCCTTTTGTTTTGGGAAAAAGTTTAATAATGAATGACTTAAATTGTTTTTAGGGATTAAATCCCATATCTGAACGTAATAAAATCATGGGAAAAGACCTGTTTAACCCTAAACGTCTTTTAAAATTTTCATCAAATTTTTCCAAACTGGGACCTTGGCGTGACGTACCATGATCGCATCGGGCCACTGGAAAATGACAATTGGGAAAATGCATGGTGGCGCGACGTGGTAGTATCGCGTTGACACTTTGGATGAGACCTAAAAGTTCACCGCAACGCGGTGACATCGTGTTGGATTACTGGAATTGGACAATTGTTAATTAGGGCTTGGCGGAAAACCCTAGGATCGAAATAACTCACTAGTTTTTTATAATTCCTATTTGGTCATGCTCCACGACGCGCTGAAGTGCCAGTTGGCACACTACTTTACAAATATGGCTCTAACTTTTTGCTCGGGTATCGGATTTGGGAGAATTTTATATCGTTGGAAAGATAATACAATTTTCTATGTAATGGCATGATCTAAACTGAAAAATACTGATTATTTAGAAAATTTTGTATAGGGTAACCCATGTACTGAGGGTTAATTTAAGTTAGGGAAATACTGGGTATTACAACTTATTATACTTCTATGTTCCTATTACTTTCTTCATGGTTTCAGCTGATTAGAAGAATGATTACGATATTTTTCTAGATATGGGATGAGACTTAGGTATTGGAAGCGTGATTAGTATGATTAGTCTTATTTGAACTATTTAGGCTATCTTGGAACTGCAATTTAGGTGGAATTTACTTAGTTGCTCATGTATTAGGTGGAATTTCTACCTTAGGGATAATTATGTCTCATTTAACATCTAGAAGTGAATTTAGATACCTTAGCCTAATTATAGGTATAAATTGTCTAAATATGGATTTTGGAGATTAGAAGTGGGTCCCTCCGTCCAACCTTAGGCCTAGACTTATGTTAACTTTATAGGCTTACTTAAGCATGATATACCCTTATTTATGTCTGATTTAGGACTTGAGGTGATAATATATCCATTGAGTATGTTGGTAGAGTATTAAAAGGTTAATGCTAATTTCAGTTATGTTTAATGATATGGCTTATAGATATTATTATTTTACGGTTATGCCAGAAATATTATTGGGACCAACACCGTGATTATGATATTGCTTTGATTCCAGGAAGTGTTTTATCCTTGTAAAGGACGTGACTGTAGTTGTTAGACTTTTTGATGCTTATGATTGCATTGTTTGGATACTGGTGATGGCATACATAGATTTGGTACATTCATGATCTCTATAGTTGTAAATAGTATGATTCCAACTAAAATATGGTTTTATTACTCTTTTTCCTAAAAAGGGATTTATTCCCGCTTTTTAATTTTAAAATAGATTCATTTATATCGAGAATTGTACCATTTTAATGAATAACTTATGAGCCCTTGAGACTGAAAATGGTGTTCTAGCAATTTGATTATGATGGATTTTGATTCACGATTTTTCTACTACTATTTAACCCAGATCTGAGAGATTCTGGCCCTTTCTACTTTTTTTATGATGACTTTTCTCAAAGTTTACCCCGAGCAATGGATTTATGGGCTTATACTCTTTTAGACATGGTCCTAGCCATGCATTTTACTTGTAAATATATATATATACTGGGCAGAGTATATTGATTAATGGTATTGATGATATGAGTTTCGAATTAAGTCTGGCAATTAAATATTACTATGTTGATGACATAAGCACCGATTCAAGTCTGGAAGTTGATTATTATGATGATGATGGTATGAGCACTGGTTCAAGTTTGGCAATTAATGATGATATTGATAATGTGAGGTTATACACTAGGAATACATTATGATCCAGTATTAATTATGGAATGGACTTACTTGGCATTCACTCATGCATGTGCATTGCCTATCACCAATATGCGCCTATATCTATCATCTTTATGGCGGGTTGCATAAATATAGGTGATGAGTATAGCTTGTGGTGTGTCGTGAGTTGATTGGACCTGTTGGGTGTATGGTGGTAGGAGTTTATGAAGATCTCAATTAGGTATTATTTTTTTGAACTAGCCGATTACTTTATAATGTCATTTTTACTATGGTTAGTTTGTGACAGTGTGAATATTGGGCTAGTGTTGAGATATGAGGTATGATTCTGGTAAGGCATTATGGTTTTCGACCCTGATATTTTGATTTCTTTTTTTATAGTTACTTTATTATAATAAGTATCCCATGATTAGACGTATGGATTAGATATCCTAAGTGTGTTAGTATTAGTTCCTACTATGATTTGGAGGCTTTTACATGCTAATATGGCTACTTGGGTTAGCCTTGTTTACATACATACATGTATATATGTAGCTATTGTATTACCATATATCCCTTTCCTCATTCATTCATGTTGTATATCCATTCCTTGGCTTTATATACACACACATACACACACACACACATATATATATTATATATATATATCCTTCTTCTATTTTTTATTCATAAATTGTTCAGTGATATACGATGTAGTGCTAGGGTCTCGGGAGTATGGTGAACATAGAATGGCCTATCCTTATGTTTTTTTGTTAGATTTATGATATTAGTTATTGGGTATGAATGGACTAGTTATCTTTTTTGTCTCCTTAGATTTATTATGCGGATTGTTGGATATGTGGGGTAGTATACATTCTTACTTTTATATTATGTATTTGCATTATCTTTGTAGCTCAGTCGGTAGTTGCCTACTGAGTACCACATGTTAGGTACTCATACTATATTTTTGTATCCTGAAGATCATAGTACAGGTTTTCACTGTTGTTGGGTGCATTGTGTAGAGCAGTTATGGTTCAGAGACATAGGGTTAGCTCTTGGCATTCAGAGCATTGTTATTCTCCCTCCTATGTAGTAGGTTGATCTCTATGTTGTATTCAGAGATGGGTTGTATCAGTATATTCATTTGGTACTTTATTTGTAGTCATATTATGTTAGAAGCTCTTGTACTGATTCCACCAAGTTTGGGACTATCTTATGTATTTTAGTCTTTTTCTTTCATTTAATCTGCATTCTTCCTTCATTTCTCTTGGTAGTCCTTTACTGGTAGTTTTGAGCTATAGGTTGGCTTTCCTACTTGTGGGTTATAGTTGGCTCCATCATGACCCGAGGAATCGGGTCATGACATAGCTTGAAAGGTTAATTATATTAGGTATGTTTGGAGATAGTTGGGTCAGATATTGTAAGGATAGTGAATGATTTCATGGTAGGTAACTTTCTTCCTAAATATATCACTCATATTAATTTGATTCTTATTCTGAACCAAAAAGAATGTGATCTCCTTCTTGGATATGATTCATATTAGTTTGATTAATTTCATTAATAAAATCCTTTCTAGGATCATCCATGATAGACTAAAAGATTTTATCCCCAAGTTGGTTTCTCCTAACCAATCAGCTTTTGTTAAAAGAAAAAGTATTTGTGAAAATATTTTACTTGCTCAAGACATGGTCTTTGATCTAAATAAAAGAGGAAAAACTTCAAATATGGTCATAAATTTATACATGGCCAAAGATTATAATAAAGTCTTTTGATTCTTTTTAATAAAGGTTCTTAGCAAAATGGGTTTCTCCTCAACCTTTACTGATTTTATTTGGTGGTTGATTTCCAATAATTATTGCTCAATGCTTCTCAATTGTTAGTCTTATGGTTTCTTTTACTCTACTAGGGATTTGAAATAAGATGACCCTCTTTCTCCTACCATTTTTATATTAGCAGCTGAGGTTCTATCCAGGGCATTAAACTCTCTATTTGAGGATGGTATCTCTGTAGGTTATGGAATGCCCAAGTGGAGTGTTAATTTGAATCATCTAACCTATGCAGATAATAATACCATATTTGCTTTTTCTAATGACTACTCTAAGAGAAAGATAATACAATTTTTGCAGGAATATGAGAAGAAATCAGGGCAAAAATTAATAAGGACAAGAGTTCTTACTTTATGCATCAGAATGTTGCTGGTTTATCTTCTATTCTTGTTGAACATATTACTAGTTTTGTTGAGGTTTCCTTTGTTATTAAGTACTTAGGTTGTCCTATTACTTATTCTAGGAAGAGGAAAGAGCATTATGCAAACCTAATTGACAAGGTCAAAGGTAAACTTCAGGCTTGGAAGGGTAAAATATTATCTTATAGAGGTAAAAAAGTACTCATCTCAAGTATTTTATAAAGCATCCTTGTTTATGTTTTATCTATACTTATGCCTCCTCTTTGTGTGCTTAAAGAGCTTCATAGAATTTTTACAAAATTATTGTGGAGCAACAAAAAATCAGGCAAAAGTAAACATTGGTCAGCGTGGAATAAGGTATGTCTTCCTAAAAAGGAGAGGACTTGGTTTTAGATCTTTATTTGATGTTTCAAAGGCTATTTATACAATATCATGGTGAAGATTTAGCACTCAAAATAGTTTATGGACCAGCTGGATCAAATACTGTAAGAAACAGATACCTACCCCTATTTAGTCAAAAGGTGGTACTCAAGTGTGGAAGTTTATGCTACAGAGACATTATTGAGCAAGGACATTGGTGGGAACTATAATGACCCTTCGGGTATTTTCCATATTTTCTCATATTTTTACTGTTAGAGCTTCTCTGTAGCTTCCCCAAGTCATTTATGACTTGCTGGGACTGACAGTTTGGTTCGTTTAGTTTTTAGAGACAATTTCTTGTTTAGAAGTCTTTGTTGGTTTCAAATGGCCACCAAATGAAAACTTCAGTAAAATGACCTTGTATGCAAATTGTGACTGTGCCAGCATCTCTAGAATATCAATCTTAGGGTAGGTAGCCATTGGTTTGGGTCCCGAGGCACCCGATCTTATTTCAACCTATTGGTCGAAAAGTTAATAAAATAAAATATGGGTATAGGACCCACATTTGGTTGAAACAACCTCGGATGGAAATCGGGTGCACCATCTTATTCAAAACATCAAATTTAGTTTGGTTACATAGTTTGTTTACGTATAAGGGATTCTGAATGAATCCCAAGGTTATGACAAAAACTTTGAAATTTTCCAAGTTTTTAGCTGCTATCTGGTATGCCCACGATTGCATTCTTTGTTGCGATTGTGAATCCTTATATGGAGGAGATACTACAATCTCCAAGGCCTGTCATGATTGCGATCAATGTGTACAGGGACAAGGTAGTGCGATCGTACACCTGCTGATCGCGATAGGCACTTCTGAGGGCCTGGATTGGGTATAAAGTTACCCGTTAGTCCATGATTTTGCCCATTATCACTAATGTCTTGAGACCCAAGAATCCTAAAATAGTTTTTAACTTAAAATTGAAGCTTGTGGGAGCTTAGAAAGCTAGAGTAACATTTACTTTCGTGATTATCATCGGATTTAAGGTAAGAATCCTCTAAATTCATGGTGGAATTTCTTGATTATTTGCTTAAAATCCCAAAAACTTTAGGGTTTGATTGTAACCCCAAATTAGTTTAGTTTTCACCCATTATTGAGGGTAATGATTCCATGAGCTTGATGTTATGTTGGGTTGGTTTATAAAATGTGATTTCCGTAAGTGGGACCCAAATGGGGTTTTTGAGGTGATATTTGGACCCAAAGTACAATGGTGCAACATGGGTATCTATATTCTCATATTAATGAGTAGATTGTGTTTTTGATAGCTTGGCATCTTGAGGAGGTTTCTCAAAAGGAAAAAGCTGATGTTTAGCAGTTTGTTGAGCTTTATTCGGTGTCGAGGTAGGCTAGGTTTATCCCTTGTTCGATTTAGCTATGTCATAGTATTCTTATGATATTGAGTTTGATTTGGAATGGATTTTAGTTGTTGGATTGATAGAATGCAAGACTTAGGTTTAGTTGGATCATTTAGGCTAAATTGAAATCATAGACTTGAAATACTTAGCTTGTTTTGTTGAACCCTAGTGCATTAGACTTCATTACTCATGTTTAGCATGAGAATGCCTTTTGCTCTACATTAAGTAAAACACTAATTAATCATGCTTAGGGTAAGTTTGTCCTTAGTTGCTTACACTAATGAAGGTTACCTTAGTTACTATATTGGCTTAGTTGTTGTGTTCGAGAAGAACCTTTACCTTAGGACTAATTGTGGCTTGCTATACATCTAAGAGTGGATTTAGATACCTTAGCCTAATTCATAGAAATTAACATAGAATGTATTGCAGGGATTTAAAAGTGGTCTCTTTAACTGTAAGACCCCGCAAAATTCTAAGCCTAACTCATTTCTTTAGAGTATGAAAGGGAGGTTCTAGACTTAGAAATTTCAGCTATCTATCCATTCTTAGAATTATTTTAGCCTTCATAAGTTGGAAATCTTATTTCTCGATCCATATGACCTTTAAATATCGATTTTTGGGTTGATCCATGATCAGGAATGTCAGTAGGTGTGTCCGAATAAGTTTTGGATTTTCAGACCTCATTTAAATCAAGTTTGGGAGTCCAAACTAGTGGATCAACGTAATTCAACGTGCCGCATTGACTATCCCATCGATAAATGTTTTCCCCTGCTCTCAGTATCAAATTCCAGTGAGCCAAGTAGGACTCGACATGGCACATCGACCATAGCATCGATCCCATTAATGCGGTGCGTCAATCTGTGAGTCACTAGACCCGTTTTTCAGTAATTAAACTCTGCATCCATGAGGGTATTTGGGTCATTTTTCCATGTTATTTCAGCCCCAAAATACAAGATTGATAATTCCAAAGGGGAAAATCCTTCATTCTCTCTCAAATTACTCAAGTACAAACCCTAGGGGATCTAATTTCAAGAGTCAATCTTCAAGAACACACCATCCATCTTCACTAATTCAAGCACTAAGATATGTGAGGTGTTCATCCAAGGGTTTAATTCCACCCTAGGAGTTCAAGAAACTCTTTTAAACTACAAGTTAATTGATTTCATAGATTTTATCTTGGATTTGAATGTAATCTTGACTATGATGTTGAATGGGTTTTCAATTTCATGATTTATCACAAGTTTCATGAAAACTAGTTAGATGTGGATTGAATTATGTGAACTTCATGTGGAACTCTTGAATTTCAAGTGAATGTAGTATCCATGATAGTATTACATATTAATTGATATGTGAAATGCCCATGCCTCCCAAGTGTTTGCCAAAATGCTTATATGAATTGACTAGTGAAAGCATGACATGTTATTATGTGATTTCAATCATGAACAAACCCATGTATATCTAGTGTTTGACAAAAATGTCTAAATGAATGCATTATTGGTAAACAAGTACTATTGTGCTATTAAAGTCATGCAGTGTTTTACTTTTCATGCTATCGAGTCTTGGGGTGTAACGCCCCGTGTTTCGGGCTAGAAGGAAAACCATCATTTCTATGCGTAGATGATCCAAAAGCCATAAATCCTATGCAAATTAACCATGTTAATCAAGTATGTAGTGTGGTAACCTATTTGAGCATGAATTGAGATCATAAAGGTCCCCTAACTCAAGGTCAAGTTGAAAGCTTTCCTATCGTTCGAGTTTTAGTGAGCGTCGAAACTTGAGTCAACTTCAATCGACCATATCTCCTTGTATATAATGAACTGGGTGGCCTACTATATATCAAATGAAATATCTTCGAATTAGCTTTCCATAAATACCAAATTCGCCTAAAACGGACACTCGGTGAAGAAGTTAGAGCATTTTTAGTGTCAGCATTCCCGATTGACTAGCCACTGTGTCACGATGAGCCTTAAATCAACATTTGTCAATTCCAGTAGCTCACTGCGATTTCCAGCGCATCACGGTGAAGCCTTTTATGGCGTTTCAGTCCAGTATTTTAAATTTCAAGGTCAAATTAGACATTTCCCATGGCCCCAAACCCATCCAAACACGGGATTTAATTCCAAATACACCTAAATACATTCACTTTCTCCAAAATTCATCAAGAACGCTCTCTAGGGTTTCAAACAAGAATCCCAAATAATTCAAGATTCAACCATGAGTTTGTGAAGATAATTATAGATTTGGAATCCCCAATCCGTAAGCTTCAAGAATCATTCATTATTCTCTGAAATAGAAGTACGTAGGGTTTATCCTAAAAACTACATGGGCTTGAAATTGTTAAAGCATGATTTAAAGGTTTTGATGCATGTATTTTATGGGGATTTTGAAAACTATATTATTGATTATGCATTTTGAAAGTTTCAATGCTACTATTGCTTTGGACTTGTGGTCTTTTCCCCTAAATTGATTTACATATATATGTATATATATGAATTTGAGATTTAAGATTGTTGAGAGTATAAATTATGAACTCCCTCTCTTGTATTCAATTAAAGATTATGGTTTTGTGATTTGAAAGATGTTTTTCCAATATCCTAGCATTTGAACATGATTTGGAATTATTGAGAGTGTGTTTCTTGTTATCAATATGCTCTTGTGTGTATGAGAAAGAATTGCATGTGTTTACATGAGGTTTGAGAAAAAAAGATTCATTGAATTGAATTATTGAAATGCTGGTCTCAAAACTTATGTTGTGAATACAGAGATTTATGATAGACTAATAATGGCTCAGAGATGTGACTTGCAAGTCAATGGTATGATGATACCATATGTATTTATGCCATAACAGATTATGTTTTCAGAGTATGTTTTCAGAGTATGTTTTCAGAGCATGTTTTCAGAGTATATTTTCAGATACTGCATGTTTTAATAGATTTTAAAAAGGGGCTTAAAGAGGGTTAGGTGGTTACCCAAAAAAGGTGCGAGTTCAAGTAAATCTTAGCCTGAAATCATAGTTGCTGATACGGGTAGATTATTATTGTACGCTGGCGACGGTCGTGTGGTGTAGTAGATTCAGAGACTCTGACCCTTGCAGCACACTTGGGTTGGGGGCTTCGTTACTAAGTTAATGGCAGTTTCCATATAGCCCATGGAATTGTTGTAGGGTATACCACCTAGCGCAGAAGTAACATAGATTTCTCAGACTTGAGATGATTTTTAAAGAGTCTTTAAAATGCCCATGTGAATTCTTACTATTTGATATACTTATGAACTATTTTAAATTTCTCTCATATATGTTGAATAATAAATGAATATTTTGGATATGCTCTGAGTACCAGTACATCTGTATTGACCCCCTCCCCCCTACCTCTCAAGTTCTGAGACTCAGTCTAGAGGTCCAGATAAGCAGTAGATAATTTAGATAGCTGATCAGATTGTGCAGTGGTGAGCCTTCTCTATTCCATAAGGCCTATCTTCTTAGATTATGTCACTTATTTCAGTTTTGGTCTACTGGAGGCCTTGTCCCAGTTTTAGACATTTGTTAGATTCAATGTAGTAGAGATTTTGCAGACTAAGTTAGATTTTATTTAGATGTATTTGATTTACAATTTCCATACTTATGTTGAATTCAGAGTTGACCATGTTTCCGTAGCAGATTATGTTTCTGCATCTTCTTTATTATATGAATGTTGTGCATGATTACCGGATAGAGAAGGGCATTTCGGGCCTTCATGGTTTAGGATATCCGTCATGTCCAGGCCCTAATTTGGGTCGTGATATGGGGGTATCCAATACCCAAAAATCTTGTTGCTTGCCTAGAATTACAGTAGTTGCAGAACAGACTTAGTAGCATTACGAACAGTAGTACATCAGTAATCAGTCCCAGTTTAGTATTTAGTCCAGAACTTAGTAGGGTTCAGTTCAGAACTTAACTTAGTAGTATTTAGTTCACAACTCAGTAAATTCAGTCAGCTAACAGAACTCAGCTATACTCCGTCGGTTAATGGAACCTAGTAAATTCAGTTCAGTTCAGATAGACAGCATGATTAGTAATAGTTTAGTCTAGCCTAGTACAGTTTAGAAATTAGTTCAGTGTTTATTCAGTTGGGAGTAGGATTCAGCACCGAGTGAACCCAAGGATGGGGACTTACCTACCAGTAGAGGATGTGATCCTTAGAAGCAGTCCTTGTGTTCCAGAACTATGTAGCCAGCATAAGTTGATACGTCAACCTGCCAGTTGTAGGTTGATGAGGTGTTCTACCTTCCAGTTAAGGGTACCACCATTTTTGTTCAAAGCACCTGCCAGATGAGGGTGACTCGACACTTATCTTTACCCATGGCACGATACTGACACCCTTCCAATTAGGTTTATAGATTGGACCCCAACTCAGTTACCTCATTTGGGGTATGTCGGTTAGATGATTATCTCCCACAGTTTTAGTTTTAGTTTTAGTCTTAGTATAGAACATAGTTCAATTCTACAGAATCAACACTGTCAGACACAGTCATATAGCTCAGTATGGAACTCAGCACAGTTCCGTTCTACAGAATCAGGACGGTCAGAAATAGTCATTCAGTTATCAATATTATAGTATTAGTAAACTCAGATATTTGTTAATCAGTATTCAGTATTCAGCATCCAGTATTGATATGATCTCAGTTATAATTTATGTATTCATGCATGTACTCTCATTCAATTATATTCATGCTACCAGTCAGTTATTTGTTCATGCATATGAACCCATGCATATCATCCTACCTCACTTAGCATACCAGTACATTCAAAGTACTGATGCATACCTCTCTTTTGAGCTATGATTTTTTATATCATAGGTCCAGACGTACGAGCTTCCGACCGCACTTAGTAGCCCTACTTTATCAGCAGCAGGCCTAGTGGTGAGTTCTCATAGTTTGAGGACAAAGTTATTATATTATTTTAGTATTTCAGTATACAGTAGTTGGAGTTAGTTGGGTGTTTGTCCCATCAACTCCAAACTCAATAAGTTAGAGGCTTTCAGACTAGAGTATTTTAGATAGATATGTCATTATTCAAATTTTAGTATCTCAGTATTTGTTTTAGTAACAAACCTTATGGCATTTACAGCTTTACTACCATATTTATTCCACTTATATTATTATTACAGTGTTACTATTATTCAGTGCTCACAGCAGGTACCAGTCATGGGTTAGTTGGTGGTCTTTCAGGGTTACTAGCATAGTGTAGTGTCCAGGGTACAAACTTGAGGCATTACATTAACCCGCCTTAAGTCAAGATTGATGATAGTTATCTTGAAACCCTAGTATGCTTAGTAAAGATTAGAGAATGCCCTTGTGAGGAAATATTGAGAAACCTTAGTGCTTGTTGGTTATGAGGAATGACATTAGTAGTGATGTCTAAACGATTATGCCGTATGTATGAGTTATTTGTTAAGCTTATGAGGAGTTATTTATTATGCTATGTGTTTTATATTGATTAGGATACCAAGTATACTATTGAATGACCTCTTGACTATGATATTATCTAAGCCATAAATTATACTATGGACTATGCTATGAATAAACTATAGATTTTTCCATGGATTAGCTATTGCTCACACTATTGATAAGTTACCCTTTATTCTAATGATAAGCCTTTGAATATGATATTAATGAGTCATTACTTATGATTATGATCATGCTAGAACTTATGCTAGAAAATATTCCAAATAATGATATTAGCAATTATGCCATGAATTATGTTAGAAGTCATATTTATTGATTATATTAGGAAGTTATGCCATTAATTATGTTTGAAATCATTAAATTCATTATATGATTGCTTATGCTATTGATTTTGCCACCGATTATGATTATATACGTGTATTGATACCCAGCAAGGCCAGAGAATATTATGATGATCCCCAGCAAAGCGGAAGGATATTGTAATGATATGATGATGTCCAGCAAGGCCGGAGGATATTGAGATGATGTGATGATGCTCGATAAATCCAAAGAATATTATGATGATATGACGATACCCAAAAAGGCCAGAAAATACAATGATGTATTGATACCCAGTAAAACCAGAGGACACTATGATAAAATTAATGCTCGTCAATGCTAGAGGTCATTTTAATGATATATTGATACCTATAAAGGCTGGAGTATGATTATGATGAAGCATTGATACCTGAAAAGGTTGTAGGATGATTATATTAATGTGCCTATGTGTACATCTATCGGTTCGAGTCCGACTAGCCCTATGTATGGCAATTATATGCTTATATTCACTTATATGAAATTCTGGCATATTGTTCATATTAGTGTTCTAGTTATAGACCATAAGTGTAAAATATTTATAAAGAGGTATAATTGATGATTAGTGATAAGCCCTTATATGAGGTTGATAAATTTGAGACTTGTTATTCTAATTTGACTAGTTCATCATCCAGTAATAGTCTTGATGTTAATGATGGATTGATAATTAGTGTTAATTGATTTAATTAGTGATAATTAGGGATTAGTGACAATTGATGATTAGTGGTGGATGTTGTTTAAGTGGTAAATAATGATTTTAGGCAATTGAGGATTAGTTGGTGAATGTGGATTAGATAATAAATGATGTTATATGAGAAATGATGATTTTGTAATGAATAGTGATTAGTAGCTATGTGGTAAATAGTGGTTGAATTATGATTAGAGGTTATGTGATGACTAGTAGTCAAATGGATTAGTTGATAAGAGATAGTTAACTAGTAAACAGTGACTAGTGTATATAGATGCTAAGATTGTTAAATGATGATAATATTATGGAATGTGAGTACATTGTCTAATATTAGGGAATTAAGAAATATTTGTAAATGATTAATTGATGATAATTGTGGAATGATAGTTAAATAACGATGAAAGTTAGTTGTAATGTTGGTTGATTGTCTTATTCTTCTCTTGAGTGTACTTTCAAGTCATATGAAAGGCTATGATGAGTTCTTTATTTTTCTGAATCAATTGGCGTATTGGAGCTAATTTTGTAGTTATGTTTGCCTGTCATGATGCCTTATTATTCTGAACTTCTTATGTATGTTTGCACGATGATATTGACATGTGTTGATGTCTTATGATATACTGTGATTCTGATTTAATTATTTATTATGTACAACAATGTTGCAGATGATTTAGGTTTGTTTCTATACTTTCATTTAGCTTTTAATTATCTTGTATTTTATCATACTTATACATGATTTAGCTCAGTTAGCTGATGATGCCTACTGAGTACCCATTATTTTGGTACTCATACTACACTTCTGTACCTTTTTAGTACAGATACAAGCACTTGCTGTCGTTGTTGATCGTTGGTTGTATGGTGATAGATTTTTGGAGATAGGGTAAGCTCTTGCAGTTTGAGTCACCCATTTCCCTCTATCTTATTTTTAGTCCTTTGTATCAAGACAGATATATTGACCATTCTAGACTTTTCAGTTGTATAGATACTATTAGATGCTCTTGTATTGGCTCTACTATGTCGTGGGATTGGTATCTTGTGTTTACTATTTTTAACTATCGAGAACACCTTGTTTATATATATATATATTGTTGTAATACCCCATATCCTTTCTAGTCTCTATAGAACATACGACTCATGATCCTCAATTGTACCCTAGCATACAAGTCGTATGAACCCAGCCATATGGACATCAGTGTTGACCCCTTGAGCTTCTGTCCAATATATGAGAGAGTAGTATATAGTCATATACAAAGGTATGACTCATGTGGAGAGAAGTCATATCAATAACAGCATTGGTTCCCAAGTTGTTTGCATCTTACGAGTGACTTTACCAAATCATATAGGCATCTTACGAGTCGTATGTATGACTCGTATCTAGACCGGTACATGTTATTTGGAATCTTCTAAGATTATAAGTCAGTATTCCAGTCGTACCTTAATATACGAGTGTAATACCCCATACTTCTACCTAGCTTAAAAATCGTCCCAAAAATGTTAAAAGACTTTCTTTAAAAGATTAATCCACTTTTATACACGTGGAATTTTCAAGATTTTGACTTTTTGTTGTGTGGAAAATTGAATAAGCTTTCCATCTATACTAAATTCTCCTAAATTCAGTATCGGGGTGAAAAATTATGGCCGTTTACGAAAAACTATCCTAACAGCCCAGGAGCGATGGAAAGCATGACGAACCGTCGAGCTAGCGATGGACCGTCGCCCAGACCGTCACAACTAAGGTAGTAAGACCATCTTCTGGACAAACTGCGATGGAAAGAATGATGAACTATCGATCTAGCAATGGACCGTCGCCTAGACCATCGCTAATAGGACAGCAACCCATTTCTGGGTAGACTGCGATGGACAGAGCGACGAACCATCGCGCTAGCAACGGACCATTGCCCAATCCATCATAGATCCCATTCAGCAATTTAAAGCCATTTTTATAAGGTTGTTTGGGTCTTTTATACCCTTTTTGATACCTAATTATACCAGACCAGAGCTCATAACTTCATTATCCATCTATAACACCAAATTAGGGTTTATCTCAAAGATCAATCCCTAAGAATAAGATCCAAACCCTTCTTCAAGAAACTAAGAAATTCAAATTCTTCAAGTCCAAGAACTTCAAGAAACTCACAATCAAGGTATGTCAAGTGTTGATTCATGAGTCCCTTTCGCCCATGAAGCTCAAGAATCTCTTTTCAAATTCCAAAGATTGTGTATTTATGAATGTTCATGATTTAGTTGAATTGAAATTCATGTCCATGTTGTTGTTGGGTTTTGATTCATGTTTTAAATTACATGTTCCAATGATTGATCCTTGTATGTGATGATTTGCATAATATTAATGATAAACCCTTCAAGTTGCAAATTTATTTATGCAACCATGATAATTAGATGCATTGATGATGTATAGCCAAAGTATGCTCCCCATGTGTTCGATTAAATGCCTATGTGAAGGAAAAGTGCCATTATAGTATGATAATATGAAATCCCCATTCATGTACTAGTCAATTCATGTCAAGTGTTTGATGAAATGTCTTAGTCAATGAATTATGGATATATGTATAGCCTTTGTTGTGCTTTTGAACTTGTGCCATGAATTATTTTTAGGCTATCGAGTCCTGGGGTATTTATACCCGATAATTTAGCTGTCTACCTAGAGCTAGTATCAGTTTCATGATAATCTCAGTCATGCCATGATCAGTAGAATTCAGTCAGTTACATGACTCAGGAAAACTCAGTAATCTCATGAACTCAGTCAGCTAATAGAATTCAGTATCATTCCACCAGTCCACAGAACTGAATGAACTCAGTCCAGTTCCTCTCAGTATGATCAGTTCAGTGTCTATTCATTTAGGAATAGGATTCCTCACCAAGTGAACCCAAGGACGAGGGCACATACTAACAGTAGAGGGTGTGACCCTTAGAATAAATCCTTGTGTTCCAGAACTATGTAGCCAGCATAGGTTGAGACAACAACACTGTCATTTGAGGTTTGATGAGGTGGATCAACACTGCCAGATAAGGGTCCCACCATTTTCCTTTGGGGACACTGCCAGATGAGGGTCACTCACAGCTTGTCTGGCGTGGTATTGACAACCTTCTAATTGGGGTTACAGATTGGACCTCAACTCAGCTATATTTCTTTATTTAGGGCATATCAGTTAGATAACTACTTCCCACAATCTCAGTCTTAGTAAAAGAACTTAGATAGTTGTTCAGATTCAGGACTGCTAGATACAATCACACATTTTAGCACAGAACTCAGGTAGTTCTATTAGAATAGGACTGCCAAACACAGTCACTCAGTTAATATGAAACTCATGTTATCAGTATTTGAATTTAGTATTATCATGATTTTAGTTACAGTTCACGTATTCATGCATGTATTCTCATGCAGTCATGTTCATGTTTATGTCAGTCAGTTATAGTTCATGCATATGAACCCTTGCATTCAGCTTACCTCACTTGCGTACTAGTACATTCTCATGTACTGACGCATACTTTTCTTTTATGCTATTGTGTTTCATACCATCGGTTCAGAAGTAAGAGCTCCAGAGCATTCTTAGTAGATCAACCATTCAGCAAACAGACTAGGAGTGAGTCCTCATCATTCGAGGATGTTATTATCTGATTATTTCATTTTTTTAGTACTTAGTTTATTTTAGTAGTTGGAGTTAGTTGGGGATATGTCCCATCAACTTCTTATTTAGACAGTTTAGAGGCTTTCAGACTAGTATGTTTAGACAGTTATTTAAGTTGTTTTGGTATTGATATACTGTATCTCCAGATGTTATGTTTTATTAGATATTTCAACCTTATGGCCTTTCATCCTTGTATTTCATATTTATACAGTATATTATGCAGTGCTTAGTTATAGTTATCAGTCATGGGTTAGCTTGTGGTCCTTCGGGGTCATGAGTACTATATGGCATTTTAGGTACTGGATTTGGGGCATTAGAATGAGTCATAAGGTTGACTCGTACTGACTAGGAACATGGTTTTCTGTATGTTTTTTAGGGGCTTTTATGTCTTACCCTACTCCTTCTATAGCCAAACTTGTAAAGCCCTAATTTTCTAGAACCAGAATGCCATACGGTGCTCATGATCCCAAAGGACCACAAGCTAACCCTTTTCGAATATTTGTACCTGAGCACTGCATAATATACTAAAATAAATGCAAAAAACATGGCAGAAACTTTCCATAAGGTTCAAATATCTAAAAATACTCAATACTAAAAACTGAATACTAATACATCTGGCCGAAAAGCCTCTAAACTTATCTGTACTATGGATTTGATGGGATATGTCCCCAACTAACTTCGTCTACTAAAAATAACTGAGTATAATTCCATAATAAAATAAGGATCATCCTCAAATGAAGAGGACTCACTGCTACGTCTACTGCTGCTTGACTGAGTCTGGACTGATAAGGGTGCTTTGGATCTCGTGCTTCGGAACCTATGGTATAAGGCATCATAGCGCAAGAGAAAAGTATGCATCAGTACTTTGAATGTACTGGTATGCTAGATGAGGTAAGTCTAAATGCAAGGGATTATGCATGAACATAACTTAACTAAATAACATAAGAGAACTAAATTAGGACATATGCATGAATGCACAAACCATAACTGAAATCATCGTGACTTTGAGTACTGATACTCGGATACTACTTTACTGACATCTGAACTCACTACTAATACTGAGATACTGAATAACTGAATCTTCTGATATTGATAACTAAGTACTGAAGTTGAGATCAGTCCTCTCTAGCGGAAGATCTCTGAATTTTTTAATAATAGAAATAACAGACTGAGTTTGAGATTAGGCCTATCTAGCGGGTGAACTCTGGCTCTATTAGTACTAATATTGATTAACTTTATGTTAGACCAGGCCTATCTAGTGGGTGGTCCATGAATCTATGGAACTATCTAAGTTCCTTACTGAGATGGGTGACTGTATCTGACAGTCCTGATTTCTGAGTTCTACTCTAATGACATACTGAAACTGCAACTGTGGGAGTTCTCACTTAACCGACATGACCCGAATTTGTTCTAGTGGGGTCCAACCTATAACCCCAGCTATAATGGTGTCAATATCATACCACGGGTAAAGACCTCTGCTATGGTCAAGCCTCTCTAATGGGTGACCCTGAACAAGAAGTCAAACCTAAAGCAATATAATAGTCAAGCCTTAATCTAACGGGTGACTCCTGGTCCTGCGCTGGCTACACAATTCTAGAGTTGAGGGACTATTACTAATGACTCTGTCTCTCTAACGGGGAAGCCGTCATCCTTGCACTCTCTCGGTGCTAGTTCTAACTCCTAACTGAAAGACACTAAACTGATTCTTGGACTGTACTAGACTGAGCTAAACTATTACTGATTATCTTACTTGACTGATCTGACTGAGTTTACTTGATTTTTTTATCTGATGGAATACTTCTAAATCTTGTTGTCTGACTGGATGATACTAAGTTCTGAATTGATTACTTAAATTCTACTGAGGTCTGAAACTGAATTATTGAATACTACTAAGATCTGAGCTGAGTACTGAACTGAAGTTGGAATGCTAATGATACTTAGATTACTGAGATTTCTGAAGTTCTGTAATTGTCTGAAAGTACTAAATTCTGTAACTGACTAAGTTCTAGGGATCATGGTTTGACTGAGATTATTGTGAAAATTGACACTGGCTCTAGACAGCAGCTAATTTATCGGGTATAAATACCCCCAGGACTCGATAACATAAAAGTAAAATATAACCATTCTTGAATAATTATGACCATGGACTTTCATTCACAACACAATTAATACGATATCTCGTCAATCACTTGAATGTCATACACATGTAAATGTATAGGGAATGCATAATAATATCTCATAGTTGTTCAATAAGGAATACACATGGATAAGAATTCATGCAACTTATCATAATGCATTCACTAAGGCATTTCAAAAACGCTTGGCATGCACGAGTTATTACAAAATTGGGGATTTCATGCTTAACATACTAAATAGGCACTATTATCTTTACTTAAGCATTTTATCAAATATATGGGGAGCATGCTTTGGTTATACCACAGATTCTATACTTAATCATCATGAATACATCAATATCATGCAACTTGAAGAGGGTTTATCATGAACGTCATACAATTCATCACATACTAAAATCAACTCTTGAAATTGGTAGTCTAAATCATGAATTAAAACCCAACAATACAAAATCATTAACTCTAATACACATAAATCATGAAATCTCTTAAATACGTAAACCTCAAAATTTTGAAAAGGATTCTTGAGCTTCTTGGGTGGAACGAACCCAAGAATCAACATCTAACATACCTTAGAAGACTATTTATTGAAGGTTCTTGAAGAAAATCCTTAGCCTTGTTCTTGATTTCTTGGCTAGGGGTCTTACCCCTTTGAGAGATAATACAATGTTCTTGAGAGAAAAGTGAGGAAAATAATGGAATAAGGGCTTATTGGGCATCTTATTTTGTGTTTAAGGTTGATAGGGATCATGGGAAAATTCTAAGATTCCCTTGGAATTAAATAACGAAATCTAAAAATCCTGATTTTTCATGCTGGCGCGACGCGCCATAATCGCGTCAGCTTATTGGAAATTGGACAATTGGGCAACTGCTTGATGGAGCGAAGTGGTGAAAATTGTGTTGCCACCTTGGTTGTGAAATGGAAATACACCGGGACACGGTGGAATCACGGAGGCTCATTGGATTCTGACGATTCTCATTTTGGCTGACTGATGTTAGGCGTATTTACACGCCTAAAGCACCTTAATTTACCCATATTTTAGCTAAGTTTTGAGGACAAAATATATAATTCCTACACTTTTAGTCCTTTTTCCTGTAAGTGAGCTAACCAACGTGATTAGCAAGTTTTCAGGAATAAATGATGAAGATTTCAGCATTTTATGGACTGTTGGACGCCAAAGGAAACTTCACGTAAGAGGGAAGGCAGCTTCTGGAAGCTTGTGGACTGAAAGTGATGCATGGAGAACTTGTCCCGGACAAAAACAGCATTTCTAAAGACTTGGGGGATCAGCAGTACCTTAGTAGGATTAGGACAAGGATGCAGTAACCCAGTAGGACTAGGACAAGGATAAAAACTCTATTTCAATAGGACTAGGACAAGGATGTTATAAAAACCCTATTTCGCTGAATTTTTCAGCATTCACTCATTCACTCATTCACTCATTCATTAATTCAAGTCTTTTTCATTTGACTTTTGCTCCTAATTCACGTTACAATTTCTGACAGAGGACACGGCTCTCTTGAGAGCAACGGACCAAGAAGAAAAAAACATCCAACCCTAAGTTGACGTCTAAACCATCTCCATCGCCAAGATTATTCTAGGTTGTGGTATGATGATTATATCTGTTGTGATCTCCGTTGCACTCATGAGTATCTAAGCTTCTCTATTAGGGTTATGGAAGCCTTATGATATACTATCTATTGCTATGAGTTTGTGAATTCTTGATACGCATGCTACTTATATCATTACTCTCTTCATCTTAATTAAATTCTTGTGGTTGCAAACATATAGAATACGTCAGTATAGCATTAACTTGTTCGAAAGAAAAGTTACATGTCTGGAAAAGAGAGAATGACAAGGAAATAGGGCTACCAACCCTTGTTTAAAAGTTAGTGCCGTAACTGGATTAACCTCTTGGAGAATTCGTACCATTAGTATACGCTTTAAGCTCGAAAGAGTTAAAGTGATATAATCCTTGATGGTTGAAAGACACTAGGATTTACCATAGAATACGAATCCCTATAAGCGCATGCATGTCTGAATTCCGCATAACTCATAGCCAATAGATACGTAAAACTCATAAGGTGGACATAACCCTAACTTACAATTCTCATTGATTAAAATCTTACTAAACATTCCGTTTTTACTTTGCTATTTTGATAATTTTACTTCACGAATAAAATCCCCCCTTTATCCGCAGAACTTTCACCAAAAGTCTACTAATCGTTGCATACTTAGTGACCGAGTATTCCCTGTGGGATTCGACACCCAACCCAGTTGGGTTCTATATTTGACGACGACTGCTTACACTCTTACGAGAGCTGTAGTTTGAGCGTTATCAAATTTTGGCTCCGTTGCCGGGGAATACAGTTGTCAACTAAGTTTGTGATAGTTAATAGACCCTTTGGTCAAAGATTCTTGAATTTTACTTTTAGTTGTTGTTTTTGTTTTATTCAGGTTTGTTTGAAGTGCATGCCAAACACTCGAAGTTCAGGTCAACCGTTATTACCCATAAATCCTGAACCTCAACTTATTGGCAGAATGGATGCACAGCGTGACATTGACAGAAGGGCGGCTCAACAGGAGCAGGCTAGATTAGTTGCACTAGCAGCTGCTCAAGTGCATCAACAGAATATTGATAACCCAGGTCGGGCAATAAATCCTGATGATGAGGACCTGGGTAATGATGAGTTACTTAATCCACGGCGTGCAGATGAGGTGGCAGCACCTATGCACAGGAGAGATCGTCACGCTAGAATGAGACCTGACCGCCGAGCTGTGCAGGATCCTTTTGATGATGATGATGACGATCTGGATGGAGCTGGTGCCACAGGGGATATTATTCCTCCACCCTTGGCACCCGGAGCTAAGTTCAATATCACTAGCACCATGATTCATTTATTGCAGCTCAAGGGATTATTTGGTGGACTCACAGGCGACGATTCGAATATGTATCTGATCAACTTTATTTCAACATGCAAGTCGTTTGACAATCCAGGAGTTGGGCAGAATGCAATTCGTCTGCGCTTATTTCCATTCTCTGTCTGGGGAGGCAACTCTATGGTTGAACGGGCTAACTCCTGATTCTATTACTAATTGGAGGCAACTGAAAGACGCTTTCCTAGAAAAATTCTTTCCGCCATCCAAGAGAGCACAGTTACGAGATGAGATCAGCAATTTTCGACAGCTTCCAACTGAAGCTCTCCACGAAACATGGGAGAGGTTCAAGAAGAAACTTATGTGGTGCCCAAATCATCAGATAACCAACATCCACTTGATGGAGATATTATACAGGGCTTTGAACTCAGTGACAAAGCTAGTGGTTAATAATGCTGCAGGTGGGTCATTCATGGACCTTACTTTTATTGAGGCGAGTGAAATGCTGGATCGTATGACAAAGCAGAGTAGAGCTTGGCATACCAGGGATTCTGAGGTAGAAAGCTCTACTGTATCTATTGGCATGACTACAGAGCAGAGACAAAGACAAGAGGAACGTGACCAAGATATGTCTCACATGAAAACGCAGATGGATCTTCTTACCAAGCACTTATTATCAGGGAAGACCGAAAAGGTTAAGGCTGTTGTATCATAGGGAAGAGATGAATCCGACTCTGAGGAAGAAGCGAACTACTTGAATAATCAGGGGGTTTCCGAGGCAATGCCCAAGGAAACCAAGGTCGGAACTATTATGATAAATCTGGATACAAGGACCGCGATTAAGGTGGTTGGAAGAATAAGACTGACAGAAGTGGTTTGTATGTTCCTCCTGGAAACCGTAAGGCTGTGGCATCTGGCTCCGGGAAGATGTCCATGGAAGATATGATGGCTAAGCTGTTGAAAGGAGTGGAGGCAACCAACATGGGTGTAACCGAGGTGAAGAATGATTTGTCTTCAATAAACCAATTGGTTGACTCGCATTCTACTGCAATAAAACAGCTGGAACAACAATTGAGTCAACTATCAGTGGCATTCAACCAAAGAAAGGCTGGAACGTTACCTAGAGACACTGTACAAAACCCAAGGAATGATGGATCATGCATGGCTATTACTACCAGGAGTGGTAAAGTGTTGGAAAATCCATCCAAAGGCAAGCAGGTGGTTGATGATATAACAGAGAATGTTGATGAAGCTGAGTTTGAAGATGTCGTAGAAGCTGAAGTGAGTGCTCATGATGTTACACCTAGACGTCACCAGCCTGAAAAGAGTGATAATCGGAAGCAAGATAAAAAGAAAGTGGTGGAGAAAACGATTCCTCTTCCACCACCACCTTTTCCTCAGAGACTAAAGCAAAAGGCTGATGACACTCTTGAAAAGGTTGATAATTGGAAGCAAGACAAAGAGGAAGTGGTGGAGAAAATGATTCCTCTTCCACCACCACCTTTTCCACAGAGACTGAAGAAGAAAGCTGAGGACACCAGGTTCAGTAAATTCATGACCATGTTGAAGCAGCTGACTATTAATGTTCCATTGGTAGAGGCGCTGGAACAGATGCCTGGGTATGCTAAATTCATGAAGGACCTGTTGACAAAGAAGCGGGCAGCAAGTTATGAACTGGCGAATAATGTTCATCATTGTAGTGCAATCGCTACAAGATCTTTAGTACAGAAGAAGGCAGATCCTTGTGCTTTCACTATTCCTTGCTTGGTTGGATCTATGAATTTTGCTAAGGCATTATGCGATCTAGGGGCTAGCATCAATTTGATGCCGTTATTCATTTACAGAAAGTTGGGGTTGGGTGATCCTACACCAACCAATATGCAGCTCGTGATGGCAGATAGGTCGGTAAAACGACCTGTTGGTATCTTATATGATGTATTGGTGAAGGTTTCCACCTTCATCTTTCCTGCAAACTTTGTTATTTTGGATTGCGAGGTAGACACTGAAGTTCCCATAATCTTACGACGCCCTTTCCTCGCAACCGGAAGTGTGCTTATTGATTTACGAGCTAATGAGCTTTTATTTCGATTGAATGACGAAGTGGTCCATTTTGATGTATGCAAATCAATGAAGCAACCCAAAGATCTGAACGTGTTCTCGGTAGCTGATGTTTATTTTGATGATGAGAAAGAATTATCCGTAGAGGAGCAGCTTATTATTGACCCATTGGCGGTTGTGCTTATGAATATTGAGCGTGAGGATGCTGAAAATTATGAAGAAACTATTTGTGCTCTAACAGGAATAGGGTCGTATCCTTATGCTCCCAAGAAGCTGGACCTCAATCTCAAAAATTGGCCTACACCACCAGCTAAACCATCCATTGAAGAGCCACCAATGTTAGAATTGAAGGAGCTACCCAGTCATCTAAAGTACGCATTCTTGGGAAGTGGAAACACCCTCCCGGTTATTGTGGCGGCTGACTTAGGTGAGCAGCAAGTTGCAGCTCTCATCGTTGTTCTAAGGAAATACATGAGAGCCATCGGTTGGACCATCGCTGATATTATTGGTATTCCGTCTGGGATATGTATGCACAAGATTCAGCTTGAAGAAAATTGCATACCCACTATTGAGCATCAAAGACGTTTGAATCCACCTATGCAAGAGGTGGTGAAGAAAGAAATTATTAAGTGGTTAGATGCAGGGGTAGTGTATCCAATCTCTGATAGTAAATGGGTGAGTCCGGTACAGTGTGTGCCCAAGAAAGGGGGCATGACGGTAGTTGTAAATGAAAGGAATGAGCTAATTCCACTCAGACCTGTCACAG
Source organism: Capsicum pubescens (assembly GCA_030864215.1). Classification (NCBI taxonomy): domain Eukaryota; kingdom Viridiplantae; phylum Streptophyta; class Magnoliopsida; order Solanales; family Solanaceae; genus Capsicum; species Capsicum pubescens. Next base: position 242,212,955 of record CM061549.1, on the reverse strand, counting down.
GGTGGAGAGTATGCATGGACTACCGGAAGCTAAATTCATGGACACTTAAGGATCACTTTCCAATGCCATTCATAGACCAAATGTTTGATCGATTGGCAGGGAAAGGATGGTCTTGCTTCTTAGATGGTTATTCCGGCTATAATCAGATCTGTATTGCCCCCGAAGACCAAGAGAAGACAACTCTTATATGCCCAAATGGTACGTTTGCCTTCAAACGTATGCCATTTGGGCTATGTAATGCACCCGCCACTTTTCAGCGTTGTATGATGTCTATTTTTTCTGATATGGTTGAAGACACCTTGGAGGTATTCATGGACGATTTTTCAGTTGTGGATGAGTCGTTCGAATCGTGCTTGGCGAATCTAAGTATGGCGTTACAGAGATGTGTTGAATTCAACTTGGTGTTAAACTAGGAGAAGTGCCACTTTATGGTTAAAGAAGGTATTGTTCTTGGGCATAAAATTTCCGAAAGAGGAATTGAGGTGGATTGAGCTAAAATTGAAGTCATCGAGAAACTACCACCTCCAATCTCTGTATAGGGAGTTCGTAGTTTCCTCGGGCATGCAGGTTTTTATCGAAGGTTCATTAAAGACTTTTCCAAGATTGCTAGTCCGTTATGCAAGCTTTTGGAGAAGGATGCAAAGTTCGACTTCGGTGAAGATTGCTTGAAGGCATTCGAATGCCTCAAAGGGAAGCTAATTGAAGCTCCTATCATTGTAGCACCTAATTGGTCCCTACCATTTGAAGTTATGTGTGATGCAAGCAGAGTAGCTTTGGGTGCTGTACTTGGCCAGAGAAGAGAAAATTTATTTCATCCAATCTACTACGCGAGCAAGGTCTTGAACGGAGCCTAGAAGAACTATACTGTCACGGAACAAGAGCTTGTAGCAGTTGTTTATGCTTTTGAAAAGTTTCGTGCTTACCTGTTGGGGACTAAAGTGGTGGTTCATACCGATCATGCAGCCCTGAGATACCTAATGACGAAGAAGGATGCAAAGCCGAGGCTAATTCGATGGGTGTTATTGCTTCAAGAATTTGATTTCGAGGTAAAAGATAGAAGAGGTTGCGAAAACCAAGTGGATGATCACCTATCTAGACTTGAGAATGAGCACACAGCGCAGCCCGATCTTGAGATTAATGATGCATTCCCCGATGAAGAGATCCTAGCCACGATGGTGGAAGAATTACCATGGTACGCAGACTTTGCAAACTATGTGGTAAGTAATGTGATACCTGCACATCTGTCTTTTCATCAAAAGAGGAAGTTCATGCATGATGTAAAACACTACTTCTGGGATGAGCCATATTTGTTTTGACGATGCGCGGATGGTGTTATCAGGCGATGCATATCTCATGAGGAAGTGCCGAGTATCTTGGAAGCAAGTCATGCTTCCCAAGTTAGGGGACACCATGCAGGTGGTCGAACAGCAAGGAAGGTATTGCAAAGCGGCTATTATTGGCCTTCGATATTTAGAGATGCCTACGAATTTGTGAGAAGATGTGACCAATTTCAGAGACAAGGCACGATTTCGAAGCACCATGAGATGCCCTGTCAAAAATTCTTGAAGTAGAGTTGTTTGATGTGTGGGGTATTGATTTCATGTTCCCATTCGTAAATTTGTTTGGGATGAAATATATCCTAGATGTTGTCGACTATGTATCCAAATGGGTCGAAGAAGTAGCGCTGGCCGATAATGAAGGAAAGTGTGTTGTAGCATTCTTGAAGAGAAATATCTTCTCTCGTTTTGGGGTACCACATACCATCATAAGCGATGAAGGATCACACTTTTGCAACAAGTTGTTCAAATCCGTGTTGGTGAAATATGGGGTCAAGCAACATAAGGTAGCCACGCCTTATCACCCACAAACTAGTGGACAGGTAGAGGTTTCTAATCGAGAGATCAAGCAGATCCTTGCTAAGACTGTAAACGCTAATAGGAAGGATTGGTCTCGGAAGCTGGACGATGCACTATGGGCTTATAGGACTGCATTCAAAATGCCAATTGGCATGTCCCCGTACCAACTAGTTTATGGGAAGGCTTGTCACTTGCCCATTGAGCTCGAGCATAAAGAATTATGGGCGTTGAAGCGACTGAATTTGAATTGGGATGATGCCATGAATATGAGATTGGAGCAGCTGAACGAGATGGATGAATTCTGTCTACATGCGTATGAAAGATCAGACTTATACAAGGAGCGGATGAAAAAGTATCATGATCAACGGATTGTTCAACGAAACTTTCAAAAGGGTGATATGGTACTTCTTTTCAATTCCAGACTGAAGATATTCCCAGGGAAGTTAAGGTCCAAATGCTCTGGTCCGTACAAAATTAGCCAAGTCTACTCGTCTGGAGTAGTTGAGCTAGAAGACAATAATGGTGTTGTCTTTAAGGTGAATGGAAAACGAGTAAAACCATATATCGGTCCTCTTGACTCAATAAAATGTATGGCCACCATCTATCTCGACGAAATCTAAGTACTCGAGGTAACTATGTCGTGCCGCCACAATAAATCAAGCACTAGATTGGAGGCAACCCATCATTTTTCATTCTTTATTGTTTTACTAAGAGTTTGTTTTTGTTAAATAAAAAAATCCAAAAAGAAGAGTTGAGCCAGGACCAAAACTAAGGCGCTTCATGGGAGGCAACCCATCGTTCTAATCATTTTTGTTGTTGTTGAATAAGTGTAGGTGCAACAGGTGTAAAGGAGGAGATTGGTTTCAAATTTTGATTTGGAAGTATTGCATGTTGAAGGTGGTAAGTTGGGAATGAAGAAGCAAAAGGCTATGAGTTAGGCGTTGCCTATGAAAATCTAGGCAACGAACAAGGCAAGGCCTATGCTATGGCCTAAGCTCTCCGAATCTAGAATGCCATGGCATAGGCGCCGCCTATGCCTAACAATGCCATAGCATAGGCGCCGCCTATGCAAAATCCCTTTGTCTCTGAATCTAGAATGCCATGTCATAGGCGCCGCCTATGCATAACAATGCCATAGCATAGGCTCTGCCTATGCGTAACAATGCCATAGCATAGGCGCCGCCTATGCAAAAGCCCTTTGTCTCTGAATCTAGAATGCCATGGAATAGGCGCCGCCTATGCCTAACAATTTCATAGCATAGGCGTCGCCTATGCTCAACTAGGCTTTGCAAAAGGCGCCGCCTATGCCAAGCATAGGCAAAGCATTAGGCGCCGCCTATGCTCACTTTTTGGTCTCCTAATCTGATTCCAAACGGGTCAAAACCCGACCCAAGCTTGTCCTATAAATAGAACCTTAGTCTTAGAACAAAAATGCATTGCAAATTCAACCTAAGCGCCGCCTACCTCTCCAAAATCTCTCAAAAATTTTCCTTTTGCTCTTTTAACTTTGCAAGAACATCTTCCGAGGCCATCAACCAAGTAAGTAATTCTTTGCTCTTCTTTTATAATCTGTAAAGTACTACACTACTACGCCTATAATAAATTGTTAAATCTTGAAGTAGTGTTGGTGATTTGAATATGGTTGATTTGTTGTGATACAACTAAGTGAGTGAAAGAATACGTAAGGATGCTCTTGACTTGTTTCCAACTTGTATTTGATTTTGATACACTGTCATACTTTTGCGGAATTGACATGGTCAAGAAAATTGCATAATCTTGTAACTAGAAAGCTTACATGTTGGAATGACTCGTTCATCGAGATAAAGATCATGACTGAATACAAGCATGAGATGTTGTGATTATTTCTATGCCATAAGTTGATACGATATCTATGTAGTAGTTTTGTTCAAAGAGATGCATTAGTCCAAACATGAAAACATAGTTAAGAATACATGAAAAAGAATTGAAAAGGATAGTGAAGATGACAAGAAAAGTATGACTGCGCTGAATATATTTGTGGAACATAACACCTAAATGTAGAGCGATGAAGTCTGAGTAATCAACATCTTTCACTTAATTAAGTTTGTGCCAACAAATTAAGTGTGGGGTAGTGCCACTACTGTTGGTTTGTCGACTGTATCTACCGAGATGAAGCTAACATGACTATTATTTTAATCTCAGGTACAATGGCACCAAAAAGTCGACCCGGAAAAGAAAAAGCATCTACCTCACAGAAAGGCCAGAAAAGGGGAAGAAAAGAGCAAGCTGAATCCTCCTCGCTGCAAATACCTCGATGCATATACGGGATAAAATGGGTCCTAGAGAAGGAAGGAAAGGAGTGGTACAAGAACAATAAAGTAAAAAAATATGTTCATGTGGAGTTGATACAAAAGGAGAGCCTAGCAAAGAAAGAACCTCGCATCTTGGCCAAAATCATGGTGCTACATCTTGATTTCATCTTCTGAGATATGGGAGAGTGAAATCTTGATCTAACGCGAGAATTCTATGCCAACTGGTCACCGAAAACTACAGGGAGTGAAGTAAAGATTTGGGGCCAAGTCCTACAACTAAATGCGGAGTTCTTCAACTCCTTTCTAGGTTTTCCATCTGTTGATCCATGACCACTCAAGGAGCTGTATAACAGACCTCCATACAGGGAAATCAGACACACACTGTGCGGAACAAGATCAATGGCACGTTGGAGTAGACACAAGGACACCAGTCGGCACAACACCTTTCCGTATGTTTCCTTGAACAGGGAAGCTAGGATATGGTTGCAAATAGTCAACTCTTTCTTGATTCCAGGGACACAGTACACAAAGATAACACGAGATAGAGTGTGCTTGGTGTACGCATTGATGACGAACGTCCCTATCAACATTGGGGCAATTATTCGATCTTCAATGCGTAAGGCTAGGCTGCACAAGAGGTCCCACTACAGCTTTGGCAATCTGTTGACTGCGTTATTGAGGAAGGAAGACATCGAAGAGGAACCTGCAGATCATAAGCCTCCACACAAACCGAAGAAAGTTGACCTCACAAAGGTTAAAGATGCTGAATCCATGCATGGCGTCAACCTGACCACTGCAGAACGACATGCTAGGGATGAAAGCTTTTTCCGCCATTTATATGGCATGACGAGGTTTACCATGATGAGCGGGGGTCGTGTTCCAACTGCTGCAGAGCTCCAACAGTTGGATTATAACTACCCAATGAATGAGCATGCGAGGTCTATGTGTGGAGTAGGTGTATATTTTGAGGAACCTCTTGATGACGACATGCCAACCGATGATGATCGATGAATGCCAGACTCCGACGTGGAGGAGAACTCTGATGACGATGACTCTGATGATGATTCCAATGCAGGGGGTATGACCCCAGACATAGAGGAGGAGTCCGACTAACCAGGTTCTTCTTATTTATTTTCCACTGGGGGCAGTGTGTCCCGTCTAAGTGTGGGGTGCTGGTATTTGTATGCTATACTTCTTTATCTGTATTTGCATTTATTTATGTTTGTTTGTTTTGTTTGTTAGTAGTTAAAAATTTAGAAAAAAAAATTCATAAAATTGTTCTGATAGGCGGCATGGTATTATGACAAGAGTTTGTGCTAAAACCATTACTATTGAGACATTTAGGCTCCAAATGTGACTCACTGTTGTGTGGTTTAATTCCTTCATATGTTAGGTCAAGAGTCTATACTGATCCCAATAAAGTTGACCATGTGCCTTGTAAGTGTGAGGTTATAGTATATTCTGTGTTGTGACTGATGCTAGAACTTGCCTGGTGTGTGTGTAAAGCGAAATAAAGAGTGTGAGTTTAGGAGATGATTTAGGCATTTCTTTGGCAACCTGTATTTGTTTACCTTCCTTTTACCTACCCATGGACATTATCTTAGTTAACCCCCTTTGAGTCTTTAGCCATTTTCTTTGACAGCCTCATATGTAAGCCTAATCCATTTTTTTTCAAGACCATAATTTGATCCAAATTCCTAAGTGCTTTAAATTGTGAAGTCATGTGATAAAATAAGAGGAAATTGGGTGAGAGTGATGCCTTAGAGTGTATTGGTACTAGAATTTGTTATGAAAAAGAGTGGCTTTCATAGAGGTGTGTTATAAAAAAAATAGAAAAACAAAAAGATAAATTGTGTTTATGATTAAATAAAAAGATAGTTATGCTTGAATGGCAAAATAGGTGAAAAGGGGTGATAGATGAAAGAAAGGTAGCAGGGTTGATTAAAAGAGAGTGTTAATGGCATAATGTGATGTATTAAAGCGCTTAGGAACATAGTCACTATTTCTGGCCAAAATAGTCCTACCCGTCCCTTAGCCTACATTACAACCTGTAAAGACCTATTTGATCCTAAGCTTAACATTCTGATATTAGTAGAGCATTACACTAAGGGCAAGCCTATGGTCACCAGTTGCAACATATGAATTCTTTGTGAGAGAGAGAGCAAGGAGAGTCTTATACCCATGTTCCGAAAAATGCAAAACTTGTGAGTGATTATGGGTGATATATTATGTGAGACACACATGGTTGATGATTGTTGGGTAGTTGTTGTATGATTCTTGGTGCCTTAACTTGTGGATACGAATTAACCATCATCACGAGTCTATGTTGGAGGTTGAATTGTTTCTAGTAGTGATCAGAAAACTACTCTTTGTTGATAATTGTCGTGCCTGTCTTGATGAATATTTTGTGTTACTGCTGTGATTTCTAGTTAGATGATTGCATGGACGTAATATTTTGTTCGAGGACGAACAAAGCTTTAAGTGTGGGGTGTTGATGTTAGGCGTATTTACACGCCTAAAGAACCTTAATGTACCCATATTTTAGCTAAGTTTTGGACAAAATATATAATTCCTACACTTTTAGTCCTTTTTCCTGTAAGTGAGCTAACCAACGTGATTAGCAAGTTTTCAGGAATAAACGATGAAGATTTCAGCATTTTATGGACTGTTGGACGCCAAAGGAAACTTCACGTAAGAGGGAAGGCAGCTTCTAGAAGCTTGTGGACTAAAAGTGATGCATGGAGAACTTGTCCCGGACAAAAACAGCATTTCTAAAGACTTAGGGGATCAGCAGTAACTTAGTAGGATTAGGACAAGGATGCAGTAACCCAGTAGGACTAGGACAAGGATAAAAACCCTATTTCAATAGGACTAGGACAAGGATGTTATAAAAACCCTATTTTGCTGAATTTTTCAGCATTCACTCATTCACTCATTCATTAATTCAAGTCTTTTTCATTCGACTTTTGCTCCTAATTCACGTTACAATTTCTGACAGAGGACACGGCTCTCTTGAGAGCAACGGACCAAGAAGAAAAAAACGTCCAACCCTAAGTTGACGTCTAAACCATCTCCATCGCCAAGATTATTCTAGGTTGTGGTATGATGATTATATCTGTTGTGATTTCCATTGCACTCATGAGTAGCTAAACTTCTCTGTTAGGGTTATGGAAGCCTTATGATATACTATCTATTGCTATGAGTTTGTGAATTCTTGATACGCATGCTACTTATATCATTACTCTCTTCATCTTAATTAAATTCTTGTGGTTGCAAACATATAGAATACGCCAGTATAGCACTAACTTGTTCGAAAGAAAAGTTACATGTCTGGAAAAGAGAGAATGACAAGGAAATAGGGCTACCAACCCCTGTTTAAAAGTTAGTGCCGTAACTGGATTAACCTCTTGGAGAATTCGTACCATTAGTATACGATTTAAGCTCGAAAGAGTTAAAGTGATATAATCCTTGGTGGTCGAAAGTCACTAGGATTTACTATAGAATACGAATCTCTATAAGCGCATGCATGTCTGAATTCCGCATAACTCATAGACAATAGATACGTAAAACTCATAAGGTGGACATAACCCTAACTTACAATTCTCATTGATTAAAATCTTACTAAACATTCCGTTTTTACTTTGCTATTTTGATAATTTTACTTCACGCATAAAATCCCCCCTTTATCCGCAGAACTTTCACCAAAAGACTACTAATCGTTGCATACTTAGTGATCGAGTATTCCCTGTGGGATTCGACACCCAACCCAGTTGGGTTCTATATTTGACGACGACCGCTTACACTCTTACGAGAGCTGTAGGTTGAGCGTTATCACTGACTCCGCAATGCGCCAAAGTACCAGGTGGTACACTATCTCACTAAAATGGCTCTAACTCTTGGCCCGAATGTCAGATTTGGGCGATTTAGTATCGACGGAAAGCTTATTCAATTCTCCACATGACAAAAAGTCGATATTAGGGAAATTCTACACAATTTAAAATATTTCTCACTTGGGAAGTCAGCCCTTACTTTTCTTAAGGATGAAACTCGACTTAAAGAAAGTTTGGGGTATTACAAAACCCATGTCATTTTCGATTCACAAGGGGCGGTATAAAAGGCCCTGAATCCCTAATTTACATCATTAAACAACAATTAACTAAATAGAATCAAGAGAAAGCGGTTTCTTTATCTTCCCCAAGCAGCTAGGGTTTCTCAAAGTCAAGAACAACTTCAAAGAAATTTCCCCAAAGCTTTTACTTCAGGTATGTGGGATATTCATCAATGGGTCACTTTCACCCATTGATCCCAAAAATCCTATTTTTATTTACAAGTATAAATCTTATCCTATTCTATGAAATTTTCCATGAAACTCATGAATTTAAAACCATGAACTTATTATTAACTCAAATACAAACCATGTGTTTCCAAGTGAATTAAGTTATTTCATATTTTCAATTCTAATTCCCATGTCATGTCCAATTGATTTCATGTTAAATCCTTAAATTATGAATTAAATAGTAACTATGTTGTTTTTCTCATGCTTAGCATATTCCCATGTTCAAGTTCACACTTATCACTTATTTGGTGAAATATTATGCTTTGGGTCTTTGAACCATGATTTCATACTACTATTTTAAGGCTTTGTAAGCATATTTTGTCATCATTCAGTGATGGAGGGTTATGAATACCCGATACTTATGTGTTGTATATGATTTCAGATTTCCAAGTAATAAGTCGGTTAAGATATGATCTCATCATTATATTCAGTTATTATGATCATGTTTAGCACTATTAGCTATGATGTTCAATTGAACCTAAGTCAGTACCAGTGTCAGTTCAGTTGGGAGTAGAATTTAGCATAGAGCGAACCAGGGATGGGGTCTTACCTGCCAGTAGAAGGAGTAACCTTTAGTAGCAGTCCTTGAGTTCTAAAACTATGTAGCTAGTGTAGGTTTGAGATATCTTGCTTCCATTTGAAGATTGACACATATCTCATGAGTGTACATGCCAGCAGTGGATCCACACAGCCATGTGTTAGTACCCGTGGCAAGGTACTGACACCCTTCAAACTGGGATTACAAGTTGGACGCTGATTATCTCATATTAGGGCATGTCAGTTACATAATACCTCTCACAGTAGCAGTACAGTATTCAGAGTATTCAGTTCAGATTTACCTGACTGAGTATAAATATTTTTAGTTATTTAGTTATACAGAACTTGGTCTTTCATATTACAAATTATCTTAGAAACATAATTATTCTTGGTCTTGCATTCTTAGATATTATATGTTTATACATTTATGCTCAGTTATCTCATGTATTTCAGACAGTCCTTATCTCATATTTCATTACATTCAAAGTACTGATCGCATACTTTTCTCTGGGCTATGTTATCTTATAACATAGGTTCGAACGCACAGGTCTCGACCATCCTTAGACAGCTCTGTGTTACCCAACAGAAGTAGTGGTGAGTCCTTATCTATCGAGTACATGATATGTATTCCCAGTTATTTCAGTAATTCTTTATGTTCAGTCATTCAGAGTTAGTTAGTGGTTTGTCCCATTAGCTTCTCATGATATTTAGAGGCTTTTAGACAGACAGTTAGACAGTTATTCAGTTTTAATTTATTATCAGCTGTTTTGAATATGTTATATCTACATATTTCAGTAATTAGACTTACAGTATCTTATCATCTTATCTTTCACATATTTGTTATAATACTATTTTACTCAGTGCTCACATCAGGTACCAGTTCATGGGTTAGCTTGTGATCGCGTGTGGCTATAAGCACAGTTGTTACGACCAGGGGGTACCCTTGAGTTATGACAAAATTTGGTACCATACCCTAAGGTTTTAAAGTGTCCTAAGGTGTCTAAAAGCCACGTTGAGTAGAGTCTTGTACATAGGTGTGAAGCACTCCACACTTATAGATAAGAGGCTACAAGACATTTTTAGGAAAGTCTCCCTTCTTTTAGTATTCAGGTCGTGCAAAAGATCATAAGATCTATTGAGTCACCTTTTTTTAACTCATTTTTCATTCTATTTATAGACAATTCCTCCCAGAAAAAGCAACGGAAGAAGGAACGGTCATTTGCCCACACCCCCACCTGTTTAAGAAGATCCCCTGAACAACTATGTTTCTCAAGCTAAATTCAGGGCCACTTTCACAACCTTAGCCCATTCTATAGCTGCCCATAATAACTAGCAGATTGTTTCCCTAGACAATCCAGTGGAAAATACAGTTGCAGTTAGGATTTAGGATTTTAACTTGGATAAATCCCCCTTTATTTTTAGGATCCAAGTCTGAGGAAAATCCGCAGGAGTTTTTAGATATGGTACAGAAAGCTATAAATATCATGGGCGTGACTTTGAGTGAAAGTACAGAGTTGGTTGCATATCATTTGTAGGGAGTAACTCACACCTGGTATAAGCAGTGTAAGGAGGATTGAGGTGTTGAGGCAGGGTCATTAGAGTGGGAGGAGTTTGTCATAGCATTCTTAGACAGGTTCTTTCCCTTAGAGTTTAGTGAAGCTAAGTTTCAGGAGTTCATCAACTTAAAGCAGGTTAGTATGAGCATGAAGGAGAACTCTCTCAAGTTCACTCTATTGGTGAGGTATGCTCCTACCATGGTGGTGGACTCTAAATCTAGGATGAGTATATTTGTGTCTGGTGTATCTGATAGTATGGTCAAGGAGTGTAGGACCGCCATGTTGATAAAGGAGATGGACCTATCTAGACTTATGGTACATGATCAGAAGATTGAGGAAGAGAAGCATAAGGAAAAATAGAGAGATAATAAGAGGGCCAGAATAGGTAGGTTCAAGTTTTCTCAGCCAAAGTAAAAGGCGGTAACCATTCCCAGTTCCTGCAAAAATTATCAGCCCCAGCTTCATCTTCATCTAGTGCATCAATGCCTAAGTTCAGGCAAGATAGTTGAGATAGATCACCAGGATTAAGTCCCAGGGTAGTGTGAATAGTGGTCATATTAATCTACTCTGTAGAAAATGTGGTAGGAATCATCAGGGTGAGTGTAGAGCTAGTAGTGATGTGTTTTTTAGATGTGACCAGCAAGGCCACAGGGTCAGGGATTGCCCGAGGGCTAGTTAAAAGGGTCAGTCCAATCGTACTTTAGCTCCAGCAAGTCGCTCAACTCAGCGGGGTGCCACTTCCAGTGCAACCAATGGAGGCGCCAAAATAGGTTGTATGCTTTCCAGACTCGGCACAATCAGAAAATTTCTCTTGATGTGGTTACAGGTGCGTTGCAAGTTTTCCATCTTCATGTTTATGTCTTATTAGACCCCGGAGCTTCACTTTCTTTTGTGACTCCTTATATAGCCATCAACTTCAGAGTCAGTCCCAAAATGTTAGTAGACCCTTTCTCAGTGTCTACCCCAGTGGATAAATCTATTATAGCTAGATGGGTATACAAAAATTTCCCAATCACAGTATCTCAGAAAATAACTTCAATTGATCTTGTGGATTTAGAGATAACTGATTTTGATGTTATTCTCGGCATGGATTGGCTCCACTTATGTTATGCCTCAGTTGACAGTAGAAATAGAGTCATTCAATTCTGGTTTCCTAATAAACCAGCTATTAAATAGAGAGGTAGTACTTCAGTGCCTACAAGTCAGTTTGTTTCCTATTTTAAGGCAAGAAAATGATATCCAAGGGGTGTATATTCCATCTCGTTTGAGTCAAAGACTCAAATTCTAAAAATCTGAGTCTTAAGTCAGTTTCAGTAGTAAATAAATTTCCAGATGTGTTTTCTGAAGATCTTCTCGAAGTTCCTCCCAAGAGGGAAATCGACTTTGGAATAGATCTTCTTCCAAACACCTAGCCTATTTCAATTCCACCATACAAAATAGCTCTAACAGAGCTTAAGGAATTGAAAGAGCATTTAAAAGATCTCTTAGATAAGGGCTTCATCAAGCCTAGCATTTCTCTATAGGGTGCTCCAGTCCTTTTCTTGCATAAGAAAGATGGCTCCCTCAGAATGTGCATCGTCTACTGTTAGTTGAATAAATCACAATCAAGAATTAGTAACCACTCTCCAGGATTGATGACTTGTTCAACCAACTTTAGGGTGCCATTTATTCTCTAAGATAGACCTCAAATTCACCTATTATCAGCTTAGAGTTAGAGAATATGACATTCTGAAGATAGCTTTCAAAACTCGGTACTATCACTTTGAATTTCTTGTTATGTCTTTTGGACTAACAATGCCCCTACAGCTTTTATGGACTTAATGAATAGAGTATTCAAATAGTATTTGGACATGTTCATTATAGTCTTCATTGATGATATCCTGGTTTATTCCCGTAGCAAAAACGATCATGCAGACCATTTGAGATTTATGTTGTAGACCCTTGGAGATTATCAGTTATTCTCTTAGTTTAATAAGTGTGAATTTTTGTTGAGATTAGTATCTTTCATTCGTTACATAGTTTCTTGTGATGGCATCGGAGTTGACTCTTAAAAGACCAAAGCAGTGAGAAATTATCCTAAACTCATCTCTCCATCAGATATCAGTTTCTTGGGTTTGGTTGGATATTATAGATGGTTTGTTGAAGGTTTTTCTAATATTTCTTCCCCCATGTCTCGATTGACTCAAAAGAAAGTCAAATTTTAGTGGTCAGATTCATGCAAGAAGAGTTTTCAAGAGTTGAAGACTCGACTCAATTCCGCTCCAGTCCTGACCTTACCAGATAGTTCAAATGGGTTTGTAGTTTACTGTGACGCTTCCATAGTTGGTCTTGGTTACATGTTAATGCAGAGAGGTAAGGTCATAGCATATGCCTTTAGGCAACTTAAACCCCATGAGAAGAATTATCCAACCCATGATCTTGAGTTGGCAGCTATTGTGCCTTACAAATCTGAAGGCATTATCTTTTTGGGGTTCATGTCGATGTGTTCACGCATTACAATAATTTATAGTATTTGTTCATGCAGAAAAACCTGAATATTCATCAGAAAAGATAGCTTGAATTATTAAAAGATTATGACATGAGTGTGTTGTGTCATCTAGGCAAGGCCAATGTAGTGGTGGATGCCCTTAGTCGATTGTCTATGGGTAGTGTTTCTCATATTGAAGGGGAAAAGAAGGAGTTAGTCAGTGATGTGCATCAGCTCGCTAGGTTAGATGTTTGGTTGGTTGATTCAACTGAAGGTAGTATATGGGTTCAGAATGATTCGGAGTCTTCTTTGGTTGTCGAAGTAAAAGTAAAACAAGATAGGGATCCTATTTTGGTTAAGTTGAAGAAGGCGGTTGGAGATCAGAAGATAGAGGTTTTCTTCCAAGGGGGAGAAGGTGTGCTTCATTGTTAAGGTAGGTTATGTGTTTTGTTTGTTGATAGTTTGAGACAATGAATACTTGCAGAATACATGGTGCGCAATACTCTATTCACCCCGAAATCACTATGATGTATCATGATTAATGGGAAATCTATTCATAGACTGTATGAAAAAAAGATATTACAGAGTTTCTAGCTAAGTGTTCGAACTGCCAGCAGGTTAAGATTGATCACCAAAAGCCTAGTGGTATACTTCAGGAGTTCAGTATCCCCATATGGAAGTATGAGAAGGTGAACATAGATTTTGTGACAGGGTTTCCTCATACGCGTCGTCAGCATGATTCGATATGGGTCATCATGGATAGAATGATTAAATTAGATCAATTCTTTCCAGTTCATACTTTGTATTCATCCAAGGATTTTGCTAGACTGTATCTCAGAGAGTTGGTTAAGTTGCATAGGATTTCATTGTCTATTATCTTAGATAGAGGTACTCAATTTACCTATCACCTTTGGAAAGCTTTTCAGTAGTGTCTCGGAACCCAAGAATATCTCAGTACAGCTTCTTATCCTTAGAAAGATGGTCCGGCAGAGAGGACCATTCAGACTTTAGAGGATATGTTGAGGGCCTACGTTATTGACTTTAAGGGTAGTTGGGATGACCACTTTCCCTTGATTGAGTTTTCCTATAACAACAGCTATTACTCCAGTATTCAGATGGCTCTATTTGAGGATCTCTATGGGAGAAGATGCAGATCTCTCATCGGTTGGTTTGATGTAGGTGAGGCTGCTTTGATAGGTCCAGATTCAGTGTTTGAGGCGATGGAGAAAGTTTAGTTAATTCGAGAGAATCTGAAGACATCCCAAAGTGTTCAAAAATCTTATGCAGATGTGAGGAGAAGAGATCTTGAGTTTGTATATTGGTAATTTAATTTATTTGAAAATTCCACCTATGAAAGGAGTAAAGAGATTTGGTGAGAAAGGAAGCTCAGTCCCCGCTTTGTTGGCCTTTATAGAGTGTTTCACCATTTTAAGAAGGTAGCTTATGAGTTAGACTTGCCTGCAGATTTGGCATCACTACATCCAGTGTTCCCTATTTCTTTGTTAAAGAAGTGTATTGGTGATTCTGTTGTTGTTGTTCCTTTAGAAAGTGTGAAAGTTCAGGATAGCCTTTCCTTCAAAGAAGTCCTAGTTGATATTTTTTATCATTCGATTCGTAGACTAAGGAATAAAAAAGTTTCCTTGGTTAAAGTTCTACGACAAAATTAGTTTGTTGAGAAGCTACTTGGGAAGCAGAAGCAGATATGTGAGCCAAGTACCCTCATCTTTTCTCCACAAATTCAGATTCAACTTGAGGTAATGATTTTTCTTAAATGGACTCTTTTTCGTTCTCTATTTTAGTTATGTAACCAATCTCATGTCATTGCATGCTTCCACAAAATTAGTTCAGTTCATGTTTCATACTTTAGACTCAGTTATGTAATAATGTTCCAAGTCATTCATGTTCAGCATATGGTCTCAGTTGCCTTAGTACTCTCAGTCTAACCAGTCTTATTCGAGGATGAATCTTCCCAAGCGGGAGATATTGTAATACCCCATATCTTTTCCAGTCTCTGTGCAACATACGACTCATGATCCTTAGTCATACCTCAGTATACTACTCATATGAACCCAATCGTATGGACATCAATATTGACCCCTTGAGGTTCTGTCCAGGATACAAGAAGGGAGTGTATAGTTGTATACAAAGGTATAAATCGTACGGAGAGGAGTCATACCAATAACAGTATTGGTTCCCAAGTTGTTCGTTCATCTTACGAGTTACTTTACCAAATCGTATAGGCATCTTATGAGTCGTATATACGACTAGTATCCAGACCAGTACATGTTCTTTGGAATCTTCCAAGCTTATGAGTCAGCAGTCCAGTCGTACCCTAACATACAAGTCATAAGGTCGACTCGTACCAACTAGGAATGTGGTTTTCTGAACGTTTTTTCAGGGACTTTTATGTATTTCCCCACTCCCTTAAAATCCAAACCCATGTTGTTTTGGCTTCACAAGGGGTGGTATAAAAGTTCCCAAATCCCTAATTACATTATTAAACATCAATTCACTAAATAGAAATAAGAGAAAGTAGTTTCTTCATCTTCCCCAAACAGCTAGGGTTTCTCAAAATCAACAACAACTTCAAAGAAATTTCTCCAAAACTTTTACTTTAGGTATGTGGGATATTCATTAATGGGTGCCTTTCACCCATTGATCCCAAAAATCCTATTTTTATTTACAAGTATGAATCTTATCCTATTCTATGAAATCTTCCATGAAACTCATGAATTTAAAACCATGAACTTCTTATTAACTCAAATACAAACCATGTGTACATGTGTTTCCAAGTGAATTAAGTAATTTCATATTTTGAATTCTAATTCCCATGTCATGTCCAATTGATTTCATGTTAAATCCTTAAATTATGAATTAAACCGTAACCATGTTGTTTTCCTCATGCTTAGCATATTCCCATGTTCAAGTTCATGCTTCACACTTATTTAGTGAAATATTATGTTTTGGGTCTTTGAACCATGATTCCATACTACTGTTTTAAAGCTTTGTAATCATATTTTGTCATCATTCAGTATTGGTGGGTTAGGAACACCCGATACCCATGTGTTGTATATGGTTTCAGATTACTATGTAATAAGTCAGTTAAGCCCTAAATCTCATCATTGTACTCAGTAATTATGATCATGTTGAACACTATTAGTTATGATGTTCGGCTAAACTTAAGTTAGTACCAGTGTCAGTTTAGTTGGGAGTAGGTTTTAGCACTGAGTGAACCCAGGGATAGAGGCTCACCTGCCAGTACAAGGTGTGACCTTTAGTAGCAATACCAAAGTTCCAGAACTACGTAGCCAGCATAGATTTGAGGTGTCTTCCTTCCAGTTGAGGGTTGACACATATCTCATGAAAGCACCTACATTGATTGAATGATTCAAAATTGTTGATCATGGAATTATGTTATCCTTATCCTCGAGTTACATTCTAGTGTTCACCCCACTAACCATCTCCGAATGCTTTTTGTTCTTCTTATTCTGAGTATAATAATTAATCTTTATGGTATCAGAGCATACTGAATTGAATCAGTACTCATCATCGATCCTATTTCTTAGTGAAATCTGTATTGTTTCTTGAATTTAAGAAATCAAAATATGGTGAAACTTTCTATAAGATTTCTCTAATCGATTGTAATGGCAACTTGTGGATGGAATTGGTACTTCAATTGTACCTCTTGTTAATGTTGGCAATGGAAGTTCTGCCTTCCAATTTACATAAACCACTCTGGATATTAATCACCCCCTATATCTCTCTACTGTTGATATCTCAGATACTTTACTTATTTCATTTCAGTTAAAGAGGAGTGAAAATTATGTCATATGGAATAAGGTAGTTAGAATTACATTGTTAGGTCAAAATAAGTTTGGAATGGTTACTGGTTCTTGAAAAAAAAAAGTTTTTCTGCTAATTTATGTAACAAATGGGAGATAGTTAATACAATAGTGTTGTCATGGATGATGAATTTAGTTTCTAATAATCTACATGGGAAGATAGTTCATGCCTCGAGTGCTCATGATGTATGGGTGGATCTTAAATAAATATTTGATAAAATAGATTATTCCAGGACCCATAATTTGTATCAACAAATTATAACTATGTTTCAGAGGGTTCAATCTAATTCTGTATATGTTACTGAGTTAAAATATTTATGGGATGAATTTGAGTCTCTAATCCCATCTCCTTCTTTCAATTGTGAAAAATCAAAAGATTTCTTGGCTTATCTTCAAAGGAAAATGTGGTATTGGTTTTTAATGGACTTGAATAATTCACACTCTCAAGGAAGAAGCCAAATCTTATTGATGAAACCACTACCTAGTATTAACATGGACTATTCTATGGTCATGAGTGATATGAATCGAAAGTTTGTTGCTCAATTTGTGCATGCCACAGGAATTCTTGGTGCTGCACCTTCTACAGTTGATGTTGTTACAATGTACTCTAAGACTGGATATCAAGGTGGTTATCAAAAGGAAATAACAACTATGTCTAAACCTATAATCCAAATGTTATTTGTGATCATTGTAAGATGAAAAGTCATTATATTATGGATTACAATAGGTTGGTAGGGTATCCATTAGGTCATCCCAAAAATGGAGATCAAAGAATGAACAATGACTCCAGATGTGGCTTTAATAACCAATTTAAGCAGAAAAACCTTGATTCTAGTGCTCATAGTGTTGTTGTTGAGGAATGGAAACTGCAGCCTTAACAAACTCAGTCACAGGGTACTTTTCAGACTTTACAAAACTTACCAAATGATGGGATATTCACACCAAGGTTTACACATGGACAATATGATCAAATTTGAAAAATGCTAGAATAATAGAATCAATTATCAATGCTATATCTTATTTTTATGATGTGCAGTTGACTTTAAGGGGCCAGGTCCCTGGATGTTCAAGGCAACAATACAACTGGCATGCGTCTGCACAATTTAATCCTCTTGTGTAACAAATTGTGCATGTACTGCTTATACTATTTGGGACACCTGGTCCAATCTCATTACAACCCTAATCATCACTCCACTATAAAAGGAAAGAGATGTTTTTTTATCAAGCAATTTTTACAAATTCGAAAATTAAAGAGTGAGAGAAAGGCAAAAACTCAGTGTTTTTCATTGTTCAAGTAAAGCTCAAGTTCTTATTTTTTGTATACATAAAAAAAGTAAGTGTCCTTGAGTGAGTCTTGAATTGTAACAAAATTACTCAAGTTATAAGAGTAATGCTCTTTTATTTTTCCTTGAGAATACTTAGGTAGAGTTGCCTAAGTTTGAAACTGGTTAGAGTTAACCAGTGTTGAGGAGTCTTGGCAGAGTTGTCAAGGTGATGTTGTAGTAGAGTTACTACAAGCTGGAGGAGCCCAGAGTTAGGTTCAAGTTTGAGTCTGTAATCAAGAGGTTGATTATAGTGAAACTTTTGGGTGCTTATGATGGTAAGTCATAGTTTTTCCTCTTGGAGTAAGGGGATTTCCACGTTAAATCTTGTGTCCTTTACTCTTTCTACACTGTATTGTGTTCCTGATTGCTTAAATATGGTTTTTCTTGTGATTAACTTAGAGGGACCTGGTCCTTCACTGTGTAGGGCAACCCCGAAGGTTTCAACAATTGGTATCAGATCAGTAATACTCTAAAAGGTTCACACATAGAGTGATTTGGTTAGAATGGTTGCTCCACTTAACCTGGAAGAAGGGCAATCTACTACTAGACGACCTAGATTTAATGGGCAGTATTATGAGTGGTGGAAAACCAGGATGTTTGACTTCATCATGGCTGAGGATAGTGAACTTATGGACATAATTCTTGATGGTCCTTATGTTCCAATTAAAGAAGTTAAAGATGGAGAAATGACAAGAATGGTAGTAAAAAGTAGGAGAGAATATGATAATGAAGATAGAAGGAAAATTAAGAAAAATTATAAGGGAAAGAAATTATTAGTCTATGGGACCGAGCCTGATGAGTATAACAGGATCTCATCTTGTGAAAATGCCAAGGAGATCTAGGATTGCTTGAGGACTTCTCATGAAGGTACCACTGATGTGAGGATTCAAAAGTAGAAATTTTGACTATTCAGTATGAAAACTTAACCATGAAAGAAAGAAAAACCATCCAAGAAATACATACAAGATTCACTTCTATCACAAATGAACTTCACTATTTAGGAGAAGCAATTCCATTGTAAAAGCGTGTGGGGAAGATTCTTAGGGTTCTTCCTAAGTCCTAGGAAAGAAAAGTAGATGCCATAACTAAAGTAAGAAACCTGAAGACCCTCACTATGGATAAACTGATTGGAAACTTAAAGACTCACGAGCTCAAAAAGCAACAAGAGCTAGAGAAAAAGGAAGTTTAAAGGTAAAAATCTCTAACATTGAAGGCTTCAAAGCATAATTCAAGTAAAGAAGATACTGATGTTTCCTATTTGTTAAAAATTATTATCAAAACCATGAAGAAATATGGTCAATTCCAAAGAAGTGAAAGCAATAGCAGAAGAGGAAGAAATGTTGAGGTTAGTCACAAATGTGGAAGTCCTGAGCATTTCACTAAGGATTGTCCAATGCACAAATTAGATTATTAGGAGTATCTCAAGACTGAAGGTGATAGAATTATTAGATTATTAGATTATTAGATTATTAGATTATTAGATTATTAGCATTTCACTAAGGTGATAGATTATTACGTATATAAAAATTTATAAACGTTCAAAGTCCACCCTAGTAGAATCGAATGCAAAGATTTAGCCGAATCAAAGGGTCTTAGCTCAACTTCACTCTAAGTGTTTCCTACGACATTTTTCACCTCGAGAGCACTTCACACACTAGGATAAAAATAATTAAACTTATATCCACATGGGAATTATTTGGATTAGAGCTTACACATGTAGGAACGACGGTTAGAATTCTAGCACGAAAATATAGGGTGTTCCATTATCCCCCCTCCCTTCGAATCATTCGTCCTTAAATGATGGATAGGAAATCGTTGAAGTCTTAGAATTATGGAATAATGTATACATTATATGTCTGCTATGAAAGGGTATAACTGAGCTAAAACATTAAAACTTTAATCAGGAAACTGATTTCTGAGTTAACTTGCCTTTACTTACTGTAAGGAGCTGGTTCATGCTGAGAGTTTAGAATTCGCTTGAAGTGTTCATGATACAATCATACATATAGAAATTTGAAGTGATGACTTATGCAATAACAAATCATGAGACAATGAGACTAAGATCATACAATGTGTATTACACTGTCTGAGCTGCAATACTTGGAAAACTAAGATCATTCACTGAACACTTGTGAACTGAATCTTGACTAAATATCTGAATCTAAAACTGATGCTTGGACTGAGCTGAATTCACAATTTACATGGATGCTAATAGATTATCTCTTGAAATTTTCATACGCATGAAACTTCATATAGTAGGACTGGGTGAAAAGGTGAAAAACCATAGGAACTTGTCTGCCTGACTGCTAAACTAGATTGTTGGCTATACTGACTGAATAATACTGGAAACTTATACTTAACTAAAGTATCTCTTCAACACTCTTTCTAAAGAAGTTCTAGTAATATTAGGGAATAAAGAATCTTGGGCATGATCTAAACAAGACATCTGACTAAGGGTTTATAATGAAAATCAATTATGCTTCTCTTTGCTTTAAATCATGAACTATATTAATAATGTGGATTCCTTATCTTAGCTTAGGATCAGAAGATCAAATCTTGCTTAAAATCTGAATACATACTTACCAAAGAATGCTTAAACATCATCTTTCCTGAAATATCAAGACTGAAACTTAGGGCTTACAACCTATACTTGAAAATCATGTCAAATCACAGTAAACTTCATGCTCGCAATAATAATCTTGAAACACTTTAACAATTCAAGTAAAGATAATGAAATCAAAATCACAATGTCATTCTTAAAGCTCGATTGGAAATCCTTAATCAACGTCTCGAATCATACTTATAATATTCAAATCATGAAAGAGAATTCTTTAAATCAAGAAAACTAAGCACTTTCATACTTCAATCACTTTATAAATCCATAAACTGAAAACAAGATCCTTTAGGTATGAACCCTAATTGCAAATTATGAAATCTTAAATAAAAAATCAAGTTTGGGGCACAAGGATGAAAGAAGTATCCTTGTTCATAACCCCACATACCTTAGTTGAACGGATTTTTGAAGAGATCTTGAAATTGAAGCTTGAATCCTTATGTTCTTGAGAGTAAAAGCTCGAATTATTGTTCTTGAGAAAAGGAGAGGGTTTTTACATGAGTTGATTTGAAGAAGATGGGCAAATAATTCCCTTTTGGGTGTTATAATTCGTGCTTTGGACGTTTGGGGTCGAGGGGAAAGGACCAAAGTGTCCCTTGACCCTTAAAAAGCTAAAACTGTGGGGGAATAGACCCCGCATCGCGACCCCTATTTAGGTCAAGCAGACCTCATGATGCGACCCCTAGCTGGATCAAGAAGCCCTCGTGTCGCGAGGCTATCGCAACCCCTTACTTCCTCACACGAAAAATGGCATAACTTTTTACTCGGGTATTGGATTTAAGCAAAATTGGTATCGTTGGAAAGCTAATTCAATTAGATAAAATTTTGTGGGTCTTGAGATGAAAAATTCTATGTATATAAAAATTTATACACGTTCAAAATCAACCCTATTAGAATCGAATGCAAAGATTTAGCCAAATCAAAGGCTCTTAGCTCAACTTCACTCTAAGTACTTCCTATGAACATTTTTCACCTCGAGATCACTTCACACACTAGGATAATAATCATGAAACTTATATACACAGGGGAATTATTTGGATTAGAAATTACACATGTAGGAACAATGGTTAGAATTCTAGCACGAAAATATGGGGTGTTACATTACCCCCCCCCCCCCTCGAATCATTCGTCCTCAAATGATGGATAGGAACTCGTTGAAGTCTTAGAATTACAAAATAATGTAGACATTATATGTCTTCTATGAAAGGGTATAACTGAGCTAAAACATTAAAACTTTCATCAGGAAACTGATTTCTGAGATAACTTGCCTTTACTTACTGTAAGGAGTTGGTTCATGCTGAGAGTTTAGAATTCCCTTGAAGTTTTCATGATACAATCATACATATAGAACTTCGAAGTGATGACTTATGCAAGCAAGAATCATGAGACAATGAGACTAAGATCATACAATGTGTATTACACTGTCTGAGCTGGAATACTTGGAAAACTAAGATCATTCACTGAACACTTGTGAACTGAATCTTGACTAAATATTTGAATCTAAAATTGATGCTTGGACTGAGCTGAATTTGCAATTTACATGGATGTGAATAGATTATCTCTTGGAATTTTCATACACATGAAACTTCGTATAGTAGTACTGGATGGAAAGGTGGAAAACCGTAGGAACTTGTCTGCCTGACTGCTAAACTGGATTGTTGGCTATACTGACTGAATTATACTGGAAACTTATACTTAACTGGAGTAGCTCTTCAACACTCTTTCTAAAGAAGTTCTAGTAACATTAGGGAGTAAAGAATCTTGGGCATGATCTGAACAAGACATCTGACTAAGGAATCACAACATTGACACTACTCTATAACATGGAATATAGACATATAGATTATAAAGCTAGGATAGAATTACTAGGCCTTAGGCAATGCAACTTCTTACTTTCAAGATCAGAAACACTTCTCGAATACTACCTCAACTATACTATTCCCCTTAAATACCATACTCATTCGATTCAACTTATAATTCTCACATGGGCATTGATAAATCTATCTACTAAAGTCTATACTGAACTAAATCCTCTCACCATGATCATGCCCAACTCAAAATCTCAAGATGCAACATGCTACTCCATAATTACTAGTATAAACCACATGATTCAATATTTTATCTCTCTTCCAGAGCCGACACCCTAAGCATAGAGTGCCTTACCACTTCAATGACTAACTCAAAACTCTTATTATGGATTCACTAGTGGATATTGCATTCCTCCACTTACATCCCAACATGACATTCAAGCCTATCTCTATAACCACATATGAACTTCTAGGAAAACAACCATTATTGCATCTTTCTCATATTATCTAAACTTCTATCATTAACAACATCCATGCACTATCCTCAAGAAAACACACATGAAATTTCAACTAGCCATGACATGTATCAAAGACTTGGCCTCAATCATACTTCATACTTTAGCTTTAGGTAGAAAGGCATAAGTAACCTTTCTTAATAAGGGTCATCAAATCCCTCTCATCTAAACTATTACTTATCCATTATCATCACCACTACCTTAACGTAGGAAGAGGTTACTAAAGGGATAACATATAAGGACCTGAAGCACAAAAGAATACTATACAAACTTTGACACTTAACTGAGGCCTGAAGAATAAAATGTCAAAGGCATGGATCAATTAAAGAGATCTAAACTAAGGGAATACATGATATAAACTAGATTTCACTAGTATCATGAGTTAATACTTATCATATGCTATTCAACATAATATTGGAGATCACAAATTCATAAGGGATAACTCGAATCACAGACTGAAGATGTTACTTGCTTGCTAGAAGCTGGGAAGGAACTTGAATACACATGAAGTCTATAGGCATTGGACTTTGGCATGGATCTATCACACAAGACATAGATTTGGTGTGATAATGACTGAAATCCAAGGAATACTCTAGAGTAAGAAGGGATCACTATTTAATTACAACACTTATTGACATGTATCACAATTTAAGTCTCAAAACTTGAATTGGTTCTTCACTCTACCATCTCCCCTTTAGATCAAAGTTGACATTCTAAGCTTATGGATCTACTCTATATCCTCGAGACTGAGCCACAATTTCTTCATTCTAATGTCTACACATAAATGCTAAACTCACAAGAACAAACTATATTTTGAACTTACTGACTTCATTCTAGGACAACCCTTTCACATACCATCCTTAACTTTCTAGCTTTAATAATATCATCAAAGACTTACACTCTCATTTGCAAACATATCTATCTCACTAAACACATAATCATAGCCTACCAAGACCATGCTTCTACACTTATATTTTTCCCAAATCGTAAGAATCAAAATCATACTTAAAAAACTCAACACCATCTATCCAAAACTCCTCAACTTAGCTATTAAGAAGACCATGTACTATATAACTAGACTTCTTCCACTTAGCAACTCAATGGTACTACAAATCACACACGACACTTAATAACCTTAGAAAATAATGCAACCCCATATCACCTTGGGCACATCTTTATGTCATACTTACAACATTATACTAAATTATGAATAAATCAAATTAAACTTTTACATACACTATTTCAAGACTATTGGTTCACCTCAATATAACTAGCATCACTAACCAAGCAACCATTACATCCACCTTGATGATCATCCACTGTTCAATCTTAGTGTCTAGTGCTAGGCATGATTAACAACCCAACATCACATAATATTCTCACTTGGAAGTTATAAAACAAGATATCAAGAAATACTAGTCCACTAGAACCTCATAACAATAATAATCTATCGTAATCATCTAGTGTAACTTATTAAAAATCCGTTAGCACATCCTCCTTCTACACATTATGACTATTTACTCATCTATACACCTAAATTACATTCATATCTCTTAAATCATCAACAAATCTTCCTCTTCATAGCCACATGGGGAAGTCTATATTAACAATACTTAACCACCAAATACTTCATGAATATCCTATACTTTTCTAACACAACAAATATCATCAATAACTCATTTCATACTTCAACCAAATACTAATTCACCTTAACTAATAACTCATTCTCTACCTTACACTAAACTAATACACAAGGATATATCACCTCACTAATAACTCGATCAATTTCCATCACCACCTTTCTCGCCACTACACTTTTATACCCATGCTTCCAACCATAAAAAGGTTCTACTACTTATGAATCATAACACTCTAGGTCCATACTATCTTCTCTCATGAGCATTATCTGTATAGAAGGATTAATGAAGAATCTGAATCATATCTTACTCTGTCTTAATTGAATGACTCATGAGGATAAGAAAATAACATTTTTAACTTGAGGAACTTATAACACACTAGTGAGCTCCTCTCAAACCCCCTGTGTGACTTCTGAAGTTACTGATCATAAACATGAGAGCATCATCTTGGGAGGATTTAGAACTTATTAATCATATTATCTTAAGAATAAGCCATAGATGAAAGATTATAGAGTAACACATGAATCGACAGAAGTTTATGAGATAACAACTCTATAGTATGATCTAGAGTATGAAAGAAAGAAAACTTTTCTTAAATGCCCTGTAGCCTCTCGAAGAAAAGTACAGAC
This sequence comes from Capsicum pubescens, assembly GCA_030864215.1. NCBI lineage: Eukaryota > Viridiplantae > Streptophyta > Magnoliopsida > Solanales > Solanaceae > Capsicum > Capsicum pubescens. Next base: position 242,187,542 of record CM061549.1, on the reverse strand, counting down.
GTATATGTACCATTCCGTAAGACTCTACTAGACACGGCTTCATAGACACTCTAGGATACTTGAACCTAGCTATGATACCAAGTTTGTAACGCCCCGAGAGTACACCCTAGACGCCAGACGGTGCTTAGGACCACAAGTGATCCCAAGCTAACCCTTATAATGGCATAACTCATGAGCAAGTAAATAAAATAAATAATTCTGAAAGAATAATATGGAAGATAAATCTTTAGCTAAACTCTTCAAAATAAACTATTAAAATAATTACAACTCTAATTATATAAAACAAGACTGGAATCCAATACATTAACTCTACTGACTGTCTATGAAGCCTCTACTATTATTGACTATAGTAGTCGGTACATGACCCCCAACTATCCCACAGAATAAAGAAAACAAGATACTACTCAAACTAAATTTGACTCGAGTCCTTAAATAAAAAAAACCCATCATCTGCTGACTGGAAACTGCAAGCTGTCTAATTATGATGTGTGTGCTACAACTGGTACCTACATTATGAGATAATATATCACATAGACGTATATGTGGATTAGTACTTTTGAAATGTATTGAGCATGTGGGGGTGAATGCATAAGTAAAAACAATATCTCAATATTCATATAAACTTTTCAAGAATGCATGCTAAGTGTAAATGACTCACCTTGGCTTGAATATCTGAAAGATGAAAATCATAAATCATGAATAATAAAGCATACTGTAAAAATCTTGTGAGCCATAACACTTAGTTCTAAAAGTTGCATTTTTACTCTTTTTGCTAGTGGAATAAGTAGAACTGAAGTTAAGTCAGTTTTCAAATAATGCAGGCTAAGTGTAAAAGGACTCACCTTTGTATTTGTAAACTAAAAGCTAAAATCTCAAAGCTAATGTCTTGTATAAAATAATATCTGAATAAAATTGTGAACCTTTACATTTAGTTTCTAAAACTGTTCTGTTATTCTGTTTTAGGACTTTGGGAGGTTCTTCTAACCGACATAAACCATGTGAGATGTGATGGAGTCCAATGTCTTACCCACGTTAGGGAAAGTTCAACATCTGTCCCACGTTGGAGAGAGTTGTTCTACCTTTTTCATCGAAATAGAACCTTATCTTAAGAGATCACTAACTTTAAATCATCCATAATAAATGGGAATAACTTGAACCTATATTGGCTCATAGTTCTAGGGCATAAGACCTTAAAATCATACCCAACTCAGTGCTAAATACTACTCTCATACTTATCGCTCAGAACTTTAAGAAATTCACCTTAAAATAGCATAAGGGTTTATAATGAAAATAAATTATGCTTCTCTTTGCTTTAAATCATGAACTATATGAATAATGTGGATTCCTTATCTTAGCTTAGGATAAAAAAATCTTGCTTAAAATCTGAATACATGCTTACCAAAGAATGCTTAAACATCATCTTTCTTGAAATATCAAGATTGAAACTTAGGGCTTACAACCCATACTTGAAAATTATGTCAAATCACAATAAACTTCATGCTCACAATAATAATCTTGAAACACTTTAGCAATTCAAGTAAAGATAATGAAATCAAAATCACAATGTCATTCTTAAAGCTCGATTGGAAATCCTTAATCAACGTCTTGAATTATACTTATAATATTCAAATCATGAAAGAGAATTCTTTAAATCAAGAAAACTATGCACTTTCATACTTCAATTACTTTATAAATCCATAAACTAAAAACAAGATCCTTTAGGTATGAACCCTAATTGAAAATTATGAAATCTTAAATAAAAAATCAAGTTTTGGGCACAAGGATGAAAGAAGTATCCTTATTCATAAACCCACATACCTTAGTTGAACGGATTCTTGAAGAGATCTTGAAATTGAAGCTTGAATCCTTATGTTCTTGAGAGTAAAAGCTTGAATTATTGTTCTTGGGAAAAGTAGAGGGTTTTTACGTGAGTTGATTTGAAGAATATTGGCAAATAATGCCCTTTTAGGTGCTATAATTCGTGCTTTGGACGCTTGGGGTCGAGCGAAAAGGACCAAAGTATCCCTTGACCCTTAAGAAGCTAAAATGTGGGGGAATATCCCCCGCGTCGTGACCCCAACTTGGGTCAAGCATCCCTCGCGATGCAACCCCTAGTTGGGTCAAGAATCCTTCGCGTTGTGGGGCTATCGCGACCCCTTACTGCCTTACACGAAAAATGGCATAACTTTTCACTCGGATATTGGATTTAGGAAAAATTGGTATAGTTGGAAAGCTAATTCAATTATCTAGATTTTTGTGGGTTTTGAGATGAAAAATTCTATGTATATAAAAAGTTATACACATTCAAAGTTGACCCTATTAGAATCAAATGCAAAGATTTAGCCGAATCAAAGGCTCTTAGCTTAACTTCACTGTAAGTGCTTCCTATGAATATTTTTCACCTCAAGAGCACTTCACACACTAGGATAATGATCATGAAACTTATATCCATATGGGAATTATTTGTATTAGAGCTTACACGTGTAGGAACGACGGTTAGAATTCTAGCACAAAAATATGGGGTGTTACAGCCCAGGTCCCTGAAAAATCAAGAAGGGAAACTGCAACTGCGTATGCAGTAAAGCAAGCTCTGGCAGCATAAGGAGATTCACCAGTTAATCTAATAAAGATGAGAATCCTAGAGATATGTCTATGTTAGCAGTGGAAAATAGCCCAGTTATCTATGATTCCTTGTTTACCTTTATGGCAAACACAGAAGATGAAGAAAAAAAAGAGCCAACTCTTTTTGTCATGAAGGATAACCTAGGTAACTACTCAGCTATAAAGATAAAAAGGCTTAATAGTGCCTTTTTTTATTTTGTATGTGAAATGACTGCTGATAAAATCTCTTTGGAAGAAAAAGTTGAAAAGCAAGAAATTTAACTGATTGTTTTAACTCTTCAAATTTTTGAAACTGAAGAACTATTCACAAAGATAAAATCTAAAAATCTGAGTTTGATGAGTAAACTGAAGAAGGGAAACGATTTAGATAGTAAAGGGAATAAAGAAGATCCAAAGCTTTCAATAGATCTTGGAGAGAAGCTGAGGAATTCTCAAAAACACCTTATGTCTGCACTATACAAGAATGAAGAGTTAGAAAAGGACCTGGTCCGTTTGAGAGCAGAACTCAACAAGCCTCTTAAATGGACTACTTCTTCATAGATCCTTTCTAATTTGACTAGTCAAGGTGTTAATGATGGTAGAGTCTTGGTCTATCAAGGAAAATTCCTACCTAATGTATCTCAAGGGAAGACTTTTAATAATGTTAGAAACAAAGAAAGAAAACTTTGATGCACTCACTGTGGAAAAGATGGGTATACTAAGGAAACCCGTCAGGGTTGGATTAGAGCTAATATAAATGGTTGAAAATATATTCAGCAAAGGAAATCACTTCCTAAGGGTTTCAAGCCTCCAAAAATTATGAATAGGAAGTTATCTCTACCTAGATGGGCTAAGAAGAATTTGATCACATCATTATCCTCTTACTGGGAACTCAAACTTAAGTAGGTTCCCAAATCCAACTTGTGATAGTGATTTTAGGTATGAGAAACGGGATTTTAGTCAAGAATGGTTTGTTGATAATATGTGTTTAGAGCTCAATATTGGAAGATCTGACTAGATTCTCTCTTTGAAAGAGATTATTTCAAGGGACCTGTTCCCAAAGAAATTGATCTTAGAAGAAGAAACTTAGGTAGCATAAGTGAAGTGAAGGTCCTCATACCTGTTCTAAAAGAGTAAATTGAGACTGAGCTTGATCAAAATACCCTAACCTAACATCTGAATCAGTGTTACTCCTCAAAATTATCCATGTCAAGGAGACGGGTATCCATGATAGAGTAGGTGCATGTTAATCTAACTTAGTATCATACCTTTGAAATTATACACCTATGGGGACAGCTTTGGAGGAAAATAATTGAAGCAAACACAAGTTGAAAATTTACTCAAGAAAGAGAGGGACCTGGTCCCATCTCTCAGGTGAGTACCAACATAGTGTTCCTAAAACGTTTTATGAAATTTATATTTAGAAAGGCCACATGTCCAACCTATATGAACAAAAGCTGTCAATTTAGTTCAAATTTGAAGAGTCACACTATTGTCATCAGATGCGTCTATTCAAAAAGGTATCTCTTAAATGTCAAACGGTAATCTCTGCCTTATAAGTTCAAATCCTCTTATTTCATTCTCTTCTCAATTAACTTAGAACATTATTTCCTTCCTTAATCAAAACTGTCCTTCTCTTTTCCTTTATCAAAAAAAAATTCAAAATGTCTTAAATTCCACCTTCTTCAACCCCCATGAAAGAATTAAACACTGATCATCCTCAAGAGTCACAAAGTGCTTTACTCATCAGTCCTTCTTTCGAAATTCCTGAAACCATTAGTGAAACCATTCTAGTCGAACCTTTAGGCTCCAGTGAAAATCCTGATGATTTAGCCTTGGAAGTTGACTTAAACAAAGGCTTTAGTTCTCCAATAGTTCAAGAGATTTCTCAATATGAAGGACCTCTTTCCTCATAAAAACCAAATACCTCCAATGTTCCTCAAATCCATGTTCCCTCTGAGAAATTAAAAGGTACTTAAATTTTAGAAAATTTATAAGAACTTGGTTCTTCTACCCTGTTTGAGTCAAACCCCATATTTTCCCAATTGATTGACGAAGAGATCCCTGTAAAAAATGATTCTTTCAGCAGCATAAATTAGGTACCTAAGAATTTACTCTTGTTTGTAAATAATTCTAAGGAAAGTTCAGCTTGTGCAGAGGATCAGATAGAAAGAGAAAAAGATGATTTGAAAAATAATGGAGAATTTATCTTACCTCCAAATGAAGAAGATGATGAGAATGAACAACCTCTGATTTGGAAAATAAAGAAACTGAAGGACAGTAAAAGAAAGGAGAAAAAGATTGACTCTAGTGTACAGGTTACAAGATCTTACTCCACTAGAGGATCTAAAATAAAGTTACCAGTAGATGCAATGAAGGAGAGTAAGTATTCTACCACTAAAATAAGAAGACTCAAGAAATATGGTGTGGGGAAGGAGCAGAATGTCAAAATTGTATAAGTTAGAGAAAATAAGGATATTGATTATGATGTTGTTGTTGCAACTAAAAAAAAAAGACATAAAGTTCATGGTGTTGAAAGGACCAGGTCCTCTGGTCCAAAGTCTGGCAGTTCTGTTGTAAGAAAAAAAAAATATATTACTGTCAAAAAAAAGAAAGTCTCTAGCTGGTCCTACTAAGAGAAAAACTAATGAAAAAGGAGAGACAATTAATGAGCCCAAGAGAATAAAAAGAGAGGAAGAAATAAATACATGTCTAGAGAAAGAAGTATTGAAAGACTGAAAATACAAAAGGTGTTATCGTGAAAAGTGTATGATCCTAAAATCTATGAGAATGCAGAGATGGTGGATTTGGTAGAATATGTCAGGCACCAAGGAAGGCTACATCTATTTGAGGAAGTAGCACCATTGTTTTTTAGAAATAAAGTAAGAAAATTCTATTATTCAATAGATTTCTCAGAAGATGGATTGAGTTTATCTGGACAGGTGCAAGGAAAAGAAATAAGACTGTATGAAGAAACCTTGGGAGGAATCTTGGATGTACCAGTTATGGGTGTGAGAACTGTTGTGAAGCAATAGCCAACAACTGAGTTCATGATTAAAGCCTCAAAAGTGGGTGGGACTTCAATAATTGGGGTTAAAAAGAAATTTCTCATAAGTAAGTTCCAGTTGGTATTTAAATTTGTGAACAGGGTTCTCTTGCCTAGATTAATAAAGAAGACCATTGCATCTAGTGTTGAATTGTTCTTAATAGAATGCTTCAGTAAGTTTGAGTTGATAAGCTTACATGCTTTTATGATTGAGCACATAAAAAAGGTGATTTATGAGAAGGAAGGGAAACCTAGAATTCCATATAGGTATTTCCTAAACAAAGTGTTTAAGCATGTTGAAGTAATTGGGACAAAGGGAACCCCTAGAAATGTAAAACAAAAGTTCAGCATGACAGCCTTGGTAGAGAATGAATGCATTGAAGGAAAAGTGAGAACTATATCCTAAGTTTCTGAACTTTTGGCTGATCAAGAAAGTTTAAACAAAGAAATAGAGGAGCTAAGGATCAAATTAGCTGCAAAGGATACTAAGATAGTACACCTAAAATTACAGAATCAGAAGTTTTTCCTTAAGGGACCTGGTGCCACTGAAGAACTTGCAGCAGAAAATACAAAGCTTCAAGGAAAAATTACAGAATTGACTAGTGAAGTCCAAGTACTGAATACTAAAGTAAAAACTCTCACCAAACAGTTGTTGGATGCCCATGATACTGAAATGCAAGACTAGAAATATTAATTAAATCCCACTCCCCTAAACTCCCTTCTACCTGGATCCTATTTATGTTAGTCTCTTGAGTTAGTTTCCAGTTCCTATTCCTATAGTGGCCTATGGAAACAGTTGTTTTATATATTTTTTATGGTATATTGTACTAGTACTGATATTACTGGATAATGAATGAATTTCTGCTTGAGTTCCTTATCTGTTTCCTTTACTTTAAAGATGTTCTTCATGTTAGTGTTGCCCTAGTGTCCATGAGTTAACTAACCTGTACTTATCTTTGCTCTTGGTTTACTGTATTCCTTTTCAATGATGCCAAAACAGGGAATATTGACTTCATGTGTAAGGACCAGGTGTGTGTGCTCATGTGTGACCTGTTTACAAGGGTAAGCAAATAAGTGGTAGGGGGAAGTATGTAATGCACTAAATGAATAATGGTCCATGATAACAGGGGAAAGTATGTAATGTATTAAATGAATAATGATGCATGATGACAAGGGGAAGTAATTACAGCTTGATAGAATTTGACAACAAGGGACCGGGTCCCTAAATCGTGGAAGCATGGTGTTGCATGATAGGGGAAACATTCACCTTCAGTATTAGAAAGGGGAAACATTCATCTTCAGTATTGGTAATCACACTGATCAAATATGGTAAATGTGTATTGATGCTCAAAATTCTGTGGTTGATTTGTCATCATAAAAAGGGGGAAAATTGTTATATCTTTTTTAAGATAAGAAGTTGACTTCAAGGGACCAAGTTCGTGGATGTCCAAGGCAACAGTACAGTTGGCACGCGTCTGCATAGTTTTGTCCTCTTGTGTAACAAACTGTGCAAGTGTTGCTTGTAGTACTTAGGAAACTTGGTCCAATCTCATTACTACCCTAATCATCACTCCACTATAAAAGTAAAAAGATGCTTCTTTATCAAGCAGTTTTTACAAATCCAAAAATTGAAGAGTGGGTAAAATGCAAAAACTCAATGTTCTTTATTGCTCAAGTAAAGCTCAAGTTCTTATTTCTTGTATAAATAAAAAGAGAGAGTGTTCTTGAATGAGTGTCTAATTTTAGAAGAATTACTCAAGTTATAAGAGTAATGCTCTTTTATTTTTTCTTTGAGAAAGCTTAGGTAGAGTTGCCTAAGTTTGAAACTGGTTAGAGTTAACAAGTGTTGAGGAGTCTTGGCAGAGTTGTCAAGGTGATGTTGTAGTAGAGTTACTACAAGTTGGAGGAGCCTAGAGTTAGGTTCAAGTTTGATTCTGTAATCAAAAGGTTGATTATAGTTGAACTTTTGGGTGCTTTTGAGGGCAAGCCGTGGTTTTTTCTTCCAGAGAAAGGGGGTTTCCACGTTAAATCTTATGTCCTTTTTCTCTTTATACACTATATTGTGTTCCTGGTTGCTTTACTGTGGTCTTGTCTGTGATTGACTTTAAGGGACCTGGTCCCTCACTGTGTGGTGCAACCCCTAGGGTTTTAACACTCAATATTTATGCCCTCTACTAATGCAGCAAACATGTCAGTTATTAGTGGTGCCCTATTGGTCTGCAATAAACCACATGAGTGGATTATTGACATAGGGCTACAAACCACATGACTACAGACACTGAACTTCTAAATAAAGGTTTAATATCTGAGTCAGTGCATCCACAAAAGGTAACATTACCTAATAGTGATATGTCACTTGTTACATACACTGGTTTTAGTAGTATTTCTTCTAATAGCACAATACAAAATGTGTTCCATTTACCTCAATTCAAATATAACTTATTATCAGTTTCAAAAGCTACTAAACAACTTAATTACTTTGCAACTTTTTTCCCTAAATTTTGTATATTTAGGGATCTTTGGAATATGAAGGTGAAGAAGATTGGTAGAAAAAAGAAGGGACTATACTTTCTACTGAGGCAAAGGCTACTAGGACATAGTAGAGTAGCTGACTGTGTGTTCAGTGCTGAGATGACAGATAAAACAGATCTTATGTTGTGGCATAAGAGACTTGGATATGTTTCATATAGAATACTGTCTAAATTATTTCCTAGTAAAAGTGATTCTCTGGATAGTATTATCAATAAATGTAGTGTTTGTCCACTAGCTAAGCAAGTCAAGTTAGCTTTTCCTGTTAGTAATACCTCCAGTCTTAAACCTTTTGACCTTCTTCATATGGATATTTGAGGTCCATACAAAGTTCCTACTTGTGATGGGCACAAACCATTCCTAATTGATTTAGATGACTTTACTAGAATGACATGGATATTTATGCTTAAACTAAAATCTGATGTTATGGTTATTCTTAAGCATTTCATATCTTATGTTCATAAGCAATTTGATATATGTGTAAAAGTCATCAGGACAGATAATAGAACTGAATTTATTAACAACTTATGTACTAATTTGCTTGAAAACTTGGGGATAGAACATCAAACATCATGCTCTTATACACCCCAACAAAATAGAGTGGCTAAGAGAAAGCACAGACTCATGTTGAAGGTGACAAGATCTCTAAGGTTTCAAGCTAATATACCTTTAAAATTTTAGGGATACTGTGTACAAGAAGCATCATACTTGATTAATAGGCTTCCATCTTCTGTGTTAAGCTATATGACACCTTATGAGAATATGTATAATAAAAAACCTCCCTTAGATCATTTGAATATGTTAGGATATTTGTGTTAATTTTTCAATGAATCAAATAAGCTAATGCCTAGATCTATGAAAGCAGTTCATATGGGATATTCAGAAACAAAGAAAGGCTACATTCTTTATGATCTCACTAATAAAATTTTCTTTGTAGATAGGGATGTTATGTTTAGTGAAGATACATTTCCATTCATGGCTGATCTAACTCAATCTCTACAACATTTGCTTCTTCCATATGATCCAAAAGTTGAGTCAACTAATACTACTATGGTGACTAGAGCTCAACCTAATACTGATCTCCAACAGCAAGACACAAGTGACATCACTGAAGATCCACCAAGTATTGCACTAGGTCAGCCTATACAAGATACTAAACAAGACCAACTTATACAACAAATGACAATATCTCTTACTACAATAAGAAGAGTAACCAGATCAATTGCCAGGAAACAGACTGCAGAACAGCCTATGATATACCCTGTCATAACAAGGATGACAACTAGACTATAAACAGCTGCTCAAAAAGACCAAAGAAAATCTACCATGAGTTCAAATCCACCTGGATGTACCAAAGATTTTGTGTCATTAAGTATTAATGACAATGTTTTATACCCTCTCTCTAATTATATCTCTTATGATGATATATCTACTAAATATCAATGCTACTTATCAATCTTTTCTAACCTTATGGAGCCTACCTCTTATACAGAAGCAGTAAAGGATCCAAGATGGGTAGATGTTGTGCAAGTTGAGGTGGCTGCCCTTGAAAATAATAATACTTGGAAAGTAGTTGATCTTCTAGCAGGCAAGCAACCTATAGGGTACAAATGGATCTATAATACCAAGTACAAAACCTTCAGGGAAGTAGAAAAGTTTAAGGCAAAGCAGGTTGCAAAAGGTTTTAGTCAGAAAAAAAGACAGACTATCAAGATACATTCAGTACAGTGGTAAAATTAGTCACATTAAGAACAGATTTGGCAATAGCAGCTACTAGACACTGGTAGAACCATCAAATGGATATGTCCAATGCTTTCCTACATGGAGATGTGGAGGATGAGATCTATATGGAGTTTTCACAAAGATTTAGAAATCAGGGAGAGAATAGACAATTATATAGACTTACTAAATCCTTGTATAGATTGAAATAAGCACCAAGACAGTGGAATGCAAAACTATATCAAGCATTAATCAACTTCAAGTTCAAGCAAAGCTAATATGATCATTCATCATATATTAGGAAAACCAGTGATGGAATAATTATTGTACTATTATATGTTGATAACATACTAGTAACTGGGATAAGCTGGATCGGATAATTGAGACAAGGGAAGCTCTTCACAAAGCTTTCAAGATGAAAGACTTAAGAGAATTAAAATACTTCCTATGTATTGAGCTTGCAAGGTCTAAACAAGGGATTGTGATGCACCAAAGGAAGTATGCACTTGAGTTGATTTCAGAAATTGGTCTTAGTGCTACTAAACCAGCTCCTACACCCTTTGACACTACAGAAAAATTGACAATTAGTGACTATGATCAAGTCCTAATGATGGGAAACTAGCTAATCAGGGAATGTATCAAAGAATAATAGGGAAGCTACAATATCTTATAGCAACAACAACAGGTATATAGCTTATAGTGTTCAGGTTTTAAGTCAATTCTTACAGAATTCAAAATAATCTCGCATGAATGCAACACTTAGAGTCATCAGATATCTATAAAAGGAAAGCCAGGGTAGTGACTTCGAATGTTTAGTGCAAGGAAGGATGTTCTTACAGCTCATTGTGATGCAAACTGATTCTAGAAAATTTGTTACTGGTTTACATTAAACTAGGTGATTTATTAGTTTCTTGGAAGTCAAAGAAATAATCAACTATCTCAATAAGTTCAGCTGAATCAGAGTACATAAGTTTTGCCTCTAGAGTTGCAAAACTTACTTGGTTAATTGGTTTAATCAAGGACCTAAGGGGTCGTTTGATGTGAGTTACTAAATCAAATAGTCCCGGGATAAAATAATAGTCCCGAGATAAAAAATTTAGTGTATCATTTGACTGGCAAGGTCGGGATAACTTATCCCACCATTTACACCATAGTGATGGGATAAGTTATCCCAAATACATGATAGAATAAATAATCTCGAGATAACTAATTCTGGAATTAATTGTCCCGGCATAACCCCTTCCCAGCCAAACGACCCCTAAAAGTACAACTACAACTACCAGTTACTATCTTCAATGACAGCAAAGTAGTATTACAGATGGTTGCAAACCCAGTCTATCATGAAAGGACCAAACATATCAAAATAGATGGTCATTTTGTGAGGGAGAAGATTCAAAAAGGACTTATCAAAATTGAATATTTATTCACACATGATCAACCTGCATATGCTCTTACCAACGGATTAACTAAGGTCCAGCATAAATATCTGATGTCCAAACTTGGCTTTATGAACCTTTTCTCAGTGCCAAGTTTGAGGGCAGTGTTGAGATTAAATGTTGAAGACTAGAGAAGTCATAAGGAAAAGGAAGGAGAAACAGTTATACTGTCAAGACGTCCAAAAGTTAGTTAACACTGTAAGCTAGTTAGTTAGAATAACTGAAAACAGTTACTACTCTAGTTGATCACCTTAGGATATATATACAACTATGTACAACTACATAATCATTCTTTTTTTTATCTTAATACAATAACAACTAAAATAATTATCTCTTATTCTTCTTCCTCTTCCTCTTCTCTGTTTCTCTGAATTCTTCTGCTTCTAATTCTTACATCTGTGTACTTCTTCGTATTCTGAGCATAATCACTTCTTCAGTCAGACTCCTCAACAATGATTCAAATGATGAATAGAAGAATAGCTCCTTCTTGGAATGTGATTACTATTTGTGAGGATATCTGACATCTCAGACTTTTCCTGAATGATGTAGCCTTTATTTGCATAAGTAGGCGTGTTAATACGTGTAGTCATAGACTAGCTACGTTTTTCTTATCATTGTTTCATGAAGTCTCTTAGTTTGGCGTCAAAACTTCCTCGCTTGGGTTGTTAATGAGGCTTCCTAGTTCCTACTGCTTTGTACAAATAACTACTATTTGATCAATAAAAAGAGAGTTTATTATCAAAATATATATATATATATATCTTGTATTCTCAGTTATTTCACTTCGCGTCTTGTTATTTTTATTACGTCATTTTTGTTATCTTCACATTGTCAAAGGGTTAATACAATTTGGATTAACTATGTTGCTTGTGACTTCATTCTAAATAATTTGACTGATTGATCTAATAAACACAGTTTTTAAGCTAAAAAATCCTTTAGCTAATAAAAGTCTCTAATTCGATCCACAAGAACAAAATCTATCCTTTCAATGAAATTTACATGGTATCATTCGAATTAGTCGAATCAGTCGTTTCTGAGGAGAAAGATAAAAGATATGCACGTAATTAAAATGTGTAACTTAGCACATGCAATTGTAAGAACTAAATTGGTTATTGATTTGAGACAGAAAACTTTTGTCTGCTCCAAAACTACACGTTTGATATATAATATGTAATCTTTTCTTTGTGCTACCTAAATTAAGGTTAAGGCCAAACTTTATGAAAGTGGCCTCTACCTCAATTGATATTAATAAAGAAATGAACTATATATAGGTGGGACATGTGATTACCTTTTCTTATACCTACATAAAGTATAAGGAATATATACATATTTATAAATGAACATATTAATTGATTTTAATTAAACCAAAGAGAGAGTGAAAGGAAGAATTACAGGCACAAAAAGCATTGTGCTATATATATTAATCTTTCATTCTCTCTAATTGAAGATCATGGCGATAATGAAAACAGTAATATTAATGGTGCTAAGTCAAATAGTATCTGGAAGTGTTAACATTTTCTACAAAATTGTTGTTGCTGATGGAATGAAAGTTCAAATTATGGTCTTCTATAGATTGGTTTTTGCTACTGCTTTCATGGTTCCTCTTGCTTTCATTATGGAAAGGTTCTTGAATTATTAATTTCTTTTTTTTAGTGTGACAAAAAAGTGCATTGTATTTTCTTTAATTTGCTGTGTCAATATTAGAATTTTTAAATTATGACATTTTTTAAAGAAAAAACACTACTTTGCATTTTGCAAGAGGTTGCTTCAATAGAAATGCAAGATAAGACGGCATATAAAAAAATCTTCACCTGTCCCAAAACCCCGCAACACATGACAGCTTTCATCGGACTGCTTCTAAAAAAGAACCATTTGACATGTAAACAATGTTGAATTGCGCCCGTTCTTGAGTTTGATACATAATGTCACAATTAACATTATTAACCGAAGCAATTTATTTATTTATTCAATGAGGATTAGCTTGTTTACACTTTTTTTTTTCTTTTTTTCTTTTGCATGCAGAAAAAGAAGACCAAGATTAACCTGGACAGTACTCTTACAAGGTGTCATCAATGGATTTTTGGGGTGAGAATTGCAGCTAAACAATGAATGATATTTACTTATTTATCAAATCATTTTAAATTCTGTCACTCTTTAATCAAAAGTTTTATTTTAGTCCTATAATGTTAACAGTTTGCGAACAAAGGAAAAATAACATGTATGTGTGTGCACGCCTGTGTATTTTTATTTCTTGTTTGTGTACAAAAATCACCTCATAATATCACTCCATTTTTATTTGTTTGGGGGAATTTCGGAGATAATTAGGGTATATCTGTTTAACAGGGCAGCACTTGGAAGCAACTTGTTAGCAGAGAGTTTAATTTTCACAACAACAACATTCTCATCAGCCATGTCTAACCTCACTCCTGCAGTTACATTAATTATGGCTGTAATTTTGAGGTAATTCATTTCTTCAAAGTTAATTTGGAGTCTCTTTGATGCTTACCCCTTATGTTACTTTTGCTAAAGAAATGTGTTATCTAAAGTGACGGATGCGAAAATACTTAATTGTAAAATTTTCCATGTGTTATATAGAGGATTTTTTTTGGCTTTCATATTCAAATATGAGGAACCCCACCCACCCCCCATATTAATGGGAGATCCCCTTTATTGCGATAACTGTTAAAAAAAAAGTGATAGGGGAGACAGGACCGACTCTATAGCTAGGCCAATAAGACATATGTTTTGGGCCTTTAATTTTAGAGGCCCAAATTTTATCAAGAATTAATTGTCATCTATAATTGTGATACAAGTAGTAACAAAGGATAACTCAACAGAACTCTTTTAATTTAGATGTATAATACGCACACACACATGTTTATATAAGTGAATTTTAATTTAGAAAAAATACATAAAGTAGCATACTTAAGTATTAAATTACAAAAATAACAACACTTTTATCAAATTACATTTTGTAGCATATGTATTTGTATGTATTTGTATTTTTGTAGCAACAGTTTGCAAAAATACAAAATACATATCGATCATAAGGACAGTAAAAATCATATGTATTTGTATTTTTGTAGCAACAGTTTGCAAAAATACAAAATACAACTTGTTATATTATGTAATTATAAAACTGTTGCTATGAAACTCATAATTAAGGGGATAAGTATGATATTTCTGAATTTTGACGTTTTAATTTTTGTATTAATTGACACGGGATGCACGATGCACAAGATGCACAAGTTGTACGTGCAACACACGAGATGTAGGTGAAACACACGTAAAAGTTATTTTTATATATTTGGCTTTATGCCACCAATTCCATTGAGTCGCTCCTAAGAAGATGAAACAAAAAATATGATAGAATTAGACAGTTATTGTATAAGGTCGATAATTATTAATACCAATTTTAGTATGGATTTTAACCCAGATAGAGTTTTCTGTTTCTCCAAGGCTCCTTCTCTCTCCCCCTAATATGATTGTTTAACTAAAATCTAAGATGTATATAACCTTCCTTGTTTTGGGCATGATGTTGACAGGATGGAAAGCTTGGACATGCATAGATTAGGAGGAAAAGCCAAGTTGTTAGGAACTTTATTGGGTATTGGAGGAGCATTGGTTCTGAATCTTTATAAAGGAGTGAAGATCACATTACCACATTTGAATATCCATTTGCTTCACACTCCTAATGCCACTGCAACAACAGCACAATGGACAGCCCATGGCAATATTTGGGGCTCATTACTTGCTTTTTTGAGTTGTGTTTCGTATGCATCTTGGTTAATCTTTCAGGTCATTTTTCCCTTAATGATCAATACGAACAAGTCATTTTCCGGTGTATGGTACAACAAAAGCATTTCCCGTTCCTCCTTCACTTATGGACAGAAGTCATTTTTCATTGAAAATGAATCTTGTAATAACAAATGTACTTTAAATGTTTTGGGGAGTATGGTCATTTTCTTGATACAATGTACTATTTTCTGTTTTTTTCTTGACAAAGGGCAAGATGAGGCAGAGGTACCCCATGTACTCAAGCACTGCCTTGATGTGTTTTTGTGGGGCAATCCAAGCAGGCATCTATGCTTTTATAAGGGAAAGGGATTCATCTGCCTGGAAACTTGGCTGGAACATCAGACTTTTCACTCCTGCTTATTCCGTATGTCCCTCGATTCTCTTTTCTTTCTTCTTGCATAACCAGAAAATCCCCAGTGGCCGGTGTGTACAAATCCGTGATATACGCCTTACAACATATCATGTGTTGCACCCTACCAATATACCAAACCCCTGGGCGCTAGTATGTTGGTATGTTCTTGTAAGCATTATATCAGGGCATTGTATGTTCTAATTGGTTTAAAGTTGTTTCAGGGCATTGCTTCTTCAGGATTAGGAGTAACCATAATAGCATGGTGCACAAAACTAAAAGGACCGCTCTATGTCTCATCGTTCTACCCGTTGTCACTTGTCTTTGTAGCCATTGTTGGTACAATTGTCCTTCCTGAGGAGCTGCACCTTGGAAGGTTAGAATCTACCCCATGAATATTCAATTGCAATTAATTTCGTTCAAGAACTAACAGTATCTGCTTATGATGATAGCATAGTAGGATCAATATTCATCGTTATTGGCTTATATGTTGTGTTATGGGGGAAGGCCCAAGAGAGAGTAGCTGATCCTGAAGCCTTAAAACGTAACGAAAATGGAGTCATTGAGATCATCTCATTTGCTGGTGTAAATCAGGCTACCGCTGCAGTAGTCCCAGAATTCAAAACTGATGATCAAATTCTTCCAAAATCAGCTGCAGCTAATCAGGAAGCATAACTTGAAGAAACCAACTCCAACCACACACGTCATTCTACGCTGAAGTTCAGCAGTTAATTATTTTAGTTCCACTTTTATTGATTTAATTCAAATAGAGCTCGAGAATTTATAAATCCATGTATAACAAATATCAGTCAATAAAGAACTAGAAAGGTATGGAAAACATAATTGGCTGGTATTGCAAGAAGCTAATGATAAGAGCATGTTTAAAGATGCCATTAATGAACAAGATGAAAATATAGCGTTGTGTAATAGAAGTCAAAACAACGAGTATAAGACAATCAACAAATAAAAGATTAAATCTTGCTCATCACAACTTTCTCAATCAACAAAAATCATTGCCACACCTTCCACCATGCAATCTTCAAGCAACTAAGGAAGCATAGTTTCATTCTTCAAAATCTTCCACATTTTGGTTCAATTATCCTACCAAGACTAGCTCGACTTGTTTTCTTCTGTAACAGTTACCTTTGAAGCAGCTGGTTTTTCTTCTGCTTCTGTCTCCAAGGGAGCTCCAGGTTTTGGAGCATGTGTTGCAGCTGGTGCCTCTTCTGTTTTCTTTTCTGCAAGAGTCTCTACTGCTGGTTTCACTTCTACTTTCTTCTCTGCAGGAGTCTCTACCGCCAGTTTTACTTCTTCCACTTTCTCCTCAGCAAGAGTCTTAGTTTCTGATTTTACTTTCTCTATCTTCTTCTCCTCAGAAGTTTCCACCCTAGGGCTCTCAGCTGTAATTGAGGCAACTTTCAGTGCTTTTTCTATCCCCGACGTTACGGGAGCATCAACAACCTTTTCAGCTTCTTCTGCCTTGGCTTCTGATGGTGTGGAATCTTGTGTGATCTGAGACGCCTCCTCTTTTACTTGCTCCGATCCCTTACCTTCCTCATTCTGCGACAAAGAAATGGAACATATCAGAAGCTAATCAAAAAGCAACAAATTATATCAATTCAATGCACCCCTTACTGTTCTTTTGTAGCAAAATTGTGAACCAACATAGAATTTCCTGTAATGTTAAAGAGTTAATGACTAGTCAATGTCAAATAAGCTGGCAAAACTCAACCAGTTTATTAGTTCTTTCCGCATTTTTGTCCTAAACTTAAAGTCATCCTATGAACTAAAAACATGACTATTTCATTCTTTCCATGTGCCATAGTACCATATTTGAAAGTTAAATGTATATTAATAAACTTGGAAAAGGAGGAGAAGAAGGAAAACTAGATGGAGAATATGTTTTTCTTTTACTATTTCGTTTGAATTGAGAAAAAAGCACGAGGGAAAAGGAAATAATTTCTTTTTTTTCTTACCAATAAGGAGATTTCCCACTTTTATTTTCCTTCCTCTTCTAAAGGTAAAAAGAAACAGGAGCAGGGGAATCTATAGTAACTTTTTTCTTCCTTTATGTAGTTCCTGAAGCTATATAATACTCCTTCTGTTTCAATTTGTTCGTTTTACTTTCCTTTTAGTTTATTTCGAAAAGATTGTCTCTTTTCTTTTTTTAGCAGCTTTTAAATTTCAGTTCCACGTGACATGTTCATAACCACAAAATTAAAAGTCATTTTGGTACATTCTACATATATTTAGTTTAATTGTTTAAGACACGAGATTCAAAAGTCTGTTTTACTTTCTTAAACTCTATGTCAAGTCAAAACTAAACAAACAAATTGAAACGGAAGAGTTCTATATTACACGATTTTGAAAATCAACCACATACTCAATATGACTCCACAAGTCCTCTGAGAAGGTAGGCTATACACAATCCTTATATCTCCCTACCTTTGTGGGGTAACAAGGCTGTTTCTGTTATACCCTCAGCTAAAAAGAAATATTTTTTGAAGCAGTACTACACAATCTTGAAAATCACTATGTTAGAATTTAAAACTATTCCATGTAATTAAAAGTTAGAGCAATATTTATACAACCACACAACCCAGAATGTGACCCTAAAGGCAGTGTAACTATATATTATTGCAAAAAAAGGAGTTAACATCGTACATGAAAATCAATGAAAGCAGACAAGACTATAATAACAAGACTACACAGAAACATAAAACAAACCAAAAGAAAACAAGATAGTGGTCCATTATTACCAAGAAAGCAAGACCCTGTTTGGTTGTCAATAACGCAATATCCAAACATCATTACCAAAGATTCTTTTAGACCACAAATATAGCAATTAATCTGTAATTCCACCACACTATCTCTGTTCCAGACAGGCAAATTAAAGAATAAACAATTTTAAAGGGCAGAGCTTTGGAAAAGGATCGAATTACAAAAGTTTATTATACGCAGTCTTATCTTATATTTCTGCGAGAGGCGGTTTCCACAGCTTGAACCATGCCCTCTCAGTTATGAAGTAATTTTACCATAATCTAAGGCTCTCCAAAATAAACAATTTTAGCACCAAAAGAAAGTGATGTTTTGATTTCAAGATTAGGAGCATCTTTAATCAAAGAAAAAAGAATACCGACAAATATACCTACTAGTTAAAAATAAAGGGATGGGCCATATAATTATGATGATAGTACACATTCATGTCCCTAAAATAATTACATGTTGGTATATAATTTATTAACATTAATTAGGTCTAGAGTGACGTTTATGACATGCTTAATTACCTACTAGTGCCTTCTTTGCTTTCTGATAGGTATTAATGTGCACCATCAACATTTCAATAACATAATACATTATTCTCATCAATCAAGAATTAAAAATAGCAGCAAAAACACTTAGTATTTTTTAGTGTTAGGTGATGAAACTATTAATAAAAAATATAAATCCAACTTTTCTTGTTTTTTTAATAGTCAATAGGGTGGATCATCATCAAGCCAATAACACCCATAGAAAGAAGAAGAATTTAGCAGCAAAATAATTTTTTTAGAATAACTATGGACAATTTTTTTTCCTTAACATAATTCATAAATTATTACCCCATCATATTGCTTGACTTGACATTAAATTTAAATTTTCTTTTCCTTGAAACTGGTGATCTACACGAAGTAATACATTTTGAACAACTATAAATTATGTATCATTAGGAATAAAATGATATTTTAACACCAAATATTGTTACTAAATAAAATTAGTGTGTATAATCTGGGACTGCACGAAGATAAAGAAAGGAAATTCAAAAAAATGTTTACATTGTTTATTTCCAAAATTATAATAGTAAGATTCATCCATCAATGATACAAACCAAGATTGGAAATCACAAGGAAAAAATTATGGTAAGAACTCTGTAAAACTTAACCAAAGAACAAAAGAGTGAAGAAAATGAACATATAATTGAAAATAAAGAGAAAAAATATTTTTTCCTTTTCTCTAAACTTCAATGTGAAGTTATTTGTAAGAATATACACTAGATTCAGATCAAAATAATTTTTTTGAACATTTTTCTCATTTAATATAGAGAAATCAATACTCAAACAACCAGAAGATGTAAACTCTATTTTTTTTTTCAAAAAAAAAAAAGGTTTTAGTATATTTAAAAAAAATACCAGTATATCAAAAAAAAAAAAAAATCAACAGTACTACAGAAAAGAACCAAAAACACAATAATATTTTTAATTTTCTACAAATAAATACAAATATTTATCAATAAAAATATTGAAAATTGAAAAACGAAATATTACCTCTTTAAACAAGTTAGAAAGAGATCGACGTCTATCAGCATCATCATCATCAGCACCACCGCCCTCCTCGATTTCCTTCTTCACTTCTTCTTCCGCCACAACCACCACATCCTTAGAGATTACTTCCCCCGCTTCCTTGGTGGAAGCAGCCACTTCCGCCGCCGGAACATTTTCCGTTGCGTCTTCCGGCGCCTCTCCTTTCAAATCCTTTGGCTTTGTTGCACAAGCGCCCATATTTTTTTTTCCCTCTTTTGTTTTTGGTTTTTCAGAGAAAATAGAAAAACTGATGAAAACTCTTTTTTGTTTTTGTTTTTTTTAAGGGTTTTTGATTTTGGAGAGGAAGAGAAGAGAGTAAGAGAGAGACTTTATAGGTGGCGGGAAGAAACTATTTACTTCCTTCGTCCCATTTTATTATTCCAAATTTCATAATTTTACTTTTTTTTTTTACTTACCAAGATAAAAAGATTTTTTTCCATTATTTTCTTAGTGTAATTAATTACTCCTTACTCTTAATATTCTTGAAAAATATTACAAAGAGGAGGAGTACCATTAAGATTATATCATTAAAAATATAAATGATGTTTTGGTATTAGTCATCCATCAATATTGGAACTAACAACAATACACAATTAAGAGAGAAAAATGGTAAGTTATATTATCAATTATTATTTTCTTAATAATTATATCATCCCAATTTGGAACGGATAAAATGAGACGGAGGGAGTAGATTATTATATACTACCTCCATTTCAAAAAGAATGATCAACTTTTGAATTTTGTAATGTTAAATTAAAATTGTGTCAAATGTACCAAAATGTCCTTCAATTTTCTGGTCTTAAACATGTGGCATAAAAATTGTTAAGAAAAGATCATTTTTCTTAAAACAGACTAAAAAGAAAAAGGCAAAATGGTTCAATGACCCTTGTACTATATCGTTTTGTAAGTTCTGGACTCTTGAACCCACTAAAAAAGCAACATTTAAAACATTTTTTTTGGAGAGTGTAATACACTCTCCCACGTCAGCTGTCACGTCATTTTTCAAGCATTTCATTAAATTTAAAGTCATTTTTTAAATGTTACATAACAAATTAAATATTAAAATTAATTTAATTAAATAAGAAAAATTTAAATAATCATGTTTTTATTTTTGCTCACAAATTAAACAGCAAATTCATTCCAACTAATTAAAATTCTTCTCCAACTAATTTAAATTTTTAACTATAAATTCATATATACAAACATAATGAATTTTTTATTTTTAAATTTGAATATCTTTAACAAATTCACAAAAACTTTAAGTTTTTTCAAGTTTATTCATTAAATTCACTAATTTTTCAATATCCACTACCACTCACTTTCAATTCAAATTTAAATTTTAATCCCAAATAAAAAAAATTTAAATTTAAATTTTGATCCCCAAAAATATGAAAAAATTTAAATTGAGGGAAAAAATTTAAAAAAAGATAAAATAAAATTTGAATTAGGGGGGGGGGAATGGGAGGGGGGGGAATGGGGTTGGGGTGGGGGTGGAGGTGTTGGGAAGGGGCTAGGTAGAGTGGGGGTGTTGGGAACGGGGCTAGGGTGGGGTGGAGGTGCTGGGTGGGGTGGGGGTGCTGGGAATGGGGCTGGGGTGCTGGGAATGGGGCTGGGGAGGGGAGGGGGTGCTGGGAACGGGGGCTGGGGTGGGCTGGGTGCTGGGAACAGGTTGGGGTAGGATGGGAATGGGGGTAAGGTGGGGGTGTTGGGATGGGGTGAGAGGTAGAGGAGAGGGGGCTGGGGTCGATGGAGGAGGGGGTGGGGTGGGGGAGGGGGTTGGGGAAGGGGGATTTTTATTTTTTTTTCTAAATCAATTATTTTTTAATTTTTTTAAATATTTTTAAATTAAAAAACTGAAAAAAAGTTTTAATCTTTTTTTTATTATTTTTAAAATTATTTTAATATAAAATTGGTCAAAAATTGACCCTCACTCGCACCCTAGGCGAGTGTAATCACTCTCTTTGTCCAAAAATAACATTTTAATGCCACATAGGCAAAGTCAAAGGTCAAAGAGTTTAAAATATAATTTTTTAGTGGGTTCAAGGATTCAAATGACAAACATATAAGTAGAAGTATCCAACTTACAAAATCGATTTAATATAGGGGTCTACTGAACCATTTTACCACAGAAAAATAAGTCATTCTTTTTTATGCCAACAGTGCACTACTTTTTTTATGAGATTACGATTTTGTTTGAAAAAAGGAAATGAGATCTCTTTGTGTAAAAATGAAAATTTTCTATTAAAAAGATATAGAATTTGAAAAATTGTAAAGAGTTGAAAATTATTTATTTGGGGAAACAAATATAATGGTTGTCTAAATTCAGAATGTGTCCAAGTTCACATCAAAATTTGTAATAGGATTAATATATTCTACCCCATATATAGATAGCGATATAGGAAAGAGGAAAGAAAATCTTGAAAAATTTTAAGCCTTGAAACTTTTAAATATGATCGCGATACAACATAAACTAATTTTTAATACAAAGATTTTTTATGAAAAAATATGTTCCTTTGATTATTGAATACACTAATAATGAGAATCTTAGTAGCTTATTAAATACATTAATTTTTTAATTTTTATTTTTTTTTGACAATCAACAACTTATTTTTATCAATGCATAATTAGTCTCAAAGATTTAAATAATGTGGTAGCATTAATTGTAATTTAACTAGAATTTAAGACATGATAATGATCTAAAGCTAGCATACAATAACCGTCAAACTAGCACACAAATATCGATATTAAAAAATCAACGAATTATTTAAGTACTATACAAGTACAAATATTATCGTCACAATCGCACTCAACAATTTGTGATGTTTTGAAATTGATTAATGATCTTATCATTAGGTAAATTTTCGAATACTTTATTCTCTATATAACAAACTAAAAAATCATTTAAGAAGTCATCACCAATTCTATCTCACAAGTCATTTTAATACACTTAATATAGAAAAAAAAAAAAAAAAAAAGCTCTTTCCACTGCTTGTGTCTATTTCTCATTGTCAATTCATATAAAAACTGTAAATTATGAAAAAAATAAATTACATTATAAAAAAATCAGAATTTGAAAGAGACCATTTACTTGTCGTGATGAGTTCTGGATCGAAATTTTGAGAAGCACCACAAAAATAATAAATATAAAAGAATAATATATGGGACAGTCCTAAAATCAAGAATAGAAATTAATTTTCAAATATATATATTACCATTATAATAGACAAATAAATTGAAAATATTAAATAAAATAAAAAAGAAAAGAAAAAATCGAAAAAAAATTCTGAACGTATTAATCTTGAGATTTGAACTCCAACAAAGTGGATGGCAGATGGACTAAAAACTCAGTGTCTTTTGAAGAAGAAAACAAGAAGACCTAATAAGTTTTCTAAAAGAAACTGAGACCTTTTAATTTTGTGGGTAAGATTAGGGATTATTAATAATCTTATGTTTTAATTTTTTAAAAATAAATTCTTCTTTTTGAAGAAATTATCCTATATAATAAGTCACAATAAGCAGCTGAAGCAGGCTGCTGATACATGCCTGCTTCTTCAATCGTGATTTTACTATATTATTCCTAATTAATTATTATATGTTAAGTATTAAAAAATTTAAAAAATTCAATAAAAATTTAAAATAGACATTTATGACATTATTGCTTCAGCTGTTTTAACTGTAATTTTACTATATCACTCATAATTAATTATTATAAGTTATTTAAATATTAAAAAATTAATAATATTTAATAAAAAATAAAATAGACATAAAATAATACATTATTTTTTGATGTTTTTATAAGTCATTTAAGTATTAAAAAATTAATAATATTTAATTAAAAAGATAAAATAAGCATAAAATGATAAATTATTTTTTGATGTTTTAAATTAATTTGACGTCTTATATGAGACCACTTAAAAAAAATTACAAATATTTATTATAATAATTTTACTATGTCACTTCTAATTAGTAGAATAGAAGGAAAAATATTATAAATCACAATAATTTAAAAATACAATTAACTATCAATGACACAAAAGTTTGGACAACTTAAAATATTGTTATACAAATTTCATCAATCTAAATATAATAATATATCTCTAACTTAGAATTTATCAACCAAACAAATGAAAGTTTTAATTAAATAATTGAATTATACGTAACACAAAATTTTTAAAGATCAACATTGAGCCATACGTAACACAACATAAACTGATTAGTATGCATATAAGGAATCTGCACATGTGTATTTTCTTAGAGAAAAATTAGCAGGTCTTTTTTTTAGAAAAAAAAAAAAAAAAAGAGATCTACACAAGTATGGTTTCCTTAAAAGGGAAAAAAATGCATGTTTCCCTTTTAAGGAAACCATTTTTTATAAGTCATTTAAGTATTAAAAAATTAATAATATTTAATTAAAAATATAAAATAGGCATAAAATGATAAATTATTTTTCGATGTTTTAAATTAATTTGACGTCTTATATGAGACCACTTAAAAAACATTACAAGTATTTGTTATAATAATTTTACTATGTCACTTCTAATTAGTAGAATAGAAGGAAAAATATTATAAATCACAATAATTTAAAAATACAATTAACTATCAATGACACAAAAGTTTGAACAACTTAAAATATTGTTATACAAATTTCATCAATCTAAATATAATAATATATCTCTAACTTAGAATTTATCAATCAAACAAATGAAGGTTTTAATTAAATAATTGAATTATACGTAACGCAAAATTTTTAAAGATCAACATTGAGCCATACGTAGCACAGTATAAACCGATTAGTATGCATATAAGGAATCTGCACATGTGTATTTTCTTAGAGAAAAATTAGCAAGTCTTTTTTTTAGGAAAAAAAAAAGAGATCTACACAGGTATGGTTTCCTTAAAAGGGAAAAAAATGCATGTCAATTTTTAAAGATCAACATTGAGCCATACGTAGCACAGTATAAACCGATTAGTATGCATATAAGGAATCTGCACATGTGTATTTTCTTAGAGAAAAATTAGCAAGTCTTTTTTTTAGGAAAAAAAAAAGAGATCTACACAGGTATGGTTTCCTTAAAAGGGAAAAAAATGCATGTCTACAGATAGGTTCGAGGTTCGAACCCACAACTTCCAACGCATGAAACTTTTAACATCTTCCTCCTCACCGCTGAGCTACAGGTGCAATTATTGATTTGATATTTTTATGAGTCATTTAAGTATTAAAAAATTAATAATATTTAATTAAAAAGATAAAATAGGCATAAAATAATAAATTATTTTTTGATGTTTTAAATTAATTTGACGTCTTATATGAGATCACTTAAAAAAAATCACAAGTACTTGTTATAATAGTTTTACTATGTCACTTCTAATTAGTAGAATAGAAGGAAAAATATTATAAATCACAATAATTTAAAAATACAATTAACTATCAATGACACAAAAGTTTGAACAACTTAAAATATTGTTATACAAATTTCATCAATCTAAATATAATAATATATATCTAACTTAGAATTTATCAACCAAACAAATGAATGTTTTAATTAAATAATTGAATTATACGTAACGCAGAATTTTTAAAGATCAACACTGGGCCGTACGTAGCACGGCATAAGCCGATTAGTATGCATATAAGGAATTTGCACATGTGTATTTTCTTAGAGAAAAATTAGCAGGTCTTTTTTTTAGAAAAAAAGAAAAAGAAAAGAGATCTACACAGGTATGGTTTCCTTAAAAGGGAAAAAAATGCATGTTCACAGATAGGTTCGAACCCACAACTTTCAACGCGTGAAACTTTTAACATCTTCCTCCTCACCACTGAGCTACAGGTGCAATTATTGATTTGGGTTCGCAAGTTAATATATATTTATATTTACTGAATTTTCTAATATAAATCTAGGATCTACGGAAAAACTATTGAGTTCGTCCGAACCCACGTAATGAACCATAGCTCCTCCCCTGACTAGAAAAAGTAGAAATTTAAGCAACTTTTATGTAGTAGCAAAATAAAAAACTTTTCTAAATTGTGTGTTATTGAATTCCAAGCTTTAGGAATATGCATTACATCAACCTCTTCAAAGAAACTCATAAACTTCCAAATATCTTCACAAGTAGTTTCTATTTCATATGAAACTATATTTTCTTTCAGTAACATATCCACTATATGTTTTGCATCTTATAAGACTTACACTTTTGATTATTTTTTTATAGTGTTTTTCAACGCTATACAAATTATTATTGATTTAGCGATTATGGTCTTCCCAATAAATTGAATTGAATTGTCAAAGGCTTGAAGCAGCTTGCCACAACTTTGCATAACTCTCAATTTGATGCTTGTTACTTCCTTCTCCTTCTATAAACTAGCCTCTGCAAACATAACATCATCATCTTATGTAACTATAATATTTTTATCATTAGTACAAACAGGTATAAGCATAGAAGGAGAGTTATGAAGTAAATTGTTTTCATAGTTGGAGAAATCAAAAAGACCCTTGTTGATAATTTCATTTGGTTTATAAATTTTTCTATTGAAGCCTCTTAAATTTTTGACCTTTCAAATTTACAACACGATAAAAATACTCAAATTTTATAAGCTCAATAAATTTGAAATATTATTAGCATTAATAAATAGTATATCATTTCACCATCTATCAAAAATTATAATATTCTCTCAGTTAGGCCAATTAATTTATAATACTTACTACCTTCTTGTAATCAAACTCTTATATTATAACTCTGGTCCTTAAAATGAAAAGACTATCAGTAGACATGAATAAATTCTTGAGACATCTTTATAATAGTAATCTTATATGATAACATTTCACAAGATATCAAGAAATCTCAAGAATCTTCGATTATTCTTTAGTTCTTCTTTATTTTGAAATCTCCTAAATCCTAATGTTCATGAAAGAGGCCTCAAAATCTGTCTCACTTATATTGTCTACTTTCTTTCTGTGAGTTATTCGTTTGTATAAAAAAAAATTGAATAGGCTTTGACACACTTATCTTTAATCCTTTTATACAAAATGACGATTACTTTTTTTAAAAAATACATCATAAATTATAGAGAAAATGGTCAATTATCCCTCCAACCTTTATCCGAAATTTTAACTACACACTCAACCTTCACGGGGTCCTATCACCCCTTTGAATATTTTAAAAATAAAATTATTTGCTCCCTAAATGCTGAGGTGGCAAACTGGGTGAATTTCACTCTATTTGAGAGAGTGAGCACGAAAAGTATATATTAAAATTTTATTTTTAATATTACTTTATAAATATATATAATTTTAATTACTATTTTTCTTTACGCATTTTCTCTTCTTGTTCTTCTTCTTCTTCTTCTTCTTCTTCTTCTTCTTCTTCTTCTTCTTCTTCCTCACAAAACAAAAAACTTCAAGAGCTTATCAATGACATCCAAGACTAATTTCTCATCTTTCTCATCTCCAAAGAGTCTCTTTATGTTTCAATTTCATTGATGTACCTAAGCACAAAACCCACCAACAAAATTTATTTATTCAATTTCAAAAAGAAAATTCAAAATTCAATACAAAGATCAAAAATTTTGTAGCAATTATCACCAGAAGAAACTAAAAGGATAAGCAAATCTAAAATAAAATTAATAAGAGTAAAGACTGGGATTAAATAAATCACAAAAGTTTTAGAAATCTTCATCATCTTCTTCACTCATTTATACAAATCCTCTAAACCACACAATAATACATTCTCCACCGACCCCGTTTTTCTCAATCCACCTCCTCTAGTCTCCGAATTTCACACACTAGAAAACTTCTCTCTATACCATTCGTCGTACTCCTAAATAATCCATCTCTACCTCCCTCCCCCCAATTACTACTCTCCCCTGCCTCCCCCCACCGACGAAGAAGACTAAAAAAACTCCGCATGTATATCATCGACATTTCTAATGTTAGATAGAAACGTAGAATTTGGATGTTAATTCCGTATATTTTGGGGTCCACCTCTTAGAGATGGCAGCACTTGATTAGTTTTCAGTGCTTCCACACAATACAAATCATAAATCTGACACTTGAAAGTTGAATGATGCTTATCCACAACTAACAATTAAAATAAGAATACAATTTTAGCTTTAGTCTCAATTCCACTCCTAGGATAGGACTAAAGAAAATAGTTCAGTCTCCGTAGTTGTGCTGCCACTTAGTAATCCCTCTTCCTAGTATGTGAATATGTATCACAATTTCTCTGCATACTGCATCCATCAGGAATCGGCCTCTTTGGAATCTAATAGAGTGTCTTTCATGCCAAATGCAATAGACCACCGTGGAAAAAACACACCATGTAATTGATGCATCTCAGTTTTCTGTTTAGCTAACTGATTTATCCATTGCATCTTTGCTTCCTATTGTACTATAGGCCTGGTAAATCCCAACCATGTTAATAACCTGCTCCACAACCTTTTGGTGTGTACACACTCAAAGTATAGGTGTGCAAAGCTTTCCATCTCATCATTACAAAACACATATTTTATTGGCACCTGAATGCCAATTTTATGTAATCTCTCCACAGTTGTAATTCTTTGTTGGACTGCTAGCCAAAGGTTGAAACAGTTTTTTGGGTGCACCTGTGGCTATAGTACAATGTTTTTTCATGGGACTTTTGGCAATTTTGGTAAGAGGCTACAATATATCTTTCTTATATGATATTTGTCCCTCATTTTGACACATAGCTAATTTGTGATTGAGGTCTCCTTGGAGTGAACTTGCTTGCATAACAGTATCTCGGCACCCCAATATCTTCTTGACTACTCAAGCTGATGGTTTAGGTATTTCATAGCTGATAAATCTTGGTTCTTGATGTAGTAGTAGCATATCCATTTTATCCACAATGTGTCCTTCTTGAGAGAAATAACCCAAAGCTGTTTTATGATTGCTGCATTATTCCATAATTTCATGTTACTAATATTCAATCCTCTAGTATCTCTTGGGTAGCATACCTTCTCCTAAGAAACTTGAGCTTTTTTTTATACATGTTCCCCTCATGTCTAAAGAAAGGATCTACATATAGCCTCAATCATCTTCATAACTTTCTTTGAAAGGACAAATATTTGTACCCAGTAAATTTGCATACCAAAGAGTACAACCTTAATAAGTTGTGCTCTACCAGCATATGAAATCATCTTTCCAGACCAACAAGTAATTCTTGTAGTAATCTTATCCACCAGTGGTAAACATTGGTTGATGTTAAGCTTCCTAGTAGACGAGGGTACCCCCAAGTATCTGAATGGGAGTATGTCTTTTATATAGCTATTTTTATAATATCTCTGCCTTTACTATCTGAGATTACTTTGTTATATAAAGTAAGCTTTTCTCTAAATTTTCTTAGAGTCCAGAAGTAACAAAGAATTTATGAAAGGTTTGCTGCAATAATACAACAAACTCAATGTCAGCTCTGCAAAACATAAGCAAATCATCAACAAAACACATGTATATCACTTTGAAATTTTTGCATCTTGGATGGAGATTGAAGTTCAGGTTCATTGCTAGTTGATTCATCTCTCTTTAGAGATACTCTAGAGCCAAGACAAAGAGGTAGGGGGATATTTGGTCCCCCTGTCTTATGCCTCATTTTCCTTTAAATGGCTTAGTCAACCTTCCATTTATCACTAATGAGTAAGACACTATGGTTTACCAGGCCATGATCCACTTCACAAATCTTTGAGAGAATCCTAAGTCTACCATCATTATTTGTAGAAAATTCCAGTCAAGTGTATTATATCCCTTCCTGATGTCCACCTTGAGTACATATCTAGGAGATATTTTCTTTTTTGAATAGCCCTTGAACAACCCATGACTAAATATAATGTTGTTTATAATACTTCTACCCTCAATAAATGATGATTGAGAACATCCCAATAGGTCAGAAATTACTTTCTTCAATCTCCCAGTTAGTATCTTTGCCATAATTTTATACAATGTAGAACAACAAGCTATTAGTCTAAAATTCTTGACCTTAGTTGGTGCAACATTCTTAGGTACAAGGGTTATGGTTATGCAGTTCCAGGCTTGGTTCATGACACTAGTAGTAAAAGAACTCCTGTATAGTAGCATAAAGATCCTATTTTATAGTATTCCAATTCCTCTTAAAGAACTCCATAGGGAAACCATCCACTCCAGGAGCTTTATCTATAGGCATATCATTAATAGCTAGGTCTATTTCCTCATTTGTTATCTCCTAGATTAGAGCTAGTTATTGTACTCTGGTCAAACATGTGTTTTTCTATATAATCTCAGTATTTGGGATAGGCATGGTTCCACTACTACTTCCCATAAGTTGGGTGAAGAATGTCAGGAATTCCTATTCTACAACAGTTGGTTCTGTAATCTTGACTCCTACTTCTGTGTATATTGAGTGATTGTGTTCCTAGACTCTCTAATTTTTAGTTGAGCATAAAAGTATTTGGTGTTAGCATCACCACTTTTGATCCAACATGCTTTTAACTTTTTTCTCAATACTTTTCCTTTACAATACTCTATTTAAAGATCTCCACAGTTAAGTGTTTCTCCTGATCAAATAAGGTTTGATAGAGTGGATTATGAACAATTTGAGCCTGAACCTACTTAAGAATTTGTCTTGTTTGATTGAGTTGTTGTCTATAATTGGATATGTATATGTTCAGTTATTTTAGTTTCTGCTTAACCCCCTTCAGTTCCTTGTAAGTTCAAGGGTTTTACAAGGAATTCACCATCCAAGCTCCAAACTTTAAATTATCTTCAGTTTGTTCTATATTTCAGGCATGTTGCTCATCCCTAACTTATATTTTTACATTGTGATATCAAATTATTAAATATTTATGTGATTTTGATTGATGGGTTTGAAATTGGGTTGAAGACTTTTGATGGTTATTACTTGAAGTATTTGAAATTGGGTTGAGGTATTTTGATGGTCATTACTTGAATTGTATTTTCCATGTTTTAAATGTCTTATTCATGTTTTAATTTATGATTTTGGGGACTGAATTGGTGCATTGTTTTAATGGTTGGAATGGGGGACATGGGTTTTCCCAAATTGATGGAATTTTTGCTTGATAAGGAAATTAACCTCAACCCATTTTGTAAACTTTATGTTGAATATAGATAATTGCATTAGTTTAACTTTTGTTTTGAATCCATTGCATTGCATCAAAGGATAAATGAATGAATATGGTTTTGGAAGGTCTTGGTGACCTTGGTTTTAGATTTTAGATGGAACTTGGGAGTTAGTTTGGTTATATTGATTGGTTTGGCATAACTGATTTAGCTTGCAACCATATTGATATGATGATATGTAATACCCCAAAGTTTCCTAACTAAATTTTTTGACCCAAGAATGTCAAGTATTAGCTTCTAAATTGAATGATGTTTATTCCATGAGGAATTTTCAAGATTTTTACTTTTGTTATGTGGAAAATTCAATATGCTTTCCATCGATATAAAATTTGCCTAAATCCGATAACCGAGTAAGAAGTAATGACTATTTCAAGTTTCCGTTGTAAAACAGAGCCGCGCCACAGGAGAAAATGACAATTGTCAAATTCCAGTAGGGGTCCGCGATAGTGGCGCGTCGTGCCAAACTTCCAGGTCACAAATGAAGTGGCAATGCAATGGCTCCGCGTCGCGCCATCCCTCAATTTCCCAGTTGTCAAATTCCAGTGACACGACGCGATAGCGCCGCGTCACGCAAGGGGTTCAATTCGGAAATTTTTTACTGAAATTAAAAGATGCGTCCAGGGTTAAAAGGGTCAATTTCCCACCCCTACGAGATTCAGCTATTTGGAACCCAAAATATACTAGTTTCTCTTCAATTTTCTCTCAAGAACAAGCTAGGGTTTCAATTTCAAGAAAGTCTCTTCATCAATCTTCACTAAATCAAGAACTAAGGTATGTCATGTGTTGATTCATGGGTCTCTTTTACCCATGAAGCTCAAGAATCTCTTTCCAAAATCCATGATTTATATATTTATGAATGTTCATGATTGGATTAAATTGAAATTCATGTTCATGATGCTGTATGATGTTGATTCATGTTTTAAATTACATATTTCAATGCTAGACCCTAGTATATGAAGAATTGCATAAAAATTATGATAAACCCCTTTCAAATTGCAAGTTGATTGATGTATTCATGATTATTAGATATGTTGATGATGGTATAACCAAAGCATGCTCCCCATGTGTTTGATTAAATGCCTATGTGAAAGAAAAGTGCCATACTAGTATGATAATATGAAATCCCCCTTTATGTACAAGTTTATCCATGGCACATATTTGATGAAATGCCTCAATAATTGAATTGTGATGTGGGTCATGTATTCAAGAAAGTCATGCTTTGTCAGTTTCTTTCCGTCAAGTCCTGGGGGTACTTGTACCCGATAATTTAGTTGTGTGCCTAGAGCTAGTGTTATGTTTTCACGAAATCCTCAGTCAAGCCATAATCCATAAAACTCAGTTAGTTATGTGACTTAGGTAAGCTCAGTAATACAATAATCTCAATACTATTCCGTCAGTCAATTGAACTCAGTTAATTCAGTAAAGTTCAGTTCAATAATCCAAGATCAGTGTCTATTCAAATAGGAGTAGGAATTAGCACCGAGTAAACCTAAGAATGGGAACACACACTGTCAGATGAGGGTGTGATTCTTAGAATTCATCCTTGCATTCCAAAACTATGTAGACATCATAGGTTGAGACATCAACACTGTCATATGAGGGTTGTTGAGGTGGATAAGCACTATTATATGAGGGCCCCACCATTCTCTTTTGGGGACACTGTCAGATGAGGGTTACTCACAGCTTGTCCTTACCAATGGCGTGGTATTGACACTCTTTTAATTAGGGTTACAGATTGGACCCCAACTCAGCCATAATGGCATATTAGGGGCAAGTCGGTTAGATAACTACTTCCCACAGTTTCGGTTACAGAATCAGGACTGTCAGATACAGTCATTCAGTCTCAGTAATAGAACTCAGATAGTTCTATAGAATTTAGGACTGTCAGATATAGTCAACTCAGATACAGTACAAAACTCAGCTAGTTCCTTCAGATTTAGGACTGTCAGATACAGTCACTCATGTCATCAGTTATATCAGTCATCAGAATTCAGTTATCAGTCATGTTAGTTATCAGTAAATTCATGTTATCACGATCTCAGATATAGTTACTACGTATTCATGCATGTATTCTCATGTTCATATTAGTCAGTTAACCAGTATTTTTCGTGCATATGAACTCCATGAATCCAACCTACCTTCCATGCATACCAGTATATTCAAAGTACTGATGCATTTGCGCTATGGTGTCTTATACCATAAGTTCTAAAGCACGAGCTCCAGAGCATCAGTAGATTCCAGATATCAACAGTCAGTTATCAGTGAGTCCTCATCCTTTGAGGACATGATTATTTCTTTATTATCTCATTAATTAATATATTAGTTGGAGTTAGTTGGGGACATGTCTCATCAACTCCTTATTCAGACAGTTCAGCCAGTTAGAGGCTTTGCAGACTATCATGTTCAGACTATCATGTTTAGATAGTATTGTTTTAGGTATTTATACCCCATCCCAGATGTTATGTTACAATTTTGAACCTTATGGCCTTTTAGTCCATGTTTTCACATTTATATAGTATATCATGCAGTATACAGGTATAGATATCAGTCATAGGTTAGCTTGTGGTCCTTCGGGGTCATGAGCACCGTGTAGCATTTCGGGTACTAGATTTGGGGCGTTACAAACTTGGTATCAGAGCCTAAGGTTCAATAGAGTCTTAGGAAGTATGAAAGCCGCATCTCATAGAATCTTGTGCATGGGTGTGTTGCACGCCACATTTATGTGCAGGAGGTTATAAGATGTTTCAGGAATAATTTTCCTTCTTTCAGTATTCATGTCGTGCCAGTGAGTATAATCTCAAGTCAATCTCCTAGTCTAATCCGTTTCTCCCTTTTTTCTACAGAACATGCCTCCTAAAAGAAAAAATAGGAATTAGTCTTCTCCTCAGCCCGAAAAACCTTTGGGCGAACATATTTCTCATGCAGAGTTTAGAGTTGCATTCACTACTCTTGCTCAGTCAATTGCTGCTCAGAATGAACTACCAGCCGTCGTTCCGGCCAACCCAGTGGACAATTGAACTGCAGTTAGGATTCGGGACTTCACTCGAATAAATCCTCCATCCTTTCTTAGGTCTAAGTCAGATGAGGACCCTCAGGAATTCATCGATCAGGTTCAGAAGGTTACAGACATTATGGGGGTGTCAACTATTGAGAGTCCAGAGCTAGCTGCATAGCAATTACAGGATGTTGCTCACACTTGGTACAAATAGTAGAAGTCGGAAAGGTAAGTTGATGCAGGGACTATAGAGTGAGAGGAGTTTGTCACCGCATTCTTAGAGAGGTTCTTTCTCCTAGAGCTGAGAGAAGCCAAGGTGTTAGAATTCATCAACCTCAGGCAGGGCAACATGACGGTGAAAGAGTATTCTCTTAAGTTTACTTAATTGGCCAGATATGCCCCTTATATGGTTGCAGACAACAGGGCCAAGATGAGTAAGTTTGTTTCTGGGGTGAATGATAGTGTGGTCAACTGAGTATAGGTCTGTGATGTTGAATAGTGACATGACCTTAGCCAGGCTTATGACTCAAGCTCAGCAAATAGAATATCAAAAGATTAAGATGAGAGAGAAGCAGAATAAGAAAGCAAAGACAAGTAGTTTCAACTTTGCTCATCCTAAATCAGAAGGAGGAAACCGTTCTCAGTTTTAGCCTAAGACATCAGTTCTAGCTCCTTCGTCATCTAGTGCTCCAGCTCCTAAGTTCAGGGATAGTAATAAAGATAGGACGCCAGGCTTTAAGTCTCAAGGCAGTGTCAGCAATACCCGAACTAATTCCCTTTGTCAGACTTATGGTAAGAACCACAAGAGTGCTTGCAGAGTTGGTCGTGATGTCTATTTTGGATGTGGCAAGCCAGGACACAGGGTTAGAGATTGTCCCCAGTCAGGTTATCAGGGTCAGCAGAACTGTTCCTCAGCTTAGTTCAGTCGCCCACCTCAGCAGGGTTCCACTTCCAGCACTACTAGTGGGCAATGCCCAAATAGACTCTATGCCCTCCAGTCTCGGCAAGATCAGGAAAATTCTTCGGATGTGGCTACTGGTACGTTACAGATCTTTCATGTGCATTTTTACGCTTTGCTAGATCCAGGAGCTTCTTCCTCTTTTGTTACTCCTTATTTAGCAGTTGATTTCAGAGTCAGTCCAGAATTTTTAGTAGAGCCCTTCTCAGTCTCTACCCCAGTGGGTAAAACCATCATAGCCCAGTGGGTATACAGGAACTGCCCGGTTATGATATTTTAGAAAGTCACTTTAGCAGACTTAGTCGAATTAATGATGACTGATTTTGTTATTATTCTTGGCATGGATTGGCTTTATTCCTGCTATGCCACAGTCGACTGCAGAAATAGAATAGTCCAATTTCAGTTTCCAAATAAACCCATTCTAGAGTGGAAGGGTAGTGTATCCGCTTTCAGAGGTCATCTTATTTCCTACCTTCGGACACGGAAAATGATATCTAAAGGATGTGTCTATCATCTTGTTCAAGTTAAGAATAGTAGTTTTGAAACTCCCAGTCTTGATTCAGTCCCAGTCGTGAATGAATATTTAGATGTTTTTCCTGAAGATCTTTCAGGGATTCCTCCGGAAAGGGAAATAGACTTCGACATCGATCTTCTTCCAGATACTAAGACTATGTCTATTCTACCATACAGAATGGCACCAACAGAACTCGAAGAACTAAAAGAATAGTTGAAGGATCTCTTAGATAAGGGATTCATCAGACCAGTATGTCCTCGTGGGGTGCACCATTCTTATTCGTGCAAAAGAAAGACGGTTCTCTCAGAATGTGCATAGACTACCGTTAACTCAATAAAGTTACAATCAAGAACAAGTATCCACTTCTCAGAATTGATGACTCATTTGACCAACTTCAGGGTGCCAGTTATTTCCCTAAGATAGACCTCAGATCTGGTTATCATCAGCTCAGAGTCAGAGAATGTGATATTCCAAAAATAGCCTTCTGTACTCAGTATGGTCACTTTGAATTCCTAGTCATGTCCTTTGGTCTTACCAATGCCCCAGCAACTTTCATGGACTTGATGAACCGTGTGTTCAAGCAATACTTGGACATGTTCGTCATAGTCTTTATAGATGATATTTTGATCTATTCCCGCAGTGAGCGTGATCATGCAGACTATCTCAGAATTGTACTTCAAACTCTCAGAGATCATTAGCAGTTTGCCAAATTCAGTAAGTGTGAATTTTGGCTAAGGTCAGTAGCATTCCTTGGCCATATCATTTTGGGTGATGCCATTAGAGTAGATCCTCAAAAGACCAAATCGGTTAAAAACTGACCCAGACCTATCTCTCCATTATATATCAGGAGTTTCTTAGGTTTGGATAGATATTATAGGTGGTTTGTTGAGGAATTTTATTCTATTGCATTCCCTATATCCAGATTGACTCTGAAGAAAGTCAAGTTTTAGTGGCCAGATCCTTGCGAGAAGAGTTTTCAGGAGTTGAAGACTCGACTCACCTCAGCTCCAGTCCTAGCACTTCTAGATGGTTCAGATGGTTTTGTAGTGTATTGCGATACATCCAGAGTAGGTTTGGGTTATGTCCACATGCAGTATGGTAAGGTCATAGACTATGCCTCCAGACAGCTTAAACCCCATGAGAAGAATTATCCTACTTATGATCTTAAGTTAGCAGCCGTAGTATTTGCCTTAAAGATTTAGAGTCATTATCTATATGAAGTTCATGTAGATGTGTTCACAGATCATAAAAGCCTTCAGTACGTCTTTTCTCAGAAAGATCTCAATCTTCGTCAGAGAAGGTGGTTAGAGATCTTGAAAGATTATGACATGAGTGTCTTTTATCATCCGGGCAAGGCCAATGTAGTGGCAGACGCTCTCAGTAGACTGTCTATGGGTAGTGTTGCTCATGTTGAGGATAGTAAGAAGAAGTTAGATTAGGAAGTCCATCAGCTTTCCAGACTAGGCATTCGCTTAGTTGATACAGAAGAGGGTGATATATCGGCTCAGAGTAGTTCAGAATCATCTCTAGTTTTTTAGGTGAAAGAAAAGCAAGATAGAGATCCCAGTTTATTCAAATTGAAAGAGTCAGTCAAGGATTAAAAAGTAGAGGTTTTTCCTAGGAGGGAGATGATGTATTGCATTGTCAGGGTCGTCTCTGTATTCCAGATGTAGATAACTTAAGGCAGTAAATTCTTGCAAAAGCACATGGTGCGCGCTACTCTATTCATCCAGGGGCCACAAAGATGTACTGTGACTTGCGGGAGATCTATTAGTGGAGTGGGATGAAGAGAGATGTTGTAGAGTCTATGGCTAAGTGTTTTACATGTCAGCAGGTTAAGATAGAGCATAAGAAGCCTAGTGGACCTATGCAGGAGTTCATTATTCCTACTTGGAAGTGGGAAGAAGTGAACATGGACTTCGAGATGGGTTTGCCTCGAACTCATCATCAGCATGATTCAGTCTGGGTTGTTGTAGACAGGATGACCAATTCAGCTCATTTTCTTCCAGTTCATACCTCTTATTTAGTCGAGGATTACACCAAACTCTACATCAGAGAGTTGGTCAGATTGCACAGTATTCTGTTATCCATTATCTCAGACAGAGGTACCCAGTTCACTTCTCATTTCTGAAAAACATTCTAAAAGGGTCTTGGTACCCAAATTCATCTTAGTACAACCTTTCATCCTCAGACAGATGGTCAAGCAGAAAGGATCATTCAGACCCTAGAAGATATTCTAAGGGCGTGTGCAATTGATTTCAAGGGTAGTTGGGATGACCATTTGCCTTTGATTGAGTTTGCATACAACAATAGTTATCATTCCAGTATTCGGATGGCTCCATTCAAAGCTCTCTATGGTAAGAGGTACAGATCTCCAATCGGTTGGTTTGAAGTTAGTGAGGCCTCAGTTATAGGGCTTAACTTAGTATTTGATGCCTTAGAGAAAGTCCAATTGATCAGAGAAAGACTCCGGGCTTCTCAGAGCCGACAGAAGTCTTATACAGATGTGTATAGAAAGGATCTTGAGTTCGATATTGGTGACTATGTCTATCTAAATATCTTTCCCATGAAGGGATTAAAGAGGTTTGGCAAGAAGGGAAAGATCAGTCCCCGATATGTCGGTTCCTTCAAAATTCTCAGTCGCTTCGGTAAGGTAGCTTATGAGCTTGAATTGCCTTCAGATCTTGCCTTAGTTTATCCAGTCTTCCATGTCTCTTTGCTCAAGAAGTGCATAGGTGACCCAGCAGTTGTATTCCCTATTCAGAGCATAGATATTCCGAACAACCTCTTTTATGAAGAGATTCCAGTCGAAATTCTAGACTATCAGACTCGTAGACTGAGGAACAAAGAAGTCCCTCTAGTCAAAGTTCTTTGGCAAATTCAGTCCATTGAGGGAGATACTTGAGCAGCAGAAGCAGACATGCATACCAAGTATTCTCACCTCTTCTCCGCTAACTCAGATCTAGCTCAAGGTAACAATTCTCCTTAAGCTTTTCAGTTTTCATATCTAGATTTCAGTTAAAAATTGATATCAGCCTCATGCTTAGGATTCTATTTTTAAACTGGGTACTAAGTACCATTACATATTCAATTATATGTTCATGCATCAGATTAGTCATGTATTTATGCATCAGACATGCATTCTACTTGTGAGAAGACTCAATAATTAAAAATCTCAGTCATGTAATTAGTTTCATCATGTATTCACGCATCAGATATGTATGCTCAGCTTATTAGTACTCTCAGTCATCCATTCATATATCAGCTAAGTTATAAAATCATGCATCAGATATGCATGCTCAGTATGAATCTCTGAAATGTCAGTTATGTCAGTCATGTTTCATTGTTCATGTTCATTGGGTACTTCGGTTTATCGTTTCTCCTCTCTTAGTCAGTCTCATTCGATTATGAATGTTCCCAAGGGGGAGATATTGTAATACCCCGAAGTTTCCTAACTAAATTTTTTGACCCAAGAATGTCATGTATTAACTTCTAAATTGAATTATCTTTATTCCATAAGGAATTTTCAAGATTTTCACTTTTTATCATGTGGAAAATTCAATAAGCTTTTCATCGATATAAAATTTGCCTAAATCCGATAACCGGATAAGAAGTTATGACTATTTCAAGTTTCCGTTGTAAAACAACGCCATATTAGTCAGTGGCGCACAGCGCCACAGGAGAAAATGGCAATTGTCAAATTCTAGTAGGGGTCCGTAATAGTGGTGTGTCGCGCTAAACTTCCAGGTCGCAAATAAAGTGGCAATGCGATGGCTCCGCATCGCGCCATCCCTCAATTACCCAAGTATCAAATTCCAGTGACACAGTGCGATAGTGTCGCGTCGCGCCAGGGGTTCAATTCGGGAAAATTTCACTGAAATTAAAAGACGCATCCAGGGTTAAAAGGGTCAATTTTCCACCCCTATTTAAGCCCTTTAACACGAGATTCAACTATTTGGAACCCAAAATATACTAGTTTCTCTCAATTTTCTCTCAAGAACAAGCTAGGGTTTTAATTGGGGATTCAATTTCAAGAAAGTCTCTCTGTCAATCTTTGCTAAATCAAGAACTAAGGTATGTCATACGTTGATTCATGAGTCTCTTTCACTCATGAAGCTCAAGAATCTCTTTCCAAAATCCATGATTTGTATATTTATGAATGTTCATGATTGGATTAAATTGAATTCATGTTCATGATGTTGTGTGGTGTTGATTCATGGTTTAAATTAAATATTTCAATGCTTGACCCTAGTTTATGGAGAATTGCATAAAAATCATGATAAACCCCTTTCAAATTTCAAGTTGATTGATGTATTCATGATTATTAGATATGTTGATGATGGTATAACCAAAGCATGCTCCCCATGTGTTTGATTAAATGCCTATGTGAAAGAAAAGTGCCATACTAGTATGATAATATGAAATCCCCCTTTATGTACAAGTTTATGCATGTCACATGTTTGATGAAATGCCTCAATAATTGAATTATGAATTGTGATGTGGCTCATTTATTTAAGAAAGTCATGCTTTGTCAGTTTCTTTCCGTTGAGTCCTGGGGGTACTTGTACCCAAAAATTTATCTGTGTGCCTAGAGCTAGTGTTATGTTTTCACGATATCCTCAGTTAAGCCATGGTCCATAGAACTCAGTCAATCATGTGACTTAGGAAAGCTCAATAATACAGTAATCTCAGACTATTCCATCTATCAACGGAACTCAGTTAATTCAGTACAGTTCAGTTAAGTAATCAATGATTAGTGTCTATTCAGATGGGAGTAGGAATTAGCACCAAGTGAACCTAAGGATGGGAACACACACTTTCAGATGAGGGTGTGATTCTTAAAAGTCATCCTTGCGTTCCAGAACTACGTAGC
Source organism: Capsicum pubescens (assembly GCA_030864215.1). NCBI lineage: Eukaryota > Viridiplantae > Streptophyta > Magnoliopsida > Solanales > Solanaceae > Capsicum > Capsicum pubescens. Next base: position 242,147,264 of record CM061549.1, on the reverse strand, counting down.
CAGCATAGGTTGAGACATCAACACTGTCAGATGAGGGTTATTAAGGTGGATAAGCACTGTCAGATGAGGGGCCCACCATTCTCTTTTGGGGATAATGTCAGATGAGGGTCACTCACAGCTTGTCCTTTCCAGTGACGTGATATTGACACCCTTCTAATTGGGGTTACAAATTGGACCCCAACTCAGCTATAATGGAGTATTAGGGGTATGACAGTTAGATAACTACTTCCCACAGTTTCGGTTATAGAATCAGGACTGTTAGATACAGTCATTCAGTCTCAGTAATAGAACTCAAATAGTTCTACAGAATTCAGGATTGTCAGATACAGTTAACTCAGATACAGTACGGAACTCGGATAGTTCCATCGGATTCAGGACTGTCAGATACAGTCACTCATGTCATCAGTTGTATCAGTCTTCAGAATTCAGTTATCAGTCATGTTAGTTATCGGTAAATTCATGTTATCACGATCTCAGATATAGTTACTATGTATTCATGCATGTATTCTCATGTTCATATTAGTCAGTTAACCAGTATTTTTCATGCATATGAACCCCATGCATCCAGCCTACTTTCCATGTATACCAATATATTCAAAGTACTGACATATTTGCGCTATGGTTTCTTATACCATAGGTTCCAAAGCACGAGCTCCAGAGCATCAGTAGATTCCAGATATCAGCAGTCAGTTAGCAGTGAGTCCTCATCCTTCGAGGACATGATTATTTCTTTATTATCTCATTAAGTAATTTATTAGTTGGATTTAGTTGGGGAAATATCCCATCAACTCCTTATTCAGACAGTTCAATCAGTTAGAGGCTTTACAGACTATCATGTTTAGACAGTTTTGTTTTGGGTATTTATACCCCATCCCAGATGTTATGTTACAGTTTTAAACCTTATGGCCTTTCAGTTCATGTTTTTGCATTTATACATTATATCATGCAGTATACAGGTACAGATATCAGTCATGGGTTACCTTGTGGTCCTTCGGGGTTATGAGCATCGTGTAGTATTTTGGGTACCAGATTCGGGGTGTTACATGATACCAAGTGGTAATTTCCTTAACGAATGACTCCTAGGTTTATGTGCAAACTATTTTAATTTAAGCTTAAAGGAAATTATGTAGCTCACTGTGAAGGTGTAGGTCCTGGGGGAACAACACTGGAAACCATGTTTGCCGGCGTTGGGGTCTATGTGATCATGTGTATGGTGCACACATTATATATATATATTGGAAGGGATATAACCTTGGCGACTTTAGCCTTTCCTCAATTTTTTCTCGATTCGTGCGGCTAACATGCACTAGGTCCTTCCAGCAGGGGGAGATGGACCCATATAGCCCATGGGTACCTTTAGGACGGAGTAAGCTACACAGTTCAGTCTAATAGTTTAAACTCACATGTTCATGACTCTTTTCCCTATCATGACATCCTATATATGTATATATAAATGTTGTGAATGTGGTTTTGACTGGTTTTAAAATTAACATTATTTTATTCCTTTTTCTGAGTTACATGCCAGTGCTTTCCCAACTGATCGTTCCTAGACTTTGCATTGTTTCATGATATAGGGTCCGAGGGTTTTTCTATTGCTCCTATGCAGCATTAGGTGGTTGAGTATTCCTGTAGATCATCTGTGAAGTGATGAGCCTCCATTCTTCGGAAAGCCCTGTCATTTCATTGTTCTTTCTTTATTATTATAGTACTTTTAGATTCTCTATGGTCATAATCGGGGACATGTCTCAACTTTAGTTGGTATTTCTAATTTTAGAGGCTTTCGTGGACAAAAAGGGACGTTATTGATGTCTTGTTTTGACTCTTTGCATTTTTCTTTAGTGTCATTTTTCTATCATTGGTTTGGTTAGCTTTCGTTGTTTACTTTTATTGTGCTCTTCAGGTAAGGTTAAGGGGGTGTCTCCGGCCCTTGGTAGGCTTGAGATGCCCGTCACGGCCAGGCTCGGGATCGGGCCATGACAATTGTCTACTTCTCTTTTCGCAAATTATTTGTTTGTTAAAAATAAATTCTTTAACCCTTTTATACAAATTCAATTAGAATTGACAATTTTTCTGAAAAACCTACATCGTACATTATACAGAACTATAAAAAGATCTAGAGCACAAGTGGTAAGAATTTTATCAAGATCCTTCGGATTAGCTTTTTCAAGTTTACCACATTATTTTCATAGCAAAATAAAATCTACAGTAAACTTTAATTTCCTTATTCCATTTCTATCTTTGGTGCACTCCCCCCCCCTCCCCCCCCAAAAAAAAGATTACTTGATCAAGTTCTGAAATTTAAGCAGATTAAGATTATTATTGGTCCCCTTTATTGTCTTTTTTTTCCTTTTTCGTCAGCGGTTAAGATAGAAGAAGGCATGTTTAGTTTATGTTACAAAATATTTAAAGTGATTCATTTTTCTGTCAATCTTTGGCAAATACTCTAATATTTTAGAATAATAACTATAAAGACTTAATCTTTGAACAACTTATTTCTTGTCAACAATGAAGTTTTTATGTCTTCAAATCGTCAATCAAACGAACTTTAAAACCTGATGAAACTTTTATATTCTTCAAATTAGAATCAAATTCAAACAGAGTAGAAAATCATAGGTTTTAATCTCCAAAAATCAATACACAGAGTTAAATGAATCAGTGAACTTTTTATATTCTTTGAATCAAATTTTCAATTCAATTTTCTCGGTGAAGTTTTTATATTCTTCTAACTGAGAGAGTAGAAATTAAAAGATTTTTATCTCCACAAAAGTCGTCCCGATACAGGTTAATCAAGTACTTGATTTGTAAATGGTGATTTTTTTCTCCCCAAACAAGCACAAAAATAATATTTTTATAATTTTCTTAAGATTTTTGTTTTTCCTTTAATAAAATTTGTATTTACAACATGAACTTCAAGAACAATAAAGAAGTTCAAACTATTTGCTAGAAAATAACAAAATCAAACATTTAGAAAAAGATGACGATTAGATATTTCAAGTCCATCGAATTCACGACGTGTAATTAAAAAAATTATTTTTCTCAAGTACCCTATGTATGAAATATATCCTCTCAGAATAAAATAAATCACTTCAATAGAATAGTAGTACCTCAAGTTCTGATAAACTACGAATGCACTCAATTGTAGCAAATCACACTTGAGTTTTTTCAAGAATAAAAGTGTTTGTTTTTTCAAAACTCATATATTCATATTGAGGAGAAATTAGATATTTATAGCCAAAAGGTGGTGTATAGAAAAAGGGTTCACTTCTTCAAAAAAGGGTGTTGTCACATCCCTTTTTCGCCCGACGGGATCGAGTTGAAGGGTTTTTTCAATTAAAGTGACACTATTGAGTAGTGATTATTTTATTTACAGAGTCGTCACTTGAAATTGAGTTATGGTGTTTCAAGTCACCTTTTTGAATTCCTAATAAAAAAGAAATGACTCTTTATTGTTGGTCTGCGTAAACAGAAGACCGGGTAAGGAATTCTGTTGACCGAGGGGAAGGTGTGAGGCACCCCTCGAGTCCCGTGGTTCAAGCATGGTCGCTTTATTAACTTATCTTGACTTAAACTATTTTGATAATTATGTTAGTCGGCCCTAAAATCGCTCATTTTAGTATCTTGTATCTATCTATACCTCTTGTATTAAGCTAGTGGAAATTAATTTTTAGAACAATTTTTACCAAGGTACATTATTGCATCCTTGAAATATTTTTAAACGTCTCAGAAAGATGCGCACGCCACATTCTTAATCGAGACAAATATTCTAAACATGCCTAAAGCTTATCTAGCGTTCAAAGGCATTTGTTCGTCTCTTATGACCTCGAAAAAATATTATATTATCCCTTTTTATTATTTTTTTCTCTTTATTATTTTGCAACGAATTTTGGATTATTCCGCAACTCGTCTCGCTCCCTTACAAATGGGTATTTACACTCTTTTCTTTTCCTTTATGCGATGAGTTTAGAATAAATTCGCATCCCATCCAGCTTAAACTCACACTAGTAAATTGATTAAATCTTAAACATTTCATCATGACCCACACAATCGTGTAATTGTCTACAAAGTTAATAATATTTACAAAAATATACAAGAAAACTACATAGAAAAATTAAAAGGAAAGCAATGACAAAAGGCAATGGCCAAATATAGGAAAAAGTTATTATAATAACTAAATAACGAATAATACATATTATAGACATATATTTTATTATTAATATATTGGTAAAATTAAAAGAGAGTGTACTTTGATTTTAAAAACAACTGTAGCATAATAAAGAAAAATCAGTGGCATGATACCTAAATTGCCTTATTGACATTGCTACCATTAATCCATTATCAATAGTCACATTAAAAGCATACAATTTATATATTTCTATAGTAAAGTATTTTCTGCCTATGGCATTCAACAGCATATTAACATTTAATCAAACCAAAAGACACATACCCACCTTAATTTTGTGCCATGTACATAGCGATGGAATATCATTTCTTTAGTCATTTCCTATATTGGTCCTATTTTTCTGCCTGAAGTTCACTCTTCAACATATTACTAATATTTTTTAAACCTATTCCTTTTCAGCGAAGGAAACAAGTTGGCAGAAATTTTAACATACAAACTTTTAAGAAACATTTTTTTAAGCCTAATATGCCTTTAAATTTTAATAGAGGATCCTTAATTTCTTTTAACTTGAATAAACAGACAAATAGGAAAAATGTATTGATGAAATATATTCAAATGAAAATATTTATACACTAAATCAAATAGAAATATCATCTTGATAACACCATATAAAGAGAGTCATAAGAAAATAACAAACAAGAATAGAAGAAATTTTACATACTAAACAATGCATGAAATTAATCCTTTAAACAACTTTATTCATATTTCGATTCGCCATGAAACTTATAAAAATAAATAATACGAAATCGAATAAGAACCTGTATAATGAACTAATTAAAAGAAGCACGCAAGACATCTGAAAACTCCAACAGAAACCTCACCACTTCGACCCTTTTTTTTTCTAATCTTTTCCTTTCTTGCTTTCTTCTGTTTCTAAGTTTCTCTTTTTTTTTTCTTTTTCCTTCTCGTTTTCTTTCTTCTTTGTTGTTTTCTCTAATTGTCTTACCTTTTTTTTTCCTCTCTCTTTTTGTGTCAAATATTTTTTTTTTTTGTCTGTGTTCCAAATCTACGTATAAACTGGGAGTTATATAGGAAGGGGGTATATATATATATATATAAATTATATAAAAAATAAATAATAATAATAATAAAAGAATATTAACTAAGTAATTTTTATTTTAAAACTTAAGATAATATAATAGAAGTATAACTAACTTAAAAATAAAATATAATTAAGAAAAAAAATAAAATTACTAGCTTATTTATTGAAATTTAAATTAAAAGATTATTTTATTTTTTTGAAAATTTTCATATTATTTAAAAGTAACAAATAATAATATCCCCAAATATATCTTTATTTATTTGTTTATTTTCCTCTAAAATTTATAAGAAAAATAAAATAAGAGTTTAATAAATATCGAATAAATATAAATATTTAATACCGAAAAAATAAGTTAAAACTCGGGGAGGGTCAAAAATCACGTGTCTACAGGTGCAACTATTCGAAAAGGTCACAACCCATTAGAAAGGTCATAACCATCAAAGTGAAAAGGTGTCTATTCAAATTTCATCCTTTTCTTGGTGTCTTTTCAAAAAAACACCTATTCATTTTTCATTCACACCTCTTAAAAATCTAGAAATTCCCACATGAATGGGAAAAGACTATTAGATCAAAAAAATATACAGACAAGTGTGTGATTTACAAACAAAGCCTAATTGCATCTGGATAAGTAGATTTGACTTTGAACTTTTCATAGTGAACTTATATCGAATGCACTCGATCAATCGGTAGATATGGTATTTTTAAACCGTCGAACTGTATTATACACTTAGACACTGCAAGTCACACAACTAGCCTTTTAATTTACCATCTACGGTTCTCACGATTTTGGTCATTTCAGCCATGAACACTTCCTAATTTCATGAGAGCTTAGAGAAGATGCCTTTACTATTATTCTCCTTGAAGAGACTTCTACTTCACCCTCACATAGGTGATTCCTATACGTTTAATCCTACGGATCAAACTATTTGATCATACTTGCTAAACTTATAAACCATTAAAAAGCTTCAAACCATAAGCCTTATCCTTATTTTTAAACATTGTCTTCATCGTGAGAATGGATTGAGTCAATTGACAATGTTGACTCGTTATTCATAATTTTGTCTGATCTTCTTGAACCTATATCTTAGGATCTCTAGTCTTCTAGATAGAATTACCACATTGATGACTTATCGTGGATCGTAAATCTATTTCCTTCGAGGATCTCTCATCTCCCTCTCTAGTTAGGCCTTTTGTAAGTAGATTCGATACATTATTCTTTGACCTCACGTAGTCAGTCGTGATAATTTCACTAGAGAGGAGTTCTCTAACGATATTATCTCTTCAACTCATATGACGAGATTTACCGTTAAACATCATGCTCTCTACCCTACCTATTGTTGCTTGACTATCATAATATATGCATACCGGTGATAAAGATTTGGGATAATAAGAAATATCTTTCAAGAAATTACGGATCCATTCAGATTTTTTCACCGACTTTATCTAATGCGATAAATTCAGATTTTGTTACAGAGTGGGCTATACATGTATGCTCGGATGATTTTCAAGAGACTGCTCCTCCACCTAGAGTAAATATATATTCATTCATGATTTTTACTTCATATGATTAGATGATCCAATTTGCATTATTATATCCTTTAATTACTGCAGGATATTTGTTATAATGCAAAGTATAGTCTTGAGTATGTTTTAGCTACCCCAAAACTCTTTTCATTGCTATCCAATGAGTTTGATTGGGATTACTCATGTACTGACTCAATTTACTAATAGCACATGTTATATTTGATCGCGTACAATTTATGATATACATCAAACTTTTCAATACTCTTGCATGTTCCAATTGTAAGTCACTTTTATCTTCATTCTATCGAATAAAAAACTCACATCCAATGGTGTCTTGGCAATACTGAAATTCAAATACCTGAATTTGTCAAGAACTTTTTTAAATGTAATAAGACTATGATAGTGCCAACCCTTATGGAGTTTTATGAATTCCTATCCCTAAGATCATATCAGTAACTCCAGGGTCTTTTATATCAAGCTTGCTCTCAAACATTTGTTTCATAGCATTTATGTTAGAAATGTCTCTACTGGTGATCAACATGACATTCACATACAAGCAAATAATGACTTTGTGATTTGAAGTGTCTTTAATGTAAACACATTTATCACATTTATTTATCTTAAATTCATTTATCAACATGGTTTGGTCAAATTTTGCATGCCACTGTTTGGGTGCTTGCTTTTGTCTGTATAATGACTTAACAAGTTTACACATTTTTCTTTTCAAAAATCACAAAATCCTCGGGTTGTTCCCTGTAAATTTCTTCATCCAATTTTCTACTTAAGAAAGTTATTTTCACATTTATTTGATGGATTTTAAAATCATATACCGCAATAATACAACCAATATCTGAATGGATGTTATCCTTATTACCGACAAGTTAAATAGTCAAGGCTTTATTTTTGTCTAAACCCTTTCACAACAAGTCTTGCCTTGTATTTATTAATAGTACCATCAAATTTCATTTTTCTTTTGAAGATTTATTTACACTCTAAAGGTTTATTTCCTGGAGAAAAGTCAACCAACTCCCAAGTATAGTTGCTCAAGATTGAATTAATCTCACTATTGATTGCCTCTTTTCAAAAGGATGAGTTTGTAGAAGATATCACTTCTTTCAATGTTTGAGGCTCATTTTCAAGAAGAAATGTTACAAAATTTGATCCAAAGGAAGTCGACGTCTTTTGTTGCTTACTAAGCCTTGAGTTCTCTTCATTAAGTACATTCTTATTTGGTTCATCCCTACGTCATTTAAATCATTCACTAGAAAGTTCATGTCTAGTCTCATAAGGATAAATATGTTCAAAGAACTCGACATTATCTAATTCTATTATCGTATTATCATGAATATTCGTCTATTTGGATTTATGAACCAAAATTTTACATGTTCTACTGTTTGTAACATATTCAATGAAAATACAATCCATAGTTTTTTGTTCTATTTTCAACCTTTTGGGTATAAGAACTTGGATTCTCTCTAGATACCCCCAAACTTTGAAATATTTCAAGTTGGATTTTTTTCCTTTTCATTTCTCATATGAAATAGACTGAGTCTTTATATGAGGAACTTTATTGAGTATTCGATTAACTGTAAGAATAGTTTTTCCCCACAAGCTTTGCAGTAAATTTGAACCTATAAGTAAGACATATATCATTTCCTTTAACGTTGGATTTTTGTTTTTGCAATCCCATTTGATTGAGGTGAATACGAGACAGTAGTTTGATGGATAATTTTAGTTTTCAAGCATATATCTGTAAAAAAGAGATTCATATTATCCAACTCTATGACTTCGTATCATTTTAATCTTTTTATTCAACTGATTTACAACTTCAATTTTATATTGGCTAAATGTTTCTATTGTCTCATCCTTACTATTCAACAAATAAACATAACAGTATCTAGTGCAATCGTTAATAAAAGTTATGAAATACTTTTTTTCACTATGAGATAGTGTTGACTTCATATAAAAAATGTTGCGTGAATTAAGTCTACGGGATTGAAATTCCATTCAATAGACTTATACGGATATTTAACATACTTTGATTTAACACACGTTTGACACTTTGATTTACCGCACTCAAAGTTAGGCAGAACTTTTAAACTAATCAGTTTTTGCCGAATTTTATAATTGACATATCCTAAACATTCATGCCATAATTCATTTGACTCAAGTAAGTAAGAAGAAGCCTCAACTTTCTTCATTTCAACAATCATTACATTAAGTTTGAAAAGGTCCTCAATGAGATAGCCCTTTCCTACATTTCATTCTTTCTTATTATAATTTTTTTCAAAATAAACACACATTTGAATATATTTTTAATGAAATGTGTTGTTGACACTAAGTTCTTCCTAATAGTAAGAACATGGAGAATATTGTTGAGAGTTAACACCTTGCCAGAAGTCACTTTTAGGAATATCTTTTCACTTTCTTCAACCTTGGATGTTTCAATATTCTCCATGAAGATCACTTGATACCAAAAGTATCATAAGTAGCAAAAATTTCTTTGTCCGCACAAACATATTGAGTGGCTCCTGAATCAAATTATTATTCATTTGAATTTCCAACTAGATTACATTCAATGATCATAGTATGCATATTTTCAATCTTTTTAGTTGCTTTCATCATATTTATCTGATTTTGTTTCTTTTTTTTTTTTTTCCAGAAATTGACAATTTAGAGCTTTGTGGCAAACTTCACTACAATTATCGCACTTGCCTTTGAACCTTTTCTTGTTCTGCTCTTTCTTGTCCAAAAGGCTTCTTCATCATTTTATTATGTGTAGCATTATCTTTAACAAGATTTTCACCCATTATTGGTGATTTCTCACGCAACTTACTGTCCTCTTGTATCTTGATACGAATCACAAGATCTTCCAAGTCATACATTGATTTTCAAACATTTCTTTTTTCAGGAACATAAGAATCTCTACTTATGAACCTCTAAATTTCAAGTTTGATCAGCCAAAAGAGTATTATTTGTTGTCATTCTTTGAAGTTCACATCAAAAAACTCTTTTGATTTCTCTGTCGTTGTCATTGTAGAACAACTTCTAAACATCTTGATGATGCAATATTGGTTGCCATTGGGAGAACACCATTCACAATCAAATCAATTTGTTGTTCAGTTTCATTCATCATTTTTCGGTCAATCTTTGACAAGCACTCTATATTTTAGAATACTAACAATAAAGACGTAATCTTTAAACAACTTATTTGTAGTTAATGATGAAATTTTTACTTCAAATTATCAACCGAACGAACTTTAAAATCAGATGAATTTTTATATTCTTCAAATCAGAATCAAATTCAAATAGAGTAAAAAATCATAGGCGTTAATCTCTAGAAATCAATACAGAGAGTTCAACGAATAGGTGAAGTTTTTTATATTCTTCGAAGCGAATTTTCAATTCAATTTCTCGGTGAAGTTTTTATATTTTTCTAATCGAGAATATAGAAATCAAAAGATTTTACTTTCCATAAAATCAAATCAAATACAAATTAATCAAGTGCTTGATTTATAAATGGTGATATTTCTTCCCACTAAACAAGCACAAAACATAAATATTTTTATAATTTTCTTAAGATTGTTTTCTTTTAAATGAAATTTGTATTTACAACATACACTTCAATTAACAAGTTCCAGAACAACTTAAAAAACAATAAAGAAGTTCAAACTATTTTTTGAAAAATAGCAAAACCAAACATTTTAAAAAAAGATAAAGATTAGAAGATTCAAGTTCACCGAATTCATGGCGTGTCCTTAAGAAAATTATTCCCATCAAATATCCAATGTTATGAAATATATCCTCACAGGATAAAATGAATCATTTTAACAGAATAGCGGTAACTCAAATTCTGTTAAACTACGAATGCACTCAACGGTAGCAAATCACACTTGAATTTTTTCAAGAAAAAAAGTATATTTTTTTTTAAATAATCATATATTCATATCTGAGGAGAAATAAGATATTTTAGCCAAAAGGTGGTGATTCAGAAAAGAAAAAATGGTTCAAAAAGGAGCAATCTTTTGGGAAAATCATAACCCATTAGAAAGGTCATAATCATCCAAAGTGAAAATGTGTCTATTCAAATTGTATTTTTTTTCTTGATGTCTTTTTGGAAAAAAAATACTTATTCATTTATCATTCACACGTCTTAAAAAACTAACATTTAATTCTACCTTATTCTATCAAATTTGATCTTATTTTATCTCACTACACAAATGAGATAAATTAATATAAAAATTATGATCCCGAAATAACTTAATTCGTGAACCAAGTGACTCCAACAAAATTCTAGAACTTGTGTGCAAAGGATATAGTACTAGTAATCACCCTTAAATGATTTAACTCAAACTCGCGGCTATTAGGCCAATGTTGAAAACGAGAAGTGACACTCTTGTTTTTTTTTTTTTTTTTAATTTCCCATTATCTCCGTCAATGATACTCATTCTGAAATTCAATTAATTTTGTCTTCGCTTAAAAATTTATCACTTTAAAAATAAAATATTTTGTTCTATATTTAAAAACTCAACATTTTTTAATGAATAAATACCCGTCATTCATCATAATTTGTGATGACTCTTTGTTAAGAAGCGTGATGGGACTGTAATGATATTTTGTCATCTAGAACAGCATAACACAACGTGCCTCACCATAAAAAATGGTCATATTTATGAAATCTTCAGGCCAGATTGGCATGTATAATTGTGATTATCAATGCCTATCGGTCCTCTACTATGGAGAATGTTCATGAATATTCAACTACTCATTATGTATCAACAATAGTTCAAAAACAAATCTTTAATTTTTATACTTCTGATACGATTTATTGTCAGTTTCAACATCTTTATTTTAGTATATTACTATTTATTTATAAGATATAACTGAACCTTCAAATGATTTTAATTAGTTTTACATATCAACTGATTTTAATCTTCAATTAAATCAGGCATGCTCTAGATTGTACAAGTTTATATATAGAATTTTAGGCTCAAATTTGAATTAAGCATTTTTTATGCAAATGCCCACGTAACTATCATTTTTCTTTCACTAAATTCATTTAACTATCTTTTCTAACACAAAAATCACTTAATCATTATTAATTTATTGGATTAGTGAATCATTATAAAATTACGTGCATTTAACATTTTGTACAAATCATATATTTGTAAGCATTTTATTTTTTATGAAAGAAACCTCGAAATGTGCAATTTCTTACTCGATACCTTAAGTTATTTCATTATCTTATTTATGAATTATGATTTGCTCATAAGAGTTGGGTAACTGTTAATAGTTTTCATAAGTTCAGATTTTACATATTTATAAAAAAATATATATATAAATTAAAAATTTAAATTATACCCAAACGAAATTTCTACTTCAAAACGATAAACTTTATACCACCTTGGGAACAATATATAAGCCTACTGTTCCAAGTCAATGGTCGAAAAAAAATTCTCTGTGAACTTTATTAATTCGTTAGACGAGAGGAGACTTTTGAAAAGTATAAGCCAAGATCTCACCGTATAATTACTCCCTCCGTTTCGTTTTAGTTAACTCTTATTAACTTGAGACACCCCTTAAAAGATTATTTAATAGAAGTTTATTTTACTAAAATAACCCTATTAATTATGCATTAAAAATATGAATTTGAGTAAATACACTTTGTTTAGTCATTTAATATTGAGAATAATATTGAAAGAAAATAATAAAATTCTCTTAATTTAATTAAAAAAATAACTAAATTAAAATAAATATTTTTAGACAAAGAGTAAGCTAAAATGAAACGGAGGAAGTATTTTAGTTCTATAAAGATATGAATACGATAGTGAAAAGGCAAAAACAAAGAGACCAATTATTGCCGGGAATATCCCCAGAAATTGCGGAGATTCGGACATTGGACGCAGGACCATTTTCTTCGGAACAACACACGAATTATTTAATTGAAAAAAAAAAATTATACATCCTATTGGTCTTCTTCCCACGATATATACCATAAATAAATTCGAGAGTGATTTATTTATGATACATTTCTTAGGAAAGAAAAAAATAAGTCATAAATTAGTCTTTTTTGTTATAAATATATTATCATATATTGTGAATGTCTACTTTGTCATATATAGTGAATGTGTATTTATGAAAAAGTTGGAAACCGCAAGGTTAGTTTTCCCCTATAAATAAAAAGGTTTTCTTCATTGTAATTAATCCATCAAGAACCTCTCAAAAGAAATAAGAATAACTCATCTCTCTCAACTCTTCTCGTTCTTTACTTTATATTTCATAACACGTTGCCAGCACGAGTCTCTAACCATCTTCAATCTCTTGCCTTTTGATCGCTGGTAATTTATTTCTAATCTGTCGTCAAAATGGTAAGAATATACATTTACATTGTTATACAATAAGCTAATTTTAGTGGTTGATATAAATTAATTTGTTATTTCTGAAAACATAATCATATCAGTGTAAACTACTTATTTCGTGAAAAAGTGAGATAGGAAGTTCCACTATAAAATTTAATTCTAATAGTTTAATTAAGAATTAAAGAAATCAATGATAATGGTTGTGCAAAGGTATATTTTATTTATCCCCTTTCAAATCTGATACAAAGGTAAGTATTTACATATACTATTTATGAAACTATTGCGTCTTTAGTATGTTACTTGAGTCCATTTTTATTTTTGTATGAATTTTAAGTTATTAACTGAGCATATGATAATATTTTCAAGGACACGAATTAGGCGAGTCCTATTATACTTTGAACTATAAGTTGACTGAGAGTAAGGCGATAGACAAGTTCTATTGCACTAAGAGGGTAAGACATTGGAAAAAGTCTCGATGAACCTTGAAGAAAAGACGTTGGGTTTAAGTCCCACCGAATTATATGCCTATGACGCCTTTATATGGATAAGATGTTGAGTTTGAATCTCAATGCACCATATTGATGATATAATGATGGCTAAGACAAAATAATGTGTTTTTGATGAAAATTCATGAAACTTGTCCATTGAATATGCTCCACTCCCTGAAGTAAATGTGGTAGCAATATATGATAGGTCTGAAAGATGACAATTTACTCCATTCTTGAAGTGAATGTGGTAGCAATATATGATGTACTTTGAAAGATATGCATGCCTCGATGTGCTCCGTGCTCCTGAAGTAGCAATATCATGAAAAAGGTTATAAGCTATCAGAATTTGATAGGCTCAAGACACGATTATATTCCATTCCTGGGGAATGTGAAACTTATTAATACAAACGTGCACTTGATTGAGATGATATCACAACTCACCTCTAAAAGAGGCTGAATAATTGAGAAAAATTATTTTGAAATCTACTTCTATAGTAGTAAATCTGAAATTTATTCATATAATAATAAATCTAAAATTTACTAAAGTAAAAGGTACATGTCATGGTAAACTTGGAGTTTGCTAGAATAAAAATTGACATGAACAATTGCGACATCCCAAAGATAGATGTGCATAGTGAGAATTGAACATATATTGAAGAATTAGAAAATTCTCCATTACTTTTAATGTTGCTTGTTGTCATGATAAGTTGGTTGGACCAACTAATTTTGGAATTGGACCCCTTAAAATCTGAAAAATATAAAAGGTGAATATGGGCCCGTTCATCAGTCATGTGATCTATTAAGATGCATCGATATAAGATGATCACATGTACATTTATTGTCAACCTGCAGTTGGACATTCATAAAGTTGCTTGCTCAATAAAATTGAGTTAAGAGCATAAACTTCAGATTATGTAATCAAGATAATTCATCTTGATAATGCCGATTTGGCATTGAATGCCTTCGATAAATAGCTGAATCATTGCTAATGAGAATAAAGTTTCATGTGTTGATTTGAAATGTGATATATTATATAAAAAAGTACTTGTATGCATCAAACAAATAAATTATGATTAATTCTTTCAAAAGTTGGTTCTGAGTCAAAAACCACACGTTGTTCATCTAATAGTTTTGATAAGCGATATACGATTAATGAATATACCATGATGCACAAAAATGGATTTCTCAAAGAATATGGAGGATGTATATTAGTTTTTCTAATATAAGGGGAAGATTATAAGCAGCTATGAAGTAAGTTAGAAATTATCATTAGATCCTCATTCAAAAGATAGTTCAAGTCAAATGTCGAAAGTATCTCATATTTAAGCTGCAAGTGCTTCTATTTTGTGTCCCTAAAGGACAAAGTCTATGCATGTGTGAAGTATGGTAGATCAATCGATTCCAAATGAAATAATCCTTGAAAAGGATAAGGAGCAAATAGTCATAATAAGAAGACAATGTGTTCTTGAAGATCCTATGACATAACACTTCATGAAACCTTATGAGAGGTTCAGGTACCTGAAAATAATGAAGTGATGAGATCTCAAAATGTTATATCACACTGTGAACCGATATGAAATAAAATCAATATCTTTGATACAATATTGGCGCAATGTTGTGAAATATTATGAGGATTCATATTCTATGTTTATTTAAGTATGCTAACGTAGAAATATTTATCAAGTGACATGAAATGACGCATCTTGGTAAGCATAAAACTTATTTGATTTGCAGTCCAGAGACTTGAAAATGTCACACATGAAGTACTGATATTGTCACTTGACAAAATTTATATGAAAACTTTTAAGGATTAGAAAAATGTTTGAAGCATATAAAAGTTTTTGGGAAAATTATCTATAATTCTTATATTGCATAAATTTATTACTTGAAAATTATTGAAACTCTTAGAGAGTTTTTAAAAGCAATAATTATTTTTTGGAATGAGAAATATATCAAATTAGATTGGTTATGTATCTTAGTGCAATTGGTGTATTGATGTATCTTGTAACTACTACAAGACTCGCTATAGCCTTTCGATCAATTTGTTAGCAAGATATAGTTATGCTCCTACTAGGAGATATAGGAATGAGATCAACTATATGAGCTTATTTTATTCGAAGGATTGTAGTCTCGATTTTGTTGGTTATGCTGATGCTGGGTACTTATCTGACCCGTATAAAGTTCTATCTCAAATAAGCAATGTGTTCATATGTGAGGGGTACTGTCATATCTTGAAGATATATAAAGCAATCTATTATAGCCACTTCATCAACCATGCTAAGATAATAGCTATTCATGAAGCAAGCCAAAAGTATGTGTGGTTGAGGTCCACGATACATCTTATTCGCGAAAAATGTGATTTGAAATGTGACAGAGTACCCATGATTTTTTGTATGAGGATAATGCAACATACACAACACAACTTAAGGAGGACTCAAGGAGATAGAACGAAGCACATTTCACCAAAGATTATTTATACACATGAGCTATAAAAGAATGATGATATTAACATGCAACAGATTCGTTCAAGTGATATTGTGGTTGATTTATTCACCAAATCTCCTCCAGTACTTTCAAGAAAATTGTGCACAAGATCGGGATGCAAAGATTCAAGGATGTTCTCATTAGGGGGAGTAAATACGCGTTGTACTATTTTTTTCTTACGAGATTTTATCCCACTGAATTTTTCTTGTAAGGGTTTTAATTAGACAATCTATATGCGTATTGTTAGAGATGTGTACTCTTTTTCCTTCACTAGATTTCTTTTCCACTAGGTTTTTTCTAATAAGGTTTTAGCGAGGCACATTATCTTTCAATTATACATTCAAGGGAGAGTGTTATAAATATATTATCATGTATAGTGAATGTCTACTTTACAATTTATAGTTAAGGTTAGTTTTCCCCTATAAATAAAAGGATTTTCCTTCATTGTAATTAACCCATCAAGAACCTCTCAAGAGAAATAAGAATAACTCTTCTCTCTCCATTCTTCTCGTTCTTTACTTTATATTTCATAACAATTTTTGTATTTTCAAACTCTAAAATATTAATGATCATGCTAATCACTCTTAATATTCATTAAATTATTCATTTAATCCTGGTATGAAGTTCAAAAAGTGATTCTTAGAATGACTTAATCTGTTAATTGACAACAAATTTTTGGAGGTAAAATCTTAAACAATTAGATAAAGCCAAATTTGAAATTTTAATTTTCCTCTAAATTTATTTTATAAAAAATATTTACTTTTTCAATAGAGTCTTTCATGATTGTGTCTTGAATTATTTCAATTGGGTCTTCATTCTTGATAACATCATAAACTATTTCAACCGAATCTTCTTAATCAAAATCCGTAAAAAATTTTAACCCTCTTTCAAATTTTGTTTTTTCATGTTTGATATGAAGATGAATGATAAAAGACGAGAAGATTATAAAGTGTCATAATCAATGAAAATCTAAGCCACACGTAAGAAAATTCCAAGAAATTAAGTCGCTTGAAACTCACCTAGAAAATGTAACTAATGAAGGATAAAATTGAAAAAAAAAATCAACATGTATCTTGAAGAATGAATAATTTAATTATTCTGGATATTGAAACATATCCCAATAATTTAATTATATTGAACTAGAGGGAGTAATTGTTTAGATAGAAGAGAGTGAAAAATAAGAAAATTAGGTGGGATAGGAAATTGAGTTTCTGGCACGATATCGATTTTATTATTAAACTATAGAGTGATTTAAAGAATGACTGCATGTATAATCTTAATATACTAAAAGTGTGAAGGGTCTTAGAAATATTGTTTGAACTTTTTGCCCTTTATTAAAAGTCTCTGCTTTAGACAAAATAAATTTTTTGCTATTTTCATAATATTTAAAGAATTGAAAATTAATTAAATATTTATAGTAAAACTTTCCTTATTAGAAGTCTTCAGAAGTAATGACCATTAATACCTTGTTCATTAGTTTAAGAATTTTAAAAATCTATTTCATTACTTAAATTAAATAAGTGGATAACAAAGTTCAACTTAGAAAAGGTGACAAACGTTCATTAAAAAAAGACAAATTCCACTTAGAAAATATAATAATTTCTTTTCTTTTTTTAAAACTCCTGAATAAAATTTTGACATTAAAGATTTATTTTTTTAATATTTAAGGAAAGAAAAATAGAAATTTCAGTTGTATTGTGCATCTATTTTAAATTTTTGGTTAGTACATTCTCCATATTTATCATACATTCAATTCTTTGATCCGTAATTACTAATTTGCTTAATTTTTGGTTAGATATTTCAATTTGATTTTCGTATTATTGTTAACTTAACTTGGTCATGATGTGGTTTATTTTTCTTTCTTTCACCACTTAAATTTGGTGTAGTTGTATTTGAAAAGTGATTCGAACTTTTTGCACTTCATAAAAAATATTTACAATAGAAAAAATCGTTTAATTTTAATAATCAAAAGTTACAGGTGCGGATAAACTAGTTAGAGCCCATTTGGATAGGATTAAAATCTTGTCAAACTAGTTTTTAATCTTTTTTTTTTAGTTTTTAAGATGTTTGGTAAAATAAAAAAGTGCTCAAAAAAGTTAAAAACTGATTAAAAAAAAATTCAAAAAGTGAGAAGTTGGTTCCCCTATCTTTTTGCTTTTTAGATTAAAATTCTTTTAGGTTTGACCAAAATATTTACCTTTTTATCCCTTTTATTTTTCTCCAATATATTATTTTTTTCCTTTTCTCTTTGCCGCTTCGCTTCATCTCTTCCCTCCAATTTCCTCTTCATCTTTCTTCTTTGTTTTCATCGAATCCTTCATTAATCAGATGTTTGTTCAAAAATTTTATTTTAGATTTAAAAATTATAAATAATTCACCTTATTTATGGTGTTAACAACTTTAAGGACATTTAAGTCATTTTATCAACAAAAAAGTGTTGAACATCATTTGTATACCAAACACATCAATAACTTTTTTTCAGTTTCAATACTTCTATACAAACACTTATCTGCTTAATTTATAAACACTTGTTTTAAGCTTTTAATCATTTAAGCTAAATTTTTTTTTTTTTAATTTTATCCAAACGAGCTCTTAAATAACTAATGTTTGCCCGTAATTTCTCAACAATAGTAATAATTAAATAAAACTATTCTATAAAAATTTTATTTTATATCAAACATAGTAAAAATAGAAAATCGGTGACAAAATGTTTTATGAATAAATATTCCTTAATCAACAACTAGTTTCTAGAAATACACGATAGTAATTCACGGAATAAAATTAATTTTGTGATTTATGTTAGAACAAACTATCGTATTCGATAGTCAGGGGCGGCTCAATACTATTGTGGGCCTAAAGCCAAACTTCGATGAGAGGCCTTAGTATTATTTTTTTTCAAAAAAAATTATATAATACATAATTTTTATTTAAAATCTATTTTTCTAACTTTTTGAGATGCAAAGTTATGAATAATTTTCTTATAATCAATTTCTTCTAATAATTCTTTTTTCAGTTGATAATATACCTAATCCATTCAATCTCTCTTGAGATATTGTTGATCTCAAGTAGAATTTTATCAGTTTTAATTTTGAAAAACTTTTTTTCGCTGAGACAACTATTGCAGGAATAGTTAACATTATTCTATAAGCAATCTAAGCATTCAAAAAAGAATCAAGTATTTTTATTTGATTGAGTATATCTATTAAAGTATTGTCATCTACTTGCACTATCTACCTTAACACTCTTAACTCGGAAAATAAGTCTAAACCATCAATATTAGAATGATTATTATATTTTAATGAACATTCAAGATTAAGACAATGTTTTCCCAAATTCTCATCATCTAGTGATCTCAATTTTTTACCACTAAATAAAAATTTAAAAATATTTTCATAAGCTTCAAATTGTTCAAATCTATCTTGAAGAGAAACAATAGCTTGGTCTACTATATATAAGAAGTAATCAACTCTAAAAGATTCTTCATGAGATTTTGTGATTTCATTATTAACATTTTCATCAAATTGTTTTTTCATATGCATTATACGTTTTGTACGAAATTCAGGTTTTATATTCATCTCAATTACAATTTCTTTAGCAGAAATCATAACACTTACAAATCCTTGCTCTCTATTTAAAAAAAAATAAAAAATTTAACCCCTTAATTGATCTACAACAACATTAATATGCATATCTTTTTATTATAATGATTTGCTAACTGAATTAACTGTAAATAAAATATCATGCCAAATAGTCATACCCAATAAAAATTTAAAATTTTCAAGCTCATATGTTGCTAAGCAACTAGCTTCACTTTTAGTTTTTGGATCCTCGCTAACTTTGCTAATTTTAGTAAAGCATCTCTTATTTATGGAGTTTGAAATTTTCTGGCTTTAACACTTTCAATGTGACTTTCCCATCGTGTTTATGACAGTGATTTAAGAGATAGACCAGGTACACTATCTTTTAAAATTTTCCATCGCTTAGCAGAAGAAGAATTTCTTTTTCCTATATGGTCTTTTATATTTATAATTTTTTACATAATATCTTTTTCTTGGTTTCTTATACTTATATTGTGACTTTCTGTACTTCTTATATTTCTTATATCTTTTTCTTTTCTTATAATATTTTTCTTCACATCCAAATTGGGGTGCTATTTTATCCTTGCAACATGCTAAATTTCTTATTAATATTTTTTTTTATTTTTGTTTCTTCTCTGTATTTTTCACATATATTCCTATACCATTGTTGTAGAAATTTTATTCTTGCTCCTAGGGTATTTACTATTTTTGCTTCATCCCAACTCTTTATTATTTTTGAACTAAATGGTTCAGGTAATTTACTAAAATATAATCTTCTTACTTCTTTACTTTCTTCTGTATTGTATGTTCCCTTATAGTAGTATTCTTTAAATGCACACGTATATTCATCTATATAGCACATATTACATATTGCTAGTTTTAACATTAAATTACAACTACTATAGGATAAAATGATAGACTATGAATACTTAAGAGCTTGGAGAATAGATATGGAAGAAATAAGATTATTAGAAATATTACCACAAAGCATTTAACTAACCATGCAAATTACCCAAGTTATCCGCACTATCTGCACCCCCTACAACAATTGGTATCAGAGCTATGTTATTTAAAAAATGAGAAGTTGTATGTATTTATTTAAGGAATGCATATTATGATAGAACTAAATTTAGAAATTCACCAAAATATTATAAATACTAATGAATAATATAGACTAATCCCAAAAATATAAAGAACTAAAACAAATACTATCTGAGAAACGAAGAGAATTAAAAATAAGAAAAGAAAGACTACAATATAACATAATTGTTGGAGTATATCAAAAATCAATAAAAGTACAAAAAGAAGAAATATCATATTTAGAATCTCTAATAGATAACCTAGAATACATATATCAACATGATTTATATACCATTAAATAGATAAAGTGAATAAAGAAGAATTCATAATAGATGAAAAAACATATGAAAATCACGAAGGATTAAAATAAGAATAGTATTTTCTAATTTAGGAAGAAGATATAAAAAAATAGGTGAACATTTATATTTAATGTTAGAAAAAGAAGAATTAAAATTAGAAGATAAATTAACAACTATGGTAAGAATAACAAAAGAAAATGAAGAAATAGACAGAAAAAAGGAAATAGAAAAAATAAAACAACAAACTACAAATGAAATACGAAAAATAGAAGAAATAAAAAATAATAGGATTGCTGAGTTGAAAAAAGAATTACAAATGTTAAAAGACTTATATGAAAAAAGACAAAAAGAAAAGGAAAAAGATAAAGAACAAAGATTATTAGATGAAATAAACCAATTCAAAGAAAAATTAGAAATAAAAAATGAAAACTTAGAAACCAAAGAATTAGAAGTAAACACAATAGACACTAAAGAAACAAACCATTATGATTCAGAAAATAGTGAAACATATACATAAATTTTAAAAAAAATAGAAGACCTAGAAATTAAGGAAAAACAAGAAGCAATTAATAAAAATATAGAAGAAACAAACACAGAGGTAAATACTCTTGATACAAAAGATGACGAAAACATAATACCTAGTACATCAGAAATAAGAAAACCTACATATTATTATAAAGATAGGTTTAAAAGGTATAATCTAAAGGATGAATATAACAAATGGACACCAAAACAAATAATTAATAAAAATTATAACTTCTTAGACTTAGACTGTGTAATAGATGTAGATAAAACGATACAATTATGGATAAGATATATAATAAAATAATTATTAGACAATGATATAAATGCAACAGATACACCAGAATATATAGAAAGAACACTAATAGGAACAACAAAATTATGGTTTTTAAATTTAACTGAAGATAGTAAAAAGGTATTAAGGGCTGATAAAAAAACAGAAGGAACAACAGTAATTAAACTAACACCTATAGACATATTGAAAAAATATGAAATAGCTATAAGAGATGAATTTAACAATATGGCAACCGAAGAAGAAGAAGAACAAAACAAAGAAAAAGCTACAAATAGGAATTTAATCTTAAAACTAGCAATATGTAATATGTGCTATATAGATGAATATACGTGTGCATTTAAAGAATACTACTATAAGGGAACATACAATACAAAAGAAAGTAAAGAAGTAAGAAGATTATATTTTAGTAAATTACCTGAACCATTTAGTTCAAAAATAATAAAGAGTTGGGATGAAGTAAAAATAGCCTAGGAGCAAGAATAAAATTTCTACACCAATGGTATAGGAATATATGTGAAAAATACAGAGAAGAAACAAAAATAGAAAAAACATTAATAAGAAATTTAGCATTTTGCAAGGATAAAATAACTCCCCAATTTGATTGTGAAGAAAAATATTATAAGAAAAGAAAAAAATATAAGAAATATAAGAAGTACAGAAAGTCACAATATAAGTATAAGAAACCAAGAAAAAGATATTATGTAAAAAATTATAAATATAAAAGACCATATAGGAAAAAGAAATCTATAAAAGAATGTACTTGTTATAATTGTGGAAAACTAGGACATTTAGCTAGAGATTGTAAAATGCCTAAAGACCCAAAAAAGAAACAAATATCAGAAATAAAGATAGAAAATGCAGAATATATGCAAATAGATTATATAGATTACGAATTAGAAAGTGAAGATCGTATATATGAAATTTCGGAAAATGAAACAGATAATGAAATAGATAGTGAATCAGATGAATCAAATGACTGAAGAAGATATAAAAATAATAACAAAGGAAGAATATTTAAATGAAGAAGGAACAGATCAGAAAATAATATTTAATAATAATATATTTGACGAGATAAAAGGAAAAGAATTAGATTTAAGTGTAGAAAAAATATTTAAAATACCAACAATAAAAAACATATTTAGTAGACGAAAAGAAGAATACAACGTAGTAAGCCAAAAAGAACATGTAATAGACTGTAGATATGCAAAAGGTAAAGCTAGTATACCTCTAGTAACAAAAAGAATAATTAATAAAGAAATAAACGATATAAAAAGTAAAGACCCAATAAAATACGTACACCTTGGAGGAATGAAAATATTAATAAAAGCATGTTTTAGAGAAGGAATAGATACACCAATAGAATTATATTTAGCAGATGATAGAATTATAAAACCTATAGAAAAAGTATAATAACTGCTAAAAGAGGAAATCTAATATACCAAAAATTTAAATTTATAATAAACGCAAATTATTCAGTAGCAACAATAGATAAAAACATAGATAAGTCATTAGTGCTATATTGGAAAATATCAGGAATAGAACTAACCCCAGGAAGTAAAATATTTACAGCAAGATGTAAAAATCTATATATATTAACAACAAAACATAAAATATCGGAAAAAAATAAAATTAATAAAATACAAATAGAAAGTCCTTTTGAATAATTTGTAAAAACAATTCATAACAATGATCATAGTTACAAAAGCATAGATATAGAAGAAGATTTAGAAATAATAAATGATAGAATAAGCACAACAAAAAGAATAGCTTTTGAAAAATCAGAATCATCAGGATCATCGAAAAGAACAAATTATGAAATAACTTCAACAGTTAATTTAACTCAATATTATATAATGGGAACAATAAATGAAAAAGAATATTTAATACTCTTAAATATAGGACAAGAAGAAAACCATATAACAAAATACCTAGTGAAAAATAAAGAAATAAAATCTAATAGTAATATATGCCCAGATCTACCAAGAAGTTTACTAACTATTAAAGATACAACTGAAAAAGAAATAATAATATGAGTTAGAAAAATAAAAATACAATTTGAAATAAAAGAAGATATGCAAAAAGCAGACATAATATTAGGATAAAATGGTTAGAACAAGTAAAACCCTACAATATAGAACACACACAATTAACCATAACATACCATAAGGAAAAATTATTAATAAAGAGAGCTTTAACATGAAAATATATGTACTTATGAAAATAATAGTAGAAGGATATTATAATAGATATTATACACCTATGATAGATACAGGAGCAGAAGCCAACTTATGTAGATATAATTGTTTACTAGAAGACAAATGGGATAAGCTAAAAACACCAATAGTAGTCAAAGGATTTAATAATGAAGGAAACTTAATTACCTATAAAGCTAGAAATATAAAAATACAAGTGTGGGATAAGATATTTACAATAAAAGAGATCTATAATTATGAACTAACATAAAAAAATATGCTTTTAGGAATGCCATTTTTAGATAAACTATACCCACATATAATAACTAAAACACACTGGTGGTTTACAACACCATGTAAACAAAGGGTCAAAGAGTAAGAGCAAAGAGAGTTATTAATAAAATAAGAAAGAAAGCTGATTGGATAAAAGGAAGTGAAAAAATCACACAAAAATTAGAAAATATAAAAAATACTGAAGACACAATAGAACTAGTTATATTTTCAATAAATAAAGAAGAAATAGCTATATTTTCAATAGATAAGGTAGAAATAATAAAGAAAAATTAAGACAACTATACAGTGAAGATCCATTAAAAGGATGGAAAAAACATAAGACTACTGTAAGAATTGAGCTAATAGATAAAAATAGTATAATAACCCCAAAACCATTAACATATAACTTTGATGATTTAAAAGAATTTAAAATGCATATAGATGAATTATTAGAAAAACAATACATAAGAAAAAGTAATAGTAAACACACTAGCCCAGCATTCATAGTAAATAAACACAGTGAACAAAAAAGAGGAAAAAGTAGAATGATTATTGATTATAGAAACATAAATGCAAAAACTATGACATATAATTATCCAATACCAAATAAGATATTAAAAATAAGACAAATACAAGGATATAATTACTTTAGCAAATTTGACTGTAAATTAGGATTTTACCACCTAAAGTTAAACGAAGATTCTAAGAAACTAACTGCGTTTACAGTGGCACAAGGATTTTATGAATGGAATGTGTTACCATTTGGATATAAAAATGCACCAGGTAGATACCAACACTTTATGGATAGTTATTTCAAACAATTACCTAATTGTATAGTATACATAGATGATATACTACTATATACAAAAACTAAAGAGGAACATTTAAAATTATTAGAACAATTTGCAGGTATAATTGAAAATTCAGGAATAAGTCTAAGTGAAAAGAAATCAGAAATAATCAAAAAACCAGGTAGAATTTTTAGGAATACAAATAGATAAAAGTGGAGTGAAAATGCAACAACATATAGTACAAAAAATAATAAATTCAAAAGAAGAATTAGATACAAAAAAGAAATTAGAATCATTTTTAGGATTAGTAAACCAAGTAAGAGAATATATACCAAAATTAGCAGAAAACCTAAAACCATTATAGAAAAAATTAAGAAAGGATGTAGAATATAATTACAACGAAGAAGATAAAAAACAAGTACATAAAATAAAAATAGTTTGTAAAGAGTTACCAAAATTACAATTTCCAGACAGAAATAAATTTTTTACATATATAGTAGAAGCAGATGCAAGTGAATATAGTTATGGAGGAGTACTTAAATATAGATATGAAGAGGAAAAATTAGAACATCATTGTAGATACTACTCAGGAACGTTTAATAAAACAAAAATAAAATGGGAAATAAAAAAAAATTATGCTCATTATATAAATGTTTATTAGCATTTGAGTCATATATTGTATATAACAAATTTATTGTACGAACAGATAATACACAGGTACAATGGTGGTTAACAAGAAAAATACAAAATTCAGTTACAATGAAGGAAATTCAGATATTAGTATTGAATATATTAAATTTCACATTTACAATTAAAGTAATTAAGACTAACAAAAATGTTATTGCAGATTACATATCAAGACAAAGCTACCCAAACTGATATTACAGAAGAAGATACTCTAGAAGAAATACTCAAAACCCTAACTACACTTTCAATGAAAGTGGATAGTATGAGAAATGAGCTAGAAAAGCTAAAGACTAATAAAGTTAAACTAAAGTCTGAAGCTATGACTCAGATAACTTAGTAATGTGCAGAGAAATATCGATCAGAAGACAATAAAATTTCAGAGATAAAAGGAGACATTGGGACACTCCAAAAAACCCATAATGTTTATCAATCTACTTCTGCAGGTACAAGGAAAAGGAGTTAGAAGGAACCCAAATATGAACATGAACAACATATTTGACAAGCCATTTATACCAAAAACACCAAAAGACCCTTTGTTTATACCCCCACAAACTATTACATATTTAGATAGCCTAAACCAAGATAAGAAAGCTTATAACCACATAACCAGATCATATATTGAAAATATCCACAAGATACAAACCTACATAAACCTTAAACCCAGAGCTACAAGCATTCAAGAACCAAATTTAGATTATATAATCCAAAAACTACAAGGATACAATAAGTTAATTGCATTACCAAAAACTAACCCAAATCTAGTTAAAACCTATTTCAGTTATGGACTACTCAATACTGTATATACCCAAGACAGAAGTGAGTTATCTACTATACCAGAAATATATAAAGCAATTACCACTTACAAAAAGATAACCAAGGGCAACCTATTTTTTGTAAAGTTCTATACGACACCAGCAGAGATATTGCATGATGAAATTAAACCAATTATACAAGTTGTGAAGATAGGAATCACACGAGATATGATCATACCCGAAGATATTGAAAAACAAGTTGAAATACCCAAAATAGATATACCAAATTTTTATGCGAATAAATGAATTATTGGAATATCCACAATTATCCAAGAATTAGCAAATAACTACCTAAATGGAAATCCAATATGGAGTTATTATTCAAGAGACCAACTAATGATTTATTCAAATTCAAGAGAGTTAAGACAAGAAGATATGGAGGAAGTTCAAAGATGGATTATGATACTACTTAATCCAAAGAAACGACCAACTACCAAAGCAATTATGGAAAAATTTATTTCAGACGAATTATTGACCAGATACAGTAAAATAATAGGGCATAAATATCTAACTATCTATGTTCGAGATGTAACAGAGAAGATAACATTATTCCAGAAGTTCAACTAGAATAAAAGAAGATAAGGACGTCAGCTGGAAGATAGATAGAAAGCAACGGAACAATGAAGAGATAAAGAAGAAGACAAAAAGACAAGATATTAAAGTTATGAAAATGACATATGAATTGTTAGATAACTTTTCTTGACTTTGAATACGTAAATTATTATATAGAATTTATCAACTTTTATTAGCTTTTTGACTTTTCTTTGGCAAAGTGCCATTATTAATTTTGCATTTTTTGAAGGATAGCTTTAGGATTTTTTGTAAAGTTACTTTAGTCTTTTCTACTTTTGTAAAGATGACAAATGTAAAGTAGGAACAATTTAGAATAGCATACGTCTTTTTTTTTTTTTTTTTTTAGGTTATAAATAGAAAAGGCATTTGCTAAGTTAAAGCAAGACTTTCTACACGGAAAGCAAGCCTTATTGAATACAACAAAAATCTTCTCATATAATCAATAAAGATATTCAGTTTTACACTAAGCTATGGATGAGCAAAACACAAAATTATCAAAGCAACAAGAACAGGTATATTCATTTACAATTATGAATAGCTAAATTCATAAATTCCTGACAATCATAAGTATAATAAAAAAAGCTCATGTTAGTTACTTTATAGTAGAATTATTCGAGGAATAATATGTTTCAAAGTTTATTAGCAAAGAGAAAAAGGAGAAAAATTCCTAGAACTATGCCATCCTAAAGGTGAAACAGGTAAGGCAAAGAAGCCGTGATAGGGGAGTAACCAGAGTAGAGACGCTGTTTAGGGGAAAAGTATCCAGATTACCATGCTAATAGTGACCGAAGAACATGTTATTTAAGAATAATCTAGTATATAGTGATCTAAGATGATCATATTTTGTTATGTATATGATTGGAGGGAATATTTTGAAAAATAACATCATATGAAAAATGAATACTTACTTACCTAATGAAATGATAGATGAATTTAAGATACTTGTTTAATATGTACTTAAGGATATAGAGATAGTAGATATAAAGAAAATTATATGGGAAAAGGTATTTGATGTTGAAGATGAAGAATTAGAAAATTGGATAGAAGATGAATTAGAACAAATACACTTAAATGACGATAGCTACTATTCATACCTAGATAATTACTATTCAGACGGATATTATACAGATTAAAAAAAAATGTTAGAATATATTAGAAGAATTAGAGAAAGACAAAGTTGGCTATATGAAGAAATTAATTACAGAAATTAACTTAGAAGAGAAAGAAGACAATTAGAAGAAAGATTACTTGGAATAAAGTTAACCTTAGAAAAAGGAGGTACAAATGATAGTTTATATAATCCATATGAAAAATTATCTATACATGAACAATAAATGTTAATTGATCACATAAATAACATAGAATTACATATCAAATATAGCATAATTAGAATAAATTATTACACAAAAATTTGTAAAATTACAACTACTATAAGATAAAATGATAAACTATGAATACTTAAGAGCTTGGAGAATAGATATGGAAGGAAT
Source organism: Capsicum pubescens (assembly GCA_030864215.1). Classification (NCBI taxonomy): domain Eukaryota; kingdom Viridiplantae; phylum Streptophyta; class Magnoliopsida; order Solanales; family Solanaceae; genus Capsicum; species Capsicum pubescens. The sequence continues at coordinate 242,118,595 of CM061549.1, read as the reverse complement.
AAAATTATTAGAAATATTACCACAAAGCATTTAACTAACCATGCAAATTACCCAAGTTATCCGCACTATCCGCATCAAAGCTACAAGAACAGGTATATTCATTTACAATTATGAATAGCTAAATTCATAAATTCCTGACAATTATAAGTATAATAAAATAAGCTCATGTTAGTTACTTTATAGTAGAATTATTCGAGGAATAATATGTTTCGAAGTTTATTAGCAAAGAGGAAAAGGAGAAAATAAGTCATAGCTCCCAATAAAAATAATTAGGGTCTCTAGCTAGTAGAAGGACATATATAAATAATTTAAAAGATTTTTATTTTAAAAAATAATGCATATTAACGGATACCATGATAATAACACCAATCATTTACTATCAAATAAAATTAGGTGATTCTATATAACCATTTCGCAACTTAAAAATATTTTAAGGTTTCAATATTATTTTTATCTATCTTGTGATAATATTTCAGAGAAAATTATACCGCCTTGTCAACTTGGCAATAAAAACTGAACACATTTATCAATTTGGACAATAAATATACTTCTTATTTGTTTCATTTAAAATATAACTACCTATTTTAAGCTCTAATTTAATAATCTTTGTCTTTTTAATTCATTTTTAATATTATGATTTGTGTCTTTTTAAATTATATTATGCACTTATTGATAAAATATATTAAAAACTAATTTAATAAGTACAAAAGTAAAAATAATTGGAGACCTATTAATATTTCATGTAAAAAATAAGGACTATTTAAATTCAAATTTCAAACTTGACGGACTATTTTGGTCATTTTTTGAGTCACTTTTTACCCTTATTAGTTTGTAAGAAAAATGCACAAACTTGAATGATATTATTGGAACGAAAAAAAGATAAACGACTTTAGTGGGACACTTTGTTAAGTTAAGTGACAATATAAGGAATTGACTCTATATTTGAAACTAACAAGATATTTATTTAAGGAAATAATATATTCTCTTTTATTCATTGTATTCTTTTATTTAAGGAAATATATCTAATTTTTCTCTTTTTTTTTTAGATTTAATTTAGGTGTTTTAATTATGTTTTTTTTTTCCGTCTTTAATTATGAAAGATATATTTTTTGGTCTTTTTTCTCTTTTTTTCGTCTTTAATTTCAGTCTGCCTTTTTTAGATTTAATTTTAATTATGTTTCAATTATGCTTTTAGTCCTTTTTAAAAAAATATTACTACTTTTGTTTCCTACACTGACTACACCATTACCTTTCATTAATAACATATAAATCACCCATAATACCATATATATCACCCATTAATATCATATGAGTCACCCAATAATTGAAATAAATAATTGTATCTACCATATGAATCACCATAGTACCATATATATGAATCACCCAATAATTGAAATAAATAATTGTATCTACCGTATGAATCACCAAAATACCATATATATGAATCACCCAATAATTGAAATAAATAATTATATTTACCATATGAATAACCATCATATCATATATATCACCCATTAATATCATATGAATCACCCAATAATTGAAATAAATAATTGTATCTATCATATGAATCACCACAATACAATATATATCACCCATTAATATCCTATGTATTACCCGTTAAAATCATATAAAATGTATCTATCGTATGAATCACCATAATACCCATATACTGATATCATATTTATCATTCATATGAATCACCATTAAAAAAATAAACATGTATTAATAACTAAATGAATTTATATATTTATCAATAGATTTTTTTTTTTTTAAATGGGAGAGATTTTAGGAGAGGAAAAAAAAATTGCATGCATTAATGGAGGAGAAAAAAATCAGGAAGAAAGATGATTTAAGCATTAATGGAAGAGAAAAAATTAGGAAGGAAAATGATTTAATTGTTGATAATTAGGGAGATATTTTAGGGAAAAAAATCTTGAATGAGTTAATGGTGGAGTAAAAATAGGATGTGAGCTTTTCTTGATATTTATCAAGAGCAAAGTTGAAAAATGAAATTTTATGTAAATTTTTTAAAAGTAAGAGATATTAAGTAATATAGTCTCGTAAGTATGAAATTTGTGTAATTTATCCATATAAATACATGTGGATTTTTTTAAAATTAAAAATGATGTAAAGTGGGCCCCCCAAAATTGGGGGCCTAAAGCATGGTCTTGAGCTGCTTTACCAAAAGGCCTGCCCTGTCGATAATCAGACTTACACATATTTAATTACAAATTAACTACAGTATTCAATATTTAATTCAAGAATATACTTTTGAAAATTTTAAAACTTAATATCATTAGCTGATGAACTTTAAATACAATGCTATTAAAACGTGTTAAGTGCCTTTCCTGGATGCTATACTTGGTAGATTTGTCTATTTTATTCACCTATAACGTATTACATCTAAGACAATTTTATTTATTTATATATTTACATGACAGCTAATCTTGCAGCAAAAACGCCCATTTACACTCTTAAATTAAGAGAGAACCAAATGAATGAGTGAAAATAAAATCCCCTCTCCAACTTTGTAAATACTCCTCTTGTAACACAAACAGTGGAAAATTTGTTCCCCTATTATCTCAATTAATTTTTCAAATGCTTATTTTATCAGTATTATATCATTTATCAACTTTTGCCCTTTTTCCACTCACACTAACTTTAGTATGTTAGTTTCGATTTTTTAAATTAACATATTCCTCTTATCTCAATTAATTTTTATAAAGACCTATTTCTTGCTCGCAATTACTTTTATTGATAGAGTAGTTTTTTTTTTCCTTTCAATAAGACTTATTCTATGAAATGCGAATTCAAATTAGTTGAATTACTAATACCTTGGTTATGCCAAAATAAAAGTGATGCTTGGGCAAGCCTTTAGGCAATAAGTCTATCAGACCATTCGAAAATCATAAGGAACCAAAACGATAAAGGTTTTTTTTTTAAAAAAAAAAAGAAAAAAGAAAATCAAAAGAACCAATAGAAAAACATGGGAAAACAAAAAGAGTTGTGACGTTATTATTCACTTCTATGGTTTTCCATTTAATTAAATTAGCAAAGACCATGTAATTATATGCTAGCCACGTTTATATTTGTTGGTATCACGTCGTCATACTATGCTCTGTTTAATTAAGCCATCATGCTTGATTAATCAGGAGGTTTCCTCCTTTTTTTTTGGTGATTGAAAAAATTATGCACATATCAATTGATTTGAAATACATATATGAGTAATATGTATATATTCCGGCAAATAATAATGTACCACTAAAAGAAATTGGAAGTGGTGAGCCATGCAAATTCACGTCTTGGTTTTCGGGTACACTTAAAATAAAATTTGTATTTTACAACAAGAACTTCAATCACAAAGTCAAACAGCTTATGAACAACCACAAGAAGTTTAAACTATTTTTTTTTTTTGAAAAATAGCAAAATCAAACGTTTAGAAAGAGATGGAAAATATGAAGATTCAAGTCCACCAAATACATGGTATGTCCTTAAGAAAATTATTCATCTCAAGTATCTAAGATTATGGAATATATCTTCCTAGGATAAAATGAATCACATCGACAGAACAACGGTACCTTAAATTCAGTCGATCTTCGAACTCACTAAATGATTTGTAAATCACACTAGAGTTTTTGGGAAGAAAAAAAGTTTTTATTTTAAATTTTCGTGTCAATATCTGAGAAAAAAATTAGATATTTATAGTCAAAAGGTATTGTTTCTGAAAAGAAGCAATGGTTCGTGAAAACTTACAACTTTTTAAAATATCTGGCTCACATGCAAACTCATCTGCGGCTACAAATGTTTACCCAAAACAAAAGTTTTTTTGTCTTACCTGTGCCCCCCACCTGCATTTGTAGGTCGAATTTTCATTTCAAATAGTGCATCGAAGGGCCGCGTCCCTATCGAACATTTTGATGTAAACATCATTAACTCTCAAGATCCAAGTGATTTTTTTTTTTCTAAAATAATAATCTCTTGATCAATCATGTGACAAATTCAAATCCAAATCTAAATTTGAAGCCAAAACAAAGCCGAGCCGAGCGAACGACGACGATGATGCAAGGCTTGTATGCCTTCTTCTTGCCTCACTATCCACGTAAAGAATGCTTCGATACTTAAGTATAAAAAGATCCTTTCTCCCACCAATGTGGGAGAATCCTTCTTTCATAAAGTGAATACACATTTTTCACCCCTCCCTCCCTCCATTTTTCTTTCCTTCATTTTTCATTTAATTTCACTTAGAACTCAACACATTTTTGTTTGATGTGCACAGAGTCTAGTAAAGGTTGGGTCATAAAAGCTTATTTCATATGTAGCCTCACCCTGTAATTTTTGCAAATGGCTATATCCACATCTCAAATTTATCCTATTCTGATCACATGACAACAACTTAATTACTAGTCATGTCTGCTATGAAATTAAACAAATAAAAAAAAATTAAAGAGAGAATAAATAATAACGATTTCTTGTATTGAAAAGATCGAAGACACACCATCCCTATTTATAAAAAACTAAGTGAAATAAAATAAATTGAAATATGCTATTTTCCTTAAAGGTACTAAACTAAAAGAAAACTAAATACTTGATTTAGAAGGAAATTAAATAGTCTAGAATATTTCTAGATTAATTAAGGAGAGTAATATTCTATCATTGATGAAAATTATAAAATAAAATATCTCCCCTGAAATTCAAGCTGTTGTATCTAATTTGAGTGTAAATACTCAGTCTGTTGTAATCTAAAACAATTCCTTAGTTTCATCTTCTGTTATAAGGGTTCTTGAATTGTTCTGAAAGTTTTTGTACTTGCACACTTTTGTAATATGATCCTTTTGATTGTAATTTCTACTTAATGCATCAAATTTCCACCAATAATTTTTTTTCAAATGTGTTATCGTTTTATGCAGTATTTGCAAGGAGGACTATCACATTTTTCTTTATGGTATTTTACATGAAAGATACCTTCAACAACTTTTGATTCTGAAAAGCTCTTCATTGCTCTTGTGCTTGAAGATAACTTATTTGTTCTTTTCAAAGGGAGTATTTTTTATTCAAATCTCTTTGAAATGGTCACAAGAATTTTTTTCAACTATTCTATTATCCTTAAAATTCTTGCCAAGCATCCTAATTTTTAACAATCAAAGAGATCGTGTCAAAATATTTAGAAATGGTTTAATCCTCTTGCATTCTTGGGGATTCAAAATCTCTTTCTAGATTCAAAATCTTATTTTGAATGCCTCGATCACTCTTTTGGTATGCTTTTTTGAGATTTTCTCAAGCTTCACTTGTTGGCTCGCATACAATTATTTAGAGAAAATTGAATTTGTAACTGAATTTTGGATTATTGTTTTGACTTTGTGCTTTTTGTTTTTTCCCTCTCTAAATATAAGTACCATGTGAAATCTTTAATTTCTTTCATCTAAATAGTAGTAGGATTTTTAGAGAATGATTATATGGGTTTATTTTCAACTATAAATTTTCATAGGTGATAATGCTCAACTTACACGTCAATTTAGTGCAAGGCGGTCGTCGTAAATATATTTACCCAACTTTGAAGTCGGGGTCGAATCCACAGGGAACAATGTGAGTGGCGATTAAACTAGTTTGAAACTAAAGCTACAAGTTAAATTCAAACAACTGGCATGAAAAGATAAAATGAGGGTTTTCAATGATCAAATAGATGTTAAAGTTGTAACTTGCTACATAACTCATAGCCAAAAGTTCAATAGTTCAAATCAATGATAAAGAATAAACTAGGGTTGTGATCACTATGATTACTAATCCCCATTAAATAATAGCTGTGGCATCGAGTTCTCATGACTTGCGGAAAACACCAAATTATCAGTTTCGACAGTCCATCTAAGTGTTTCTTAACCTACCTAGATGTTGAACTCCCTAATTCTCTCAAACTTAAGAAGTCATTCTATTCATACTGATTTTATCTCAAGTTGATCAATCTTGTTACAACATTAATCATTAGATGAGAACTTAACCTTCCCAAATCCTCGTTGATAATTCACTTCTTACTCGGGTTGATTTCTTATCTCTAGAAAATCAACAGTAAGCAAAGCCTATTGTTTGCAACCAATAGAAAATAATTAATACAAAAGAATTATCAAGATGTTCCCATAATCACTCGAACCCTAACCAACTACTAAATCAATGAAAGAATAGTGATAGATCCCACAACTCTAGTTGTGGGTTTTAGTTGCTCATAAGATAGAAAGAGATAACAATGATTGGATTCATAATTTAAAGCAATTAAACTTACAAAAGATGAAATCCAAAGTTGATTCCCCTCCAAGTACAATAAGAATTTTCCACAACTAAATCAAAGGATTGAAAAATTGAATTACAAGCTTAGAGATTAAAGGGAAGTAAAATAGCCTTTGGAATGAGTTCCCGATAGTTCCAGATGATGAATGAACCCTAAAAGTTGCTATAGCCGTAACTTAAAAAAAGTCAAAATTAAAAATTATGATTTTTGCCCCTTAGGTGACGACATTTGTGACAGCTTATCATAAATCTGACGATATTTGTGACGACATTTGTGATGACTTATCACAAATTTGATAACTTATCACAAAATGTCTTCAGACCTTTTGCCCATGTGTGATAACATTTCTGACGACTTATCACAAATCTGACGACATTTGTGATGAAATTTGTGATGACTTATCACAATATTTGTGATGAGATTTGTGATGACTTATCACAAATCTGACGACTTATCACAAAATGTCATCAGAAATGCTTCACCTTTCTTGTTCTCTACCTATATGTGACGACATATTCTGTTAGCTTATCACAGATCTGATAGCTTATCAGACCAAGTCGTCAGATGAAATCTTCAGAACTTAATTTCTTGCATCTTTCACCAAAAAATCATCCTTCTTGACGTAGCTTTCATGAGTTTTCATCCATCTTGACTTTCCTACAAAATCATAAGAAATATAATAAAAAACAACAGTAGTCACTTAGGAACTTACAATTATTTCGAGTTAAAAGTCCTAAATGTGCTAACAGAATGCTAGAACATCAACACCCTCAACTTAAAATAATTGCTTGTCCTCAAGCAACTACATAACACAACACTACGATGCTTAACCAAAAGAAACATAAGATACCTATGACAGTTGATAATTAATTTTAGCTCAAAACTCATCACTCTCTCTAAGTTCAACCACTTTAACCGAACTATGTATATTAATGAAAAATAACTGTGAGACACACATGAATCAAGGTATGGCATCAATTCAGCAACAACAACCATGTATGTACCAATATTACACTATCCAAACAAGTTAGCAACTAGCAACATAACCAGTGTGCCCTCACAACAAAGAAGTCCCTCCTCACTCATATATGAAATCAAGCATGTAAATGCAGGGAAGGTCAAGAGACATTCACTCTCAGAAAGACGTTCCAATCAATGTATGCCAAATACCATAAGCTTGCCCTTATTTTCATTACCGAAGCTTTCAGACAGTTAAGTTAGGATTACTATAGGACTTTTCTTTAGCTTGTAATGTAGGCTTGGGGCTGGTATGATACACAAGGATATTTAAAGTAACTAAACTTCCTTGGCATTACACTATTTTTGGGGTCTCACTTATCAATTTCTCCCTTTCTTGATTAAACACATTCAAGCTGGGTGCAGTTTTTATTCATTCATCATTTTTTTTACAACTTTTATTTTCTAATTCTTTTCCTACCACACCCCGCCTTGCATTTTTTTTTAATATTACCCTTCTTCATACTCACTTTATATCATGCACCCTATGATAGCCACCCTCAACTTAGGCTATTTGCCTAAGTCAAAGTGCACAATATCCAAGGAGGACCAGAGCCAAAATAGGTTCATTGTGATACAAATGGGAAGGTGCTAGGTATAATAAAAAGAATAGGAATTCAGGCTCAAAATCAGGATTAAGAGATATTATTCACACATGAAAGGTCATTTAGGCTAAAAGTGGACTAATATCAACAACGACCCATGATCCTTTCCTAACCGATATCCTACAACCAAGGCAAGACCAACCGAGCAAGTTCTGGATTTAACACACAACGGGAAATAGGTAGCATCTTACACATACATGGCACAAAGGTACATCACAAGCTACTACCCATTCAGTTCATACAATTGTTAACAGTGAATATCATGTCCCTAGTACTAATGCCATAAAAAGATTCACAATAGTTACATATAGATGCTCATTACATAGTTACCAAATAGACAATTGGAGAGGTATTTATCATTCCAAGAAAAATCAACAAAAATATGTCAACTGTCCTAGATACTTATTCCCCCTAATTAACCACAACACATCACAAAACAAACACAATACACCTAAACATGTCGGATCTACTAGGAACTAGACTCCAGGGAAAAGAGGCACGACAACAAAACCCCAAGAGGACATTAACACCCACAAGTAGCTCCATCCTCAACTTAAAATCATGCAATGTCCTCAATGTGTTAAACCAAAATGAGAGAGTTAAAAACATACCTATGGCACCATGGGTGCGAAGATCTGATGTCAATCACATAATACGAATACAAACAACAAAGTACCTTGGTTGCGTCCCAAGAAGCGTCTAATTTAGTGTCGTGGCACGACAACATTTAGTCATCCTTTATCCCTCTACTTTGACGATTTGAATTATAGGCCCATCTTTCGATCTTTACATCTTTTAGGTCCGTTGGGAAAATGTGAGGGCATGATAGGAATGTTCTATCACACCACTTCGAAGAGTTGAACCGCTTGCCCAATTTTGCATCGAACTTTCGTGTGGGTTCATTGGTTAATAGTAAGGATTTTAAAAAGCCACTAAATGAACATCGATCTTTAAGCTTCTTGCCCTTCAAGATTGGGGTTGTAGTATACCCTTTTGGAATGATAAACTCCAAAATGTAAGAATTTTCTTGCTTATTTTCAAAACTCATCATTTGCTTGGGTGATTCAACTTTCATCACATCCACCAAGCATAATGTTGAAAAGTGGTTTGAATGAGGACTAACTCTCAATTTTGGAGTAGCATCCATAATAGTATATTTACCCCAAAATGGACTAGAATCTTTACAAGAATTGTGCTTGATTTCTTCTTTCGACTCTAGTACCATTTCCTCATCTTTGGCATCTTCGTTCATGAATTATTCGGTTGGTTGGGAAATCACCAAGGGTTGCTTGACATCAAGATCAACATCACTATAGGATTCTTTCTCCTCATCTTCACACTCTTTGATTAGTCTAAATGATTCCACATACAAGATATAATCTAAACATAATGTAGAAGAGTGCTTTGGATGATTGACCTCGATGTCCATCTCCCTTATCCTTTATCTTTCCTTGTTAAATGCCCTAATGACTTGACGTATATCACATATGATATCATTCGTTGTGTCCATACGATCCAATATTAGTTGAAGCATAGCTTCAATGCCACTCTTTTCGGTGCTTCGTTCTTCCTTTTTTTGACCAAAAAACCTATCAAAATCATAAGAAAAACTAGAATTTGGGTTAGCACAATAGGGGGAGGGGGAATTTAGGTAATCACTCCAATGCCCATCTTGACCACCACATAAAGAACAATCATACTCCCGATAGGATGGAGATGGTGCACACATCTCTCTCCGGGGAGCATATCTACAATCTTGCCAAAAGTGAGGTCGATCACAATATGGATATGGATCATCAAGATATGATTTCCAACCACCAAGCTTATGTTCATTCCACGATGCCATAGTAATAAGTAAACTAAAATAAAAATCCACCTAACACAAAAAATAAAAGAAAACTAAAAACAAATATTTACTAGTTTGAATTCAAGCAAGTAGGCTAAAATTCCAAACCAACTCAATACGCCAAATTATTCACCGGCAACGGTGCCATTTTTGATAACGCTCAACTTACACGTCAATTTAATGCAAGACGGTCATTGTCAATATATTTATCCAACTTTTGAGTCGGGGTCGAATCCACAGGGAGCAATGTGAGTGGCGATTAAACTAGTTTGAAACTAAAGCTACAAGTTAAATTCAAACAACTGGCATGGAAAGATAAAATGGGGGTTTTCAATGATCAAACATATGTTAATGGTGTAAATTGCTTCAGAACTCAAAGCCAAAAGTTCAATAGTTCAAATCAATGATAAACAATAAACTAGGGTTATGATCACTATGATTACTAGTCCCTATTAAATAATAGCAATGCCATCGGGTTCTCATGACTTGCGAAAAACACCAGATTATCAGTTTCGACAGTCCATCTAAGTGTTTCTCAACCTACCTAGATGTTGAACTCCCTAATTCTCTCAAACTTAAGAAGTCATTCTATTCATACTGATTTTATCTCAAGTTGATCAATCTTGTTACAATATTAATCATTAGATGAGAACTTAACCTTCCCAAATCCTCATTGATAATTCACTTCTTACTCAGGTTGATTTTTTATCTCTAGAAAATCAACAGTAAGCAAAGCCTATTATTTGCAACCAACATAAAATAATTAATACAAAAGAATTATCAAGATCTTTCCATAATCACTCGAACCCTAACCAACTACTAAATAAATGAAAGAATAGTCATAGATCCCACAACTCTAGTTATGGGTTTTAGTTGCTCATAAGATAGAAAGAGATAACAATGATTGGATTCATAATTTAAAGCAATTAAATTTACAAAAGATGAAATCCAAAGTTGATTCCCCTCCAAGTACAATAAGAATTTCCCAAAACTAAATCAAAGGATTGAAAAATTGAATTACAAGCTTAGAGACTAAAGGGAAGTAAAATAGCCTTTGTAATGAGTTCTCGATAGTTCTAGATAATGAATGAACCCTAAAAGCTGTTATTTATAGCCGTAACTTAAGAAAAAGTCAAAATTAAAAATTTAGATTTTCGCCCCTTAGGTGACGACATTTGTGATAGCTTATCACAAATCTGACGACATTTGTGATGACATTTCTGATGACTTATCACAAATTTGATAACTTATCACAAAATGTCTTCAGACCTTCTTCCCATGTGTGACGATATTTTTGATGACTTATCACAAATCTGATGATATTTGTGATGACATTTGTGATGACTTATCACAACATTTGTGATGACTTATCACAAATCTGGCAACTTATCACAAAATGTCATCAGAGATGCTTCACCTTTCTTGTTCTTTGCCTATATGTGACGATAAATTCTGATAGCTTATCACAGATCTGATAGCTTATCAGACCAAGTCGTCAGATGAAATCTTCAGAACTTAATTTCTTGCATCTTTCACCAAAAATCATCCTTCTTGACGTAGCTTTCATGAGTTTTCATCCATCTTGACATTTCTACAAAATCATAAGAAATATAATAAAAAACAATAGTAGTCACTTAAGAACAGACAATTATTCTGAGTTAAAAGTCCTAAATGTGCTAATAGAATGCTAGCACATCAATAGGTCAGAGAATTTAAGATAAGATCTCTCATCTTCTGTAATACTCCGTACTTCTACCTATCTTAAAAATAGTCCCAAAAATGTCAAAGACTTATTTTAAAGATGAATCCACTTTTATACATATGGTATTTTCAAGATTTTCACTTTTTTTCATGTGAAAAATTGAATAACCTTTTCATCTATACCAAATTTTCCCAAATACGACACCCGAGCGAAGAGTTAGAGCCATTTTAGTAAGACAGTGGGCCACCTGAGCAATCAACGCATCGCGGAGCCAGTCAAAATGGCAATCGTCAGAATCCAGTGAGCCTCCGTGATTATGACGCATCACTCCAAGGCTCAAATTTAGAGTTGTCAAATTCCAGTGACACGACGCGATAGCACCGCGTCATGTCAAGGGTCCAGGTCGGGAAATTTTCACAGAATTAAAATACGCGTCTAGGGTTAAAAGGGTCAATTTTCTACCCCTATATAAACCCAATAACACGTGATTCATCCATATTTCATCCTAATTATAGTGTTTCTCTCAAGTTTCTGTCAAGAACAAGTTAGGGTTTTCAATTGGGGATTTAAATCCAAGACTCAAATTCAAGAATCTCTCCATCAATCTTCGTAGAATCAAGAACTAAGGTATGCATAGTGTTAATTCATGGACTCCTTTCATCCATGACGACCAAGAATCAAGTTTTAAATCTTGTATTGTGAATATTTTATTGTGGGTTGATTATGTTCATATGATTATTGTTGTATGATTCCCAAGTTGTAATCTTTATGTGTTGTTCATGAACCTATGCTAGTATGTGGTCGGAAACATGTGAAATTGAGTTGAAATATGGAGTTTTGTTGTATTAATTTGATGGTCATGCCTATGCCCTAAGTCATGCATCCTAGGTGTTTGATAAAATGCCTAAGAGAATAGAAATTATGCATTATAGCTTAATTGTGACCCTAGTGATAAATGCATGCTTTATCCTATGACCAAGAATGACTTCCATGATATTGTGTGCATTATGAATGGTTGAGGGAATGTCCATGAGATTAGGTTGATGCGAGTATGACATGTTTATACGTAATTCTATTCATGTACAAGACTATGATAACCATGTGCTTTATGAAATCCCCAAATTAATGTATTATGAATTGTTGATATTGGTCATGTGTTCAAGAAGTGTTATGTCCTATCGGTTTCATGCTATTGAGTCCTGGGGGTACTTGTACCCAAAAATTTAGCTGTGTGCCTAGAGCCAGTGTCATGTTTTCACGATACTCTCAGTCAAGCTATGATCAGTAGAATTCAGTCAGTCATGTGACTCAGGAAAACTCAGTAAACTTAGTATCATTCCAGTCTCATTCAATAATCTTAGTAATCTCAGAAATCTCAGTAGTACAGTAATTTCAGCGATCTAAGTACTCAATAATCTCGGTAACCTCAATATTCAAAGAAATCTCAGTAACTTCAGTACTCTCCATCAGTCCTCAGATCTCAGTAGCATTCCATCAGTCAACGGAACTCAGTGAACTCAGTTTAGCTCTGCTAAACAATACTATTAGTATCAGTTCAGTTCAGTTAATAAGTTCAATGTCTATTCAGTTAGGAGTAGGATTCAGCACCGAGTGAAACCAAGGATGGGGACTCACCTGTTATTCAGTGGAGGGTAAGATCCTTAGAAGAAATCTTTGTGTTCCAGAACTACGTAGCCAACGTAGATTGAGATGCACCCTACGCGTTTAGGGATTTATACATCTCATTTGGTTTACCTACTGGTAGGGGTTTATGGAAGAGCTCCCTATCAGAGAGGGTATACTCAAAGCTTGTCTTTACCCATGACATAGTATTGACACCCTTCCAGGTGGGGTTATAGGTTGGACCCCACCAGTTCAGTTTTGGGGCATGTCGTTTAGATGATTACCTCCCATAGTCTTAGTTTTAGATCCAGTCTCAGTAATAGAACTCAGTTCAGTTCTACAGATTTCAGGACTGTCAGATATAATCAATAAAGCCAGTTCTTCATAATCAGAACTGTCAGAAACAACCATTCCTTTATCTATAACATGACATCAGTTCCTCAATACTCTACAGATTCAGTCATTCAGTATCCCAGTATTAGTACTCAGATATCAGTAAATCCATATTATCAGAATTCACGAGTCAACGTTTTCATGATCTAAGTTACAGTTATGTATTCATGCATGTATTCTCACATTCTTATTATTGAGTAAGTTAGTATTGTTCATGCATATGAACCCTTGCATTGAGCCTACCTCACTTGCAAACCAGTACATTTAATGTACTGACGTATTTGTGCTATGGTGTTTTATACCATAGGTTTAGAAGCACGAGATCCCGAGCATCCTTGGTAGATCAGAAGTTCAGCAGCCAGACTAACAGTGAGTCCTCATCATTTGAGGATAACATGATTATTTTATTACTTTATTATTTCAGTAGTTCGAAGTTAGTTGGGGACATATCCCATCAACTCCACAGTTTTCAGACAGTTTAGAGGCTTTCAGACTACAACATGTTTTCAGACAGTTCATTTTAGTTTTGGGCATTATTATACCCCATTACAGATATTATTTTATATTCAGTATTAGTTCAGTTTTGAACCTTTTGGCCTTACAGCTTATATTCCGCATATTTACAGTTTATTATTCAGTGCTCAGTTACAGATATCAGTCATGGGTTAGCTTGTGGTCCTTCGGGGTCATGAGCACCGTGTAGCATTTCGGGTACCAGATTCGGGGCATTACATCTTCATTGCCTAAATTCGATAATTTTCTACAGTGAAGATTTGTGGAGCACTTAAAGAAAGATTATTGCTTGTGATGGTTAAAAGTAAGTATGATTAAAAACTGAAACTTGGTTAAAAATAGGTATGATTGAAAATTGAAGCTTGGTTAAAAATAGGTACGATTAAGAATTAATATAAAAGAAAGCATAAAACTTGTTGCTTTCTTTTATATTAGTTTTTCATATGTATGCCAATTGGTTAAACCCTATCATAATATGTTTTAGTATGTTTTTATGTGTCATCTAATTTGTCACCACTTTGATTTGCAAGTACAAGCTTACGCATAAAGTCCTATCAATTTTGATCCCAACAAGTAGTACCAGAGTTAATGGTCCAATAATTCAATGGTTGAACGAGGTTGAAGATAAGGTCAAGGCAATTTCAGTTGTAGTTGCAAGCAATTTGATTATAATAAGGATTTTTGTCCAACAATATGTAGAGAAGGAGTTTCAACCATATTTTCAACATTCCTGCTGTTGTATTTTTAAAAATTCAAAAATAAAATACTAATTTTTAACTCTAATTTTTAACTATGATATTTTAAATCTTATTTTTAATAATGACAAACAATAGTGATGAAGATTATTTGAAGAACAAAGATCATGCATGTGAAGAAGGTGGATCAAGTTTTATCAAGAAGATTAAGCTAAAAAGAAAAGATTTCTTAGGATCTTTTTCCTGATTTTCTTACCAAATTTGAGCTTTATTTTTGTTAGAAGAAAAGTCAAAGTAATACCATAATTTCTCTACTTTTTCTCGAAGTAAAATATAAAATTCTTCCATATTTGGTTAACCTCTTTCTTGGTGAAAAAGTTTGGATATCAATAAATTGAAGATCCCTCTTTTCAATAACATTACGTAATAGCATCTGCAATGCAGTCATTTAAAAGAGTTTTATATAGGAGGAGATTTTCTCTTAACAGGTTTTATGCTTTCTTTTATATTAGTTTTTCATATGTAGACCAATTGGCCAAACCGTATCAATAATATGTTTTAGTATGTTTTTATGTGTTATCTGATTTATCACCACTTTGATTTGCAACTATATGCTTCCACATGATATACTATCAATTTTGATCCCAACAATGTCAAGACTCCCCTTCTCAAACACAAATAACTACTAGTTTAAAAACTCACTTATATAATATTATGTGACTCACTTAAGAAAATATTTTCAAATAACTAATTCTAACCATTATCTAAAATCAAATTGAACAATATTTGACATTTTTTTATTTCTTTTATACATAAACATTGTTATTTTTCATTGTAAAAAAATAGTTTTAAGACTTTAGTGCAATGAACTAAAAACTGATTTATCTTCCATGAAATTACTCAAACATTTATATCAACTAGTTTTTTTTTTGTAAAAGATGTTTATATTATATAGCCTATTATGATCCCAAAATCAAGGGTCATGATGACACTTATCACGGCAAGCCTTGACAAGTAAGCCTATTACCCAAGCTGATATAAAAAGAGAAAACAATACCAAAACCCAAGGTAAGGCTTCTAGAACGAAGTCAAATCATACAATGACCATTAAAGCAGAAAATACATAACAACAATGCCATGCAAATCTCAAAATCTGGTGTCACAATGTAAGAACTATTAAATATATGTTGAATGTCAAAAGATACAATAAAAAACCAAAGAATCATAATCTGTCTCTGAAATACAAACGACATGAAATAGATAAAAAGAGGTAGTAGATCAACTTCGAAAGCATAGAACATCCGCTACCTCGAATATACTCCACATATCGTCAGAATCAACTACCGTGTGGTGCACTCGTACATGGATCTGTACCGAAAGGGCGCAGTAGGGATAAGTACGGTCCACTTGTACTAAGTAGGTATCATAGGCCAATTGCATAAAGTAGAAAATAAAGCATCTAAAATACACCCTATGGACATGCCACCTGCAATAAAAAAATGTCCTAAATGACAGCTCACATCGTCTCCACTAACAGTTCTACAATATTCAAATATACCACACGCAAATATGAGAAAGAAGCACAGGCATATAGATATCACACATACACATATGAAAAAGAAATACACATTGGCAAATATCACATCAAAAATGATAATACAACACAAAATAAGCACAATATATATATATATGTATATATATACACACACAAAATGCAATGAAGATAATGATGTGATGTTATACACGAGGTTGTCGCACAACCTTTGTTTACACCTACCGATCTATGCTTCCATGGTAGGACTCATGGAGGTTCGTCAACCCTTATACAATCTAATATCCAATACCAATATGCATGACTCCTTTATGGCACATCCCTCGACAGAGGGTCTATAAACATATCACCAAATTAGTGTCTCCAGTATTTCCACAGTGGTACCAAGATTTCACAAGTATAAATAACATAAGGATGTAATGCTCACAATCAATCAGAATGAGAATTTTCAAATCTAACCAATATACCAACTATGTGATCCAGAAATCCAATCAATATGCCAATAGAGTAATAAACACAAAATTATGTCATTAATACCATATAAATTCCAATTTAGACAAATTCCACTAAGAAGAACAACTAATTACACCATTATCAGTCCAATATCATCGTACAGAGCCTCATACAGTTACACATAGCAGATAATGTCTTAATACCACTAAATAACAATGATACCGGTCCCCACACGGGCACAAAATAAACAATAAAGATATTTTCGTGATTAGTTTCCACACCCATAACATGATTTTACACTAATATTAACTGCCCAACCTAGTTTGAAGAAAGTTAAGCCATAACCTACCTTGGATGTCGAAAACTGGTCCAACAAGCCTTCAATACAGAGCTTTCTCCTCATGAACGGATCCAAAATCAATTAAAATACACAAATATAAAATCTACGCATTAAAAGAAAGCCAATGGTACTCATACTACCTATTTCTAGGTCGAAATCAAAATAAATCCCCGAAATAGGTTGTCGAAAAAGAAGGATACCAACTAGTTCAAAATATATTTTTCATGATTAATGGAACTCATAAAAGAAAAACCAAGTGAAAAGGAGTTGAAATTGGAGTTTGAATTGAAAATTACTATTTTAGGCCTTCTGTACCGAAGTTCCCAAATTGCACTTTTAATTCCAAGTTTTAACAAGGTTTAAATGATAAAATCAAAGAAAAATAATTAAAATAGGGATTCGAAGCTTACCTAAGCTTAATAATGGAAGTAATGTCTTAAAAACTCAAAATCCCAAGCTCCAAGTCTCGAAAATGGTGGAGAATTATGAAAAAGGGTATTTATATCTCCCATGCATCTCTTAAGCGATCATCGGGTTGCTTAAGCGGCTACCACTTAAGAGACTAGGTGTCACTTACGCAATACCTACTTGGCTGCTGATGATAGGCGAATTTACGCACCTATATCAATATATTTTGCCCATATTTTAGCCTAGTTTTGAGAACAAATTATATATTTCATGCACTTTTAGTCCTTTTTCCTGTAAATGAGCTAACGAACATGATTAGTAAAGTTTCAGGTATAAATGATGCATAATTCAGCATTTTATGGCTTACTTGACGCTAAAGAAAGCTCACGAAGGAAGGGAAGGGAGTTTACACGCTTAAGGACCAAAACTGCTGCATGGAAAATCTGTCCCGGGCTAAAACAGCATTTCTGAAGACTTTGGGGGACCAAAACTGCTGCATGAAAAATCTGTCCCGGGCTAAAACAGCAATTCTGAAGACTTTGGGGACTTACAGACACAAAGCTGGATTTTGACAATGATACATTAACCTAGTACAATTAGGTTATGTATTTCATTATTTTATTTGGATTATGATAATGTTACATTAACCTAGTACAATTGGGTTAAGTATTACATTAGCCTAGTAGGATTTGGTTAGATATTTTATTTATCTAGTAGGAGTAGGATATGGGTATTATAAATACCCTATCATGCTAGAGATTTTAAATGAGGAGGGAGGAGGGAGAACACAATACTTCCTTCCATCCCTCACATCTTCTATGCCTCTATTATTCTACACTACAAACAATTCTACAACTCTTCTAATCTTTCCATCAATTCTATTTTCGTCTATTCTTCTATTCTTAAATTCTGCAACAAGAGAAACGTTACTCTGCAAGAAATCACACCTAACGCCTACCACTCTTGTGCTACACGAAATTGATCATTATTGTGGTATAATAACAATGACAATTGTGGTTTTCTTCGCATTCATAGGTAACTAAACCTCTCTGTTGGGGTTATGGAAGCCGAATGAGTTACTATCTATTGCTGTGAGTTTGTGAGTTCGAGGCACGTATATTGCTTATATCATTATTCTCTTCATCTTAATCTACATTCTTTGCGGTTGCAAACGCAAGAATACGCCAGTCTAACATTTAACTTGTTCGAGAGAAAAGTTATTTGTCTGGAAAAGAGATAATGTCAAGGTAGTAGGACACCCTTTCCTACTAAAAAGCTAGTGCCGTAACTGGACTAACCTCTTGGAGTATTCGTACCGTTAGACACGCTTTAAGCTCGAGAGAGTTAAAGTGAAATAGTCCTTGTTTAGGTCGAGAGACGCTTGGATTTACCATCGACTACAATCCTCTATAAGCAATTGCATGTCAGAATTCTACACACTCATAGCCAATAGAGACGTATACCTCAGAAGGTGGACATAACCCCAACTTCTCAATTCTCATTGTTTACATCTCACTAAAACATTCTTTCTCTTTTTACTTTGCTATTGCCGTTTTTAGATCTTATTTTGGTTACATTACTTGCACGACAAGACTCCCCCCTTTTTTACGAGACTTGCACTAAAAGTCTAGTAATCTTTATTTACTTGTTGACCAAGCTATTCCCTGTGGGATCGACACCCAACCCAGGTTGGGTTCTATATTTGCTAACAACCGCTTTACACTCCTACGAGAGCTGTAGATTGAGCGTTATCAAAAATTGGCGCCGTTGCCGGGGAATACAAGTGTCAATCAAGTTGGTGAAAATTACTAGACCCTTTGGTCAAAGATTCTCGTACTTTTACTTTTAGTTTTTGTTTTTGTCTACTGCAGGTTTTTATTTTAGTGCATGCCCCATACTCGAAGTTCTGGTCAACCGTTATTACCAATCAATCCTGAACCACAACGCATTGGTAGAATGGAAGCACAAGCTGAAATCGCAAGGATGGCTGCTCAACAGGAACAAGCAAGATTGGCTGCCCTTGCCGCAGCCCAGGTTCAACAGCAGAACATTGATAACCCTGCACGAGCACCAAATCCTGACGATGAGGATTTAGGTGATGACGAGTTACTAAACCCTAGGCGTGATGCTGAAATCATAACACCTGCCAACAGAAGAGGTCGACAAGCTCGGTATAGATATGATCACCAACCTATGCAGCCAGCTTTCGACGATGATGATGATGATCTTGATGGTGCCGGAGCCACTGGAGCTATAATTCCACCACCATTAGCGCCCGGAGCCAAGTTCAACATCACAAGCACCATGATTCAGTTATTGCAACTCAAGGGATTGTTTGGTGGATTAGCAGGCGATGATCCGAATATGCATCTCATCAACTTTATTTCTACATGCAAGTCTTTTGACAATCCTGGTGTTGGTCAGAATGTAATTCGATTACGTCTATTTCCATTGTCTCTGTCTGGGGAGGCAACACTATGGTTGAATGGGCTGACTCCTGATTCAATTACAAATTGGAGGCAATTGAGAGACGCTTTCCTAGAAAGATTCTTTCCGCCTTCCAAAAGGGCACAATTGAGAGATGAAATCAGCAACTTTCGTCAGCTTCCCACTGAAGCTCTTCATGAAACATGGGAGAGGTTCAAGACAAAGCTAGCGAGATGCCCAAACCATCACATGACTAATGTTCACCTCATGGAGATATTGTATAGAGCCTTGAATTCAATAACTAAGCCAGTGGTGGATAACGCAGCTGGAGGATCTTTTATGGACCTCACCTTTGGTCAAGCAAGCAATATGCTAGATCGCATGACGAAACAAAGTAGAGCTTGGCATACCAGGGATTCTGAGGTAGCAAGCCCCACTTATTCTATAGGCATGACTGCAGACCAAAGAAGAAGACAAGAAGAACGTGATCAAGATATGACGCACATGAAAACACAAATGGATCTTCTTACAAAGCATTTATTATCAGGGAAGGCCGAAAAAGTGAAAGCTGTGGCGCTAAAAGGAAGAGACGAATCTGATTCAGAAGAAGAAGCCAACTACTTGAACAATCAGGGGGGTTTCCGAGGGAATGCCCAAGGAAACCAAGGTCGGAACTATTATGATAATTCTGGAAACAAGGACCAAGGTAGTTGGAGAAAAAACAATGAAAAGAGTGGTGTTTATGTTCCCCCTGGTAGACGTGATACCACCACATCTAATTCTGGAAGTATGGAAGACATGATGGCTAAATTATTGAAAGGAGTGGAAACAACAAGCGCGGGAGTTACTGAGGTAATCAATGATTTGTCTTCCATGAAACAACTAGTTGATTCTCATTCCACTTCAATCAAGCAAATAGAGCAGCAACTAAGCCAACTTTCAGCAGCACTCAATCAAAGAAAGGCTGGCACTTTACCTAGCGATACTGTACAAAACCCAAGGAATGATGGGTCATGCATGGCCATCACTACCAGAAGTGGTAAGGTGCTGGAACCTTCAGCAAAAGGCAAGCAAGTGGTTGAAGAAGTTGCGGACATGGATGATAACGCAAAAGGAGAAGATGCCGCAACAACCAGTCCTGACGTCAAGGACATCATGCCCAGTGACGTGCAGCCTGAAAAAATAGAAGAACGGAAGCAAGAGGAGAAGAAAGCCATGGAGAGAACACTTACATACCCACCACCACCTTTTCCTCAAAGATTGAAGAAGGTGGCTGAGGACACGAAGTTCAGCAAATTCATGACTATGTTAAAGCAGCTGACCATTAATGTTCCATTGGTGGAGGCACTTGAACAAATGCCTGGGTATGCGAAGTTTATGAAAGATCTTTTGACTAAGAAGAGGGCAGCAAGTTATGAGCTGAAGGATGATGTGCATCATTGTAGTGCAATTGCTACCCGATCAATAGTTCAGAAGAAGGCCGACCCCGGAGCTTTCACTATTCCTGCACTGTCGGATCTTTGAACTTTGCCAAAGCATTATGTGACCTAGGAGCCAGCATCAACTTGATGCCATTATCGATCTACAAGAAGTTGGGGTTAGGAGATCCTACACCAACTAACATGAGGCTTGTTATGGCAGATATGTCGGTAAAACGACCGGTTGGTATTCTATGTGATGTCTTGGTAAAGGTTTCTTCATTTATCTTTCCAGCAGACTTTGTCATCTTGGATTGTGAAGCAGATTCAGAGGTTCCCATAATCTTGGGATGCCCTTTCCTTGCTACAGGAAGTGTGCTCATTGATTTGAGAGCTAATGAACTTTCATTCCGAATAAATGACGAAGTGGTTCGATTTGATGTTTGCAAATCAATGAAGCAACCCAAAGATCTGAGTGTATTTTCTGTGGCTGATGTTGTCCTCGACGATGAGAAAGAACGCCTTGAAGAAGAGCAAATTCTTGATGATCCTTTGGAGGTTTTTCTCATGAAAGGAGAGAATGAGGATGCTGAAATTTCTGAAGAAGCTGTTTGTGCGCTATCGGGATTAGGGACATATCGCTATACTCCCAAGAAGCTGGATCTTGATCTCAAGAATCGACCCACACCACCAGCCAAGCCATCTATTGAAGAACCACCCACACTAGAATTGAAGGAGCTGCCAAGTCATCTGAAGTACGCATTCTTAGGAAGCGAAAACACACTTCCAGTCATAGTGGCAGCCGATTTGGGTGAGCAACAAGTTACAGCTCTTATTTCGATCTTACAAAAGTATATTAGAGCCATTGGATGGACCATTGCGGATATTATTGGTATTCCACCTGGGATTTGCACACATAAAATTCAGCTTCAAGAAAAGTGCACACCCACCATTGAACATCAAAGGCGTTTAAACCCACCTATGCAAGAAGTGGTGAAGAAGGAGATTATAAAGTGGTTAGACGCAGGAGTTGTATATCCTATCTCTGATAGTACGTGGGTAAGTCCTGTACAATGTGTTCCCAAGAAAGGAGGAATGGCGGTGGTCGCAAATGCAAAGAATGAACTTATTCCACTCAGGCCCGTTACTGGATGGAGAATATGCATGGACTACCGCAAACTGAATTCGTGGACACTCAAGGATCACTTCCCCATGCCATTTATGGACCAAATGCTAGATCGATTAGCGGGGAAAGGATGGTTTTGCTTCTTGGATGGTTATTCAGGTTATAATCAGATTTGTATTGCTCCCGAAGATCAAGAGAAGACAACGTTCACATGCCCATATGGTACGTTTGCCTTCAAACGCATGCCATTCGGGTTGTGTAATGCACCAGCCACCTTTCAACGTTGTATAATGTCTATTTTCTTTGATATGGTTGAAGACACTTTGGAGGTATTTATGGACGACTTTTCAGTTGTCGGTGAGTCTTTTGAAGCATGTTTGGCAAACTTGAGCATGGCATTGCAAAGATGTGTAGAGTTCAACCTTGTGCTGAATTGGGAGAAGTGCCACTTCATGATAAAAGAAGGAATCGTTCTTGGGCACAAGATCTCTGAAAGAGGAATAGAGGTTGATCGAGCAAAAATAGAGGTAATTGAGAAGCTACCGCCTCCAATTTCGGTGAATGGAGTCCGTAGTTTTCTTGGCCATGCTGGTTTCTATCGTAGATTCATCAAAGACTTTTCCAAAATTTCTAGTCCATTGTGCAAACTACTGGAGAAAGATGCGAAGTTTGACTTCAATGACAATTGCTTAAAGGCATTCGAATGCCTTAAAGGAAAACTCATTGAAGCCCCTATCATGGTAGCACCAGATTGGACGCTCCCGTTTGAGGTCATGTGCGATGCTAGTGGTGTAGCCGTTGGTGCTGTTCTTGGACAAAGAAAGGAGAAACTATTTCATCCTATCTACTATGCGAGTAAGGTCCTAAATGAAGCCCAAAGGAACTACACTGTTACTGAACAAGAGCTCCTAGCGGTTGTATATGCGTTTGAGAAGTTTCGTGCCTATCTATTGGGTACCAATGTGATCGTCCATACAGACCATGCAGCTCTTAAGTATCTAATGACGAAGAAGGATGCCAAACCAAGGTTGATTCGATGGGTACTGCTGCTGCAAGAGTTTGATTTCGAAGTCAAAGATAGAAGAGGTTGCGAGAACCAAGTGGCTGATCACCTATCTAGACTTGAGAATGAACATGTGGCGCAACCTGAAATTCAGATTGATGATGCATTCCCTGACGAGGAGATATTAGCGACAAAAATGGAGAAAGTACCATGGTATGCCGACTTTGCAAATTTCGTAGAGAGTAATGTGATACCTGCCAACTTATCTTACCACCAAAGGAGGAAGTTTATGCATGACGTTCAGCACTACTATTGGGATGAACCTTATTTGTTTCAAAGATGCGCGGATGGGATCATTCGACGATGTATATCCCATGAAGAAGTACCTGCTATATTGGAAGCATGCCACACTTCGCAAGTTGGAGGACATCATGCAGGGAATCGAACGGCAAGAAAAGTATTGCAAAGTGGTTATTATTGGCCCTCGATATTCAGAGATGCATACGACTATGTGAGAAAGTGTGACCAATGCCAACGTCAAGGTACTATTTCAAAACACCATGAAATGCCCATGTCCAAAATTATGGAGGTAGAACTTTTTGATGTGTGGGGTATTGATTTCATGGGTCCATTCGTGAATTCGTTTGGAATGAAGTACATCTTGGTTGCTGTGGATTATGTTTCGAAATGGGTTGAAGCTGTAGCATTGGCCGACAATGAAGGAAAGCGTGTTGTAGCGTTCTTAAAGAAGAATATCTTCTCTCGCTTTGGGGTACCTCGTACTATCATAAGTGATGGAGGATCTCACTTTTGCAACAAGCTATTCAAATCTGTATTGTCCAAGTATGGTGTCAAGCAACACAAGGTAGCTACGCCTTATCATCCCCAAACTAGTGGACAAGTAGAGGTTTCCAATCGCGAGATTAAGCAAATCCTTGCAAAGACGGTTAATGCAAATAGGAAGGATTGGTCTCGAAAGCTAGATGATGCACTATGGGCATATAGGACTGCATTCAAGACACCCATTGGCATGTCTCCTTATCAACTAGTTTATGGGAAGGCTTGTCATCTATCCATCGAGCTTGAATACAAGGCATTGTGGGCATTGAAGCACTTGAATCTGAATTGGAATGATGTGAAGAATCTGAGGTTGGAGCAGCTGAACGAATTAGATGAGTTCCGTCTCCATGCATATGAAAGATCGGATTTATACAAGGAGCGGATGAAGAAGTATCATGATCAACGGATTGTTCGACGAAACTTCCAAAAGGGTGATATGGTACTACTCTTTAACTCCAGATTTAAGATCTTCCCAGGTAAGTTAAAATCTAAGTGGTCTGGTCCATTTAAAGTTATCCAAGTCTACTCGTCTGGAGTAGTCGAATTGGAAGACAATAAGGGTGTTGTCTTCAAAGTGAATGGCCAACGTGTTAAGCCGTATATCGGTCCTCTTGACTCGATGAATGACATGGCCATCACTTATCTCGACGAAGTCTAAGTACTCGAGATTACTACGTCGAGCCACGACAATAAATAAGGCGCTAGATGGGAGGTAACCCATCGTTTATCGTTTATCGTTTATCATTTTTCATTTTTCATTTCAGTATGTGTTTTGCTTTTGATAAATAAAAATCCAAAAATAAGAGTCGTGCCATGACCAAAACTAAGGCGCTTGGTGGGAGGCAACCCATCGTACTAATCGTTTTCATTTGTTTGAGCGAATATAGGTGCAAGAAGTTTTCAACGAGGAGATTGATTTCAATTGACGATTTGGACGCATTGTATGGTAAAGTTGGTAAATTAGGAAGGGTGATGCATAAGGCTATGGATTGAGCCTTTCCCACGCCAAAATAGGCTTCGAGGAAGGCTAGGCCTTGGTAAAACTAGGCCACAAACGATGCACAACCTATCCTATAGCCTAAGGTCTCGGAATCTAGTGTGCTATACACTATGCGCCGCCTATTCCTAGGTATGCTTTTGACTATGCGCCGCCTATGCTATGGCATTTGGTCTCAGTATCTCATATGCCATAGACTATACGGCGCATATGTACCATTATTCCATAGACAATGCGCCGCATATGTCTACAAATGCCATAGACTATGCGGCGCATATGTCCCATTATGCCATAGACAATGCGCCGCATATGTAGGAATTTTGTCTCCAAAACCGATTGTAAATGGGTCATAACCCGACCCATACTCTTCCTATATAAAGGGGACTTAGTCTTATAACACAACCACCATAGAAAATACCCTAAAGGCGCCGCATACTCTTCCAAATCCTCTAAAATTTTTCTTCTTTTGCTCTTCCAATTCACAAAACCATCTCCACAAGCTTCAAGCAAGTAAGTGCTCTCTTATTCTTCATTTATTTCTCGTAAGTACTACGTTGCTATGGCTATTATTAATTGCTAAATTATATAAGATTGTTGGTGATGTTCATGTGTTTGGATTGTTGTTGCAAAATCATGTGAGTGAACATATACGTAGGAAAATCTTGACTTGTTTCCGACTTGAATTTGGTTTCAATAGCATTATTATGATATTTGCGGAATTGCTATGGCTATGAATATTGCTTAAGATTGTTGTTTGGATACTTACATGTTAGACTATCCCGGCCATCGGAATAAGACTTATAGTGCCTACCGACTTAGGAGGTTGTGATTGTTGTAAGAATAACTATAACCCCCATGTAGTAGTGTTGCTATATCTACCATGAAAGTAGTCCAATGGCTGCAAGTAAGTGATGCATTGCTGATTTTCTTGCCGGAATACAATCCTTAAACGTATGTCAACGAAATCTGAGTAAATCAACTACTTTCACCTCACTGATTTGTGTTAACAAAACTAAGTGTGGGGTGGTACCCCTAATGCTTGCTTATAGATTGTATCAAGTGAGACTGTGCTGCAACTAACACTATTTCTAGTCTCAGGTACAATGGCACCTAAAGCGAGGCAAGGCAAGGAGAAGGCGACCACTTCCCAAAAGGGCAAGAAGAGAAGTCGAAAAGACCAAGGAGAATCATCCTCAGCACAACCACCACGCAGAATGTTCAGAATAAAATGGGTTCTTGAGGAAGAAGCCAAAGCATGGTACAGCAGCAACAAAGAAAGAAAATATGTGCACGTCGACTTGATCAACAAGGATACCTTAGCAAAGAAGGAGCCGCGTATGTTGGCAAAAATAATGGCTTTGAAGTTAGATTTCATCTTCCGCGACATGGGAGAGTGTAATCTTGATCTAACAAGAGAGTTTTATGCCAACTGGTCGCCAAACACAACAGACAATGAAGTCAAAATTCGGGGCCAGGTGTTACAGCTCACCGCGGAGTGGATCAACTCTTTTCTTGGCTTACCTTCAATCGACGCAGCACCATTCAAAGAGCTGTACAGCAGGCCTCCTGAAACCGGCCGACACAACACCTTCCCCTATGCTCCACTAAATAGGGAAGCAAGGATCTGGATGCGCATTGTCAACTCATGTCTTATTCCTGGGACTCAATACACCAAGATATCGAGAGATAGAGTGTGTTTGGTCTATGCTTTGATGACGAATGTCCCAATCAACTTTGGGGCAATCATTCGATCCACCATGAGGAAGGCCAGACTACACAAAAGGTCCCATTTCACATTTGGAAATTTGTTGACAGCAATCTTGCGGAAGGAGGATATCGAAGAGGAACTAGCTGATCATAAACTCCCACACAATCCGAAGAAGGTTGACCTCACAAAGGTCAAAGATGCTGAATCAACACATGGCATCAACCTTACTACGGCAGAGAGACATGCTCGGGATGAGAGTTTCTCCCGCCATATGTACGGCATGATGAGGTTTACAATGATGAGCGGAGGTCGTGTTCCAACTGCTGCAGAGCTCCAACAACTGGACCACAATTATCCCATGAACATGCATGCACGGGAGATGTGTGGAGTGGGCGTATACTTTGAGGAACCTCTAGATGATGATGTGCCGACTGATGACGATCGACGCTTACCAGACTCTGACGAGGAGGAGAACTCTGACGACGACTCTTATGATGATTCCGACGAAGGGGGTATGACCCCCGACAATGAGGAAGAGTCCGACTAACCAGGTTCCTCGTATTTATTTTCCACTGAGGGCAGTGTCCCATTTAAGTGTGGGGTGGTGGTATCGTATGCTATACTTCTCTATTGCATCTATGTTTGCTTGCTTTGTTTTTTTTTTCATTTTTTTAGTAGTAAATTTTTTTCTAGCTTCGCATGAAATTATTTTGATAGGCAGCATGAGATTATAACAAGAGTATGTGCTACAATTGTGACTATTGAGACGTTTAGGCTCTAGTTGTGACTCATTATGTGATATTGTGTGGTTCAATTCCTTCACTTGTTGGATCGAGAGTCTATATTACTTCCAAGCAAGTCGACCATGTGCCTTGTGTGTGTGAGATAATCGTATATTCTATGTGTGTAGATGATGCTAGAACTTGCCTGGTATGTATGCAAAGCGAAAATAAGGAGTGTAAGTTTAGGATATGATTTAGGCATTTCTTTGGGAACCTATATTTGTGTACCTTCAGTTTTACCTACCCATGGACATCATCCTAGTTAAACCCTTTTGAGCCTTTAGCCTATTTCTTTGACAACTTTGTATGTAAGCCTAATCCATTTCTTTCAAGACCGTAATTTGATCCAAACTCCTAAGTGCTTTAAAGTGAAAAAGTCATGTGACAACATAAGAGGAAATTGGTTGAGTATGATGCTATAAATTGTAATGGTGCTTGAATGTGTTATGAAAAAGAAAGTGCTATCATAAGAGGTATGTTGTGAAAAGAAAAAGGAAAAGAAAGCTGAAAAGCGAGTTGTGCTTAAAATTGAAAAACAAAAGAGCAGAACAAGGGTGGTATAACAAAAGAAAGAAGAAAGGTTGAAAGAAAAAAAAAGTGTCAATGATACAAAGTGATGTATTAAAGCGCTTAGGAACTTAGTCACTATTCCTGGCCAAAATAGTCCTACCCGTCCCTTAGCCTACATTACAACCATCAAAAGACCTACTTGATCCTAATCTTAACATTCCAACATTTAGTAGAGTATTACATTAAGGGCAAGCCTATGGTCATCAGTTGCTTCATACGAATTCTTTGTGAGAGCGAGAGCAAGGATATTTTGATACCCATGTTTGAAAAATATGCTATACTTGTGAGTGATTATGGGTAATATATTGTGAGACACACATGGTTGATGAGTTTTGGGTAGTTATATATGATTCCTTGTACCTTAACGTTTGCATGCGAGTTGATCGCCATCCCGAGTCTATGCTAGAGGTTAAACTGTTTCTACTTATAATCGAAAAGATACTCTTTGTTGATAATTGTTGTGCTTGTCTTGACGAATATTTTGTGTTGTTGCTGTAAAACCCTAAGTTGACGTTTAGAAGGACATGATAGTTTGTTCAAGGACGAACAAAGCTCTAAGTGTGGGGTGTTGATGATAGGCGAATTTACGCACCTATATCAATATATTTTGCCCATATTTTAGCCTAGTTTTGAGAACAAATTATATATTTCATGCACTTTTAGTCCTTTTTCCTGTAAATGAGCTAACGAACATGATTAGTAAAGTTTCAGGTATAAATGATGCATAATTCAGCATTTTATGGCTTACTTGACGCTAAAGAAAGCTCACGAAGGAAGGGAAGGGAGTTTACAAGCCTAAGGACCAAAACTGCTGCATGGAAAATCTGTCCCGGGCTAAAACAGCATTTCTGAAGACTTTGGGGGACCAAAACTGCTGCATGAAAAATCTGTCCCGGGCTAAAACTGCAATTCTGAAGACTTTGGGGACTTACAGACACAAAGCTGGATTTTGACAATGATACATTAACCTAGTACAATTAGGTTATGTATTTCATTATTTTATTTGGATTATGATAATGTTACATTAACCTAGTACAATTGGGTTAAGTATTACATTAGCCTAGTAGGATTTGGTTAGATATTTTATTTATCTAGTAGGAGTAGGATATGGGTATTATAAATACCCTATCATGCTAGAGATTTTAAATGAGGAGGGAGGAGGGAGAACACAATACTTCCTTCCATCCCTCACATCTTCTATGCCTCTATTATTCTACACTACAAACAATTCTACAACTCTTCTAATCTTTCCATCAATTCTATTTTCGTCTATTCTTCTATTCTTAAATTCTGCAACAAGAGAAACGTTACTCTGCAAGAAATCACACCTAACGCCTACTACTCTTGTGCTACACGAAATTGATCATTATTGTGGTATAATAACAATGACAATTGTGGTTTTCTTCGCATTCATGGGTAACTAAACCTCTCTGTTGGGGTTATGGAAGCCGAATGAGTTACTATCTATTGCTGTGAGTTTGTGAGTTCGAGGCACGTATATTGCTTATATCATTATTCTCTTCATCTTAATCTACATTCTTTGCGGTTGCAAACGCAAGAATACGCCAGTCTAACATTTAACTTGTTCGAGAGAAAAGTTATTTGTCTGGAAAAGAGATAATGTCAAGGTAGTAGGACACCCTTTCCTACTAAAAAGCTAGTGCCGTAACTGGACTAACCTCTTAGAGTATTCGTACCGTTAGACACGCTTTAAGCTCGAGAGAGTTAAAGTGAAATAGTCCTTGTTTAGGTCGAGAGACGCTTGGATTTACCATCGACTACAATCCTCTATAAGCAATTGCATGTCAGAATTCTACACACTCATAGCCAATAGAGACGTATACCTCAGAAGGTGGACATAACCCCAACTTCTCAATTCTCATTGTTTACATCTCACTAAAACATTCTTTCTCTTTTTACTTTGCTATTGCCGTTTTTAGATCTTATTTTGGTTACATTACTTGCACGACAAGACTCCCCCCTTTTTTACGAGACTTGCACTAAAAGTCTAGTAATCTTTATTTACTTGTTGACCAAGCTATTCCCTGTGGGATCGACACCCAACCCAGGTTGGGTTCTATATTTGCTAACAACCGCTTTACACTCCTACGAGAGCTGTAGATTGAGCGTTATCAGCTGCAGAAGTGTCGTGTAAGTAACCCGACAATTGTTGAAGTAATAGTCTCTTACGCGACAAGGGAGTTGCTCAAGCGACACCCTCGGCTGGCTGCCAGGCCACTTAAACAATCAAAGTGTTGCTTAAGCAGTGCACCACCTGGAGACTTAGAGAATTTCAAGTCATTCCGGATCCCTCAAAATTCATCCAGAATTTCGAGAACGCAAACAAACTATGCTACCCTATCAAATTCGATGCTCCGTACTCAATGACAATATTATATTTTTTGAAAGAAATGTCATTTTCACAAAGTTGACCCCCAAAACCCAATTTTATAATTTTTCAAACCGAGGGTCGAAATGAACTATAAAATCCATAAAATCACATCAACCAAGTTACCAACCTAAAATTGATGTTCCTAATCTTCTGGCGCAGTTCGTTTTGACATCTGATGCACATAACAAATAAATGTTGATGGAAGTCAACTATAGAACCTTTATAACCACCAAAAAAATGATTTCACACAAAACAAACCAAAATACATTTGGAACTGTGACAATCATCACCAAACCCCAGAAATATGACAAAGTAGCCATAGGGAGGGGTAAATGGTAAAATAACACAGGAAAGAATTATTCACAAAAGTTACCAAAAATTAAGTTGTTACATCATCTACTACTAAAATCTAGTTCATCCTTGAACTAAAGGCAAGAGAAATACCAGAATCAGTGAAAAACGGTGGACCACTGTAACACATATCAGACTCAGCCTCCCAAGTAGCCTTATCTACTGATCGGTGTCTCCACTGAACCTTAACCACTAGAATATCACTAGAACGCAACCGTATAACATAACTAGTGACACAACCCAACCGGGGTCCTTGTCGTAATGGGCGTCCCAAGTCCGCCCAGGACCGGAGACCACCCTCATTACCTAACCCAACCTCCAACTGCTTGCCCTGAGTTGGCTAAATTTTGAGCATATAACAAGATAGTGTAACAACTCACATGAAGACTCTAGGATAGGATCAAAACTGTGACTAGCCCAACCGAGTCCAACCATACCACACCAGTTGCCAAACAGTACCAAACCGTTCCAAAGGCCATAAATTAGGCCATAACTAAATAAGTTCCAAAACATAATATAATTAATCTCAAAATAAAATATGATAGAACAACCAAAAATCCCATCAATCGGTGTTAGCCCCAATTTCAATACCAATACCAAGTCTGAAAACAATACCGATCCTGCCCATTCCAACACATAGCAGTACCACAAAGCCTCTAAATAAAAGAGTAATAAAATTCGATTGGGACATTCGCCCAACCATGGCTAAAACAAATGTCCAAAATAAAATCAAAGTATCTAGAAATATCCATAACATGAAATGGAGCCTTCCAAAAGGATAGAAGCACAAAAATTCAATCCAAATGCTAGTTTCCCTTGCCCAAAAGCTTTTGTGAGAATTATAGAGTGTTTTAGAAGAATTTCTAAGTGTTAATGAATCGAATAATAGGGTAAATAACCTCCCAAGTAGTTTAGAAGTCGTGGGACCTTATTAGGATAAGTGGGAAAATGTCCAGAATACCCCTACATAAGTTGCACAAAAATCTCATCACAGGGGTACGTCTGACCATCACGAGTCATACCCTCCAGTACGATTAGTACCCTCCACTCGTATCCCAGCCTCAACCTTTGGATCCAACACTGTCTAGCACATGACTTATCCAACCAAGTCGTATTTGAAGCATGCGATCCGTACCCTTCATTTGTATCCCTGGCAAGATTAAACCCAAGAAATATTTAGATACTGTCCATCATACGAGTCAATGGTACGACTCGTACCTTGGTTACGGCTCATGATGAGCCATTCGTACTCAGATCCAACTTAAGTAACCAAGTCTAAGATTAGGTTAAGGAACCAAATGATCTTTACCCACCAATACAACTCGTACCCCTAAGTAATATCCATTCCAATAACCAAAATCTATCCGACCAACCACCACTAGTCAGCATACGACAGGACCATACCACTCGTACCCCATCATACGACTCATTCGCATGAGTCGTATTGGGTCCAAAGACCAAATTTTAGGAAATTTTCTAAGGGTCAAATCCAGGGTTTTATAGTCTCCCCCACTGGGAACATTTGTCCCAAGTAGCCTCTTCCACCTTGTGGTTTTACCATAGAACCTTAACAGAGGCCACATCCTTGGTCCGAAAATGACGAACCTTCCTATCCAAGATCTTAACTGAGATTTTCTCATAAGATAGAGAATTCGTCATACCCAATCCTTCCAAACAAAATAACCAAAGAAGGATCACCAATGCACTTCCTCAACATGGAAACATGAAATACCGGATGAACCAAGCTCAAGATAAAAGGCAACTCTAGCTCAAAAGAAATATTACCAACTCTCCGCAACACCTCATAAGGACCAACATATCGGGGACTGAGCTTTCCCTTCTTGTCAAACTGCATTACTTCCTTCATGGGAGATACCTTGAGGAAAACCTTATCCCCAACCTCAAACTCCAAGTCTCTATGCCTAACATGCACATAGGACTTTTGGAAACTTTGGGCAGCCTTAAGCTTATCTGGAATCACCTTCACCTTCTCCTTATCTTGGTAAACCAAGTCGGGACCAAACATGTTCACCTCACCAAGCTCAAACCACTCAATAGGAGATCTACACCTCCTACCATACAATGCATCAAACGGGGCCATACCAATGATAGAATGATAGCTATTATTGTAAGCAAACTCTACCAAAGGTAGATGCTCAACCCAATTTTCACCATAATCAAACACACAAGACCGAAACATATCCTCAAATATCTGAATTGTTCTCTCCATTTGCCCATTTGTCTGTGGGTGGAAAACAGTGCTCAGACTAACCTTAGTCCCCAACCCTTTCAAAAAAGATTGCCAAAAGTGGGATGTAAACTGTGTGCCACGACAAAAAAATAATCGAAATAGGCACCCCATGCGGCTTCACAATCTCATAAAGATACAGCTTCGCATAATCCTCTACCGAGAAGGTAGTTCACACTAGTAAAAAGTGGGCAAACTTATTTATCCTATCCACGATGACCCAAACTAAATCATATTGATCGAGATCGAGGAAGACCGGTAACAAAGTCCATATTAATTACTTTCCATTTTTATTCAGGCAAATCAGTTTCTTGATATAACCCTCCTTGCCTCATATGCTAAATCTTAACCTGTTGACACACCATGCACTTAGCTATAAAATCAACCACATCCCTCTTCATGCCCTTCTACCAATAGATATCCTTGAGGTCATAATATATCTTAGTCGATCCAAGATGAACAACATAGCGTGATTCATCCACCTCAGCCAAAATCCTTTGTCACAATTCGCTGACTTCAGGAACACACAACCTCTCTTGGTACCATAAAGTACCGTCACCATTGATCTCAAACACCACCACTTTTTGGCCACCAATTCTACTCTTAATTTTCATCAAGATAGGATCTAACACTTGCTTCTCCTTAATCTTTACACCAAGATATGATCGAACCACTTCTTGCATCATCACACCACTATCTTTGAAGTCCAAGAGGCGAACTCTAAGATTAGCTAAATGGTAAATATCCTTCACTAATTCCCATATTTCTTCTACCACATAAGCCAAACTCCCCATGGATAACCTGCTAAGAGTATCAACAACCATTTTACCTTTACCTGTGTGGTAGTGAAGACTCATATCATAGTCCTTGAGATGCTTAAGCCATCTCCTCTGCCTGAGATTAAGCTCTTTCTGAGTGAAATGATAAGAAAAGATATCCACGTGAACATCAATAAATAATGCCTCCATATTTTCAAAGTAAACACAACTGCTAACAGCTCCAAATCATGAGTAGGATAATTCCTCTCATGCATTTTCAACTGCCTGGAAGCATAGAAAATCACCTTCCCATGCTGTATCAACACACAATCAAGCCCTACCTGAGATGTATCACAATAAACAATGAACCCATCATTGCCTTCCGGCAAAGTCAGAATTGGAGTCGAAGTTAACTTATCCTTCAACTTCTCGAAACTCCCTTCACAAGCATCTGACCAAAAAACTTGGCCTTTTTCTGAGTCAACTTAGTCAAAGGAGCAGCTACTAATGAAAGGCTTTCCACAAATCGTCTATAATACTCAGTTAAACCTAAGAAGCTCTAAATATCGATGGAGCATGGGTCTAGGCTACCCCTTCACCACAACAACTTTTTGCGGATCCATGATGATCTCCTCACTAGAAATAATATGACCCAAGAAAGTTACAACGTTCAACCAAAACTCACATTTAGAGAACTTGACATAAAACTGTTGTTCCTTTAATTTCTGTAACACCACATGGAGGTGATTATCATGATCCACCTCACTCTTCGAACAAACTAGAATGTCATCAATAAATAATAACAAAGAGATCTAAATACAAATAAAAACCCTGTTCATCAGATCCATAAATACAGCCGGAGCATTAGTCAATCCAAATGAAATTACCAAAAACTCAAAGTACCCATATCGAGTATGAAAAGCCATTTTAGGGATATCCACCTCCCTAATCTTTAGCTGATGGTACCTAGACCAAAGATCTATCTTAGAAAAAAACTTGGCACCTTGAAACTGGTCAAACATATTATCTATCCTTGGAAGAGGACACTTGTTCTTGACCGTCACCTTTTTCAACTGCCTATAGTCAATACACATCCGTAGGGAACCATCCTTCTTGTGCACAAAAATCACCAGTGCACTCCACTGAGATACACTATGATGAATAAAACCTTATCCAAAAGATCCTTAAATTGCTCCTTGAGTTCCCTTAACTCAGCCAGAGGCATTCTATACGGAGGAACAAAAATTGGACGAGTGTCTAGAACTAGATCAATACCAAACTTGATTTCCCTATCCGGAGAAACACTAGGAAGATCATCCAGAAAGACTTTTTGAAACTCATTAACCATTGGAACTGATTGGAAAGAAGGACCTTCTGAGTTAGAATCTTTAACCCAGACCATATGATAAAGACAACCTTTGAAGATTAACCTCCAAACTCTAAGATAAGAAATAAATCTCCCCTAGGAGTTAAAGATTCATCCTCCCATGCTATAACTAGATCATCAAGGAACCTACAGATAACCCTACTGTTTTGACAATCCAAGGACGTATAACAAGAGTGCGATCAATGCATATGCAAAATAACATCGAAATCCACTATACCAAACTCAAATAGATCCACTAAAGTCAGCTTGCCACCAATAGATACCACACACTCCTTATAGATTCTCTTAGCAATAACCGAGTCACCTATTGTGGTAGATACAGAAAATAGATCCGAAATAACTTTCGGATCGAAACTAAAAAATACAGCCACATAAGGAGTCACACAAGAGAAAGTGGACCCTGGATCAAGAAAACAATATACGTCACGAGAGAAAAGCTGTAAGATACCAGTAACAATATCAAGTGATGCCTTGGATTCCTCTTGGGACACCAAAGTGTACAACCTATTTTGACCAATACTATAACTAGGAGCAGTAACAGAAGTAGATGCAATACCACCAGGTGTAGGAGTAGAATATAAAGTCACAGGAATCTTATTCGCCTCCGTAGCAACCTTATTAACCGGTCAATCCCTGAGCTGATGGTCTGCCTGGCCACACTTGAAGCATTTTTCCCTTTCTTCATCGTAATAACACCGATGAGGATGACGACAGAACCTACAAGGAGGGCATAAAGAAAATGACTAACCTCCGCTTGCTTGAGATTGGGCACCCTGTGCTAAAAAATTATAACCACCTTGATGGCGCCTATAGCCTGACTAGTAAGGAGTACTAGAAGAAGAGAAGGAACCAGAACTCCCCCACTTTTTTTTCTGCCATTTTCCACCATCCCGACCACCCTGAGGCTGAGCACCTCCCTGCTCAGAAAACCTGCTCCTCTTACCTTGTCTATGTCTAAAATTTATCTATTTTCTCTTCTCGTCCTCTACCTATTGCATATAAATAATCAACCTAGAGATGTCTATATTTTTAATCAATAAGGTATTCTTTCTCTCCAAAAAAGAATCTCGATTCATCCCAGAAGTGAACTTTCTCATTCTTACCCGCATGTCAGCCACTAAATTAGGAGCATACCTTGACAATTGGTGAAACTTCAAGGCATATTCCTTGACATACATCTTCCCCTGCTTGAGATTCACAAACTCCTCTATATTTTATTCCCTCAACTCTTGGGGAAAGAAACAATCTAAGAAAGCCTTAGAAAAAGTATCTCACAATACTGATTCTTCCACATCACCCCTATCCCTATCCCACTCTTCATACCACTAATATGCAACCTCTTTGAGCTGATAAGATGCAAAGTTTACACCCTCCATATTAGTAGCCTGCATCACCCAAAATATCTTTTCCATTTTATCTAAGAAGCCCTGTGGATCCTTCTCCACCTTGACTCCAAAAAAGTGAGAGGACATATCTTCATAAATTGGCCAACCTTTATGGCCACAACAAATAAAGCACCAGTCATGCCACGCTCAGCCTGACCAGCGACCATCTGAGCAATAACATGAATAGACTAATGAATTTCTGTATTAGTCACCTTGACTTGAAGAGGACTAGTAGCAACTGGTAGAACTCCAGAACTATCAGGGATAGAATCATGAGATTGAAGATGAACTCAAAAAGTAGGATGCACCCCTTCAGCATTTCCCCCAGATGGGATTGAAGAATTTTCTTGTGTTCTCGATCTATGAGGCATGATCTGAAATAAAAACAAACAAGGATTAGAGAAGATTCCAAGACTGATACTTCAAGCTTGAAAATAGAATACAAAGAAAGTGAGACATTCCTAAATACCTTATAGCCTCTCCCTTATGAGTGTGGCATGCTACACACCCCTAAAAGAGACTTAACTCGACATAATTTTATGGACTCCTAATTGACCATGAACCTAGGCTCTGATACAAACTTGACGCAACCTAATTAGGGGCCTTGTCGTAATGGGTGTCCCAAGTTCGACTGGGATCAGAGACCTTCCCCATTACCTAACCCAACCTCCAGCCGCCTACCCTGAGTTAGCTGAATTTTGAGCATATAACAAGATAGTGTAATAGCTCACATGAAGACTCTAGGATTGGATCACAACCATGACCATCCCAACCAAGTCCGAACATCCCACACCAATTGCCCAACTGTACCAAACCATTCCAAAGGCCATAAACCAGACCATAACAAAATAAGTTCCAAAACATAATATAATTAATCCCAAAATAAAATACTATGCAATAACCAACAATCCCATCGACCGGTGTCAGCCCCATTGTCAATACCAATACCAAGGCTGTCAACAATATCGATCCCACCCATTCCAACCCATAGTAGTACCACAAAGCCTTTAACTAAAAGAGTAATAAAATCCAGTTGGTACATGCCCCCCCCCAACCATGGCCAAAACCAATGTCTAAAATAAAATCAAAGTATCTAGAAATATCCATAACATAAAATAAAGCCTTCTAAAAGGATGGAAGCTCACAACTTCAGTCCAAATGCTGATCCCATAGTCAATCACTATGTACGATGAGTAGAATTATCGATTCCTGCATAGAATGGGTATACAACCGCCAGTAGATGAAGTAGTGGGTGAACGCTAGCATGATATCAGGATAAGGATAAAATAATGCCATTTATTATGCCAAGTGAAACCATTCATATGCACACAACCATATATATATATATATAACCATGCCGGGAAAGGGGATATGTTTGGCATGCATTTAAAAACTTTACCTGGTCTGTGTAGCTTTGTCGTCCTAAACCACTCACGGGCTATATAGGTTCAGCTCCTCCCACTGAAAGGTCCCCAGTGCGAGAGTCGTACGACCAAAGAAGAAAACCTGGGATGACTAGTACATCCCCCAAAATATAATTTGACAATATGCACACGGTCACCAAGACAAACCTCACATTGACAAATATGAGTTTCCAGTTTTGGTCCCCCCCAGGACCTCTCCCTTATACGGCTTTGCTATACATTCTTCCATTATTGCCTAATTAAAACCATTGCTAAGAAAACAATTAATCCATTTACCATTTATTACCCAAGGCCATTTAGTGATGGTATCTTCATACCGACCATACTTACAAGTACTATCCATAGCCAACCATATATAGGTTTGAGGGGACTTCCAAGTGCCCTTCCATTTATCATATTAAATAACTTGGGGGATTCCACGTACCCCACAAGTCTAACCATTTAGCTATTTACCTTTTCAAGCTATTTAAACCATGCATAATTTCTTTACCAAGTTTTAAAACAAGCAAGAGTTCCATTAAAAGTACTCAGTGCAATAAAAACATGCTTATTGGCATTTTGTAAAATACATTGGGGGCATAATATAACCAAAACTAATTCTAATTACCATTAAAACACTCCCATACAATACAATTATTCAAAACCACCATTAATGCACATAAAGCATAATTAAAACCATGTAAAACCATAACAACCCATTTAATATCGAAACCCCCAATTCATATTTGAAAACCAAAATTATACAATAAATGAAGTCATGAAAACATTTATAAAAACCATGCTTCTAGTTAGAATTAACAATGAGGGAAGAAAACATTTCTGAAACCAAGATAATGATGGAAAGAGATCACCAAAACAAGCCTCAAATTAATCATCTAGTTAAAACCCAAGCTTCCCTTGCCCAAAAGCTTTTGAGAGAATTATTGTAATACCCTTCCAAGCTATCCTTGGCACAATCGGTAAAGCTACAATCACGGTCTTAGCATAACAGTCTTGGACAATATAGTAAGGATCCAACCAATTCATACCCAAGATGACATCAAAATCTACCATGTCTAAAATAAACAGATCTACCCAGGTTTCACGGCCTAAAAAAGTCACAACACAAGAATGATACACCCGATTCACCACTTAGGAGTCTTCTACAGGGTTAGATAGATTAATAGGAATGGCAAGAGGCTCACTAGCAGAATTAAAACCTAAAGCAAAATATGTAGACACATAGGAAAAAATTAATCCAAAATCAAATAACACAGATGCAGATCCAAAATAAACAGGGATGATAACATTAAAAGCCTTTATCTCTGGTCTGGTGGGTATAGTATTGCACTATCTACGACCACCACCTGACTGAGTATCCCATGACCACCACTATAGGCACTATAACCTATGCCCTGCGTACCTCTAGTAGAACCTCTACCTCTCCCAGCTGAAATAAGAGTAACTCTAAGCAAATGATGGGGACAGTCCTTGGAAAAATAGATAACCTCATCACATATATAGCAACCTCCACGACTCAAAATAAGAGGAGGTACGACTGATCTAGCATGACCATCTAAAGATGTTGAAATATAAGAGCCATAGACTGAACCCTGCAAGGATTCCTACACTGGTCTACCATGATACCCATGAAAACCTCTAGAATTTCTACCTCGAGTAGTGTGACCTCTAAATCACCCTGACGGTGCACCCTCTTGAAGCCTCTATAAAACCCTCAAAGAATAGACTCAGTCATCCTAACATGATCCACTATACTACAAAATTATACTCCATACACTACCGTTTGAGTTGTAGATAGCTGAAGAGAAACATCTAACCCCTTTACAAACTTTTGAATCTTCTCGAACTCAGTTATAATAATGGCATAAGAATATCTAGGCAAGGCATGGAAATATGCCTCATGCTCCATACAATCATGGAGATCTACTACTCTAAGTGATCAAACTCATTTCTTATCTGATTCCTCAATCTGTAAGGCACAAACCTCTCCAAAAAGGCCTCAATAAACTAATCCCAAGTCAACTTAGGAGAATCAAGAAGTCTGCAACTAACAAGTTACCTCCACCAATCTCTGGCCATATCTTTGAACTGGTAAGTAGTATGAGCAATCCCATATGAATCAAGCAAACTAAGGTTATGCAACTTCTCATGACATTCAATCAA
This sequence comes from Capsicum pubescens, assembly GCA_030864215.1. Classification (NCBI taxonomy): domain Eukaryota; kingdom Viridiplantae; phylum Streptophyta; class Magnoliopsida; order Solanales; family Solanaceae; genus Capsicum; species Capsicum pubescens. Next base: position 242,078,189 of record CM061549.1, on the reverse strand, counting down.
TAACTCATAGACATCCTTGCCCACAGTACCACTAAAACTAAGAGGACCCAAGCAAGTGAATCTGTCAAACCTCTTCTGATCCTTAGAAAACATAATTGTACTCTTAATAATAAGAGGCATAGTCAATCTGTGTGTCTGAGATCCCACCTGAGGAGATAACATAAATGAAGGCTGACTCTTGATCTCAAAATACCATAATCCGATATAGACACTAAAAAGGAACAACACTCAAAGTTTGTGAAGTATCGTACGCTGATGTCAGTACCATTAAAGGATTCACATTAGGGACTAGAAGAACACCATAAGCATACTCTGGCATAGATGTAGATACAATACTCAGAGCTGGAGGAACACTAGGTGTTTTAAAGGAGCACCTTCTAAATGGGTCAACAAGTAAATCAGTAACTCCTCTAAGACTGGGTAGAAGAACTCGGTGGGACCGAAGTAGGATCCATTTCTCCAACCTGGTCAACCCAAGGCTCAGGGAAAAGTTCCCTAATGCTACCTCTAGATGGGGAAGATCTATATGCCTATCCACTACCTCGAGCCCATCCACAACTTATAGCTCGCCCTCTAGACTGGGCTCTTTCCTTGTTGAAGTCTCTATATGTCTAATCTCAAGAGATCAAGTCATCACCACTTGTGCATAAAAAAGTGAAACTCATTTTAGAATATAGGATATGGAAGAATACACATGATATGGAACAAAATAAGGAGAGTTTCCTAGAGAAATCTTTTAGCCTCTCAAAGATAGATATGGATGTTTATTTACCAATTCATGAGACTTTACTAGACACCCTGTTCTTATATTGATGAGACTAATACCTAGCTGCTTTGACAGTAATTTGTCTCGACCCAAAAACTAAGGGTCATGATAGCACTTGTCGTAGAAAGCCTTGACAAGTAAACCTATCATCCAAACTGATGTAAAAAGAGAAAATAATACCAAATCCAAGGTAAGGCTTCTTGAATGAAGTCTAACCACACAATTAACATGAAAGCAGAAAATACATAACAACAATGCCATACAACTCCCAAAGTTTGGTGTCACAATGTAAGAACTAGTAAATACATCTTGAGTGTCAAAATATATAATAATAGACCAAATGGATAATAATATGTCTCTAAATCACAAAAAAGACATAAAATAAATAGGAAGAGGTAGTGGATTAACTCTAGAAGCATAGGAAATTTTCTATATTGAATATACTCAGATATTGCCTGAATCAGCTATCATGTAATGCACTCATACCTTAATTTGCACCAAAAAGATGTAGTAGGGGGTGAGTACCATTTGTACTCAGTAGGTACCATAGGCCAACTGAGAAAAGTAGAAAAATATATATAAAATACACACTATGGGTGCGTCACCTGCAATTAAAAAATTTCCCAAACTATAGCCCTGACCCTCTCCACTAACAATTCTATAATATTCACATATACCACATGCAATTACAAGAAAAAAGCATAGGCATACAGATATCACACATACACGTATAAAAAAAAAGTACACATAGACAAATATCAAATCAAAGATGATGATATAATATATAATAAGGATAATATATATATGTATGTGTGTATGTGAAATGTAATGAAGATAATAATGATGATGATGATGATATAATGTGATACATAAGGTTGTCGCACAATCTCCGAATACATATATCGAGCTATGATGCCTAGGTAGGACCCATAGGGGTTTGTCAACTCATATACAATCCAATACCTATAACTCTTATCTGGCACATCCTTCAGTAGATAGGCTATAAGGATGTCATGAAGCCAACATTTCTAGTAGTTCCATTATGGTACCAATGTTTCATGAGTATATAAAACATGATGATGTAATGCTCATAACCAACCAAAATGATAATTTACAAATCTAATCAATATACCAACCATGTGAGCCATTATTCCACTCAATATGACAACCATTTATGAAGTCAAGTGTGTGTATGTGTATATATATATAAATATGTATATAAATCAAGTCATCCTTCTCTGTTTCTGCTGGGGGTATTCCACACAATGAAACTATTAGTCAATGACACATTTGTTGCCAAGGTAGATCCATATTCCAAAAGAGTATTATACCCAATAATATTCCATTGATACTAAATAAATTCTATTTAGACAAATACCTCTAAGAAGAACAACTAATTACACCATTAACAAGCCAATATCATCATACAAGACCCCACACGGTTACACATAACAAATAATGTCTCAATATCACAAAATAATAATGATACAGACCCCCACATAGGCACACAACATTAACAATTATATTTTCTTGATAAGTTACCAAACCCATAATATGATTTTGTACCAATATTAACTACCCAACCCATAATATGATTTTGTACTAATATTAACTACCCAACCCAGTCTGAAGAAAGTTAAGCCATAACCTACCTCAAATTTTAAAAATCGATCCAATTAGCATTCAACCCAGAGTTTTCCCCTCATGCATGGATTTAGAATCAACTAAAATATACAAATATAGAATCTACGCGTTAAAAGAAAGCCAACTTTACACATATTTTTCATTTTTAAGTTGGGGTCAAAATAGACCCTCGAAATGGGTTTTCAAAAAGAAGGATAAAACATAAATTTTAGTCCAGAAATCTATTCCCCATTATTTAAGGAACTCATAGAAGAAAACCCAGTGAAAACGAGTTGAAATTGGGTTTAGATAGAAAATTACTAATTTAGGCCTTACAGGCCAAAATTCCAAAATTTCACATCTAATTCCAAGTTTTAAAAAGGTTTAAATGATAAAAATCATATAAAAGTAATTGAAATAGGGATTTGGAGCTCACCCAAACTTAATAATGAAAGAAATTGCTCAAAAACTCAAAACCCCAAGCTCTAAGTCTCGAAAATAATAAAAAATCACAAAAAGGGATACTTATATCGCCCATGCATCGCTTAAGAGACTAGGATACTTATTTGGCTACACGAGTGTGGCATAAACAAACTGGCTGTCGCTTAAGAGACAATCGCTTAGACAAAAAGGGAGTCGCTTAAACGATGCCCTCGGCTAGCTGCCAGGTTGCTTAAGCGATCAAAGTATCGCTTAAGCGGTGCCCAGCTTAGTGCTGCACCAACTGGAGACTTGGAGTCTCTGTGGACACCCTGTGATTCATCCAAAATCTTGAGAATGCAAATGAACTATGCTACCCTGTCAAATTCGATGCTCTAGAAAAAAAGTTTTTTTTATAAAGTTGACCCCCCGAGACTCAATTTTATAACTTTCTGAATTAAAGATCAAAATATAATATAAAAGTCATAAAACTACTCCAACCATGTTACCAACCTAAAATCAATGTTCCAAATCTATTGCCACAGTCGATTTTGTCATCCGACACACAAATCAATAAATGTTAATCGAAGTCAACTATAGAGCCTTTATAACCACTAAAAACCATAATTTCATACAAATCACACCAAAATGTATTCGAAACTATGCCAATCATCCGTACACCTCAGAAATACCACAAAGCTACCACGTAGAGGGATAAAATGGTCAAATCACACAAGAACGAATAATTTACAAAAATCACCAAAAATTAAATCATTACATAGCCGCCCATAAATATATATATTCACTAATAACCATAATTATTTTTGATCGAGGGATCAAATGTTAGATCTTTTTGTCTCTCTTATATATTCTCACTCTTTCCTTTTTGAATTTCATTAGTTGTTTTCCAATTGTATTTTTTATTAACAAAATTTATAGATTAAGTCCCAGCTACTGGTTACTAAAATTTGGTGAAAAGCATTGATTATTGATATAAGGCTATTTGATGGATTAGGAGAGTCCATAATTATAATTATTTAAACAATTATGATAATTAAAATATATAAGAAGTTGTATAGGCTTGCCAAGGCCTAGGAGTGGAGGGCTCGTGACCTTGACCAAGTGAAGTGCATTAAGGGAGAGGATGGTACAGTGTTGGTTGAGGATTCCCTCATTAGGAAGAGGTGGCAATCCTCTTTTCATAATCTTTAGAACGACGAGGAGGACAAAGGTTTGTGTTGGGGGAATTAGAGAACTCTGAGATATATGCGACTATAATTATTGTAGGCATAAGGTCTTGGGGGATATCCACAGGATGTGTAGGGGTAGAGATACTTGGCCCAGATGAAATCCTGGTGGATTTTTGGAAAAGCACAGGTTGGGCAGATTTGGAGTGGTTGACAGGGTTGTTTAGCATTATTTTTAGGGCGGTGAGGATGCCCGAATCTTGGAGGTAGAGTACGATGATTTCATTGTATAAGAACAAGGGGGACATTTTGAGTTGCAACAATTATAGGGTTATCAAGTTGTTGAGTCATACTATGAAGGTTTCAGAAAGGGTGGTAGAGTTGAGGTTGAGGAAGATCATGACAATTTTTGAGAATCAATTTGATTTTATGCCAGGTCAATCAACTATTGAGGTCGTTCACCTTATGAGGAGATTAGTGGAATATTTTAGAGAGAGTAAAAAGGACTTGCACATAGTATTCATTGACCTCGAGAAGACATATGACAAAGTCTCCAAGGAAATTTTGTGGAGGTGCTTGGAGGCTAGAGGGGTGCTTATGGCATACACTAGGTCAATTTAGTACATGTATGATGGTGAGAAGACTTGGGTGTGGATGGTAGGTGGATATTCGGAGCACTTTCCTATTTTGACAGGGTCGCACTAGGGATCGACTCTTAGCCTTTTTTATTTTCCTTGGTGATGGATGTTTTGATGCACGTATTCAAGGAAAGGTGCCTTGGTGTATGTTATTTGCTGATGATGTGGTACTAATTGATGAGACTTGGAGAGAAATTAATGATAAGTTGGAGATTTGGAGATAGACCCTTAAGTCTAAAGAATTTTGGTTGAGCAGGAGCAAGATAGAGTACTTGTAATATAAGTTTAGTTATTTGTTACAGGAGGCTGATGTGGTAGTGGAGCTGGATTCTCAGGTCATTCATAAGAGGGAGAGTTTTAAGTATTTGGGGTCTATGATTCAGGGTAACGATGGAATTAATGAGGATTTCACGCACCATATTGGTGCTGGGTGGTTGAAATAGAGGCTTGCTTCTGGAGTCTTTTGTGATAAGAAGGTGTCTCTAAATCTTAAAGGTAAGTTTTACAGAGTAACTGTCCGACCGGTTATGTTGTATGGAGTAGAGTGTTGGCCAGTTAAGAACTCCCATATCCAAAAATTAAATATGGCGGAGATGAGAATATTGCGATGGAAGTGTGGCCTTACCAGAAGAGATAGTATTAGGAATGAGATGATTCAGGAGAAGGTGGGAGTGGCTTCGGTGGAAGAAAAATTACGAGAAATGAGGTTATATTGGTTCGGGCACGTGATATGGAGGGGATCAGATGCTCCAGTACAAAGGTATGAGAGGCTGGCTATGGATGGTTTTAAGCGGGGTAGAGGTAGGCCGCAAAAATATTGGAGGGAGGTGATTAAGCATGATATGGAGTAGTTATAGCTTACGAAGGACATGACCATTGATAGGAAGGTGTGGAGGACGCGAATTAGGGTAGAAGGTTAGAGGTAGGAGTGCATCTGTAACAGTAGGGAAGAGTACTTTGTTTGTGTCTAGATTTCCCTATTAGGGGGTGTTTGAGTGATGTTTATGGTTTCGGATAGATAATGTATAGTACTATTTTGTGGTTGTATTGTTTCCTGTAGTATCTTGCTGTGTTAGTTTATTTTGCATACTGTATTAGCTTATATGCTTTTATGTTTTTGTGTTTGTTATAATGTTATTAGTTCCGAGCCGGGGTTCTATCAGAAACAACCTCTCTAGTTCACCTAAGGTAGCAGTATAGTTTGCGTACACTTTACTCTTTCCAGACCCACAATGTGGGAATACACTGAGTACGTTGTTGTTAATGCATCAATACAAAATTGTTCAAAAATTAGTTACAATGATTTACAAAGTCTCCAATTTTGCAAGAGGTGATGAATTAAAAAAACTAATTAGAATCATAGTGGAGAAATTATCTATCTGGTGTTAGCCAGACAAGCTACGTATAAAATTAGTCGACCTAAATAATTATATTCATTGGTTTTAATATTAAAAATTATATATCAAGTATTTGTATTAAAATATTATTGTCTATAGTATATAAAAAATATTATATATTTACTATCTATTATTTTAGAAAAAAGGACATGGACTAACCATTTTTAAAACTAATTACATGGCCAGTTGACCCAAATAATTCCAACTAATGACCATTCCAACTATAATTCTTTTATAGTTGTTATATAAAATACATATCTAAATAATAATTGCAGCTAAAGGTTGTATAGAATATGTATAGAAACATATAATTATTGTATAGAATATGTATAAAAATTATATAATTATTTTATAAAATATAATTATTGTATATGGTGTATATAAGAATTGTATCATTGTTATACAGAATACATATATGTATAGGATTTGTATAGAAATTATGTCATTATAGTATAAAAATATTTCTAGTCATTTTTGTATAAAAATACTTTTATCATGATTTGATTATACACACACACACACACACACACACACACACACACACACACACACACACACACACACACACACACATATATATATATATATATATATATAGGAAGAAAGATAGATAGATATAAATTGTATCAATATGACATAATTAATACAATAGACTTTTTTTCTTAAAAAATAGCTATTCTATAAAGGTCGTATGGAATTAATCAATATAAATTAATCTTAAGTAAATTCAATCTAAATTCAAACATGTGTGCTACTTCTGTATTTTTTAAATAACTGGGCTCTGATACCATTTGTAAGGGGGTGCGGACTAGGTGCGATAACTTCACTAGATAATAAATACGTAGGTATTTATTTTCATCTAATGTATTTTATGAATATTATTGATTGGAATAATTTTCATTTTTATCTTCTTGACTTAAGATGTTTTATTAATTCATATTCTGAATTAGATATTATCGTAATTAAATTATCTAGTGTTTTAGGATCTTCGTTAGTATTATGTAACCTTTTGTATTCTAGGTATAAATTATATAGTTAAGTTTCTATTTCTTTTAATGAGTTATTCTTTTCGTAAGATGTATTCATTAATTTTTGTAGTTTATTATTTTATCCTATTGAAATTTTAGCAATTTCTGTGTAGTATTTTATTCTAACTTTGCTATATTCAATGCGTAGGTTTATGTTCTTTATCTGATTTACTAGTATTTGTTGTTCATGTATAGGTAATTTTCCATCTGTATTAAATAATTTTTTGTGTGTATTAAATAAATTATTACCTGTATCTTCTTTTTCTAAGGTTAATTTTATTTTAATTAATTTTTCTTCTAGTTGTCTTTTTTCTATTTCAAGTTGATTTCTGTAATTAACTTCTTTATATATCCAATTTTGTCTTTCTCTAATTTTTTTTTTATATATTCTAACATTTATTTATTCTGAATAATATTCATCTGAATCTAAATAATATTGATGTTCATGATATATGCGTAAGTTTTCTATACTGTTTAATAATTCTTCTTCTTCATAATCTTCTAATTTTTCCCATATTATTTTCTTTATGTCTATAATTTCTATATCTCTAAGTATATATAAAACAAGTATTTTAATATCATCTATCATGCTTTTTCATAATATTTTCTAGTTGTTTGTTTTAGTCTAAGTAATTCTTGCATATTTTCATTAAGAAATTCTATATATTTTATATCTTTAGTTTCCATGTATTTGTCTAAATTTGTTTTCATTTGTTTTTCTATTAATTGTATGTTTCTCATATCTTTTTCCAAAAATTCTAGATATATGTAATTTATCATGGTAAGTATTTGTAAGAGTAGTTAGGTAGGTATGGTATGTAATTTATTCTAGTCATATAATATTTACCAAATACTTTTTCTAATATGATTTTTCTTATATCTACTACTTTTATATCCTTAAGTGCATACAAAATAAGTATTTTAAATTTATCTACCATTATATCAGATAAATAATTATTCATTTTCATAAAATTGCTATTTTCAAAATATTCCCTTCAATCATATACATAACAAAATATGGTCATCTTAGATTACTAGATACTAGATTATTCTTAAATAACATGTTCTTCGGTCACTATTAGCATGGTAATCTGGATATTTTCCCTTAAACAACGCCTCTACTCTGGTTACTCCCCACCACAACTTCTTGCCTCATTGGTTTCACCTTTAGGATGGCATAATTCTTAGGGATTTTTCTCCGTTTCCACTTTGCTAATAAACTTCTTAACATATTATTCTTCGAATAATTCTACTATAAAGTAACTAACATGAATTTATTTTATCATACCATGATTGTTGGGAATTATGAGTTTAGCTATTCATAATCATAAATAGATATACCTGTTCGGGTAGGTTTGATATTTCTAAACTTTGTTCCTCCATAGATTTTTCCATTGAAATATACCTGTTTTTAATAACTAAGCAAAATATTTATTGTAGAGAGTATTTGAGTGTGCTTCAACGCATGGAGGCTTGCCCTCTTTGCTGCCTTCTATGCCTCTATTTATAATGAGAGCATTTACAAAACTTTACACGTTTCTCTACCTTTCTTAAGCTAATAAATGAAAACAAAAAGTTAAAAAAGACTTACAAAAGTCAAAAAAGGTAGGCTACCTAACATATACATATGGCTACCTAACATATACATATCTTTTCTGAAAGTTAACTTTTTTACATGTTTCTTTCTTCCTTTGTTGCTTTGTCTACTTTTGCTGCTCCGTCTTTTTTTATCTTTTTATCGTATCTGTTGATTTTTTTATCTTCTTTCCAGCTGGCATGCTTATCTTCTTGGTTTTTTTATTCTAGGTGGACTTCTGGGATAATATTATCTTCTCCATTACATCTCGAACATTGATGGTCTGGATATTTGTGTCCAATTAGCTTGCAATATCTTGTCAATAATCCGTTTGAAATAAATCCTCTCTTAATGGCTCTTGCAGTAGATTGTTTTTCTGGGTTAAGTAATGTCATTATCCATTGTCTAACATCTTCCATATCTGCTTGTCGTAGTTCTTTTGAATTTGAATAAATTATCTGATGATCTCTTGAATAATAGCTCCATATTGGGTTTCCATTGGTATAATTATTTGCTAATTCTTGAATAATTGTAGCTAGCCCAATAAGTCATTTATTTTCGTAGAAATCAGGTATTTCATTTCTGGATATCTCTGGCTGCTGCACAATATCTTCTGGTATAATCATATCTCTGGTTAATCCTATTTTTACAACTTGTATAACTGGTTTTAGTTCGTCGTATTATATCTTTGCTGGTGCAGTATAACATTTTATATAAAATAGATTTCCTTTGGTTATTCTTTTATAGGTGGTGAATATTTTATGTAATTCTTCCATAGCTGTCAGCTCTTCTCCGTCTTGGGTATATATGGTATTTAATAATCCATAGCTAAAACAAGTTTTTATTAAGCTTGGGTTGGTTTTGGGTAGTGTAATTAGCTTGTTGTAACCTTGTAATTTTTGGGTTATATAGCTTGTGTTTGGCTCTTTGATATCTGTGGCTCTGGGGTTAAGGTTTAGGAAAATTTGTACTCTGTAGATATTTTCTATGTATGTTTGGGCTGTATAGTTGTAAACTTTTTTATCTTGGTTCAGACTATCTCGGTATGTGGTAATTTATGGGGGAATGAACAAGGGGTCTTTTTGTGTTTTTGGTATAAATGGTTTCTCAAATATCTTATTCATATTCATATTCTGATATCTTTGTCTACTAACTCCTCTGCTTGTACCTGCAATTGTAGATTGATTAACATTATGGGTTTTATGGAGTGTCCCAACGTCTCCTTCTAGATCTGGAATTGTAATGTCTTCCGATCGACATAGCTCTGCACACTGCTGAGTTAGCTGATTTGTAGCTTTAGACATCAGTTTATCTTCATTAGTCTTTAGCTTTTCTATTTCATTACCCATACTGTCCACTTTCATTGAAAGCGTAGTTAGGGTTTTGAGTATCTTTTCTAATGCATTGTCTTCTATTATATCAGTCTGTGTAGCTTTGTCTTGATATATAATCTGCAATAACATTTTTGTTAGTACTAATTACTTCAATTGTAAATGTAAAATTTAATATATTCAAGACTAATCTCCGAATTTCTTTTGTTGTAACTGAATTTTGTATTTTCTTTGTTAGCCACCAGCGTACCTGTGTATTATCTGTTCATACAATAAACTTATTATATACAATATATGGCTCAAATGCTAATAAACATTATATAATGAACATAATTCTTTTCTATTTATTTCCCATTTTATTTCTGTTTCATTAAACGTTCCTGAATAATATCTACAATGATGTTCTATTTTTTCATTTTCATATCTATATTTAAGTACTCCTCCATAACTACATTCACTAGCATCTGCTTCTACTATATATATAAATTTTTTATTTTCATCTGAAAATTGTAATTTTGGTAATTCTTTACAAAGTATTTTTATTTTCTGAACTTATTTTTTATCTTCTTCGTTATAATTATATTCTACATCCTTTTTTAGTTTTTTCTGTAAGGGCTTTAGATTCTCTGCTAATTTTGGTATATATTCTCTTACTTGGTTCACTAATCCTAAGAATGATTGTAATTTTTTTTTTTTGTATCTAATTCTTCTTTTGAATTTATTATTTTTTGTACTATATGTTGTTGCATTTTTACTCCACTTTTATCTATTTGTATTCCTAAAAATTCTATCTGATTTTTCATAATTTCAGCTTTCTTTTCACTTAAACTTATTCCCGATTTTTCTATTATATCTGTAAATTGTTCCAATAATTTTAAATGTTCTTCTTTAGTCTTTGTATATAATAGTATATCGTCTATGTATACTATACAATTAGGTAGTTATTTATAATAACTATCCATAAAATATTGATATCTACCTGGTGCATTTTTATATCCAAATGGTAGTACATTCCATTCATAAAATCCTTGTGGTACCGTAAATGCGGTTAATTCCTTAGATTCTTCTTCTAACTTTAGATGGTAAAATCCTGATTTACAATCAAATTTACTAAAATAATTATATCCTTGTATTTGTCTTATTTTTAATATCTTATTTGGTATTGGGTAATTATAAGTCATTGTTTTTGCATTTAAATTTCTATAATCAATAACCATCCTACTTTTTCCTCTTTTTTGTTCACTATGTTTATTAACTATAAATGCTGGACTATTATGTTTACTATTACTTTTTTGTATATATTGTTTTTTCTAATAATTCTTCTACATGCATTTTAAATTCTTTCAAATCATCAAAATTATATGTTAATGGTTTCTGGGTTATTATGCTATTTTTATCTATTAATTCAATTTTTATAGTGGTTTTATGTTTTTTCCCATCCTTTTAATGGATCTTCACTATATAATTTTTCTAATTTTTTCTTAATTATTTCTATCTTATTTATTGAAAATATAGTTATCTCTTTTTTATTTATTGAAAATACGACCAGTTCTATTGTATCTTCAGTATTTTTTATATTTTCCAATTTTTGTGTAATTTTTTCACCTCCTTTTATCCAATCAGTTTTCTTTCTTATTTTATTAATAACTCTTTTTGCTCTTACTTTCTGTTTACATGGTGTTGTAAACCACCAATCTGTTCGAGTTATTATATGAGGGTATAATTTATCTAAAAACGGCATTCCTAAAAGTATATCTTTTGATGTTAACTCATAATTATAGATTTCTTCTATTGCTAATATTTTATCCCATACTTGTGTTCTTACATTCTTAGGTTTATAAGTAATTAAGCTTCCTTCGTTATTAAATCCTTTAACTATTATTGGTGTTTTTAATTTATCTCATTTACCTTCTGGTAAACAATTATATCTACATAAATTAGCTTCTGCTCCTGTATCTATCATAGGCGTATAATATCTACTGTAATATCCTTCAACTACTATCTTCATTAATACATATATTTTCATTTTATGTTAAAACTCTTCTTAAGAATAATTTCTCTCTGTTATATGTTATGGTTAATTGTGTATGTTCTATATTATATGGTTTTACTTGTTCTAGCCATTTTATTCCTAGTATTATGTCTGTTTTTTGCATTTCTTCTTTTACTTCAAATTCTATTTTTTTTTTCTTATTCCTATTATTTTTTTTTTCTGCTATATTTTTATTATTTATTAAACTTCTTGGTAGATCTGGGCATATATTATTGTCAGTTTTTATTTCCTCATTTTTTACTAGATATTTTGCTATATAATTTTCTTCTTGTCCTGTATTTAAGAGTATTAAATATTCTTTTTCATTTACCTTTCCTGTTATGTAATATTGGTTTGAATTATCCATTGAACTTGTTTCATAGCTTGTTCTTTTTGATGAGCTTGATGATTCCGGTTTATCATAAGCTGTTCTTTTTGTTGTACTTATTCTATCATTTATTATTTCTAGATCTTCTTCTACGTCTATATTTCTGTAACTATAATCATTATTATCAATTATTTTTACGAATTGTTCAAAAGGGCTTTCTATTTGTATTTTATTAATTTTATTTTTTCCAGTTATTTTATGTTTTGTTGTTAATACATATAGATTTTTACATCTTGCCGTAAATATTTTACTTCCTGGGGTTAATTCTATTCCTGATATTTTCCAATATAATACTAATGATTTGTCTATATTTTTATCCGTTACTGCTACTGAATAATTCGCACTTATTATAAATTTAAATTTTTGGTATATTAAATTTCCTTTTATGACAGTTATTATACTTTTTTCTATAGGTTTTATAATTCTATCATCTGCTAAATATAATTCTATTGGTGTATCTATTCCTTCTCTAAAACATGCTTTTATTAATATTTCTGTACCTCCAAGGTGTACATATTTTATTGGGTCTCTACTTTTTATATCGTTTATCTCTTTATTAATTATTCTTTTTATTACTAGTGGTATACTAGCTTTACCTTTTGCATATCTACAGTCTATTACATGTTCCTTTTGTCTTACTACATAATATTCTTTCTTTTTCCTAGTAAATATATTTTTTATTGTTGGTATATTAAATATTTTTTCTACACTTAAGTCTAACTCTTTTTCTTTTATTTCATCAAATACATTGTTATCAAATATTATTTTTTGATCTTTTCCTTCGTCATTTAAATATTCTTCTTTTGTTATTATTTTTATATCTTCTTCAGTCATTTAATTCATCTAATTCACTATCTATTTCATTATCTGTTTCAATCTCTGAAATTTCATATATACTGTCTTCACTTTCTAATTCGTAATCTATATAATCTATCTGCATATATTCTGTATTTTCTATTTTAATTTCTGATATTTTTTTATTTTTTGGGTTTTTAGGTAATTTACAATCTCTAGCTAAATGTCCTAATTTTCCGCAATTATAACAAGTACATTCCTTTATAGATTTCTTTTTCTTATATAGGTCTTTTATGTTTATAATTTTTTACATAATATATTTTTCTTGGTTTCTTATACTTATATTTTGATTTTTTGTATTTCTTATATTTCTTATGCCTTTTTCTTTTCTTATAATATCTTTCTTCGCATCCAAATTGAGGTGCTATCTTATCTTTGCAACATGCTAAATTTCTTATTAATGTTTTTTCCATTTTATTTCTTCTCTGTATTTTTCACATAGGTTTTTATACCATTGTTGTAAAATTTTTATTCTTGCTCCTAGAGTATCTACTATTTTTGTTTCATCCTAACTTTTTATTATTTTTGAACTAAATGGTTTAGGTAATTTACTAAAATATAATTTTCTTATTTCTTTACTTTCTTCTGTATTATATGCTCCTTTATAATAATATTCCTTAAATGCGCAAGTATATTCATCGATGTAGCACATATTACATATTGCTAATTTTAACATTAAATTTCTATTTGTATCTTTCTCTTCATTTTGTTCTTCTTCTGTTGTTGTCATGCTACTAAATTCGTCTTTTATAGCTGTTTCATATTTTTTTAATAATTCTATAGGTGTTAATTTTGTTGATGATGTTCCTTCTGTGGGTTTGTCAGTTCTTAATAGTCTTTTACTATTTTCAGTTAGATTTAAAAACCATAATTTCACTGTTCCTATTAGTGTTTTTTCTATATATTCTGGTGCATCTATTACACTTATATTATTATCTAATAATTGTTTTTTCATATATCCTATCCATAATTGTATTATTTTTTCTGTATCTATTACACAATCTAAGTCTAAAAAGTTATAATTTTTATTAACTATTTGTTTTGGTGTCCATTTGTCATATTCATTTTTTAGATTATATCTTTTAAACTTATTCTTATAATATGTAGGTTTCTTTATTTCTGATGTTCTAGGTATTATATTTTCATCTTCTTTTTTATCAAGAGTATTTATTTCTGTGTTGATATTTTCTAAGTTTTCTTCATTAATTACTTCTTGTTTTTCATTGATTTCCAAATTTTTTGTATTTGTTAATATTTCTGTATATGTTTCACTATCTTCTGAATCATAATTATCTGTCTCTTCTACCTCTATATTATTTATTTCTAATTCTTTGTTTTTTATTTCTTTATTGTTTATTTCTAATTTTTCTTTAAATTGATTTATCTCGTTTAATAATTTTTGTTCTTCTTCTTTTTCTTCTTTTTCTTTCTGTCTTTTCTCATACAGATCTTTTTACATTTGTAGTTCTTTTTCTAATTCAGCAATCCTACTATTTTTAGTTTCTTCTATTTTTCGTATTTCTTCTGTAGTTTGTTGTTTTATTTTTTCTATTTCCTTTTTTCTATCTATTTCTTTGTTTTCCCTTTCTATTCTTATTTTTAATTCTTTACGTTTTTCAGAAATAATTTGTTTTAGTTCTTTGTATTTTTGTATTTTATTCATTTAAACCATATTTATAGTATTTTGGTGGATATCTAAATCTGATTTTATCATAATTAGGTGGTATGTGTCTCATTCTTCTAGATTTTAAATGGATTATTAATTTTGCTTCAATACTAGATATTAAGGTAATTAGGTAGTCTAGTCTTTGTGGGTTTTCTTTTATTTTATTTAGACTTATATATTCTAAATAATTACTAATTAAAGATTCTTTAATTTTTCTAAAAGCTTCTCTGTTTTTAAATGGTCTTCTCATAATTAATCAATATAAATTAATCTTAAGTAAATCCAATCTAAATTCAAAGATGTGCGCTACTTCTATATTTTTTAAATAACTAGACTCTGATACCATTTGTAGGGGGGTGCGGACTAGGTGCGATAACTTCACTAGATAATAAATACCAAGACTATATAATGATAATAAAATTCCTTGGCTATTTGGCTAGAATATCTCCACCAAATGGTCAATTTTTGTCCCTTTTCCATTATTTTAATGAACAGTCCATAACATATACTCCATTCGTTTAAAAAATAATAACCTACTTTCCTTTTTAATTCGTTTAAAAAAGAATGACCCCTTTCCTTTTCTGCCAATACTATAATTTCAACTTTCCACATGACATGTTTAAAACCATAAGATTAAAGGGCATTTGGTACATTTGACGCAACTTTAATTTAAGGCCTCAGGATTCAAAAGTCTTCTTTATTTTCTTAAATTTGGTATCAAGTCAAAGTAGGTCATTCTTTTTGAAACAGAGGGAGTAGATTATTTAGATTGGTATTACTCAGACTAAAATGATAAATTACGAATACTTAGAATATTGGAGGAAAGATATGAAACAAATAAGATTAATAGAAATACGTATGAAAAAGAATCTACTCGACTACATAAAAACTAGAAATATGGAGCATTTAGTATACCTTAAAAATAATATAGAAAAATTAATAAGGTTAAAACAAATAACTAAGGAATGCTATGACATAACATTTCAACAAATATGATACATCTAGTACTACAAGTACTCCTCAACTTTGAATCTAGTAATACAAGTACCCCTCAACTTTGGTATACCCAAATAACAAAACTATATTTTTTTTCTTGTTGCTTAAAAAACACTATTTTCCTAAAAAAATTAAGGTGAAAGTAGTACCGTCACAAAGTGCTTTCTGCCAGCTAGCTACTCACGAATTAGTTATAACTTTATTTTATATGATGCCCTTATTAACTGACAATTATATATATAAACTTTAAGAAAGTAATGCTACTTACAAGAAAATATAGAATGATTGTACTATTATCTGAAGACAATTTGGGCATCATATTCATATTTTAATGGATTTAGTTTTGGTTCTAAGATATTAAACTGCAAACAGAATTTCTTTTTGGTCCCTTGCAGCATTGATGCATCAACATTATGTACAATATATACATACAAATGGGGCGGATGTAGGATAATGAGAGTGTATTTGTAAGAACTCTGGTGGGTGTGCAGTTGCATTGGGTTAACTGGAGCTTAGATAAAGCGATAGGCAGAAGAGAGAGAATTAGTCCATCTTTATAGACTGACTTTCCTCGCATCAAAGCTTTCCGGTTCTCTTTCTTTATGAAGAAAGAAAAGGCTTGTTATCGACGAAGAAGATCTTTATACTGTTCATCCTAAGAAAAGAAGTTTTCACTCGGTACAACTATTCTATGCTAGCATAACATGCTTCTACTTATGTTGTGTTGCAAATTCTAGATCAGGAATAATCCTTTCTTATTCGTTGATGCCAGTCTAAAAATCCATACTTATTGACTAAATTTCGGCTTTCTAGCTTGAAGCTTAAGGGCTAAGGGAAATTCATCCTTGGATCAATGAAATAGTTGAATTGGCGTTGATGGAAGAAGCAACCTCTTATTGAAATGACTTTAGGAAGTGCCTAACCTTTCTCCTTAGCTCAAGAAATTGGGAAGCTATAAATGAGGTGTAAGAATCTTTTAATGATGTGAGGTCTTTTAGGGTATACCATGCAGGTTTGATCCAAAGCGTACACTATCACACCATGTAATAGTGCATTTAGGTTGGTTGATCCCAACAACTGGTATGAGAGCCCAGGTTCAGCGAATAAGTAAGGGAATATGATGGAGTGATGGGGTGAAGGCTCAGTTTACTTACCTTTACAAGCTTGGAGATGTACACGCAAGACGAAGCTAGTTGTGGACTTCTGTTGCCATAAAAGTACTCAAAACGAAGTGGGTGACACACAATAATCTCAGAAATTGATGATCATGTAATAAATTCCAAGTCATTTTCTTGATTTTTACATATTTTTGTATTTTGAGCCTTCCCTGTAATACCCCGCATGTTTCTAAGCTAGGAGACGAACTATTTTTCCTACATATGAAATCTCTTATCCTGTGATTCATACTTGAGTACATGACTTACAATGAGTATCCTAGTGATAATATAGCTTATGATGCGTTAAGCATGTTCATATGAGTCACTTAAGGTAATACAAGCTAAGAATTTTTGAATCCATCAAGTTTTAGTGTTTGATTTTGTAAGGGTCATATTTGAATGAGTATATCTCGATGTTAATGTGGTATTTATACATATTTATACCCACCAAATTATAGAGAATCGAATTAGCTTTCCAACGATACCAATTTCTCTTTAATCCAATACCCGAGCGAAAAGTTATGCCCATTTTCGTGAGAGACAGTAAGGGTATGCGATTGGTTAGGCGCCGCCCAACCTGGCTTGTGCAATTACTTAGGCGCCTCCTAAGTCAGTTCCAAGTTCCAAAAACACTCCGTTTTGAGTTATTTTGAGGGTAACTAAGTCTTTTAACAATCCTTACACGTCCCTAAACTTAACCCTACAAAATATATAGCTCTTAATTACATTACAACCCTATTAACATCTCAAAGTTCATTATCCAAGAGTACCAAAAGATAAAAACAACTAGGGTTGCATAATTAAGATTGAAGATCCAATTTCAAGGAAATTCCTCCGTCAATTATCAAGAATCTTCCTTCTAAGGTATGCGTGAGTTGATTCATGGACTCCTTTCATACATGAAGCTCAAGAACCATCTTCTAAATTATGTATTATGATGTTTATGTTGTTGGTGGTTGATTTTCATGTGGTTGGAGTTTGATGATGCCTAAGATGGGATCTTTGTATGTTTTGTGTGAGGGTATTGTGGTATTTAATGTATAATTATGTGAAATTGGTGGTTGAATATCTGTAATCTTGATGAATCCACCTATGCCTAAGATGTGCATGTATGGTGTTTGTGAAAATACCTAAGGGAATAGAAATCATGCTTTTATGACATAATAAATCCTAAATAACTATTCCATGTTCTAAGTTTATGTTCAACGTGATCCCCGTGCTATTGTCTTGAATTGAAAATGTTGTATGAGATGATCATGATATTGTTGTGATATGGAATGACCTTGTTATTGAAGACATGCAAGTATATACATGTTGTGTGCATTCCCGATCATGTGATAGTTTGTTGAGAATCATTCTTATTATGAAATCCTTACTTATGATATTGTGAATTGTGGACTCTACTCTTATGATCAAGTCAGTCATGTGTGTCAATTTCCTTCCATCGAGTCCTGGGGGTACTTGTACCCAAAAACTATAGTTGTGTGCCTAGAGCTAGTGTCATGTTTCAAGACATCCTCAGTCAAGCTATGCTCCATAGATTTTAGTTAGTCACGTGACTTAGAAAAACTCAGAAATCTCAGTAGTTCAGTAGTCCCAGTAGTTTCAGTTCTCTCAGTTAGACCTCAGATCTCAAGTAGCTTTTCCGTCAGTCAATGGAACTCAGTGAATTCAGCTTAGTTCAGCTAAGAAAATATTACCAGCTCAGTTAATCAGTTTATAAATCAGTTCAGTTTGGTTAGTCAGTTCAGCGCAGTTAATCTTTTTAGAGTCTTTCAGTTGGGAGTAGGGACTAGCACCGAGCGAGTGCAGGGATGGCGGTTTTGCCATTGTAAAGGCAGAGCCATTAGCAACATACCCTGTACTCCAAAACTGCATAGCCAGCGCAGAACAGGAGTCACCCATCAGATTTAGGCTATACTTGACTATTATATTGCCTTAGGCTTGATTTCCTATTCAGGGTCACCCGTCAGAGAGGCTTGACCATAGTAGAGGTATCTACCCGTGGTACGATATTGACACCCTCCCAATCAGGGCAAAGATTGGACCCTACCAGTACAGTATTGGGGCATGTCGGTTAGGTTACTAACTCCCACAGTCACAGTTACAGTCACAATCACAGTCACAGTCACAGTTACAACCACAGTTATAGTCACAGTTACAGTTACAGTTTCTGTATCAGTCTTTAGAGTAGAAATCAGGAATTAGGACTGTCAGATACAGTCATCGATCTCAGTAAGGAACTCAGATAGTTTCATTGATTCCTGGACCATCCCGTCAGATAGGCTTGGTCCCATATTCAGATGCTTATTATTAGATCTAGAGGTCACCCGACAGACAGGCTTGATCTCAATCTCAGATTCAGTCGAGTATTCTCATTATCAGTTTCAGAGATCACTCGTTAGCTAGGACTGATCTCAGACTTAGATGTTCAGATACAGTTTGAAACTCAGATAGTTTTCCCCAGAATTAGGACTGTTAGATACAGTCATCCATGATATTAGTCATTCAGTATCTCAGTTATCAGAACTCATGTTATCAGATATATCAGTTATTAGAATTCAGTTATCATTCATGATATGTTCTCAGTAAATACATGTCATCAGTAGTCATACTCAGTAGTCATGTTATCACGAGCTCAGTTTCAGTACTGTTATATACGGTTAATTCAAATAAGTTCTTCATAATCAGAACTATCAGAAACAATCATTCCGTTATCAGTAATATAGTATCAGTCTCCTAGTATTTAGTAATACAACATCAGTTCCTCACTTATTAGTGAATTACATATCAATATCAGTAAAATCAGTCATTTAGTATCTCCACGAGTTTAGTAGCAGTTACGTATGTATGTATGTATTCTCACGTTCATATTAGTCAGCATGTTCATGCATACAAACCCCATGCATTTAGCCTACCCCCACGTATACTCAGTACTTTAGTTGTATTGACGCATTTGCGCTATGGTGCTTTTTGTTTATGTTACACCATACATTCTGAGGTGTAGATTCCAGATCAGCAGTAGTAGTTCAGTAAGCAGTGAGTTCTCATCTTTCGAGGACATGATCGTTACATTTATTATTCCAGTATTTTAATTTATTTTCAGTTTAGGGAGTTAGTTGGAGACATGTTCCTTCAACTCCTTATTCAGACAGTTTAGAGGCTTTCAGACGATTATAGAGTTTTCAGATTTAGACTTTAGTATTTTCAGTTTTGTTTTGGTACTGTGATACCACCTTATTTCAGATATTTTATTATTCAAGATTGAACCTTACTCCTTTTTTGTTCATGTTTCAGTATTTTATATGTATATTATGCAGTTACAGGTACATATATTAGTCATGGGTTAGCTTGTGGTCCTTCGGGGTCATGAGCACCGTGTAGCGTTCTGGTTTGGAAAATCGGGGCGTTATATTTCCACAACGGCTAGGAGTCATTTTTGACTTTCCTATCATGACCCAACTCTATCGTGATTGGCACCTACACTACACTCCTGGTGGAATAACCAATAACCCTGAAGAAATAATCAAAACATAAAATCAAACATGAAACTATTCCATTAAATAAGCATCAATCTCGAAATGAATAAGCATAAGTACAACATATAGCAGAACCATTGTACTTAATCAAGAAAATATCCCTAGAACCCAAAAGTCATTGTACCAAAACTTCTAAATATGTCAAGAAAATGGGGATGCAACCCCAAAACTAATAATAAACCATAATCCAGAACAAAGAACTTATTCAACAGAAAGAGATGCCATGGTACCCCGAAACACGTTGCTCACCCTGAAATCAGAAACTCAACTGCTGAAATCAAAAGTGAGATATCGTAGGAGCCTTTGGAATATCCGCTGCACTCATAAAAGTAAATACATGTGCAATATCAACACACAAGAGCAACAGTATACCGATAGAGTTATTTCGCCAATCTAAAATAAAAATATGAACACATAACTAAAATATAGTACAAGAAATCAATCCATGCTCATCACATATATTCAGTCTATAAGCAATAATATTAGTTAAGTTCAAGCAACAATCAACATATTATCACCAAGTCAAGCATAGTTAAGCTAGGTCAAACTAGTCAAGATAACTTATTAAGCATAAAAATATATATTTTTGGTTCACTCATGGAACCAACAAACTTACCTGACCCATATACATACACGCTAAGGAAATTTCAAGCACCCTCTGATGTTAGGCGTATTTACACGCCTAAAGCACCTTAATGTACCCATATTTTAGCTAAGTTTTGAGGACAAAATATATAATTCCTACACTTTTAGTCCTTTTTCCTGTAAGTGAGCTAACCAACGTGATTAGCAAGATTTCAGGTATTTATGATGAAGATTTCAGAATTTTATGGACTTTTGGATGCCATAGGAAACTTCACGTAAGAAGGAAGGCAGCTTCTGGAAACTTGTGGACTGAAAGTGATGCATGGAGAACTTGTCCCGGGCAAAAACAACATTTCTAAAGACTTGGGGGATCAGCAGTAACATAGTAGGATTAGGACAAGTATGCAGTAATTCAGTAGGACTAGGACAAGGATAAAAACCCTATTTCAGTAGGACTAGGACAAGGATGTTATAAAAACCCTATGATGCTGAATTTTTTAGTATTCAGTTATTCATTAATTCGAAGCTTTTTATTATTCACTCATTCATTAATTCAAGTCTTTTTCATTCAACCTCTGCTCCTAATTTGCGTTACAATATTCTGTAAGTCTAACAGAGAAACACGACTCACTTGAGGCACGGATAGAGAAAGAAAAATGTCAAACCTTTTTGACGCCAAAAATCATCCAAATCGTCAAGCTTGTTCTAGGTTTTGGTATGATGATGATGTCTATTGTGATTTCTGTTGCAGTCATGAGTAGCTAAACTTCTCTGTTAGGGTTATGGAAGCCTTATGAGACCCTATCTATTGCTATGAGTTTGTTAATTCTTGATACGTATGCTGCTTATATCATTACTCTCTTCATCTTAATTGAATTCTTGTGGTTTCAAACATATAGAATACGCCAGTATAACATTAACTTGTTCGAAAGAAAAGTTACATTTCTGGAAAAGAGAGAATGACAAGGAAATAGGGCTACCAACCCCTGTTTAAAAGTTAGTGCCGTAACTGGATTAACCTCTTGGAGAATTCATACCATTAGTATACGCTTTAAGCTCGAAAGAGTTAAAGTGATATAATCCTTGATGGTCGAAAGACGCTAGGATTTACCATAGAATATGAATCTCTATAAGCGCATGCATGTCTGAATTCCGCATAACTCATAGCCAATAGATACGTAGAACTCATAAGGTGGACATAACCATAACTTACAATTCTCATTGATTAAAACCTACCAAGCATTCCGTTTTTACTTTGCTATTTTGATACTTTTGCTTCACGCATAAAATCCCCCCTTTATCTGTAGAATTTTCGACCAACAGTCTAATAATAGTTGCATACTTAGTGACCAAGTATTCCCTATGGGATTTGACACCCAACCCAATTGGGTTCTATATTTGACAACGACCGCTTACACTCTTACGAGAGCTGTAGTTTGAGCGTTATCAAGTTTTGGTGCCGCTGCCGGGGAATACGGTTGTCAACTAAGTTTGTGATAGTTACTAGACCCTTTGGTCAAAGATTCTTGAATTTTACTTTTAGTTGTTGTTTTTGTTTTATTCAGGTTTGCTTGAGTGCATGCCAAACACGCGAAGTTCAGGTCAACCGTTATTACCTATCAATCCTGAACCACAACTTATTGGCAGAATGGATGCACAACGTGACATTGAAAGAAGGGCAGCTCAACAGGAGCAGGCTAGATTAGCTGCGTTGGCAGCTGCTCAAGTGCATCAACAAAATATTGATAACCCAGGTCGGGCAACAAATCCTGATGATGAGGACCTGGGTAATGATGAGTTACTGAATCCTAGGCGTGCAGATAAAGTGGCAGCACCTATGCACAAGAGAGATTGTCAAGCTAGAATGAGACCTGACCGCCGAGCTGTGCTGACTCCTTTTGATGATGATGATGATGACGATTTGGATGGAGCTGGTGCCACAGGAGCTATTATTCCACCGCCCTTGGCACCCGGAGCCAAGTTCAATATCACTAGCACCATGATTCAGTTATTGCAGCTCAAGGGACTATTTGGTAGACTTGCAGGTGATGATCCGAATATGCATCTGGTCAACTTTATCTCTACATGCAAGTCATTCGACATTCCAGGTGTTGGACAGAATGCAATTCGGCTGTGATTATTTCCATTGTCTCTATCTAGGGAGGCAACTCTATGGTTGAACGGGCTAACTCCTGATTCTATTACTAATTGGAGGCAACTGAAAGACGCTTTCCTAGAAAGATTCTTTCCGCCATCCAAGAGAGCACAGGTTAGAGATGAGATCAACAATTTTCGACAGCTTCCAACTTAAGCTCTCCACGAAATATGGGAGAGGTTCAAGAAGAAGCTTATACGGTGCCCAAACCATCAGATGACGAATATCCACTTGATGGAAATATTATATAGGGCTTTGAACTCAGTGACTAAGCCAGTGGTTGATAATGCTGTAGGTGGGTCATTCATGGACCTTACTTTTCTTGAGGCAAGTGATATGCTAGATCGTATGACAAAGCAGAGTAGAGCTTGGCATACCAGGGATTCTGAGGTAGCAAACTCTACCGTATCTATTGGCTTGACTGCAGAGCAGAGGCGTAGACAAGAGGAACGTGACCAAGATATGGCGCACATGAAAACGCAGATGGATCTTCTTACCAAGCATTTATTATCAGGGAAGACCGAAAAAGTCAAAGCAGTTGCGTCAAAAGGAAGAGACGAATCCGATTCAGAGGAAGAAGCCAACTACTTGAATAATCAGGGGGGTTTTCGAGGCAATGCCCAAGGAAACCAAGGTCAGAACTATTATGATAAATCGGGATACAAGGACCACGATCAAGGTGGTTGGAGGAATAAGACTGATAGGAGTGGTTTGTATGTTCCTCCTGGAAATCGTGAGGCTGTGGCATCTGGCTCTGGGAAGATGTCGATGGAAGATATGATGGCGAAGCTGTTGAAGGGAGTAGAGGCAACTAATACGGGAGTGAATGAGGTGAAGAACGATTTGTCTTTAATAAATCAATTAGTTGACTCGCATTCTACTGCAATAAAGCAACTAGAGTAGCAGTTAAGTCAACTTTCAACGACATTAAATCAAAGAAAAGATGGATCACTACCTAGCGACACAGTGTAAAATCCAAGGAATGATGGATCATGTATGGCTATCACCACCCGAAGTGGTAAAGTATTGGAAAATCCATCTAAAGGCAAACAGGTGGTTGATGATATAGAAGATAATGAGATCATTGCAGAACCAAAAGATGTCGAAGCAGCTGATGAGGTTGTTCGTGACGTCACCTCTCAACGTCCACAGGCCTGAAAAGATCACCAAACTGAAGCAAGATAAAAAGAAAGCGGTGGAGAAAACTATTCCCCTTCCACCACTACCTTTTCCTCAGAGATTGAAGAAGAAAGCTGATGATACCAGGTTCAATAAGTTTATGACTATGTTGAAGCAGCTGACTATTAATGTTTCTTTGGTCGAGGCACTGGAACAAATGCCTGGGTACGCAAAATTTATGAAAGATCTTTTGACAAAGAAGCGGGCAGCAAGTTATGAGTTGACGGATACTGTTCATCATTGCAGCGCAATCGCTACCAGATCACTAGTTCAGAAGAAGGCTGACCCCGGTGCCTTCACTATTCTTTGCACTGTCGGATCTTTGAATTTTGACAAAGCATTATGCGATTTAAGAGCCAGCATCAATTTGATGCCGCTATCTATTTACAGAAAGTTGGGGTTGGGTGATCCATCTCCAACCAATATGAGGCTTGTGATGGCAGATAGGTCGGTAAAACGACCTGTTGGTATTTTATATGATGTATTGGTGAAGGTTTCTTCATTCATCTTTTCGGCAGACTTCGTTATTCTGGACTGTGAGGTGGACTCTAAAGTTCCCATAATCTTGGGGCGCCCTTTCCTTGCAACAGGGAGCGTGCTTATTGATTTAAGAGCGAATGAGCTTTTATTCTGGATGAATGACGAAGTAGTCCTCTTTGATGTATGCAAATCAATGAAGCAACCCAAAGATCTGAACGTGGTCTCGGTAGCTGATGTTTATTTTGATGATGAGAAAGAATTATCCGTAGAGGAGCAACTTATGGTTGACCCATTGGCGGTTGTGCTTATAAATATAGAGCGTGAGAATGCTGAAAATTATGAAGAAACTATTTGTGCTCTAACAGGAATAGGGTCGTATCCTTATGCTCCTAAGAAGCTGAACCTCGATCTCAGAAATCGGCCTACACCACCAGCTAAACCATCCATTGAAGAGCCACCAATGTTAGAATTGAAGGAGCTACCCAGTCATCTAAAGTACGCATACTTGGGAAGTGGAAACACCCTCCCGGTTATTGTGGCGGCTGACTTAGGTGAGCAGCAAGTTGCAGCTCTCATCGCTGTTCTAAGGAAATACATGAGAGCCATCGGTTGGACCATCGCTGATATTATTGGTATTCCGCCTGGGATATGTATGCACAAGATTCAGCTTGAAGAAAATTGCATGCCCACTATTGAGCATCAAAGACGTTTGAATCCACCTATGCAAGAGGTGGTGAAGAAAGAAATTATTAAGTGGTTAGATGCAGGGGTAGTGTATCCAATCTCTGACAGTAAATGGGTGAGTCCGGTACAGTGTGTGCCCAAAAAAGGGGGCATGACGGTAGTTGCAAACGAAAGGAATGAGCTAATTCCACTCAGACCTGTCACAGGGTGGAGAGTATGCATGGACTACCGGAAGCTGAATTCATGGACGCTTAAGAATCACTTCCTAATGCCATTCATGGACCAAATGCTTGATCGATTGGCAGGGAAAGGATGGTTTTGCTTCTTAGATGGTTACTTCGGCTATAATCAGATCTGTATTGCTCCCGAAGACCAAGAGAAGACAACGTTTACATGCCTATATGGTACGTTTGCCTTCAAACGTAAGCCATTTGGGCTATGTAACGCACCCGCCACTTTTCAGCATTGTATGATGTCAATTTTTTCTGATATGGTTGAAGACACCTTGGAGGTATTCATGGATGATTTTTTAGTTGTGGGTGAGTCGTTTGAATCGTGCTTGGCGAACCTAAGTATGACGTTACAGAGATGTGTTGAATTCAAGTTGGTGCTAAACTGGGAGAAGTGCCACTTTATGGTTAAAGAAGTTATTGTTCTTGGGCATAAAATTTCTGAAAAAGAAATTGAGGTGGATCGAGCTAAAATTGAAGTCATCGAGAAACTACCATCTCCAATCTCTGTAAAGGGAGTTCAAAGTTTCCTAGGGCATGCAGGCTTTTATCGAAGGTTCATTAAAGACTTTTCCAAGATTGCTAGTCCGTTATGCAAGCTTTTGGAGAAGGATGCAAAGTTCGACTTCGGTGAAGATTGCTTGAAGGCATTCGAATGCCTCAAAAGGAAGCTAATTGAAGCTCCTATCATTGTAGCACCTGATTGGTCCCTACCATTTGAAGTTATGTGTGATGCAAGCAGAGTAGATTTGGGTGCTGTACTTGGACATAGAAGAGAAAAGTTATTTCATCGAATCTACCACGCGAGCAAGGTCTTGAACGGAGCCCAGAAGAACTATACTGTCACGGAACAAGAGCTTCTAGCAGTTGTTTATGCTTTTGAAAAGTTTCGTGCTTACCTGTTGGGGACTAAAGTGGTGGTTCATACCGATCATGCAGCCCTGAGATACCTAATGATGAAGAAGGATGCAAAGCCGAGGCTAATTCGATGGGTGTTATTGTTGCAAAAATTTGATTTCGAAGTAAAATATAGAAGAGGTTGTGAAATCCAAGTGGCTGATCACTTATCTAAACTTGAGAATGAGCACACAGCGCAGCCCAATCTTGAGATTAATGATGCATTCCCCGATGAAGAGATCCTAGCCACGATGGTAGAAGAATTACCATGGTACGCAGACTTTGCAAACTATGTGGTAAGTAATGTGATACCTGTACATCTGTCTTTTCACCAAAAAAGAAAGTTCATGCATGATGTAAAACACTACTTCTGGGATGAGCCATATTTGTTACGACGATGCACGGATGGTGTTATCAGGCGATGCATATCTCATGTGGAAGTGCCGAGTATCTTGGAAGCAAGTCATGCTTCCCAAGTTGGGGGACACAATGCAGGTGGTCTAACAACAAGGAAGGTATTGCAAAGCGGCTATTATTGGCCTTCGATATTTAGAGATGCCTACGAATTTGTGAGAAGATGTGACCAATGTCAGAGACAAGGCACGATTTCGAAGCACCATGAGATGCCCATGTCAAGAATTCTTGAAGTAGAGCTGTTTGATGTGTGGGGTATTGATTTCATGGGTCCATTCGTAAATTTGTTTGGGATGAAATATATCTTAGTTGCTGTCGACTATGTATCCAAATGGGTCGAAGCAGTAGCGCTAGTCGATAATGAAGGGAAGCGTGTTGTAGCATTCTTGAAGAGAAATATCTTCTCTCGTTTTGGGGTACCACGTACCATCATAAGCGATGAAGGATCACACTTTTGCAACAAGCTGTTCAAATCCGTGTTGGTGAAATATGGGGTCAAGAAACATAAGGTAGCCACACCTTATCACCCACAAACTAGTGGTCAGGTAGAGGTTTCTAATCGAGAGATCAAGCAGATCCTTGCTAAGACTGTAAACGCTAATAGGAAGGATTGGTCTCGGAAGCTTGACGATGCACTATGGGCTTATAGGACTGCATTCAAAATGCCAATTGGCATGTCCCCGTACCAACTAGTTTATGGGAAGGCCTGTCACTTGCCCATTGAGCTTGAGCATAAAGCATTTTGGGCGTTGAAGCGACTGAATTTAAATTGGGATGATTCCATGAATATGAGATTGGAGCAGCTGAATGAGATGGATGAATTCCGTCTACATGCGTATGAAAGATCAGACTTCTACAAGGAGCGGATGAAAAAGTATCATGATCAAAGGATTGTTCAACGAAACTTTCAAAAGGGTGATATGGTACTTCTTTTCAATTCCAGACTGAAGATATTCCCAGGTAAGTTAAGGTCCAAATGGTCTGGTCCGTACAGAATTAGCCAAGTTTACTCGTCTGGAGTAGTTGAGCTAGAAGACAATAATGGTGTTGTCTTTAAGGTGAATGGCCAACGAGTAAAACCATATATCGGTCCTCTTGACTCAATAAAATGCATGGCCACCATCTATATCGACGAAATCTAAGTACTCGAAGTAACTATGTCGTGCTGCGATAATAAATCAAGCGCTAGATGGGAGGCAACCCATCGTTTTTCATTCTTTAATGTTTTACTAAGAGTTTGTTTTTGTTAAATAAAAAAATAAATATCCAAAAAGAAGAGTCGAGCCACGACCAAAACTAAGGCGTTTGATGGGAGGCAACCCATCGTTCTAATCGTTTTTGTTGTTTTTGAGTAAATGTAGGTGCAAGAGGTGTAAATGAGGAGATTGGTTTCAAATTTTGATTTGGAAGTATTGCATGTTGAAGGTGGTAAGTTAGGAATGAAGAAGCAAAAGGCTATGGGTTAGGCATTGCCTATGAAAATATAGGCAAAGAACAAGGCAAAGCCTATGTAAATCTAGGCCACGAACAAGGCAAGGCCTATGCTATGGCCCAAGCTCTCGGATTCTACAATGCCATGGCATAGGCGCCGCCTATGCTCAACAATGCCATAGCATAGGCGCCGCCAATGCAAAAGACTTTTATCTCTGAGTCTAGTATGCCATGGCATAGTCGCCGCCTATGCCTAACAATGCCATAGCATAGGCACCACCTATGCTCAACAAGGCTTTGCAAAAGGCGCCGCCTATGCCAAGCATAGGCAAAGCATTAGGCGCCGCCTATGGTCACTTTTTGTCTCCAAATTCGATTCCAAATGGGTCAAAACCCAACCCAAGCTTGTACTATAAATAGAACCTTAGTCTTAGAACAAAAATGCATTGCAACTTCAACCTAGGTGCCGCCTACCTCTCCAAAATCTCTCAAAAATTTTCCTTTTGCTCTTTTACTTTGCAAGAACATCTTCCGAGGCCATCAACCAAGTAAGCACTTCTTTGTTCTTCTTTTATATTCCGTAAGTACTACACTACTACGCCTATAATGAATTGTAAATCTTGAAGTAGTATTGGTGATTTGAATGTGGTTGATTTGTTGTGATACAACTAAGTGAGTGAAAGAATACGTAAGGATGATCTTGACTTGTTTCCAACTTGT
This sequence comes from Capsicum pubescens, assembly GCA_030864215.1. Taxonomy (NCBI): domain Eukaryota; kingdom Viridiplantae; phylum Streptophyta; class Magnoliopsida; order Solanales; family Solanaceae; genus Capsicum; species Capsicum pubescens. The sequence goes on along the minus strand of CM061549.1, from coordinate 242,048,815 downwards.
ATTTGATTTTGATGCACTGTCATATTTTTGCGGAATTGACATGGTCAAGAAAATTGCATAATCTTGTAACTAGAATACTTACATGTTGGAATGACTTGTTCATCAAGATGAAAATCATGGTTGACTACAAACATACGATGTTGTGATTATTTCTAATGCCATAACTTGATTCAATCTCTATGTAGTAGTCTTGCTCAAAAGGTGCATTAATCCACACATGAAAGTATAGTCAAGATTACATGAAATAGAGTTGGAAAGGATAGTAAAATGACATGAAAGTATGACTGTGCTGAACATATTGTTGGGACATATCACCTAAATGTATGTCGATGAAGTCTGAGTAATCGACATCATTCACTTAATTAGTTTGTCACAACAAATTAAGTGAGGGGTGGTACCTCTACTGCTTGTTTGACGATTGTATCTACCGAGATGAAGCTAACATGACTATTATTTTAATCTCAGGTACAATGGCACCAAAAGCAAGACAAGGAAACGAAAAAATAACCACTTCACAAAAAGGCCAGAAAAGGGGACGAAAAGAGCATAGTGAATCCTTCTCGCTGCAAATACCTCGACGCATGTACGGGATAAAATGGGTCCTAGAGGAGGAAGGAAAGGAGTGGTACAAGAACAATAAAGTAAAAAAATATGTTCATGTGGAGTTGATACAAAAGGAGAGCCTAGCAAAGAAAGAACCCCGCATTTTGGCTAAAATCATGGCGCTTCATCTTGATTTCATTTTCCAAGATATGGGAGAATGCAATCTTGATCTAACGCGAGAATTCTATGCCAATTGGTCCCCAAAGACCACCGGAAGTGAAGTGAAGATTCGGGGCCAAGTCTTGCAACTGAATGCGGAGTTCTTCAACTCTTTTCTGGGTCTTCCATTTGTGGATCCATCACCACTCAAGGAGCTTTATCGCAGACCTCCATACAGGGAAATCAGACACACACTATGCGGAACAAGATCAATGTAATGATGGAGTCTTCACAAGGATACCGGTCGGCACAATACCTTCCCGTATGCCTCCTTGAACAGAGAAGCTCGGATATGGTTGCGGATAGTCAATTATTGCCTGATTCTAGGGTCACAGTACACAAAGATCACACATGATAGAGTGTGCTTGGTGTACGCCTTGATGACGAACATCCCCATCAACATTGGGGCGATTATTCGATCTTCAATGCGTAAGGCCAGGCTACACAAGAGGTCCCACTTCAGCTTTGGAAATATGTTGACTGCGATATTGAGGAAGGAGGACATTGAAGAGGAACCTGCAGATCATAAGCTTCCACACAACCCGAAGAAGGTTGACCTCACAAAGGTTAAAGATGCTGAATCCATGCATGGCATCAACCTAACCACTGTAGAAAGACATGCTCGCGACGAAAGATTCTCCCGCCATTTATATGGCATGATGAAGTTTACCATGATGAGCGGGGGTTGTGTTCCAACGGCTGCAGAGCTCCAACAGTTGGATTATGACTACCCAATGAATGAGCATGCGAGGGCGATGCGTGGAGTAGGTGTATATTTTGAGGAACCTCTTGATGACGACATGCCAACCGATGATGATCGACGAATGCCAGACTCCGACGTGGAGGAGAACTCTGATGACGACAACTCTGATGATGATTTTGATGCAGGGGGTATGACCCCAGACATAGAGGATGAGTCCGACTAATCAGGTTCTTCTTATTTATTTTCCACTGGGGGCAGTGTGTCCCGTCTAAGTGTGGGGTGCTGGTATTTGTATGCTATACTTCTTTGTCTGCATTTGCATTTATTCTAGTTGTTGTTCTTTTTAATTAGTCGTAATTAGTTAGTTTAATTTTAATTTTTTATTTACATGAAATTGTTCTAATAGACGACATGGTATTATGACAAGAGTTTGTGCTAAAATCATTGCTATTGAGATGTTTAGGTTCCAAGTGTGACTCACTGTGTGATATTTGTGTGGTTTAATTCATTCATCTGTTGGGTCAAGAGTCTATACTGCTCCCAATAATGTTGACCATGTGCCTTGTGTGTGTGAGGATATAGTATATTCTGGGTTGTGATTGATGCTAGAACTTGCCTGGTGTGTGTGTAAAGCGAAATAAAGAGTGCAAGTGTAGGAGATGATTTAGGCATTTCTTTGGCAACCTGTATTTGTTTACCTTCCTTTTACCTACCCATGGACATTATCTTAGTTAACCCCCTTTGAGCCTTTAGCCATTTTCTTTGACAGCCTCATATGTAAGCCAAATCCATTTTTTTTCAAGACCATAATTTGATCCAAATTCCTAAGTGCTTTAAGTTGTGAAGTCATGTGACAAAATAAGAGGAAATTGGGTGAGAGTGATGCCTTAAAGTGAATTGGTACTTGAATTTGTTATGAAAAAAAAGAGTGGCTATCATAGAGGTGTGTTATAAAAAAAAGAGAAAAGAAAAGAAAAAGAAAAACAAAAAGATAAATTGTGTTTATAATTAAATAAAAAGATTGTTATGCTTGAATGGCAAAATAGATGAAAAAGGGGTGATAGATGAAAGAAAGGTAGCAGGGTTGATTAAAAGAGAGTGTTAATGGCATAATGTGATGTATTAAAGCGCTTAGGAACATAGTCACTATTTCTGGCCAAAATAGTCCTACCCGTCCCTTAGCCTACATTACAACCTGTAAAAGACCTATTTGATCCTAAGCTTAGCATTCTGATATTAGTGGAGCATTACACTAAGGGCAAGCCTATGGTCATCTGTTGCAACATATGAATTCTTTGTGAGAGTGAGAGCAAGGATAATCCTATACCCATGTTTTGAAAAATGAAATACTTGTGAGTAATTATGGGTGATATATTGTGAGACACACATGGTTGATGAGTTTTGGGTAGTCTTGTATGATTCTTTGTGCCTTAAATTTTGAATACGAATTAACCATCATCACGAGACTATGTTGGAGGTTGAATTGTTTCTAGAAGTGATTAGAAAACTACTCTTTGTTGATAATTGTCGTGCCTGTCTTGATGAATATTTTGTGTTACTGCTGTGATTAGTTAGATGATTGAATGGACGTAATATTTTGTTCGAGGACAAAAAAAGCTTTAAGTGTGGGGTGTTGATGTTAGGCGTATTTACACGCCTAAAGCAACTTAATGTACCCATATTTTAGCTAAGTTTTGAGGACAAAATATATAATTCCTACAATTTTAGTCCTTTTTCCTGTAAGTGAGCTAACCAACGTGATTAACAAGATTTCAGGTATTTATGATGAAGATTTCAGCATTTTATGGACTGTTGGACGCCAAAGGAAACTTCACGTAAGAAGGAAGGCAGCTTCTAGAAACTTGTGGACTGAAAGTGATGCATGGAGAACTTGTCCCGGGCAAAAACAACATTTCTAAAGACTTGGGGGATCAACAGTAACATAGTAGGATTAGGACAAGTATGCAGTAATTCAGTAGGACTAGGACAAGGATAAAAACCCTATTTCAGTAGGACTAGGACAAGGATGTTATAAAAACCCTATGATGCTGAATTTTTTAGTATTCAGTTATTCATTAATTCGAAGCTTTTTATTATTCACTCATTCATTAATTCAAGTCTTTTTCATTCAACCTCCGATCCTAATTCGCGTTACAATATTCTATAAGTCTAACAGAGAAACACGACTCACTTGAGGCACAGATAGAGGAAGAAAAACGTCAAACCTTTTTGACGCCAAAAATCATCCAAATCGTCAAGCTTGTTCTAGGTTTTGGTATGATGATGATGTCTATTGTGATTTCTGTTGCACTCATGAGTAGCTAAACTTCTCTGTTAGGGTTATGGAAGCCTTATGAGACACTATCTATTGCTATGAGTTTGTGAATTCTTGATACGTATGCTGCTTATATCATTACTCTCTTCATCTTAATTGAATTCTTGTGGTTTCAAACATATAGAATATGCCAGTATAGCATTAACTTGTTCGAAAGAAAAGTTACATTTCTGGAAAAGAGAGAATGACAAGGAAATAGGGCTACCAACCCCTGTTTAAAAGTTAGTGCCGTAACTGGATTAACCTCTTGGAGAATTCGTACCATTAGTATACGCTTTATGCTCGAAAGAGTTAAAGTGATATAATCCTTGATGGTCGAAAGACGCTAGGATTTACCATAGAATACGAATCTCTATAAGCGCATGCATGTCTGAATTCCGCATAACTCATAGCCAATAGATACATAGAACTCATAAGGTGGACATAACCCTAACTTACAATTCTTATTGATTAAAACCTACCAAGCATTCCGTTTTTACTTTGCTATTTTGATACTTTTGCTTCACGCATAAAATCCCCCCTTTATCTGTAGAATTTTCGACCAACAGTCTAATAATAGTTGCATACTTAGTGACCAAGTATTCCCTGTGGGATTCGACACCCAACCCAGTTGGGTTCTATAGTTGACAACGACCGCTTACACTCTTACGAGAGATGTAGTTTGAGCGTTATCATCCTCTAGCTATGTCGTCCATATACTAAATTCCAAATTCAAGTGTCTGCTAACCTTGTTTCACCAATAACCCATGAGAATGTTCTGAATATTGAAATATTCTACAATTAGAAACAAGCTCGGGCAATAAATTAAGTGAGTAAGCATTTCATTGGCCATACCAAACAACATTCATTGACCATCCACACTACAAAGTAGTTAACATGCAGATATAATACAAGTTGGTGTAACTACAATACCATCACCTATCTCGAATCAAGCTTGCACAATCATCTAAGCCAGATCTTTATCCTTTCGTGCAATTCCCGCTTGCTCGTGGTCAAAGACATGCATATAAATACATACAAAAGGAAATGAAATAACTTGTCGGGATTTATAAATCATACCCAACTCCCAAGGCTAAGTTCAAGATCACTCCCTTACCATTCTAGGGCTTTTCTATCGTAAGTCACCTAAAATTATCAATTTCATGGATAAATTAAGAAATTAACAAAAATCAAGGCCAATTATGCATCAATCAAACTAAAATCATTAGTTTATCCCTTAGTCCCTCTTGCACCAGTAGTTTACCAAATTTAGCCAAACCCTTCCTAAACTCCGTAAATTAGTGATTCTAAAACTTAATCATCATTTATAAGTTAACGAGGATGAATTACTTATCTTAACAAATCTAAACAATGAATTTCTGATGAAATTCACCCTTGTTCACCCTTTCTTTGCCCCAAAATGAGTTTAAAATATAATAAAATATTTTAGAAAAGTATTACATAAATCTATAATTTTCATCGCTACAGCGATAGCAGCACCGCTATAGCAGTAGCAACACTGCTATAGCGGTAGCGACATTGCTTTAGTGGTAGTGATACCGCTATAGCAGTATTGACTGCTTTGACCACTGCTATAGCGATAATTTTACTGCTATAGCGCTCACCTCTATAGTAGTGTACCGATTGCTATAACTGTGTCGATGGGACAAAAAGTCCATCTTTATTCAAAAATCTCATTTTTAGCAACACACCTTAATCTTGAGGCATTCTAAATAATGCCATTTATGCTAAGGGCAATTCTAGGAGTTCTACTTACCGAAATTCAATTTTGTAAAAATTTTATAGGTTCGTTACTATCTTAGCTAACTAGAAATTTATACCAAAATCACTTAGATATTTTTAATTAGAACTTGATTTTCCTATATCGTACTCGCTCTAAAATCGGGAAAACTTACCTAGCCTGAATTTTATAACTTTTAAATCAGAAGAGATTTAGACTTAGGATTTTAAACATAGAACTCCTATATAACAACTAAGAAATTCGTTAAATTTATAGAGCTATCAATTCTATTATTGGACGGCTCATGTGGATTTTAGGTTCATTTCTCTATTTTAGAGCATTCACTATAAAATAATTGATATTGGACCAAAACTTATAATAAACGAACTTAGATGAGAAATTTGATGGTTATATCATCTTCAGAATCTTGATTTTAAGCTAGGGGGACCCTTTGTTTAGGTCCCAAGGCTTTCAAACTCATTTTAGGATATTGGGTAGAATTTAGTTAAAACGTAACTTGGTGTGGGACTCATGTTTAATCAAAATAATCTTAGATGAATGTTTCGATGGTTCTGTTGAGTCCAAATAATCAAATTTGGTATGGTAGCGTAGTTTTCTTGCATTCACGGGATTCTATGCAAATTACAAACCCCCGATCAAAGTTTATTTAGACTTAGAAAATTTTGGTGCAGCAGCTGCTGGTGCAACCAAGCCTTGGCCTTCACATTCTCTATGGTCCAGGAATCTTGAATTTTTCATTTGCGAGATAGACATCGTGTTCTTAAAGAGGAATCCATCTTGACCGGTTCAGGTTTACTCTTTGCTTTCATTGTCAAGTGGCCGCGTTCGTAGAGAATCTTTCTATTCTGGCTGTGCATTTGCAATAGGGTTACAGGTTTACGTAGAAGGACCCCCTGGTATTATATATATCCTTTCTCCCATGATTCACATGATTTTTCTCACCCATATCCGCCACTTTTAGTCCTCAGAGCTTAAGAAACTTATGTGGAATCATTGATTGGAGCTAGGGATATGAAGAGGATGAAGAAATGATTATTTTTCACTAATTTCTTCGCAAGTTCTCGATCTAATTCCTTAATTAAATTCTTATTTACCCTTTTTTTCTATTATATTTTAGGGATGATTTGGGCCTTGATTAGTACTCTATTTGTACTCAACTTTTGAGTACACATTCCTTGTCTTTCATGGACCTTATGACGAATTCAATTTTAGAATTTCATTAAGGAGCTCCCATGGGCCCATTATTGACCCAATATTGGCCTAGAGTCTTATATTGCAACATGGGTATTTTTTTACTCCTATTAATGTGTAGATTAATATTTTAATAGTGCAACATCATTTCTATATTATGGAGTAAAGAAGATCGATTTCTGGATGATTCAAGAAATACAATTCGACATCGAGGTAGGCTTCGATCTACTTTTCTTTACAAGATTGTGTATTATACCGATTTTATGCTAGGTAGGGATTATAGGATAAGATTATGACTAGTATAGCATGGCCACATAAATAGGGAATTTGGGACAGAAATATGACCCATAACCTTCGCCTAGAATACTTGTTATGGACTTAGGATCTTATCACTCATGATTGTAGACATGATTAACCATTGATTGAAATTAATGATCCTTTAGTAGAAGGCTTACCATTTGACTTAGTGAATTAAGTGGTATCTCCCTAATTAGATCATTTAGTGACTTTATGCCCTCATTTACCATAATTCCTAGAGTTATGGGGTTTTATGATATTGATTATGCATTGTTAGGCCCTAGGCCATTGTTATAGTACTAGTAAAATATCAGGTAGTACTTTATCATTAGAAAGGATGTGGTTATAGTTATGTATGCATAGATGCTTATGGTCATATTGTTTGGATACTGGTGATGACATGTATACTTTAGGTGCATTTGCATTTACTTAGTGGTACGATTCCAGTCAAATCATTAATTTCACTACTATTCTCGAAAATGGGATTTATTCCCACTTTTAACTTTTAAAATGGATTCTTTTACAATAAAAAATGTACCATCTTATTTAATAATTTATGAGCTTTCAAAACTAAATGTACTATTTTGAAAACTAGATCGAGATTGATTCTGGTTCATTAGTATTCTACTCTCTTACCACTACTACTTACTTTGGTCGACAAAGATTTCTACCTAATATATGCTATTATACCATTTTAGTCCAAAACTTGGTCTTAGGTAAAGAACTTACAAATTTACACTCTTTTAGCCATTGTGTACTAGACAGAGTAGATTCAGTATGATAGTTATTGGAAAATGTGATTTGGCACAAGGCATTGTATACAGATATCTCGAGTTCCTTATGGGTCCTTTTGTCTGTGAGCCATAGTGTCAGGGAAGGATGGTCACCATAGGTCCTATATTTGCAAGATAATATACCGGAGGAGGCGTATACACTTAGTAAATTTGACATTTGTATTGGATATGGTTCACTGGTAGTTTACGTGCATTCATTTATTCATATGCATTTCTTATCATTAGTATGACTCTTTGGAATTTATATCTATCAGTCCTGTTGGATGTTGTATAGGTATAAGCAATGATTCCTACTTTTTGAGTGCTTGATTACACCTTTCGGGCTTATGGGGGCCTAATTAGGTTATTATTTGTCTGAACTAGCTGGTTACTTTATTATTGATTATTATGGTTAGTACCTGGCACAGTGATTATGGATTGATTTATAAGTTTATCGGTATATTTATGAACCTTTACTCTTTATGATGAAATTTAGAATGCTAGGTTACTTTATGATTATTCACCTTGGTTAGAGGCCTAGAGTATGCTAGTGTTAGCTCCCTTACTTAGCTATGATCCTCGAAATGTTAGGTTGGTTCTCTTAGGTGTTTTCCTTTGAGTTTAGTCCTATATACCTATGTAAATATATATATATATATATATATATCTTGTATTACTGTATATTCCTCTCTTTTCTTGTCTATTTGTATTTTATATGTATTCTTTGGCCTTGTACTACAATAATATATTCTTTTTTGACTCTTCATTTATATATTGGCTAGTGATATATGACATTACACTTTAGTTCTTTAATACTACTAGGGAAGGATAGTTTACCTTTTTTACTCATTTAGAATTATTAGTATGTTTAGTTTCTTCAATAGATGCCTGTAGTTATATATATGTCTCATATGTTATTTATGCTTGCATTATCTACGGAGCTCAGTCGATCGATGCCAATTGAGTACCACGTGTTTGGTACTCAAACTACACTTCTGAAGCCTGCAGATCATAATACCAATTCTTGATATTGATGTATGCATCGTGCGAAACAGTTATGGATCAGATATTTAGGGTGAGCTCCTAATATTTAAAGTATTTCTGCTCTCCCACGTTTGATTAGACTTATCTCTATTTTGTATTTCAAAGATGGTTTGCACATGTATATTTATTCTGTCTTTAATTTGTACTTTGACTTGTATTACAAGCTCTTGTACTAATTTCACCTGGTCTTGGGGGTTGTATTCTATACTAGTCTCTTATTTAGATTCATTTTTCTATTTTCTTAATAGTGCATTAGTAGCCGTTCTGAATTATGGGTTGACTTACCTACTAGTAGATTATAGTAGGTGCCATTATGACCTGAGAAATTGAGTTATGACAGACTCTTAGATCATGGTGATGCGAAGCTTGGAACTTAGTTCAAGGGAACACTTGTTGGATGTGGGTGGCATACACTAAATATCATAAATTGACATGTGGATTATGTTGGTGGGCCATGAGGAACTTAGTTCGAGGGCGAGATTATTGGTCGGGTGAATCAAAGTCCCTCATTTGCAGCTGAAAGGATTGAGAAGATACAAATAAGGTGTAGGAATATTCTAATGGTGTGAAGATTTTTAGGAAAAATTGTTTGGGTTTGACTCAAAGAAGACAGTATCAAACCATGTAAAAATATATTTGGGCTGGTTGATGGACTCGATAACTGTGGCGTAAATGTTGTATCAATATGAGAAATTTAATAAGTATATAAAAGATAATTATTGAAAATTTAGTAATAAAAGACAATACCCACTTTTAGTAACATGAAACAATTTGAAATGTTACCCACTAAGAAAATCTATTTAAGTCTATGCCCGTTTTTTTCATTTATTTTCAGGGTTAGGATTTGAAAAAGAAAAATAGTGAATAAAAGTGGGGTCCGATTGTGGGGTCAGGGTTATTTACAACATAATAGAAACTTGAGGATAAACATTCAAGTCTAATAAAATACATTCGAGTTCTTTTCTATTTTCATTAAATAAACCCAACTACCTCTCTCTCTCCTCAACTGTCATGACCCAAGACTACCCCCTGGTCGTAACACGGTGCTTAGAACCACAAGTGATCCCAAGCTAACCCATGAACTAGAATGATACTTGAGCAACTGATTTAGATTATATAAAATAGCTAAATTTTCTGTGCGGAAACATAATCATGACATAATCTGGATAAATAAAAATACTAATAAAGTTTACAACCTGGTAAAACTAAAGAGAGAACAGGAATTTACATTTCATGACTCTGACTGACCATCTATGAAGCCTCTACTTTACTGACTATAGATAGCAGGGACATGCCTCAAACTACCACTAATCAATACATAAGAATAATAAAAATAAAGTATATGCACAACATCTGACCGGAGTCCCCAAAATAGGAGAACTCATTACCTGCTGGCTGGAAGCTGCAAACTGTCTGATAAAGACGTGTAGTCTGCAACTGGTACCTTCATTATAAGATAATGTAACACATAGACATATATGAGGATCAGTAGTTTGGAATATACTGAGTAAGTGGGGGTGAATGCAATAAGTAAAACTTAATAGATACATAATCTTACAACATGCATGCTAAGTGCAAGTAGACTCACCAAGAGATTGAAATCAACTAAAAGCTGAAATAACTTAAAACATTTTTGATAAACATAATCCGATAAGTTGTTGAATCACTACACTTAGATTCTTAAAATCTTTACTTTTAAAGAATGAGTAGAACTGAAGCTGGGAAACTGTAAAATATGAATACTGCGTGTAAATATCATGTAAAGCTGAACATGCTATAAAACTGATCTAAGGATCATGTATGGATACAAGGTCTAAAACAATGTGATGGAAACTGACAAAATATCATTTATATCTGAACTAAAATATAAACCAAAATAACTCGAGGATATGATTATACAACAATACCGAGCATGAATACATAAACATACAAAACCAAACATAACATGTACTGAGCTGTTCTAAATAATTGAATGACTAGTATTTGTGTAATTGAGTAATTAGATATCTATGTAACTGGATAGCTGTGTTTCATGTACTTGAATAACTGAGATCTGTATAATGAATAACTAATATCTGTTTATGGGATAACTGATATCTGAATACTGATCATGTAAAAATTAACTGTACTTAGTATGAATAACTAGACTAAAACTATGGGGGGTATAATGTAACTGACATGCCCCAATCAATGCTTATCGTGGTCTAACCTATAATCCCGTTGGAAGGGTTTTAGTATTGTTCCATGGGTACTAACACTCGTTGTATGGATCTATTAAACTGGTGTCCCAAAGAACTAGGGAGTTAGTTCTAGACTGGCGGGTGACCCCTAAGAGAGTATCAGTTTTTAACTGGCGGGTTACATCTCATAATCCTACACTGGCTATGTAGTTTTGGAACTTAGGGACTTCTACTAAGGACACAGTCCTAACTAGCGGGTGAGACCCTATCCCTAGGTTCGCTCGGTGCTAAATCCTACTCTCAACTGAATTAACACTAATACTGAACTGAACTAAACTCAACTGAATTTTATTTCTGATAGTGCTCATCATGATCATAGTTATCTAAGTAAAATGATAAGGTTCATGGCTTAACTTACTCAATACTTGAGAATCTGAAATCATATAAAACACATAGGTATTGGGTGTTCATAAACTGTCAGCACTGAATGATTCATAAAATTTGATACTAACGCCTAAAACTTAGTATGGAATTCATGGTTCGAAGATCCAAAACATAAACATCTCACCAAGTAAGTGAAGAGCATGAACTTAAACATGGGAACATGTTAAACATGAGTAAACAACATGATTACATGGCTAAGTTCATAATTAGATATTATAACATGAAATTCACTTGAATAGGACATGAGAAATCGAAACTTGAAGCATGAGATAACCTAACTTTTCATGGAATCATAAGTGGAAATGAATTGATATTAAACTACTACGAAGAACTTGAATCAAACTCATCTTGAACATGTGAATCCCATAATGAAGGAAAAACTCATACTTTAATCAAAGTCATGAAATTCAAAACAAAATATCAAACTTGTTGTTTAAAACATGAATAAGTACAACTCTTATGCTCTTTAGTTCCTTAAATCACATGATAATGCTATTCTTTAAACACATGAGGATTTGGGAATGAACCCTAACTTAAAACATATAAATTCAACTTGAAAATCATACATTTAGGCACAAGGTTAAAAGATTAACATTGTTTAAAATCCTACATACTTTAATTGATTGAATTCGTGAAGGAATCTTGAAATTGAAGCTTGAATCCTTGAATAAAAACTTGAATTTGGAGCTGGGGTACTTGAATTCTTGGATAGAAAATTGAATCTTTTGTTCTTGGGAAGGGGAGAATTTTTACGTGAGTTGGTTTGAGGTTGATAGGAAAATAATGCCCCTTTTAGTGTTATAATCCGTGCTTTGGACATTTAGGGTTTAGGGGAAAGGACCAAAGTACCCTTTGGTACATAGGAATCTGAAAAGTGGGGGAATAGACCCTACGTCGCACCCTCTAGTCCATGGGAGTATCCCCTCTGACGTGGGCCTTATTTTGGGGGAATAACCCCCATGGCACGGGCCTTCACGTGCCCTTACCGCCTCTTACAAAAATGGTCATAATTTTTTTCTCGGATATTGGATTATGGTGAAATTGGTATTATTGGAAATATGATTCAATTATTTATCATTTGGTGGGTTTTAAGATGAAAAATTTCAGATATATAAAAAGTTATACACGTTCAAAGTAGACCCTTTTAGAATCAAATACAAAGATTTGACTGAATCATAGGCTCTTAGCTCAACTTTGCTCTAAGTGATTCGTACGAATATTTTTCACCTCATAAATACTTCACTCACTAGGATAAAGATCATGACCCATATATCCAAATACAAATCATGGAGTTATAGTTTACACACGTAGGAACGACGGTTCAAAGTCTAGCCCAAAAATGTGGGGTGTTACATTATCTCCCTCTTTGAATCATTCATTCTCGAATAATGGATAGGAATTTGTTGAACTATTATAAGTATGGAATGATGTACACATGCCATGTTTGTTAATGAATGATATAGATGAGCTGAAGCATTATATCTTTATCATGAAACTAATCTTGACCTGACTTTACTTTACTTACTATAAGGAGCTGATTCATGCTGAGAGTTTAGAACTCACTTGAAATATTCATGATACAATCATGCACATAGACCTGTGAGTTGATAACTTATGTAAGAACGAATCATGAGATAGTTAAACTAAGATTGTACAAGGGGAATTACATTGTATAAGCTGAAATACATGGAAAACTGAGACCATTCACTGAATACTTATGAACTGAGTCATGACTAAATAGATGAATTTGAAACATGATGCATGAACTGAACTGTATTTACAACTTACATGTATACGAACAAATTAACTCATGGAATAACCATTTTTATGAAAATTTGGATAGTAAGACTAGATGGAAAGTTGGAAAAAACATAGGAGCTCATCTGTATGTCTGCTAAACTGAATTTCTAGCTTTACGAACTAAATTATACTGAAAGCTTATACTCAACTGAATTATTTCTTCTACACTCTTTCTAAGACGTGCTAAAAACATTAGAAAACAAGGATTCTTGGATATGATAAGAGTAAGATATCTGAATAAGGAATCACAACATGGATACAACTTTATAACATTGAATATGGGCCTATGAAACATAAGATAGGATAGAATCACTTTTCCTTAGGCAAGGCAACTGCTAACTTTTAAGCTTAGATAGACTTCTTAAATATCTCTCAACTATACTTGTCCTCTTGAATACTATGCTCATTTGATTAAACTTATAATCCTTACATGGGTGCATATAACAATTCTAGCCAAAGTCGTAGTTGAGCTACATACTCTCACCATGTTCAAGCCTAACTCAAAATCACAAGGTACTGCACATAACACCGTAATACTAGTCTGAACCATGAATTCAATACCCTATACGTGCTTCACATCTTTCATCTCATGAGTAATTCTCATTACCACTTCAACAACTACATTCAACCTCTTACTAGGAATTTAATAATGCACAATGCATTCATCCACATATATACCAACATGACATTCCATCCTATCATTATAACCACACACTATCTTCTAAAAAAATACCCAGAAAAGCATTTTTCTCATATTCTCTAAACCCCTATCAATAATATCTTTCTTGCACTATCATTAGGAAGACACACATTGAATTCCCAACTACCCATGAAATATATCAAAAGTTCTACCTCAATCATCCTTCATACTTATAGCCTGAGATATAACAGGCATACATCAATCTTTCCACAATATGATACATTTACCCTCACTACTATCATTTCACAAGGAGAGGTCAATGAAAGGTTAGAACATCAGGACCTTAAATATTAAAGAATACTATGCATAACTTGGACGCTTAACTGAGGCCTGAGGAATAATGTATCAAAAACATGAATTCATTAAAGAGATCAAAACTGAGGGCATACATGTCATAATCTGAATTTGACTGGTCACTAAGAGTATAGCACAATTACCTGGAACTGAACATATTGTAAAGTATAAGTTCATCAGTCATGAGCTGCATGACTTGAGTTTGGAGTTCATAATTTCATGGAATATGATTCGTACTGCTGAGTGAACTAGAACTCCCCATACAAGGAACTAGAAGCGTATATGGTTCTATTGAAAAAGCATGACTATGAGCTATGATCATGGAGCTGACATGTAAGGCATGGGTAGATGTCATGATAACTGAAGTACAAAAAGTTGTACTAAGATAAGAATGGGTAGAGAATATTCATACCTTACTAATATTCTACAATACACTGGCATCACTACTAGAATATGAGAGCCTAACTTGGTTCCTTGTTCTATCACCTCTCCCTTAGATTTAACCCATTATTCTATGTCTGTAGGCCCCTTTAATAAAGTCTAAACTGAACTGCAACCACTTTACTCTAGAGCCCAAGATATATCAATACATATAAATAATTTAACTCACCATGAAAGACTATATCTTAAAGTGTAAAACCTACTGCTAATACTTCCTTCTGAGATACAAATCTTATCTTTTTATAGCCTCAATAGTCATTATACAATAACTTAAACACTGATTAACTTAGAATTTTCAGGAGTATCACCATACTATGAGTTCACACCATCTAGAGCTTCAACTCTTTTTTCTATTAACTCAATCTTCAAATATTTAAGCTTAGATTCTAACACTTAACCTGGATATCCCCAAACCCATAATGAACTATACTAACTTCATTTTTGAACACTCTTTTAACATGCACTATCCTTAACTTTCTTTATCTTCAACAATCATCATATACTTACACCCTTCTTGATGACATACTTTTCTTAATAAATATGTAATCTGCTTCTTTTACTTTATATCCTATAATATCACATCTCTAAACTTATATTTTCCCTTAAACCATGAGAATTACCATTACACCAATATACCCTACATCAATAACATATGATTTTGAATTAACATATTAAAATTCTTTCATATACTATTTCAAGCCTACTGGTTTACCTTTCATACAACTAGACCCAAGGATACATAATTTATTAAATTCAGATAACACTATCCCCACTTTACTGCTACTAAACTTTTAGGTTCATGCTTTTAACTCTAAATCATATGCTGTCATATGATTTTGAGAAGGGACCTGAGGGTACATCTGACATTAGATTAGTGCATGATTTTCATGAACATGAAAAAAAACCTTTAAACTTTAGAACACAAGGGCACTGATGGGATCCTATTTTTGAGCCAACATGTAACCTCATAACTATCTGCGAGGACTTTCTGAGAAAACTCTATCGATCGGAACTTAAGCTTCACTGTTTCTGTTACCTTGAAAATAAGGCAGAGTTGACATGAATGAAGCATGATGACAATCGGTATAAGTTTCTTAAAGAGCCTTTCTACAACAAATATAAGACATAAAAGAAGGGAAATAATTCTTAAATGCCCTATACTCTCTCGAAGAAAAGTACAGACGTCTCCGTACCATTCTTCAAGACTCTACTAGATAGGGATTTATAGACACCCTAGGACACTTTAAATCTAGGATCTGATACCAAGTTTATCATGACCCAAGACTACCCCCTAGTCGTAAAACAGTGCTTAAAACCATAAGTGATCCCAAGCTAACCCATGAACTAGACTGATACGTGAGCAACTGATCTAGATTATATGAAATAGCTAAATTTCCTATGCAAAAACATAATCATGGCATAATCTGGATAAATAAAAATACTGATTAAGTTTACAACCTAATAAAAATGAAGAGAGAACTAGAATTTACATTTCATGACTCTGACTGACCATCTATGAAGCCTCTACTATACTGACTATAGATAGCTAGGACATGCCTCTAACTACCACTAATAAATACATAGGAATAATAAAAATAATGTACATGAACAACATCCTACTGGAGTTCAAAATAAGAGAACTCATCACCTGCTGGTTGTAAGCTGCGAACTGTCTGATAATGATGTGTAGACTACAACTAGTACCTATATTATAAGACAATGTAGTATATAGACATATATGTGGATCAATACTTTGGAATGTACTGAGTAAGTGAGGGTTAATTTAATAAGTAAAACTGAATAGATACATAATTTAACAACATACATGCTAAGTGTAAGTAGACTCACCAAGAGACTGAAATCAACTAAAAGATGAAATATCTTAATACATGAGTAACAAAAATAATCTGATAAGCTGGTGAATGAGTACACTTAGTTTCTTAAAATCTTTACTTTCGAAGAATAAGAAGAACTTAAGCTGGGAAGCGATAAAACATGAATACTATATGTAAATCTCATGTAAAGATGAACATGCTGTAAAACTGATCTAAGGATTATGTATGGATACTAGGCCTGAAACTATGTGATGGAAACTGACACAATATCATGTATATCAAAACTGAAATACAAACCAACATAACTCGAGGATCTGAATATACAACTATATCGAGCATGAATGCATAAACATACAAAACCAAACATAACATGTACTGAGTTGTTATAAATAACTGAATGACTGGTATTTGTATAACTTTGTAATTGTATATCTATGTCGCTGGATAGCTGTGGTTCGTGTACTTGAATAACTCAGATTTGTATACTGCATAACTGATATCTGTTTACTGGATAATTGATAACTGAATAATAATTATGTAAAACTAAACTATACTTTGTATGAATAACTTGACTGAAATTGTGTGAGGTATTATATAACTGACACACCCCAATTTGAGCTTATCAAGGTCCAACCTGTAACCCTAGTTGAAAGGGTGTCAGTACCGTGCCACGGGTACTAACACCGGCTGTGTGGATCCACTAAAATGGTGTCTCGAAAGACTAGGACTGACGGTTGACCCCTAAGAGAGTGTCAGTCCTAAACTGGCGGGTAATATTTCATATTTTTATGCTTGCCATGTAGTTTTGGAACTTAGGGACTGCTACTAAGGACCTAGTCCTAACTAGCGTTTGAGCCCTTATCCCTAGGTTCACTTGGTTCTAAATTCTACTCCTAATTAAACTGACACTGATATTGAACTGAACTAAACTCAACTGAATGTTATTTCTGATAGTGCTCATTATGATCATAACTATCTGAGTATAATGATAGGTTCATTGCTTAACTGGGTCAATACTTGAAAATCTGAAATCATGTAAAAGACATAGGTATCAGCTGTTCATAACCCGCCAACACTGAATGATTCATAAAATTTGATATTAACGCTTAAAACTGTAGTATGGAATTCATGGTTCGGAGATCCAAAACATAAACATATCACCAAGTAAGTGAAGAGCATGAAATTGAACATGGGCATATGTTAAACATGTGTAAAAAACATGATTACATGGCTAAGTTCATAATTTGATATTATCACATGAAATTCACTTGAATAGGACATGGGAAATCAAAACTTAAAGCATGGGATAACCTAACTTTTAATGGAATCATACGTGGACATGAATTGAGTTTAAACCACTAAGGAGAATATGAATCAAACTCATCTTGATCATGTGAAATCCTATAATGAAGTAAAAACTCATACTTTAATCAAAGTAATGAAATTTGAAACAAATATCAAACTTGTAGTTTAAAATATGAATAACTCATATGCTCTTTAGTCCCTTAAATCACATAATAGTGATATGCTTTCAATACATGAGGATTTGGGAATGAACCCTAACTTATAGTATATAAATTCAACTTGAAAATCATATATTTGGGTACAAGGTTGGAAGATTAACCTTGTTCAAAACACCACATACCTTAATTGAATGAATTCGTGAAGGAATCTTGAAATTGAAGCTTGAATCCTAGAAGAAAAACTTGAATTTGGAGCTGGGGTACTTGAATTCTTAGAGAGAAAGTTTAATATTTCACTCTTGGTAAGGGGGATGGTTTTTATGTGAGTTGTCTTGAGGATGATGGGCAAATAATGCCCCTTTTTGGTGTTATAATCTGTGCTTTGGACGTTTGGGGTTGAGAGGAAGGACCAAAGTAATTCTTTATTCTTAAAAAGATAAAACAGTGGGGGAATAGACCTTGCGGCGCGCCCTCTAGTCTGTGGGAGTAGCCCCCATGATGCGGGTCTCATTCTGAAGGAATAACACCTGCGGCGTGGGCTTATCATATACCCTTACTGCCTCTCATAAAAATTATCATAAATTTTTGGTCGAGTATCGGATAAGGTAAAGATTAGTATCATTGGAAATATAACTCAATTATCTATCATTTGGTGGGTCTTAAGATGAAAAATTCACCTATATCAAAATTTATACACGTTCAAAGTCCACCTTTGTAGAATAGAATACAAAGATTTGGCCAAATTAAAGGCTCTTAGCTCAACTTTGCTCTAAGTGATTCCTATGAAAATTTTTCACCTCATAAGCACTCACACACTAGGATAAAGATCATGACATATAAATTCAAATTCAAATCATGGAACTATAGTTTACACACATAGTAATGACGGTTCAAAGTCTAGCCCAAAAATATGGGGTGTTACATCAATATTTCTTCTTCTTGATTCCCTCTAAGACCGAGTTAAAAGACTTATTTTATGATCCATATTCTTCCCTAAGTTCAAATCTATCCCTTTTTCATACTCAGGAAAGATTAATTATTGTTTCAATCATTTTAGCTCCAGTTCATTTAAAATGAAGTATAAGCATATCATATTTTCACTAATTAATCAAGAACATTAGAATTTAAAAGGGAGACCCACCAAATGATATATAATTTCTTGAAAATATGACATGCTTATACCGAGTAAAAATATGTGTAACACCCCGAGTCTGTACCCCGGACGCTACACGGTGCTTATGACCCCGGAGGGCCACAAGCTAACCCATGACTGATATCTGCTGTGAGCACTGAATAAATATACTTTAATAAATGAGGAATAGTAGGCTAAAATGCCATAAGGTTCAAAATATATAAAATACTAATAAAATGTATCAACTCAAATAACAATCTGTAAAACTGAATACTATCTAAAAACTAGTTTGAAAAGCCTCTAATTGAAACTGTCTGAAAGTGGAGTTAATGGGACAATCCCCCAACTAACCCCATCTACTGAAATACTGAGTCTAATGAAATAATGAAATAAAAAAATATCCTGGAATGATGAGGACTCACTGCTAATCTACTGCTACTGGTTGAGTTTTAATCTATCTATACGCGGTCGGGAACCTGAGCGTCCAAACCAATGATATAAAACATCATAGCGCAAAGAAAGAGTATGCATCAGTACATGGAATGTACTGGTATGCTAGATGAGGTAAGGCTAAAGGCAAGGGTTCATATGCATGAACAATAACTGACTGTATGATATAGAGTAACTATACATGAGAGTACATAGTTAACTGATACTACTATAAATACTGAGTCTGCACTACTGTGCTCATAAATAAATACAGTGACTAAGCTTTTCTTAAGCTAAGCCCTAAATTCTCATATAGAGTAACTGATATCTGAAGTAACTGATAACTAATTTACTGATTCTGGTTGACTGTATCTGACAGTACTGATTGTGTAGAACTGAATTGAGTTCTATTCTGAAGACTGAAACTAGGACTGTGGGAGGTAATCATTTAATCGACATATCCTAAATAAGATAAGATAATTGAGTTGTGGTCCAACCTGTGACCCCAATTGGAAGGGTGTTAGTACCGTGCCACGAGTAAAGACACTGAAGAGTCACCCTCATCTGGAAGGTTCCCTAAATAAGAATGGTGGTACCCTCATCTGGCAGGTCAAAACACCTCATCAACCCTCAACTGGCAGGTTTGATGTTTCAACCTATGATGGCTACGTAGTTTTGGAACACAAGGATTGCTTCTAAGGATGACACCCTCTACTGGAAGGTATGCCCCCATCCTTGGGTTCACTATATGCTGAATCCTACTCCCAACTGAAAGACACTGAACTAGATTGGACTGATACTGAGTTTACTGAGTTTTCCTGAGTTCTGTAACTGACTGAGTGCTACTGAGTTTTGTAACTGACTGAGAGTATTACTAATCATAACATGACTGAGATTATGTAATTGACACTTGCTCTAGGCACACAGCTAAATGGTCGGGTATTAAATACCCCAGGACTCGATAGGATGAAAAAATAAAGCTTAATATACTCTTGAAAATCATAATAGTGTATACTTGTCCATAGTTCACTCATAGAGGCATTTAATCAAACACTTGTAATGCATATACTTATACCTAAATGGGAAATACATTCTTTCATGTTATAATGACACTATTTCATTCACATAGGCATTTTATCAAACACATGGGGAGCATGCTTAGGTTATACAATAATCAAAACATATATTCATCATGGCTATATCTTTGAACTTGCAAATTGAAGGGTTTATCATGAAGATCATGTAATTCAACACATACAATGATTAATTTCATAAATTCATGTAATTTAATCATGGACTAAAACCCAACAATAACATGAACATGAATTCAATTTAATTAAAACACGGAAGTTCATAATTCAACAATCTTGTATTTTTAAAATGGATTCGTGGACTCTATGGGTGAAAGGAACCAATAGATGAACACCAACATACCTTAATTTGTGAGTTTCATAAAGTTATTGGTGAATCCTTTGAGATTGCTCTTGGTTTCTTGAAGCTAGGGTTTGTAGTTTTTGAGAGAGAATGCTTTGTTTCTTGAGAAAAGTGAGCAAATAATAAGATAGTAGGATATTTAGGGCTTTAATCCCGTGTTTAGGATGAATGGAATGAGGGCAAAAGAGCTAAATTCCCTTGGAAATTAAATCTCAAAATTAACTGAAATGTCCCAATTTTTACCCTTGGCGCGATGCAGTGCTATTGAGCCATGTCTCTAGAAATTGCCAACTGGGAAAATGCATGGTGGCGCGATGCGGTGGTATCGCATTGAAACCTTGGGTGAGACCTCGAAGCTTGGCATGATGCGGTATAATTGCGTTGCTTTATTGGAAATTGACAAATGTGAACTGGGTCCTTGGCACGATGCGCCAATATCGCGTTCCTTACTGGAATTGGACAATTGGGAATTGGAAGCCCTCCGCGATGCGGTGAGATCATGGAGTCACACTGGAAATTGACAATTGTTATTTAGACTGGCTTCGCAATGTGCTAGCGATCAAAATGATGGTGTTTAACGACTAGAACTTAAAATTGCCATAACTTCTTACCCGTTATCGGATTTAGGCGAATTTTATATTGTTGGAAAGCTAATTGAGTTTCCTACGCAATGGTAGGATCTAATTTGAAAAATACTGAGTGTTTTGCAAATTTTATATTGGATAATCATGAACTGAGAGTTAAGTTAAGCTTAAGAAATATGGGGTATTACAATGTGACATGCTTATACTTCATTTGCTTGATTTCGTATAATTTATTGCATTTTTCTTTGGATAATGCACATAAGAGTTTTGTATTTTTATGTTTATCCCACCGATCAATTTTTATAAAATTTTGGTTCACCTTATGGTGTTGCTTCCTATTGCATTCTCAATTTGTGGAATATTTTCTACTTATTTTGCTTATTTCACTTGAGCATTTATCTATTTTTTTAATTGACTTGTGGTCGATAGGTTGATTATGATAGAATTGTTTTTGCATATAGATCTTAAAATATGAGTAATCTTCGAAGAGCCACTAAAAAGACTGCTTAGAAGAGCCACTAAACTATTGCTTCTAGCTTTAGAAAAAAGAAAAGCTGAAGAAGTTGCAAAAGCTTTAAAGAGAAAAATAAATTATTGAGGAAGAATCTGAGTCTAACATGAAAACTATAGCTTAAATAAATTAATAAGAGGATAGTGCCCAAGATAGTGATAATGTTGATGCTGAGTCTAGTGAAGAGGACAATAGAAAAGATAATGAAGATGAAGAGAGTAAGAGATATAATGGAGAGGGGATAATATTCCCCTAAGCTTGTCAATTTGTGCAAGAGAAATTTCTGGTGAGATGTACGACCTAGAGATGTGGATAGATGAGCTAGGATCTTGCCCCATGAAGATTTCTATTAGATCAAGGATGGTGGTTTATCAAAAATCTAGATTTCTAGTTGATGAAAGAATTAAGAGTGACTTTTAGGATATGTGCTTTGGTTACTTAAGACCTACACCAGATTACCTTAAATTTAATGGACAGATAATCCATTACATATTGTTGCAATGTGTTAGTAATGATAAAATATTGCATGAAAATTTGATTTGTCTGAATGATAATCCTGCTTGTTTTGGCTTAAAAAAGCTTTGCTTTGATTACAAGATTGAATTGTTCCTTGTGAACAAAAAATGAACAAAGTGATCAAAAAGGGTGAAATTTTTTACTTTAGGGTGATCGAAAATAAAAACATCACAATATCAAAGTTGTTAAGTTTGGTTAAAGGGAATAGGCTAAATAAAGAGTAGAAATTGAAGTGTTGTTTAATTTGATTCGTGCACTTCATGCCGCGTGCAAGAGATTTATCCAAGATCATGGATTCAAAAATTAGAAAATTAATGGTTGATTTAAGTTTCCTTGAGAGTTATCCATGGGGGAAAGAGTCGCTTGAATTGACCTTGAGTTATCTGAAGAAGAAAACTGACTAGAAAAAGAAAAAAAAAGTATATAATGAGAAGAAAAATGTATCGTATGCTCTCGACTTTTCTTGGCCATTCCTGATACTCATTGTAAATCATTTAGTCAGTTTATGATTGCCTCTTATTTATTTATGCAGCAATTTATATACTTTGGCTATTTATTTATTCTTTTATTGATCTGGATGAATACAAATTCGACATCTAGATTTGAAGGAATATTGGGAAAATCAATAGGAAACACTTTTTGAAATTCACACACTACAGGAATTGACTCATTAGATGGGACCTCTATATTAGTGTTCCAAATATGTGCTTAGAATGATGAACACCCTTTCTATACTAACTTTAGAATGAATAAAAGATATGATTTTTACTAAATCAGGCTTATAGACACCCACTTTATCCATCTCTAGAATAACTAAGGTTACAATCTAAGCATTAAATATCAAAACAACATGATATAGAGACAACCAACTCAAAACTAAAATAACATCAAAATTCAACATATCCTGAATCCCCAGGTTCACCCAAGTATGAAAATCCATAAACATCACTGAACAAGCATAATTTACTTGAGCCACTGCCATAAAATCCCCAATCGAAGAAGATACACAAACAAATGAGTTAAGCATATCACAATCCATGTATAACCACAAAGAAAATTTAAAAAACACATAAGAAAAGTACAACTCTGATCAAACAACATTATTGTCATTCGATTATAAATAAGAATGGTACCTGTAATAACGGAATTTGATGCCTCTACCTTGGATTTACTTTGAAAGGCATAATAATGGGCCTTGTCATCAATCTAAGCAAAATTCCAAGTAAGCTATGCACCACCTTACCAGTATTACCCCCATCCCTATTACCACCATAGCTCGCCTAATAACTATCATGTCCACTCTATGGACAACCTTTACCATTTTCTCTACCTCCTCTACCGGTCAAAACCAAAGCTCTAGACTGCTGCTGACCCTAGAAACCTAACTATCTAATAGCGCTTCTTATAATACTTAATTCAGCTACAGGTAAAATAAGCTCGATCTAATGAAGGAGTGTTAGGAGAAGAATATGAAGCCGTTTGGCTGTCTATATCTAAAGGTTGTTAAGTGGTCTCCAACTGACGCCTTATAGCAATTGACAAAAATGACTATATTAGATATGTAGGGTAGGCTTGTAAATTGTGGCCTTTGGACTAGGATCTACTAAAGTTGACCTCTGAGGGTCTTTAACAGGCCCCTTTATCTTTCTTTATCTTTGTGTGAAAGGTACATGACACATACTTCTCTAAAAATAAAGTTTGGAATTGAGTCCAAGTCGACGAAAGTAATGCTGCCCTCCACCATTGCTTAGCATCTCTTTGTAAGTAATTGGAAGGTCACAATAGCCACTTTATATTGCTCAACAATACCCATTTTGTGCAACCATTCAAGACAGTCCATAATAAACTTAAAGAAATACACCATCTATGAACTAAGATTAGATGTTTCACCTTCAGAAACATAATCAATAATTCATGCTCATTCCTATTCATAACAGGACCCAATACCGAATGGAGAAATACTTCTATCCCAGAAAAATCATCAAATATAGAGGATAGCATAAAAACAGAATGCACTCCAGATATTGCTGAACAGACATTGTAAGTATGACCCTAATAGTAGCGAACACACTCAAAAACCCAAGAACTTGCTGAGTTAGATCAAATGACATTAGTAGAGGGGATGCACCTTCCTGACCTAGTGCGACATCCTCCTGTTCTAGAATATCCTTTATTATGATCCTCGATAGAGGAGGTGACTCAGTTCTTTCCTAGTTGGATTAGTTATAGATCAAGCTCTACCACTAGCGGGTGCTACCCTAGCTCTTTGTCTTCCTCTATCCCTATCCAGTCATCGGCCCCAAACTGTAGTCATGACCCAAAAACAAAAAGGTTATGATGTCAATTTTCGCGATAAGCCTTGACAAGTAAACCAATCACCTAAACTGATATGGAATGAGAAACTAAAATCCCCAAGGAAAGACTTCAAGAACGAAGTCGAACCACACATATACAATAATAGTAGAAAAATAAATAGAAATAGTACCATAAATAACCCTAAATTCCAGTGTCATAGCGTAAGAACCAACTAAGTACATCTTGAAGTTAAAATATATAACTTATAGTCCAAAAAGAAACATAAATCTATCACTTAATACGAAGTAAGACATAAACTAGATAAGAAGGGGTTGGAAATACTCCAAGCACCGCCCATGATCAGCTACCACATGGAACACTCATACCTGGATCTGCACTAAAAGGGAATAGTAGGGATGAGTATTGGTACACTTGTACTTTGTACGTATCACAAGATGATTGAGCTATGTAGAAAATAAAGTATATAAAATACACATTACGGGTATGTCACCTGCAATTAGAAAATGTCCTAAATGGTAGCCCATATCGTCTCCACTAACCATTCTATCATATAATGTATTCATCAACTACAAGTACAGGAAAGAATATAGAATGGATAAACTTGAATCAAATGAAAAGTACAATCATAGAAGTCACATAATGTATTAAATGTAATGAGAACGATGATGCTAATAATGAAGTGATATGTCTGAGGTTGTCGTGGAACCTCCATACACACCTATTGAGCTTTTCTCCTGAGGTAGGACCCAAGGGGGGTTTGCCACCTATATACAATTGAATATCCAATACTAATACCAATCCGATATCTATAACCCCTCCTTGACACATGATCGTCGACAGAGGGTTTATAAAGATGTCACACTTCTGTCAGATAAAAACAACATTTCCAAAGTGGTACCAGTGCCTCATGAATGTATATATGATATAAAGATGTTATTATCACAACCCAACCAGAATGAGAACTTCAAAATCCAACCAATACACAAGCCCGTGATCTAAAAATCCGGTCAATTAGCCAACCATCCATGATCCAATATAGTTCATGTACCATTAGAGTAAGATATGCAAGTAACATGTCATTGATACAACATAAATCCTATCTTAGGCTATTTCCACTGAGAAAAAAACAACCAAATATATATACTAGGCCAACAACATCATATAAGACCCTACACGATCACACGTAGCAAATAATGTATCAAACCACCAATAAAATAACACAGGTCTCCACACAAGCTCAAAAAAATAATAACAACATTTACATGATTAGTAACCATACCCATAAGATGATTTAATATTAGTATTAACTACCCAGGCCAGCCTAAAGAAAGTTATGTCACAATCTACCTCAAATAAAGAAAACCCGATCTAAAGCCTTCAATATGGAGCCTTCCCCTCCCAAATGGTCTCGATACCAACTAAAACACATAAATATTAAATCTATGCATCAAAAGAAAACCAACAATACCCGTATTGCCTGTTTCCAAGTCAGGGTTAAAGCGAGCCACTAAAATGAGTTTTCAAAAAAGAAGGGTAAACCAAAATTTTAGTACATAAATACATTAACTATGACTCAAGGAAGCCATAGAAGAAACACCAAAGAATACGGGTTGAAACTGGGGTTATAATTGAAAAAATACTAAACAATGCATTTTTAACGAAAATCAACAAATTCCACTTTCGAAATCGTGTTCTAACAAGCTTTCCCAAGCTTGAAAATGAAAGAAATCACCCAAAAACTCTAAAACCCAGAGATGCAAGTCTCAAAAAGGTGAACAATCAAGAAAAAATGGATTTTTATATGATTCCCAACTGTGATTGCTTAAGCGACTAAATAGTTGCTTAAGCGATCATCGCTTAAGCGACCAGGTAGTTGTTTAAGCGATCAGGGGTCACCTCAGCAGGGCTGTTTAAGTTCCCCTTGGTTTCTTAAGAAACTATCACTTAAGAGACTTGGGCACATCCATGGCTTCTTAAGCAGTCATAGTTTAAACAACCATAGGATTTCTTAAGAGACCGCCTCAGATAGTGATGCACCAGCAAACTTGAAAATTTTTCCAAGTTTCTATTGATGCCCTCAGGATTTATTCACAATCCCTAGAATGTAAACGAGATATGCAACTCTGATTAAATTTAATATTTCAGAGTCAATGGCTATATCAGTTTTTTAAAAAGAGGTCATTTTTACGAAATTGACTCCCGAGACATAATTTCACAACTTTCCAAATCACAGGTCGAAATGAGATACTAAAGTCGTTAAATCATACTAACCATGCTTCCAACCCAAAACAATGTTCCAGATTTTCTATCGCAGTCCATTTTTCCATCCAATACATAGAATAATAAATGCTGACCAAAGTTAACTATAAATCCTTTTATAACTTTCTAAAATCATAAACTTACATAAATCACACTGAAATGAATTGGGAATAGTTCCAATCTCCCTACACCCTAAGAATATCACAAAGTAACCACGAGGAGTGGTAAAATGGACAAATCACACATAAATGAATAATTCACCAAAAATTAAATCATTACATTATCCAGCATTAAGAATCTAGTTTTCCCTCAAACTATAGATATGAGAAATACTCGAATTAGTGAAAAACTGAGGATAACTACCAGATATATCGAACTCGACCTCCCAAGTAGCTTCATCTATAGGTCGATGCTTCCATTAACCACTGAAATAACTCTAGAATGATACCATCTAACATCTATAGAGAGAACGGAGATGGGTTACTCAACAATCGGCAACCTCTTATCCAACTACACTGAATCCCAACGAATGACATGATACTTATATAGAATATAACACAGAAGTATGGAAACATGAAAAACTAGATGAATAATTGATAAATCTGGGGGCAATACTAACTCATAATACACATCTCTAATGGTTTGAAGAATCTCAAACCATCCAATATATCTAGGGATAAGCTTTCCCTTCTTCTCAAACCTCATCACGCCCATCATGGGAGAAATATGAAGGAAGATTTGATCACCAACACTAAATCTCAAGGCACAAAGTTTACAATACACATAACATTTCTACCTACTCTAAGCCCCTCGAAGTCGATCTTGAATGACCAAATCTCTATCCAATGACTTGTGAAGAAAGTTTTTACCTCAAGGTCTGATCTCAGAAACCTCAAATAACCAAATAAATAACAATAATGCCTACCATGTAAAGCCTCAAAAGGTGTTGTCTTAATATTGGAATGATAGATATTTTTATATGCAAACTCCTACAATCCTAGATTCTGGTCTCACTGACCTCCAAAGTCTATAACCTATGTGTAGAGCATATCCTCTAAAACTTGAATAGTTTGCTCTGGATGACCATCAAAATTCAGATAGGTACGACTCGTGACCAACAACCGTAAGCTGTTTAGAAACATTTATTCTAGTTGAATACTTTCACAAGTGGGTACAATTAATATGAATAAGTCATAAGGTTAGGATATGACTCGTATGGTTGAGTCGTATCCCGTCCAAAACTTTAAATTTTTTAGATTTCCATGTTGTTAGTGGGTACGAGTCTCATTATGACTCCCGTACCAGTGGGTACGAGTCGTAAGAAGTCTTATTTCCACTTCAACATAGAAGTCAAAATTCAAAGTTTGACTCCAATGGACATTTCCAAAATACCCACTACTATTTTCAGCTATACCTAACATTTTAATACACATAAAAATTCATTTCTAAACCATAGTTCTTCCCTAAATTCCTATTTTCCAAAATAATACCTAAGCTATGCTATCAACAACCCAATTTATTCATAATTCCTACGAAAAACAAGTTTACAATGTAAAGCGTAACTCATTTCAACTTACAACGTAAAGAAAAAGAAGTTTCAAAACCTATTTTTTGCTTGAAGAAGTGATTTCTTAATTTCGGATCTCAATGTCCCCAAATTCGAGGTAAAAACTTATTTTAAGGGAGTGAAAAAGGGAGTGGGTACGATTGGTATCGATCGGGTGCCCGATCGTGCCTTTTTTCTTATTTTAATTAAGCACTGGGCTGGGTCAAACCCAAAATCTGACCTAGTAAGCTGAGGTATGAGCTGTCTTTATGACTTGTACCCTGGGTTATGGGTCATTTCTTTGTCTTGTATAGCCTGGTGACTTACCTAGGTTCTAGATTGGGTACGATTTTCAGTTATGAATCATACCCAAAGGATACAACTTGTATCGAGGATTATATTCATTCCAAAAACTTATGCCTGATTCTAATTTTTCTCCCAGTTCAATACTACTCTTACTCAAAAGTCATACCTTATAGATACAACTCATAAAGAGTACGTGTAATAAATTCTTTACTTCACTGGATTTTGTCTGCCTTCTTTTAGTCCTACATATTGAACAAACATGTTACCCTATAAATAAAATAAGTACAAAAACATAGGTTGCCTCCCACACAATGCTTGATTTAACGTCGCGATACAACGTAGTTTCCTTGATTACTCAGACTTCATCAAGGTCAATATCAGCCACTTTTTTCACCTCTTCTATCTTTCCCATGTAGTGTTTTACTCGTTGTCAGTTCACCTTGAATGGACTTTCAATATCTTTTTGTAGTTCTAAAGCACCATAGGGATAAAATTTTGTCACAGAGAATGGACCGTGCCACCTAGACTTTATCTTACCAGGCAACAAATGAAGCCTAGAATTATATAGTAGCACCTGCTCACCCTTTTCAAATACCCCTTTCTCAATATTTCGGTCATGATATAACTTTATATTTTCGTTGCAGTGTGCTGAAATTTCATATGCCCGAAGCCGGAATTTATCAAACTCATTTATGCCATTCAACCTAGATTTGGTTGTATCCTTCCAGTCTAAATTCAGCTTCTTCAATGCCCATAGTGCCTTATGCTCAAGCTCAATTGGCAAATGATAAGACTTTCCATACATAAGCTGATAAGGTGAAGCACCTATGGGGTTTTTAAGCTGTACAATAAGCCCATAATGCATCATCTAACTTTCTTGCCCAATTAGTCCTTTTGGAATTCACTGTCTTTGCCAATTTAGACTTAATTTCTCTATTGGAAACTTCAACTTGTCCACTAGTTTGCGGATGATGAGGTGTTTCCACCTTGTGATTCACTTCATATTTTTCAAGAAGACTTTTGAATAGATGATTGCAAAAATGTGACCCTCCATCACTAATAATAGCACGTGGCATACCGAATCAAGAGAAAATCTTCTTCCTAAAACATACGGTGACACTCCTTGATTCATTGTTAGGAAGCACAATTGCCTCCACCCATTTAAAACAAGTATGTACTTCATGCCACACGAACTCACAAAAGGTCCCATGAAATCTATGCCCCATTCATCAAACACTTCCAACTCTAAAATAGGGGTTATAGGTAAATTATGTCTTCTAGAAATAGTACCTTTTCGCTGGCCTTAATGACAGGCAGTAACATAGTCATGAACATCTTTATTTATGGTTGGCCAATAGTAGCTGCATTGCAGGATTTTATGAGATATGCGTGCCCCTCCATAATGACCCCTAACTGAAATGAATGACAAGCTTCAAGTATGCTCATCATCTCTATTTTAGGTATGTATTTGCGAATGATTCCATCTGCATAATTTTTTAAAAAATAAGGTTTATACCAAAAATATTTTCTTACCTCATGCATGAACTTCTTCCTTTGCTGATATGAAATATCTTCTGGGACTAGATCACTTTCTAAGTAATTTTCATTATCTACAAATCATGTAATTAAATCTTGGGAAGCTGCTAATATCTGTTCATCTGGAAAACCGTCATTAATCTCCAATCCCTTAGCAACCTTCTACATAGCTTCCTCTTCTAGTCTAGACAAGTGATCTGCAACTTTATTTTCTGTGCCTTTTCTGTCTTTCACCTCAAAATCAAATTCTTGCAACAATAGCACCCAAAAGATAAGCCTCGACTTTGCATCCTTCTTATCTATTAAGTACCGCAATGCCGTATGGTCTATTTTCACAATCACCTTTGTCCCAATCAATTAAGATCTAAACTTTTAAAAGGAAAAAACCACTGCTAATAACTCTTGGTCCATCACAGTATAGTTCTTTTGAGTAGGATTTAGTGCCTTACTATCATAGTAGATGGGATGAATGATCATTTTTTTCTTTGTCCTAGTACAACCCCTAAGGCTATTCTGCTAGCATCTCACATAATTTTGAAAGGAGAAGACCAATCAGGAGACACAATGATTGGAGAAGACACTAACTTCTCTTTTAGTCTTTCAAAAGCCTTCTTACATGCCTTATCAAAATTAAATTTTACCTCCTTCTCAAGAAGCTTGCAAAGTGGACTAGTAATCTTCGAGAAGCCCTCGATAAATTGCCTATAAAAACTTGCATGCCTTAGAAAACTCCGAATTTGCTTTACAAAAATTGGATAGGGTAATTTTTCAATCACATCAATATTCATTCGATCAACCTCTATGCCTCTCTTTGAATTTTTTTTCCTAACCACAATTCCTTCTTTTACCATGAAATAATACTTCTCCTAATTAAGCACCAAGTTCCATTTTTCACACCTTTGTAGAGCCTTTGCCAAGTGAATAAGGAAGTCATCAAAAGAATCACCAACAACTAAAAAATCATCCATAAAAACTTCAATAGTGTCTTCAACCATATCAGAGAAAATGAACATCATACATCTTAGAAATGTGGCTGGGGTGTTGCATAACCCAAACGAACATTCGCTTGAATACAAAGGTCTAATAAAGACATATAAAAGTCATATTCTCTTGGTCTTCTGGTGCAATAGTTATTTGATTGTACCCAGAGAACCCATCAAGAAAATAATACCATCCTCTGCCTACTAATCTATCCAATATCTGATCTATGAACGACATCAAGAAGTGGTCCTTCCTCATCCATGCATTCAATTTTCTATAATACGTGCAAACTCCCCATCCGGTTACTGGTTCTTCTCATTAGGCATGACAGTTGATCTACCCTTCTTCGGGATGGATTGAACCAAACTAACCCACTTGCTATCAGTAACGGGAAATACAACACCTGCATCCAACCACTTGATGATATCCTTCTTAACCACCTCCAGCATAGGAGGGTTGAGTCAACACTGATGTTCGATAGATGAAACATAATCTGGCTCTAGCTGAATCTTGTGAGTACACAAACCTGGCTGAATCCCCATAATATCTGCAATGGTCCATCCAATAGCTCTTTTGAAATTCTATAAAATAGACAATAATGCTTCTACCTTTGACTGGATCAGATCAGCTGCAATAATAACCAGCAAAGTGTTGTTGGCCCCAGAAATGCATATTGCAAGTGAGATGGGAAGGTCTTCAACTCTAACATCAGTGGTTCCTTAAAGGATGGGTGAGCAGGTGGAGTAGTTTGATTATTTAGATCTAGAGAAAGCTTGTTTGGTGCAGAATTATAAACATCACCATGAAACACACCCACTAAATCTTCACACTCCTCTATACCTTCAGAGTCAAAATTCATAATAACAGCCGCAAGAGCTTGGACACATACCCTTACTTTAACAGGAACAATCGCATCAGAACCATCATCCCATAGGGTAAGTGCATCGATATCATGGAATGAATCTGTCTTATCAACATCTACATCAATAATAGACATCACTCTCAATTCATCAGGTTGCGTCATAGATTTGTATACGTTAAATGTCACCTGTTTATCATTGAGTTGCAATATCAGATGTCCTTTATCCAGATCAATCATGGTCGTACCTGTATCCAAAAATGGTCTTCCAAAAATAATCATGACTTAAAAGTCCACTTCACCATCTAATATAACAAAATCAGCAAGAAATATGAAAGAAGAAACTTTTACCAAAACATCGTAAAGGATACCAATAGGCTTCTTCACTGTCCTATTCACCATTACTAGCCTCATGGTAGTTGGTTTGAGAGCGCCCAACCCCAACTAATTGAATACATTAAAGGTCATGAGGTTGATTCAATCCCCTAAATCTCTTAATACTCGAGTGAAGTTGAATGACCCAATAGTGCAAGGTATTGTGAAAGTGCCAGGGTCCTCCTTCTCTACCAAAAATGTAGTGAATACAAAACTGCAATGATGAATATTGTAAACAAGTTCATAATTGACTAACCTTTTCTTGGTGATCAAATTCTTCATGAATTTTGCATATCTTGGCATCTGCTGCAATTCCTCTATTAGCGGTATATTGATAATTAACTCTTTTAACATAGAAAAAATATTTGATACTTACGTTCTTCTTCTTTCTTTCTCAACCTTTTTCCATAGGGAGGAAGTGGTCTTGGAATTGGCTTCAGCATAGGCTATGTGGACTTTTCTTCTCTTTCATTTAGGTTGCTGCTGCTCCCAACATCAACCAGCTTATCCTCAGTCATCTGCTCATCAACAATAGGCACAGGTAGATCTGTAGTGACATTACCACTCTGAGTGGTAATGGCGTGACATTGACTATCGCTTCTGGGATTTACCACTGTATTACTTGGAAGACTGCCAGGTTGTCTCTGATTCACTGTGGCTGACATCCGACCAAATTATTGCTCCAATTTCATGATTGCTGTAGCTTGTTACTCAACTTTCTGGTTTAATCCTAATAGATCGGTGTTGATATCCTTTAAGCAATTTTCTTAACTTTCTTTCCATTTGACTAGCTTGGTTAAAAGTGCCTCCATTCTGGACTCTGTATCTCGACTTCCTGGTGGAATATATTTGTCACTTTTCTCCTTATAGTCTGACAGCTCCCAAGCGCACATGCAAGTTTATGTGGTCTACCAAGTAATATAATGGCCTTCAAGAAAGCCGAATGTCGATCCCATAGGGACTTGTGTTACACAACTATCCAATTCAAGTTTAACAAATTAAGTAGAGTAACAAATAAAGTTTTAGAGTTGTATACTAAAAATAAACTAAACTAATGCGGAAAAGCAAATGATTATGGACAATCAAAGGATAGAGACCCAGGGTTAAAGCACTTAGAACAATCATACTACGCCATTGAACTTTATTCGTTTGATTGCTTATCTTGGTTGTTGATTCATTGTTAATCGCATGATCATGGTATATCGACCTCTAACCGTTTACCTAACTTGGAAATTACAACTACATCATTGAACGGGGATGTAATAATCCAACTAAGTGATTTAAATCCATCATTCTACATGTAAATTAAGTAAGGCTTCTAAGTACATCCCTGTCCTAGACGGTAATTCAAAATCCTTATTTTATAAGAGACTATGAATCTTACTTTGCTAATCCCCATGTTTTATCTTCCTATTCCTTCTCCCGAGATCACAAGGTTGGAAATGAATATATTCTAAGGGTAGCTAATCCTTAAAATAGTTAAAACAAGGATAAATAAGCAACCATAATGATAAGCAACTCAAACAAACTTAATTCGAAACGAAAGTATTCATGATCTTGGCATTAACCCCCGAAAGGGAGTTTAGCCATTAATGGAAATAGTCATCATCCGATTCCTTGGATTGATCATACAAACCATAAAGAAACTAAATTCAAGAATCATAAAACATAAAAAGAATTTGTGGTAGCCTCCAATGTTGTCCAAGCCAATCTAGGGTGTTCCAAGATTCTCCAAGATTGTTAAAACGTGTTTTGAGATGTTATATTTATAGTAGACGAGTCATAAACCGACTTGGATTAGGTTTCCACACTATTCTTGTTCATCAAGGAATAATTATCCCAATTTTGGTTCCCACCGCATCACGGTGTTTAGAGAAATCACAATTGTTAAATTCCAGAATCTTAACGCGATTACACCGCGTTGCGGCTCCTCCTTAAACACCATTAGGAACTCCACGAGATGGTGGGTCACTATTTTTATCATCTTATTATTTGTTTGGTGTGTCTCAAGAGTCAATTGGCCACTCTAACAGTCCACACACACCCTTGACATTTCAGGATTCCAAATTGAGTCAATTTTTGTATTGTGCTTTTGTTGAGCCATACCGAGCCTTTTTGAGTTGTTTCCACTTGATTTGAAGCTTGTATATCCTTAATATATCATCATATGTCATTAAAAAAGCATACTATAGCATTAAACACAACAATTTAGAGCTCAAAACAGCACAACATTCAAGACGGTGAACTAGAAACACGAGCTAAGCATAGGCTAATTTCACTTTGATCTTTAACTCATTTTTCGATTCTTGTCTTGATACAATTGACCCTTGAACATTATACACAAGTTGTTTCACATATAAATACACAATAACAACTTTATAAACTCATTAAAAACGTTAGAATCCAACACGATAGACTAGACAAACTCCTAGCTCAGGCTAGTCTACTAGTTTTCTCGGTTGAAGTCTAAATGGTCAATTTGAACCTAAACTCACGTGAAAACACCATTAAACATTGTAAACACATACGTGGACACTTATATGCACATTTATATCATTATCAACACATTAAAACATGAATTATCCTCAAAACAAGGCTAAATAGGCTAGAATAGTAGCGCTAGAATGCATAAATACACCTAACATCACCACCCCACACTTAAAGCTTTGTTCGTCCTCGAACAACTCTTCATTATAAGAATCATGAGCTGAAGAGACTCCACACATCTACTACTTGAAATACATTCAAGCTAGCACTATAATGACTACACAGAATGCAAGTTTACAACTCTAAGCATGTTATACACAATTGAAAGCTCAAGAATACTACTCCAAAATATCCTAGCTTCAAGAGTTGACTCCAAAAGTGTAAAACTCATGCATATTTCTTAATAAAAGACATCATACAATTCACCCACAAGCATGAAACACGTGCCCCCACCACCAGTAAGTTACCCATAATCACTCATAATAATTCAAATTAACACAATGGGTATACAAATCTAGTTACACTCTCACAAAGAATTCACAAGTTACACATAATGAACCATAGGCTTTCCCTCAGCGTAGTACTCCACTAATATTAGAATGTCAAACATAGGATCAAATAGGTCTTTTTCGGGTTGTAATGTAGGCTAAGGGACGGGTAGGAACTAGTTTGGAATAGTGACTAACCTCTCTAAGTGCTTTAATACACCACATTATAAATTAAGAACCAATCTCTAACAACCAATTTACACAATTTTTATCTACCCATATCTTTTGTTTGTCCTATCTCTTTTAAGCATTTTCACAAACACATGGTGGAAGTTTTGTTTATTACCACATGAATTAATTTTTTGGTAATATCTCTAGGATAATGTCTAGCACACCCATCCACCACACATCAATTATCAACACAAATAACTATTACCTTGGGGCATCAAATTCACCTTTCCCCTCTTAT
Source organism: Capsicum pubescens (assembly GCA_030864215.1). Lineage (NCBI taxonomy): Eukaryota > Viridiplantae > Streptophyta > Magnoliopsida > Solanales > Solanaceae > Capsicum > Capsicum pubescens. The sequence continues at coordinate 242,012,584 of CM061549.1, read as the reverse complement.
TTCTCAAACTCCTTACTCAATTAATTTTTCATTAAAGAACCTAGGAGCTTTTGGATCAAATTAAGGTCTATCAAAGAAGGGATTCGGCTACTTATAAGGCTACCAAAGAAAAAGATAAAGGCTTAATGGGGATGACTAAGATTAATCACAAAGGTAGGTTAAAAACAAGACATAAACAAGGCTATCAAAGAAATGCCTAAATCATCTCCTAAACCCATACTTTTTATTTTACTTACACACACCAGGTAAGTTCTAGACATCACTTGCAACAAGGAATATACAAAAACCTCATATGCACAAGGCACACACTCAACTCACATAGGATCATCATAGACTCTTAACCAAACAATAACACGAATTCAAATTTAAGCCAAAAAGTACAGGAGTTATAACATGAGCCTAGGAGTCTTAAAAATAGTAATTCCATCAATCAACATGCTTTGACAACCAAAATACTTGCACCGCGCAATCAAAAATAGCACCAAAAAAAATATCTCACTTATTCCTAACCTAAAAAATTTAAATTGAGCCAAAAATTTGGAATTCCCTACCCCACACTTAAAATTCTACTTTGTCCCCAAAGTGAATTTAAAAGTAAGAGATAGAAATACTCCCTGAGGCCTCTAGGCCTAGCTAGTAGCATCTTTACATATCAATAAGGTCAGGGGACCCCACACTCAGTCTTTGGCATGCTCTTTAGCTCAGGTTTTTGGTACTCAGACTTCCCATCAACCTGCGACTCAATCAAAAACAAAACTACATGAAGTAACAACTAAAAACTAAAAATAAAACATACTTACTTAACTTGGGTTGCCTCCCAAGAAGCACCTAATTTAGTGTCGTGGCATGACCCAATCAAATTTTTCCTCCACCTTGAGGATATAAATTTCACCCCTAACTTTGCATCCATCTTTTTGCCCCGCTCATATCGAGGTGGTACAAAGATTAAAGAACCGAGTAATGGATGATACATGGTTAAACACTCGTCCTTGAAGTGAGATGTGTTTTTATGTTTCTTATTCGGTGTAAAATCAAGAATATAGGATTCTTATTCCTTATCTTCACACTCTTTAACTATTTTATATGATTCCACAAATAAGACATCATCTAAACATAATATCGAAAAGTTCTTTGAGTGAGGCCCAATCAATCCCACTTCTAAATTCACACTATCAATAACACACTCACTCTCATTGACCTTCTCAATTTTAGTCTTAAGATGAAGATGACAACTGAGTGGCCACGATTCTTGTGCTTTTCTCTGCCTCTGTGGAGATGGTGGTGATGCTGTTTCCTAAACATGTTCAACAACTTAATGTTTTGAGTACTCAAACTTTCTTGAATTATCAATAACTTTTTCTTCAACAGGTTAGAAAGACAACTCTGCATCTATCTCCTTGGTTGTCTATTGAGCATTGCCCACAAACATGACTGAATCAGGAATAAAAGCACACATATCTACAGAGTGATACATATTGCCATAATCCACACACAGAATCATGGTCTTCTACGCAGGTCGCAAACAAACAGGTCCCCTCCAAAAGCTTGGATCAAAATCTGGACAAAAAGCCTCATGGTAAGGTCCTCCACCAAAATGACAAGAATCATCGTCCCTCAAAAACCATTTATCCAAGACTGACATCTCAAGAAGAGTGTGATAAAAATAGAAATAAAGGAAAATAAAAAGAAACAAAAAACAAAAACTATTTGCGACTCAATATAGAAAAACTAAAAATAAGATAGTTGCCAAAAATAAGTCCCCAACAATGAGGCCAAAAACTTGTCAGTTCCTAAGCGCACACGCAAGTGTATGTGGTCTACCAAGTAATTTAGTGTCCTTCAAGAAAACTGAATATTGATCCCACAGGGACTTGTGTTACACAACTATCCAATTCTAGTTTAACAAATTGAGAAGAGTAACAAATACAGTTTAAGAGTTGTAAACTAAAAATAAACTAAACTAATGCATAAAAGTAAATGACTTTGGACAATCAAAGGATAGAGACCCATTGAACTTCATTCGTCAGATTGCTTATCTTGGTTTTATATTCATACGGTTAATCACATGGTCATGGTGTCTCGACCTCTAACCATTTACCTAACTTGGATATTACAACTAAATCATTGAGATGGGATATAATAATCCAACTAAGTGATTTAAAGCTATCATCCTACATATAAATCGATCAAGTCTTTTAAGTACATCCCTGTCCTAGATGCTAATTTGAAATCCTTACTTTATAAAAGACTACGAATCTTGCTTTGCTTATCCCCATGTTCTATCTTCCTATTCCCTTTCCCGAGATCAAAAGGTTGATAATAAATATATTCCAAGGGTATCTAATCCTTAAAATAGTTAAAACAAGGATAAAAAAGCAACCATAATGATAAGCAATTCAAACAAACTTAATTCTAAATGAAAGTATTCATGATCTTGGCCTTAAATTCGGAAAGGGAGTTAAGTCTTTAATGGAAATATTCATCATCCAATTCCTTGGATTTATGATACAAACCATAAAGAAACTAAATTAAAGAATGATAAAACCTAAAAATAAGTTGTGGTAGGCTCCAATGTTGTCCAAGCCGATCTAGGATGTTTTAAGATTCCCCAAGATTGATAAAACATGTTTTGAGATGTTATATTTATAGTAGTCAAGTCATAAACTGACTTGGATTAGGTTTACATATTATTCTTTTTCAGCAAGGAAGAATTATCCCGATTATTGTACTCACTGCGTCGTGGTGTTGAGCCAAATTGCAATTGTCAAATTTCAGAATCTTAACGCGATTACACCGCATCGCGGCGCCTCCTTCAACTCCATTAGGACCTCCATGCGCTGGTGGCTCACTATTTTAGGCCTCTTCTTATTCATGTGGAGTGTCGAACGCGTCTATTGGCCACTTATACAGTCCACATGCGCCCTAGACATTCCAGGACTCCAAATTGAGTCAATTTTTTTATTGTGCTTTTGTTGAGCCATTCCGAGACTTTTTAAGTTGTTTCCACTTGATTTGAAGCTTGTATATCCTTAATATATCATCATAATACATTAAAAAATCATACAATATAATTAAACACAAAAATTTAGAGCTCAAAACAACACAACATCCAAGACGGCGAACTAGAAACATGAGTTAAGCATTGGCTAATTTCACTTTGATCTTTAACGCATTGTTTCGACTCTTGTCTTGATCTAATTGAACCTTGAACATTATCAAAAAGTTTTTTAACATATAAATACACAATAATAACCTTAGAAACTTATTAAACACATTAGAATCCAACAAGATAGACTAGACAAACACCTAGCTCAAGATAGTTATACTAGTTTTCTCGGTTGAAGTCTAAATGATCAATTTGAACCAAAACTCGCGTGAAAACACCATTAAACATTGTAAACACATAATTGGAAACTTATATGCATATTTATATCATTATCAACACATTAAACACATGAATCATCCTCAAAATAAGTCTAAATGGCTAAAATAGTTGTGCTAGAATGAATAAATACATCCAATATCATAGTCCTCCTTATGATGCCAATCACCATCTCTGTCTTTACTCCTATACCTCTATATATCATTATAATAGTTTCAAACTTGATTCCCTTTCCCTTGAGATCGAAAATCCACCAATCTATGATCAAGATACTTTTTCTCTTCTTTAGATTCGATCTTAAATGGTTTAGAGGTAGACTTTTGTGCCACTACTGCAATCACTTTCTGAACACTCATTAATAGAAACTGTTTCATAAGAAACCTAATATCTGTATGAAGCTGTGCAACCTCTCACTATACCATGTCATTTGCTTCTCCATATGTATTTGTCGCTCTAATAACATATGCACCACCTCCATATTTTAAATCTCGAGTATGCCATCCTTTGTTGGTAACTGCGATATCATCTAGAATTTCCTATGTATCTTCCTAGTGAAGATGTATGAGTGCTCCTACGAAAATAGTATCTATATAGCTCTTAAACTATCATTCAATGATCGATAGAATATCTCAGACAAGTTAGATCCTCTAATTCCATGATTTGGTACCATTATCAGCTTCTTCTTGAATAAAAACTATGCCTCATACATAGGCTCTGCAGGTAGCTGTCTGAAATTGTAAATTTTGATCCTTCAACTGTAACATCTGTGTAGGAGGGAAGAATATTCTTAGAAACTATGTCTTTAAATCATGCCAAGTAGTGATAAATCCTTATAGAAGTTCCCCTAACCACAGTGATACTTCTCCAGTCAAAGAAAATGGGAACAACCTTAATCTTAATGCTTCTTGATTAACCCCTAGAATATTGTAATTTATGCATATCCTGAGAAAATTTGTAAGGTGTATGTTTGCATCATCATTAGCATCCCATGAAAACATACCCTTTAGATTCAACAATTGGATCATAGAACTAGTGATATCAAACTTCACATTAGGGGCTAAAGGAGGAGGTACAATGGCTCCGAACTCCATAGGCTCAACATAACCCAGATCATTATCATCTTCCTCATTTGGGTCTAAGTGTTGATATGATGGAATTAATGGAGCCTTAACTCTCTGAACTCGATGGTCCACAACTTATCTCATCCATACCAGTCCTCCTTGCTGAGCTACTGCCTCCTCTAGAGCAAGTCTGGCTTCTTCTGTATCTCTACATTCTTGCTCCTACAGTTGTTATGTGTTTAATTCTGCAATATTCTATGGATCTAATGAAGCATGTAGGAGTGCCACATGTGGGTCCATAGGTGGGGGATCTTGAACCGCTTTATGAATTTATCCTGACATCCTTCTCGAAGTTTGAAGGATTCTATTTGGTTCTAGATCAAACGGGAGCAAGGGATTGCCTCTACTCCTAGTACTTGGCATACACGGGCATATGCCAAAGATAAAATAGAAAATAAAGACTCGCGAGCTTCACTAATTCAATTCGCTATTCAACCGTCTTCCCTGACAATGGAACCAAAATTTGATATCACCCAAAACTTCACCTCAACAAGAAGTATATTGTGGTCGATTGCAAATACAATACCCAATGAGGTTGGGGTCAATCCCACAAATAAAATGTGAGAAGTTACATTCCTTGATGTAATCCACGAGCAATAAAGTAAAGTAAATGGGTTTTTTTGTTATCAATCATAAATTGTAATAGATTATTGAGTGATTTTAAGTTGAAATCAATATGAAATGAATGCTAGGTCTATGTTCCCCATGGCTTCTCAACTGCGTAAATTTCTCATGATCAACCCAATTATTCTATTGTTCTGTATGAAAAACCTACAAGATAAGTATTATCAACTATCATGTACGCTAGAATATAAATTTCACTCTTTTTACTTAGTTATCGTATCAGGGTGTTGCCTTGTTTCCCCTTGCTATGGCCTCAGTTACACTTGGAGGGGTAGGATCAAGTGATAAGATGGAATGCTTGGTTATCACATCCCAAATCAATGTCTTAATCTTCTTTTCCTAATCGAAAGTTTCTTGATTATCTAATAGATGCTAATACAGGCAATCTCAAGCGTCTGCAACTGCTATGAGTTTAATTATTGCAAAGAAGAATTAAGATACATGCATAAACCCTTGAACAATTGAGTCTCACACTTTCACTATGTAGCTAATCTGCCAGGGTTCCCATAACCCTAGTTAAGGAGATTAGCCGCTCATGTTTGTGTAAGAAACCATGATTATCAATGAAGAACACATAAAATCAGTTGCACAACAATAAGATAAATAAACTCTAGAGTCTTTAATTGAATAAAATCCTAACATCTCAAGAAATAATGTAGTAATGAGTAATGGTGCGTATAATAATGTCACTATGCATAAACTAAAAAATATAAACCCTAGGGTATTAATAGTATCTCAAAATAACATAAAAATACTATTAAAAATGGGAAAGGTAAAGTTAAGTCGGCAGTAGGTATGACTCGATCTTCATTCTTATCCTCAGCTTATGAGTCGTACCGTGCCTTGTCATATCCGTTCCAGTTTCTGATCTTCCAAGGCTTCAATTTTCTGTTCAACATATGATTTCTGTTTACGAGTTGTACCCTAGTGTATAGCTCATGTCCTTCATCTATATCAACTTGGAACTTTAGTCTTTTCAGGTCTTGAACACTGGTTTGTATATGAAATCCATATACGAGTCGTACTTAGACTTCCGACTCATATAACTTTGACACTTACACTGCTGGATAGTAGCTCAGGTTCTGTTATGCTCATGATTTCTGCATACGACTCATACCCTGGCTTTCGACTGGGGTACTTGAGTCGTGTCTTACTCATACTTGGCTCCTCAGTTTGCATTTTGGTGTTGTTATTCATACGATTCAGTATATGAGTCATATCAATTGGTTATGACTCAGAGACTGACTCATATACTGATTAGAGTTGGTCTTTTTCTTCTCTTTTCATTCAAACAGAGTTTTAAACCTATTTTACCTACAATTCACACCAAAGTGCATCATATCAAACAAAACACCCTAATTTTATGCATAAATTCACAGTTTTAAGCATCGAAAGTGTCGTGTTTCCACACCATATTAGGTAACCTCTTAAGCAAACCACTAGTCACTTGTTGGCAACATTGACAATGAGCTAGAAAATCTGCTGCACCCTTCTTCATAACACCCACTAGTAGTGTTGTCTCAAATCATAATACATCTTAGTCACTCCTAAATAGATGGAATACCTAGAATAATGAAGCTCCTCCAATATAAATCTCACCCAATCACCCACTCTTAGCACAAAAACTCGACCTCCAATCCTTAAAACACCATATAAATTAAGTGAGGCTTCCTTAGTTCACCATTTATGTCACGATCTGATTTAAGATATATGGAGGCACCTACTATGCCCCGCCAGTAGCTAATGCAAACCATAATCCGAAGCTTAATGTAATGGTTTAACTTGGTGGAAAATGCCAAATCATAGGTGAAAATGAAAAACACAGTTATAAATAAGCAAAGTGTTATAAATAGATAAAAATAGACAATATAAGATACAATCCCTTGACCTGGTAGAGCCAGTACAAGAGCATCTAATAACAATAATACAACTTTAAATATTTAAAATAGTCAACAAAATCTATCTTGATTACTTAAGACTGAATATCAAAAGATAGAAGGAAATAGGCTACTCTGACTTTAAGAGCTCACCCTATCTCTAGAAATATCAACACAACACGATCAATGATCAATGACAACATTGTACTTGGATCGATACCAAAAAGGTACAAAAGTGTAGTATGAGTACCAAAACAATAGTTACTCAGTAGGCATCATTGGTCGACTGAGCTAAATCATGATATAAGTATGATGAAATGAAAGATATCATAACTAAGTCAAGGTACAGAAACTAACTTAAATCAACTCCAATACTACTATACATAATAAGTAATATAATCAAAATAACAGTATAGAACAAGGCATCAACACATGCCAACATTGTCATGCAACATAAGTAAATAAATCAAAATAATAACGCATCAGAAGGCATTACACAAGCAATCATAAATGACAAAATTGACTCCCATACGCCAATTGGTGCAAAAAAGTAAATAACTTATCATAGACTCCCATACGCCTGGAAAGTACACTCAAGAGTAGTATAACGCAATAAACCAACATTATAATCAACCTTTATCGTCATTTAACCATCATTCTATAATTATCATCAATCAGTCATTTATAAACATTTCACAATTTACCAATATTTTATAATGTACCCACATTCCATAATGTTACCATTTATTAGTTAATATTATTTATTAACTAACATCATTTATTAACTAATCATTATTTACCAATTAATCCTGATTTATCAACTAGTCATTATTTATCACTTAAAAAATATTCATCACAAGTCATCAATTATCACTAATTATTAATTATACCATCTTCTAATCATTTTCCACTTTCAGGCTATATTATGCATCCTAATATCAACATTATATATATATATATACATATATTATCATATCATAATAAATAGCCGAACTCAAACCAGTAGATGTACACATAGGTACATCAGCATAATCATCTTTCGGCCTTGTCGGGTATTAATTTATCATTATAATAATTCTCCAAAATTAAATTAGGTATAATTAATTTCATACTCATCCTCCAAAATTAAACTGAGAATAATCAATATCATTATCATCCCCCAAAATTAAATCGAGTATAATCAACTAGTCATTTTCCAAAATTGAACTGGGTATAATTAATATCAACATAATCTTTCAAAATTGAATTAGGTATATAATCATCATAGTCATCTTTCAAAATTGAATCGGGTATAATCAACATCATAATCATCTCCCAAATTGAAATGGGAATAATTAATGTCATAAGTGCTAATATAGTCAAACATCATGAATTCTAGCATAATTATAGCATACCTTCCCATATAATTAATAACCATGACTTCTAGAATTTTGATATCTCAATTACTAACATCATCAATAAGAATGTTTTCTAGTATAATTGATTTGCATTATCATAATAATAAGTAATATCATAGGCAACAACATATCAATAACATGGTCAAAGGCTTATCATTAGCATGATAGATAGCTTATACATGGCATAACTAATAACTTGTCGCAACATGAACCATATCTCATCATAGCATAAGTGATAATCTAATCCATTAGTCATTAACATTACTTCTAATGTTATCATTACCATAACCATCAAATACCAAGGTTCCTCAATATTTCCTTAAAGGGCATTCTCTAGATGTTTAACAACGTTTAAGGGTTTCAAGAGAACTAGCATTGATCTTGGCTTTAGGTGGGCCAAATATAGAGTTTTTTCAAGAGAGCTAACATTGATCTTGGCTTTAGGTGGGTCAAGGAGCCCACTTATAAATCCCCCCCAAAAAATTCTAAGTCAAGTTCTATCCTCGACTAGGCTTAGATGTCTAGATCTATTCAGATATTAAGCAAGCCACAATTATCCCTAAGGTAGATATTCTTCTCAAGCACTTTAACTAAGTCTAATAGAAACTAGGGAAACCTTCATTATTGTAACAAACTAGGGACAAACTTACTCTAAGCATTAGTGTCTAAAGAATTTTTACCTAAATTGAGTAATCAAGAAATTCTCATGCTAAACATGAGTAATGAAGTCCACTTCACTAAGGCATAAGGGAACAAGCTAAATGTTTTAACTCTTTGATTTCAAGATAGCCTAAATGGTCCAAATAACCCAAGTCTTGCATTTTATCATCCAATACCTTAAGCCAATCCTAAATCCAACCCAATATCATAAACATACTATGAAGTAGCTCAATCTAACAAGGGATAAATCTAGCCTACCTCGATGTCAAAGAAAGTTCAACGAATCGCTAAACCACCAGTTTTCCCTTTCGAGAAGCCTCCTCAAGATGCCAAGCTATCATAAACACATGTTACTCATTAATACAAGAATAATGATACCTATATTGCGCCAAAGTTCTTCAGATCAAATAATAAAATCAAAACCTCATGTGTGCCCCATTTACAAAAATCATGTTTCGTAACCCAGCCCAACCTAACATTCTTACAAGCTCAAGGAATAATTACCCTAAAAAATTGGTGAAATCTAAGATAAAATAAAGATAAAATCAAGACCTTAAGGTTTTGGGATTTTGAGAAATAAATCAATAAAACCCACCAAGAAAATGGTGAATTCTTACCTCAAATTCAAAGATAATTACAAAAATAAATGTTAATCAAGCTCCCAAGTCACCCACAAGTCTAAATTTTAAGATATCTCACACTTTAGTGTTTTTTTTCTCTCAAGTTGTAATACCCTAAATTTTCAAGATCTAGACCCCCCTCAAAAGATAGACCATTAAAGTAGCTTCCAATGCTTCAAGTCTAGTCTTAAACCAGTGTTATGGGAAAAAATTGTGGAAGATTTCCCTTATGGGCCTGACACACTGATGTGACAATGACTCAGTCATAATGAATCATTGTCATACATAATGAGTCATAACGAGTGAATCGTAGACATTCTAATGAAGGCCCCAAGTTTTATCCTAGTACCTAGACCCGTAATTAGTGGATATGAGTCATTAGGAGAGACTCATAGTCAAAACAATATGTATCTAAGAATCCCTTCCAGTGGTTATGAGTCCAGCACATGACTCGTAGGCTGACCTTATGAGTCGTTATGTGGACCCGTAGCCTGACCAGTAAAGGATCCAAGAATCAGGTCTTAGACTATGACTTCACCCAATGACTTATTGTCAGTTGTAATGAGTCATTAGGTGGAAAGTCATAGTCATAATAGAATGTATCTAAAATCCCAAGATCCCAGGTTATGACTCAGACCATAACTCATAGCTAGTCGTAACGAGTCGTGAGGTGAGTCGTAATGATTGGCAACGTGTTTTCCTGCATATTTTTTTGGGGACTTTTATGTCTTTTCCCACTCCTTTACAAGCCAAAACCATTTTTTTTTGGCTTCACAAGGGGTGGTATAAAATACCCCAAAGCCCCAAAGCCCCAAATCATGAAATAATTATCAATTTCACCCAAGAGGAATCAAAGATGTGATTCTTTTCCCCATCAAGAGTAAACTAGGATTCTTCAAGCAAGTCCAATTCTAAAGAAAATTTCACCAAAGATTTTACTTGAGTTATATGGGATATTCATCAATGATCTCCTTTCACCTACTGAGTCCCAAAAATTTCTAATCCTCAAGTTTAATTCCTTTTTGGTCTAGGTTTCGATGAGGAGTATGAATTTCATAATTTATTCAGTCAACTCTTAAGTTCCTCTATGAAAATATATTTCCTTATGATAATTGTGTTTCCATATGTTTCATAATGCAAATATTTACATCATGCTTAATTATTGAGATATTGGGTGTTAATCAGGATTTCTCTCATATCATGGATTGTTCAATATTTGTTAAGATTAGTCTGGATTTGATAGTTCTAGTGGGTTATGAAAATCCAATACCTAATTATTCATATATATTATAGATGTTAAGTTACAAGTCATTCAGAGCATATTAGTATCATTATATTCAAAATACCATCAAGTTGAGCATATGTCAGTATCAGTCATGTTAAGTCCTTTATCAGTATCAGTGTTAGTTCAGTTAGAAGTAAGAATTAGCACCGAGAAAACCTAAAGATTAAGGCTCACCCACCAGTAGAGGACCGAGTCCTTTAGTAAAAGTACCTAAGTTCCAGAACACGTATCCAACGTAGGTTATGAGAGATCACCCGCCAGTTGAGGACTGATACTTTCCTAGGTGTCACCCGCCAGTAGAGGACTGACACTCTAGTCCCTTAGGACATCATGATAGTGAATCCATACAACTATTATTGGCACTCGTGGAAAGGTACTAACACCCTTCCAACTAGGGTTACGGGTTGGACCCCGATTAGCTCAGATTGGGGCATGTCGTTAAATTAGCTCCTACAGTTCCAGGTCAGTTCTTCAAAAATATCAACTCAAGTTTGCATGACTAAGTTCTCATATTTTATTTATGTAGTTATTCAGGCTATGCTAGTACATGTTTATACTTGGTCTTGCTTTCGATATTCATATTCATGTATTCATGCTAAGTATATATGCATATCAATAATTTTTCATCTCACATACCAGTACATTTCAATGAAATGAATGCATACTCTCTTTTGTGCTATGTTGTCTTATCACATAGGTTCAGACACTCAACTCTAGATTACATGCAGTCCGTCCCTGTGCTATTCAACTGCACTGTTGGTGAGTCCTCATTAGTAGAGGACTATTTCTATCAGTAGTTCTTTAATCACAATATTTAATTTCATACTTTTTTCGTTAGTCAGATTTAGTTGGGGACCTATCCCAATAACTCATCATGTTTAAAGGCTTTCAGAAAAGTCAGGCAGTTAGACAGTCAGAGTTGTTTTTAGCTTTATCAGATGTATTCAATATTACTTTAAGTATTTTTTATTATTTATACTATTCAATTTAGCTTCCATATATTACTTTGTTACTTTCTTCAGTGCTTAAAGTACAAACCAATAAATGGATTAGATTGGGGTCACTTGTGACTCTAAGCACCGTGTTATGACTAGAGGTAGCCCTGGGTCATGATAAACTTAGTATAAGAGCACAAGGTTTAAAGTGTCCTAAGGTGTTTGAAAGCTATGTTAAGTAGAGTCTTGTTCATGGGTATGAAGTGCACCACTCTTAAGGGTGAGAGGCTAAGACACATTTTAGGAAAGTTTTCCTTTTTTCAATATTCATATCGTGCAACAGAGCATGAGCTCTTTTTAAATTTTCCTCTTTTAACTCATCCTCTATTTTCTTATAGAATAATTCCTCCCAGAAGGAATAATGAAAGTAGGAACGCGGACCAGTCCACACCAGAACCTATTCAGGAAGACTTTCTAAATGAGCAGGTCTCTCATGCCGAATTTAGGGCAACTTTCACTGCCTTTTGGCCCAGTCTGTGGCTACTCAGAATAACCAATAGGCTATTGCCCCATCCAATACAGTAGTTAATATGGAAGTAGCCAAAATCCAGGATTTCACTCGAATAAATCCTCCAACATTCTCTGGATCCAAATTTGAAGAGGATCCCTAAGAGTTCTTAGATTGTGTCCCAAAGGTAACTGACATTATAAGTATTACTCTGAGTGAATGTTCTAATTTAGATATTTACCATTTGCAAAGGGTGGATCACACCTAAGTTAAGTAGTGGAAAGAGGATAGGGTGGTGCCGAGGCTAGACTGGTAGAGTAGGATGAGTTTGCTACTACTTTCTTAGACAAATTCTTTCCACTCAAGTTTAGGGAAGACAAGGTGTAGGAGTTCATAAATTTGAATCAAGGTAACATGAGAGTAAATTAGTATTCACTCAAGTTCACTCAGTTAGCAAGATATGCTACAACTATGGTGGCTGATTCCATGTCTCGAATGAGTTAGTTTGTGTCTGGAGTTTCTGAGGATGTGGTCAAGGAGTGCAGAGTTGTAATATTAATTAAGGAGATGGATCTTTCCAGATTAATGGTTCATGCTCATAAGATTGAAGATAAGATCTTAAGGAGAAGGAAAAGGAGAATAAAAAGGCTAGAACTGGTAGTTTCAACTTCTCTCAGCAAAAGTTGGATGTGGGAATCGTTCTCAACTTTGCTAGAAATCTTCATCCCTAGCCTTATCTTCTGCCAGTGCTCCAATACTTATGTTTAGAATGGATAATTAGGATAGAGAACCAGACTCTAAGTCCCAAGGTAGAGTGAATAGTGGTTGCACTAACCCCGTCTGCTGAAGGTGCAGTAAAAACCACAAGGATGAGTGCATGGCTGTCAATGATGTTTGTTTTGGATATGGCGAGACATGCCTCTGAATTAGGGACTTCCTAGTAGTTGCTTATAAGGTTAAAATTTTTTATCCATAGGTCGGGATAAATCTTCAGCAGCACCAGCAGGTCGACTGGCTCAGTAGAGTACCACTTCTAGTGCAACTAGTGGCCAGCATAAGAATCGACTTTATACCCTTTAGACTTGACAATATCAGGAAGGTTATCCTGATGTGGTAATGGGTACATTAAAGTTTTACACCTTCACATATATGTATTATTAGATATCGGAGCCATACTATCCTCTGTTACTCTTTATATACCTGTAGACTTCGACATCAGTCTAGAAAATCTTTTAAAACCTTTCTCGATGTCTACCCCAGTCAGTAGTTCTATTATAGCCATATGAGTATACAAGAATTTCTCAATCATAGTACTTCAGAAAGTTACTTTAGTTGATCTCGTAGAGTTAGAGATGATTGATTTTGATGTCACGCTTGGCATGGATTGTATCTACTCTTAATATACCTTAGTTGACTATAGAAATAAGGTATTAGTTGACTATAGAAATAGGATAGTTCAGTTTTAGTTCCCAAATGAGCTTGTCCTAAAATAGAAGGGTAGTACCGCAGTCCCTCTATGTCAGTTTGTCTCTTTTCTTAAGGTGAGGAAAAGGATTTCTATGGGGTGTATCTATCATATCGTTTGAGTCAAGGACTCAAGTTCCGATGTCACATGTCTTGTATAGTTACTATAGTAAATAAATTCCTAGAAGTGTTTCCAGAAGATCTTTCTGGGGTTCCTCTCGAGTGGGAAATTTATTTTGGAATAGATCTCCTTCCAGATACCCAGCCCATCTCAATTCCACCTTACAGAATGGCTCCAACCAAGCTTAAAGAATTGAATGAATAATTGAAATCCCTCTTAGATAAGGGTTTCATCAGGACCAGTGTTTCCCCATGGTGTGCTCCATTTCTGTTCGTGCAAAAAAAGGATGGTTTTTTCAGAATGTGCATCGATTACTTTCAGCTGAACAAAGTCATAAACAAGAATAAGTATACTATCCCCAGGATTGATGAATTGTTTGACCAACTTTAGGGTGCACATTATTTCTCTAAGATAGACCTCATATGACTGTCATCAACTCAGAGTTAGAAATTGTGACATTTCGAAAACAACCTTCAGAACTTGGTATGGTCACTTTGAATTTGTAGTTATGTCTTTTAGACTAATGAATGCTCCTGCAGCTTGTATGGACTTGATGAATAGAGTGTTAAAGAAGTATCTAGACATGTTCATCATAATTTTCATAGATGATAGTCTCATCTGCTCTCATTGTGAAGGTGATCAAGTGGACCATTTGAGGATTATTTTTAGACCCTTAAGAATTATTAGTTATTCTCTAAGTTCAATACGTGTGAATTCTAGTTAAGATCAGTAGATTTCCTCAGTCATATCATGTCGTAGATGGTATTAGACTTTATCCTTAAAAGAATAAAGTTTTGAGAAACTATCCTAGATCCATCTCTCCATCAGACATTAGGAATTTTCCGGGTTTGGATAGATACTATAGATGGTTTGTGGAAGGATTTTTTTCTATTTACCCTACCATGTCTAGACTAACTCAAAAAAATTCAAGTTTCGATAGTCAGATTCTTGTGAGAAGAGTTTTCAGGAGTTGATGACTCGACTCACTTTTGCTCTGGTATTGACTCTACCCAAGGTTTCAGATGGGTTTGTAGTTTATTGTGATTCTTCTAGAGTTGGTCTTTATTATGTGTTAATGCAGTAAGGTAAGGTCATAGCCTATGCCTCTACGTAGCTTAAACCATATGAAAAAAATTACTCGACTTATGATCTTGAGTTGGCAATGTTTGTCTTTGCCTTACAGATTTGAAGGAATTATTTATATGGGGTTCATGTTGATGTGTTCATCGATCACAAAAATTTGTAGTATGTGTTCACACAGAAAGACCTAAATCTTCATAAGGGAAAGTGGCTTTAATTTACTGAAAGACTATGATGAGCGTTATGTATCAACCGAGTAAGGACAATATGGTGGACGACACCCTTAGAAGATTGTCTATGGATAGTATTTCTCATGTTGAGGAGGGCAAGAAGGAGTTGGTTCATGAGGTTCATCAACTTGCTATATTGGGAGTTTGATTGGTTGATTTAGCTGAAGGTAGTTTTTGGGTTCAGAATGGTTTGGAATCTTTATTGGTTGTTGAAATGAATGAAAAGTAAGATAGATATTCTACTTTTATTAAGTTAAATGAGGCATTTCAGGATTAGAAGGTTGAGGTTTTCTCCGAAGGGAGAGATAGTATCCTTCATTGTCAGGGCAGGCTGTGTATTCCAAATATGGATGATTTGAGACAATGGAGGCTAGACAAGGCTCATGGTTCCTGATATTCAATTCACCCAAGAGACACTAAGATGTACCTTGATTTAAAGGAGTCTTTTGGTGGAATGGTATAAAGAAGGATATTCCAAATTCATGGCTAAGTTCTCTAATTATCAGCAGGTTAAGGTTGAGCATTAGAGACTCCGTGGTATTCTTTAGGAATTCAGTATCCCCACTTAGAATTAGGAAGTGGTGAATATGGATTTTCTTTCAGGATTTCCCCGTACGCGTTGTCAACATAATTCTATGTGGGTTATTGTAGATAGAGTGACTAAGTCAGCCAATTTCTTGCCAATCTATACTTCATATTCAACTGAGCACTATTTCAGACTATATATTAGGGAGTTGGTAAAATTAAATGGGGTTCCTTTGACCATAATTTAAGATAGAGATACCCAATTCACCTCTCATTTTTGGAAGGCTTTTCAGAAGGGTCTTGGTACTGAAGTTCACTTCAGTACAACTTTTCACCCGTAGATAGATGGTCATGCAGAGAAAACCATTTGTACCTAAGAGGACTTATTGAGGGCTTATGTTGTTAATTTTAAAGGTAGTTGGGATGATGATAACGCCCAAACTACAGCTCTCGTAAGAGTGTAAGCGGTCGTTGTCAACTATAGAACCCAAATGGGTTGGGTGTCGAATCCCACAGGGAATACTTGGTTACTAAGTGTTGCAATTATTAGTAGACTATTGATCGAAAATTCCACGGAAAAGGGGGGATTGGATTGTGGCGTGAATTAATTCTATCAAAGTAACAACAGAATGCTTTGTTTAGTAAGATTTAATCACAGAGAAAAATAAGTTAGGGTTATGTCCACCTTATGAGTTCTACGTATCTATTAACTATGAGTAATGCGGAATTCAGACATGGATGCACTTATAGAGATTTGTATTCTAATGGTAAATCCTAGTGTTTCTCAACCATC
Organism: Capsicum pubescens; assembly: GCA_030864215.1. Lineage (NCBI taxonomy): Eukaryota > Viridiplantae > Streptophyta > Magnoliopsida > Solanales > Solanaceae > Capsicum > Capsicum pubescens. Next base: position 241,995,962 of record CM061549.1, on the reverse strand, counting down.
AAGGATTATTTCACTTTAACTCTCTCGAGCTTAAAGCGTATAACTAATGGTACAAACTCTCCAAGAGGTTAATCCAGTTACGGCACTAACGGGTAAATAGGGGTTGGTAGTTCTATTTCCTTGTCACACTCTCTTTTCCAAACATGTAACTTTTCTCTCGAATAAGTTAATGCTATAATGGCCTATTTTTTATATTTGCAACCACGAGAATTAAATTAAAACGAAGAGAGTAATGATATAAGTAGCATACACATCAAGAATTCACAAACTCACAGTAATAGATAGAGTCTCATAAGGCTTCTATAACCCTAATAGGGAAGTTTAGCTACTCATGATTACAACAGAGATCACAATAGATATAATCATCATACCACAACCTAGAATAAACTTGGAGATGGAGGTGGTTTAGGCGTCAACTAGGGTTTGACGTTTTCCCTTCTCCGTTGCTCACAAGAGCCGTGCTTTCCCTGTCAGAAAATAACGTGAATAATCCAAAAGTGGCGTCTCAAGATTGAAAAACAATAATGAATGAATGAATGCTGAAAAATTCAGCAAATAAGGTTTTTATAACATCCTTGTCCTAGTCCTATTAAGTTACTGCTGCACCCCTAAGTATTTAAAAATACTGCTTTTGCCCAGGACAATTTCTCCATGCATCACATTTAGTCCAAAAGCTGCCTTCCCTCTTCTGTGAAGTTTTTCTTTGCTGCCCAAAGGTCCACAAAGTGCTGAAATCTTCATAATTAATACCTGAAAACATGCTAATCACGTAGGTTAGCTCACTTACAGGAAAATGGACTAAAAGTGCAGGAATTATATATTTTATCCTCAAAACTTAGCTATAACATGGGTAAATTATGGTGTTTAGGCGTGTAAATACACCCAACATCAACACCCCACACTTAAAGCTTTGTTCGTCCTCGAAAATTTTTTTACGTCCATGCAAACATCTAACTAGGATTTCACAGCAGTAACACAAAATATTCATCAAGACATGCACGACAATTATTAACAAAGAATAGTTTTCTGGATCACTACTAGAAACCATTCAACCTCCAACATAGACTCGTGATGATGGTTAATTCGTATCCACAAGTTAAGTCACAAAGAATTATATAACACTACCCAACAATCATCAACCATGTGTTTCTCACACAAGATATCACCAATAATCACTCACAAGTTTTGCATTTTTCGAAACATGGGTACAAGATTCTCCTTGCTCTCACTCTCACAAAGAATTCTTATGTTGCAACTGATGACCATAGGCTTGCTCTTAGTGTAATGCTCTACTAATATCAGGATGCTAAGCTTAGGATCAAATAGGTCTTTACAGGTTGTAATGTAGGCTAAGGGACAGGTAGGACTATTTTGGCCAGAAATAGTGACTATTTTCCCTAAGCACTTTAATACACTACGTTATGTCATTAACACTCTCTTTTAAACAACCCTTCTACCTTTCTTTTCATCTAACACCCCTTTTCACCTATTTTGTTATTCAATTATAAACACAAAGATGAGAATATACAACTTTTTTTTTTCTATTTCTATTTTTTTTTCTTTTTTCTTTTTATAAAACACCTCTATGATAGCCACTTCTTTTCACAACAATTTCAAGTACCAATACACTCTGAGGCATCACTCTCACCCAATTTCCTCTTATTTTGTCACATGACTCTACAATTTCAAGCGCTTAGGAATTTGGATCAAATTATGGTCTTGAAAAAAAAATGGATTAGGCTACATATGAGGCTGTCAAAGAAAATAGCTAAAGGCTCAAAGGGGGTTAACTAGGATAATGTCCACGGGTAGGTAAAAAGAAAGTAGGCAATCACAGGCTGCCAAAGAAATGCCTAAATCATCTCCTAAACTCACACTCCTTATTTCGCTTTACACACACACCAGGCAAGTTCTAGCATCAGTCACAACTCAGAATATACTATAACCTCACACACACAAGGCACATGGTCAACTTTATTGGGAGCAGTATAGACTCTTGACCCAACATGTGAATGAATTAAAACACACAATTATCACACAGTGAGTCACACTTAGAGCCTAAATGTCTCAATAGTAATGATTTTGGCACAAACTCTTGTCATAATACCATGCCGCCTATCAGAACAATTTCATGCAAAATCTAAAAAAAATAATAATCTAAAATTAAACTAACTAATTACGACTAATTAAAACAAACAAGAACTAGAATAAATTTAGGCAAAGAAGTACAAGACAACAGACATATACCCGCACCCCACACTTAGACGGGACACACCGCCCTCAGTGGAAATAAATAAGGAAAACCTGATTAGTCGAACTCCTCTTCTATGTCCGGGGTCATGCCCGCTGCGTCGGAATTATCATTAGAGTCGTCATCATCAGGTTTCTTCCCCTTTTCTGACCTTTCTTGCCCTTTCTGTGAGGTGGACACTTTTTCTTTTCCTTGTCATCCTTTTGGGGCCATTCTACTTGAGATTAAAAATAGAGTCATGTTAGCTTCATCTCGGAAGATTCAATCGAAAGACAAACAATAGTGGCACCACCCTACACTTTATTTGTTGGCGCAGACTAATTAAGTGAGTGATGTCGATTACTCAGACTTCATCGACATATATTTAGGCGATATGTTCCAACAACATGTTCAACACAGTCCTACGTTCGTGTCATCTTAACTATCCTTTCCAATTCTATTTCATGTAATCATGTCTATACTTTCATGTTTGGATGAATGCACTTTTTGAACAAAACTACCACATAAGGATCGTACCACAAATAGAAACAAGTTATTGCATAGGCATAATCACACTATCTTATGCTTGTGGTCAATCATAATCGGTATCTTGATGAACGAGTCATTCAAACATTCAAGATTTCAACTTACAAGATTATGTATTAACTTCACAATTTCGACTTCATCAAACTATGACAGTGTATAACAATCAAATACAAGTCGGAACAAAGTCAAGAACACCCACACGTATTCTTTCACTCAATCTAGATGTATCATAACAAACCAACCGCATTCTAATCACCAACACCACTTCAAAATCTAATAAATCATTATAAACGTAGCATTCCAACAACTACAAAATATAAAAGAATAACTTACTTGGTGATGGATTCGGAAGATAAGCTTGCAAGATTAGATGAGCAAAAAGAAAGATTTTGATAGAATGGGGAAGCTTGGGCGGCGCCTATATGGAGCAAACAATTTGATTTTGTCTTAAGGTTGAAGTTCTATTTATAGACCAAGGCTTGGGTCGGGTTTGACCCATGAAAAATTGGGTTAGGAGACTAAAAAGCATAAGTAGGCGGCGCCTAATGCTATTCCTATGCTTAGCATAGGCGGCGCCTTTAGCAAAGCCTAGTTGAACATAGGCGACGCCTATGCTATGGCATTATTGAAACAGTGAGCATAGGCAATGGCATAGGCGACGCCTTTTTCTTTGCCTAGTTGAACATAGGCGGCGCCTATGCTATGGCCTAGTTGGGCATAGGCGGCGCCTATGCTATGGCATTGTAGATTCAGAGAGCAAAGACAATGGCATAGGCGGCGCCTTTCTCTTTGCCTAGTTGTGCATAGGCGGCGCCTATGCTATAGCATTGTCGATTCAGAGAGCAAAGGCAATAGCATAGGCCTTGCCTTGTCCGTTGCCTAGATTTACATAGGCCTTGCCTTGTCTATTGCCTAGATTTTTATAGGCAATGCCTAACCGAAAGCCTTTTGCTCCTTCATTACTTACTTACCACCTTTAACATTGCTCACTTTCAAATCAAAATTTGAGACCAAGCTCCTCCTTTATATGTCTTCCCCTACACTTAATAAAAAAAAACAAAAACTATTAGAAAGATGGGTTGCCTCCCACCAAGCGCCTTAGTTTTGGTTGTGGCTCGACTCTTCTTTTTGGATTTTTATTTAACAAAACAAACTCCTAGGAAAACAAAATGACTAAAAACGATGGGTTGCCTCCCATTTAGAGCTTGATTTATTGTCGCGGCACGACATAACTATCTTGATTACTTAGACTTCATCGAGATAGATGGTGCATCATTTTCTGAATGGATTCAGACGACGTTGATGCTTATTTGTAGGCATGCAATCTTCTTCGAGATGACTCTTGTGCATACATATCCCAGGAGGGATACCAATTATATCATCAATAGTCCAACCCATAGCTCTCTTGTACCTCTTCAGAGCAGAGATGAGAGCCTCTACGTGCTGTTCACCTAAATCAGCCGCAACACTCATCGGAAGTGTATTTCCACTTCCCAAGAATGCATACCTTAGGTGACTGGGGAGCTCTTTCGATTCTAGCACTGGTGGCTCTTCAATGAAAGTCTTCGCTGTTGGTGAAGTTCGATTCCTAAGATCAAGGTCCAGCTTCTTAGTAGCATGAGAATAGGACTTTATTCCTGTTAGAGCACAAACAGTTTCTTCATATTCTTCAACATCCTCATGCTCAAAAGTCAACAGCACAACAGACAATGGCTCAACAGTAAGCTGCTTCTCTACAAATAATCCTTTCTCATCCTCATAGTAAACATCAGCTACAGAGAACACATCCATATCTCTAGGATGCTTCATCGATTTACATACATCAAAATGGACCACTTCGTCATTCAGCCGAAATAAAAGCTCATTAGCTCTTAAATCAATCAGCACACTTCCAGTTGCGAGGAAAGGACGCCCCAAGATTATGGGAACTTCAGAATCCACCTCGCAATCCAAAATAACAAAGTATTCAGGAAAGATGAAGGTGGAAACCTTCACCAATACATCATATAAGATACTAACAACCTGTTTTACCGACCTATCTGCCATCACGAGACACATATTGGTTGGTGTAGGATCACCCAACCCCAACTTTCTGTAAATAGATAGTGGCATCAAATTAATGCTAGATCCCAAATCGCACAATGCCTTAGCAAAATACAAAGATCCAACCATGCAAGGAATAGTGAAAGCACCAGGATCTGCCTTCTTCTGAACTAGCGATCTTGTAGCGATTGCACTGCAATGATGAACATTATCTGCCAGCTCATAACTTGCTGCCCGCTTCTTTGTCAATAGGTTCTTCATGAATTTAGCATACCCAGGCATCTGTTCCAGCGCCTCCACCAACGGAACATTAATAGTCAGCTGCTTCAACATGGTCATGAATTTACTGAACCTGGTGTCATCAGCTTTCTTCTTTAGTCTCTGCGGAAAAGATGGTGGTGGAAGGGGAATCATTTTCTCCACCACTTCCTCTTTATCTTGCTTCCAATTATCAACCTTTTCAGGAGTGTCATCAGCCTTCTTCTTCAGTCTCTGAGGAAAAGGTGGTGGTGGAAGAGGAATCATTTTCTCCACCACTTCCTTTTTATCTTGCTTCCGATTATCACTCTTTTCAGGCTGGTGACGTCTAGGTGTAACATCATGATCACTCACTTCAGCTTCTACAGCATCTTCAAACTCTGCTTCATCAACATTGTCTGCTATATCATCAACCACCTGCTTGCCTTTGGATGGATTTTCCAACACTTTACCACTCCGGGTAGTAATAGCCATACACGATCCGTTATTCCTTGGGTTTTGCACAGTGTCACTGGGTAGCATGCCAGCCTTTTTTTGGTTGAATACCGCTGATAATTGACTCAATTGTTGCTCCAGCTGTTTTATTGCAGTAGAATGCGAGTCAACCAATTGATTTATTGATGACAAATCATTCTTTACCTTAGTAACGCCCATATTGGTTTCCTCCACCCCTTTCAACATCTTAGCCATCATATCTTCCATGGACATCTTCCCAGAGCCAGACGCCACAGCCTCACGGTTTCCAGGAGGAACATAAAAACCACTCCTGTCAGTCTTATTCTTCCAACCACCTTGATCGCGGTCCTTGCATCCAGATTTATCATAATAGTTCTGACCTTGGTTTCCTTGGGCATTGCCTCGGAAACCCCCCTGATTATTCAAGTAATTTGCTTCCCCCTCAGAATTGGAATCATATCTTCCCTGTGATACAACGACTTTAACCTTTTCGGTCTTCCCTAATAATAAATGCTTGGTAAGAAAATCCATCTGCGTTTTCATGTGAGCCATATCTTGGTCACGTTCCTCTTGTCTACGCCTCTGCTCTGCAGTCATGCCAACAGATAAAGTAGAGCTTGCTACCTCAGCATCCCTGGTATGCCAGGCTCTACTCTGCTTTGTCATACGGTCCAGTATATCACTTGCCTCAATGAAAGTAAGGTCCATGAATGACCCACCTGCAGCATTATCAACCACTGGCTTTTTCACTGAGTTCAAATCCCTGTATAATATCTCCATCAAGTGGATGTTGGTCATCTGATGATTTGGGCACCGCATAAGCTTCTTCTTGAACCTCTCCCATGTTTCATAGAGAGCTTCAGTTGGAAGCTGTCGGAAATTGCTGATCTCATCTATTAACTATGCTCTCTTGGATGGCAGAAAGAATCTTTCTAGGAAAGAGTCTTTCAGTTGCCTCCAATTAGTAATAGAATCAAGAGTTAGCCCGTTCAGCCATAGAGTTGCCTCCCCAGACAGACACAATGGAAATAAGCACAGCCGAATTACATTCTGCCCAACTCCTGGATTGTCAAACGACTTGCATGTTGAAATAAAATTGACCAGATGCATATTCGGATCATCGCTTGTAAGTCCACCAAATAAACCTTTGAGCTGCAATAGCTGAATCATGGTGCTAATAATATTGAACTTGGCTCCAGGTGCCAAGGGCGGAGGAATAATAGCCCCTATGGAACCAGCTCCATCAAGATCGTCATCATCATCATCAAAAGGAGCCTGCACAGCTCGGCGTTCAGGTCTCATTCTAGCTTGACGATCTCTCATGTTCACAGGCGCTGCCACCTCATCTGCACACCGTGGATTAAGTAACTCATTATCACCCAGGTCTTCATCATCAGGATTTGTTGCCCGACCTGGGTTATCAATATTCTGTTGATGTACTTGAGCAGCTGCCAGTGCAGCTAATCTAGCCTGCTCCTATTGAGCCTCCCTTCTGTCAATGTCATACTGTGCATCCATTCTGCCAATAAGTTGAGGTTCAGGATTTATGGGTAATATTGGCTGACCAGAACTTCGTGTATTTGGAATGCACTCTACCAAACCTGAACAAAACAAAAACAACAAACAAAAAGTAAAATTCAAGAATTTTAGACCAAAGGGTCTATTAACTATCACAAACTTAGTTGACAACCGTATTCCCCGGCAACGGCGCCAAAATTTGATAACGCCCAAACTACAGCTCTCGTAAGAGTGTAAGAGGTCGCTGTCAAATATAGAACCTAACTGGGTTGGGTGTCTAATCCCACAGGGAATACTTGGTCACTAAGTGTTGCAATTATTAGTAGACTGTTGATCGAAAATTCCACGAAAAAGGGGGGATTGGATTGTGGCGTGAATTAATGCTATCAAAGTAACAACAGAATGCTTTTTTTAGTAAGATTTAATCACAGAGAAAAATAAGTTAGGGTTATGTCCACCTTATGAGTTCTACGTATCTATTAACTCTGAGTAATGCGAAATTCAGACATGCATGCACTTATAGAGATTCGTATTCTAATGGTAAATCCTAGTGTTTCTCAACCATCGAGGATTATTTCACTTTAACTCTCTCGAGGTTAAAGCGTATAACTAATGGTACAAACTCTCCAAGAGGTTAATCCAGTTACGGCACTAACGTGTATATAGGGGTTGGTAGCCCTATTTCCTTGTCATACTCTCTTTTCCAAACATGTAACTTTTCTCTTGAACAAGTTAATGCTATAATGGCCTATTCTCTATGTTTGAAACCACGAGAATTAAATTAAAATGAAGAGAGTAATGATATAAGTAGCATACACATCAAGAATTCACAAACTCATAGTAATAGATAGAGTCTCATAAGGCTTCCTTAACCCTAACAGAGAAGTTTAGCTACTCATGATTACAACGGAGATCACAATAGATATAATCATCATACCACAACCTAGAATAAAATTGGCGATGGAGATGGCTTAGGCGTCAACTAGGGTTTGACATTTTCCCTTCTCCGTTGCTCACAAGAGCTGTGCTTTCTCTGTCAGAAAATAACGTGAATAATCCAAAAGTGGCGTCTCAAGATTGAAAAACAATAATGAATGAATGAATGCTGAAAAATTAAGCAAATAAGGTTTTTATAACATCCTTGTCCTAGTCCTATTAAGGTACTGCTGCACCCCTAAGTATTTAAAAATACTGGTTTTGCCCGGGACAATTTCTCCATGCGTCACATTCAGTCCATAAGCTTCCAAAAGCTGCCTTCCCTCTTCTGTGAAGTTTTCCTTTGCTGCCCAAAGGTCCACAAAGTGCTGAAATCTTCATCATTAATACCTGAAAACATGCTAATCACGTAGGTTAGCTCACTTACAGGAAAATGGACTAAAAGTGCAGGAATTATGTATTTTATCCTCAAAACTTAGCTATAACATGGGTAAATTATGGTGTTTAGGCATGTAAATACACCCAACATCAGATGATCACTTACCATTGATTGAGTTTGCCAATAATAATAGCTGTAACTCTAGTATTCAGATGGCCCTGTTTAAGGCTTTGTAAGGTAGTAGGAGGTGTAGATCTCCTATTGGTTTGTTCGAGATAGGTGAGGCTACCTTAATAGGGACAAATTCAATATATGAGGCAATTCAAAAGGTTTATCTCATCATAGAAAGAGTAAAAAAAACTTAGAGTCATCAAAAATATTATACAGATATGCTGAGGAGGGAGATTGAATTTGATGTTAGTGATTTTGTGTATCTAAAAATTTCACCCATGAAAGCGGTGAGGATATTTTGTAAGAAAGGGAAGCTCAGTCTCGCTATGTTGGACCCTATAGGATCTTGAGCTATTTTGGGAAGGTAGCATACGTGTTAGAGTTGCCTACAAAATTAGAATTAGTGCATCCAATATTCCATGTCTTTTTACTAAAGAAATAGATTGGTGATCCAGCTTCTGTCGTTCCTTTAGAAAATGTGGATGTGGAAGATAACCTCTCCTATGAAGAGAGTCCATTTCAGGGTTGTAATGCCCCGATACTGCACCCTAGGTGTCCCACGGTGATTATGACCCCAAAGTACAACTAGCTAACCCATGACTGGTATCTGCTGTGAGCACTGAATATAATACTAAAATATATAAGTGGAAGAAATCTGAAAATGCCATAAGGTTCTCAAAATACTGAAATAATACTGAGTATAACTAATAATAACATTTGAAAACTGAATAACTGACTATGCTAGTCTGAATGACTCTAACTGTATGAATATTGAGTTAATGGGACAAGCCCCCAACTAACTACGACTGAAATAACTAATGAACTGCTGAAATATTAAAATAAATAAACTTTGTCCAAGAAATATCAGGACTCACCACTATATCTGCTGTTGATAGCCTAAGTTGCTAAGTACGGTTAGGAACCTGAGCGTCCAAACCTATGATATAAGACATCATAGCGCAAAGAAAGAGTATGCGTCAGTACTTGGAATGTACTGGTATGCTAAGTGAGGTAAGGCTGATATATATGGGTTCATAAGAATGAGCTAATATCTGACTGAATGAACATCATAAAGTAACAAGATGATAGTACATTCAAAATCGTAACTACTAAACTAACTGAACATCCTATATTACACATATAGATATACATTGTGTATCTCAGATTATACTGAAACTGAGTGCTGAATTCTGATGGCTGAGTAACTGATAACTGATAGCCATGGTTCTGTAGAACTGACTGAGTTCTTTACTGAGTATTGAGACTTAAAATGTAACTGTGGGAGTGTTCATCTAACTGACATATATTGATATAGATTTATTTGGGGTCCAACCTGTGACCCAATATGGAGGGGTGTTAGCACCATGCCACGGGATACTAACAATGCTGGGTCTACCATAATTTGGTAGGAAAACTCAGGAAATATATATAATTGCGTCAACCCTGAGGATGACTTACCCTACACTGGCTATGCAGTTCTGTAACGCAGGGACTGGTACTAAGGGTCAAACCCTCTGCGGGCAGGAATGGCCCCATCCCTGGGTTCGCTCGGTGCTGAATCCTACTCCCAACTAAATCAACACTAAACGAATCGCTAGATTGTACTAGGCCTTAATGAACTAACAATGGTCGTGTTGATTGACAGATTTGGACTGAGTTCACTAAGTTTTTTTACCTAACTGAGTACTACTATTCTAGACCCCTTATTGGGACGGTTATATTACTATTGCAACTAAATAAACAACTAGATTTTGGGTAATAAATACCCCAAGGACTCGATAGCTTTTGGGAGGTTTCATTTTGTGTTTTGGCTGAATGTGGTGAGGGTAAAAGTACCTAAATGCCCTTGGAAAATGGGAATTAAGTGAGCAAAATATACCCAGCAAAGTAGCAGGCGCCGTATTGCATCGATGGTGTTGACGTGATGGCTAACACCCCACATCAATGCTATCGACGCGAAATCCACTACAACGTGTTGAGATCGCATTGGATTGCTATTTTGGTCATCCAAACATGACTTAAACACTCAAACGATGTTCGAAAATTCTGAAACTCATGCAATATGACCTATTAACATCCCTGATCATGAATCAACTTAAAAATTAACAATCTGAGTACAAGAAGATCATAAATCATGCCATTGAAATTTCAAGGCCAAAAATAAAACTTGCCAAAAATGAGACTAAGTGTCAACACTTAGCTGAAATTTTCTAAGTTTGGGACGTCCTTTGGTATGCTATAAAGGACTAAAATGACTAGGACTTTGCAGGGTCTTACTATATCTCCCCCTTTGGAACATTCGTCCTCCAATGAGACTGACTAGACTGAGAGGAACTGAGGAAATGTACTTACACTAATATGCATAACTTAAGCATGACTGAATCTTTAGACATGACTCATGACTGAACTATTTCATAAATGCAAGAATGATATGAGAATGTTATGCAACTGTAACTGAGTATGGAATATAGTAAACCTAAGGAAGGCTATTACCTTAGGCTAAGTCTGAGTTTGCAAAGAAAAGGTGAGGATACTTGGTTTGCATGTCTGCCTCTGCTTCCTAAGTAGCTCCTTCAATGAAATGTTTACTCTAAAGATCAAGGATTTTGACTGGAACTTTTTCAAAAGAGAGACTATTCCGAACGTCTAAACTCTCTATAGGGACTACTACTGCTGGGTCACCAATGCACTTCTTTATCAAGGAGACGTGAAACACTGGATTCACTGATGTTAAGTCTTCAGGCAACTCAAGCTCATAAGCTACCTTACCGAAATGACTCAGAATCCTATAAGGACCAATATATTGGGGACTAATCTTCTCATTCTTACCAAATCTCTTCACCCCCTTCATGGGAGAGATTTTCAAATACACATAATCACCAATCTCAAATTCAAGATCTTTTCTTCTCACATTTACATAAGATTTTTGTCAGCTCTGGGCTGTCTTAAGCCTCTCCCTGATCAACTGTACTTTATCAAAGGAATCAAACACCAAGTCAGGCCTCACCTACCTTAAACCATCCAATGAGAAATCTATATCTTCTCCCATAAAGAGCCTCAAACAGAGCCATCTAAATACTAGAATGATAGTTGTTATTGTACGCGAAGTCAATCAAAGGTAAGTGGTCATGCCAACTGCCCTTAAAGTCAATGACATACGCTCTCAACATATCTTCTAAAGTTTGAATGGTCCTTTCTTCTTGACCATCTTTCTGAGGGTGAAAGGCTGTGCTGAAGTGAACTTGGGTACCAAGACACTTTTTAAAGGATTTCAAAAAGTGAGAGGTGAACTGCGTACCTCTATCTGAAATGATGGAAAATGAGACACCATGCAGCCTAACCAACTCTTTGATATAGAGACTGGCATAGTCCTTGGCTGAATAAAAAGTATGAACTGGCATAAAATGAGCTGATTTGGTCATCCTATTCACAATAAACCAAATCAGATTATTCTGAAGACGAGTACGAGGCAAACCCATCATGAAATCTGTGTTCACTTCATCCCACTTATAAGTGGGAATACTGAACTCTTGCATAGACCCAATAGGATTTTGATGTTTAATCTTAACCTGCTGACACATGGAGTACTTAGCTACAAACTCATCAATATCTCTCTTAGTACCACTCTACTAATAGAATTCTCATAAGTCATGATATATATCAGTGGCCCCTGAATGAATAGAGTAACGTGCACCATGCGCTTAATCAAGAATTTACTTTCTTACGCAACACACCATCTCTCCCTTAGGAGAAAACCTCTACTTTCTAGTCTCTGACTGACTCTTTTAGCTTAACTAAATTGGGATCTCTGTCCTACGTTTATTTTACCTTATACACAAATGTAGATTCCGGGCTATTCTGCACCCATACACTACCCTCAGTTGAATCAACCAAACGAAAACCTAGTCTGGCAAGCTGGTGAATTTCCTGAACTAACTTCTTCTTACCATCCCAACGTGAGCAAAACTACCCATGGACAACCTACTGAGGGAATATTCCACTACATTGGCCTTGCTCGGATGATATAGAATACTCATGTCATAGTTTTTAAACAACTCTAACTATCTTCACTGATGCAAGTTTAGGTCTTTCTGTGAAAACACATACACTGAGCTTTTTTGGTCTGTGAATACATCAACATGCACCCCATACAAATAGTGCCTTCAAATCTTTAAGGAAAACACAACAACTACTAATTCAATATCATGGGAGGGATATTTCTTTTCGTGGGGATTAAACTGTCTAGAGGCATAGGCCACAACCTTACCCCTTTGCATCAAAAAACACCCCAAGATAACTCTAGAAGTATCATAAGATACAACAAATCCATCTGAACCATTGGGTAAAGTCAAAACTGGGGATGTAGTGAGTCGAGTCTTCAACTCTTGGAAACTTTTCTCATAAAAATTTGACCACTAAAATTTAACTTTCTTTTGCGTCAATCTGGACATGGGGATGCAATAGATGAAAATCCTTCAACAAATCATCGGTAATAGCCAGCCAAACACATAAAACTCCTGATATCTAATAGAGAGATAGGTCTGGACCAGTTTCTCACTGCTTCGGTGTTTTGAGGATCAACTCTAATGCCATCACTGGAAATAATATGAATAAGAAAAGCTACTGTTCTTATCCAAAATTTGGATTTATTGAATTTAGAGAATGACTGATAGGCTCTGAGAGCCTTCAATACTATTCTGAGATGCTCTGCATGGTCATTTTTACTATGGGAGTAGACAAGAATGTCATCGATGAAGACTATGATGAAAATGTCTGAGTACTACTTGAACATGTGGTTCGTCAAGTCCATGAAAGCTAATGGGGCATTGGTAAGACCAAATTACATGACTAGAAACTCGAAGTGACTATACCGGGTTCTGAAAGCTATTTTCAGAATGTCATATTCTCTGACTCTTAGCTAATGATAGTCAGATCTAAGGTCTATCTTAGAAAAGTAACTGGTGCACCCCAAAAGATATACGCTGGGCCTGATAAACCCTTTGTCTAAGAGGTTTTTCAACTGTTCTTTCAACTATTTAAGTTCATCTTGAGGCATGCTGTATGGAGGAATAGTGATAGGCTGAGTCTTAGGAAGAAAGTCTATTCTGTTGTCAATTTCCCTTTTGGGAGAAACTCTGGGCAGATCTTTGGGAAACACATCTAGAAATTAACTTGCAATTGAAACTGACTCAAGATTAGAAGTCTTGGAACTAGAGTCTTTGACTGGCACCATATCATAGACACACCCCCAGGATATCATTTTTCTCCCTCTAAGGTATGAAACAAGTTGACCCTTAAGCACTGTGGTACTACCCCTCCATTCTAAGACAGGTTCATTTGGGAACTGAAAGTAGGCAATTGTATTTCTATAATCAACTGAGGCATAGAATGAATGGAGCTAATCCATGCCGAGAATGACAAAAAAATCTATCATCTCTAACTCTACTAAGTCTGCTAATGTAGCTTTCTGAGAAACCAAATCGGACAGTTCCTGTATATTCGCCGAGCTATGATAGACTTACCCACTAGGGTAGAGACTGAGAAAGACTCTGTTAGGATTTCAGGACTGTAGACACCTAATTTTGTCCCTCTCAAAACCCATTTTATTCATTTTTACCTCACGTTATCCACCCATGTGATTATACCGCACAAAAATACAAAAAAATAACAAAACTTTAATAAATTCCTAACAAATTAAATTCCTAATATTCCCTTATCCTAAAAAACCTTATCTCAACCAATTCCCCACCCTACACCCCCTCACCTCTACACCCCATGTGAACCCCTACCCTCTCCTTCATATTTCCCTTTATTTTCCTATAACAGAACAAAAAATAAGAGGAGAATACCATAAAACAATACACACAATGGACACCTTCCATCATTATTATCACGATACACTATAAACAGGAACACATACTGACTATAGTACTTTTCTTCCATCACCACTCACACAGAAAATTTGTACAACACATAACTTCTTCTCCACATAATCAACATACAGACCTCTACACACACACACACACTCAAGCTCTCACAATATACATACCTTACTGCACTCATCAGAAAGTACTTATACTGATCAAAATTACACACAAACATAGATCGGAGAAGACAAAGAGAGATAGATTGAGAAGGATATAGGGAGAAATTGCCACTGCTATGGTCAAGAGAGAGAACTGATCAGAGAGAGGAAAAAAGAGAAGAGAGGGAGATATTTTAGTGAGATAGGAGAAAAAAGGGACTGGGGTTTGACTATTCCAGAATTCTTGGCAAAAATAGTATACTTTCACCGAAAAAACATTGTTGTCGTCTCTTTCTGCTTATTTCGGTCACCGTTGGAGCTCACCGGAGTTTCAACGGGGCGATAACTGTTGATTTCAATCCTGACCCGACTCGAATCAGTTGATTTGACCAATTTTTGGTCTAATTCCGATAAGGTTCAATCTAATTCTGTCAAGATTCAGTTTAATCCCAGAAAATTTTTATCTACCAGTCTCGGTTTTGTTCGTATTTTATTTTGGGTGTTTACTATTTATCGTGTTTTTTTGAGTTCGAATTGAATTCCAGAGATATCCGTGTTGGAGTTGGATCATAGTCAAGATTTGGTACCCATTGAGGCTCTCGGGATAACTCTTACTTCTCTTCTTAAGACAATTAAAGGTTTTTGAGGTCTAATTCTCAACTCTACTCTTTTATTATCATTGTGCTTGGCGGTTATGATTGGATGATTTTGTTGATGTTTGATATTGTTTATCCACGAGTAATTAATCATGGCGTGGATTTAATGTTGGCATGTGTTTGGAATACCGCTTCGTGTGAAAATTTATTGAAAAAAGGAATTTGGGGTTTGATGGTAGCAATTGATAAAAATAAATATTGTTTAGTCTTGAGTTATTGTCGTTGGTTGTTTTTGGAGTAAATACGAATGTTAAACATGATAGTATCGTGATCATATGAAATTGGTAGACAAACAGTAGGCTGGGTAGGCAAATTTAGGAATAATGATTTGTTGTGTGTTTGAATATATGCATGAATGATTTATTCTATTTTATCGCACAAAAATTAAAATTGTACTCATTTGGCCGGGGAATGCCCCGAGGGATTTTTATTGATTTATCCGGGAGTTCCCCAAAGTATCATGTACGTAGAGGAGGTTTGTGATCAAGGCCCGAGGCATTGGGTAGAGCATAGTTTAGGACTAGTGTAGGTTAGTGTAGGTTATTTCAGTATTTTCTATTTTGGTTTGTAATAAATTGGACTGGACATTTTTCTTTTGGACTAGTTTTGGTTTGGTTTGTTTGTTTGTTTCGTGGTTGTTGTTTGTTGTTTTATACCTTCATAATGTCAAATTAGCCGATATACTTCACCAAACGACTGTGGTAGAACCACGGGACCGAGGGGTGGCTAACACCTTCCCCTTAATCAACATAATTCCTTAGTCAAAATCTCTATTTGTGGATCAGTTTTAAAGAGTCAAAATCATTTTTGAAAAAGGATTTTCAAAGGAGACTTGGCTCACCCGATTTATGTCAAGTGGTGACTCTGAGTTAATTGTTAAAAATGAATCCTCTTTGAAATAAATTTTCATTTTTTTCACTTAATAATAAAAGCCCTTTCAAACTTAAAATTGAATATTTTTTGGTTAAAAAAGGGGTGTGACAGGTCTGGCGACTCTACTTGGGAGTTTTCAGAATTCAAGCATATTTTTGGAGTTTTATTGGCTTAGTTGGACATTATGGGTGTATAGACACTTTGTTTGTGTTATCATTTGCATCATTTGCATAACTCGAGTTAATTCTTTCTGCAACAAGTCCCGAAGTGAACGTCGTGTACACGAACTCTAGTTGAGTCACCCTTATTTTAGGAGGGAGAGCCGTTGGATTTACTGAGTGGGTGGAAATCTTACGCAGCCACTATCGATCATACGCTCCCCCAAACAACTTTGTTAGTGTACCCTATCGTAGGTCAGCCTTTAAGTCATGCTTATTTGCATCATATTGAGACCTAGCGGTACCCATGTGTCCCTTTTTAGGAGACTCACCCATAAAACATTCCTACATGCTAATTGTTGCATCTATGAGGGTAAAATGGTAATTTGACGGATTGATTTCGGGAAAAGGCATGTTCTAGAATTTAAAAAAGTTTGTAGGCTAGGAAGGTGTGTTTGAAAAAAAAAGAAAAAAAAGTGAGTCAAAAAAGAGTTTCGTAGCTTTTAGTGTTCTTTATGGCTTTTGTTTTTCACAATTCAAAAACTCAAAAAGTTTTTTTACCTTTTGCACTCATTTTGTCAAAAACAAAAACATCAAAAAGATTTTTCTTTGTTTCTTTAGTAAGCATCCATAATTCAAAAATTTCAAAAAAGAGTTTTTTAATAGGAGCTTTTTATAAAAGGAAAATTAAAAAAAAGATGGTAGAAGTCTTGTACATTTCATGTAATGAAAATACCAAAAAGTTTTTTCTTTCATAGTTGTTGGTGTCATTTTTATGTGAAGTGTCAAATTAAAAAATACCAAAAAAGATTTTATTGGCGTTTTTCATCAATTGTGAAGGTTTAGTTTGTTAGTTGATCCTTAATTGTCCAATCTGGACGAACTACATCCCCTGATTCTCCTCTCTCGGGAGTGAGATACGTAGGCAGCCTATTGTGTGTTCGGGGATCTTATTTGAAAAATTTAAAAAGATTTTCTTAACTCTTTATTAGTTTAGGAGTCATATACATCATTAAAAGAAAACTACAAAAAGATTTTTCTTTAATAGTTTCAAGTTTCATTATCATATGAAATTCAAAATCAAAAACCCAAAAATTTTTTTTTTGGTAATCATAGGTTTCATTTTGTATAGGAATATGAAAAATTCAAAAAGAAAAAAAAAGATTTTCTTTCGCTCTTCAGTTTGAGTATGTGTTTCATATACATCTTCAAGAGAAAAGTACAAAAAGATTTTCCTTTTATAGGTTCAAGTCTCATTTTGGTATGAAATTCAAATCGAAAACCCAAAAAAAAAATTCTTTGGTAATCATAGGTTTTATTTTGTATAGGGATTTAAACATGAAAAAAAATGCAAAAAGATTTTCATCAATTCTTTTGACAATTTGTTATTTTCTTTTCTTTTTAAAATTTCAAGAAAAAGGAAAAAGAAAGGAAAAAAGTTTAATTGGCCATTTTGGCAAAACTTCACGAACTACGCAAACCTGATTCTCCTCTCTCGGGAGTGAGATACGTAGGCCTCCTTCTTGGGTTCAGTGATCTTTTTCAAAAAAGAAAGGCAAAAAAAAAAGTTTTGCGAAAGTGTTGAACTCTAACATATTTGTTAGCTCTTGTTCAGTTAGTTTAAGGTGGTTGATTTGTGACATTCTGGTTGGTCCTCCATATCACACCAAATCCAAGAAAGGGTTAGTTGTGTTCAACAAGGATATATAAAGTGACATAATGGATCAAACAAAGAGTCAACAAAATGAGAAATTAATGAAAGAAATTAGGAGACTCAGGCAACAAATGATGAAAATATACCGAGCTTCGGCCAGTGGGTTTCCTCCTCCTCTATTCCCCTCTATTGATCCTACAGATAGCTCGAGTTTTCCACCAAAATCATAATGTCAGTTTTCTACTATTGTTGATGCATTGCAACATGACTCAGAATTCATTCCAAGCCAAAATCATCCCATTACTTCCACCATTCTTTCTCTAACTCCACAAGCATGCCAAAACCCTTCTAGGCTTAATTTTCAATCCAAGCCAAACAATGAAATATGATAGAATTCTAGAGATAGCTTCACACTAATTAGAGAGTCGTATGCCAGCTTATTTTAGAGATTGGTACTTTGGGGCATGGTCACTCCTCTCCTTAGGTACACTCTTAATCGGCATTCAAGAAATTTTGATCCTAATGTACGATGTGCGTATCATTTTGATGCTCAGGGTTATAGTATTAAAGATTGTCGAGATTTAAAAAGAGAAATTGAAAAAATGATTCAAGATGGATCAATTAGGGTGTAGAACATTGACTGTGAAGAAAGCTCTAGTCATGCTAATATGTGAACCAGTGGCTAAGTAATCAGGATGAGCAATTGCGAAGTCACTTCTCTCCCTACTAGGATAGATATTTGGTAGTTTATTTTGTTTTCTTTTCTGTTATCCATATTATTTCAGGGTTGTAGTTCGGGATCTATCTTGTTTTGTCCCTTTGTCGTTGGTGTTCAAACCCTTTCATCTTTTATTTCAACTAAATTAAGTGTCCCTTTCCCTTTGTGTTTTAAATATGTGTTGTTTGTTTTTTACAAAGTACATTATGTTGATTCTAGTGATATGACATGCTAGCGGAATTTTTAGCCAGATCTTAAAATCCAGTTTAAGCATGAACTTTGAATTAGAGGGCTAAAGTTAGAAAAAACATCTGAGAAAATATGTAGAGTGCTTAGATATTTGGTGACAAGTTAAAGCCTTCTTTGAAAATTAATAAATTATTTTGATAATCACAAGAATAACTTGGTCATCAATTGAAAGACACGTCTAAATTAGGTCAGATAGTGGAGTGATATGTTGAACAAAGTGCAAGAGTAGTGATGCACAAATTCAGTTAAAGTTAGTGCTATAGAAATGTCACGAATGATCTCCATCTTTCATTTTTGCACTGCATGATGTGTACTTGTATTTTCAAGGATTGATATGATGAAGGCATTTCATTCTGCTATCCAAACATCGTGTCATCCTTTGTTTACCCCATTTGAGCTTTAGGCTTATTTTCTTTCATACCCCTCTTTTAGAATCAAGATAGAGTTAGTAAAGCTCAAAACAAAAAGTGTCGAGCAAAACAATAGAGTCTGAAAAATTTCAACAAAAAAAAAGAAAAGAAAAAGAAAATATGTCCAAAAAGAAATAAAAGAGAAGAGTGTTGAGAAAAATAGTGTCAGAAAGTTTGAAAGAGAAAAATAGTCAATAAAAGAGAAAAACAAAAAAAATTAGAATCAATCAAAAGACCAAGCTTCCGGAACTACGTGTGACCTGATTCTCCTCTTTCGGTGGTGATATACATAGGCTTCCCTACTCTGGGATTGATCCAACCAAATAAAAATTTAGAATTTCCAGTCAAAAGAAATTGGGGCATGTGTTAATCCTCATTGTTTAAGTCGATTCCAAAAGTTGTAAGTCCTAACCCACTTCAAGTGTCACTTGGGCCTCATTCCATCCTTTCATTCTAACTCTATCCATAAGCCAAGTTACAACCAAAGAAACACCTTCAGATCAATCTTTGAGAATTTTAAGGCTAAGCATGCAATGGATATGATGAAGCATTCTGGGAACTACTTGTCTTCCTCAGCATAAGGAATCAGGAGAGAAATAAAAATGAGATTCTTATTAGTGAAAACCCTCTCGGGCACTGTGAATTGACAGAAATAAAAATAAGAGAGTCTCATTGGTAAAAAACCCTCACAGACATCATAAGGCGATGGTGAGCTGAGATAAAAATGAGAGAGGCTTGTTGGCGAAAACCCTTCAAGGCACCACTAGCTGAATGAGGTCTTCGAATGCAATTAGACCAAGGAAGCAACTCAGTTTCAAGGCCATTAACTCAACAACAACTAGTAGAAAGTTTGGATGGAAAGATCAGGCAGCTTAATCCAGAATGCATGGCATAATCATTATAGTTGACTGTCATTTTTAGATCAATTTTTCATTTCTTTATTTTAAATTGGGACATTTATTGTCTTTTATTTCTTCTGTTTACTTTTAATTTATTTTCTTGAGTCATTTATCCAAATAAAAATCATTGTCATTTACTCTCTTGTCTTTGAGTCAAGTCCATGTCAAAACAAGTGAGAGAAGATTTCAAAACTGACTACCAGCTTCTCCAATAGCATAAAGCAAGACAAAAGCCAGCATGAAAGAGACATGATTGTGATCCGAAATAAAGCATCTAGAAAGTTTTGTCAACAAAAAAGTTTGGGAACTCATGGAAATATCAAGGGTCAGAGGAGTTATCTGAGAAACATAGAAAAGCAGAGATACTGTGTTTATTTCAGAGTCACTCTTAATAATCTGAGTTTGGATCAATGATGCAGAAACTCAATGATATATGCTAATGGTTGGAAGCAAGGTTAAATGTGAGCAAGAGCCATTTTCGTGAAAGCTAAAGCCACAAACCAACCACCATATTTATAAACTCATAAGTTTTCTTTGTATGAAATAAGAACACTAGTTGTCTTCAAATCAAGGACTTCAGGGTCTAAATATCAAAGGATGCAATGCCTCACTTTTGTAAATGCAAGAGGCAGTGTTGTTTCACAGATTTGGTAATCAAAACTATGGTAAAACTCATAATCCCATATCTCTAGGAGACGCACTTCCTTGTTTGGGCAATTCAAACAACATTTGTAAGGAGATGCACTTCCTTGTTTGGGTAATTCAAGTGTCATTTGTAAGGAGATACACTTCCTTATTTAGGTAATTCAAGTGACATTTGAAAGGAGAATCACTTCCTTGTTTGGGCAATTCAAACAACATTTTTAGGGAAACGCACTTCCTTGTTTGGGAAATTCAAGCAACATTTATGAAGAGACGCATTTCCTTGTTTGGGATATTCAAGTGATATTTGTGAGGATATGCACTTCCTTGTTTGGATAATTCAAGAAACATTTTTAAGGAGACACACTTTCTTGTTTGCGTAATTCAAGCGATATTTGTAAGGAGATGCACTTCTTTGTTTAGGTAATTCAAGTGACATTTGTAACGAGATGCACTTCCTTATTTGGGTAATTCAAGTAGCATTTGTAAGGAGACGCACTTCCTTGTTTGGGAAATTCAAGTGACCTTTGTGAGGAGACGCACTTCCTTGTCTGAATAATTCAAGCAACATTTGTAAGAAGATGCATTTTCTTGTTTGGGTAATTCAAATTTTACATGTTAGGTGATGCACTTCCTAACTTAAGTCTTGATTCCTAGAAGATGTACTTCCTGGTCGAGTCAGTCCCCTTGATTCCTAGAAAATGTACTTCCTGGTTGAGTCATACCTATTGATTCCTAGAAGATGTACTTCCTGGTTGAGTCAGTTCCCTTGATTCCTTGAAGATTTACTTCCTAGTCAAGTGAGTTCCCTTGATTCCTAGAAGATGTACTTCCTAATCGAGTCATTCTTCTTGATTCCTAATAGATATACTTCCTAGTCGAGTCAGTCCCCTTGATTTCTAGAAAATGCACTTTCTAGTCGAGTCATTGCACTTAACCCTTAGGAGACGCACTTCCTTGTTAGTTTTCATTTTTCAGGTGGCATATTTTTTTTAAACTTAAACTTTTATCTTTAGAAGACACACTTTCTAGTCAGTATTCATAACTTTAATTCTTCGGAGACACACTTCATAGTCTTGGTCATTTAATTTTACTCACAAGAGATGCATTTCTTGGTCAGATTCTTGATTCATCATTGCAACATTCAAGTAGTTATTTGGATCTGATATTCACAAAGGTCCTCTGATGATAAACTGGGGCACAAAATTTAATTCCTGTTATTTGAAACTTCACTTTTCTGGCAAATGGAATTTTTATCATAACATTTGTTTGGGTTAATGTTTTTTCTAGTTTTGATGTGATTCCAGAAGTCTGCCTGAAGAATAAGACAAATAAATGGAAAGTAAAGCACAAAGGTAAAGAAGTTGAAAGTCAATAGATTGAAAAATAGCAATTCAGCAGCCCGCCTAGAGAGCAGGGTGAACAAATTGAAAGTCAACATATTGACAATAGCAAGTCAGGAGTCCGCCTGGAGAACATGGTGAAGAAATTGAAAGTCAAGAAACAAAGTGAAAAAATTGAAAGCCAAGCAACAAGTTAAAGAAATTGCAGGTCAGGAGCCCGCCTGAAGAATAGAGTGATGAAACTTCAGGAGATCGCCTGAAGAATAGAGTGATAAAACTCAAGTCAAGAGTCTAGAAGAAGCTGTAGATAGGATTTTTGTAATTTCATTTATGCTTTAAATTGTAATTTTTATTTTTGATGTAATGATAGAGCCGCGGACCGGAACCTCGACAGGGCCTCACTCGACTCTCCAACTCGGTATAGTTCCCCTCATTCCAACAATTTAAGATACCTGTGATTTGATTCTCTCATAACTTGGGTAGGTAGGATGTAATAAGTCCAACTCAGTTGTCCTTCTTTCTTCTGTTTCTTTTCTTGAATAAAGGTCGGGTCAAAATTTGGACTCGTTGTCTACTTTTTTGTCCGAAAACACTTTGTGTTTACACCCAAAAAGGGTCATGATGTAGACACCTAATTTTGTCCCTCCTGAAACCCATTTTAATATTTTTTAACTCACGTTACCATATACCCTCACCCACATGAATACACCCCACAAAAATACAATAAAAAATAACAAAATTTTAATAAATCCCTAAGAAATTAAATTCCTAATATTTCCTTATCCTAACAAACCTTATCTCAACCAATTCACGACCCACACCCCCTAACCTCTACACCCCATGTGACCCCCCGACCCTTCCCTTCATATTTTTCCTTTATTTTTCACATAAAAAAACAAAAACTAAGAGAAGAAGACCAGAAAATAATACACACAATGGACACCTTCCATTATCATTCTCTCGATACACCATAAACATGCGCACATACTGACCATCATCCTTTTCTTCCATCACCACTCACACAAAAAATTCACACAACACACAACTTCTTCTCTACATAATCAATATGCAGACCTCAACACACGCACACTCAAGCTCTCACGATATACACACCTCACCGCACTCATCGAAAAGCACACATACTGATCAAAACTACATATAGACATAGATTGGAGAAGATAAAGAGAGATAGATTAAGAGGGATATAGGGAGAAAATGCCATTACTATGGTCTAGAGAGAGAGAACTGGTCCGAGAGAGGAAAAATAAAGAGGAAAGGGAGATATTTGAGTAAGAAAGGAGAGAAAAGGGACTGGGGTTGACTGTTCCGTCGTTCTTGGATGGAAATAGTATCCTTTCACTGGAAAAACATTGTTTTTATCTCTTTCTTCTTATTTCGGTCACCATTAGAGCTCCCTGGAGTTTCGATGAGGCGGTAACTGTGGATTTTGACCCTGACCCAACTCGAATCAGTCGAGATGATGGGTTTTGGGTCTAATTCTGGTGAGGTTCAATATGATTCTAAAGATTAGATTTAATATCAACAAAATTCCATCTACCAATCAAGTTTTTTTTTGTATTTTGTTTTGGGTGTTCAGTATTTGTCGTGTTTTTATGAGTTCGAATAGGATTCTAGAGATATCAGTTTTGGAGTTGGATCATAGTCGAGATTTGGTACCCGTTGAGGCTCTTGGGACTACTCTTATTTCTCTTCTTAAGTCAATCGAAGGTTTTTGAGGTCCAATTCTCAACTCTACTCTTTTATTATCATTGTTCTTGGCGGTTATGATTGGATGATTTTGTTGATGTTTGATATTATTTATCTGTGAGTAATTAATCATGGCATGAATTTGATGTTGGCATATGTTTGGAATACCGCTTCGTGTGAAAATTTATCGAAAAAAAGAATTTGGGGTTGGATGGTAGCAATTGATAAAAATGTATATTGTTTAGTCTTGATTTATTGTCGTTGGTTATTTTTGGAGTAAATACGAATGCTAAATGTGATAGTATCATGATAGAATAAAATTGGTAGGCAAATGGTAGGCTGGGTAGGCAAATTTAGGAATAACGATTTGTTGAGACTTTGAATATGTGCGTGAATAATTCATTCTATTTTATCGCACAAAAAATTAAAATTGTACTCATTTGGCCGGGGAATGCCCCGAGGGGTTTGTATTGATTTATTCGGGGACTGCCCCAAAGTATCATATATGCAGATGAGGTTCATGATCAAGGCCCGAGGAATCGGGTAGAGCATAGTTTAGGACCAGTGTAGGTTAGTGTAGGCTATTTAAGTATTTTCTATTTTGGTTTGTAATAAATTGTACTGGACATTTTTGTTTTGGACTTGTTTTGGTTTGGTTTGGTTTGTTTGTTTCGTGGTTGTTGTTTGTTAGTTTATACATCCATAATGTCAAATTAGCTGATATACTTCACCAAGTGACTGTGGTATAACCACGGGACTGAGGGGTGCCTAACACCTTCCCCTCAGTCAAAAGAATTCCTTAGTCGGAATCTCTGTTCGCGTATCAATTTTAAAGAGTCAAAATCATTTTCGAAAAAGAATTTTCAAAGGTGACTTGGCACACCCAATTTATGTCAAGTGGCAACT
Source organism: Capsicum pubescens (assembly GCA_030864215.1). Lineage (NCBI taxonomy): Eukaryota > Viridiplantae > Streptophyta > Magnoliopsida > Solanales > Solanaceae > Capsicum > Capsicum pubescens. The sequence continues at coordinate 241,971,185 of CM061549.1, read as the reverse complement.
CTGATTTAATTGTAAAAAATGAATCCTTTTCAAAACATATTTTCATTTTTGTCACTTAATAATAAAAACCCTTTCAAACTTAAAATCAAATATTTTTTGGTTAAAAAAGGGGTATGATAGGGATGACTCCGAAGTTGACAACTATGTAAGGAGTTACAAAAGACATATAAGCTCATGAATCTAGAATATCATAAACATGTAAATGGTAAACTTGTAACGTACCAGTGACCACATCAGGAGAACTTTACTGATCTTGTCAGGACTGGAGTGCATACTGGAAGTGGCACCCTGCTGAGACGGGCGACCGGACTGAGATGGAGGACGATTATGCTTACTCTGTGAACCCACCTAAGTACACTCTCTGATTTTATGACCTGACTTACCTCACCCGAAACATATGTCACTGCTAGCCCTGAAGATACCCTGATGGTTTCCACCATACTTCTAACAAAGAGGATTCTTTCGAGCACTGTTCATACTACCCTGAGATATAGAGCCTGGCGCTTTATCCTTTTTACTATTTCCTAATTTAGGCACCGGTGCACTAGCTGAGGACGAAGCCGGGACTTATGATTTTGGGCAGAATTGAGGATGATTACCAAACCTCTGACTTAGGCTGAGTAAAGTTGATGCTACCTATTCTATCCCTCTTGCTTTCCCTCTCTTTCTTTTTAGTTTTCTGATCCTTAATATACTGAGCATGGACCATCAACCTAGACAAGTCCATCTCCTTAATTAACATTATGGTCCTATACTCCTTAACCATACTATCAGACACCAGACATGATCTTTCTCATCATAGACCTGCTATCAGCTACCACATGAGAAGAATACCTCAATAACTAAGTAAAATTGAGAGAATACTCTTTCACACTCATGTTTCCCTACTTCAGATCGATAAACTCTAACACCTTACATTCCCTCAACTCCAATGGGATGAACCTATCTAGAAAGGTAATAATAAACTCCTCCCATTCTATAGGCCCTATATTTATGCCTCTATCTACCTTTCACTACTTAAACCATATGTGAGCTACATCCTGCAACTAAGATTCAGCTAACTCAACACTTTCTCTAGCGGTTACCCCCATAATGTCTGTTACTTTTTACACTATGTCAAGGAATTCCTTTGGGTCCTTTTCAGACTTAGACCCTAAAAATAAATGAGGGTTCATTCAGGTAAAGTCCCAAATTCTAGCTGCAACAGTATTAGCCACTGGGTTGGCCTGACCAATAGCTGGTCTATCATTCTGAGCTCCTACAGAATGAGCTATAGTAGTGAAACATGCTCTAAATTCTGAGTGAGAAACGTGCTTATTCAAGGGATCTTTCTAAACGAGTGGATCCATTGGTCTTTTTAGGAGGCATGTTCTATAAATGAAAGGAAAAGTTGGATTAGACAGAGAGTCTAACTTGAGCTCATGCTCACTCGCATGATATGAACACTGAAAGAAGAGAACTCTTTTCTAAAACGCCTTATAGCCTCTTTTCCATAAGTGTGGTGCGCTACACATCTATGAACAAGACTCTACTTGATGCGGCTTTCAGACTCCCTAGGATTCTTTAGATCTTAGGCTTTGATAACAAATTTGTAATGCCCTAAGACTGCACCCTGGGCGTCACACGATGCTTACAACCTTGAAGGACCGCAAGCTAACCCATGACTGGTACCTACTATGAGCACTGTATATATAATACTGAAATATATAAGTAGAAGAAATATAAAAATAAAATAAGGTTCTAAAAATACTAAAATAATACTGAGTATAACAGATAATAACATCTGAAAACTGAATACTGACTATGCTAGTCTGAAAACCTCTAACTTTCTGAATATGGAGTTGATGAGACAAAACCCTAACTAACTCTAACTAAAATAACTACTGAAATGATGAATTACTGAAATAAATAAAATCTGTCCTCGAAATATGAGGACTCACCTCTATAACTACTACTGATAGCCTAAGCTGCTAAGTACAGTCAGGAACCTGAGCTTTAGATCCTATGATATAAGACATCATAGCAAAAATAAAGAGTATGCGTCAATACTTGGAATTTACTGGTATGCTAAGTGAGGTAAGGATGATATACATGGGTTCATATGCATGAGATATTAACTGACTGAATAAACATCATGAAGTAACTGAATGAGAGTAGATGCAAAATTGTAACTGCTGAACATACTGAATATGCTATACTCCGTATATAGATATACATTGTGTATCTTAGATTATACTGAAACTGAGTGCTGAATTTTGATGGCTGAGTAACTGATAACTAATAACCATAGTTTTGTAGAACTGACTGAGTTCTTTACTGAGTACTGAGACTTAAACTGTAATTGTAGGAGTGTTCATCTAACCGACATACCTCGGTATAGACTTATTTTGGGTCCAACCCGTGACTCTAGTTGGAAGGGTGTTAGTACCTTACCAATAGATACTAAGAATGCTGGGTCAACCCTAATCGGGTAGGAAGACTCATAAAATATATATATGATTCCATCAACCCTAGTCTGGCAGGAGGATGACTTACCCTATGCTAGATATGTAGTTATGTAATGCAGGGACTGCTACTAAGGGTTAAACCCTCTACTTGAAGGAATACCCCAATCCCTAGGTTTGCTCGGTGCTGAATCCTACTCCCAACTGAATTGACACTAAATGAATCGTTAGATTGTACTAGGCTTGAATGAACTGACAATGGTCGTGTTGACTGACTGATCTGGACTGAGTTAACTGAGTTTTGTTACCTGACTGAGTACTACTATTCTTGACCCTTTACTAGGACGATTCTATAATTACTTCAACTAATACTAGGACGATTCTATAATTACTGCAACTAAGTAAACACCTAGATTTTTTATAATAAATACCCCCAGGACTCGATAGCATAATTGATAAGCTCATATTACAACTTTAACAACACACCAATAGGTTACCAAGCATGATTTACTCATGTGGATATTTTATCAAACACTTGCAAAGCATAATATAAGCATGGGAATAGTTTAAACATGTAGTAATAGCATAATTTCAATGCTTAAATCACCAACAAATCACAATGCACAATTCTTTCACTTAAATAATTTGTCAAACACTTAGGAGGTCATGAACTTGTACAAGAATGAGAACACATGCTAACATGTCATGATTACACTATTCAATTCACATGGACATTCTATCAAACACTCGAGGAGCATAATTAATGTACATGATAATAAACAACACATAAGCATCATGACTACAACTTAAACTTGCAATTTCAAGGGTTTTGACATGGGAATTACATCAATCAAGATACATTCTATCTTATGTTCATGAAACTTATAATTAAATCTTTAATTGAAACCCATACAACAACACAAACATGAATAAAACCCAATTTCTGCATATAGATCATGAATCTGAAAAATTATATATTTTTTTAAAAAAAGGTTCTTTAACTCCAAGGGTGAAAGGAAACACAAGGACGAACACCTAACATACCTTGATTGTTGATTTTGTGAGAATTGTGGTGAATTCTTGGGACTTGGACTTGAACTTGATGAAACTAGGGCTTTTTTCTTGAGAGTGTTTGTGAGATAATGAGTGAATTTCTCCCTTTAGGAGGTTTAATTTTGTGTTTTGGCTGAATTGAGTGAGGACAAAAGGACCTAAATGCCCTTGGAAAATCAGAAGTAAGTGAGCAAAATATGCCCAATGCCGTGGAAGGCGGTGCGCCTCTTTAATGGTGTTGACGTGATGGCCAACGCACTGCGTCGATGATTTTGATGCGATAGCCAATGCGACGCATCAAGATTGCATTGGCTTGTTGTTTTGGTTATCCAAACACGACTCAAATGATTTTTGAAAATTCCAAAACTCACCCAATATGACCTATAAACATCCCTGATCATGAATCAACTTAAAAATTAACTACCTAAGGCTAGAAAGATCATATATGATGCCATTGAAATATCAAGGCCAAAAATAAAAGAAAGTTTCAACACTTGCTGAAAGTTTCTAAGTTTGGAACCTCTTTTGGTATGCTATAAAGGATTGGAATGACTAAAACTTTGCGGGGTCTTACAAGGTTCTTGATCGTTAGATTTGTAGGTTGATAAATAAAGAATTTTCCTTAGTAAATGTTTTGTGGAGAAATCATTCCTTTGAAGGAGCTACTTGGAAAGCGGAAGCCGATATGTGAGTCAAGTATCCCTATCTTTTCTCTATGAATTTATATCTAGCTTGAGGTAATGGTTCTTTAGATTAATTCTCTCATTCTCTATATCATCTACCTAACCATTCTCATGTCATAATATGCATTTATGAATTTAGTTTAATCCATGTATCATATTTTCTGATTCAGATATTTAAACATGATTCAGCTCATAAGTCTTAGTGTATGATCTCAGTCTTTCTAGTACTTCCATTATCTATTATCATTCGAGGATGAATGATACCAAGGGGGAGATATTATAATACCCTAAATTTTCAAGCTCTAGATCCCCCTTAAAAGATAGACAATTAAGCTAGCTTCCAATGCTTCAATTCCCTCCTTAATCCAATGTCATGGGAAAAGGTTGTGAAGGAATTCCCTTAAGGGACTGACACACTGATGTGACAATGACTCAGCCTTAACGAGTTATTTCCATACGTGATGAGTAACCATTAGTGAATCATAGATATATCAATGAATTCCAAGTATTATTTCATGATTCCCCTTCCAAATAATCCTTCTTAAGGTATTTGTTATTCTTAACATCTTTGTTTTCTCACTTTGTTAAAGGGAATTATGATTTTCTTGATATCTTTGTTTACTATCTTTGTTAAAGGTAAGTGTGGTTGTGTTTGGAGTCAAATCATGCTAATAATTGCTTTGTCCTGTTATTCGAGGATGAATGATCCTAAGAGGGGAGTATGAAATACATCAGATTCTTAGTACTTGAAAATTTCTAAAATTGTATACTCAATGCCCAGACTACGACTCCTCTTTTGAGTCATAGGGAGTTTCGATGAGTCATAGGACCTTAATCATAGCCTGAACAGTATGTGTGGCTGAGTTTCCTCTATTTATTATGAGTGTATTACAATGATTCATAAAGACTCTATACGAGTCACATAGTACAAATCATAGAGTGACCAGTGTCAAGCCCAAGTAGTTCTGTGTTGGATACGAGTTGGACTCTATGAGTCGCAAGGTCATAATACGAGTCGTATGAGGTGAGTTCTAGGGTAAATAATATGTGTGCCTAATGACACTGTCTTGACTACGAATTGTGTAACGATTCATAAGGTGTCTCAATGAGTGGTCATGAAACTCGTAATGACTGCCGATAATGTTTCAGCTTTTAAGTTGAGGGCACTTTGGATATTTCCCTCTTTACCCTATTAATACCCATAATCATTAACTATCCTTGGGACATTATTTTTAATACTTTAACACTCAGAGATCTCTCTCTAACTATCTAAATTCTCTTAAGTAAGATACTTAGAGTTTCCAAGAAGTAGGTCATCTAAGGTCTTAAGAGTTAATTTCTCTCTATAAATCTTGGTGTTACAGGCATATTACTCTTCCTCAATTATTACTTTATGAAAAACATGTGTTAAAATAATTTAATTGGATGGTTTTTAATGTGGGTTTATGTGTGGTTGAGGGTTTTGAAATGGTTAATTCTTAAATTGTTTTTCCATGATTTATTATGCTTTGATTATGCTTTATTAATGGTTTTGAACTTGAGGGGTTCATGATAATGGTGAATAAACTAAGGGGTCATGGTTTTCGTCAAATAGGTGTTTGGAATTGGAATTGGTTTTGAAATAATTATGTTTCCTTAATCCACTTGTGTAAATAGCTTTAAATTATAAAATTATCAGTTGGTTTGACTTACTCACCTATGTTATTGCATTGCATAAATTACTAAATAATGAACATGGATTTTAAAAAGCCTTGTTGGCTATGATTTGATATAAGAAACAAAGGGGGTCGAGGCATTCACCCAAGTTAATATGATTGTTATAGCATAGAGACAAGCTTGTAAGTAAAAGGGTATGATGATACCCATGGTGTGCCTTAATGTTTGGTTCATTGGTTTATAAATGGGTTATGTGAAAATTTCTTTAAATTGGGCTTAACTGGGGTTATATAGCAAAGCTGTGAAGGTGAGGTTCTTGGATGACTTATACTAAAAACTCATGTTTACCTACATGATGTTTGGTCTCGATGACTTATGTGCATGGTTCACACTATTGATATATTTGTATCTTGGACTGACGTGGGGTTGGGTGATTCTCTGGTCCTCCTTAGTACCCCTTGTTCATGCAGCTAATATACGTTGGGGCCTTTCAGCCCGAGGAGCTAAACCCTTATAGCTCGTAGGTACCTATTTATGATGGTTGATCCACATAGTCCAGGATAAAGTTTTACTTCATGTTAAGACTTTCTACCTTTCCCTACATGATATGTTGATATGTATGTATGATTATGTACATTGGCTTGAATAATTTTGAAAATAGGGATCATGGCATTATTTTATCCCCTACCTTTGAGTTATATGCTAGAGCTCAACCCACTAACCATTTCCTGATGCAGTATCCTCAATCAAAGTAGCAACCAGAGATACTTCTACTTTTCTTCCACAGTGTTAGGTGGATTGGCTTGGTTCATCGGTTATTGGTTGTAAAGTGGTTAGATTCCATTCTAGAGAAGAATTGGTCATTTCATCAGTTTACTTTAATAAACTAGAATTGAAGAGTTCACATTAACATTATCATTGTCATTGGATTTGTCAGAGTGGGAGGCATGTCCCAACACTTAATTGATTTTGGTTTTATTAGAAGTTTTTGTGGATTACTGTGGACTTGGGTGTGATGTTTTTTGGTTGTTTTTTGTTGGTTATCGGTTACCAATTTTGTTATTTTTCTATAGTTGGGGTTATGTTGTTCTATTTGGCTAGGTAAAGGTGGTGGTCTTTGATTTTTGTTGGACTTAGGATACTCGTCACGGCTAGTCCCTAGTTCAGGTCATGATAAAGATTTTATCAGGGCCTAGGTTTGGTGTCATTGGGTGTCTACAAAGCCATGTCATTTAGAGTCTGTTTTATAAATGTGTAGCGCGCCACACTTAGAAGGGAGTGACTATGAGCATTTAGGAATGTTTCCCTTTCTTTTGATCTAATTTCTAGCTGTAGAGTCCAAGGTCTTGAAATCTCTTCTAGTTCTCATTCGTTCACTTTTTAGATCATGCCTCCCAAAAGATCTGATGCTTGTGGAAACTCCTCTATCCCACTTGAGAACAACATGGATGGGGCTCATCCTACTTAAGGAGTTCAGACCTGATCCAGGGTCACTGCTTCTGATTGCCCTAATAGAGTTCCTCTACTTTCCATTGATCCATCTCCCACTAGTAACCCTCCTGCTCGGTCACCTCCAAGAGATATTACTAATGTTGAGTTTTGTTATTCCATTTATCTATTGACCCAGTTGGTGATATCTCAGTCACCTTAGTCGGGTCCTATTACTACTGTTATGGCTTCTTCTTCTGACGATACTTGGGTCGTGTAGGTTATAAGTTTGAATCCTCTAACCTTTACTGGTTCTAAGGTTGATGAAGATCCTCAAGTGTTCATCGAAGAGATGGAGAAAATTCTCTACGTAATGCATGTTTTTGACTCAAAGGGTGTAGAATTTGCTGTATACCAGCTGAAGTATGTGGCATATTAGTGGTATAAGGAATGTGATCAGTCTAGGAGTGAGGATGCATAGATGGCAATATGGGAGGATTTCTCAAGTGCTTTTCTTGATCACTTCTTTCCTTAAGAGTGAGAAAAGTGATGGCTGATGAGTCCGTGAACCTGAAGCAAGGCAAGATAACTGTAAAAGAGTATCCTATAAAGTTTCACCAACTGTCTCGTTATGATCTTGAGCTAGTATCTAGTTTGAGAGCTAATATAAGGAAGTTTGCTTTGGGTTTGTCTCGAGACTTGGTGTTGGAGTGTAAGGATTCCTTATTGAATATTGACATGGATATCTCTATGCTTGTGGTGTATTGCAGCAGGTCGAAGATGAAAAGAGGAAATAAAAAAAAATAGAGGATAGAAAAAGTAAGAGATCCCAATTTTTTGAGTAGGGTGGTGGCCAGCAAAATAATGGAAATGATGGTAGGCAATGGTTTAAGAAGAAGCCCTGTAAATATGGATCCTATTCTATGGCTAGTGCCCCAAATCCTAAGCCATCTAATGTTCGTTGTTCCATAGAAATAGTGTGTTTAAGGCACAAGGTGCCTAGTCTCAGGCCAGTGGGGCCCAGTTAGCACCATTTCATCTTCTTTGTAGGTTTTGTAGGCTGTTGCACCTCGAATTTTATGATGAAAAGAGGAATAATTATTTTAGATGTGGCCTTCTTGGCCACTTTCTAAGGAACTGTCCTTCATGCGATATTGCTATGGGGGAAAATAAGGTCCCAATTCCTGCTTCTTTAGCTCCTGCACTGAAGGGTGCGACTTCTGTTCTGACACTAGTTGGAATCATCAATTTGCTTTTTCTACTCGTCAGGATTCTGAGGCATCTCGGATGTTGTTATTGGTACACTAAAACTCTTATCTTGTGTTGTATATTGTCTACTTGATCCAGGGTCTACCCTCTCTTATGTTACCCCTTATGTGGCTATTCATTTTGGTTTTGATCCCAAGTGTATTTCAGATCCTTTTTCTGTGTCTACCCTGGTTGGTCACTCTATTATGGCTATGAGAGTCTACGGGGGTTGTGTGGTATCTATCCGTGGTAAGGTGACCTTGGTAGACCTGATAGAGTTATCCATATTAGATTTTGATGTGATTTTGGGGATGGATTAGTTGCATTTGTGTTATGCGTCTCTTGATTGTCAAACCCGAAAGGTCAATTTCTAATTCCTGAATGAGCCCATGATTGATTGGGAAGGGAGTTCCCTAGTGCCTAAGGGAAGGTTCATCTCTTATCTTAGATCCCAAAAATTGATTTTTAAGGGGAGTCTCTACCATTTAGTACATGTTAAGGATTTTAGATCCGAAGGTCCTTCTTTGCAATCTGTCTGTGTGGTTTGTGAGTTTCTTGAGGTGTGCTTCAATAATTTTCTTGGTGTTCCTCCTTATAGGGAAATTAATTTTTGGATTGATCTTATTCTGGAGACTCATTCTATATCTATCCTTTCATACCGATTGTCTCTGGCTAAGTTTAAAGAACTCAAGGAGAAATTAAAAGATCTTATAGATAAGGGTTTTATTCGTCCTAGTGTTTCTTCGTGGGGTGCTCCAATTCTCTTTATGCATAAGAAGGATGGGTCCCTTCATATGTGTATTGATTACCGCCAATTGACTAGGGTGACCGTGAAGAATAAATACTCTCTTCCTATGATTAATTATTCGATTGACCAGCTTTAGGGAGCTAAGTACTTTTCTAGATTGATCTTTGGTAGGATTACCAGCAGTTGAAGATTAGGGAGGTGGATATCTGTAAGACTACTTTTTGTACTCGATATGACTATTAGGAGTTCCTTGTAATGTCTTTTGGTTTGACTAATGCCTCAGTGGCATTTATGGATCTCTTGAACTGGGTATTTCATTAGTTTTGGATTTGTTCGTCATTGTATTTATTAATAATATTTTGGTGTATTCCAAAAGTTAGGCAGATCATGTCGATCACCTCTGCCTTGTGTTACAAACCTTGAAAGATTAGTGGTTTCATGCAAAGTTCTCTAAGTGCTAGTTTTGGTTGAATATTGTGACCTATCCGGGTCATGTTGTTTTTAGTAAAAGGATCATGGTGGATCCATAGAAAGTTGTGGCGGTTAGAAAGTGGCCTAGACCCACGAATCCAACTTAGCTTCTTAGGTTTAACCAGTTATTATAGAAGGTTTATGAAAACTTTCTCTTTTATTTCTGCCTCATTGACTAAGTTGACTCAAAAGAAGGTAAAGTTTATATGGTCTGATGCTTGTGAGGGTATTTTTAAGAAGTTGAATGATAAGTTGACTTCGGATCTAATTTTGACCCTACTTGAGGGTACCTATGGTTTCATTATTTTTTGTGATGCATCCTGAATGGGACTGGGATGTGTGTTAATGCAGCATGGAAAGGATATTGCTTATGCTTCTTAGCAGTTAAGAGTTCATGAGAAGAATTATCCGACATATGATTTGGAATTGGTGGCTGTAGTCTTTGCTTTGAAGATTTGGCATCACTATTTGTGTGGGGTTCATGTTGACATCTTCTCAGACCATAAGAGTTTGTAGTATGTGTTAACCTAGAAGAAGTTAAATCTCAGGTAAAGGAGATGACTTAATGTGCTCAAGGACTATGGCATGAGTCTTTACTATCATCCAGGTAAGGCTAATATGGTTACTGATGCTCTTAGTAGGTTATTTATTAGGATCTTATCTCATGTGGATGAGGATAAGTAGGGTTCAGTGAAGGATATTCACTATTTGGATAATCTTGGAGTTTGTCTCTTGGATTCTGAGGATGTTGGTATGATTATGCAAGAAGTGGTGAATTCATCTCTTGGTGCTGAGGTGAAGAAGAAACAAGTCTTGGACCCTATCTTGATACAGATCAAGGATGATGTGGGTTACCAAAATGTGTTGGCTTCTGAGACCGATGGTGATGGAGTCTTGAGGTAACAAAGTAGATTATGTGTTCCTGATATTGATGGGCTACGAAAGAGGATCTTAGCTGAGGCTCATCAGTCGAGGTATACTATTCATCCTGGTTTGATGAAGATGTACCATAACTTAAGATAGATCTATTGGTGGAATAACATGAAGATGGATGTGTCCAAATGCATGGTTTGTTAAGTAGTTAAGGTGGAACACTTGAGGCCTAGTGGTTTGTCTCAAGAGGTTGAGTTGCCCGTGTGAAAATAGGAAGTGGTTAATATGGATTTTGTTATTGGTCTACCGCAGTCTCGCCATCGGTTTGATTCCATTTGGTTCATCGTGAATAGGATGACAAAATCTACTCACTTCTTTCCAGTGAAGACAAATTTATCGGCAGAGGATTATGCCAAGCTTTTCATTGAGGAGATCATGAAGTTTCATAGTACTCTAGTTTCCATCATATCTAATTGAGGTACTCAGTTCTCATCTCACTTTTGGCATTCCTTTCTGAGAGGTTTGGGGACTAAGGTGAACCTTATCACCAATTTTCACCCTCAGACGGATGGACAAGCGAAGAGGATGGTTCAGACTTTGAAGGATATGCTAAGGTCTTGTATGATTGATTTTGGTCGTAGTTGGGTTGACCATTTGCCTCTCACTGAGTTTATGTATAATAATAGCTATCACTTAAGTCTTGGGATGACTCCTTTAGAATTATTGTATGGTAGGAGGTATAGGTCTTCTAATGGGTGGTTTTAGGTTGGTGAAAATAAGTTGTATTGTCCCAACTTGGTTTACTAAGCTATGGAGAAGGTAAAGGTAATTTGGGATAGGCTTAAGGCTGCCTAAAGTGGCCAAGAGTCCTATGTAAATGTAAGGCAAAAAGACTTGGAATTTGATGTTGATGATTAGGTATTCTTAAAGGTATCTCCCATGAACGGAGTGATGCAGTTTGGGAAGAAGGGGATGATCAATCCTCGTTATATAGGTCCATATCATATTTTGAGGGAAGTGTGTAATGTGGCTTATGAATTGGAATTGCCTTCGAGTTTGGGTTCCATTTATCTGATCTTTCATGTGTCAATGTTGAAGAAGTATGTGGGTGATCCTTTCTTGGTTGTTTCATTGGAAAATATGGGTGTTTTGGGTTACTTGTCGTATGAGTTAGTCTCAGTGGAGATCTTGAATTGGCAAGTCCATCGGTTGCTGACTAAGGATTTAGCTTCGATATAGGTTCTGTGAAGGAACCATAAGGTTGAAGAGGCCACTTGAGAAGCTGAAAAGGACATTAAGTCCAAGTATCCATTCTTGTTTACCCTTTGGGATTATCGTGCTTAAGGTATGAGTTATTCTTAACATCTTTATTTTCTGAAGTTTTTTAAGGGAATTGTGTTTTTCTTGATATCTTTGTTTTCTATCTTGGTAAAAGTTACGTGTGGTTGTGTTTGGAATTAAATCGTGCTAATAAATTATTTGTACTGTCATTCGAGGACGAATGATCCTAAAGGGGGAGTATGCAACACCCCAGATTCTTGGTCCTTGAAAATTTCTGAAATTTTATCCTCACTACCCAGACTACGACTCCCATTATGAGTCATAGGGAGTGTTTACGAGTTGTAGGACCCTAATTATAGCCTGACTAATATGTGTGGCTGAGTTTCCTGTCCTCATTACATGTGGCTTCCAACGAGTCGTAAAGACTCTATATGAGTCGCATAATATAAATCGTAGGGTGACCAGTGTCAGGCACAAGTGGTCCTGTTTTGGATATTACTTGGACCCTACGAGTTGCAGGGTCATGATACGATTTGTATGAGGTGAGTCAAAGGGTCACCAGTATTTGTCCCTAATGATATTTCCTTGACTATGACTTGTGGTAATGAGTCGTAAGGTGTCGTAATGAGTCGTCATGTGACTCGTAACCACTGGCAATAATTTTTCATCTTTTAAGTTCAGGGCACTTTGGACATTTCCCTCCTTACCCACCTAACACCCACGACCATAAAACACCCTTGGGATGTTATTTTCAATACTTTAACACTCAAAGCTCTCTATCGAACTCCCTAAATTCTCTCAAGTAAGATACTTAGGGTTTCCAAGAAGTAGGTCATCCTAAGGGCTCAAGGGTTGTTTTCTATCCATAAATCTTAGTGTTACAGGCATTTTACCCTTCCCCAATTATTACTTTATGAAAAACATGTATTTAAATGGTTTAATCAGATGGTTTTGAATGTGGGTTGTGATGTGGTTCAGGGTTTTGACATTATTGATTCTTAAATTTTTTTCCCATGATTTATTATGCATTGATTATTCTTTATTAATGGTTTTAAATTTGTGGGGTGTATGGGAATTGTAAATAAACTAAGGGGTCATGGTTTTCCCCAGCTTGGTGTTTTGGAATTGTTATTGATTTTGGAATAAATATGTTCCCTTAACCTACTTGTGTAAATGGCCTTAAATTGTGAAATTGTCAATTGGTTTGACTTATTCACCTATATTATTGCATAGCATAAATTATTAAAGAATGAACATGGAATTTGAAAGCCTTGTTGGTTTAATGATCAATGGGGGTCGAGGCATTTCCCAAAGTTGGTGTGATTGTTATGGCATAGAGATAAGATTGCAAGTGTAAGGGTATGATGATACCCATAGTGTACCTTAACGGTTGGTTCATTGGTTAATAAATGGGCTATGTGAAACTTGCTTTTAATTAGGCTTAATGTGGGTTATGTAGAAAAGCTGTGAAGGTGTGGGTTTTGGACAACTTGCACTGAAAACTCATGTTTTCCGATGTGAGGTTTGGTCTTGATGACTTGTATGCATGGTTCACACAATTGATATATTTTTATCTTGGGTTGACGTGGGTCGAGGCATTCCCTGGTCTTCCTTGATACCTTTAGTTCATGCAGCTAACACGTGTTGGGGACCTTTCAACAGTGGGAGATGAACCCATATAGCCCGTGGATGCCTGTTTATGACGGTTGAGCTACATAGTCCACGATAAAGTTTTACTTCATGCTAAGCCTTGCTCCCTTTCCTGACATGACATGTTTATATGTATGTATAACTATCTTCATTGGCTTGAATGATTTTACTAATGTGGATCATTGTATTATTTTATCCTCTACCCCTGAATTACATGCTAGTGCTCAACCGACTAACCATCTCCGGATGTTGTATCCCCAGGCGATGTAGGCACCGAAGATACTTCGACTTTTCCTATGAAGTGTTTGATGGATCAGCTCAATTCATCGGTCGTTGGTGGTGAAGTGGTGATCTTCTATTCTCTGAAATACTTGGCCATTTATTCATTTTTCTTTCATAAACTAGAATTGAAGAGTTCACATTAACATTATCATTGTCATTGTCTTTGTCAGAGTGGGGGGCATGTCCCGACACTTTATTGATTTTGGTTTTGTTAGAACTCTTTGTGGATTACTGTGGACTTGCGTAGGGATTTTGGTTGGTTTATTTTTGTTGGTTATCGGTTATCGATTATAGACATATCTTAAATTCTTTGATCTTATCTTATGCTAACTTTTTATATGTTTGGAATTCATCCGTAGTTAGGGGTATGGTGGTCTATTTGGCTAGGTGAAGAGGGTGGCCTCCGGTCCTTGTAGGACTTGGAATACCCATCATGTCCAGGACCTGGTTCATGTTGTGACACAAAGTCTGGTGCACGATACTCAAATGCTGCGCATTCTCCTCTCTACTCCGCAAATATATAAGGATTTCGTCGATGATCACAATCACAAAGGAATCCAAATAAGGCTTGAATACTCGGTTCATCAAATCCATGAACGCGACTGGGGCATTAGTCAACCCAAATGACATTACTAAGAACTCATAATGACCTTATGGGTCCTAAAAGTTGTCTTTGGGATATCCTCAGCCCAAATCCTCAATTGATGATAACTAGATCTCAAATCAATCTCAAAAACCCCTGAAGCTGGTCCAACAAATCATTAATGTAAGGCATAGGATAACGGTTCTTCACCGTCACCTAATTAAGCTGCCTATAATCGATTCACATACGCATGGAGACATATTTCTTATTCACAAACTATACAGGAGCTCCCCGAGGAGAAACACTCGGTATAATAAAAACCTTACCAAGAAAATGCTGAAGCTCAGCAGGAGCTATACGATAAAGTGCAAAAGAAATAGGTTGGGTTCCAGGCTTGAGATTAAAAGTAAACTCAATCTTAGGGATAGGGGGAATACCAAGTAGGTCGATAGGGAACACATCAGGAAATTTGCAAACTACAAGAACAGAGTCAAGTGATGGACTCTCTACACTAGTATAAAAAATATAAGCGAGATAAGACTCGCAACCCCTCAAAATAAGCCTTCAAGCATGAACATAAGAAATAATCCCTATTAGATCGCGGCTAACCTCTCCCTGCCACATGATTGAGGGTACGTCAGGCATGGCTAAGGTAACGGTCTTGGTAAAATAATTTGTAACCGCATAATAGTGGGATATCCAGTCCATGCCTAGAATCACATCAAAATCCACCATATCCAGAATAATAAGATCAACATAAGTATCAATATCACTTTCAGTCACAACATATGATCTGGAAACTCGATCCACTACTAAAGAATGACCCACGAGAATAGATATGCACACTGACACAGATAATAAGTCACAAAACAACTCCAAACATGGCGCATAATAAGAAGAAATATAAGAATAAGTGGATCCTAGATCAAATAAAGCAAGGGTCGACTAGCGGTATACCAAAATTATACCTGTAACGACAGAATCCGAAGCCTCAACCTTAGGCGTAGCAGGTACTGCTAACTAACCCCTCCCACCACTTGGATGGGCACCTAACCGTCATCCTATCCTGCCTGCCTGAGAACCTCCCCGAGTACCCAGGGAACCACCCCTATTACCACGAGAACCACTCATAACTAAGGGATGAACTGATCTAATAGGGGAAGCACCCTGAGCTGTATCACCAATCACCCCATGACTAGGACACTCATGCAATAAATAATCAAAAGCTCCGCAGCTAAAATATACCCTCTAAGCCGAATCAAAACCAATAGATCTAGCTGACCTAGAGTAACCACCATTAATAAAATGACTAGAATATGAACCCCTCAAATATTGACCGACACCCTGCCCAGGGAGGTCTATAGAACTAGACTTACCACTGTCAGTAATCTAAAGCACTGCCTGAATAGGTCAACTAGGCTGAATCTAAGGCTGCTAGGAGGGACGCAGAGGGTATCCACTCTGAGAACTTCCTTCTTTGGATTAGGAACTACGACTTCTCTTACTAAATTTGCCCTACAACCTAGACGTCTTATGATGGACCTCATGACTCACACAGTGCATCTTCGCTTTGTGATCCGATACTTCAGTAAAAGACCTACTAGCAACAACTAAACTTTGTGTAGACATACAAATGTGGAGTCTCAACTCCCTAAAAAAGTAGTAAACTCTCTCATACTCAATGTACAGAATAGAAGTAGCAAGTCTAGACAACTCATGAAAAGAAACCTCATACTCAACAACTATCATAGATCCCCTCTCCAACCTCATAACTTGATCTCTCAAATGATACCTGAGGCTGCGAGGCATAAACTTCTCCAAGAACATCTTGGAGAACTAGCCCAAGTCAAAAGAGAAGATCCAACTAGTCTAGAATCCATAAAAACTCTCCACCTATATTGAGCAGTCAAGTCTTAAATGTGGTGTAATCCATACTATGAATCTCAACAAGGCCCAGATTATGGAGCCTAGACTCATAAGCAATCAGGAACTCATATGCATCCTCGCTCGGTGCACCAAAAAAACTAGGTAGAGCTAATCTTAAGAATTTACCCAACATCTTCTGATCCTCAATAGACATAGTCGGATGAACAACCACTGGATGAGCAACTACTAGCAAAGCAACTATCAGTGTAGGAGAAACCTTAATTCTGGGACCTGCGGCTACGGGCTGTGCACCCTCCTCAATACCACTCTAATCTGTAGACTGTGCACCACCAACTAACCCCAAAAGCTAAACCAACGTATCTCTAAGAACTGAAGAATAAATAAATCCTGGTGGATCCTAGGCTGGTCCTTGGCCCACCGCTGGCTAGGGAAGAAGAATCTCTGGCTTAGGAGCGAGAATCGGACCTAGGGAAGGTGGTATACCTTGGAACCTAGCTTGTGACATATTTCACAATAGTCCACAACCTATGGGTCATCTACAAATAGAAGAAGAATCCCTATAATTGATATTGGGACCCTCATCTCGTGTAATGGTAGAACATGTCCTGGCTATATGCAAAAAAGTAAAGTTAAGGGAATACTCTAAAAACCAACTCAGGCTCTTTGCATGAGTTAAGTGAAAGAAGTGATAAACTCCTAAGAATGTTCCATAGCCTCCTAAAGTTAGAAAACAGATGTCATCATTTCGATCCGCAGAACTCTACTAGACATTTTCTCTTCTACCAATAATAGCTGTGAAACCTAGGCTCTGATACCAATTTTTCATGACCTGAATTATGTGTCATGATGGCACCTACTCTACCCCACTAGTAGGTAAGCCAAACCATAACCCAGAGCATAATGCAATAGGTCAACTTAGTGGAAAATGGCCAATCAGAGATAAAAATGAACAACACACGTATAAATAAGCAAAGTTTTATAAGTAGATAAAGAAAGTCAATAGAAAATACTATCCCATGACCTGATAGAGACATTACAGGAGCATCTAATTCCAATAATACAACTTTAAATATTTAGAATAGTCAACAACATTTGTCTCGATAACTAAATACTGAACATAAAAAAATACAAGGCAATAGATAACTCTGACTCTAAGAGCTCACCCTATTTCTGGAAATATCAACACAAAATGATCAACAATCAATGACGACAACTTGTACTTAGATCTGCACCAAAAAGGTACAAAAATATAGTATCAGTACAGAAATAATGGATACTCAGTAGGAATCATCATCGACTGAGCTAAATATGATAAAATACAAGATATCATAACTAACTCAAGGTACATAAACAAACTTAAATTATCTCCAATAACGCTTCACATAATAAGTAATTTAGCCAGAATAACCGTATAACACAAGGAATCAAGATATGCTAACATCATCGTGAAACATAAATAAATAAATAGGAATAATAACACATCACAAGGAATCACACAAGTAATCACAAACGACAAAATTGGCTCCCATACACCAATTGGTAAGAAAAATTAAATAACTCATCATAGACTCCCATATGCCTGGAGAGTACACTCAAGGGTAGGATAAATTAATCAACCAACATTATAACTAACCTTCATCATCATGTAACCATCATTCCACAATTATCATCAATCGGTCATTTACCAATATTTCACCATTTACCAATATTTGACAATGTACCCACATTCTATAATGTTATCATTTATTAGATAACTATCATTTATCAACTAACATCATTTATTAACTATTCATTATTTATCACTTAAACAACATTCACCAATAATCATCAATTATACCATCATCAATTCAACATGATTTTTGAGATATTTTGATGCCTTTTATGTGTAATTGTGGTTTTTTAGAGGCTTCAAAAGGCTTATATTGGACTTTAGTCGTTATCTTTTGATTCATGCGATGGATGGAAGAACAGACTATGCCAATGGATTTGAAATATCGATTGTAGGGTGGTAACATGGTTAATGTGGTTTTATGACTTTTAAATCTCCTTTCAACCTTTGGATTGGAAAGTTGTGATTTTGGATTTTGGGGGTCAACTTTGTGATAACAACATCTTTTCAAAAATTTCATATCACCACTGAGTTCAAATCATCAAATTTGATAAGGTAGCATAGTTTTTTTGCATTCACAGGATTTTGAATGAATCTCGAGGGGCCACAGAGACTTGGAATTATACCAAGTCCCCAACTGGTGAATTCACTATCGTGATAGGAGTATCGCAATTGCGATTGGTGCCAGCAGAGAAAAGGTTGTGAACGCGATACCTCTTCTATGATCGCGATAGGCTTGCCCATCAAGATACTACAATTGCGACCCAATGTCCGTGATCATGAGTACTAGGTGAATATATATATATACAACTTTTTTTTTTGCTATTTTTCACTATTTTTGAGACTTGGAGCGTAGGGTTTTGAGGTTTTGAGAAATTTTCTCCATTTCTAATCTTGGGTGAGTTACAATACACCTATTTCAATTCATTTCTTCAATCCTTATCATGAAATACTTGTTTTAATTCAAATTTGAAAGAAAAAATTAGGGATTTTGGCCCTGAAGGCCAAAAACTGTATTTCCTCAAATTAAACCCCAATTTTACTTCTTTTTCACTTGAGTGAGTTTCTAATCCTATATTTATTCATTTATCCTCAATTTAATCTTCAAAACAACTCCGATTCTCAAATTTTAAATGGATTTCAAAGATTTTAATCAGTAAAGTTAAAAAATGATTTTTCTTCGATTTGGTCCTCATTTTTAACTCATTTCCATATGGGTTTTCAGCTGTTGGCTCCAAAAAGTATGAGGATTATGTATTTGAAAGAAAGTTTTGATTTTACCCTTTTTTTTAAAATCTATTTTGGGTGTCTGTTTTTACCTCGAGTTGATACTAGGCAATATGAGTGTCGTTGTGTTTTTTTTTATGTGTAGATTCTATATTTTTATGTTTTAGTTTATTTCTAGTCTGTTCGCAAGAATTAAGGTCATGAGTAAATTGTTGCAGTTCGATTTTCGGCCTTCGAGGTAGGTTATGGCTTAACTCTTTTTGACTCTACTAGGTAGTTAATTTGTATAAAAAACCATGTCAAGGGTGTAGGAAATAACCATGAAAAATGTCTATCTTATTGTGTTGTGGCCATGTGGGGACCTATACATGATTTTATGTGGTAATTTTTGAACTTTATGAGTTATATATGATCGTGTGGGGTTCTTGGTGATGTTTATGGCATTGTATATATGATGATAATTGTATTTTGCTTTTGAAAAAATGTGTTGTGGTGCTATTTGTGTATTGTGATGTATTCATACTTTATTGGCATATGAAAAATATGGAAATTCATGGATGGTTGATGTGTGAGCATATGCTAACACATTTGAGGGTTTTAACTCTAAATAATTGCAAGGTCTTAAGCAACGTTAGTTTTTTTTTATTAGTTTATGTTTGATTTTGTAGTTTAAGCTGATATGATAGAGAACCAACAATAATGGAAGCAAAAAGGATGAAATTTGAAGAAATCTGAAGACAAGTATGGCTGACGACATTTGTGATAAGTCGTCAGCCCTGTGATAAGCTATCAGGTTAGTCGTCATCAGTAGACAGAGAATTGGCCTAAAGTGGAAGTTGTGATGATATTTTGTGATAAGCCATCAAGGGTATGATAAGTCATCATGAATGCCGTTAGCCTTAAATAGGAGATGAGTTTCAGTTGGAAGAGTGGATGACATTTTGTGATAGGCCGTCAGGATGTTGATAAGGCATCAAGGATACCGTCAGACGTAGATAGGACATGAGAATTAGAGCAGGAATGTGATGATGTTCTTAATAATCATTTAAAGTCCTGATAAACCATCGTCATCATCATCTGTCTTAGACAGCAAGAGCCAAAAGTGAAGAGGAGTTGACAACATCCGTGATAAGTCATCAGACTCCTGATAAGCTATCACAGATGTCGTCGTCTATTCTGAGGAAAAGATGTAACCTTGATTTAGTTTCCATAATTAGGGTAAACTATTTAAATCTTTGTTTTAGGGTTTTATAGGGGATTTTTCCAGACATTATTCGACACCTTGAGTTTTGATAACATACTTGGATATTTTCTCTCTCTACTCCTAGAATTTAACAACACAACTTTTTCAAGAGATTATTATCAGTATTTTTGGGATTTTCCTTTGTGATCTAATCTACAATTCACTAGTTATTATTCATCTCTGTAAGTTTATCTTTCAAATCTTGAATTCAATTATGTGTTTCGTTCAATGCATCATGAGTGCTAAACTCCCTTAACCTGAATTATGAGATCTAAGGTTAGATCTTGATAAGGTGCTAAGTATTTAAGATTTAATAGGTGGTAGGATCTCTTGATAATTCTGAAGTTTTAATTAACGTCTGTTAGTTACAAATAGTGGACACACCTTCTTTGATTAGCTTAAGAAAGAAATCAAATATAGTAGGAAGTGAATTATCAACAGGGACTCGGAAATACTTTATTTAATAATCATTATTGTAACAAGGTTGGTAAACCTGAGGTAAAATCTGGGAAGTAAATAGAAATTCCCTAAGTTCGAGAGGATTAAGGAGTTAAACGATTAAGTAGGTTAAGAGATATTTAAGCATAATATCGATAAAGATAGCTTGTTATTCTACCCACCGTGAGAATCTTGAACCACTTTTAGCATATGTCATGTACCGGAAGCCCTAGTGAACATAGTTTTGGTTATTTCATAAACTATTGATTTACAAACACTGAAAGTAAAGTGACAAACAAAAAGTTTGTAAACCTAAACCTCTTATTTTAGGAAACATTAAACTATCAGTAGATTAAATCGTAAACAACTTGAGTTCAAACCATATTCCCTGTGGGATTCGACCCCTACCTAGTTGGGTTTTATATTGACAATGATTGGTTACACCCATTCAAGAGTGTAATTTGAGTGTTATTAAAAATGGCACCATTGCTGGGGAATACGATTGTAAACTGAAGTTTGTAAGCGCTAATTGACTGTTAATTAAGTTTCCTAGATTTATGTTTATTTGTTGTTTTTGTTTATTTTAAGGATTTTATTGTTTATGCCAAGCATCAGAAGTTCCGGAGAAACATTATTACCATTAAATCCGTAACCTCAACCAATAGGAAGAATGGCAGAACAACAAGAGGCTGACAGACTGGCAGCCTTAGTTAGAGCTTAGGTGAATGTGCAAAATATCAGGCAATATACACGACATCCAAACCCTGAGGATGAAGATTTAGGGGACGAGGATTTATTGAACCCTGGTAACCTAAGGAGTGCAGAGCAGATAGCTCCACAAGTGCCACGTAATGTTGACCAAAATGGTCCGTTCCAAAGATGACAAGAGTACCAGCCGGTCCAGTATGATCTGAATGATAATGATGATGGCATGGACGGGTGAAATTATTCCTCCACCATTGGCACCTGGAGCCAAGTTCAACATTACGATTACTATGATCCAACTTCTTAATCTGAAGGGGTTGTTTGGAGGCCTTTCTGGGGATGACCCCAACCTATATCTGGTGAATTTTGTCACCATTTGCAAATCTTTTGACCCAGGAGTGGGCTAGAATTCTATCTGGTTGAGGTTGTTCCTATAGTCTCTGTCTGGGAAGGCAACATTGTGGCTGAATTAGCTTACGCCTGATTCCATTACCCACTGGAGGGAATTGAAAGAAGCATTCCTAGAATAGTTTTTCCACCCTCTAGAAGATTAAAGTTGAGAGACAAGATCACCAACTTTAGATAGCTCCCTACTGAAACTTTTCATGAGACATGGGAGAGATTCAAGAAGAAGCTGACACAGTGTCCGAACCATAATATGAAAAACCTAAACTTGATGGAGACTTTGTACAGAACCCTAAACTCTGTAACAAAGCCAATTATAGATAATGCTGCCGGTGGTTCGTTTGTAGATTTGTCTTTTTATGATGCCTCAGATATGCTGAATTGGATGACCAAATAGAGTTGAGCTTGGCATACCAGAGAGTCTGTGGTATCAAGCCCCACTATTTCTGTTGGTATGTCTGCTGAATAATGTAGAAGAGATGAGGAGAAGGATCAATACATAGCCCATCTAAAGACTCAGATGGACTTGCTCACCAAGCACTTATTATCGGGGAAGACTGAGAAAATGAAGGTTGAAACGTCTCAAGACCGAGTTAATGTGGAGCCTGAAGAAGAGACGAATTATGTTAATAATCAGGGGGTTTCCGAGGAAATAGCCAAGGGAATCAAGGTCAGAATGTTTATGATAAGCTTGGTTACAAAGACAGAGAGCAGGGAAACTGGAGAAGCAATAGAGACAAGAGTGGTTTATATGTTCATCCTGGAAATTGGGAAGCTACTGGAACTAGCTCTGGAAAGATGTTCATGGACGACATGATAGAAAAGTTGTTGAAGGGAGTTGAGGCCACCAACTCTGGTGTAACCACCATGAAGACCGATCTGACATCCATTAGTTAGTTAGTGCACTCACACTCCACTGCCATCAAATAGTTGGAGCAGAAGATGAGCCAACTTTCTGCTGCATTTAACCAGAGAAAGAGCATAATGTTACCAAGTGATACGATTCAGAATACACAGAATAATGGCTCATATATGGAGATTACCTCTAGGAGTGGTAAGATATTACCTGGACCTTCTGTGGGCAAATCTATAGATGGTGAGGTAGTTGTTGATGAATCCAAAAAAAGCAATCCAGTGGTACCTAAGAAGCTGGATAGTTCTATTAATGCTTTAGAGAAGGAACGAAAGAAGGAAGAGGAAGTGGTGTTGAAAACTATCCCAAGAACACCACCTCCCTTTCCTCAACGATTCAAGAAGGAGGCTGAGGATGCAAAATTCAGCAAATTCCTGGCAATGCTCAAGCAATTAACAATAAATGTGCCTTTGGTTGAGGAACTTGAGTAAATGCCAGGATACGCAAAGTTCATGAAGGACCTTATGAACAAGAAACAGAAGGTTATCCATGAGCCAGAGGACAATCTTCTCCCCTATGGAGCTATCTCTACAAGATATTTAGTACAAAAAAAGAAAGACCCGGGAGAGTTTACCATTCCGTGTACTATTGGTTCCCTGAAATTCACCAAAGCATTATGCGATCTGGGAGCCAGTATAATCCTAATACCACTTGCTTTGTACAAGAAACTGGGTTTGGGGAATCCTACCCTAACAAATATGCGGTTGGTGATGGCAGATAGGTCTGTGAAACATCTTGTGGGCATATTACACGATGTTTTAGTAAAAGTAGCCAATTTTATTCTGCCTGCTGATTTTGTAGTCCTAGATTGTGAGGTAGACTTTGAAGTGCCCATCATCTTAGGTAGACCATTCCTTGCAACTGAGAGAGTAATAGTAGACATGGAGCTGAATGAGCTGAAGTTCAGTCTAAATAATAAAGAAACACCCTTTGAGATACACTCATCCATGACTCAGCAAAAAAAGATGGGTGTTTTCTCAATCATTGATGTATTATATGATGATGATAAAGGGGTATCAACAGGTTGTCTGGGCGAAGTTCGAGTAGTCAAGATAACCAAGTCGTGCCGCGACAGTAAATCAGGCGCTATTGGGAGGCAATCAAAAATTTTATATTCCAGTAAAGTGATTATTTTTTTAGTTAGGATTTAGTTCACAGAAGGTGGAAAACTGATGAAATCAGCAGAAAAGATCCGGTCCTGACGACATTCATGAAAAATTGTCAAAACTGTGATATGCTATCAGAATTGTCGTCAGAGAGGTCAATTTTAAATTGAAGTTCTATTAAGGCTGACGATATCCATGATAGGTCATCACACCTATGACAAGCTGTCATAATTAGTCATCAGAAAGTAACTTAACAACCAAATCTGGGCCAATTATAAAGATCCGACCCGAGCCCAGTCAAACCTTTCCACCTTCCCGTTTGTTTTTACTTCCTTCAAAAGTTATTTCCCTTCAATATTTAGAGTATTTTATTTCCTTATTCAAAAATTTTTTCCAAGTAAAACAAAAACCAAGTTTCCTTGTGTGTGGGTTTGCAATTAAAATAAAGAATGTCTTCCTACATCCTCTTGTGTGTGTAATCTCATTGAAGTCTCCCATCAGGTTTGCTCTAAATTTGACTTTTTTTTCAAGTGGTAAGGGATAGATTGATGACAACCCAAGTTTCAAGAGACTTGAACCAAGTTCAACTAGAAAATAGGCTGAAATTCGAAACTAGGGTTTGTTGTGCAAGCCTAAGGCTTAAAATTCATCTCACAAATCAGAACTCGAGTGGATTTTGAGAAATAATGGGGCTAAAAATTGAGTTAAAATCAAAAGTGGGGTTTTGATAAGAGCTGACAACATTTATGATAAGCTAACACAACTGTGATGGGTTATTAGAAATGTCGTCAAAGGCCACTAAGAATAAAGTGAGTTCTGTTTAGAGTTGATGACATTTGTGATAGGCTATCATATTTGTGATAGCTTATCAGAAATTTCGTCAGAAGTTGATAAAGTTTTACAGGTTCTGTCTAAGGCTGATGATAATTGTGATAAGCTATCACAGTCGTGACGGCTTACCAAGAAATGTCGTCACACCTTGAACCTGAAGCATGAATGACCCTTTTTAAAGAATGTGAAGCTTAAATAATTAATATGTTTTTGTTTAGGCTCTTAAGGATTGACTAATGTTTTTCTATTGCTATAGGAACCCTATAATGGCACCCAAAGGGAAAATCCCCATGCTTACAAAGAAGGAACAATAGAAAAGTGTATGACAGAAGCTCATCGATGAAGAGTCTAATTATGAAGAGAAAGAAACAATGCTCAGGAAACGTAAGAAGAAGTAAATCCCTAACCAGCCTCCACCACCCCCACTAGTTAAGGTGGAGGATAGTGAGGACACTGAAACAACAACTGATTCAGAGCAGAAGGCATCTGAATATTCTGAACATAAGCAACACTAGTCTGAACATGCTGAATCTAAAGAGGAAGAACATGAAGGGTTTGAGGAGCATGAGTCTGAGGGAACAACATCTGAATCTCCTTCCACTGAACAACAAGATGATGAGGAGTCTCCAATTCATGGAAAACTTATCATTTGTCAGAACCCCAAAGTTGGAGACAATTCTAGATGCAAATTCTTAAGGCAGAGGGCATCTTTACTGCAGAGCTCTGCAGAACTGATAGAAGAAGGACTAAAAGGCTGATTCAGGAAAAAAAGAGAATTATCACCAAAGGTCGAACAAACATTCCAAGAGTACGGCTTGGGACGGACTACAAAAGGGGGAAGCTTATTTTTCCCTGCACTGGTCTGAGAGTTTTACGTGAACTACCAGGCTCAGTTAGAAATTATGTGTAGGTCAGGAGAAAGAGTTGTAGACCAACCCTTATTGGAGAGAGTTCAGCTAAGGGGCATAAGGGTTGATATCTCAATCAAAACCATCAATAGGTTCTTGCATGGCCCCAACTTCACTCCTCAGGACACGTCACCATCAGTCTATGCTCAAATTAAAAATCAGGAAAATCAATATCCATGGTTGGCCAAAATCATAACCGAAGAGGAACCAACATGGGTGACCAACCCAAATGAGAGAATCTATAAGTCCTCTTTGACTCAAGAGGCAAAGTTTTGGTAGGGGATAGTGCGTATCTGGCTGATGCTCACTGATGGAGACAACATTCTAGGTGATGACCGAGCTATCCTAGTAGCAAGCATGGTGCAACAGCTTTTCCTAAATTTTAGGGAAATAATTGCTGATGAGATAAAGATTAGAATGTCAAGAACCGACACTACTTATCCTTTTCCTTGTCTTATCACAAAGTTGTGATGAGCTGCTAATATTCCAGAGATTGCAGGGGTTGATGATGACGTCCCTTCCTGAAAACTCACAACCCTATACAATATGATGAAAATTAGCCAAGACTGAGGCTTGATAGAGGTGAAGAGGTAGCAGCAGACCCTCCAGTTACAGATGCCAGTTCAACACCTAATGTGGAAGTGCAAGATTCTAAGACTGCGCAACCAACTTTTTCAGCACAGGTAGGTTCAGTGCTTGAGAATGAAACCAATCCCTCAGGTCCTACAACATCAGCAGGATTTGTATTTTATTTGATCGATATCAGAAAAGTGGCCAAACAAGACAAATGGTGTGAGGCATAGCTACATGCCTTTGCCAAATAGTTTGCCGCTGCAGTAGACAAGAGAATCAAGGATGCTTTTGAGACTTTTGTGACTTTGCTTGGATGGTTTGCAGATTTTCAGAACCAATTTGATGCACGGGTAAAAGAAATATCAGGGGTTGATCTAGCTAAATTCAGAGCAATTTTGAACAAGGTAAAGACAGATGTTGCGGTGTTGTAGTAGCACCAATATATGGTGCTGACAGATCCGTCTATGCATGAATCAGAGAAAGAAATTCCAATGCTTGACCTCACTAGAGATTCACCAAATAAAAATAAAAAGAGAGGGAGAAGAAGGGCAAAGATAAAACAGAAGACCCTGACAGCGAGGAAGAAAGAAGAGTGAAAAAGAAGGAGAAAAAAGGCCAAAAAAGATTAGTTGAATAAAGCAAGAATGGAGTCCCTAATGGACAATGAGAGATGGGAGGAGGCTTTGAAAGCCAGGGCTGCAGGTGCCTCATCTAGCATACCCCCTACCACTGCAAGGCTAGAAGCTCTCGATGGAAAGAAGGTAGCAGATAATGCAGCAGCTGGGTCAGAAACCCATGACCCCCAATCTTGAGTCATTCTAGGTATACTCTAACCCTTAGTTTAGATTTATTTTCAATTTTATGTTGAGGCTGTAGGGTAGGATAATTGGGAGTAATACAGGTACTTGAGGTAGTTAGAATGTTTTGTGAATTTTGAGCACCTCTCCATTGATTTGAGTTTATAACTGTGTGAATTGCATTCATCTGTGACTGCAGTGCATCTTTTTATGGCATTAGTCTGGCAACTTATCAATTTTTGCTGAACAAATTGCATGAATCAGATAAGTAGTGATATGCGATATACTTGTGGGCCATGTGTGTGTGAGGTCTTACTCACCTCCTGCTGTGTGCCGAATCTAAAACTTGCCCTGTTAGTCATACCTAGGTTGTAGGATAGGGGTTAGGAAAGGATCATAGGCCATTTTTGATTGTAACCTACTTTTAGCGTAAATGACCTTCCCAATGTGGATAATATCCTTTGATCCCTGATTTGAGACTATATTCGTGTTTCTTTTTGTGAAACCTCTCACCTTCCCATTTATCTCATAATGAACTTATTTTGGCGTTGGTCCTCCTTGGACACTATGCACCTTGACTTAGGCAAACAACCTAAGTTGAGGGTGGCTATTATAGGGTGCGTGATGGAAAATAAGCATGGAGAAAGGTAGAATAAGAGAAAAAAATAAAAAGTTGGGTGCGGTGAAAAAGGAATAAGAAAAGAGAAAGCTGTGTTAAAGATGATAAAAAGATAATATGATGATTGAAAATATCACATCCATCTTGAGAATGTGTGATCAATAAAAGAGAGGAAGAAAAGAAGGTTAATAAGTGAAACCCTAAGAGTTTAGTGTAGTGTCAAGGAGGCATATTCACTCTAAAATATCCATGAATATCATACCATCCCTGACCTATATTACAAGTTTAAGAAAAGTCCTATAGTGATCCTAACCGACCTTTCTGAAGACTTGGGTACTTACTACAAAGGAAAGCCTATGGAATTTCACATATAGTGTTTGGAACTTCATTCTAAGAGTGAGTCTTGTGATTGTCCCTATGTTTATGTATGTGAATTCTGATATGAGGGAAAAAGGGATTTCTTTGTTGTGAGGGAACACTGAGTATGTTGCTAGTCACTGACTTATTCAGATAGTGTGATCTTGGTGTGGCATGATTGTTATTGCTAAATTTTTACCGTATCTTGATGCTTGTGATTTGCATGGTTGTTCTTCAAAACATCAACAGTGAGTTTTAAATTGACTGACCTTGGAGACGGTGAAATTATTCTGAACTAATATGAGTAGTTAGCTGCCAAATTGTACTTTGTATTCTCTTAGTTATGTTTTGGTTGCTTGAGGACAAGCAATTGTTTTAAGTTGAGGGTGTTGATGTGTGAGCATATGCTAACACATTTAAGTCTTTTAACTCTAAATAATTGCAAGGTCTTGAGCAACTTTAGTTATTTTTGATTAGTTTATATTTGATTTTGCAGTTTAAGCTGATATGATAGAGAACCTACAATAATGAAAGCAAAAAGGTTGAAATATGAAAAAATCTGAAGACAAGTATGGCTGACGATATTTGTGATAAGTCGTCAGCCCTGTGATAAGCTATCAGGTTGGTCGTCATCAGTAGATAGAGAATTGGCCTAAAGTGGAAGTTGTGATGACCTTTTGTGATAAGCCATCAAGGGTCTGATAAGTCATCATGAATGCCGTCATCCTTAAACAAGAGATGAGTTTTAGTTAAAAGAGTTGACGACATTTTGTGATAGGCCGTCAAGATGGTGATAAGGCATCAAGGATACTGTCAGATGTAGACAAGACATAAGAATTGGAGCAGGAATGTGATAATGTTCTTGATAAGCCGTTAAAATCCTAATAAGCCGTTGTTATAGTCGTCAGTCTTAGACAACAAGAGGCAAAATTTAAAACGATATGACGACATCTGTGATAATTCGTTAGACTTCTGATAAGCTATCACGAATATCGTCGTCATTTCGAGGAAAAGCTGTAACCTTGATTTAGTTTCCATAATTAGGGTAAACTATTTAAAGCTTTGTTTTAGGGTTTTCTAGGGGATTTTATCCAGACATTATTCGACACCTTGGGTTTTGATAACATACTCATATATTTTCTCTGTCTACTCCTAGACTTTAACAACACAACTATTTCGAGAGATTATTATCAGTATTTTTGGGATTTTTCTTTGTGATCTAATCTACAATTCACTGGTTATTATTCATCTCTGTAAGTTTATCTTTCAAATCATGAATTCAATTATGTGTTTCATTCATTGCATCATGAGTGTCTAAACTCCCTTAACTTGAATTATGAGATCTAGGGTTAAGTCTTGATGAGGTGCTAAGTATTCAAGATTTAATAGGTGGTAGGATCTCTTGATAATTCTAAAGTTTTAATTAACGTCTATTGGTTACAAACAGTAGACACACCTTCTTTGATTTTCTTGAGAAAGAAATCAAATATAGTAGGAAGTGAATTATCAACAGGGACTCGGAAATACTTCGTTTAATAATCATCGTTGTAACAAGGTTGGTTAACCTGAGGTAAAATCTAGGAAGTAAATAGAAATTCCCTAAGTTCGAGAGGATTAGGGAGTTAAACGCTTAAGTAGGTCAAGAGACATTTAAGAATAAAATCGATAAAGATATATTGTTATCCTACCCACCGTGAGAATCTTGAACCACTTTTAGCATTTGTCATGTACCGGAAGCCCTAGTGAACATAATTTTGGTTATTTCATAAACTATTGATTTACAAACACTGAAAGTAAAGTGACAAACAACAAGTTGGTAAACCTAAACCCCACATTTCATGAAACATTAAACTATCAGTGGATTAAATCGCAAATAACTTGAGTTTACACCATATTCCCTGTGGGATTCGACCCCAACCTAGTTGGGTTTTATATTGACAACGATAACTTGCACCCATTCAAGAGTGTAATTTGAGCGTTATCAATGGTCATAAATAATGAGTGGATATTTGGCTCACGTTGTTTTGGAAATACTCCTTGTGATTGGTTATCCTTATATCATACTCATTCATGAAACATTGGTACATAGTGGGAATCCTATGAAACATTGGCAACACCTTTTTCTGACAGAGAATGTGACATCTTATAACCCCTTCCCCAAAGGGATGTGCTAGGGAGATGATGTGATATATGGATTGTATATGGGTTGCTGAACCCCTCACGAGTCCTACATCAGGAAGCTTTAGCTTTGTAGTTGTATATGGAGACTGTGTGACGGTCTCAGAGGTTGTGCGACAACCTCATGCATCATCGTGATCATCATTATTCACATTGTATTCACTTTCTTATGCTTGTGATGTAATTTTATTTCTGTCTTGACTTGTCATGTACCTAATTGTTCTATCTTTCTTTACTTGTACTTGATAATCTTGAATATGTTGCCCTTTTTTGTTCTATTTGTCTATGATATACTGTATATTTGTGGTTCTTTCTAGATTTGTTGCAATATATATGATATATTAGAACTATTAGTGCAAGTGGTGTGGGCTACAATTGTGGGATATTTTCTAATTGTAGGTGATGTTCCCTTAGTTTTTATTTTTGTATGCTTTATTTTCTACTTTTCTCAATCAATCTATGACTCCTACAGAGTACAAGTGGATTGTGCTCTCTCCTACTACCCTCTTTTGGTTTATATTCAGGTGTGGGTGCACCCTACATTGCTTGATTCCGGTGATATTCTCAGATCTCTAGGTAGTGGCCGATTTTCAAGCACCCAAATGTCTTCTACTATCTTTATTTATAACACTGTCTTTACTTGTATTTTAGAGATAACGTTTATCCTATAGTAAACATCTTATGTATTTTATTTGGATTTGAGGTGTACGAGATAGGTTCTAACACTGTTGACATCAGGTTTTGGGCAATTATGGTATTGTTATTGGCTAAGTTCCTTTCCACATTTATTATACTTGTAAGATTCAGCATTTTTCTAGAAGACTTACCTCAGGATTTAAGTATTATTTCATTTTGTATTAGTTTTTGTGATAGACATACTTGTCAAGGTTCGTCGTGACAGTGCCATCATGACCCTTTGCATTTTGGGTCATGAAAAATTGGTATCTAAGTAGGTAGGTTCATTAGTCTCAATGGTGTAAGAATGGAATGTCTAATAGAGTCTAGTGGATCGGTACATAGACATCCATATCTATCTTAGACTAGCCCTGTCTAGGAGGAGTGTTAAGGAACTCTCCCCTTGAGCATCATGTTGAGAACGTCGGGGGTGTAGGTTCAGTTCTAGTTCCTCAAAGTTTATCTGCCCTACTTTTGGAAGGGTTGTTGGTGTGTTTTCTAATCCACTAGAGAGTTCTTTCCTGGTAATACCAGGTATTCCTCCATCCCCTATTCCGGATATTTCTTTGGCAATTACTTCTATTGTAGGTACTCCTTAGAGACTGTCACACCCTTCTTTTTTAACAGATAGATTGATTTTAAGGCTGGAAAGGGTTTTATTATTAAGTGACAAAAATAAAAATTTATTTCATAAAAGGATTGTTTATATTCAAAATTTAGAGTCTCCACTTGGCATAATCTGGTGTGCCAAGTCACCTTTAGAAAGTCCTTTTCAAAATGATTTGACTCTTTAAATTGGTTTGCAAACAGAAATTCTAGCTAAGGAATTCTGTTGACTGAGGGAAAGGTTTTAGGCACCCCTCGGTCCCGTGGTTTGACCACGGTTGCTTGGTGGAGTATATTAGCTAATTTGACACTATAAATGTATAAACTACACAAAAACACACAAAACAATGAAACAAACAAAACGAATCCCAAAAATATATTGTCCAGTCCAATTATACAGTCCCAAAATAAAAAATGCGAAAATGTAAACCTACGCCAACCTACACTAATCCTAAACTACGCTCCAATGCTTTACCCGATGCCTCAGGCCTTCATCACGGACATCCTCCAAGTGCAAAATATTTTGGGGCATTCCCTAATGAATAAGTACAATATAACCTCGGGGCATTCCTCGACGAATAAATACATCTTCAAATCTTGTGCAATAAAGTAGAAGGAACTATTCACACGCACAATCAAATATTCAACAAAACACCGTTCCTAAAATTTGCCTACCCGAATTAGCATTTTCCTACCCATTTAATGACCTAAAATAGTGATACAATCGATTTCACAAACTTGCTATTTATTCCAAATTAAACAAAACAACAATAAACCAACATTAATATAAATTCACCCTTTTTATCAATTTCTCAAGTCCATCCCAAATTCCCTTTTAATACTGAAGTTCGACAATTCGCAATCACCATTTCAATAATCCATAATCATATTTTTTAACAAAACTAAGCAACAAATCAACATCACCCAATATTCAAACACACCTCACTCAAATCAAACATGTATAATGAAATAAAATGAGAAGAGATAGAGTTGGACCTTCTGATAATGGATTTTGTTGATAATAACGAGTTTAAAGAAATCCAAACTAGAAAACCCCGACTAGAAAACCTCCACAACGAACAAACTCCAACCTCGGTATTGAAAAATTAAGTTCCAAAAGTAATTGTAATGAATCGGTCGAGGTGAACAGAACCTAAACCCTAAACCAGTAATGAAGACAGCAGTGCCCCACAGTAGAAATCATGACAAACATACAAACCCGTATAAAAAATCATGAAATCAAGTTAAATCGAACGAGTTTTGTGATGAGAAATAGGCCGTGGTGAGTTTTGGGATGCCTTGACATTTTTTCGGTGATCCAGTCACTGGAATTATAAACTGCCACTCGAGAACTCTCTGTCTCTCAATTTTCTCAAATCTCTCTGCCTTGCACACTCTTGATTTTTTTTAAATCTCTCTTGCTCTCTACTGTGTGTATGAGCACGATTTTATATGTAAGTGTGTGAGTATGATATATCCGTTCTTCTATGCGTGAATCCTTTGGTGGGTGTGCAATTTTGTCTCTCTGTTAGGAGCTCCGAAAAGAGAAAAATAGAGATCCCTGGCTTCCCTTTTTTCACTGGAAAGAAAATTCCCCCACAGTGGTATTATATGGGTCTATTTTCAATTGAGAATGGGTTTTTGTCCCTTTTTTGTGAGGGATTTTTGTGTGTATTTCCATGAATCCATGATAATCCCCTATTCTGTCTCTCTCTAGCATATATCTAAAGTTGTCTTCTCAAAAAGAGAAAGAAAAAAAATGTGAAAAAGGGGTGGGGGTAGGGGGTACACATATGGTAGGGTGAGGGGTGTGAATTGGTTAAGATCAAGTTTTGTTAGGATAAGGGAATATTGGAGAGTTAATTTGTTAGGGGTTTATTGAAATTTTGTTTATTTTTTGTATTTTTTGTGGGGTATAATCACATGGGTGAGGTGTATGACAACGTGAGGTAAAAATGGATGAATTGGGTTTTTGGGAGGGACAAAATTTGGTGTCTACATCATGCCCTTTTTTGGGTGTAAGTTTTCAGATAGAAAAGTAGACAATGAGACCGAATTTTGACCTCACCATTATTCAAGGAAAGAAACAAAAGAAAGAAGGATAACCGAGTTGGAGAGTCGAGTGTGGTCCCATCGAGGTTCCGGTCAGTAGCTCTGTCATTACATAAAAAATGGAAATTACAAGTTAAAACATTAATGAAATTACAAAAATCCTATCTATGTAGCTTTTTTGACTCTTGACTTGCGATTTCATCACCCTATTCTTCATGCGGGCTCCTGACTTGCAATTTCTTCAACCTGTCTTCCAGGCGGGCTCCTGACTTGCAATTTCTTCAACTTGTTACTTGATTTTCATTTTATTCACCTTTTTCTTTAGGAGAGTTCCTGACTTGCTATTTTTCAAGCTTTTTACTTTCAACTTCTTCACCTTGTTGCTTGATTTTCAACTTCTTCACCATATTGCTTGACTTTTAATTTATTTACCCTGTTCTTTAGGCGGGTTCCTGAAATCACAAATAGAAGAAAATTATTCCAAACAAAGATTATAATAAAGAGATATTCCATTTACCAGAAAAGTAAAGTTCCAAACAACAGGAATTAAATTTCTTACCCCAGTTGATCATCAGAGGACTTTTGTGAAAGTTACATCATAACTACTTGAAAAACCCGAACTAAGAAATGCATTTTCTATGGGTTAATTGGAATGATTCGACTAGGAAGTGCATTTTCTAGGAGTCAAAGGGAAATGACTCGACTAGGAAGTACATCTTCTAGGAATCAAGGGAATGACTCGACCAGGAGGTAAATCTTCTAGGAATCAAGGGGAATGACTTGACCAGGAAGTACATCTTCTAAGAATCAAGAGCACTGATTCGACTAGGAAGTACCTATTCTACGAATCAAGGGGAATGACTCAACTAAAAAGTATGTCTTATAGGAATCAAGGGGAATGGTTCTACTAAAAGGTACGTACTATAGGAATCAAGGGAAATGACTCGACTAAAAAGTACGTCTTATAGGAATCAAGGGGAATGAATCGACTAAAAGTACGTCTTATAGAAATCAAGGGGAATGACTTTACTAATAGGTACGTCTTATAGGAATCAAGGGAAATGACTCAACTAAAAGGTACGTCTTATAGGAATCATGGGGAATGCCTCAACTAAAAGGTATGTCTTATAAGAATAAAGGGGAATGAATCGACTAAAAGGTACATCTTATAGGAATCAAAGGGAATGACTCTACTAAAAGGTACGTCTTATAGGAATCAAGGAGAATGACTCGACTAAAAGGTACGTCTTCTAGGAATCAAGGAAATGACATGACTAAAAGGTACGTCTTATAGGAATCAAAAAGACTGAGTTGACTAAAAGGTACGACTTACAGGAATCAAGAGGAATGACTCGACTAAAAGGTATGTCTTATAGGATTCAAGGGTAATGACTCGACCAGGAAGTACATCTTCTAGGAATCAAGGTGACTAATTCGAATAGGAAGTATATCTTCTAGGAATCAAAGCGACTGACTCGACTAGGAAGTACATCTTCTAGGAATCAAGGGGAATTACTCAACAAGGAAGTACATTTTCTAGGAATCAAGGGGAATGAATCGAATAAAAGTTACGTCTAATAGGAATCAAGAGGAATGACTTGACTAAAGCTACGTCTTATTGGAATCAAGGGGAATGACTCGACTAAAAGGTACATCTTATAGGAATCAAGGTAAATAATTCGACTAAAAGGTATGTCTTATAGGAAATAAGGGAATGCCTCAACTAAAAGGTACATATTATAGAAATCAAGGGGAATGACTCGACTAAAAGGTACATTTATTGGGATTCAAAGGGAATGACTAGACTAGAAAGTACATCTTCTTGGAATCAAGGGGGATCACTCAACTAGGAGATACGTTTTCTAGGAGTTAAGAGGAATGAATAGACCAGAAGGTACATCTTCTAAGAGTCAAGGGGAATGAATCGACTAGAAGGTACATCTTCTAGGAATGAAGCTTCAATTTTAGAAGTGTATCACCTAGCAAATGAAAACTAAATTCCTTGGACAAGAAAGTGTGTCTCCGAAGGATATAGGATGATGAATTTTTACCATGATTTGATTATCAAATCCGTGCAGCAACATTTCTTCCTGCATTTGTAGAAGTGAGAAATTACGGCCTTTGATGTTTAGGCTTTAAAATCCTTGATTTGAAAGGTAACATGTTATCCTGTTTCCTACAAAGAAAACTTGTGAGTTTAAACATGGTAGCTGGTTTGTAGCTTGGGATTTTGTGGAAATCGCACTTGACCTCGTCATATTTAAATTTACTTCCAACCATTAGAATACATCATTGACTTGCTGCATCATTGACCCAAATTCAAGTTATTAAGAGTAACTCTGAAACAAAACACATCATCTCCGATTTGCCATGCTCCTCAGATAAACTCTTTGAACCTTGGTATTTTTATGAGTTTTCATATATGTCTATTGATGAAACTTTCTGCATGCCTTATTTCGGTTCACAATCATGCCTCTTTCATGTGCTGAATTTTTGTCTTTCTTTGTGCAATTGAAGAAGCAGATTGCCAGTTTTGAAATCTTTTTTTACTTGTTTTGACATGAACTTGACTAAAAGATAAGAGATAAATGACAATGATTTTATTTTTTGGATAAATGACTTAAGAAAATAAAATAAAAATAAAGAGAAGAAGGAAAAGACAATGAATGTCCCCTTTTAAAACAAAGAAATGAAAAATTTATCTAAAAATGATAGTCAACTCTAATGATTATGCCATACATTTTGGATTACGTATCCTGATTTTTCCATCCAAACTTTTTACCAATTGTTCTTGAGTTAATGACCCTAAAACTGAGTTACTTCCTTGGGTCAATTGCATTCAGATACCTTATTCGGCTAGTGATGCCTTAAAGGGTTTTCACCAACAAGCCTTTCTTATTTTCTTTTTCTCAGCTCACCATTGTCTTATGGTGTTTGTAAGGGTTTTTCACCAATAAGACTTTCTTATTTTCATTCCTCTCAACTCTTAGTCATCTTACAATGCCCGTGAGGGTTTTTACTGATAAAACTCTCTCATTTTTATCTCTCTCAACTTACCATCGCCTTACGGTGCTAATGAGGGTTTTCACTAATAAGACTCTTATTTTTATTTCTCTGTCAATTCCTTATGCTGTGGAAGACGAGTAGTTCCTAAAATATCTCATCATATATATTGTATGCTTAGCCTTAACATTCTCAAAGATTGATCTGAAGGTTTTTCTTTGGTTGTAACTTGGCTTTTAGATAAGGTTAGAAAGAAAAGATGAGATGAGGCCAAAAAACACTTGAAGTAGGGTAAGACTTACAATTTTTGGAATCGTCTCAAACAATGAGGATTAACTCATGCCCCAGTTTTTTGACTGGGTAATCCTAAATTATTTGTTTGGTTGGACCGAGGCCGAAGTAGGGCAGCCTACGTATCTCACCCCTGAGAGAATAGAATCAGGTCACACATAGTTCTGACAACTTGTTTTACTTGATTCTGATTTTCCTTTTATTCTTTTTTTTCTTTTATTGACTCTTTTATCTTTGGGATTTTTCTGACTCTATTTTTCTTGACACTCTTCTTTTTTCTTTCTTTTTGGATAAATTTTTTCTCTTTTTTTTCTTTTTTTGAAACTTTTCTGACTCTATTGTTTTGCTCAACACATTTCTTTGGAACTTTGCTGACTCTATTTTGATTCCAAAAGAGGGGTATGAAAGAAAGTAGAAATAAAGCTCAAATGGTGTAAACAAAGGATGACACAATGTTTGGATAGCAAAATGAAATGCCTTCGTCCTATCAATCCTTGAAAATGAAAGTACATATTATGCAATATGAAAGTGAAAAATGAAGATCATATGAGACACTTTAACAACACTAACTTTAACTGATCCTATGCGTCACTACTTCTTTTGCGCTTGTCTAGCATACAACTCCACTTTATTGTACATTTCTCACATTGAATGACTTATGATTTATGAATTTGATTTTCTTTCTATTCCTCTTGATATAGTATCACGCAACCACTGTTTGACCTAATTGAGACATGTCTTTCAATTGATTACTATGTTATTTTTGTGATTCTCAAAATAATTGCCTTAATTTTCAAAGAAAGCTTTAACTTGTCACCAAATGTCTCAGCGTTCTATCTATTTTCTCATATTCTTTTTCTAACTTTAGCCCTCTGATTCAAAGTTCATGCTTAAACTGGATTTTAAGATCTGACTAAAAATTCCTCTAGCATGTCATATCACTAGAGCCAACATAAAATGTACTATGTAAAGAAAACAAACAAACAACACACATTTAAAACCCAAAGGGAAAGGGACACTTCATTTAGTTGAAATAAAAGATAGAAGAGTTTGAACATAAAAGAAAAAGGGACAAAACAAGATAGATCCCAAACTACAACCCTGAAATAATTTGGATAACAGAAAAGAAAATAGAACAAACTACCAAACATCCATCCTATTAGGGAGAGGAGTGACTTCCTAATAGCTTAGCTTGATATCTTAGCCACTGGTTTGCATATCATCTTGACTAGAGCTTTCCTCACTGTCAATGTTCTACACCATAATTGATCCATCTTGAATAGTCTTTTCAATTTCTCTTTTCAAATCTCGACAATCTTCAATACTGTGACCCTGAGCATCAGAATAATATGCACATCGTACATTAGGATCAAAATTTCTTGATCGGGGATTAAGAATATGCCCAAGTAGTGGAGTGATCATGCCCCACTGTACTAATCTCCTAAAATAAACTAGCATACAACTCTCTAATTAGCATGAAACTATCTCTCAAATTCCGCCTTATTTAATTGTTTGGCTTGGATAAACAATTGGGCCTAGAAGGGATTTGGTATGTTTGTGGAGTTAAAGAACGACTCTGGGGAGTTGGGGGTATGACATTGTGGGTAAGATAGGAGTTGAACATGTGGTTATGGATAATAAACTGGATATGAAGGTGAGGGTATGGAGTATAATAGAGTTTGGGAGTTATTATGTGGAGCTTTGGCATGAACTTAGGCTTGATCCTGAGAGCGATGACGACGTGGTCTTCTTGACCGTTCCCGCTGTCCAACAACAATAGCAGATGCATCTTCCTCATTCTTCTTCTCCCCAACACTTCCAGAACCTTTTTGAATTGCTTGAGTAGTTACTTTCAATGTTGCAAAACTTAGAATACGACCGGTCTTAATTCCATCCTCTACCATCTATCCTATTTTGGGGACCTCAATAAATGGGTTGCCTAATGCAGGTAACAAGTGTTGATACTATGTTTCATCTTGCACTTGAATAAACACCTCCATTATCTTTGTTTCTTTCATTGGTGGTTTCACCCTAGCAGCTTATTCACGCCATCTAATCATATACACTCTGAAACTTTCAGTACTCTTTTTCTTCATATTGGTTAAGGATTTTTTGTCAGGAATCAACTCCATATTGTATTGGAATTGTTGCATGAATTCATTAGCTAGGTCATCCCAACGACTCCACTTGTCAATGTCTTGGTCAACAAACTATTCTGAAGCTAAACCTGAAAGACTTTCACCAAAATAAGCCATGAGTAATTTTTCCTTCCCTCCAATGCCCCTTAATTGGTTACAATAATGCCTCAAATGAGCCACTGGATCATCGTTCCCATCTCAAACTTTGTCCTTTTAAAGCTAAAAAGGAGATTAATTCCCAAAATCATGCACAAATCTTTATACAAGATAATTTTGTAACCCCCGAGTCCTTGGAAGTTCTTCATAGCCAGTTCCAAAATTCTCAATTTTTTGGTTATTCCATCTTGTTCTTCTGTCGTAACAGGTTTCTCAGTGTTATGAGGAAATTCAGGCGGGTAAGTGTAGCCATAAGGACCATTCGACTTAAATGTGGGCTCAGGAGCATAATGCTGATCATGAGAAATACTCAATATAGGGTCTCTCATAGAGTAGGGGGACACAAACGGTGGATGAACATCAAAAGTAAGATCTTCATATGGAGGTGGTGATGCAAAAATATGAATAGTAGGTGGAGCCGAGCATATGGTAGTCTTGTGTTAAGGATTGAGGAAATGAATATTGAAAGTGTTTGGATAGTGTTGCCCTAAAGTAGACCCTGATGCATGTTGTGGCGTGTCAACAAAAATAGAGAACTGTGCATGTGACACTGGAGGCAAGCTAGAAATATATTCCAGATTATCAGTGGGAAATGGAGGAGGTAGCAACTTATTAGCCTAAGCTCGATGCATTTCTATCATTTGCTTCCTTAATTTCTGAATCTCTTCATTAGCTCCTAAATTCTCATTCCCCAAAATCTTTATCTGATTAGTGACAACAACCTTGGTATTCTTATTGGCTATAACTTTCTCTTCGACTTGGTTCAATATGGAGGACCAGCTAAAATGTCACAAACCAACCACCTTAAACTAACTGAAGAAGAGATAACAAATGCTTTAGAGTTTAACATTTCCTCAAAACCTTTTTGTTTTTTGGAAAAGATCACCTAACCCAAGAAGGGTGCCTACGTATCACACTCCCAAAAGAGAAGAATCAGGTGTGCGTAGTTCGTGATGTTTGGCCAAAAAAGGGCTAATAAAACTCTCTTTCTTTTCTTTTTTCTTAAAATTTTAAGAAGAATAGAAAATAATAAATTTTCAAAAGAATTGACGAAGTTCTTTTTGATTTCTTTAGCTTTAACATCCCTATAAAAAATGAAACCTATTATCACCAAATGAAATCTTGTTAAAATTTTGAAATTATGAATTCTTGTTAAAGGAGACAAAGGGAATTCTCTTTGATGTATTTTTTTTAGAAATGAAAGAACAAATCTTTTTTGCATTTTCATTATATGAAATGTACAAAACTTCTACCATCTTTTTCCAATTTTCTTTATAAAAAGCTCCTATTAAAAAAAATCTTTTTGAAATTTTGAAATTATGAATTCTTGCTAAATCAGACAAAGGAAAATCTTTTTGATGTATTTTTTTTAGAAAATATATGCAAAAGGTAAAAAATTTTTTTTTGATACTTTTGTTTTTTGAGAAGATAAATGCAAAAGGTAAAAAAAATATTTTTGAAGTTTTGGATAGTGGAAAACAAAAGCCTTAAGAACTCTAAAAAAGTACCAGACCCTTTTTTCTTATTTTTTCTTTTTCCTTTCCTAAACACGCTCTCCTTTAATTCTAGTACATGCTTTCCCCAAATTAGTCCATTAAATGACCTCGTCACTCAAAAAAATACAACATTTAGCACGTAGGGATGATTTTAAGGTGAGTCTCCTATAAAGGACCAAGTGGGTCCCGCTAGGCCTCAATATGATGCAGATAAGCATAACCTAAAGGCCGACCTATGCTAGGTTCCACTAACAAGGTTGTTCGTGGAAGCGTATGGTCAATAGTGGCTACAAAAGGTTTCCACCCACTCCATACGTCCAACGGCTCACCCTCCTAAAGTAAGGGTGACTCAACTAGAGTTCATGTACACGACGTGCACTCTGAAACTTGTTGTAGAAAGAATTGACTCAAGTTATGCAAATAATGCCAGATATAAAGCGGTAAAACATAAAGAAAGACTGTAAACACGTAGCACGTAGGCACTCAACAATGATAAAATAAAAACAAACGATAATACAAACAATATTTATACACCCATAATGTCAAACTAAGATGATAAAACTCCAAAAATAATCTCGAATTATGAAATAAATCCCTAGCAGAGTCGCCAGATCTATCACACCCTTTTTTGGAATAGAAGGTTGATTTTAAGTTTTGGAAAGGGTTTTATTATTAAGTGACAAAAATGAAAATTTATTTCGTAAAAGGATTGTTTATATTTAAAACTCAGAGTCACAACTTGGTATAATCCGGTGTGCCAAGTCACCTTTGGAAAATCCTTTTCAAAATGATTTGAATCTTTACACTAGTTTGCGAACAAAGATTTCGGCTAAGAAATTCTGTTGACCGAGGGGAAGGTGTTATGCACCCATCGGTCCCGTGGTTTGATGACGGTCTCTTGATGGAGTATATCGGATAATTTGACACTATGAATGTATAAACCACACAAAAACACACAAAAACAATTAAACAAAATGAATACCACAAATATAATGTCTAGTCTAATTATACAGTCCCAAATAAAAAATGTGAAAATCTAAACCTATGCTAACCTACACTAATCCTAAACAACGCTCGAATGCTTGACCCGATGCCACGAGCCTTCGTCATGAACATCCTCCGAGTACAAAATACTTTGGGGCATTCCCCGATGAATAAGTACAATATAACCTCAAGGCATTCCCCGACGATTGAATACATCTTCAAATCTTATGCGATAAAGTAGAAAGAACTATTCATACGCACATTCAAACATTGAACAAAACACCGTTCCTAAAATTTACCTACCCGAATTAGCATTACTATCAATTTCACAAACTTGATATTTATTCTGAATTAAACAAAACAACAATAAACCAACATTAATCTAAATTCACCCTTTTTATCTATTTCTCAATTTCACCCCAAATTCCCTTTTAATACCAAATT
Organism: Capsicum pubescens; assembly: GCA_030864215.1. Lineage (NCBI taxonomy): Eukaryota > Viridiplantae > Streptophyta > Magnoliopsida > Solanales > Solanaceae > Capsicum > Capsicum pubescens. The sequence goes on along the minus strand of CM061549.1, from coordinate 241,929,144 downwards.
TCCACAATTTTCAATCACCATTTCAACAATCCCTAGTCATTTTTTTAATGAAACTAAGCAACAAATCAATATCACCCAATATTCAGTCATGCCTCATGCAAATCAAACACGTATAGTAAAATAAAATAAGAAGAGATAGAGTTAGACCTTCCGATAATAGATTTTGTTGATAATAACCAATTTAAAGAAATTCATACTCGAAAACCCCAACTAGAAAACCTCTATGAGAAATAAACTCCAACCTCGATATTGAAAAATTGAGATCCAAAACTAATTGTAATGAATCGGTCGAGGCGAACAAAACCTAAACCCCAAACCAATAATGAAGACAACAGTGTACCACAATATAAATCATGACAAAAACCCAATCCCGTATGAAAATTCATGAAATCAAGTCAAATCGAGCGAGTTCCGCGATGAGAAAAAGGCTTCGATGAGTTTTGGGATGCCTTAACATTTTTCTGGCGAACCAGTCACCAGAACAATAACCTGCCACTCAGGAACTCTCTCTCTCTCTCTCAATTTTCTCAAATCTCTTTGCCTTTCATACTCTCGATCTTTTTCAAATCTCTCTTGCTCTCCACTGTGTGTGTGCATATGCAATTTTATACGTGAGTGTGTGAGTGTGATATATCCGTTCTTCTATGCATGAATACCCTGTTGGGTGTGCGATTTTGTCTCTCTGTTGGGAGCTCTAAAAAGGAAAAAATGAAGATCCCTGGCTTTCCTTTTTTCCCTAAAAAAAATTCCCCCACAGTAGTATTGTGTGGGTCTATTTTTAATGAAGAATGGGTTTTTGTCCCTTTTCTGTGAGGTTTTTTGTTTGTATTTTCATGAATCCATGAGAATCCCCTATTCTCTCTCTCTAGCATATATCTGAAGCTATCTTCTAAAAAAACATAAAAAAGGGTGGAGTAGGGGGTACACGTGGGGTAGGGTGAGGGGGTTGGGTGAGGGGTGTGAATTGGTTGAGATCAAGTTTTGTTTGGCTAAAGAAATATTAGGGATTTAATTTGTTATGGGTTTATTAAATTTTCTTTTATTTTTTTGTGAGGTATAATAACATGGGTGAGGGTGTATGAGAACTTAAGGTAAAAATAGATGAATTAGGTTGTTGGGAGAGACAAAATTAGGTATCTACAGAGACTAAGTACTATTCCTTCATTAGCACTGGCATCTGAGTATGTTTCTTTAAGATTAAAAGTCCAGCCTTCATTTATGTTACCTTTGTAGATGGGATCTCAACCCCCAAATTTTCCATGCCTTCTCTTATTACTAATATAATGATATCTTCTAAGGATTATAAAAGGTTTGACATATTTACTCATTTGGTTCCTCTTAGATTTAGTGGTGCTATGGGTAAGGATATCTATGAGTTCTTGATTGACTGTTGGGAGAAGTTGTATAATTTAGGTTTGTTTGAGTCACACAGAGTGGCTTATTCTACCTATTAGGAAAGAGATACTACGACAGATTGGTGGAGGTTGTTGTTGGTTGTAGACCTCTTGATTCTCTCAAGATAATTTGAGATCAATTCGCTGATGCCTTTTTTAAAAAGTACGTGCCTTACAACGTGAGGTATCAAATGAGGGATAACTTGGAATGCCTGGAGAAACCGACCAGGGCTCCATGTTTATTTCAAAGAATTCATGCCTTTTCAAAATATTCATATACCAGTATTACTACAAAGTCTAAGAAGATTTGGAAGTTTGTGAAGGGTTTAGATTTTTTCCTTCATGCTAAGGATAACTTGGAAGGGTGCACTTTATTCAGGTCCTAGGAGGATTATATCTTATGTTCTTGCTCATAGATTGGTTAAGAAGGGATGCTTATCTTATTTGGCTCATATTTATGATACTATTATTGCTTCACCACATTCCTTGGATTTTTTTTATATTGTCCTTGAGTTTATGAATGTTTTCCCTATAGATTTGCCTGCATGACTCCATATCATGATATTGATTCTGCCATTGATATTGAGTCAAGCACCAAGCCCATATCTATTCATTCTAATAGGATGACCCTAGTTGAGTTAAAAGAATTGAAAGATTAGTTGTAGGAGTTGTTGGATAAGGTATTTATCTAACCTAGTGTATCTCCTTGGGGTGAACCTATCTTGTTTGTGAAGAATAAAGATGGGTCTATGAATATATGTATTAATTATCGATAGTTGAACAAGGTGATGATTAAGAATAAGTATCCTCTTCCTTGTATTGATGATTTATTTGATCAGCTTCAGGGTGCTGCAATGATTTTAAAGATTGATTTGACATTCGATTATCACCAGTTGAGGGTTAGAGCTTTGGATATTTTGAAGATAGCTTATCGAACTTGATATGGTCATTATGAGTTCTTTGTCATGTGTTTTAGGTTGATCAATGCCCCTACCGTGTTCATATAGTTGATAAAGCGGGTGTTTTGATCATATTTTGACTCTTTTGTGTTTTTATTTATGGATGATATCTTGATTTATTCCAAGAGTGAGGTTGAGCATAAGGATCATGTACAGATTATGCTTAAGAAATTAATGAATGAGAAGTTGTATGTTCAGTTCTCCAAGTATGAGTTTTGGTTGGAGTCTGTTTCCTTCTTAGGTCATGTGGTGACTAAGGAAAGTATTATGGTTGATCTAGCCAAGGTTACAACGGTTCATGGTTGGGCTAGACCTACTTTGCCCATTGAGATTTAGTGTTTAGTCAGCTTGACAAGTTATTATCGTGTTTTGTTGAGGGTTTCTTATCCATTCCAGCTTCGTTGACCTATTTGTTTTAGAATAAGATTTATTTTTAGTGGTCTAACTCTTGTGAGGAGAGCTTTTACAGCTCAAGGATTCATTAATTTTAGCTTCTATCTTGACTTTGCCCGAGGAGGGTGTGAGATTCACTATCTTTTGTGATGCTTCAGGTGTTGGGTTAGGTGCTGCATTGATGCAAAATGGTAAGGAAATTATGTATGCCTCTCATTAGTTGAAGATCCATAAGAGAAATTATCCTATCCATGATTTGTAGTTTTGCACGATTATTTTTACTTTGAAGTTGTGGAAGCACTACTTGAATGGAGTCCGTTATAAGATTTTCTTGGATTATCGCAACCTTCAGTACTTCTTCACCCAGTGAGATCTTAATATGAGACTACATTGTATGCTTGAGTTGCTTAAGGATTATGACTTGACTATTCTCTATCACACGGGAAAGGCTAATATGGTTGCAAATACCTTGAGTTAGGAGTCGACTAGCATGGTTAGCTTGGTGCATCTTTTGACCTAGGAGAGGCCTTTGTCCTTATAGGTTCAGTCCTTAGCTAACCAGATAGTTAGGCTTAACATTTCAACACATAGGCATGTTTTAACATTTTTGGAGGTTAGTTTTTTTTTAATTTTATAAATTTGAGCTCATCACGTTAATAATGTGGGATTGAGATTGGTTTGAGATAAGGTGTTGAGTGGTGAGGTTAAGAAAGTCTTCTCTTGATATATATGGTCTTTTCAGGGTTGTTGGTCAAGTTTGTGTCTTGAAGTGGGTGATTTGATTAGATTGATTTGGAGGAGGCCCATTGTTCCAGGTATTCCATCAATTCGGGAGTGACTAAGTGTATCGTGATTTGAGGCAGCATTACTAGTAGGGTGGTATGAGTAAGGATGTAGAAAACTTTGTAGATCATTGCCTTTGTTGTTAGTAGGTGAAGTCTAAGCATATGAGACCAGGTGGATTGCTCCAGAAGTTACCCATTCCTGAGTGGGATATGAGACTTGGTGGATTGCTTCAGAGGTTAACCATTTCTGAGTGGGAGTGGGAACAGATCACTATGGACTTTGTGACTAGTTTACCTCGTACTGTTCATAGTTCAAATAGTGTTTAGGTCATCATTGATTGATTGACCAAGTCCGTTCATTTTATTTTGATCCAGGTTTTCTTTAGTGCTGAGAGGTTGGCCTGTATCTACATTCGTGACATTGCGCATCTTCATGGTGTGCCTATGTATATCATTTCAGATTGTAGTTTAGTGTTCACATCTCACATTTGAAAGACATTTTAGGATGAGTTGGGTACTCGGGTTGATCTTAGCATAACATTTCACCCCAGATTAATGCTCAGTCAGAGAGAACTATTCAGGTGTTGGATGATAAGCCCCGCACTTTTGTAATTTATTTCGATGGACAATGGGAGAAATATTTGTCTTCAGTAGAGTTTTCATATAATAATAGCTACCATTACAGTATCGATATGGCTCCTTTGAAGGTGTTGTATGTTAGGCATTGTCGCTCACCAGTGGGCTGATTTAAGGTTTTGGAGGTTAAACCTCGAGGGGTGGATTTGCTTCGTGAGTCTTGGGATAGAGTTTGGATCATTAAGGATAGACTTTGAGCGGCTCAGAGTAGGCAGAAGTGATATGCTAACCGTAGACTTCATGCCTTGAGATTTGATGTTGGTGATCGTGTTTTCCTTTGAGTTTCACCCATAAAGGGTGTAATGAAGTTTGGGAGGAAGGGCAAGCTTAGTCCAGGTGTATTGGTCCATTTGAGATTCTTTGGACCACTGGTGATGTGTCTTATGAGTTGTCTTTACCCCCAGCTTTATCAGTTGTCCATCTAATTTTTCATGTGTCCATGCTTCACTGTTATATTCTTGATAAGGCTAATTTCATTCATTGGTAGTCAACTCAGTTAGATGAGCGGTTGTATTTTGTTGAGGAGCTGGTCGATATTTTGGCTAGGGATGTTAGATGGTTGCATTTAGTATTATCCCCATGGTTAAGGTTTAGGTGGAGACATCGACCTATATATTAGGCTACATGGGAGCTCGAGTTTAACATGCATAGTTCTTATCCCCATCTCTTTGTTGATTCAGGTATTTCTTTACCTTAGTTCGAGGACGAACTACATTTTTAGTGTGGATGATGTAACGACCTAAATTTTTAATGTACTATGTGATATATGTGCTTTTATGTAATTTGACTATTTTATGCCTCTTCGTAGTTGCATTGTGATATATTTGGGGTATGAGGGTTATTGGCACAGTTCTCAATGTATTTGGTGTCCTTTATGCGATATTGTTGGTTTTTTAGAGTCTTTCGGAGCCTTATAGTTCACTTCAGTCGTTATCTTTTGACCTGTGTGATTGATAGCAGAACGGACTGAGCCACCAGATCCAAAACATAAATTTTAGGGAGGTAACATGGTTGATATAGTTTAATGGCTTTAAAATATCTTTTCAGCCCTCGACTTGACAAGTTGTGATTTTGAGTTTTAGGGGTGAACTTTGTGAAAATGATACCTTTTCAAAAATATTATACTACCATTGAGTCTGGAGCATCAAATTTGTTAGGGTAGCCTAGTTTGTTTATGTTCACGAAATTCTGGATAAATCCTGAGGGGCCCGCTGAGACTTGGAATTATAACATGTCGCCAACTGGTGCACCCATAATCGTGGCAGAAGTATTCAAATTGCGATTGGGGACAATAGGGTAAATGTCACAATCATGACGGTAATTACATCTTGTTGTTGAAAAACATTTTGTGGTGTCATTTGTGTATTGTGATGTATTCATACTTTATTGACATATGAAACATGTAGAAATTCATGGATGGTTGGAAATAATTAGTGAATAGATGACTCACGTGGTTGTGAAAATACTCCTTGTGATTGGTTGTGAGAATTACATCCTCATATCATACTCATTCTTGAAACATTGGTACCACCATGGGAATACTGAGAAATATTGGCAACACCTTTTTCTGACAGAAAATGTGATAACTTCTAAACCCCCCTCCCTTCTCTTTGTGATTGGGAGGACATATGATATATGGATTGTATACAGGTTGACGAACCTCCCATGGGTCCTATGCTGGTAAGATTTAGCTCTGTAGTTATTTGTGCGATAACCTCGTGCATCATCATCATTCACATTGTATTTACTTTTTTATGCTTGTGATGTGATTGTATTTATATCTTGACTTGTCACTTACCTAATTGTTCTATCTTTCTTTACTTGTACTAGGTAATCTTGTATATGTTGTCCTTCTTTTTTTTACTTGTATATGATATATTGTATGTTTAGTGGGCTTTCTGGTGTTGTTGCAATATATGTGATATATTAGAACTATTAGTGCAAGTGATGTAGGCTACCGTTGTGGGACATTTTCTAATTGTAGGTGACGTGTCCTTAGTGTCTATTTTTGCATGTTTTATTTACTACTTTTTTCGGTCGGCCTATCATACCTATTGAAAACAAGTGGACCATACTCACTGCTACTGGACCCTTTTGGTAAAGATTCAGGTTCGGGTGTGCCCTACGTTGCTTGATTGAGGTGATATTTGGATCTCTCTATGTAGTGGTTGATTTCAAGCGTCCGAATATCTTCTACTACCTTTCTTTATCATACTACGTCTTTACTTGTATTTCAAAGATAGAGTTTATCCTATAGTGAACATCTCATGTATTTAATTGGATTCGAGTTGTACTAGATAGGTTCTTACAGTGTTGACATTAGGTTTTGGAGAGTTATGTTATTGTTATTGGCTATGTTCCTTTTCGCATTTATTATACTTGTACGGTTCGGCTTCATTCTAGAAGCCTTACCTTAGTATTTGAGTATTATTTTTTTGTTGTATCAGTTGTGTGATAGGCTTACTTGTCAAGGTTCTCCACGACAAGTGCCATTATGAACCTTTGCATTTTGGGTCGTGACATATCATTAGGATGATAAATAGCTTATTGTCACGACCCGAGGCTACCCTTAGTCATAACATAGTGCTTAAGGCCATAAGTGACCCCAAGCTAACCCATGATCTGGTACCTGTTGCGACCACTGAATGAAATAATTGTAAAGTATCATATGCGAAAGATGAACTGATATAAATAACAATTTGTCTGAATTACTGATAAAAGAAACTAAAAATTAATCTGAATATCTGAAAACCTCTAAAGATATGAGGAGTTGATGGTACAAACCCCCAACTAACGCCGATTGACCAAACATAAATAAATACTGAATTAACTACAATAACTTGCCCTCGATCAATAAAGACTCACCACATTTGCTACTGAGGGACACTGAGCCGGCTAAGTGTGATTAGGGAACCAACCGTCCGAACCTATGTTATAAGATAACATAGCATACAAGAGAGTATGTGATCAGTACTTTGAATGTACTGTTACGTGAGATAGGGACTAACTGAAAATACATATGGATACTGAACATGGATGCATGAACATGTAAAAAGAATGGAAGACCAAGTAAAACATGTACTGAGATAATTTGTAAAACTGACTGACGGAATAGCTGAAAAACTAAATACTTGGTCATGCAAACCTATATTGATATAACATGATTATTGAATAAAAACTATAGGAGCTATCATGTAACCGATATGGCCCAATCTGAGCTAATTGGGGTCAAACCTGTAACCCCAATTAAAAGGGTGTCAATACCTTGCCATGGGTACTAACACTGGTTGTTTCGATCCACTAATTTGATATATCAAAGGAATAGAGTATCACCCTCAGCTGGCAGGTACCCCTAAGAGAGTGTCAACCCTCAACTGACTGGAAAACCTCTCAAAACCTACATTGGCTACGTAATTCTGTAATTCAGGGATTGTTTCTAAAGGTCACACCCTCTACTGGTAGGTGAACCCCATCCCTGGGTTCACTCGGTGCTAAATTCTACTCTCAACTGAACTGACATTGGTTCTAACAAAAGTCAACTAGACATCACAACTGATAATGCTCAACATGATCATAATAAACTAAGTATGATAATAAAAATTATTATTTGACTGACTTATTACTTATAATTCTAAAACATGTGTAAACATATAGGTATCATGTATTTATAAATCCCTATCATTGAATGATATTCCAAATACCATAACACCATTTAAAACAGTGAAAGGAAATTTAGGGTTCACAAGACCCAAAACATTGTACATTTCACTAAACTGGTGAAATCCACGAATTTGAATATGGGGATGTGTTAAACTTGGAAGGACAACATGCTCACGTGGTTTAATTCATAACTTGATAATTAACATAGTGTCAACTAAATATGGTATGGGTGATTGAAATTCCAAGCATATAATGACATAATTCACATGGGGAACATATTGCAATGGCTTGAATTTAACACTACTAAGAAAACATTGAGTAAATTCATAGTTCACATTTAAATATCCCAAAAAGAGGATAAAGATTTCATAGTTGAACAAAAAGGGATTTTTCGGACTCAGTGGGTGGAATGAACTGATTGATGAATACCCCACATACCTTAATTGCTTGAATTATTGAAGAAGAAACTTGGAATTAGGATCTTGAATGATGAATACATGGGAAGATGCTTGAATTTAAGTTCTTGGCAATGAGGATGAGTTTTATGTGTTAACTGATGAGTAATATGGAAAATAATTTCCCTCTTGGGGTTTTTAATTCACGAATTGAGTGTTTGGGAAGAGGGGAAAGAACTAAAACTCCCCCTTTAGCATTTAATAAGGTTGCAGGAAATACACAGCCTCTGTGACACGGCGTGTATCGCGGAGGCTAACCTCCGTGATACACCATGTATCACGGAGGTCCTACCTCCGTGACATGCCTAAATCATGGAGGCATTCTTCCTCCTAGGTACAATAACACCCCAAACCTATTATGAGAATTCTGATACTCTCCCAATGACCCTTCTAACATCCCTAAACATATTTCAACTCAAAAATTAATGTTTCGATCTTGGAAAGACCAAAAATAAAATCTCCAAAATTTTGGTGTCTTAAAATGTCTAAGTCTCTTGTACTTAGTGTGAAATTAATACCTTGGACCCCTTTAAAAATTTAACTAATAGCTGGAATGCGTCTCGAATCTTGTGGGGTATTACACTTATACATGGCATAACCAATAACTTATCACAACATGAACCATATCTCATCATAGCATTAGTGAAAATTAATCCATTAGTCATTGAAAAAACTTCTAATGTTATCATTACCATAACAATCAAGTGCCAAGGTTCCTTAATTTTGCCTCCAAGGGCATTATATAGGTGTTTAACAACGTATAAGGGTTTTAAGAGAACTAACATCATTCTTGGCTTAAGGTGGGTCAAAGAGACTACTTCTAGATCCGCAGAAATTATTCTAAGTCAAGTTATACCCTGGACTAGGCTAAGGTATCTAGATCCATTCTTAGATGTTAAGAAAGCCATAATTAGCCCTAAGGTAGAGATTCTTCTCAAGTACTTTAACTAAGTGTAATGAAAACTAGGAAAACTTTCATTAGCATAAGAAACTAAGGTCAAACTTACCCTAATCATGAGTGTCTAAAGCATTTTTACCTAACTTGAGTAATCCAGGCATTGTCATTCTAAACATGAGTAATGAAGTCCACTTTACTATGGCATAAAGGAACAAGCTAATGTTTCAACTCTTCGATTCAAGATAGCCTAACTGGTCCAACTAACCCAAGTCTTTCATTTCATCAATCCAATAGCTAAAAACCATCCCAAATTCAACACAATATCATAAAAATACTATGAAGTAAATCAATCTAACAAGGGATAGACCTAGCCTACCTAGATGCCAAAAAAAGCTCAACGAACTACTAAATCACCATTTTCCCCTTCCGATAAGCCTCTTCAAGATGCCAAGCTATAATAAACACATTATACTCATCAATACAAGAATAATGATACCCATATAGTACCATTATGCTTCAGGTCTAAAAAACACATAAAAATTCCATGTGGGTCCTATTTACAAAAATCACATTTTTGAACCCAACGCAACATTCTTACATGCTAAAGGAATCATTACCCTCAAAATGGGTGAAATCCAAGATAAATTGGGGATAAAATCAAGCCCTTAAGATTTGGGGGTTTTGAGCAATAAATCAATAAAATCCACCAAGAAATGGGTTAATTCTTGCCTTAAATCGTAAGATAATTGCGAAAATAAATGTTAGTCAAGCTCCCAAATCATCCACAAGTATCATTATTAAGATATCTCACTCTTTAATTTTTTTCTGTCTCAAGTAAGTGATGAAGAATGGCCAAAATCATAGAAAAGTGGTCTATTTATACCAATGGTAGGTACTCGAGTCCTACTATCGCGGACCCAGACTTGTGATCACAATTCACGACATTAGGATCAGATGTTATGATATCAACATTCTCTTCCATGATATCACCACTTTTTTTGCCAAGGCTACTACAATCGCGAACCTTGGTTTGCGATAGCAGCTGCACCAGAGAACAACTGTGACTTGGAAAATATTTCAAGTCTCCGCCAAGCCCTCGAGATTCATTTGAATCCCGAATACAAAAATGAACCGTGTAACCATAAAAAATTCAATATTCCATAATGGCGCAATTGTATTTTATATCCGAGGTTGATTCGATCAAATATAGGTCCCACACTCATATTTCATTTTCTTAACTTTCAGACCAATAGATCGAAATGAGCTCGGGTGTCTCGATCCTCGAAAAAAAGGTCCACCTAGTCTAAAATCAATATTCCAAAGATGCTGGTGTAGTTAGAATTTGAATACAAGATTGTTTAACAAAACTTTATGCCAAAGGCTATTTGGAACTAGTGAAGACTTTAAAATAAGGAATTGGCTTTAAGAACCAAATGAACTGCCTATAATCGAACTGTCAGTTCCACCATGTCATAAATGACTTGGGGAAGCTATGGAAAAGCTCTAAGGATGAAAACAAGAAGAAATATGGAAAATGACCTAAAGGGTCATTATAATTCAACACCTTATATTAAATCACTCTCAACCAAACAAAATTAAACCGACGAGACCAAATCTTCTTCATCAAAGAGTATCTACCCTCCACAAATGCAAAACCATGTTAGGTGTCCCAATATAAATCCTAACCATATGGTTATCCAAAGATTGAACCTCCAAGGGCAAAGGACTCTCCTAGACCAAAATATGTGCCAAGATACCCATCCTATTCAACTTCAACCCAAGGAATCTGCAGATAGTACATAAATAACTCAAGCCAATGTTGCTTCCTCTTATTAAGATCTCAATGAGTGAAGAAATACTGAAGGCTACGATTATTTGAGAATATCTCGCACCAGACTCCATACAAGTAGTGCCTCCATATATTCAAAGAAAAAATAAATGTGCACAACTCTAAATTGTAGGTAGGGTAATTCTTCTCATAGGGCTTCAATTGATGAAAAGCCTACATAATCACCCTACACACCTACATCAACACAACACCTAACCTAATGCTAAAAGAATAAAATAAGATAATAAAACCCACACCCTCCTTGGGCAAAGTCAAGATAGGAGCTGATGTCACTAAATCCTTGATATTCTAAAAGCTCTCCTCATAAGCATCGGACCACTGAACAAAAATCATCTTTTGAGTCAACTTGGTCAACAAAGCTGCAATAGATGAAAACCTTCAATAAAGCGCTGATAGTAGCTTGTTGAACCTATATAACTTTGAATGTTGGTAGGAGAAGTAGGCTTATCCAAGTCATGAACCACTATAATCTTGGTCGAATAGACCATAATACCATCTTTGGTCACTACATGACCCAAGGAAGCAACGGACTCCAAACAAAATTCGTACTTGGAAAACTTAGCATACAACTTCTCCTCTATCAGTCTCTAAAGTACAATTAGTAGATGCTCCTCATGGTTTGCCTCACTCATGGAATAAACCAAGATATCATCTATAAATATAATGACCATAAAGTCAAGATACAGTCTAAATACATAGCTCATCAACTTCATGAACACAACTAGGGCATTCGTAAACTAAAGTACCTGACAAAGTACTCAAATAACCGTTTTGAGTCTCAAAAGCTTCTTTCAAAATATCCAAAGATTTAATTCTCTACTAGTGATACCCGAACCTCAAATTAGTCTTCAAAAATACTGAATCACTCGAAAGCTCGTCAAAAAAATCATCAATATGAAGATAATAATACTAATTATTAACTGTTACCTTGTTCAACTGCCAATGATCAATACACATACGCATAGACCGATGTTTTTTCTTCACAAACAAGAGAGACACACCCTAAATGATAACAAGTTCAGATAAATCCTTCTTCCAACAACTTTTGCAACCGATCCTTCGATTCTTTCAACTTGTTGGGGCCATCCCATAAGAAGGAAAAAAAGATTGTCTTGGTCTATCGCTGAACATCAATGGCAAAGTCAATATCACGATCCAAAGGCATAACAGACAAATTCATAGAGAAAAATATCCATAAACTCACAGACAATACGAATAGAATCCAAAAGCGGTGGTGAATCAATACTAGTATCATAAATATAGGAAAAGTAAAACAAACACCTCTTCTCTACCAAATGACGAGCCTAAAAAAAGATATAACTCTTTTGGGACCCAAATAAAGTGCACACTTCTAAGCTATCTTTAGCGCACCCGGTAGAGCTAAAGTCATGGTCTTAGCATAGTAGTCTAGGAAAACATGAGAAGGATCTAATAATTCCATATCCAAGATGATACCAAAATTTACTATGTCTAGGATAATCAGATCGACACAAGTCTAACGACCGATAAAAGTCACAACATAGGATTGGTGTACCCAATCCACTACTAAAGAGTCTCCTACATTGATTGATACACAGATAGGCATGGAAAACATCTCAATAGTATAATCGAAACCCAAAGTAAAATATGCATACCCATCGGAGAATGTCAATCCTGAATCAAATAACACAAATGTAAACTTAAAACAAACAAGGACGATACTTATGATAACAACATCAGAAACCTCTACCTCTAGTCTGATGGTATAGGATAACACTATCGACATCCACTACCCAACTAAGTAGATCCACGAACACCTCCATAGGAACCACTGCCTATGCCCCGCGCATCTCTAGAAGAACCTCTACCTCTCACTATTAAGATGGGAGCAGGCCTAAAAACACAGCAGGGATATTCCTTGGCCAAATGGATAACCTCATCACACATAGCAAACATTATGGTCTAATTTAATATGAGGAGGTACAACTAAGCTAGAATGACCACCCGATGCTACTGAACCAGAAAACCCACTACCTAAACCCTACAAATCCTCCTACATTGGTATACCATGATACCTACGGAAGCCTCTAAAATGTCTTCCTTAAGAAGTTTGACTACTGGACTCACCCTTATAACGCACCCTTTTGGAACTTCCTTATGAAACTTAAAAATTAGACTCAGTCACCTTTGCATGATCCACTATACTCTGAAATGATACCCCGACACTACCATCTGAGCAGTAGCTAGCTGAAGTGAAACATCTAATCCCTTCATAAACATCCATATTTTTCTCAGACTTAATGATAATACGAGAATATGAATAACTAGATAAGGCACAAAAATGTTCCGCATACTCTGCAATAGTCATAAGGTGTTGCTTCAAGTGATCAAACTCATCTCTTATTTGAACCCTTAAACTAAAAAATCTTGAATTGGTCTAAAAAGCCTCAAGAAACTGATCAAAATTCATCTCTAAGGAACCCATAGGTATCGAACTAACAAATGACCTCCACCAATCCTTGGCAGCATCTCTTAACTAGTAGGTAGTGTAAGAAACCCCATATGACTCAAGAGATCCAATATTATGTAACTTCTCTCAACAATCAATCAAGAACTCATAGGCATCCTCACCTACCATACCGTTGAACCAGGGTGGACCCAAGCGAGTGAACTTCTCAAACCTTTTTTGATCCTCAAAATAGATAATTGTACTCAGAATACTAGAATACATAGTGAATCTGGTTGACTGAGATCCTCTATGAGGGGGTAACATAGATGAAAGCTGAACTCCTCGTCTAAAAATACCATACTCAGATATTGGCACAGAAGGAGGAACAACACTTGGAGTCTATGGAATACCATAAGCATTTGTTGGTACCACTGAAGGATCTATACTCAAAATTTAAGGAACACCATGTGAACTCAAAGGTGTTCCATAGAATCCAAGTGTTGTTCCTAGAGGTATTCCATGTGAAAGAGGTATAAAACTCGATGTTAGAGGAACACCAGGTGAACTCAAAGGAATATCCTCGAAATGAGTCAGCATGCGAATAAATAAACCCTTTAAGACCAGGTAGAAGAACTTTATTGGACCTAAATGGGTCCTATATATTTAGCATGCTCGACCTGTGGTTTAGGGGAAATCCCCCAGTACTACTTATGGAAAGGGAAGATTCCCGTACCCCTTATACCTCGGGCCTATCCACGACTCACAACTCACCCCTAGATTGGTATCTCTCCTTAGATGATGGCTCTGCATCTCTAGCCTCATCGGATCTAGACCTCACCATCTGAGCAGACTAGAGTGAAACTTAATTTTGAATATAGGGTATGAAAAATCCACATGATATAGCACAAAATAAGGGGAGTTTCCTAAAGATATATTATGCCCTCTTAAAGATTGATATGAACATCTATGCACCAATTCATGAGACTCTACTAGACATCTCATTCCTTTACTATTGAGACTAATAAACCTAGATTTGATACCAATTTATCACAACCCCAAAACTAATGATCAAGATGGAACTTGTCATGGAAATCCTTGACAAGTAAGCCAATCAGTCAAATTGATGTGGAATGGGAAAAAACACCAAAACCCTCAAGGCAAGACTTCTAGAATAATTTCAAACCACATATATACAATAATCGCAGAAAAATACATAGAAGTGATACTATAAATCACCCCAAAATTTGGTGTCATGATGAAAGAACCAACTAAGTACATCTCGAAGTCAAAATAAACAACTGATAGTCCAAAAAGAAATATAAATCTATCTCTAAATATAAAAAATACATAAACTACATAAGAAGGGGTAGGAGATCAACTCTGAAAGCATAGATAGCTCGCTACATAAAAAAAATTCCAAGTACTGCCTGGGATAAGCTACCACGCGATGCACTTGTACCTAGATCTGCACAATCAGGGCAAAGTAGGGATAAGTACTCTCCACTTATGCTCAGTATGTATCATAGTTTGACTGAGTTAAATAGAAAATAAAGTACATAAAATACACACAATGGGAACATCACCTACAATTTATAAATATCCCAAGCGATTGCCCATGTCGCCTCCACTAAAAGTTCTATCATATAATATATTCACCAAGTACAAGTATGGGATAAAATGTAGAATGGATAGACATCAATCAATCATAAAGTACAATCATAGAAGAGACATAATATATGAAATGCAATAAGGATGATGAAGTTGATGATAATATGATATGTTCGAGGTTGTCGTACAACCTTCGTACACACCTATCAAGGTTTGATCCAAAGGTAGGACCCATAGAGGTTTGGAACCCATAAATAATCCAATAACCAATAACAATACCAATCTAATAGCCATAACTCCTCTTCAACACATGATCTTTCTAAGAGAGTTATTAAAGATGCCATATTTCTGTCAGAAAAACTAATATTTCCACAGTGGTACCAATGCCGCATTAAATTAAATATGATATGAGGATGTAATTCTCATAAAAAAACTAGAATAAAAACTTTAGGATCCAACCAATACACAAGCTCGTGAGCCAAAAATCCATTCAATAAGCCAGCTATCCATGCTCTAACATAGTTCGTGCACCATTAGAGTAAGATATGCAAGTAAGATGTCATTGATACCACATAAATCCCAACTTATACAATTTCCACTAATAAGAAAGTAGTCAAATATATATTCCAAGCCAAGAACATCGTATAAGACCCTATATGGTCAAACGTAGCAAATAATGTCTCAAACAATCGATAACAACAACATATCCCATATACTAGCCTAAAACAACACTAACAACATTTACATGATCAATACTCATACCCATAATATGTTTTTATACCAGTATTAAATACCAACTCAAGTCTGAAGAAAGTTAAGTCATAACCTACCTCAAACAAAGAAAACTTGGTCAAAACGCCTTCAACACAGAGCCTCTCCCCTCAAACTATCTCAAAACTAGATAATATATATATAGAATCTACATATTAAAAGGAAACCAATAGTACCCATATTTCCTATTTTTGAGTTGGGGTCAAGATGGACCCCAAAAGGGGTTTTCAAAAAAGAAGGGTAAACCATAAGTTTGGTTCAAAAATACATTATCCATTACTCAAGGAAGCCATAGAAGATAAACCAAGTAAAAAAATTTAAGATTGGGGTTTCAATTGAAGAAATACTAATTTAGGCCTTCTAGGAAAAAATTCCCAATTTGCACTTTTGAAATTGAATTTTAACAAGCTTTAGATGACAAGAATAAAAAAAATTAAAATATTGATTTGGATCTTACCCAAGCTTGAAAATAGAAGAAATTACCCCTAAACTCTAAAATTCGAAGCTCTAAGTCTAAAAAATAATGGACAATTGAGTAAAATAGATTTTTGTATGAGGCCCAACTATGATCTCTTAAGCAACAAAATGGTTGCTTAAGCGATCAGGGTTTACCTCAGCAGGGCCTTTTACATGGCCATTTGGTCACTTAAGAGACTTGGGCACCTCAAACGACCATTGCTTAAGCGACCATAGGATCTGTTAAGCGGGTGCCTCAGCTAGTGATGCACCAACAAACTTGGAGTTTATTCTAAGTTTCTGGCGAGGACTTCACGATTCATTCAAAATCTCTAGAATGCAAGTGAGATATGCTATAAGACTTAATTAGACGTTTCAGACTCAATCACGATATCAAATTTTTAAAAAGAGATTATTTTCACAAAATTAACCCCTGAGACCTAATTTCACAACTCTCCAAACTGAGAGTCAAAATGAGATACCAAAGCTGTAACATCACACCAACCATATTACCAATCCAAAATTGATGTTTCAGATTTTCTGGCATAGTTTGTTTCGTCATCTGACGTACAGAATAATAAATGTTAACCGAAGTCAACTATAAAGTTTTTTTAACCTCCAAAAATCATAAACTCGCACATATCACACCAAAATACATTAGAAATCATGTCAATTATCTCCGCACTCCAATAATTATGAAAAATCAACCATAGTGAGGGATAAAATGGTCAAATCAAATAGTAATGAATAGTTCACCAAAAATTAATTTATTACAACTACTTGCTCAACCATTAGAGCAGCTGGCACAAAAACCTCTACTCTAGCTCCATTTTCTATCGTATTTTCCATCTATAAAAATTAGAATGAAAAGGTTAGATATCTATTTGGATCTTTGAATACTAATTGGAATCAAGTCTTAGCACGAAAGAAAGAAGAATGTGAAGTTTTCCCAAAGTCGTGTAGCCTCATAAAGAAAAGTACAGATGTTTCCATATCATTTTATAAGACTCTATTAGACTTGCTCTGGTATGATGGGATCAATGAACCTAGTTATTTGGTATAAACTTTGTTATGACCCAAAATTCATCGTAGGTAACGCCAATACTAAGCTTCTAATGGAAGAACCATATAACTCAAACTACTATTATCAATTACTTAACTAGCTTTAATAATGGGAAAAACCATTTTTTATTAAATAAATAATATCTCTAACACTTTAATTAAATGCAGAAACAAAATCACCAATTCTAATACATTCCCAAAATTTGAGTGTTGTCATGCCAAAACATTTAACTAAATATATTCATGGGTACATCCAGAAACTAACATTATAATCAAAATTGTCTTTGTCTGAAAACAAGTGGATAAGATCAAAATAGGATAGTTCTGTGGTTTCCTGGAAGATGATTACTCACCCTTGAATTTGAATTCACTCTACGATCTACAGATGAGATCTTGTTGACGTTGATGAAATTTTCTTTACATTCAATAAAAGAAAAGTACATGGTAGTATTAGTATAAAAAGACTATGTAATGGTAGGATCATAGGCCATTCAATTTAATCTATGAGAACACTTAACTGGAAATTTATAAAAAAGTAGCAAAAATATGTCATCTAGCAGATATGTATTCGAATTAGTCTTTGCACCACAATTCCACTTCAACAGACCAAGTCAAGTAAATAAATGAATCTCCTTCAGGGAAATAGTATTCAATTCAAGTCAACTACAATAAAACTCATTAAGCCATTCAACTCATCAGTCCCTCACAGAGCATCTCATTATTGTACAATAATAAGTATTAACTCATTTTCAAGTACAATATTAATTAACTAGACCATATTAGGATCCACATATGATGATTAATAAAATATAACTCCATTCGCTCAAGAAATCATCTTACTCTCCAAATCATAGTGTACAATATGCTATGGGTTTTATTAATGCCCACTAGCCATGACCTGTAGAGGACGAGCTTAATTAATGTACCAAATATCCTAGACTACTAGTGACTACCACCCTTATTGTACTTACCTTATTCCAATGTCCCTCACCCATATCTTGTTTAAAATATACCAATTCAATTATGATCAACCTCTACCGACTTATCTTACAATAAAAAATAGTACCATTAACAAATACAATCACAAAGTGAACTAAATCAACCTCCTTGCACATAAAACAAGGTCTTTTTTTTACCATTTTAATTATAGATTGTAAATTTTCAAACTTGTATTAAAAAATTAACAAGTTCAACATTCATTTACATGCATTGCAACTAAATTAAACAAACAATCAGTTAACGTGACCACATACAATCAAATTGAGACTTAACTCTAATTCAATAATAACATACCTCAATCTAAGCCTTGCAATGCTCTAAATGACATTAGCCTTGCCCTTTATCATAGTTTTGGCTTGATTCAGTCAAAAAATAATACATAAAATCTGATTTAATTTTTGCTCTACTAATTCTAGGCACTACAACCTAAATTTATAACTCGGGTTAATTTTATGAATAATTCGACTATTCTAAATTTTTTGTACCCTTCAATCCACCCAAATTCTTCATACATTTTAATTAAGTGGCTTTAGAATACTTAATTCAACACTTTTAAATCATTACCAAATAATTCAAATCCTGGCTCAAACATACCATATCAATTCCTTCAGACTAAGACTAAACCCATCACCCCCCCAACAATCAACCAATGAAGATTCCAAAAATTTAAGAATCAAATATACATTAGATTAATGGAACAACTTATCTTAATGATGGAATTCAAGACGAATTGAAGAAATTTTCCCTAATTTTCCCTATAATGGCCTCCAAATATTTTTGGATGAAAAATAATATTATAAATAAAAAACTATTTACGGCATTAAGCCTATTATAGTTGCTCAATTCCCTCTGTAGCAATGTTACTATAGAGGGATCTACCTACTATAGTATAGATGATCAAAGCTGAGTTTTGCTATAGTGAAACTACAGTAGCGGTCTGTCTCCTACTACAATGGGGTAGGTGAGTTCGAAACTTTACAATTTTCATGTTTTACCATTTTTATGACATCCTCTTAGATTTCAACCTCACCAACTAACTCCTTTATGTCAAACTCTATGGATGGAGTTCTACTAACCTAAATTCTTTTATGAAAGTTACTATGAACTTCCTAACCTGATAGATAACATGTCATGATCTTATATCCTAGAATCACCACCCTATCAATTATCGAATTTTCCTAGACCACACCATATTTGAAATTCATCCAAAAATTAGCCTAGTCTAAAATTTTCAATACTTCATTGGGAGAAACTTAATCTATAATTTTGTATGAGAAGGTATTCCATAAAAATAGGAAGAATCTTTACGGTCCGAAAACCAATTATGCTTCCATTTCTGTTTCATGCCCATAAATCAATTTATGATATTTACACTTTGTATGAGGTCATTTAATCATATCAAATAGTTTATATCATGTTAAAATCATGTAGTGTTTGTTAAATCATAGATTTTATGTCAAATCTAACTATTTTTAAATCATTAGTTCAAGCATGTAAATAGAGTCATAAATAAACTATAAATTTTATGAATTTTTGTAAGAATGTATAAATGAATTCATAAGGAGGCATAAAATTTAAGATCATGTAAATTGGGTATCACCCCTAGTTATTAAATTCATAAATATTTGAAGAAATCAAAGTTTTTGGGCACAAGAACAAAAGAAAATCCTTGTTGAAATTCCACACACCTAAACTTGAGCTTTTCTTAAAATGCAACCTAGAACTAGAGCCTTGGAATTTGAGATATTGAGAAGAAGACCTTGCCTGAGTTTCTTGAGACACGCGCGGTGAAAGAACAACCGTTTTAACTAAAGTGTTGAGGGAATATCAATGCACATTGGTTATAGGTATTATTTAGTGTTAAAGGAATGATTTTACCTTGAATAATCAAAGAAATAAATGAAGGTGTTATGATGCCTAAGGCATTGGTGTAGCATAAGACTGATGTAGTTCCCAACTATTCTAGGCATTTGGCTTGTACCATGGACTCATGGCACGGCCCAAACATGGAACCATTGTGATATTATAGCCCTAAAATTTATACTAATGAGCTTGGGACACCTCCTAATCGATCCATAACCCTTTCTAACCATTAAACAACCTCAAAATCACTTCAAGACTTTGTGAGAGCTACAAAAATAATGCTAAAATTTGTGTGGTATTTCAAGATATTACATCACTAATTTTATAGTCAATTTTTTACAAACCATTATTTATCTTTAAAATAGTTATATTTAGGATATAGAAAATTTGTATCCTGAAAATATATTTATTATGACCTTAATTTTGTTGGAAATAGTGTAAACAATTAGTTAAATCATACACAATATCTACACTTAATCTATAAAGTTATTTTGTAAAGAAAAAAAGTTATCATTAATATTCAATATCTTGACACATATTACATTTGGTACTTAATTGCACGGGTAACATATTTTTAATGATGAAATATATATTATAGTGTACATACCATGTGGGTTTGCTAGAATTGATGAGTACTTTTGAAGAAATTCACTGGTCTTATATGATACCCCATCAATATATGATATACTATATGAGTATATCATATATTGGAACAATATATATCAACTGCTACTGATTTGATATATTATATGCTAGAATTAATTATTTTATCATTAATGTAGGAAAATAACAATAAGAAAATAATAAAAATAAATAAGCTAAAAGATGTGTATAATTAGATTGTGAAAAAAGTATAAAATAAATGAAATTTGAAGTGCTTAAGTGTTTTTTGCTTGAATTGGAATTAATGGGAAAAAGGTTCCTGTATAGATGAAGGGACAAACATCTATATGGGTAAAAATGTATTATAATGGGCAAAAAAAATAATTTAATAACTTATTGGGATGAATCTATTATTGACCATAGGTTTATCTTATGCAAAGTGTTTTAGCAATAATTCAAATATTTGTAGTTGTTTTTATTGATGGTATAGTATGTTATGAGTAAGATCTAAGATAATTATGATGGATTGATGAACTTTAGGCTTGTATCCAGTATTGTTGAGTTGCATAAGGTCTTATGAGCCTAGATTGAGATTTTTTATTCTTTCTTACTATCGTGATTCATGCATACTAACTAAATTCATATCATAACACTTTGAAGTTGATGTTTTGAGAAATATTTATTGAAATTCCTTGCATGTTGGATTGGAAAGTATTTCAAGTGGATTGTATTGATTCAAAACATTAATGCCTGATGGGAAAGTATTCCTAGTAGGTTTTATTTATATTGATCTTTATGTCGATGAGAAGTTGTTTTGGGTGACACAATGAGAAATAGTTATGCATGGAATCATTTATTTACATGTCCAATGAGAAATTATTATGGATGGATATATGGACCTCATTAGTCTCCCACGTGTCCCAACTATCCAAAAGAGCATAAAATATATAATCTTATTTATTGCATCATATTGCATTATCTCGTCATTTCTGTATAATTGATTTGTTCTATTTTATCATTGTATTTAATTGATTTAGGATATGTATGATGGTGCTAAGACTCATGTGTGGACGGTAGGTAGAGATTCGGAGAACTTCTCAATTTTGATAGGGTTGCACCAGAGATTGACTCTTAGCCCATCTTTATTTGCCTTGGTGATGGATGTCTTAACACAACATATTCAAGGGAAGATGCCTTGGTGTATGTTATTTGCAGATGATATGGTACTAATTGACAAGACTCATGGTAGAATTAATGATAAGTTAGAGATTTGGAGACAGACGCTTGAGTCTAAAGGATTTTGGTTTAGTAGAACCAAGATAGATTACTTGGAATGTAAATTCAGTGATGTGTCATAGGTGTAAGAACCTACAGAATACTAATCGTTTGAGTCCTTTAAAGTATTCCAAAAGAGGTCCCAGACTTTGAAAATTTCAGCTAAGTGTTAGGACTTAGTCTTTTCTAAAGCTCTCAAACTTTGACGAATTTATTTATGACCTTCTCGACCTCAGGAAGATAGTTTTTAATTTGATTCACGATCGGGAAAGTTAATAGTACATTCAGGGTGAGTTTCGGAATTTTCGGACAAGCGTAAGGGCGTGTTTGGAATTCAGAAATAGTGGATCGAGGCGATAAGCCCGCGGCGCCCTTCCCAGAGCGATTCTCCAGAGCCCGCAGTACCTAGCCTAGAGTGGTTCTCCAGAGCTCGGGGCGCCCTGGCTTGTTCGGCCTGCATATTTTCCTCTAGTTATGTTCCGCATCTTTAAGGGCAAATGGGTCATTTTCCCTTCCCCCATTAGGTCCATAACACGGGATTAAAGACCCAAATAGCACAATTGCTCTTCATTTTCACAAAATCCTCTTAAGAACAAGCCCTAGCTTCATCAAGTTCAGTAATCAAGCCTCAAGAACAAGCCTTATCTTCATCAAGTTCAGGAATCAAGCCTCAAGAACTCACCCCAATCTCCACAAAATTAACAAGAAAGGTATGTTAAGTGTTCATCCAAAGGTTTCCTTCTACCCTTGGAGTCCAAGAACCCTTTTTAAAATCTCAAGTTAATAGTTTCATAAATTATATATACCAATTGGGTTGTTTCATGTTCATGTTGTTGTATGGGTTTTCAATCCAAGATTTAATTGTAGTTTTCATGAATATAAGATACCATGTATGTAATTGTTGTATGACCCATGTTGAAACTCTTGAATTGTGAATTGATTATTGTAGTCATGATGAATTAGCATGTTGTTCATGCCCAAGTATAAGTTTATGCCTCCTATGTGTTTATCAAAATTCCTAAGTGAATAAATTGGGCATTGTGATCAATTGATGATCTTAATGATGAATTCATGCTAGAACTACACGTTTAAGATTACTACAATGTAAAATATATGCCTTGGAAGTGTTTGATGAAATGTCCATGTGATTGGTAGAATTGTGAGATTATGATATGTTAGCATACTTTTCCATTTCCGTACAAGTCCAAATATTTGTCAAAATTCTTTAGTGAATGTATTGGGGACAATTGATGATCGTTATGTTTGCAAGAATTATCATGTCTCATTATTATTGATGCTATCGAGTCTCGGGGTTATTTATTACCCAAAATTTAGATGTTTACCTGGAATTACAGTAGCTATAGAATAGTTTCAGTAATGTCACAAATCATAAAACTCAGTCAGTTAGTAAAACTCAGTGAACTCATTCCAGTTCAGTCATTCGACATGATCAGTGTCAGTTTAGTCAAGCCAGTTTAGTTTAGAAATTAGTTCAGGGTCCATTCAGTTTGGAGTAGGATTCAGCACCCGGCAAAACCTCGAGATGGGGGCATTCCTAGTAGCAATCCCTGTATTTCAGAACTAAGTAGCTAGTGTAGATTGAGATATCTTCCTGCCAGAATAGGGTGGATATATATCGTATAAGTTTTTCTGCTAGCGAGGCTTAACGAAAGAGCTTTCTGCCAGAGAGGGTTAAATCATAACCATTGTTAGTATCCCTTGACAAGGAGATAACACCCTTCTAACTAGAGTCACAGGTTGGACCCCAACTAAGTTTATAATCAGGGTATGTCGGTTAGATAAACACTCCTATAGTTTTAGTTACAGACTTAGTACAAAAATCAGTTCAGTTCTATAGAATCAGAATTGTCAAACACAGTCACCCAACTCTGGACAAAACTCAGTTCAGTTCAACAGGATCAGGACTTTCAGAAATAATCACCCAATTATTAGTAATTAAGTTATAGTAACCTTATATATCAGCTACTTAGTTATCAAAACTCAGTACTCATCTTCAGTGTAATCTCAGAAAATAGTATACTTGTATATGTGTAGCATTGCATACAGTAGTCACAACATGTTCTATTAGTCATGTTCTCTAACTAAGTTATATTCTTATCACTCAGTTAGTTATTGTTCATGCATATGAACCCATGTATATAGACTTACCTCTCTTAGAAAACTAGTACATTTAAAGTACTGACGCATAGTCTTTTCCTTGCGCTATGATGTCTCATATCAGAGGTTCAGACGTATGGGATCCTGACCGTACTTAGCAGTTTAGACAATCAGTAGCATATACAGTGGTCAGTCCTTATAGTTTGAGGATAAAGTTTATTTATGTCATTAGTTCAGTATGTTCAGTAGCCGGAGTTAGTTGGAGGCTTGTCCCATCAACCCATAATCAGATAGTTAGAGGCTTTCAGACTAGATTTGCTTAGACAGTATTCAGTTTTCTTTTCAGTATTTCTATCAGTATTTCAGTACTCATATAAGTATTTTTGAAAACCTTATGGAATTTAAGTTACACTTCTGCATTATTTTAGTATTATTATTTAGTGCTCACAGCAGGTACCAGTCATGGGTTAGCTTGAAATCCTTCGGGGGTCGTAAGCACTGTGTGGCATCCGGGGTGCAAACTTGGGGCGTTAAAAACTTAGTATCAAAGCCAAAGGTTCAACATATTCCTAGGAAGTGTGAAAGTTGCATCTAGTAGAGTCTTATGCATGGGTGTGTAGCGCACCACACTTATGGACATGAACCTATGAGGCGTTTTGGGAAAAATTTCCCATCTTACAGTATTTATGTCATGTGAGTGAGCATGACCTTAAGTTAAACTCTCTGTCTAATCATTTTCTTCTTTACATTTACAGAATATGTCTCCCAAAAAGACTAACGGAAGAAGAACTGAAAACCATCCAAGGCCTCTGCGATCCCCTGAATGAGCATGTGTCTCACTCCGAACTCAGGAATGCTTTCACTTCCTTAGCTTATTAAGTATTAACGCAGAATAATCATCTGGCAACAATGCTATCTAGGCTTATGACTGAAGCTCCACAAAGTGAGGAGAAGAGCGGTAGGAAAAGGGGGAGAAAGAATAAGAAAGTTAGAATGCCAGGGCCAAAGAGTTGTCGAAAAAATACTCCTAGCTAGAAATATGGTAGAAACCATTAGGGAGTGTGTAGGGCCGTACCTCTATTGGAAATTCTTACTACACTGATGAGTCTGGATCGTCAAATTTGATATAGTTGCATTGTTGGGTTATTTTTGTGGGGTTCTAACCTTATTTAGTGGGTCAGATCAAAGAGTTTTTATATTGATTTTCAACTATTCCAGCAAAATCTGGTGTACAGCTAAATATCCTACGTGTTTACGATTCCTTAACCTATGTTCACAAAGCATGGGTCTGGTGATGTGTAAGCATACACTAATATATTTAAGGCTTTTAACTGAGAATAATTGCAAAGTCTTAAGAAACTTTTGTTATTTTTGATTATTTTACTATGATATTTTAGTAAAAGTCATGATGTAAGGGAAATTTAAGGAAATGGAAGCAAAAGAGCTGAAAAATGATGCAAAAGAACTAGAAGTGTGGCTGACGACATTCCTGATAAGTCGTTAGCCCTGTGATAAGCTATCAAAAATCACTCTAGGTATTGCACATTAGAAGGATTAAAGTGAAACTGTGATGACATTTCTGACATGTCATCACAACTGTTATAAGGCGTCAGAGTTGCCGTCAAAGGTAGGCAGAGAATAGAATTTCTGATATGTCGTCACGTATCTGATAAGTCGTCAACCTTTGTCTTCAGTTAAAGTTGAAGATGCCAAGAATGCTGGAGGGCCTGACGACATTCCTGATAAGTTGTCAGGACCCTGACACACCATCACAAATGCCGTCACCTATTCCGAAGCATTTTCTGAACATTGTGATTTTATTTCCTTATTTAGGATTATCTATAAAAACCATTGTTTAGTTTTTTTCTAGGGGTTGGCACTTGAGTTTTAAGAGACATATTTTGATATTTTCTCTCTAGTTTTTTGGCTTGAAAAAGAAAATACTTTGGAGAAATTATAATCTGTATTTTAGGATTTTCCTTTGTGATCTAATCTGCGATTCACTAGATATTATTTATCTCTGTAAGTTTATCCTTCAAATCTTGAATTCAATTATATTTTTCATTCGTTACATCATGAGTGGGTAAACTCCATTAACTTGAGTTATGGGATCTAGGTTAGGTCTTGATGAGGTGCTAAGTATTCAAGATTCAAAATGAGGTAGGATTTTTTGATAATTCTAAAGTTTTAATTAATGTCTATTGGTTGCAAACAGTAGACACACCTTTGAATTTCTTGAGAAAGAAATCAAATATAGTAGGAGTGAATTATCAATAGAGACTCTAAATTACTTCATTTAATAAGCAGCGTTGTAACAAGGTTAGTTAACCTGAGGTAAAATCTGGGCAGTAAATATAAATTCCCTATGTACAAGAGGATTAGGGAATTAAACACTTAAGTAGGTCGAAAGACATTTAAGCATAACATCGATAAATATATCTTGTTATCCTACCCACCGTGAGAATCTTGAACCACTTTTAGCATCTGTCATGTACCAGAAGCCCTAGTGAACATAATTCTGGTTTTTCATAAACTCTTGATTTACAAACACCGAAAGTAAAGTGACAAACAACAACTTTTTAATCCTAAACCCACATTCTATCTTTTCGTATCATTTGTTTGAATTTAACTTGTAGCTTTTGTTTCAAACTAGTTTAATCGCCACTCACATTGTTCCTTGTGGATTCGACCCCGACTTCAAAAGTTGGGTAAATATATTACGACAACCACCTTGCACTAAATTGAGGTGTTCGTTGAGCGTTATAAAAAATGGCGCCGTTGCTGGGGAATAATTTGGCGTATTGAGTAGGTTTGGAATTTTAGCCTACTTGCTTGAATTCAAACTTGTAAATATTTATTTTTAGTTTTCTTTTATTTCTGGTGTTAGGTAGATTTTTATTTTATTTTACTTATTACTATGGCATCTTGGAATGAACATAAGCTTGGTGGTTGGAAATCATATCTTGATGATCCATGTCCATATTGTGATGGACCTCCATTTTGGCAAGATTGTAGATATGCTCCCCGGAGAGAGATGTGTTCACCATCTCCATCCTACCGGGTGTATGATTGTTCACTTCCACTGCAATGGTGATTGCCCAAATGCCTCTTCCCCCTATTGCGCTAACCCAAATTCTAGTTCTTCTTATGATTTTGATAGGTCTTATGGTCAAGAATAGGAAGAATGAAGCACCGAAAAGAGTGGCATTGAAGCTATGCTTCAACTAATGTTGGAGTGTGTGGACACAACGAATAATATCATACGTGATATACATCAAGACATAAGGGAAAATAACTAGGAAAGAAGAATGATAGAGGATATGGATATAGAGGTCAAGCATTCAAAGAACTTTTCCACATTATGTTTAGATAATGTCTTGTTTGTGGAATCATTTAACATAATTGATGAGTGTGAAGATGAGGAACAAGAATCCTACATCGATGATGAGCTTGATGTTGAGCAACACTCGGTGATTTCCCAACTAACCAAACTATTTATGAATGAAAATGCCAAAGACGAGGAGATGGTACTAGAGTCAAAAGAAGAAATAAAGCACAATCCTTGTGAAGACGCTAGTCCATTTCGGGGTAGAAATACTAATAGGGATGCTACTCCAAAATTGAGATTTAGTCCTCATTCGAACCACTTTTCAACATTATGCTTGGTGGATGTGATGAAAGTCAAATCACCCAAGAAAATGATGAATTTTGAAAATGAGGAGGAAGATTCTTACATTTTGGAGTTTGTCCTTCCAAAAGGGTATACTACAACCCCAATCTTGAGGGACAAGAATCTTAAAGATCGATGTTTATTTAGTGGTTGTTCAAGACTCTCACCGTTGGCAAATGAGCCCACACGAAAGTTCGATGCAAAATTGGGCAAGCAGTTCAAGTCTTCAAAGTGACGTCATAGAACATTCCTCATCATGCCCTCACATTTTCCCAACACACCCCGAAGATGTATTGATCAAAAGTTGGGTCGACGTTTTAAATCCTCCAAGTGGAGACATAAATAGTTATCAACAAGGTATCTTGATGAAGTTTGAGTAGTCAAGATAATTGAGTCATGCCGTAACACTGAATTAGGCATTTCTTGGGAGGCAACCCAAGGTATTTTGTTATTTTTATTCGTATTATGTGATTGACATCAGATCTTCGCACCCGTGGTGCCACAAGTATGTTTCTAACTCTCTTGATTTTAAGTTGAGGGTGGGGATACTTGTGGGTGTTGATGTCCTCCGTGAATTTTTGTTGTCGTGCCTCTTTTCCCTAGAGTCTTGTTCCTAGTAGAGCCGGCATGTTTAGGTATATTGTGTTTTGTTTTGTGATGTGTTGAGGTTAACTAGAAAAAATACAAGTAATGAGGCAGTTAATATGTTTTGTGATTTTTAAGCACCTCTCCAAGTGTCTATTTGTAATATTGTGTGAATTGCATTCATTTGTAACCATAGTGCATCTTTTGGTGGCATTAGTTCTGGCCACTTAATAATCAGTGCTAAATAATTGCATAAACCGGATAAGTAGTGATGTACGATATATTTGTGTGCCATATGTGTGTGAGGTCTTACTCAGTTCCCTTTGTGTGTTAATCCAGAACTTGCCCAGTTAATCATGCCTTGGTTGTAGGATAGGGGTTAGGAAAGCATCATAGGCCATTTTTTTATTGTAACCCACTTTCAGCCTAAATGACCTTCCTAATATGAATAATATCCTTTGAACCCTGATTTGAGCCTATATGCCTATTTTTTTATTGTGAAATATCTCACCTTCCTTTTTACATCATAATGAACCTATTTTGGCCCTAGTCCTACTTGGAAACTATGCACCTTGACTTAGGCAAATATACTAAGTTGAGGGTGGCTATCATAGAGGTGCTTAATGCAAAATGAGTATGAAGAGAGGTAGAATAAGAGAAAAGAATAAAAATCCAGGTGTGGTGCAAAAAGAATAAGAAAAGAAAAAGTTGTATAAAAGAATTAAAAAAGATAATTTGGTTTTTGAAAAGATAGTACCCACCTTGAGCATGTGTGATCAATAAAAGAGAGGAAGAGAAAAATATTAAGAAGTGAAACCCCAAGAGGTCTTTGTAGTGTCAAGGAGGCATAGTCATTTTAAATACCCTTGAATATCATACCAGCCCCTAGCCTACATTACAAGCCAAGAAAAAGACCTATAGTGAACCTAGCTGACCTGTCTAAAAATCTTGGTACTGACTATAAGGGAAATCCTATGGCATTTGACATACACTGAGTGGAACTTCATTCTGAGCGTGAGTCTCATGATTATACCTAAGTGTATATATGTAATTTCTGATATGAGTGGAATAGGTATTTCTTTGCTGTGAGGGCACACAGGTTATGTTACTAGTTGCTAACTTGTTCGGATAGTGTGATCTTGGTACATGCATGGTTGCTATTTCTGAATTTATGCTACATCGTGATTCCTGTGTGTTGCATTGTTGTTTTTCAATTGTATACATAGTTGAGTATGAATTGATTGACCTGGGAAAAGGTGAAGTTGTGTTGGGATGATATAGAAAATTGACTACCAAATTGTACTTTGTATTCTCTTAGTTATGTTTTGGTTGCTTGAGGAAAAGCAATTGTTTTAAGTTGAGGGTGTTGATGTGTGAGCAGACGCTAACACATTTAAGGCTTTTAACTAAGAATAATTGCAAAGTCTTAAGAAACCTTTGTCATTTTTTATTATTTTACTTTGATATTGCAGTAAAAGTCATGATGCAAGGAAAATTTAAGGAAATGGAAGCAAAAGACCTGAAAACTCATGCAAAAGAACTGGAAGAGTGGTTGATGACATTCCTGATAAGTCATCAGCCCTATGATAAGCTATCAGAAATTACGTCAGGCATTGCAGTGTTAGAAGGATTAAAGTGAAACTGTGATAACATTTCTGATATATCGTCACAACTGTGGTAAGGAATCAGAGTTGCCGTCAAGTGTAGGCAGAGTATCAAATTTTGAATGGAGAAGTGACGACATTTCTGATATGTCATCACGTATCTGATAAGTTGTCAAGCTTTATTGCCATTTAAAGCAGAAGATTCCAAGAATTTTGGAGGGCCTGACGACATTCCTGATAAGTCATCAGGACCCTGACACACCGTCACATATGCAGTCACCTATTCCGAAGGATTTTCTGAAACATTGTGGTTTTATTTCCTTATTTAGGATAAACTATAAAAAACATTGTTTAGGATTTTTCTAGGGGATGGCACTTGAGTTTTAAGAGACGTATTTTGATATTTTTTCTCTATAATTTTATGCCTTGAAAAAGTAAATATTTTGGAGAGATTATTATCAGTATTTTGGGATTTTTCCTTTGTGATCTAATCTGCGATTCACTAGTTATTATTCATCTCTGTAAGTTTATCTTTCAAATCATGAATTCAATTATGTGTTTCATTCATTACATCATGAGTGGCTAAACTCCATTAACCTGAGTTATGGGATCTAGGGTTAGGTCTTGATGAGGTGCTAAGTATTCAAGATTTAAAAAGTGGTAGGATTTCTTGATAATTCTGAAGTTTTAATTAACGTCTGTTGGTTGCAAAAAGTAGACACACCTGCTTTGATTTTCTTGAGACAGAAATCAAATCTAGCAGGAAGTAAATTATCAACAGGGACTCAGAAATACTTCTTTTAATAATTAGCACTGTAAAAAGGTTGGTTAACCTGAGGTAAAATTTGGGGAGTAAATAGAAATTCCCTAAGTCCGAGAGGATTAGGGAATTAAACGCTTAAGTAGGTCGAGAGACATTTAAGCATAACATAGATAAAGATAGCTTGTTATCCTACCCACCAAGATAATCTTGAACCACTTTTAGCATCTGTCATGTACCAGAAGCCCAGTGAGCATAATTCTGGTTTTCCATAAACTCTTGATTTACAAACACCAAAAGTAAAGTGACAAACAACAACTTGTTAAACCTAAACCCCTATTTTATCTTTTCGTATCATTTGTTTGAATTTAACTTGTTGCTTTAGTTTCAAACTAGTTTAATAGCCACTCACATTGTTCCCTGTGGATTCGACCCCGACTCCCAAAGTTGGGTAAATATATTAACGATGACCGCCTTGCACTAAATTGAGGTGTAAGTTGATCATTATCATCTGGCCCTTCATTGCATTTACGACACTAGCATCATGTTAGTGATGCTTATTTGACTGGCCAATAGCTTTTCACATTTGTGTAGACTTGGTCTCCCTAAAAATGAACCCATCAAGTTTAGTTACATTCGTGGATGACCTACCCCATCTGTTAAGAAGAATCTTGATCCGATTTGTGTAGACTTGATCTCTTTAAAAATGAACCCATCAAGTTTGGCCACATTCGTGACTGATCTACACTATTTTCTAAGATGGATCGCGACATGGAAGCTTTTAAATCTCCTACTTCAAAACAGACCCCATTTTCTCCCTTTTTAATTCTTAGACCTTACTTTTGGGAATAAAAGTATGGTATTCAAAGTTTCACCCTTGTGTAAGTTACTAAAGCTTGATTTTATCATTTCCCACTAATTTGCTCATGATTTCAACTTCAAAGTCCATATTTTTCAACCTTGAATATTTGGGTTTTACTAGTAAAGCTAAAATATGGTATTCAAACTTGATTTCAACCCTATTTTTATTGGATTTTAGATTTGAACTCCTTACATTAAAAAATTCATTTTATCCTTGTGGGCTTGGGGTCACTTTTTAGGTTAACTTTTGAATCTTGATTCAGGGTGTGTCAGTATAGATATCATTAGCTTCATTTACTTATCTTAAAATCATATTTGAATAGATTTGTCTCATTCAAAGGTAGTTCATAAGGGCAATGTTTTGGTTTAATTTGTTAGGCTTTCTTAAAGTAAGTTGAGACTTTTTTGACTTTTTTTTAAGTGCTTAAGTGTTTTTTCCTTGAATTGGAATTAATGGGAAAAGGGTTCCTGTATAGATGAGGGGACAAATATCTATATGGGTACCAATGAATTATAATAGGCAAAAAAAGAAATTTGATGACTTGTCGGGATGAATCTATTCTTGACCATAGGTTTATCTTATGCAAAATGTTTTAGCAGTGATTCAAATATTTGTAGTTTTTTCATTGATGGTATAGTATGTTATGAGTAATATCTATGATAATTATGATGGATCGATGAACTTTAGGCTTGTATCTAGTATTGTTGAGTTGCATATGGTCTTATGAGCCTAGATTGAGATTTTGCATTATTTCTTACTATCGTGATTCATGTATACTAACTAAATTCATATCATAGCACTTTGAAATTGATGTTTTGAGAAATATTTATTTGAAATTCCTTGTATGTCGGATTGGAAAGTGTTTCAACTGGATTGTATTGATTCAAAACATTCATGCCTAATGGGAAAGTGTTCCTAGTAGGTTTTATTTATATTGATCTTTATGACGATGCGAAGTTGTTTTGGGTGACACAATAAGAAATATTTATGCATGAAATAATTTATTTACATGTTCGACGAGAAATTATTATGGATGGATAAATGAACCTCATAAGTCTCCCACGTGTCCCAACTATCCAGAAGAGCATAAAATATATACTATCATTCATTGCATCATATTGCATTTTCTCGTCATTTCTGTATAATTGATTTGTTCTATTTTGTCATTGTATTTGATTGATTTAGGATATGTATGATGGTGCTAAGACTCATGTGTGGATGGTTGGTGGATATTCGGAGCACTTCTCAATTTTGATAGGGTTGCACCAGGGATCGACTCTTAGCCCATTTTAATTTTCCTTGGTGATGGATATTTTAATTCAATATATTCAAGGGGAGATGCCTTGGTGTATGTTATTTGTAGATGATGTGGTACTAATTTATGAGACTCATGGTAGAGTTAATGATAAGTTGGAGATTTGGAGACAGGCGCTTGAGTCTAAAGGATTTCGGTTCAGTAGAACCAAGATGGAGTACTTGGAGTGTAAGTTCAGTGATGTGTCATAGGTGTAAGACCCCACAGTATCCTAATCATTTGAGTCCTATAAAGCATGCCAAAAGAGGTCCCACACTTTGAAAATTTCAGCCAAGTGTTAGGACTTAGTCTTTTCTAAAGCTCTCAAACTTTGAGGAATTTATTTATGACCTTCTCGACCTCAGGAAGCTAGTTTTTAAGTTGATTCATGACCGGGGAAGTCAATAGTACATCCCGAGTGAGTTTCAGAATTTTTGGAAAAGTGTAAGGGTGTGTTTGGAATTCAAAAATAGTGGCTCGAGGCGATAATACCACGGTACCCTGCCCAGAGTGGTGCTCTAGAGACCACGGCGCCTCGCCTAGAGCGGTGCTCCAGAGCCCGCGACGTCCTGTCTAGTCTGGCCCCTGTATTTTCCAGCAATTATTTTCCCCATTTTTAATGGCAAAAGGGTCATTTTCCCTTCATCCTTTAGGTCCATAACATGGGATTAAAGCCCCAAATAGCACAATTGATGATCATTTTTATAAAATCCTCTCAAGAACAAACCCTAGCTTCATCAAGTTCAAGAATCAAGACTCAAGAACAAGCTTTATCTTCATCAAGTTCAAGAATCAAGCCTCAAGAACTCAGCCCAATCTCCATGAAATTAACAAGAAAGGTGTGTTAAGTTTTCATCCAAGGGTTTCCTCCTACCCTTGGAGTTCAAGAAACCTTTTTAAAATCTCAAATCAATAGTTTCATGAATTATATATACCAATTGGGTTGTTTCATGTTCATGTTGTTGTATGAGTTTTCAATCTAAGATTTAATTGTAGTTTTCATGTATATAAGATACCATGTATGTAATTGTTGTAAGCCCCATGTTGAAACCCTTGAATTGTGAATTGACTATTGTAGTCATGATGCATTAGCATATTGTTCATGCCCAAGTATAAGGTTATGATTCCTATGTGTTTTTCAAAATGCCTAAGTGAATAAATTGGGCATTGTGATCCATTGGTGATCTTAATGATGAATTCATGCTAGAACTACATGTTTAAGATTACTACCATGTAAAATCTATGCCTTGGAAGTGTTTGACGAAATGTCCATGTGATTGGAATAGTGAGATTATGATATGTTAGCATACTTTTCCATTCACGTACAAGTCCAAACATTTTTCAAAAATTCTTTAGTGAATGTATTGTGGACAATTGATTATCGTTATGTTTTCTAGAATTGTCATGTCTCATTATTATTGATGTTATCGAGTCTCGGGGGTATTTATTACCCAAAATCTAGCTGTTTACCTATAATTATAGTAGCTACAAAATAGTTTCAGTAATGTCATGAATAGTAGAACTCGATCAGTTAGTAGAACTCAGTGAACTCAGTCCAGTTCAGTTAGTTGACACAATCAGTGTCAGTTCAGTCAAGCCCAGCGTAGTTTAGAAATCAGTTCAGGGTCCATTCAGCTGGGAGTAAAATTCAGCATCCAGCGAACCCAGGGATGGGGCATTCCTACCAAATAGGGTTTGACCCTTAGTAGCAATCCCTACATTTGAAAACTAAGTAGCTAGTGTAGTTTGAGATATCTTTCTTCCAGAATAGGGTTGATATATCTCATATGAGTTTTTTTGCCAGCGAGGGTTTACGAAAGAGCTTCCTGCTAGAGAGGGTTAACTCATAGCCATTGTTAGTATCCCTTGGTGAGGTGCTATCACCCTTCCAACTAGGGTCACAGGTTGGACCCCAACTCAGTTTATAATTGGGGTATGTCGGTTAGATGAACACTCCCACAACTTAAGTTTCAGACTTAGTACAAAACTCAGTTAAGTTCTATAGAATTAGGATTGTCAGACATAGTCACCCAACTCTGCACAGAACTCAGTTCAGTTCTACAGGATCAGGACTGTTAGACACAATCACCTAATTATCAGTAAATTAGTTATAGTAACCTTAGATATTAGTTACTTAGTTATTAGAACTTAGTACTCATCTTCAGTGTAATCTTAGAAAACAGTATACTTGTATATATGTAGCATTACATACTCAGTAGTCACAACATATTCAGTTAGTCATGTACTCTTACTAAGTTATATTCTTATCACTAAGTCAGTTATTGTTCATGCATATAAACCCATACATACAGCCTTACCTCATTTAGCATACCAATACATTCAAAGTACTAACACATAGTATTTTCCTTGCGCTATGATGTCTCATATCAGAGGTTCAGACACATAGAATCTTGACTGTACTTAGTAGTTCAGACTATTAGTAGTAGTTACAATGTTCAGTCCTTATAGTTTGAGGATAAAGTTCATTTATATCATTAGTTTAGAATGTTCAGTAGCCGGAGTTAGTTGAAGGCTTGTCCCATCAACTCCATATTCAGACAGTTAGAGGCTTTCAGACTAGATTTGCTTAGACAGTATTGAGTTTAGTTTTCGATATTTCTATCAGTATTTTAGTACTCATATAAGTATTTTTAAGAACCTTATGGAATTTAAGTTATACTTCTGCATTATTTCAGTAGTATTATTCAGTGCTCACAGCAGGTACCAGTCATGGGTTAACATATGATCCTTTGTATCGTAAGCACTGTGTGGCATCTGGGTGTAGACTCGGGGTGTTAAAAACTTAGTATAAGAGTCAAAGGTTCAATAAATTCCTAGGAAGTGTGAAAGTTGCGTCTATTAGAGTCTTGTGCATGGGTGTGTAGCGTGCCGTACTTATGGAAAAGAAGCTATGAGCCTTTTTAGGAAAAGTTTCCCTTCTTTCAGTATTCATGTCATTCGAGTGAGAATTACCTTATGTTAAACACTCAGTCTAATCTCTTTTTTCCTTTAATTTACAGAGTATATCTCCCAAAAATACTAACGGAAGAAGAACTGGAAACCATCCTGGGCCTCCGCCCATTCAAGAAGATCCCCCGAATGAGAATATGTCTCACTACGAACTTAGGAATACTTTCACTACCTTTTCTTATTCAGTAGTAGTGTAGAACAATCAACTGGCTATAATCCTATCTAGGCTTATGATTGAAGCTCCACAGAGTGAGGAGAAGAGAGGTAGGAAAAGAGGGAGAAAGAATAAGAGGGCTAGAACACCAAGGCCAAAGAGTTTCCAAACAAATTATCTCTGCCAGAAATGTGGCCGAAACTATCAGGGTGTGTGTAGGGATGGTAATGGGTTGTGTTTTGGATTTCGAAAGCCAGGCCATAGAATCAGAGATTGTCCTTAGTCAGGTATGTGAAGTCAGCATATCCACCCCTCAACTCAGTCTGGTCGCTCAAATCCGAAGAGTGCTACATCCAGTGCCACCAGTGGGAAATGCTCAAACAAACTCTATACACTTCAATCTCGAAAGGATCAGAAAAGTTCTCCTGATGTGGTCACTGGTATGTTACAAATTTATCCCTTACATGTTTATACTTTACATGATCCAGGAGCTTTTTTGTCCTTTGTAACTCCTTATATAGCTGTTGACATTAGAGTTAGTCTAGAAATCCTAATAGATCCCTTCTTAGTCTCTACCCCAATGGGTAAATCCATCATAGCTCGATGGGTATACATGAACTTTCTGATTATGGTATCTCAGAAAGCCACTTCAGCAGACTTAGTAAAATTAGAGATGATAGATTTTGATGTCATTCTTGAGATAGATTGACTTCATTCATGCTATGCTTTAATTTATTACAGAAAAATAATTTTCCATTTTTAGTTTCCTAATGAACCTCTTCTTGAGTAGAGGGGTAGTACTTCAGCACTTAGGGGTCAACTTATTTCCTACCTTAGGGCAAGGAAAATGATATCTATGGTATGTGTTTATTATCTTGTTTGAGTTAAGGATTCTAGTTCTGATACTCCCAACCTTGAGTAAGTTTCAGTAGTAAATGAATTCTCAGATGTGTTCCCTGACGATCTTCCTGGAGTCCCCCCCCAAAAGGGAAATTGACTTTGGAATAAAACTTCTTACAGATACTCAGCCTATCTCTATTCCTCCATACAAAATAGCCCCAGCAGAACTCAAAGAATCAAAAGAACATTTGAAGATCTTCTAGATAAGGGATCCATAAGAAACAGCGTGTCCCCTTAGGGTGAACCAGTTCTATTCGTGCGTAAGAAAGATAGTTCTCTTAGAACGTGTATAGACTACAGTCAGCTAAAGAAAGTCATGGTCAAGAACAAGTATCCACTTCCAAGAATCAATGACTGGTTCGACTAACTTCAGGGTGCCAGTTACTTATCTAAGATAGACCTCAGATCAGGCTATCATCAGCTCAGGGTCAGAGAATGTGACATTCTGAAAATAGCTTTCAGAACTCGATACGGTCACTTTAAGTTCTATTCATGTCCTTTGGTCTCACTAATGCCCCATTAGTTTTCATGGACTTAATGAATTGCGTATTCAAGCAGTACTTGGGCATGTTCGTTATAGACTTCATCGATGAAATTCTTGTCTATTCCCGTAGTGAGAATGATCACGCAGATCATCTCAGAATCGTACTTCAAACTCAGCTATCATGATATATATTCATGTCTTACATGTTAGATCTATGATCATAGATCATATTTGTACACGTTAGCGAAAATCATGTATGCTTACAGTCCCTAGTATAAGAGCTCCAATTCACTCAGTGTTACGAATCGTGTTCCATGAATACATAAACTCCAGAATCAGGTTATGTAGCTCATGACTCATGTACTCATATCATGCTTTATAGTATTCCCAGTTCCCATAACTCATGCTACTCTCCTAAAGATCGGCTAAATTCAGATTATGTTATGTATATCCTTAGTTTATATCTTTTGATAAATCCATGATTTTGATATTCTATATCTCAGGCCTCAGTTAAGTGTTGAGTTTGGTATAGTGTCTATTCATGCTTCAGTACCTCATGTTTAAACCTTTTAGAAAAACTCTCCTTATGGAATAATGTAGTGATGAGCACTTGCTTAGATGGGAGAGAGTAAATGTTTTGTGTTAAGAAGAGGTTGTTGCATGCTTATTTTATGAAAACGCTAAACTTACATGTCAATTTAGTGAAAGGAGGTCGTCGTTAATATATTTAACTAACTTTTAGAATCGGGGTCGAATCCACAGGGAATAATGTGAGTGGCGATTAAATTAATTTGAGACTATAGCTACAAGTTGAATTCAAACAGATGATACGAAAAGATAAAATGGGGGTTATTGATTATCAGCAAATAATTGTTGGTCACTTTAGTTTCAGTGTTTGTAAATCAAGATTTTATGAAATAACTAGAATTATGTTCACTAGGGCTTACGGTACATGGCAGATGCTAAAGGTGACTAAAGATTCTCACGGTGGTTAGGATAACAAGCTATCTTTATCGATGATATGCTCAAATGTCTCTCGACCTATTTAAGCGTCTAATTTCCTAATCCTCTCAGACTTAGGAAATCGCTATTCACTTCCCAGATTTTACCTCAAGTTAATCAACCTTGTTACAATGCTGATTATTAAACAAAGTATTTCCGAGTTCCTGTTGATAATTCACTTCCTAGTGTATATGATTTCTTTCTCAAGAAAATCAAAGTAGGTGTGTCTACTGTTTGCAACCAACGAACGTTAATTAAAATCACAGAATTATTAAGAAATCCTAACACCTATTAAATCTTGAGTGTTTAGCACTTCATCATGACCTAACCCTAGATTCCATAATTTAGGTTAAAGGAATTTAGCCGCTCATGATGTAATAATCGAAGCAACTAGTTGAATTCATGATTTCAAAGATAAACTTACCACAAGATGAATAGAAACTAGAGATTCTTAGATTAATTCACAAAGGAAATCCTAAAATAATGATAATAATCTCTTCAAAGTATTTTCTTTTTCAAGCCAAGAAACTCGAGAGAGAAAATATCAAATTACATCTCTTAAAACTCAAGTGCCAACCCCCCTAGAAAAAACCTAAACAATGCTTTTTATAGTTAATCCTAAATAAGGAAATAAAATTAAAGTTGAGGCTTTTTCTTGAAATAGACGACGACATCCGTGACAGCTTATCAAGAGTCTGACGGCTTATCACGGATGTCGTCAGCTTCTCTGCACTTTTGGCTTCTGCTGTCTAAGGCTGACAACGACGTTGATGCCTTATCATCAACCTGACGACTTATCACGAATGTCGTCACAAAAATGTCTTCAACTCCCATTCTCTGTTTAAGGATGACAACATTCATCACGGTGTATCATACTTTTGACATCATATCACCAGATGTCTTCACAGGATTCGACTCATGCTTAAGTCTGACGACAACTATGATAGACTATCACAGGGCTGATGACTTATCACAGATGTCATCTGCTAGACTTCTCTTCAAATTCCTTCATATTTCAAACTCTTTTCTTTCATTCTTGTTGGTTCTCTATCCCATCAGTTTAAACTGTAAAATCATACATAAACAAATAAAAAACGACAAAAGTTACTTAAGACTTCGCAATTATTCTTGGTTAAAGGTCTTAAATGTGTTAGCAATTGCTCATACATCAACACCCTTAACTTAAAACAATTGATTGTCCTCAAGCAACTAAAACACAACACTACGATGCTTAACCAAGAGACTCATAAGAGACCTATGACAGATGATCATCAATTTTAATTCAAAACACATTACTCTCTCCATTTTCAATCTCTTTAAACCCAGCTGTGTATATCCATGAAGATCAACAATGTGACAGAAGGGAATCAAGATATGGAACCAACTTAGAAACAATAACTATGAATATGTACAAATTACACTACCCAAACAAGTTAGCAACTAGCAACATAACCAGTGTGCCCTCATTACAAAGAAGTCCCACGTCACTTATATTAAACATTACATATGTAACCATGGGAACAATCACCAGACACTCGCTCTCAGAATGAAGTTCCAATCAATGTATGTTGAATACCATAGGTTGCCCTTATTTTCATTACCAAGACTTTCAAACAAGTTAGCTAGGAGCACTATAGGTCTTCTCTTAGGCTTGTAATGTAGGGTAGGGGCTGGTATGATACTCGATGATATTTAAAGTGACTAAGCCTCCTTGACACTACACTAGCTTTTTGGGGTTTCACTCATTAGCCTTTTTCTATTCTTCTCTTTTCTTGATTACACTTATTCAGGATGAGTGCGGTTCTTTTCTACAATCACTTCTTTTTTTTCACAACTTTTCCTTTTCTTGCTCTTTTCCACCGCACCCAGCTTTTTATTCTTTTCTTTTACTCTACCTTTCTTCATACTCATTTTATATTATGCACCCCTATGATATACACCCTCAACTTAGTCCATTTGCCTAAGTTAAGGTGCACAATGTCCAAGGAGGACCAGGGAGAAAACAGGTCCATTATGATATAAACTGGAAAAGTGACAGGTGTCATAAAAAGAAATAGGTTAATCAGGCTCAAAGTAGGGATCAAGGGATATTCTACATACAGGGAAGGTTATTTAGGCTAAAAGTGAACTAATTTCAAAACGTCCTATGATCCTTTCCTAACCCCTATCCTTAAACCAAGGTAAGACTAACCAGGCAAGTTCTAGATTTCAACATACAACGGGAACTAGGTAGTGTCTCACACACACATGGCACAAAGGTGCATCACAAACTACTACCCATTCGATTCATGCAATTGTTTAGCAATGGTTATCATGTTACTAGAACTAATGCCATAACAAGATGCATAGTGGTCACACATAAATGCATATCACACAGTTATAAAACAGACCTTTGGAGAGGTGTTCAAAAATCAACAAAAATATGTCAACTACCGTAGATACTTATTTTTCTCCCTATTAACCACAACATATCATAAAATAAAAAATAATATGCCTAAACATGCCGGCTCTACTAGGAAAAGAATCTGGAGAAAAGAGGCATGACAACAAAAACCCACAGAGGACATCAACACCCACAAGTAGCCCCACCCTCAAGTTAAAATCATGCAATGTCCCCAATACATCAAATAAAAAAAAGAGTTAGAAACATACCTGTGGCACCACGGGTGCAAAGATCGGATGTCAATCACATAATATGAATACAAACAACAAAATACTTTTGGTTGTCTCCCAAGAAGCGCCTAATTTAGTGTCGCGGCACAACTTAGTTATCTTGACTACTCAGACTTCATCAAGATACCTTGTTGATAATTATTTATGTATCCACTTGGAGGATTTGAAACGTCGACCCAACTTTTAATCAATACATCTTCGAGGTGTGTTGGGTAAATGTGAGGGCATGATGAGGAATGTTCTATAACGCCACTTCGAAGACTTGAACTGCTTGCCCAATTTTGCATCGAACTTTCGTGTGGGATTATTGCCCAAGGATGAGGATCTTAAAAAGCCACTAAATGGATATCTATCTTTAAGTTTCTTGGCCTTCAAGACTGGGGTTGTAGTATACCCTTTTGGGAAGATAAACTCCAAAATGTAAGAATTTTCCTCCTCATTTTCAAAATTCATTATTTTCTTGGGTGCTTCGACTTTCATCACATCCACCAAGCATAATGTTAAAAAGTGATTTGAATAAGGACTCAATCTCAATTCTGGTGTAGCGTCTCTATTAGTATCTTTACCCCAAAATGGACTAGAGTCTTCACAAGGATTGTTCTTAATTTCTTCTTTCAACTCTAGTACCATATCCTTATCTTTGGCATCTTCATTCATGAATGGTTCGGTTGGTTGGGAAATCTTCAATGAAAGATCAACATCAAGCTCATCATCAGTATAGGATTCTTGCTCCTCATCTTCACACTCTTTCATTATGTTAAATGATTCCACAAACAAGATATCATCTAAACATAATATAGAAGAATGCTTTGAATAATTAACCTATATATCCATCTCATCCTGAATGATCGACTTCATGTCTTGACGCATATCACATATGATATCATATGTTTCTTTTTGTAGATCCAACAATCGTTGAAACATAGATTCAATGCCACTCTTACTGGTGCTTCGTTATTCCTTTTCTTGACCATAAGACCTATCAAACTCATAAGAAGAACTAGAATTTGGGTTAGCGCAATAGGGGGAGGGGGCATTTCGGTAATAACTCGAATGTCCATCTCAACCACCACATAAAGAACAATCATACTCCTGGTAGGATCGAGATGGCGCACACATCTCTCTCCAAAAAGCATATCTACAATCTTGCCAAAAGTGAGGTCCATCAAAATGTGGACATAGATCATCAAGATAAGATTTTGAACCACCAAGCTCATGTTCATTCCATGATGCCATCGTAATAAGTAAACTAAAATAAAAATCTACCTAACATAAAAAATAAAAGAAAACTAAAAACAAATATTTACAAGTTTAAATTCAATCTAGTAGGTTAAAAATCCAAACCAACTCAATACGCCAAATTGTTCCCCGGAAATGACGCCATTTTTGATAACACTCAACTTACATGTCAATTTAGTGCAAGGCGGTCGTCATCAATATATTTACCCAACTTTTGGAGTTGGGGTCGAATCCACAGGAAATAATGTGAGTGGTGATTAAATTAATTTGAGACTATAGCTACAAGTCGAATTCAAACAGATGATACAAAAAGATAAAATGGGGGTTTTTGATGATTAGCGAATAATTGTTGGTCACTTTAGTTTCAGTGTTTGTAAATCAAGATTTTATGAAATAACCAGAATTATGTTCACTAGGGCTTACGGTACATGACAGATGCTAAAGGTGACTCAAGATTCTCATGGTGGTTAGGATAACAAGCTATCTTTATCGATGATATGCTCAAATGTATCTCGACCTATTTAAGCGTCTAATTTCCTAATCCTTTCGGACTTAGGAAATTGCTATTCACGGCCCAGATTTTACCTCAAGTTAATCAACCTTATTACAACACTTATTATTAAATGAAGTATTTTTGAGTCCCTGTTGATAATTTATTTCCTACTGTATATGATTTTTTTCTCAAGTAAATCAAAATAGGTGTGTCTATTGTTTGCAACCAATAGACGTTAATTAAAATCTCAAAATTATCAAGAAATCCTAACACCTATTAAATCTTGAGTGTTTAGCACATCATCATGATCTAACCCTAGATCCCATAATTCAGGTTAACGGAATTTAGCCGCTCATGATGTAATAATCGAAGCAACTAGTTGAATTCATGATTTGAAAGATAAACTTACCACAAGATGAATAGGAACTAGAGATTTTTGGATTAAATCACAATGGATATCCTAAAATAATGATAATAATCTCTTCAAAGTATTTGTTTTTTCAAGCCAAGAAACTCGAGAGAGAAAATATCAAATTACGTCTCGTAAAACTTAAGTGCCAACCCCCCTAGAAAAAACCTAATTTTTTTTATAGTTAATCCTAAATAAGGAAATAAAATTAAAGTTGAAGCTTTTTCTCGAAATAGATGACGACATCCGTGACAGCTTATCAGGAGTCTTATGGCTTATCATGTATGT
The DNA here is from genome assembly GCA_030864215.1 of Capsicum pubescens. Lineage (NCBI taxonomy): Eukaryota > Viridiplantae > Streptophyta > Magnoliopsida > Solanales > Solanaceae > Capsicum > Capsicum pubescens. Next base: position 241,885,545 of record CM061549.1, on the reverse strand, counting down.
CATCAGCTCCTCTGCACTTTTGGCTTTTGATGTCTAAGGATGGCGACAACGTTGATGCCTTATCACCAACCTGACGACTTATCACGAACGTCATCACAAAAATGTCTTCAACTCCCATTCTCTATTTAAGGATGACGACATTCATGATGGCGTATCACACTTTTAACGTCATATCACCAGATGTCATCACAGGCTTCAACTCATGCTTAAGTCTGAAGACAACTGTGATAGACTATCACAGGGATGACGACTTATCATAGATGTTGTCAACCATACTTCTCTTCAGATTCCTCCAGATTTCAACTTATTTTCTTCCATTCTTGTTGGTTCTCTATCCCATAAGCTTAAACTATAAAATCAGACATTAACAAATCAAAAATGATAAAAGTTGCTTAAGAATTCACAATTATTCTTGGTTAAAGGTCTTAAATGTGTTATCAATTTCTCACACATTATTTTACACGAGGTTGTAGTTATGAAGATAGGCCTGAATATCATGGTGGTGTGTAAGTGGATAAATTTATTTCCCATAGTAAGTGGCTAGTAGGGGGTTATATTCAGTTGTTGAAGGGAAATTCAAATTTTTCCTGAGATAAAAAGTTGATAAGATGCAGAGTGTGAGTGTCTATTCAGATCCTCGATTTATGTCAGTCTCCATCATGTAGTTATCAAAACTCAGTTATAGTCTCAGTTCAGCATTCAGCTCAAAACTCCATTTAGTCTCGGGTTTAATTGACCATAGCGTACAGTTATCTGTTATTCAGTTATCAGTATTACAGAATCATGTTACTCACTTGGTCCATCATTCTTTGATAATATAGTTTAGATGAATTCATGCTTAGTATCTCATGTTGCTTAGTCATTCCTTACCTCATATGCATAACACTCTACAGTTTCAGTCCAGACTAAGTACAATTCAATCTCACATGACTAGTAATTAGCTATCTACCATTCAGTTAATCAGATAAGTTAGTATGTTTATGCATTCGCGCTTAGTGTCCATGTGAATATTTTTAGTAGTCTTAGATGAAGTGTCGTACTAAGGTGGAGAGTATAGTATAGTTGAGAGAGTATTCTAGGAAATTTTAGTTGAAATACTAGATCACCATATTCACAGACTAAGGAACAAAAAAGTTCATTTGGTCCAAGTTTATTGGCGGAATCAGTCAGTTGAGGCAGCTACTTAGGAAACAGAGGAAGATATATAGACGAAGTATCCTCACCTCTTCTCCGCAAACTCTGACTCAGCCTATGGTAACAGTCTTTCTTAGATTTTACTATACTCCATGCTCAGTTACAGTTACATAACATTCTTATATCACACATGCATTCATGAAACCGTTCAGTCATGTGTCATGTCTTCAGAATTCAGTCATGTTTCAGTTATTCATGTTCAGTATGATAAATCAATATATGAGTATTTTTAGTAATGTAATCATTCTTCATATATGAATGTTTAGTGTATAATTTCAGTCTATTAGTATTCTCAGCTTAGTCAGTCTCATTCGAGGATGAATTTTCCCAAGGGGGAGATATTGTAAGACCCCGCAGAATCCTAATTGTTTGAGTCTTTTAAAGCTTGCCAAAAGAGGCCCCAGACTTAGAAAATTTCAGCTAAGTTTTAGGACTTAGTCTTTTCTAAAGCCCTCAATCTTTAAAAAATTTATTTACGACTTTCCCGACCTCAGAAAGTTAGTTTTAAGTTGAGTCGTGATCGGGGAAGTCAATAGTACATCCCTGGCGAGTTTTGGAATTTTCATACAAATGTAAGGGCGTGTTTGGAATTCAGAAATAGTGGCTCAAGGCGATAATCCTACGGCGTCCTGCCCAGAGCGGCGCTCCAGAGTTTGCGACGCCTCACCTAGAGTGGCGCTCCAGAGTTCGCGGCGCTCCAGATCCTGCAGCGCCTGAGCTTGTCTGGCCCATGTATTTTCTTGAAGTTATATTCCATGTCTTTAATGGCAAATGGGTTATTTTCCCTTTACCCATTAGGTCCATAACACGGGATTAAATCCCCATATAGCATAATTGCTCATTCTTTTCACAAAATCCTCTCGAGAACAAGCCCTAGCTTCATAAATTTCAAGAATCAAGCCTTAAGAACTTAACCCAATCTTCACCAAATTAACAAGAAAGGTTGTTAGGTGTTCATCCAAGGGTTTCCTTCCACCCTTAGAGTTCAAGGACCCTTTTTAAAATATCAAGTTAATAGTTTCATGAAATATATATACCAATTGGGTTGTTTCATGTTCATGTTCTTGTATAGGTTTTTAATCCAAGATTTAATTTTATTTTTCATGAATATAAGATACCATGTATGTAATTTGTAACATCCTAAAATCTGATTCCCGAGATGCCATACGGTGCTCCGAACTACAAGTAGACCTGATCTAACCCTAGCTGCCTTCTACTAATTTTAAATCTCAAAATAAAGGAATATGAATACAAAATCATAATAAATGCGGGGAGACTATCTAAATTCTCTGAGTATATCAGAAAATACTAATCTCATAAGTCTGATAAAGCAAATACTAAAATCTAAATACTGCAGCTAAAAACGAAAACTTAATCTAGTAGTCTGATAAGCCTCTACTGACTGAATCTAGAGAGTCACTTGGATAGGCCCCAGCTGACTCAAACTGTTAGAAATGAATACTGAATCATCTACTAATAAACTGGAAATATAAATAGCTAAGTCTTAGAATTATGAGGACTCACCAACTGCAGAGATATAGATGAGATGCTCAAAAATCACTCACACTACTGAGACTGAGCACTTGAACCTACATTATCAGACAATGTATCACATAGACATATATATGGATCAGTACTTTGAGGATGTACTGAGTATATGGGGGTGAATGCAATAAGTAAACCATATCATCACAATTTATTAAATCATGCTTGCTAAATGTAAATGACTCACACAGGCTTGAGTAGTCTGAAAACTGAAAATCATAAATCATGAAAAACAAAGCATATGATTAAATCTTTTTAGTCATAACACTTAATTCTGAAATCGATATTCTGTTCTTATTCTCAAATCATGTGGCTAAGTGAAATTTGTAAGTCTGTATAGAAAATACTTTATCTTAGGGATTTAGAAATCTGAAAACTTATTCTATATGGGAGATTCTTCTAACCGACATAAACCATGTGATCATTCATGGAGTCCAATGTTATTGTCCCCTAAGGAGGAATCCTCACGTTGGGGAGATGAGTCATTCTCTCGCCAGAGAGTATAACATATCTAAGTGATCACATCTCTATCATTTATGTAAAAGTGGGAACATTTGGAATCCTACGTTAGCAGTAGTTCTGGGGTATGAAATTGTAGTAATGTACCCATCTCAATGCTAAATACTACTCTCATTAAATCTGTACGCTAATTCTAAGGGAAATCCACTTTTAAAATAGCATAGTGGTTTATGATGAAAACCAACTGTATATCTATAAAGCTAAATCTGTAATCTGAATCTGCAAGGTGGATTTCATCAAATCATTAACAACAATCTAAAAAGAAATCTAGTCATAGGGTGCTTTTAGCACAACAAATCTTGAAAGAGCAATCTTTAATTAGGGCTTAGTGACCAATGCATCAAAATCATGTTAAAACATCATAATGTTAATGCTTGATAATGTAAACATTGATAAATTAATTCATAATCAGGAAATTACTGCAATATGCATGAATATATGAACATAATTAAGTAATTCAATTTCTAAATAACTTGAAATCTCAAAATCTTTTAAGTAGCAATATTGGGTAAAAACCCTAACATCAATTTCATTAGAAATCACATAAAATTTAGTAAATTTGTAATTAAAATAGGTTTTGGGCACAAAGACGAAAGGATTGTCCTTGTTCATAACTCCACATACCTCAATTAATGAACTAGATGCTAAGACTTGAATCTTAGATCTCTATTAATACTTTTGAAGATGAATTATTAGAGTTCTTGAAGTTGAAATCCTTAATCTTGAATTACCTTGGAGAATTAGAGAAATTGGATTTCTTGGTGAGAAAGCTTTGATGATCTAGGGTTATGTTTTGAGAGAGAATTGGTGAAATAAGCATAAAGTTCTTTAAACTATGCTTAATTCTTTGTTTAAGATGGATTGGGGCCTTGGGGATTGATCAAAATACCCCTATTAAACATTAAATAGGAATAGAAAAATGACCAAAATCCTGATTTACTAGGCCACCGCGACGCGCCACTATCGTGGTAGTTGTTTGGAAAAGGATGAGGGGAAGTTGGTCGTTCACCATGATGCGCCACGATAGCGGTGCCTCTTTGGATTGCCATTTTGGCCACTGACGTGATGCGCCAATATAACGTGGGCTCACTGGAAATTACCAAATGTGAAATGAGACTCCTCCTCTACGCACCATGATCGTGAAGTCTTACTGGAATTTGACAATTGTGATTTTTCACTTCTCCGCAATGCGCTACGGGTCCAAATCATGGTGTTTTAAGACTGAAACTTAAAATAGCCATAATTTCTTACTCGGTTATCAAATTTAGGCAAATCTTATATTGTTGGAAAGCTAATTCAATTTCTACACATTGGAGGGTCTAAATCTGGAAAATTCTATATGTATGAAAAATCATTCTCTCTTGAAGCTAATCTTTGACATTCTCAATGCTAAATTGAACTAGCAAAAGTATGAGGTATTACAATATCTCCCTCTTTTAAACATTCATCCTCGAATGTGGCTAGTTAGAGAAAGAATACTAAAGAATCTGAGGACATATGTAATCATGCACAACTGAAACAAATTATACAACTGAATCTAAATCATTATGAGCTTCTGAGTAATTCTGCGAGTGGATGAACTTACAAGAGGACAACTATATAGATGAATCTGTGATTAGACAAGAGCCAAACTAAGGAAGAGTATTATCTTCGGCTAAATCAGAGTTTGTCGCGAAGCGATGAGGGTACTTGGCTCGCATATCTGCTTCTGCATCCCAAGTGGCGCCCTCAACAGACTAATTCCGCCAAAGAACTTTGACCAAGGGAACTTTTTTGTTCCTTAGTCTACAAATCTGATGATCAAAAATCTCAACTCGAATCTCCTTATATGAAAGGCTATTCTGAATATCTGAGCTTTCTAAAGGAACTACGACAGTGGAGTCACTGATGCACTTCTTAAGCATAGAGACGAGGAATACAGGATGGACAACTAAAAAGTCTGCGGGAAACTCAAGCTCATAATCTACTTTTCCAACACGACTTAGAATTCTATAAGGGCCAACACACCGAGGACTAAGCTTCCCCTTTTTGCCAAATCTCTTTATCCCCTTCATGGGTGAAATCTTCAGATACACTAAATCATCAACCTCAAACTCGAGGTCCTTTCTTCTCACATATGCATATGATTTCTGACGACTCTAGGCTATTTTCAATATTTCTCTAATCAACTTAACTTTCTGCATAGCTTCAAACACTGCGTCAGTCCCGAGCAAAATGGCTTCACCCACTTCAAACCAACCTATGGGCGATCTACATCTCCTTTCATAAAGAGCCTCAAACGGGGCTATCTGTATGCTAGAATGGTAACTATTATTATAAGCGAACTCAATCAATGGTAAATGCTTATCCCAGCTACCTTTGAAATAAAGGGCACATGCTCTCAACATATCTTCAAGAGTTTGGATGGTCCTCTCTGCATGACTAGTTGTCTGAGTGTGGAAAGCTAAACTAAGATGGACTTGGGTACCAAGACCCTTCTGAAAAGCTCTCCAAAATTGGGAAGTGAACAAAGTACCCCTACCTTAAATGATAGACAAGGGGACTCCATGCAGTCTGACTAACTCTCTGAAGTACAGCTTAGCATAATCTTCAGCCGCGTAAGACGTGTGAACTGGCAAGAAATGCACTGATTTAGTCAATCTATCTACAATAACCCAAATTGAGTCATGCTGACGATGTGAATGGGGTTAACCAATCCCAAAATCCATATTCAACTCTTCCCACTACCAAGTGGGGATACCAAACTCTTGCTATGTACCACCAGGTCTTTGGTGCTCTACCTTAACCTATTGATAAGTTGCACACGTCTCTATAAAATCTGCTATATCTTTCTTCATACCACTTCACCAATAGATTTCCCATAAATTACGGTACATCTTGGTAGCACCTGGATGAATGGAATAATGTTTTCCATGTTCTTCATCCATAATCATCTGTCTCAACTCATCAACACGTGGAAAACACAATCTACTTTGGTATCTTAAAAGACCATCTCCCCCTTGGGAGAAAACCTCTACCTTTTGGTCTTTAACTGACTTCTTCAGTTTGATCAAACTAGAGTCCATATCTTGTTTTTCCTTCACTTTCAAAACTAGGGAAGATTCAGAACTACTTTGAACCCAAATATTCCCTTCAGCAGAATCAACCAACCTAACACCCAATCTAGACAAACGATGAACTTCTCGAGCTAACTCTTTCTTATCATTCTCTACATGAACAACACTGCCTATAGACAGTCTACTAAAGTCATCTTTCACTACATTGGCCTTGCCCGGATGATACAATAAACTTATATCATCATCCTTCAGCAATTCTAACCACCTTCTTTACCAGAGATTCAACTCTCTCTGAGTAAACACATATTGCAAGATTTTATGATCCGTGAATACATCAACATGCACACCATACAAATAATGTCTCCATATTTTCAAAGTAAACACAACTACAGCTAGTTTAAAGTCTTGGGTAGGGTAATTCTTTTAATGAGGCTTAAGCCGTCTAGAGGCATAGGCTATGACCTGACCTCTCTGCATCAACACACAACCCAAAAAAACTCTAGAGGAATCACAATAAACAACAAAACCATCCATACCATCACGTAACCCTAAGATTGGGGATGAAGTGAGTCGAGTCTTCAACTTCTAAAAACTCTTCTCACAGGAATCTGACCACCGAAAATTAATTTTCTTTTTGGTCAATCTAGACATAGAAGATGCTATGAATGAGAAACCCTCAACAAATCATTTGTAATAACCAGCTAAACCCAAGAAACTCCTAATGTTTGATAGAGAGATAGGTCTAGGCTAATATTTTATGGCTTCTATCTTTTGGGGATCGACTCTAATGCCATTGGCGGAAACAATATGACTGAGAAAGGCTACTGATATTAACCAAAATTCACACTTGCTGAATTCAGTGAACAATTAATGATCTCTAAGAGTTTGCAAGGCAATTCTAAGATGATCTACATGGTCATCCTCACTACGAGAGTACACAAGGATATCATCTATGAATACTATGACAAATATGTCTAGGTATTGTTTGAACACTCAATTCATGAGGTCCATGAAAGCTGCTGGGCATTGTTTAGCCCAAAAGACATGACCAGAAACTCAAAATGACCATAACGGGTTCAGAAAATGGTCTTTGGAATATCATATTCCCTCACTTTAAGCTGATGATAGCCGAATCTAACGTCTATCATGGAGAAATAACTTGAACCTTGGATTTTATCAAACAGGTCATCAATTCTAGGAAGAGAGTATTTTTTCTTGACTGTGACCTTATTTAGCTGATGATAGTTGATGCACATTCGCAAAGAACCATCTTTCTTTCACACGAGTAGGACGGGAACGACCCATGAAGAAACACTGGGCCTTATGAAACCTTTATCTAAAAGAACTTTAAGTTTCTCTTTCAACTCCTTAAGCTCTGTTGGAGCCATACGATATGGAGGGATAGAAATAGGCTGCGTATCAGGGAGAAGGTCAATACCAAATTCTATTTCCCTATCGAGAGGTACCTTTAACAGATCTTCTAGAAAAACTTCAAGAAACTCATTGACCAGTTGGATGGACTAAATTGTTGGAGTCTCAGGCTTAATGTCTTTAACTCGAACTAGATGATAGATACACCTTTTGGAAATCAACTTTCTGGATTTAAGATAAGATATGAAATGACATTTAAGTAACACTGAATTACCTGACCATTCAAAGACTGTCTTATCTGGAAACTTAAACTTCACCACTCGGGTTCGACAATCTGTAAAGGCATAACAAGAGTGGAGCCAATCCATACCAAGAATAAGATCAAAGTCCACCTTATCTAACACTATTAAATCTACTAACATGATTTTATGAAGGACAGTGATAGGACATTTTCTATAAATTTATTTAGCAACAACTGACTCACCTACTAGGGTAAAAACCAAAAAGGGCTCAGGGATCCTTTCAGAAATTATCTCGAAAATCATTGCAAATAATGGGGTTATATAAGAGAAACTCAACCCAAGGTCTAACAACACATAAACATCAAGATAAAAGACACGAAGCATACCAATAACATCTGGTGAATCATCCTTCTCCTGGCGGGATGGTAAAGCATAAAACCAATTCTGGTACTGACCGCCACCGGTACTGCATGAAGCACTCTAAGGAAGGGCTGGGCAACCTAGAGTAGCTGGTGCTCTAGTAGCTTGAGTCTGGGGATGAACATCTCTATTTCCCTATCTAGTATGCGGGCGCTCTTTGATTCTATGACCCATCTAGGAACAACCATAACAACCTTTCTAACCCCACAAACATTCACTCGCATTATTCTTACCACACTTAGCATATAGGGGATGATTGGTCTTCCCACTCACACTATTTAGAGATCTGTACATAGATGTCCTACCCCACTGCTCCTGGGTGTAAGAGCACTGGATGAAGAAGGTGTAGGCATAGATGAATAATTCTAAAACTGTGAATGATTTCCTCCTTGAGATATAGCCTGGCCATACTTAAAATGCCCTATTCTAGCCTTCTTATTTACTCTCTCTCTTTCCTTCTATTTCTTTGCCTCAATTTGTTGAGTATGCATCATCAATCTACCAAGATCTATGTCTCCAATGAGCATAGATGTCCTATACTCCTTAATTACCAACCCATACACACCGATTATAAACTTACTCATGCTTGACCTAGGGTCAGCCATCTGATTAGGGGCATACTTAAACAACTAGTTGAACTTGAAGCAATACTCTTTCACTGTCATTGATCCCTGCCTCAGATTCATGAACTTTTCTATCTTAGCTTCCCTCATCTCCCATAGGAAGAACTTGTTTAAGAATGTATCCTGAAATATTTGCTAGGTCATGGGAGTTGCATTCTCTTCTCTACTCTTATTCAACATCACTACCCAATCATATGCAACATCCTTCAGCCTATAAGACGCCAATTCTACACTTTCCTCTTCAGAAACATACATAATTCGGGTGATCTTCTTCACCTCTCTAGATAAAACTGTGGGCCCTCACCTGTTTTTGACCCAAAGAATTCTGGCAGGTTTATTCTTATAAAATCTTAAATTCTTGTTGTGGCAAATCCCCATCTTGCTGAAGTGGGACTGTAACCTGATGGTTGCCCTGAACATTAGCTATCATAGCATGGGCTAGCTCCTAAAAAGCATCCCAAAACTCTACATGTGACATATTCTCATTCAAAAAATCTGCGGGTTGAGGTGGTTGGTTATCATTTTTGGGTGTTAGCTCGATGAGGAGGCATTTTCTATCACCTGAAAGAATGAGTTAGAAGTATATAAAGACACTGAATGCATCATAGATCATGAAAGAAGAGATGATTTCCTAAAATGCTCCATAGACTCTTACTCATAGATGTGGGCACTTCACACCGATGATCAAGACTTTCCATAATATGGCTTGTCTAACTCCCTAGGACTCTCTAAACTTTAGGCTCTAATACCAAGTTTGTAACACCTGGAAATCTTATTCCCGAGGCACCACACGGTGCTTTGAACTACAAGTAGTCCTAAGCTAATCCTGGCTGCCTTCAAGTAATTCTGAATCTCAAAATAAAGAAATATGAATACAAAATCATAATAAATGCAGGGAAACTATCTAAATTCTTTAAGAATCTAAAAATACTAATCTCATCAGTCTGATAAAGAAAATACTAAAAATCAGAATACTGCAACTAAAATCTAAAACTGAATCTAGTAGACAAGCCTCTACTGACTGAATCTAGAGAGTCACTAGGATAGGCCCCAGCTGACCCAAACTATTATAAATGAATATTGAATCATCTACTAATAAACTGTAAATCTAAATAGCTAACTCCAGAAACTATGAGGACTCACCAACTGCAGAGATGTAGATGAGATGCTCAAAAATCACCTATGTTGCTAAGACTGACCACCTGAACCTACATTATGAGATAATGTAGCACATAGACATATATGTGGATCAGTACTTTGAGGATGTCCTAAGCATATGGGGGTGAATGCAATAAGTAAACCATATCATCACAATTTATAAAATCACACATGCTAAATCTAAAAGAATCATACAAGCTTGAGTAGTCTGAAAACTGAAGATCATAAATCATGAACAACAAAGCATATGATGTAAATATTGTGAATCATAACACTTAGTTTTAAAATCTGTATTCTTTTCTTATTTTAAAATCATATAGGCTAAGTGAAATCAGTAAGTTTGTATAGAAAATACTTTATCTTAGGGGTTTAAAAATCTGAAAACTTATTCTGCATGGGAGATCCTTCTAACCGACATAAACCACGTGAGCATTCATGGAGTCCAACGTTCTTGTCCCCCTAAGGAGTAATCCTTACATTGGGGAGAGGAGTTAGACTTTTGCCAGGGAGTATAACTTTTCTAAGTGATCACATATATATCATCCACATAGAAGTGGGAACAATTTTAATCGTACGTTGGCATGTAGTTCTAGGGTATGAAACCGTAGTAACTTACCCATCTTGATTCTAATTACAACTCCTATTAAATCTGTATGCTCATTCTGAGGGAAATCCACTTTTAAAATAGTATAGTGGTTTATAATGAAAACCAACTGTATATCTATAAATCTAAATCTATAAAGTGGATTTCATATCTATTTTGAGACCAAAAAGTTCAAATCTTTAACAACAATCTGAAAGGAATCTAGTCATAAGGTGATTTTAGCACAACAAATCTTGAAATAGCAATCTTTAATTAGGGCTTAATGACCCATGCATCAAACTCATGTTAAAACATCATAATGTTTATGCTTGATAATATAAACATTGATAAATTAATTCAAAATATGGAAATTACTGCAATATGCATGAATATATGACCATAATCATGTAATTCAATTTCTAAGTCACATGAAATCTCATTATCTTTTAATTATCAATATTGGGTATAAACCCTAACTTCAATTTTATGGGAAAACACATAAAATTCAGTAAATTTAAAATTAAAATAAGTTTTGGGCTCAAGGATGAAAGTATTGTCCTTGTTCATAACCCCAAATACCTCAACTGATGAACTAGATGCTAAGACTTGAATCTTGGATATCTATTGATACTTTGGAAGATGAATTCTTAGAGTTCTTGAAATGGAAATCCTTAATCTTGAATTACCTTGGAGAATTAGTGAAGAAATTGGATTTCTTAGGGAGAAAGCTTTGATGATCTAGGGTTTTGTTTTGAGAGAGAATTGGTGAAAATAGCATAAAGTGCTTTAAGCTATGCCTAATTCTTTGTTTAACATGGATTGTGGCCTTGGGAATTGACCAAAATACCCCTATTAAGATTTAAATCGAAACTGGAAAATGACTAAAATCCTGATTTACTTGGCCACCGCGATGCGCCACTATCGTGTGGTTCATTGGAAAAGGCTGAGCGGGAACTGGGCGTTCATTGCGATGTGCCACGATTGCGGTGCCCCTTTGGATTGCTATTTTGGCCACTGGCGCGATGCGCCAATATTGCGTAGGTTCACTGGAACTTGTCAGATATGAAATGGGACTCCTCCACAATGCACATGATTGCGGAGTTTCACTGGAATTTGACAATTGTAATTTTTCACTTCTCCGCGACATGCTACGGGTCCAAATCACGATGTTTTACGACTGAAACTTAAAATAGCCATAACTTCTTACTCGGTTATCGGATTTAGGTGAATCTTATATCGTTTGAAAGATAATTCAATCTCCTATACATTGGTGGGTATAAATCTTGAAAAATCTCTATGTATGGAAAGTCATTCTCTCTTAAAATCAACTTTTGACATTCTCAATGCTAAATTGAACTAGGAAAAGTATGGGGTGTTTCATAATTGTTGTAAGCCCCATGTTAAAACCCTTGTATTGTGAATTGATTATTGTAGTCATGATGGATTGTAATGTTGTTTATGCCCAAGTGTAAGGTTATGCCTCCTATGTGTTTGTCAAAATGCGTAAGTGAATAAATTGGGCATTGTGACCCATTAGTGATATTAATGATGAATTCACGCTAGAACTACATGTTTAAAATTACTCCCATGTCAAATATATGCCTTGTCAGTGTTTGATGAAATATCCATGTGATTAGAATAGTGAGATTATGATATGTTAGCATGTTTTTCCATTCACGTACAAGTCCAAACATTTGTCAAAATGCCTTAGTGAATGTACTGTGGACAATTGATTATCGTTATATATTCAAGAATTGTCATGTCTCATTATTATTGATGCTATCGAGTTCTGAGGGTATTTATTACCCAAAATCTTATTGTTTAACTAGAATACAGTAGCTACAGAATAGTTTTAGTAATGTCATAAATAGTAGAACTCAGTCAATTAGCAGAACTCAGTTAACTCAGTCCAGTTCAGTCAGTCGACACGATCAGTGTTAGTTTGATTAAGCCCACTACAATTTAGAAATTAGTTTAGAGTCCATTCAGTTGGGAGTAGGATTCAGCACCGAGCGAACCCAAGGATAGAGGTATTCCTGTCAGACAGGGTTTGAACCTTAGTATCAATATCTGTGTTATAAAACTACGTAACCAGCATAGGTTGAGATATATTCTTACCAGACTAGAGTTGATATATATCATACGAGTTTTCCTGCCAGTGAGGGTTGATGAAAGAGCTTCCTTCTAGAGAGGGTTAATTCAAAGCCATTGTTAGTATCCCTTGGAAAGGTGCTAACACCCTTCCAATTGGGGTCACAGGTTGGACCCCACCTTAGTTTATAGTTAGGGTATGTTGGTTAGATGAACACTCCCATAGTTTCAGTTTCATACCTAGTATAGAACTCAGTTTGGTTCTATATAATCACGACTATTAGACACAGTCACCAAGCTCAACACAAAACTCAGTTCATTTCAACAGGATCAGGACTGTCAGACACAGTCACCCAATTATCAATAATTCAGTTATCAGTAACCTTAGATATTAGTTACTCATTTATCAGAACTCAGTACTCAGCTTCAGTGTAATCTTAGAAAATAGTATTCTTGTATACGTGTATCATTGCAAACTCAGTAGTTACATCATGTTCAGTTAGTCATGTACTCCTACTCAGTTATATTCTTATCATTCAGTCAGTTATTGTTCATGCATATGAACCCATGCATACAGCCTTACCTCACTTAGCTTACCAGTACATTTAAAGTACTGATGCATACTGTTTTTTTATTCTATGATATCTCATCATAGATTCAGAAGCACGAGCTCCTAACTATACTTAGTAGTTCAAACTATCAATAATAGATACAGTGGTGAGTCCTCATAGTTCAAGGACAAAGTTCATTTATTTCATTAGTTCAGTATGTTCAGTATCAAGAGTTAGGTGAGGGCTTATCCCATCACTCCATATTAAGAAAGTTAGAGGCTTTTAGACTAGATTTGCTTAGATAGTATTCAATTTTGTTTTTAGTATTTCTATCAGTATTTCAGTACTCATATCAGTATTTTATAGATCCTTTTGGCAATTTAGTTATACTTTAATATTATTTCAGTATTATTATTTAGTGCTCACAGCAGGTACCAGTCATGGGTTAGCTTGCGATCCTTCGAGGTCGTAAGCACTATGTAGAATTCGCGGTGCAGACTCGGGGTGTTAAAGTAGGAGGCTGAAGTAGTTGTGAAGCTGGACTATCAGGTCATTCAGAAGAGGAAGAGTTTCAAGTATCTGGGCTTTATAATTCAAGTCAAAGGTGAGATTGAAGAGGATGTGACGCATAGTATCGGGATAGGGTGTATGAAATAGAGGCTTGCTTTGGGAGTTCTATGTGATAAGAAAGTGCCCCTGAAGCTTAATGGTAAGTCCTACCGAGTAGTAGTTTGGTTGGCTATATTGTATGGAGCGGAGTGTTGGCTATTTAAGAACTCCCATATCCAAAAGTTGAATGTAGCGTAGATGAGAATGTTGCGATAGATGTGGGGACATACCAAGAAAGATAGGTTGCAGAATAAGATTATTTGGGAGAAGGTGGCAGTTGCCTTGGTAGAGGACAAGATGCGAGAAGTGAGGTTATATTGGTTTGGGCACATGATGAGAAGGGGCTTTGATACTCCAGTGAAGAGGTGTGAGACATTGGATATGGATGGTTTTAGGTGGGGTAGAGGTAGACCAAAGAAATATTAGAGGAAGGTGATTAGGCATGATATGGAGCAGTTACAACTTATGGAGGACATGACCCTTGATAGGAAGGTGTGGAGGATGCGGATTAGGGCAGAGGGTTAAGGGGTGGGAGTGCGTCGGTAATAGTAGTGGAGAATTCTTTTATGTTTAGAGTTTCTTGTTCATAGTGTTGTAGCTGTAGTATTATCTTATGGCTAGTGGTGTTAGTTTATTATGCATACCGTACTAGGTTATATACACTTATATTTTATGTTTTCTACACTGTTAGTTTATTTTATGCACCATACTAGTTTATGCTCTTATCTTTCATGTTTGTTATACTGTTATTGGTCCTAAGCCGGGGGTATATCGAAAATATCGTCTCTACTTCACCTGAGGTAGTGGTATGGTCTTTGTGCACTCTACCCTCCCCAGACCCCACTATTTGGGAATACACTGGGTATGTTGTTATTTTTGTATTTGGTTGATTTATATTATATTTGCCTCAAGATTTGGTGTTGATTTGCTATTAATGATGTGATGTAAGTGTTAGATTAGCCTGTTTTTCTTGACTATAAGTTATTTGGCTGTGTTTGATGGTTGGTTATGGTGTTTCTCACAACCACATTGAATTAGGGTCAATTGATAAGCTGAGTACACGTGTATCATACTTACCTTTTCTTTATCAACAACTTATGTACAAATACTAAGCAAGTGGTCCCCGACATTAGTCTTATTGGTGTGTGGTGATGGGTTCACTGAGATTTTGAGGTAGTAGTTGTTGATCTCGTTTTCCCTAAATTTCTTTATTATCCTAGTCTTATGTTTATTTTCCATATTTTAGACAACTTTTCCTATTCTTTATATAACCCTGATAATGGCTTCTACATGTGACTACCAGGCCATGGGAACTTGAGATTTATGGCACTCTTTTGTATGCACAATTTTGAGACTTTTTGGGCTTTATAATTCTTATTTATTTTGTCAATTTATTTATATTTTTAGATTATTTTCTTGAGTTTGGTTTTAGGCTTACCTGTTGTGATAGGTGTGATCGGTGCCATCACAATCTCGCTATTGGATTGTGATAAGTTAGTTTAAGAAACCCAGGTTCATTAGCCTTAAAATTATAAGCTGAGTCAAGTAATGTCTTGTGGATCAGTGCAAGGATATGTGTAATCTATATTTGAGAGGCTATGGGACTTTTAGAATCTTACTTTCTACTTTCTTATCATATGAATGATTCCTATGATTCATTACTAAGATTTTTGTCTTATTCTCTCATAGATGGTAAGAACTCGTGCATCGTAGGATAAAGGTCAAGATCCCATTACATTCGTTGTACTAGCTACCCATGTTGGGGTATGTAGATGAGGAAGAAGATATGTCATAGGTCGTATCAAAAGCTGTGGTAGAGTTAAATCTCAAATAGCTACTCAAATTCCCATTATGGTGGAGTCCCATTAGTTTGAGCATAATACAAACAATGTTCAAAGCTTAGCTGAGGAGATGGGTCTAGGGAAGAATCCACCAAATCTTGTTACTATATAGATGAGGTAGGAGATATGGCATATGTCGTAGAAGAGGCCATAGTAGAGTAAAATCACAGATAGCTACTTAAATTCCCATTATGGAGGAGTCTCATTAGTTTGAGCATAAGGCAAACAATGTTCAAACCTTGGTTGAGAAGGTGGGTCTAGTTTAGGCTCCACCAAATCTTGTTACTACTCCAGAACTCCAGTATTCATTAGCCTAGATAATAGGTGTCTTATATGGTTTAGTAGTGGTAATATATCGGTAGGTACATCTTATGGTCCTCAGACTATAGCAAGGATCTCTACTATAACACCCAACATTTTTGGGCACTACTTTGAACCGTCGTTCCTACGTGTGTAACCTCTAATCCTATTAATTTTATGTGAATGCATGTGTCATTGTAATTATTCTATTGTTAAGAGTGCTTATTAGGTGAAAAACATTCAGTGGAAACACTTAGAGAAAAGTTGAGCTAAAAGCCTTTGATTCGACCAAATTGTTGGTGTTCGATCCTACAAGGGTCAACTTTGAACATGTACAGATTTTTAAAAATCTGGATTTTGCAGCTCAAGACCTACCAATTATAAATAATTGAATTAGATTTTCAATGATACCAATTTTGCCTTAATCTGATACCCCGAACGAAAAGATGTGAATATTTTTGTAAGAAACGGTAAGGGTTCGCGATAGCCTTGTGCCGCGAGGGCTATTCCACCAAAATAGGGGTTACGTCGCGAGGGTTATTCCCTTGGAATAGGGGTCGCATCACGAGGGATATTCCTCAACTATTCAAACTTCCTCTGGGATAAGGGGTAATTTGGCCTTTGTCCTTAACCAAATAGTCCAAAGCACGATTTATAGCATTCAAAAGGGCATTATTTGCCCATCTTCTTTAAAATTTCTTACTAAAAACCCTACCTCTTCCCAAGAAAAAAAATTCAAGCTTCAATTTTAAGATTTCTTCAAGAATTCATTCAATTAAGGTATGTGGGGTCTTAAACAAGGTTAATCTTATATCTTTGTGCCCAAATACATGATTTTCAAGTTGAATTCACATGTTTTAAGTTAGGGTTCATTCCCAATTCCTCATGTGTTGAAAGCATAGAATTATAATGTGATTAAGGGTCTAAAGAACATAAGAGTTGTACTTATTCATGTTTTAAACTACAAGTATATATTTTTTCTTGAAGTTAATTATTTTGATGAGAAATTGTTATTCTCCTAAGTTTAATATGTCTCCATGCTTAAATTCATGTATTATACTCCTGTAATGAACTGTCCAATGTTTTTTGTCTCTGAATTATGACTTAATATTATTGTTTTAAGAATTATTATTGTATTTTAGTAATCATTCAGTGATGGTGGGTTATGAACACCTGATACCTTTGTGTTTACTTGTTATTTCAGACTTTTCAAATTACAAGACAGTCAACCAATGATTTTATTGTTAAACTTAGTTTGTTATGCTCATGTCGAACACTATCAGTTTATATGTTTATAATTACTTCAGAATTTGTATGCACTGTTGTTTTCAAAATACCATGACCTAAGCTGATCAGTTATTAGTGCATGATATAGTTAGTATTTCGGTGTCTGTCAATTGGGAGTAGGATTTAGCACCGTGTGAGAAATCTTGGTTCTGCACATCCTACTTTCCTAGAAACTATGTGCCACTATAGGCTTAGGGGCCTCACTATAGTGTGTTTCCCCTTTCCTAATATGAGCTCAGTGTAGTGATCACTCCAGTTCAGGTGCTACTCCATTGGCAAGGATAAAACCGCCCTCCACAATGTGGGTCAGATGTTGGACTCCATGATAGCTCCCATGGTTTATGTCGGTTACATGATAGTTTGTGATGCCCCAAAATCTAGTTCCTGGGATGCCACACGGTGCTTCAAACTACAAGTAGTCGTAAGATAACCCTGGCTGCCTTGTAACACATATGAATCTCAACATAAGGACATATAAGTATAAAATAATGATAAAATGCATAAAACTATCTGAATAATCTGAATATATCTAAAAGTACCAATCTCATCAATCTGATTAAACAAATTCTGAAAAGTCTAATTACGACAACTGAGATCTAAGACTAAATCTAGTAGTCCGACAAGCCTCTACTAGGTGATTCTGGAGAGTCACTGGGATAGGCCCTAGCTGACTCAAACTGTCTAAAATTAATAAAGGAGCATCCACTAATAATCTGAAACAGGAATAACTAAGTCCTAGAATTATAAGGACTCACCAACTGCAGGGATATAGATGAGATGCTCAAAAATTACTGTCGCTGCTGAGACTGAGTACCTGAACCTACATTATGAGACAATGTAGCACATAGACGTATATATGGATCAGTACTTGGAGGATGCACTGAGTATATGGGGGTGCATGCAATAAGTAAACAATATCATCACAGTTTATAAAAAATACCATGCACGCTAAATGTAAATGATTCAATAAGCTTGAGAAAATCTGAAATCTGAAAGTCAAATCATGAATAATAAACATGTAATCTAAATCTTGTGAGGCATTACACTTAGTTCAGAAATTTGTGTCCTGTTCTTATTCTCAAATCATTTAGTCTAACTGAAATCTGAAAAACTTATTATGCATATCTTGAGGCTTCAAATCAATTAAATTGTTCCAAGATTAGGGGACGTCTGTTTGGGAGGTTCTTCTAACCGACATGTACATCATGTGAGCATCCATGCTGTCCCACGACTAGCCCCCATAAGGTTAGGGTTGTCCTACCCTTGCCATTAGAATAGAACAATCTAATATGTGTGTTCACAATATAAGTCATCCATGTAGAAATGGGAATAATCAGTATCTATACATAAGGTGGCACATAGTTCTATGGAAGATATGGCATACTAATCCCACACTTCTCGCTCGGTGCTAAATACTACTCCCAATCTCATGCTCAAAATCTTTAAGAAAAATCCACTTTAAAAGTAATTTAATGGTTTATAATAAAAATCAACTATAAATCTGTAATCTGAATTTGTAAAGTGGATTTTAAGTCTGTTCTGAGACCAAAAGGTCAAATATTTCTCAATAATCTGAAAGCATTCTAATCATGGGGTGATTATAGAACAACAATTCCTTGAAACAACAATCTTTAAATGAGTTCTATTGACACAAGCATCAATCTCATATTAAAACTTCTCAAAATGCATTCTTGGTAATGTAAGCATTCATAAATCATCTTAAAATATGGAAATTTCAGCAATATGCATGGAATCATAAACATAATCATGTAATTCAACTTCTAAATCATGGAAAATCTCATAATCTTGCAAAGAATGATAATGAGTGTAAACCCTAACTTAAATTTCATGAAAAATCTCATAAATTACAGTGAATTTATAATTACAATAAAGTTTTGGGAACAAGGGTGAAAAAATTACCCATGTTCAAAACCCACATACCTTAATTTGATGATCTTTGATAAAAAGTCTTGAATCTTTGATTCCTATTGATGCTTTAGAGATGATTTCTTAATGTTCTTGTATTGGGAAATCTCAATCTTGAGTTATCTTGGAGAGTTAATGGAGGAATCTTGGATTTCTTGGGGAGAAAGTTGATAAACTAGGGTTATGCTTTGAGAGAAATAGATGAAAATTGAATGTAAAGTGCTTTGGAAGGGTTTAATTCATTGTTTAAGATGGACTAGGGGCTGGGAGATTGACCAAAATGCCCTCTTTAAACTCCCAAACAAAACTAAAAAATGCAACATTTTGTGAACTGGGTGGCCATAGCGACGCGCCACTATCGCAGTGGCTTACTAGAAATTGGACAAATGGGAAATAGGCTTCCTCCGCGATGCACCACAATCGTGGAGCCCTTATGTTTGTCATTTTGACCATTGGCGCAACCCGCCAGTATCGCGAGGTCACACTGGAAATTGCCAAAGAGGAATTTGGCCCTCTTGGCGATGCGGTACAATCGCGGAGAGCCAGTGTAAAATGATAACTGGGATTTTTCACTGCTCCGCGATGCGCTAAGGGTCCAAATGACGGTGTTTTGTGATTGAAACTTAAAATAGCCATAACTTCTTACTCGGTTATCGAATTTAAGCGAATCTTATATCGTTGGAAAGCTTATTCAATTTCCTACACCATGGAAAGTTCAAACCTAAAGAATTCCATACAAAATAAATATCATTCATTCTAAGATCTAATTTTTGACATTTTTTGGGATGAGTTTAAGCTAGAAAAATCGTGGGGTATTACATAGCTGCCACAGTTTTAGTCAGTATTCAGTTTATCTCAGTTCAGGTTTTCTTGATAAAGTAATCAAATTTTAGCAATCATTCAGTTATTTTTATAGTTTATTCATGTTATTTAGATCATGTCAGTACATGCTTATTTAGATCATGTCAGTACATGCTATACTTAGTCTTGCATCTCAGTTTTACATTTTTATGTTTTCATGCTTAGTATCCATACACGATCCTCAATTCAGTTTTACATTAAGTTTAGCTTTACATTAGATTTACATACAGTATTTATGATTTACTGTTTCCCAGCTTTAGTTCTACTTATTCTACAAAAGTAAAGATTTTAAGAAACTAAGTGTAGTGACTCAACAGCTTATTACATTATATTTGTTATTCATGTATTAAGATACTTCAGTTTTTAGTTTATTTTAGCCTCTTGGTAAGTTTACTTGCACTTAGCATGCATATTTTAAGATTATGTATCTATTCAATTTTACTAATTGCATTCACCCCCTCTTACTCAGTATATTACAGAAGTACTGATCACATATACGTTTGTGTGGCGACATTATTTCATAATATAGGTTCCAGTTGTAGCCCATACATCATATTAGATAGTTTACAACTTCTAGCCAATATGTGATGTGTTCTCTTATTTTGGGGACTCCAGTTAGTTGTAGTTCATGTACTATATTTTTATTATTCATATGTGTTGATTAGTGGTAATTGGAGGCATATCCCTACTATCAATAGTCTTTATAGTAAAAGCTTCATAGATAGTCAGTTAGAGTCATATATGTAGTTCAAGTTCTTTCTTCAGTTTTGTCATGTTGTAAACTTTATCAGTATTACATTTATTTAGACTTTCTAATAATCATGTTTCCATTCAGTAAATTTAGTTTTTATACAAATTAAATTAGTTGCTCAAGCAGTATGTTAGTTCATGGGTTAGCGTGGGATCACTTATGGTTTCAAGCATCGTGTTACGACTAGGGGATAGTCTTGGGTTGTGAAGAATTTGGTATCAGAGCACAAGGTTCAAGTGTCCTAGGGTGTATTTAAAGTCATGTCTAGTATAGTCTTGTGGAACAGTACAGAGATGTTTTTACTTTTATTTGAGAGGCTATCGGACATTTAAGAAATTTTTCCCTTTTTTCATGTCCCAGATCATGCAGTAGAAGTGTTCTCTAAGGAACTTATGGATATTCTTACTTTAATCCATTCTTTCTAACTCTCCCTTAGTTTTGAGGTAACAAAAATAGTCAAGCTTAAATTCCTACTAATAGAGCTTTCTCAAATAGTCCCCACTGATAGTTATTGGATTCCATGTAGACTCAAAAGTATCCTATCAGTTCTTTTAAGTTCCAAAGTTTGAAAGATTTCATTCATGTTCATGAAAATCGTGCACCAAGCCAAAGTTAGATGTGCTTTCAGATCCCTTCTCAGAATCATATGATAGCATACGACCTAGAGTTAGAAGAATGAACCTAGAAGTTTAACACTGGTAAAGTAGGAATGAATTTTGTCTGGATTTAATAATTTATGTATCCATTGGTCTATTTGTATGAAAGGTGAATCTATAAGATTGAAACAGTGCATGTAAGAATTTAAGTTTGTTGATTCAAAATTTGTTATAGTGATATTGGGTATGTTGGTGTAAGGGTAACTCTCATGGTTTAGGGAAAAATATAAGCTTAGAGATATTATATTAGTAGGCTATGATGGAAGTAGTATGGTTCATTAAAGGCTTGGGAATATCCATGTTGCATGTTAGAATCTAAGTTAGATTCTCGAAAGATTGAGCTAATAAAAAAAAGAGTTGAAATTCTACATGGTGTAAACTCAGGGTATGGTTATACACATGAGGATTCTAAGTTAGTGAGTATTTAAGTTATTGTATGATGAATATTGGTACTATAGAAAGTTAAGAGTTCTATTTTAGAAGAAAGTATTAGAAGTGGGTTTTACACTTTAAGGTATGGTCTTTTAGGGTGAGTTTATTATTTGGGTTTATTGTTATATCGGACCCTAGAATAAAGTGATTGGAGTTTAGTTTAGATTTTATTAAAGGGGTCCACTGATTTAGAATAATAGCTTAAAGCTAAGGGGGGGGGATGATAGAACAAGGAACCAAGTCAGGCTCTCAGATTCTAGTAGTGATGCTAGTGTGTTGTGGAACAACACTAGGAGAGGAAGATGACCGACCCATTCTTATCTCAGTGCAAAATTTGTACTTCAGTCATTACAATATCTACTTATGCATTACATGTTAGCTCCATGATCATATCTTATAATCATGCACTTTCCATAGAATCATGTACGCTTCCATTTCCTAGTATGAGAAGTTCCAGTACACTCAGCAGTAAGAATTATATTTCATGAATTTATGAATTCCAAACTCAGGTCATGCAACTCTTGACTCATGTACTCATGCTCTATAGAATGTTCAGTTTCAGGTACTCATGCAACACTTTTAATGATCAGTGAAATTCATATTATATCATGTATGTACTCAGTTTTGATCTCTGTAATGAATTCATGCCGTTGATACTCTGTTCCTTAGGCCTCAGTTTAGTGTCATGTTATGGATAGTATCCTTTTATGTTTCAAGTCCTCATTTTCTAACCTTTTAGTGAGCTCTCCTTATGTAAAGATAGTGCTGATAAAAATTTATGAACAATTGTTTAGATAGGAGGGAGTAAATGTTTTTTTTGGGGAAAGATTGGTGTATTCTTATTTTATTTAAGGTTATAAGTGTGAATTAATATTGAGGCCAAGATTTTGGTATATGTCATGGTTAGTTGAGAATTCCATGTGTTTCTTCTTGAGAATAGTGTAAGAAAGTTATTATTGATAGAGGTTTAGGGAATATGAGAAAGATATTTATATGGGTGTTTTCCTAGAAGTTCATGTGTGGTTATAATGATAGGCTTGAATGTCACGTTGTTATATAAGTGGATGGGTGCATTTTGTGTTAGTGAATTCCTTGTAAGAGGTTGAATTTAGTTGTTGAAGTGGTAAGAAGAATTATTCTAGAGATGGCAATTGTGAAACACGCATGGGGTACTAAATTCATGGTTTAGACTAGTATTATGGTGTTATGTGTAGTACCTTGTGATTTCGAGTTAGGTTTGAACATGGTGAGGGTATATAGTTCAACTTAGACTTTGGCTAGAGTAGCTATATGTACCCATGTAAGGATTATAAGTTAAATCAAATGAGTATGGTATTTAAGGGGAAAATTATAGTTGAGGGAGTATTTTAGATGTATGGCTAAGCTTGAAATTTAGCAGTTGCATTGACTAAGGTAGAGTAAGTTTTATAATCCTATGTTCCATGTTATAGAGTTATAGACATGATGTGATTCCTTATTCATCTATCTAATTAAGATCATGACCAAAATTCTTTTCTCCCTAATGTTGTTAGAACTTCTTAGAAAGTGTGTTGAAGAAATATTCCAGTTTAGTAGAAGCTTTCAGTATAATTCAGTCTGTATAGCCAACAACTCAGTGTAGCAGTTAGACAGACAAGTTTCTATGGGTTTTTAGCTTTCGTTCTAGTCTTACTATCCGAAGTTTCATGAGTATGGTTATTCCATGAGGTAATTCATTCATCTCCATACAAGTTATGAATTCATTTCAATCCATGCATTATGTCTACGATTCAGATATTTAGTCATGACTAAATTCATAAGTGTTCAGTGAGTGATCTCAATTTTCCAAGTAATCCTGTTCAGACATTGTGATACCTATTGTACGATCATGGTCTCTTTAACTCATGATTCGTGCTTACATAATGTATTTGGTGATGCCATGAAGCCCTTTTTTCGATTCCTATACGTGTTTTGTTGTGGAACAATTCCTAATGAGAAGTTACATACTCTATTCCATCCTTAGTAAATCTTGGAATTTTATTGCATCAGTTATCACTTCGCAGTTCTATATGTATGATTGTATCATGAACATTTCAAGTGAGTTCTAAACTCTCAACATAAATCAGCTCCTTTCAGTCAATATAGTCAAGTATGCTCAGAAATCAGTTTCATGATAAATTTATAATATTTCATCTTATCTATATCCTTAATTACAAAACATGTCATGTGTATATCATTCCATACTTATAAAACTTCAACAAGTTTGTATCCATCATTCGAGGACAAATGATTCCAAGGGAGAGATAATGTAACACCCCGTATTTTTGGGCTAGACTTTGAACTGTTGTTCCTATGAGTGTAAGCTCTAATCCAATTATTTGTATGTGAATACATATGTCAAGATTAGTATTCTAGTGTTAAGAGTGATTATGAGGTGAAAAATGTTCACTGGAAACCCTTAAAGCAGCGTTGAGCTAAGAGCTTTTGATTCAACCAAATTTTTGGTGTTAGATCCTACAAAGGTCAATTTTGAACGTGTAAAACTTTTGAAATATGTTGAATTTTGCAGCTCAAAACCCACCAAATTATAGATAATTGAATTAGATTTCAAAAATATCAATTTTGCCTTAATCTGATACTCGAGCAAAAAATTATGACCATTTTCGTGAGAAACAGTAAGGGTTCATGATAGCCCCGCACCGCAAGGTCTATTCTACTGGAATAGGGGTCACCTTTCAAGGGATATTCCCCTGGAATAAGGGTCGTGGCACGAGGGTTATTCCCCCACTAGTCCAGCTTCCTATGGGAAAAAGGGTAATTTGGCAATTTACCCTCAACCCCAATCGTCCAAAGCACGATTTATAATACTCAAAACGGCATTATTTACCCATCTTCCTCAAAATTTCTCACTAAAAACCCTCCCTCTTCCCAAGAACAAAATTCAAGATTCTTCTCTCAAGAATTCAAGTATTCAAGCTTCAATTTCAAGATTTCTTCAAGAATTCGTTCAATTAAGGTATGTGGGGTTTTGAACAAGATTAATCTTTCATCCTTGTTCCCAAATACAAGTTTCACTAGTTGAATTCACATGTTTTAAGTTAGGGTTCATTCCCAAATTCTCATGTGCTTAAAGCATAGCATTATCATTTGATTATGGGACTGAAGAGCTGAAGAGTTGTACATATTCATGTTTTATACTACAAGTTTGATATTTTTTCTTGAATTTCATTATTTTGATGAGAAATTATCATTATCCTAAGTTTAATATGTCCCCATGCTTAAATTCTTTTACTATACTCCTTTAATTTTCCAAAGTTTTGGTTCTCTGAATTATGACTTCATATTACCGTTTTAAGAATTGTTATCGTATTTTAGTAATAATTCAGTGTTGGCGGGTTATGAACACCCGATACCTCAGAGTTTACCTGCCATTTTAGACTTTTTAATTTACAAGTCAGTCATCCTATTGTTTTATTTTTAAACTCAATTTGTTATACTTTTGTCGAGAATTATCAGTTTACATGTTTGTAATTATTTCAGAATCTGTATGCACTGTGGTTTTAAAAATACCATGATTTGAGCTTATCAATTATTAGTGCATACAACAGTTAGTATTTTAGTGTCTTTTCGTTGGGAGTAGGATTTAGCACTGAGTGGTAAATGTGGGTTAAGTGCATTCTACGTTCCCAAAAACTACATGCCACCATAGGTTTAGGGGCCTCACTAAAGAGTGTTTCCCCTTTTCAATATGGGCTCAGTTCAGTGATCACTCCAGTTCAAGTTCTACTCGGATAGTAAGGATAGAACAACCCTCCTCAACAAGTGCCAGATATTGGACTCCATGATAGCTCACATGGTTTATGTCGGTTACACGATAACTCCCACAATTTCAGATAGTATTTAGTTTATCTCAGTTCAGGTTTGCTTGACCTAGTAATCAAATTTTAGTAATCATTTAGTCAGTTTTACAGATTAATCATGTTATTCACACCATATCAGTACTTTCTATACTTTGTCTTGCATCTTAGTTTTACATGTTCATGTTTTCATGCTTAGTATCCATACACGATCCTTAGTTTATTTTTACAGCATGTTCAACTTTACATGAGATTTATATACAATATTTATGATTTAAAACTTCACAACTTCAGTTCTACTAATTCTACAAAAGTAAAAAATTTAAGAAACTAAGTGTAGTGATTCACCAGCTTATCAGATTATGTTTGTTACTCAGGTTTTAAGATACTACAGCCTTCAGTTTATTTCAACCTTTTGGTGAGTCTACTTGCACTTAGCATGCATATTTTAAGATTATGTATCTATTAAGTTTTACTTATTGCATTCACCCCCACTTACTCAGTACATTCTAGAAGTACTGACCATAAATACATTTGTATGTCTATAGTATTTCATAATGTAGTTACCAGTTGTAGCCCATACATTATAATTAGACAGTTTGCAGCTTCCAACCAACAGGTGAAGAGTTCTTTTATTTCAGGGACTCCAGTCAGTTGTAGTTCATGTACTATATTGTTAGTATTTATATTTATTGATTAGTGGTTGTTGGAGACATGTCCCAACTATTTATTGTCAGTATAGTAGATGTTTCATAGATAGTCAGTCATAGTTATGATATGTAGTTCGAGTTCTTTCTTCAGTTTTATCATGTTGTAAACTTTATCAGTATTATATTTATTCAGACTCTCTAGAGATTATGTTTCCACTCAGTAAATTTAGATTTTATACAATTTAAATCAGTTTCTCAAGTAGTATGCCAGTTCATAGGTTAGCTTGGGATCACTTGTGGTTCTAAGCACCGTGCTATGACTAGGGGTAGTCTCGGGTCGTGACATAGACCTCAGATCAAAAACCTTTTCTTGTGTAACAGGATCTAGTAGTTTAGCCAGCATCAAGATTTGATGCATGCCTTTACTGAGAATGGGAACCATAGGCATAGCTATAGATGCTATATCAGATGATAAATAGCATAGGTTTGAGACATTTAGGAACATGGTCCCAACCCATTTTTAGGATGCCTATAGTGAGGGTGCATATGAGTTTTTGGTTATCTGTCATACGAGACTCCGGAGTGTGGAGTTAGTTGAATCACTCAGGGTGACTACATAATATTAAAAATGCATGGCCTTTCCAAGTAGCTGGAAAGCTCATACATTGACTCTAGCCTAATAAGATCTCATGTGAGGACTTGTACTTTGTTTTCACAAACATTTCCTTATAGATTCATTCGTTGAAGCTTGATGGAGGAGCGCAAAAACTAATTTGAGCATTTATCATAAGAGGATATTTCAGTGCCTGAGTATGAAGCTAATTTTTTGTTGTACCCTATCATGTCATTATTTCCTTTTCGGATGAGACTGAAATATTTAGAAGTTTGTAAGGGGTCTGGCCCTCAGATCAGGCAGATAATGTTCTCTATATTCCATTCTGGGGCTATGTTTCAGATGGTAGTTGAGGAAACAAAATAATTAAGCTAATGAATCATGAATATGGAGATCCAAGGAACAAGAGGTCCCATACTTCAGGCTAGTTTAGTGTTACCTCATTCGGAGGTAGGAGTTCTCTCAAGAGAGACTTTTGCTATCCAGTAGGATAGGCTATTTCATGTTGCTATGTAGTCTTCCAAGGGTGGAGAATACAAATAAGGATCTTATAGTTTAGGATAGTCTTCTCGGGTTACACAACAAGGTTTGTCAACCTATGGTGTACATTTTACTTCACATGAGGTAGTGGTATGGTCTTCGTATACTTTACCCTCTCCAGACCCCACTATGTGGAAATACACTGGGTAAGTTGTTATTTGTGTCCATTTTGGGTATTAGAGGCCTACATAGCAGTGGATGGTTCTATGTCTTCTTGTGAATGTGTTAGTCTAGATAATATCAAAAGAGACTACCTTAAGCTTAGAGGTAGGGGTTAATGGTAGGGCCACAAGCTATAGTCAGGAAATATCACCCTTAACTAGAAATAGAGATAGACATTAGGGAGGTGGAGGTGTACCACTAATGGGTGTAACACCCCGCATTTTTAGGCTAATCTTTGAACTGTCGTTCCTACCTGTATAAACTCAATACCATGATTTATATTTGAATACATGTGTCATAATTATTAGTGTAGTGTGAAGAGTCCTTATGAGGTGGAAATTTTTTATAGGAATCAGTTAGACCAAAGTTGACTAAGAGCCTTTGATTCGGCCAAATATTGGTATTTGATTCTACAAGGGTCAACTTTAAAAGTGTATGACTTCTTACATATGTGGAATTTTGTATCTCAAGACCCACCAAATTATAGATAGTTGAATTATCTTTCAACAATGCCATTTTTGCCTTAATCAGATACCCGAGCAAAAGGTTGTGACCATTTTTGTGAGAAATAGTAAGGATCCGCGATACGTCCGCACCATGAGGGTTATTCCCCTGAAATAGGCTCCACACCATGAAGGATATTCCCCTAAAATAGGGTCCGCACCATAAGGGATATTGCTCGGAATATGGTCTGCACCATGTAGGTTATTCCCCCACTATAGGGTCACAATACGGAGGAGTTGTATTTCCAGCTTCATGATTAAAGGGGCCAAGGGGTAATTTAGTCCTTTGCCCTCAACCCCATTATACCAAAACATGACTTATAACACTCAAAAGAGCATTATTTTCCCATTATCCTCAAAACTACTCACGTAGAAACTCTTCCCTTTTCCTAAGAACAAAATTCAAACTTCTTATATCAAGAACTTACAAATTTAAGTTCTAATTTCAAGATTTCTGTAAGAATTCATCTAATTAAGGTATGTCGGGTATTCATCAATGGGTTCATTGAGCCCAAAAATCCACTTTTTCTTCAGATTATGAATTTATATATGTTCAAGATGAATTTAATCCATACTTTTATTTGTAATTTGAACTCAAGCCACGTCCATATGTGTTCCTATGTAAATTTAGCTATTTCATGTTTTAAACTTTCAAGTATCTATGTTATACTCAATCCATTCCATACTAACTATCAAATTCATGCGGTAATCCATGTGAATATGTTGTTTTCTCAAGTTTAACTCACCTCCATGTTCAAGATCATGTATTTTACTCAATTATTGAAATTTCTTACATTTTGGGTCTTTGAACTATAATTTTATAACGCTGTTTTATACGTTGTTACCATATTTTATGATCGTTCAGTGCTAAAGGGTTATGAATACCCAATACCTATGTGTATTTACATAATTCCATTTCAAGTAACAAGTCAGTAAAACCATGATTTATTTATCACATTCAGATTACCATGTTCATTCTAAGTACTTATCAGTACAATACGCTATCATGTTAAATGGATAATAATCCAAGTGTCATTCAGTTAGGAGTAACACTTAGCACCGAGTGAATGCTGGAATGGCAGCTCCCCCGTCAGTTAGGCATGAGTCATTAGTAGCAGTCCCTTAGTTCTAGACCTAGGGTGCCACCATATATTATGAGGGGGGCCCCGTCAGTTAGGTATGACATTTTTTGGGACATTAGCCTTGTAGATCCACATGTTAGTCATGTATTGGTACCCTAGGAAGGTACCAATACCCTTCCAACTGTGGTTACAGGTTGGACCCCAATAGCTCAGATTGGGGCATGTCAGATATATCTAGCTCCTATAGTCTCACTATAGTATTCAGAGTTTGTCAGTTCAGGTTTGCATGACCAAGTATTCAGACATCAGTTACTCAATTATTTTGATATCAGTTATTTAGATCATGTCAGTACATGTTTATGCTTAGTCTTGCATTCTAAGTTTTATATGTTTATGTTATCATGATCAGTATCCTTGCATGATCCTCAGTTCAATTTTACATGTTTAGCTTTACATGATATTTACATACAGTATTCATGTTTATACCGCTTCCCAATTTATAAAATTACTTTTGTCTTATGATTTATAAATATCATTATGACTAATAAATTTCACATATAGCCATGTTTTATATGTATGTTTCAGCACATAACTTATGGTCCCTAATTTAAAGCATGTTTTAAATATTTTCATGATTTAGTTCATGTCTCCATATACTTTAAACATTCCAATGTACTGACCATATATATTCATTTGCGGCTACATCCTTCATAATGTAGTTACCAATGTAGCTCATACACCAGGGTCAGGACGTTCTCAGCTTTCATCCAACAGGTGATGAGTTCGTCTATTTTGGGAACTCAAGTTAGTTGTAGTTCATATATTGTATTGTTATCATTCTTATTTATTGATTTATAGTAGTTGGGGGCATGTCCCAGCCGCCTACAGTTAGTACAGTAAAGGCTTCATAGATAGTCAATCAGAGTCATTATATGTAATTCAAGTTTCTTTCTTTTGTTTTATCATGTTGAAACTTTATCAGTATTACATTTATTTAGACTTTCATGAGCATGTTTCCACTCAGAAAATTTAGTTTTTATACAATTTAAATCATTTGCTCAAGTAGTATGCCAGTTCATGGATTATCTTTGGATAACTTGTGGTTCTAAGCACCGTGTTAATACTAGGTGTAGCCTCGAGTCGTGAAAAACTTGGTATCAGAGAACAAATTTCAATTGTCCTGGGGAGTCTATGAAGACGTGTCTAGTAGAGTCTTGCAAAATAGTACAGAGACATCTGTACTTTTCTTTGAAAGGTTATAGGGAATTTAAGAAATCTTTACCCTTCTTTCATTTCTCAAATCATGCAGTAGAAGTGTTATCTAATGAAATTATGCAGATTCTTACATTATTCCATTCATGCCAACCCTGCCTTATTCTTGATGCAACAGAAATAACCAAACTTAAATCCGTACAGATACAGTTTTCTTAGACCATCCCTACAGACAACCATGGAATTTCATGCAGGCTCAAAAGTATCCCATCAATGCTTTTAAGATCTGAAGTTTGAAATATTTCGTTCATTTTTATGAAAATCCTACACTAAGCCAAAATCAAATGTTCTCTTAGACCCCTTCTCAGAATCCTATAACAGCATATGACCTAGAGTTAGAAGCATGAATCTAGAAGTTTTAATAGTAGTAAAGTAAGGATAGTTTTTATTTAGATTTTACAGATTATGTATTCATGGGGCTAGTTATATGAAAGGTGAACCAGTAAGCTTGAAGCAGTGTATGGAAGAATTTAAGTTTGTTAATTTGAAATTAAGTATGATGATGTGGGTATGATCTAGAGGTGTACCCAAGGCGATATGGTATTGTATTATTTTTAAGTTTTAATTTGCGTGCTCTGATAGTATCCTTGAGTTGCTTAGTACGAATGAGGCTCGTAATGTAGTATATAATGTTTATACCATCTATGTTATAGGCTACAGAAAGCTAAGTATTGTATCTCAGAATGAAGTATTAGCAGTAGGTTTTATACTTTCAGGTGCAGTCTTTCAGGGTAAGATTATTATCTGTGTATTTTTATATCTCAGACTTGAGAGTAAGGTGGTTGTAGTTTAGTTTAGAGTTTATTAAAGGGGTCCACGGACTTAGAATGATAGTTTTAATCTAAGGGGGAGATGATAGAACAAGCAACCAAGTCAAGCTCTCAGATTCTAGTAGTGATGCCAGTGTGTTGTGAAACATTAGTAGGGGAGAAAGATACCCGACCCATTCTTATATCAGTGCAAATTTTTTAACTTCATTCATCATGACATCTACTCATGCCTTACACGTCATCTCCATGATCATAGTTCTTATTCATGAATATCATAGAGAATCATGTGTGCTCTTTGTTCCTAGTATGAGGAGTTCTAATTCCTTCAGTAGTACGAATTATATTCCCTGAAATTATGAACTCCAAACTCAGGTCATGCAGCTCATGACTTATGTACTCAGGCTTTACAAAATGTTCAGTTCTAGGTACTCATGGTACACCCTTAATGACCAGTGAAATTCAAATCATGTCATGTATGTCCTCAGATTATATCTCTTTAATGAATTTGTGATATTGATATTCTATCCCTCAGGCCACATAAAAGTTTCAAAGTTATGCATAATATTCTTTCATACTTTGGGTCCTCATGTTCTAACCTTTCAATGACCTCTTCTTGTGAAATAATAGTGGTGATAAACAATTGTTTAGATGGGAGAGAGTTAATGTTTCCTATTGGGGAAAAATTATTGTATGTTTTTTCTAGCTAAGGCTATAAGTATGAAGAAAAATTGAGGCAAAGATTTTTGTGTATGTCATGGTTAGTTGAGAATTTCATGTCTACCTTTTTAAGAATAGTGCAAGAAAGTTGTTATTGATAGAGGTTTATAGAATATGGGAAAGATTCTTTGGTGGGTTGTTTGCCTAGAAGTTCATATGAGGTTATAATGATAGGCTTGAATGTCATATTGGTATATCAGTGGATGGGTACATTGTACACTAATGAATTCATAGTATGAGGTTGAATTTAGTTGTAGAAGTGGTAAGAAGAATTATTCTTGAGATGGGAGCTATGAAACACACATAGGGTATCAAATTCAAAGCTCAGACTAGTATTACGGTGTTATGTGAAGTACCTTGGGATTTCAAGTTAGGCTTGAACATGGAGAAAGTATGTAGTTCAACTCAGACTTTGCCTAGAGTAGTCATATATACCCATGTAAAGATTATAAGTTAAATCAAATGAGCATAGTATTCAAAAGGATACGTATGGTTGAGGAAGTATTTGAGAAGTGTGTCTAAGCTTGAAATTTAGAAGCTGCCTTTCCTAAGTCTTAGTAATTGTATCCTAGCTTATATTTCATAGGCATGTATTCCATGTTATAGAGTTTTCGCCATGTTGCAATTTTCTATTTAGATATCGCACTCAAATTATGTCCAAGATTTTTTTCTTTCTAATATTATTAGCACGTCTTAGAAAGACTGTTGAAGAAATACTCCAGTTGAGTATAATTTTTCAGTATAATTTAGTTCGTATAGCCAGCAGTACAGTTGAGCAATCAGACATATAAGCTTATATAGTTTTTCATCTTTGCATCCATTCTTACTATCTGATGTTTCATGAATACGTCTAGTCTATGAGGTAATTCATTCACGTCCATGCAAATTGAAAATTCAGTTCAGTCCATGCATCATGTTTCAGATTTAGATATTTAGTCATGATTTAATTCATAAGTGTTTAGTGAATGATCTCAATTTTCCTAGTGTTCTAGCTCAGACAGTGTAATACCCCCTGCACGACCTTAGTCTCATTATCTCATGATTCGTGATTACATAATGTACTTGATGATTACATGAAGCCCTTTTCTTTTGATTTCTATACGTTTTTTTGTGGAGGAACAATTCCTAATGAGAAGTTACATACTTTATTCCCTCCTTAGTAACTCTTGTAATTTTATTGCATTAGCTATTAGTTTGTAGTTCTATATTTATTGTTGTATCAGGAACATTTTAAGTGAGTTCTAAACTCTCAGCATGAATCAGCCCCTTTCAGTCAATATGAATCACTTAGAAAAAAGTTGAGCTAAGAGCCTTTGATTCAGCCAAATCTTATTATTTGATTCTATAAGGGTCAACTTTTAACATGTATAACTTTTTAGAAATGTGTTATTTAATATCTCAAGACCCACCAAATTATAGATAATTGAATTATCTTTCCAATGATACAAATTTTGCCTTAATCCGGTACCAGACCAAAAAGTGGTGACCATTTTCGTGAGAAATAGTAAAGGTACGCTATAGGTCCACGCCACAAGGTCTATTCCACTAAAATAAGGTCTGCACCACGAGGGATATTCCCCCAAAATAGGGTCCATACCACGTAGGTTATTCCCCTAATATAGGGTCCACGATACAAAGGCGTTGTATTTCCATCTTATGATTAAAGAGGCCAAGGGGTAATTTGTTCCTTTACCCTCAACCCCAATCATCCAATACACGACTTATAACACTCAAAATGGCATTATTTTCCCATTATCCTCAAAACTACTAACGTAGAAACCCTCCCTTTTTCCTAAGAACAAAATTCAAGCTTTTTTATCAAGAACTCATTAATTTAAGTTCTTATTTCAAGATTTCTTCAAAAATTCATTCAATTAGGGTATGTGGGGTATTCATCAATGGATTCCTTTCACCCATTAATCCCAAAAACCCTCTTTTAGTTTAAATTATTAATTTATATATGTTCAAGATGAATTTAATCCATACTTTTATTTGTAATTTGAATTCAAGCCATGTTCATATGTGTTCCCATGTAAATTTAACTATTTCATGTTTTAAACTTTCAAGTATCCATGTTATACTCAATTGATTCCATGCTAACTATCAAATTCATGTTGTAATCCATGTGAATATGTTGTTTTCTCAAGTTTAACTCATCCTCATATTCAAGTTCATGTATTTCACTCAAGTATTGAAATGTCTTACATTTTAGGTCTTTGAAATATGATTTTATAACACTGTTTAAAAGTTGTTACCGTATTTTGTGATCATTCAGTGCTGGAGGGTAATGAACATGCGATACCTATGTGTTTTTACATGATTCCATTTTTAAGTAACAAGTCAATCAGACCATGTTTTATTTATCATATTTAGATTACCATGTTCATGTTGTGCACTTATCAGTACAGTACCCTATCATGTTAAATAGATAATAATACCAGTGTCATTAAGTTAGGAGTAACACTTAGCACTGAGTGACATAAGGATAGTGGCTCCCATGTCAGTTAGGCATGAATCGTTAGTATAAGTGTGTAAGTTCCAGACCTATGGCACTACCATAGATTATGAGAGGTCTCCCGTCAGTTAGGTATGACACCCTCGCCTATCGAGACATCATCTTGTGGATCCACATCGTTAGTCATATGTTGGTACCCTTGGGCAAGGTACTAATACCCTTCTAACTGGGGTTACAAGTTGGACCTAGATAGCTTAAATGGGGTATGTTGGTTATAACTAGCTCACACAGCCTCAGTATAGTATTTAAGATATGTTAGTTCAGGTTTCCATGACCAAGTATTCAAACATTAGTTATTCATTTCTTTAGATATCAGTTATACAGTTATTCAGATCATGTCAGTACATGTTTATGCTTGGTCTTGCATTCTCATCTTTACATGATCATGTTTTGATGATTAGTATCCATACATGATCCTCAGTTTAGTTTTACAGTATGTCAACTTTTCATGAGATTTACATGTAGTATTTATGTTTATACCGCTTCCCAGTTTACATAATTATTTTTGGCTCATGATTTAGAAATCACACTATGACTTACAGTTTTCATATATAGCCATGTTTTAAATGTATGTTCAGAAAATAACTTATTATCCTTAGTTTAAAGTATGCTTTAAATAATTCCATGATTTAGTGCATGTCTCCATATACTCAGTACATTCCAATGTACTACCGTATATATGCATTTATGGATACATCCTTTATAATGTAGGTACTAGATATAGCTCATACACCAGGGTTATGTAGTTCTCCACTTTTAGCCAGCAGGTGACGAGTTCTCCTATTTTAGGAACCCCACTCAGTTGTAGTTCATTTACTATATTGTTATCATTCTTATGTATTGAGTTGTGGTAGTTGGAGGCATGTCCCAGCTACCTACAGTCAATACATTAAAGGCTTCATAGAAAGTCAATTAGAGTCATTACATGTAATTCAAGTTTCTTTCTTTAATTTTATCATGTTGTAAACTTTGTCAATAGTACATTAATTCAGGCTTTCTCATGAGCATGTTTCTACTCAGTAAAATTAGTTTTTATACAATTTAAATTTGTTGTTCAAGTAGTATGCCAGTTCCTGGGTTAGATTGGGATCACTTATGGTTCTAAGCACCGTGTTAGACACGGGGGTAGCCTTGGGTCATTAAAATGGGTCGTGGAGGTGAAATAAGGATGGTGAAGTCATAAAGGTGGGACGGCTCAGTATTACACTTTCTTAGGTAAACTTAAGGTAAAAACCTCTGATACAGTCATTTCAGGTATTCTCTTAGTATGCCCTGATCTGTTATAGTGTTATTTGATCCTTGTTTTATATTCTTCTATGTTTCTGCTTACTTTTCATCAGATCTTGGTATATTGTATGAGCCTCTTATTATGACTATTCATATATCTAGTCTAGTAAATGATTCCTTAATAGTGGATTAGGTGTACCAATCCAGTGTTATGACTTTTCTTAAATATGACACCTGGGTCAATTTAATTATTTTTTACATGGTTAATTTTTATATGATCTTAGGTATGGATTGTCTTTCTCCATATCATGCTATCTTTGATAGTTATGCCAAGAGAGTTACTTTCGTCATGTTGGATGTCTCAAGGTGTGAGTGGAGGAGTGCCTAGAGTTCATGTCCTAAGAGAGTGATTTCCTTCCTCTAAAATCAAAGGTTGGTATAAAAAAGGTGATCTTATTTAGTATATGTTTGGCATATTAGTGCCGAGACACCTTCTCTGGAGTGAATAAAGGTAGTTAGGAAGTTTAAGGATGTGTTTCCTGCTGATCTTTATGGTGTTCCTCTATGATGAACCAAAATGTTGTTATGCTGACATAGAGTACATTATCTTAGCCCTTAACTAGACAAACTTTAAAATAGTTAAGGCTAGCCTTATTTTAGGTGGATTTTTAATGTGGATTGGTCTAGGAGAATTTGCTAATCGTTGGTGTGTTAGTTGGTGACTTTGAGTAAATAATGATGAGTTAAGAAAGTCATAGAAACTTTCAATGCCTAAAATGGGTTAGTAGAACTTTAGTTATAAAGATTACAGTGAAAGAATCAATTTATAATATCAAAATTTGATAAGTGTTCAGTGAAATGGACAGAGATGGAAATAGATATCAAACTACTATTTTGACGTTGCTGATGCGATAGATCCTCTATTGTAGCAATGTTACTGCAATGGTACAAGTGTCTTCACAATAACAAACCCTTTTTCTTGAGTGTCGCTGCAATAATGAATTGATCACTGTAGTGACAAAAACATAGATTCAGAGTTTAAAATAAAAAATTATACTTTTCATTTCCACTATTCCAAATTTCTTTCAAGGGTTAAGAGATGGATATTTTTAAGAAACTTAGGGTTTTCCATCTTTGAGGTAAGGTTTCTTTGCCATTCAAAATTGAATTTAATACTTTTGATTCTTAGAATTGTAACAATCATAACCATTGTAAAAAATTGGACTTTAACCCTAGATTCATGGACTGGTGAAATTAGAGGAGAATGACGTGATATGTTATTTTGATCATAGGTAGCTAGAAAGAACTTCCTAGGGTAGAATTTTTCCTTGAAATAATGAAATACGGAGAATTCAAAGTGGTTGAAGGATAGAAATCCTAGAATTATGACTAGGTTAAGTTCATAGGTTTGAATTAATGGGTTTGGATTTATAATGCCTAGAAGTGGGGAATATTGTTTTAAAATGTGCTTATTTGTTGTTGATAGAATGGAAAGAATTCAAAAGGAAAAGCAAGGCTTTGTCCAAATAGTTCTTTCAGATGAGGCATTGAGTTAGGATATGGTTTAAATTATGGTTATAGACTTGATTCAACTCTGTGCTTATACGTATACTGAATGCTAGTGATTAGTCTTTGTATATTACTTGTGATGGTTAATTGCTATTACTCATTGGGCATTGATTTGAGATTATTCATTGAAATGATATTGGGATTGGGTGTCATACTGATATTGCCATTAGATCGGGTGTCACACCAACACTGTTATATTAAGTAAGATCGTCTCTTGCAGGTCATATCTAAGGTCCTTGCTAACTTTAATATGTGGGTACACCTTTTATACATTCAATCATTATTACATTTATTCATATGTTTGTGTTGATTATTGTTGTCTCGAATTGTCTTAAGTACAAGTGATGTACTTGTATAACCTGAATAAAAATTGATATAAAGAGAATAGTTTTTAGTTGTGAAGTGAATTGTTTATGAATGTACATTTAATTATCAGTTCATTATGAGTTGTTGTTTTGATTGTTTCTTACTTGAATTTAACTTACCTATTTCTCTGGTGTTGGGTTAAGTCGACCGATAATGCTTATTAGTATGTAGTTGTTGTACTGATAGTAACCATATTTTTTTTATTGAGTGCAGAGTATATTCCAGCATTTGATATGAGACCTCGACTTTAGTTAGTGATTCCAGCTTCAATTTAATGTTGAGTACAATGTTCGGGTAACCTTTGAATCATCACCTAGTTCATTTCCTTTGTTTCTTAACAATGATGTTTCTATTGGTTTAGAATTTTGGATTATGTTTTAGATCTTGTTATGGATTCTATGGTTCTTATTTGGTGACTTTTGGGTCCCAAGGGATGTAACAAATAGAGATATATCTGCACTTGTTGTTTAGTATCAATTGGATTTTATATGAATTATTTTACTTAAGATATGTCAAGTATGATAAATGGTGTTAATTCAGAAAGAGGGTGAATGTGAGTTCCATGTTAGTTGGCTAACTGTTGGGTTGAATGGTTCTTCCACCGTAGATTTAGGTGGGTTCCATACATGATCATTTGGGTTGTGATAGAAATGGTATCATAACAGTGGGTCTATCAACCTCATCATATAAGAATGGGTCTAATAGTGTCTTAGGGAATGGTTCAGAGATGTTGTACCTTTCTTCAGGAAGCTACAGGACTTTAAGAAAAAAATTGTTGCTTCTTTCTTTCTTTCATGGAAGTACTTGATTTAAATTGGTATTACACCTCAAGCATTATTATTTCCCTGATGGTGAACACTCCTTTAAAACTAGAGAACAAACAACAACACTCGAAGAGGCACCAAAATAAACCATTAAGGATGTGATTTAGGGAAAAACTTGGGTGAAGGGTAGGGCGATGTAATACCCCGTACTTTTCTTAATCCCATTTAACTCTTAGTGTGTCAAGGGTCAAATTTAAAAGTGAATAACTCTTGATTCATGTACAATTTTCCAGCTCTAGACCCACCAAATTGTAGATAATTGAATCAACTTTTATATGATACCAATTTCGCTTAAATCTGATGCCCGGTTGAGAAGTTATGGGACTTTTAGTAAGAAGCAGTAGGCCAGCGCGATAGTATCGCACCGCGGTGGAGGGCAGATGTAAAGACCCAATTTTCTGGAATCAGAATGCCACACGGTTCTCATGATCCCGAAGGACCACAAGCTAACCCTCTGCTAATATTTGTACCTGAGAACTACATAATATAATATAACAAATGCAGAAAACTGATGGAAATTTTCCATAAGGTTAAAAAAATCTAAAATACTTAAAACTGAGAACTGAATACTGATACATCTATTCGAAAAGCCTCTAACTGTCTGATCTGTGGAGTTTATGGGACATGTCCCCAACTAACTCCGTCTACTGAAAATAAATTGAACCTAATATAAAGCTGAAATAGGAGGCATCCTCGAATAAAAAGGACTCACTATTATGTCTACTGCTTCAAACTGAGTCTGGACTACTATAGGTGCTCTGGATCTCGCGCTTCTGAACCTATGGTATAAGACACCATAGCGCAAGAGAAAAGTATGCGTTAGTACTTTGAATGTACTGGTATGCTAGATGACGTAAGGCCGAATGCAAGGGTTTATACATGAACATTACTAAACTGAATAACATGAGAATACTAAAGGAGGATGTATGAATGAATGCACAAACTAAAAACTGAGATCGCAGTAATACTAATACTAGATTTTGAAATACGGGTTTTTGAATACTAACTTACTGATGACTGAATCTAGTAGTACTAATATCTGAGTTCACTAACTTGGGGATACTGAGTAACTGAGTCTACTGAGATTGATGTCTAAGCTTACTGATAATGATACTGAGTTACCATATTTGAGATCAAGCCTGTATAATGGGTGACCCCTGAGTTTACAGTTGATAGTGTTTGATACTTGGTTAACTGAATATGAGATCAAGCCTATATAATAGGTGATCTCTGAATCTACTGATGATAATGACTGATACTTGATTAACTGAATATGAGATCAATCCTAAATAACGGGTGATCTTTACGTTTACTGATAATGATAATGATTGTCTAAATTTGAGATCAAGCCTATCTAACAGGTGACCTCTGAGAGATAGTCAAGCCTAGTAAAATGGGTGACTCCTCAACTGAGTTCTATTACTGAGACTAAAGCTGAAACTAAAACTGTGGGAGGTTGTTATCTATCCGACATGCCCCTACTATCTAGTTGGGGTCCAACCTGTAACCCCAGTTGGAAGTGTGCCAATACCGTGCCATGGGTAAATACACTTCTATCTGAACCCAGGATGCCAAGCGTAATATAATGGGTGACACCTGGTTGGAGCCAAGACTAATATAACGGGTGACTCCGGGGAGGTAGTCAAGCTTAATATGACGGGTGACTCCTCATCCTGTGCTGGCTATGCAGTTTTGGAGTCCAGGGATTATTATTAACGACTAATCCTAAAATAATGGGGAATCCATCATCCCTGCCCTCGCTCGATGCTGAATCCTACTCCCAACTGAATAGACACTGAATTGATTCTTAGATTGTACTAGACTGAGATGAATCTTTTACTTATTATCTTACTTGACTGATCTGACTGAGTTCACTTGGTTTTGTTGACTGACGAAATACTACTAAGGTCTGAACTTGATTAGACTGAATACTGACATTGTTGAGTTTTCTTAACATCTGTCACTAACTGAGATATACTGATCATAGCACGACTGAGATTATCTTGAGATTGAATCATCTCTAGACAAACAACTAAGTTTTTGAGTATTAAATACCCCTAGGACTCGATAGCGTAAATAATAATACATGACAAAAGAATATCATTCGGAACATGACCAATGAAGCATCATTTCGAACACTTGGTAATCTTAAATATGTAATTGTAAAGGGAAGCATGCTATTGTCTCATAACTCATCCAACAAGGAATTCACATGAATAGGAATACATGCAACATATCAAAATTCATTCATTAGGCCTTTTAACAAACACTTAGCATGCACTAGTTTTCATACGCTTGGGAATAACATACTTCATGTTACAATGACACTATTTTCTTCACATAAGCAATTTATCAAACATGTGGGAGGCACCCTTTGGCCATACAACATTCAATACACCAAATTAACATAATTACATAATTCAACATGTTTTTTGAAGGGACTTTATCATGAACATCACATAACCAACACATATTAAGGTTAATACTTGCATCTTTATGATTACAACATGAATTAAAACATAATATTAACATGGGCTTCAACTTCAAACCACATAAATCATAAAAAACTCATAAACATAAAATCTTGAATTTAAAAAGGGATTCTTGGACTTCTTGGGTGGAAGGAACCTAAGAATCAATATCCAACATACCTTGCTATATGAATCTTGAAAGTTTCATGGTGGAATTTCCTTTATTTTGAAACTTCAATAGAAACCCTTATTCTTGTTCTTGAGGAAAATTGAGAAAAAACCTTATATTTTTGGTGACAATATGTTGAATCTCGTGTTAAGGAAGCTTATATAGGGGTGGTATTTGACCAAATTGCCCTTGGAAACACAGAAGTGAAATACTGAAAATCTGGGCACAAGGGCTATTGAAAGGCAGCGCCTTTCCCAGAGCCTTTTGTAGGTTGAGCGACACCTTGCTACTGAGGGGGGGGACAAGTCTCTAAGATGGGTGGCGCCCCTCTGTAGCCTTTATCTACTTATTTTCCAAGCCAAACATGACCTTAGATTTATCTAAAAACTATGAAACTCACCCGGGATGTACTGTTGACTTGCCCCATCGCAATGAAATAAGAAAGTTAAGAATTAGAGGTCGGAAAGGTCACGAAATAATTCGTCAAAGTTTCAAAGGCTTATGGAATGGAAAAGTTTCAAAACTTAGCCAAATTTTCTCAGTGTTAAGACTTTCTTGGCATGCTTTAGAAGCTCTAAGGACTCGCAAATTTTATGGGGTGTTACATTATCTCCTCCTTGGGAACATTCATTCTCGAATGTGGATGACTAAGCTGAGATTTCTGATAGACTGAACTCACTTAGGGAACGAGAACATCTGAAACATATCTATACAACTGAACTACTGATATACTGAATCTTCTACTAGATATGCATAGCTGATGCATAGAATACCCGACTGAAACTATTGATAAGCTGAATTCTCATAATGAACATGCATATCTGATGCATGGGTTCGTGACTGAGGCTGCTCATAAGATGAATTCTCATGCTCATGAATGCATGACTGAATACACTGAATATCTAAACTTTTCTACTTAACATGCATATTAATGCATGACTACTTGACTGAATTGACTTATGAATGCTTGACTGATTTTGCAAGGATAACTGATGCTAGATTGTAATGAGAATATGAGCGTGAAAATAAATGGGATTAAGGACTTAAAACATCGAGGAGTCATAGGGTATCTCCACCTTGGGACACTATGTCCCTCTTAGAACTCTTACTTTACTGAAGTACTTGAGAAAACTGAGGCGATGCATAAGGCACCTATGAACTGGTTCATAACTAAATATTTGGGATTCCAATGTAATGCATGACGCATGAATTGAGTTATACTCTCAACTACTAGAATACTCTATCATGGTATAGTTACATGTCTAAGGTTTTTGATAGCAAGCGTAACTGAAAAGATGAGAAAACAAACTATATGAATCTGAATGTCTGACTGCTAAACTGACTTAGTGGATTTACTAACTAACTCATGCTAAAAACTTAAGCTTAACTAAAATTTTCTCTGACATTCTTTCTATAAGGTTATAATGACCTTAGGGAGTAATGAACCTTGGTATGATCTGAATAAGACATCTGAATAGGAAACTATAACATGGCTAGAGTTTTGTAGTATTGGCACTGATAACTCTACTGGTTGAGGTCTGAGCTGAAATAACTTCTCCTGCGAAGTTCAAGCCTACTCAAATCTCTAAAATATATCTAGCCACTTACACATCAACATAACATTCAATCCTATCTTCGAGAGTAAAAACTTGTACAAAACAAGCATGCTACAATCTTTCCTTAACAAGAAACACTTACTCTCTCTCATCTAAGAACCTTCCCAACACTAAGGAGGATTCACTGAAAGTTTAAGAGAAGCCTTGGGATATAACTGAGCATAAACATAAATATGAGAAACTCATACGTACCCGTAACTATATCTAGAGAATTTTCCTAATCATGGTAAGTCAGAGGTGCACAAATCCTGATTGGGCGCTTTCTACTATGGTACTGGAGGTGGCTCCCTACTGGTGCAAATATTTACCCCTCTGATCTATAATTCTACACTCCAGCAGTCTGTGGCCTAGCTTACCATATCCAAAGCATAAATTGTTGCCTGCTCTACACACCCTCTTATGGTTCTTACCACATTCTTCGCAAAGCGGATAGGTGAGAACACTCTTCCCACGACCTAGTAACTTAGATCCTGGTGATCCATCTCGACTGACATTCTTAGACTTAGAAACAGGTACCTGGACTGACAGTGGAACTTATACTGAGAATCTATGATAGGAATAGGAGCAGTTACTACCCCTTGATCTTGGCGCAGAGGTATTTTTTCTAGCCCTCTGATTCATCCTATGCTCTCTTCTCTCATTCTGATGAGTGCAAGTCAAAATCCTATATAGGAAAGCATTTTTCAAATTTTTCTAAGAAACTACTGCATGAGCTAGGATGGTGAAACTAGCTCTGAACTTTGCATGAGAGACATGCCCATCCGAGGGATTTGCCCGAATGGGCTGAGGGGCTGGCTAATTTTCATTACTTCTTTCGCTAGCTTCTCTGGAAGACATATTCTGTAAACTAAGGGAGGAATGGATTAGGATGAGAATTATCTGGAACTTATACTTACTTGCACGACATGAATACTGAAAGGAGGGAAATTTTTCCTAAAATATCTTATAGCCTCTTGTACATAAATGTGGCACGCAACACACCCATGCACAAGACTCTACTAGATATGGCTTTTCAGACTCCTAGGACACTATTGAACCTTAGGCTATAATACCAAATTTGAAACACCTCAATTTTCTGGAATCGGACTGCCACACGGTGCTCATGATCGCGAAGGATCACAAGTTAACCCTCTACTGATATCTGTACCTGAGCACTGCATAATATAATATAACAAATGCAGAAAATTAGCGGAAATTTTCCA
The DNA here is from genome assembly GCA_030864215.1 of Capsicum pubescens. Lineage (NCBI taxonomy): Eukaryota > Viridiplantae > Streptophyta > Magnoliopsida > Solanales > Solanaceae > Capsicum > Capsicum pubescens. Next base: position 241,841,425 of record CM061549.1, on the reverse strand, counting down.
TCAGGTTCAAAACATCTAAAATACTCAAAACTAAGAATTGAATACTGATACATCTGTCCAAAAAGCCTCTAACTATCTAATATGTAGAGTTGATGGGACATGTCTCCAACTAACTCTGTCTACTGAAAATAAATTGAACCTAATATAAAATGGAAATAGGAGGCATCCTAAAATAAAGAGGACTCATTACTACGTCTACTACTGTTGATTGAGTCTGGACTGCTATGGGTGCTCTGGATCTTGTTCTTCTGAACCTATAGTATAAGACACCATAGTGCAACAGAAAAGTATGTGTCAGTACTTTAAATATATTGGTATACAATATGAGGTAAGGCAAAATGCAAGGGCTTACGCATGAACATTACTTAACTGAATAACATGATAATACAAAATGAGGATGTATGCATGAATACACAAACTAAAAACTTAGATCGCAGTAATACTAATGCTAAATTCTGAAATATGGGTTTCAGAATAATGACTTACAGATGATTGATTCTAGTAGTACTGATATCTGAGTTCACTAACTTGGGGATACTTAGTAACTGAGTCTGCTGAGATTGATGTCTAAGCTTACTGATATTGATACTAAGTTACTATATCTGAGATCAATCCTATATAACGGGTGACCCCTGAGTCTACTGTTGATAGTGTTTTATACTTAGTTAACTGAATATGAGATCAAGCCTAAATAATGGGTTATCTCTGAATCTACTGATGATAATGTCTGATACTTGATTAACTGAATATGAGATCAAGCCTAAATAATGAGTGTTCTCTAAGTTAACTGATAATGATAATGATTGTTTAAATATGAGATCAAGCCTATATAACGGGTGACCACTAAGAGGTAGTCAAACCTAGTATAACAGGTGACTCCTCAACTGAGTTCTATTACTGAGAATGAAGCTGAAATCGAAACTATTGGAGGTAGTCATCTAACCGACATGCCCCTACAATCTAGTTAGGGTCCAACCTATAACCTCAGTTGAAAGGGTGCCAATACCATGCCACAGGTAAAGACACTTCTATCTGAACCCAGGATGCAAAGCCTAATATAACGGGTGACACCTGGTTGGAGATAAACCTAATATAACGGGTGACTCTGGGAGGTAGTCAAGCCTAATATGATGGGTGACTCCTCATACTATGCTAGCTACGCAGTTCTACAGTGCAGGGATTATTATTAATGACTCTGCCTAAAATAACGAGGAAGATGTCATCCCTTCCCTCTCTTGGTGCTGAATCCTACTCCTAACTGAATAGACACTGATTTGATTCTTAAATTGTACTACATTGAGCTGAATTTGTTATTGATTATCTTACTTGACTGATTTTACTGAGTTCACTTGGTTTCGTTGACTGACGGAATACTACTAAGGTTTGAACTGAATACTAAACTTGATTAGACTGAATACTGAGATTGCTGAGTTTTCTTAACTTCTGTCACTAACTAAGATATACTGATCATATCACGACTGAGATTATCTTGAGACTGACTCATCTCTAGAAAAACAGCTTAGTTTTCAGGTATTAAATACCCCCAGGACTCGATATCATAAATAAATAAGACGTGACAATAGACTATTATTCGCAACATGACCAATGAAGCATCATTTCTAGCACTTGGGAATCTTAAACATGTAATTGTAAAGGAAAGCATGTTATTGTCTCATAACTCATCCAACAAGGAATTCACATGAATAGGAATACATGCAACATATCAAAATTCATTCATTTAGGCCTTTTAACAAACACTTAGCATGCACCAGTTGACATATGCTTGGGAATAACATACTTAATGTTGCAATGACACTATTTTCTATGCATAAGCAATTTATCAAACATGTGGGAGTCACCTTTTGGCCATACAACATTCAATAGACCAAATTAACATAATTACATAATTCAACATGTTTCTTGAAGGTACTTTATCATGAACATCACATAACCAACACATACTAAGTTAAATACTTGCATCTTTATGATCACATCATGAATTAAAACTTAATATTAACATGGGCTTCAACTTCAAACCACATAAATCATGAAAAAAACTCATAAACATAAAATCTTGAATTTAAATGGGATTCTTAGACTTCTTGGGTAGAAGGAACCCAAGAATCAACATTCAACATACCTTGCTATATGATTCTTGAATGATTTACGAAGGAATTTTCTTAATTTTTAACATTCAATAAAAACCCTTATTCTTGTTCTTGAGGAAAATTGAGAGAAAACCTTATATTTTGGGTGAAAATATGTTGAATCTCGTGTTAAGAAAGCTTATATAGGGGTGGGATTTGACCAAATTGCCCTTAGAAATATGGAAGTGAAATGCTGAAAAACTGGGCACAAGGTCTATGGAAAGTTGGCGCCTTTCCCAGAGCCTTTTGTAGGCTGGGTGGCACCTTACTACTGAGGGATGGGGCCAAGGCTCTAAGCTGGGCGGCGCCCCTCTATAGCCTTTAGATACTATTTTACCAACCCAAATACAACCTTAGGCTCATCTAAAAATTTTGAAACTCACCTGGGATGTACTCTTGACTTGCCCCATCGTAACGCAACAAGAAAATTAAGAATTGGAGGTTGGGAAGGTCACAAAATAATTCGTAAAAGTTTCAAAGGCTTATGGAATGGAAAAGTTTCAACACTTAACCAAATTTTCTAAGTGTTAGGCCTTTCTTGGAATGCTTTAGAAGCTCTAAGGACTTGGGAATTTTATAGGGTATTACAACAGATTCACAATCATCCTCTTTTCAGTGAAGCATCGTGATTATGCTGCATTTCGGTGAATCGCAAATTCTCGTTCGTCCCTTTCCAGTAGCTCACCGTGATTCACCAGTGTTGCGCCAGAAATTACGGTGGAGCATGTACTGCATCGTGGAGCAGTGCAAATTCGCACTCATGCATTTCCAGTGACGCAACGTGAAAGCACCACATTACACCAAGATGTAAAATTGGGATCGTCTATTTCTAGTAACACGACGTGATAGTGCTGCGTTACGCCAAGGTGAAAAATCAGGCTCCAGTTTCAAACTTAAATTTTCAAGGGCAATTTAGTGTTTTTACCAAGCGCCAAGTCATAGAAAACAGAAGATTTAAGGAATTTTAGTGTTTTTACCAAGCCCCAAGTCATAGAAAACAGAAGATTTAAGGTATTTGGATTAACAAATACTCATTATTCAGCAATTTTCTCTCCGAGAAAACCCTAGAGTTTAAATTTCAAATTCTAAGAAAACTCAAATTCCACCATTCTTTTTTCAAGATAACCCAAAATTCAAGGTTCCCAATTGAAGAATTTCAAGAAACAATCTTCAAGAGAACAAATAGGGATTCACAGTCAAGTGTCTTCATAAATTTCATTAATTTAGGTATGTGGGTTTTTGAAAAAGGATAATCCTTTCATCCCCTTGCCCAAAATTAGTTTTAAAGTTGATTTTCACATGATATTATATGAATTTCAGCTTAGGATTTATACCCATTTATCACTATTTGAAGATTATTAGATTTCAAGTGATTTCTATGTTGAATTGCATCCCTACTTTCGTATTTTCATGTGTATGACATTAATTTCCAGATTTTGAATCGAATAATCATTACTTATGTTATCAAGCATGAACCTTATGATTATTTGACATGAATTTGATGCATGGGTTACTAAGCCCTAGTTTGAATATTGACATTTCAAGAAAATGTTGCTTTTAAGCATCCTATGACTAGCTTATATTCAGATTTTTCAGAAAAGATTTGATCTTTTGATCTTCAGGTAAGATATGTAATCCACTTTACATTTTCATTACAGTTTACAGAAAACAGATTAGTTTTGATTACAGTTTAAAACAGACAGATGCATAATTGGTTTTCATTATAAACCATTATGTCGGTTTTACAAGTGGATTTCCTAGAGAATAAGCATACAGATTAAAGGGAGTAGTATTTAGCACCGAGCGGGAAGTATGGGTTTAGTGCATCCTACTTTCTAGAACTGCGAGCCAACATAAGTACAGATTTAGATTATTCTCATTTCTATATGGATGACAGTTACAGATGTGATCACTTAGCTTAGGTTATACTCTTTGGCAAGAGTATGACACCTCTCCCCAACGTGAAGTTTTCCCATAATGGAACTAGATGTTGGACACTATGATAGCTCACATAGTGTATGTCGGTTAGAAGAATCACCCTACAGAAAGGAGTAACCCTAAAAAAGAATAATAGAAAAATGTTTAGAAAGAACTCCCTAAGACCCAAAATAGAATAACAGAACAACTTTTAGAAATAAAGTGTAAAGGCTCACGATTTTATTCAGATATTATTTTACATAAAATATTAGCTATGAGATTTCAGCTTTTAGTTTACATATTCAAAGGTGAGTAATTTTAAACTTAGCCTGCATGATTTGAAAACAGACTTAACATTAGTTCTACTTATTCCACTAGCAGAAAGACTAAAAGTACATTTATAACTAAGTGTTATGACTCATAAGATTTAAATAGTATGTTTTGTCATTGTGATTCATGATTTTCAGCTTTCAGTTACTCCAGCCAATGTGAGTCATTTATACTTAGCATGCATCCTTTTATAAGCTTTTATGAACATTGAGATATTGTTTTACTTATGCATTCACCCCCACATGCTCAGTACATTCCAAAAGTACTGATGCAATGACCCATTTCATCATTACTAAATTATTCATAATAAATTCATAAAAATTCTTAATTTTGATTACTCAATATTAACTTGTGTCTAAATCAGTCAATATTTTATTTATTAGGTCACCTTAAACTTTTCGGAGAAGATTTTAGCCTTCGCAAGTATCTAGATAGACTCAAGCCCAATGAATTTAATTACTCGTGAGTGGTAATATCAATACTTTAGTTTTAAAAGTTATTTAGGTATGAATTAAGGTCGTACAATATCCCTAACACAAAGTTAAGAATAAAACTTTCTTTCCGATATAGTTTCGATATGTGTTTTTATTAGGGCCAACTTCAAACAATCATATATCATATAATATAAGGATTTATGTGTCTCGTTACCTATAAAATCAAATATCTCTGAGTCATCTTTCAGAAGAAACAAACCATTCCTAAATATGAATTCATAGTAAAAAGTTATGACTATTTTACTGAGCACTATCTAGGCTAAAACAAGATTTTGCTGTAGCGAAAATTCTGGTTGTATTTAAATCAGTTTCAGCCATATTTTAAGTCTAAAAATCTCAAATTTCATCCCCCGACCCTACAGAGGTGATTTCCCAAAGAGTAAGGTGAAATTCCTTCGTGGAGGTAAGTTTTTCCATTATTTTCTTCGTCTTTTAATCCTTTAGTATCTTATAATCCTTACAAAGACCTTTAATGGGGGCATTCTTTTGGAGAATACTCATGGGTATTTTTAATATGACCTAGAGCTGATTATAAACTATAAATTAAAGATCCCTAACATGAATTTCATAAACTAGATTATGAATTTTGATGGTTAAGAACCTTAAATTCCGTAAGGATGAGACCTTTAGTATAAAAGATGGGTTAAGCTTGAAAGAGCTAATTAATGATTAATTGATTAGGGGTTGATATATTCCTTGAATTAAGGGTAGAATTAGTGGGTTTGAATCCCCAAGATATTTGTTTGAAGACTAAATATTTAATTACTCTTATAATTGGTTGATTTTTAGATGATTGATGGTTCCAAGGCATGAAAGAAAGGAAAGGGCATCCTTGTTGCATCTTGCTTCTTCCAAAAGTTTGGCATCCAGGTAGGCTAGGTATAATGAGTATAATATTGCGTTATTTTATATTTTCGTAAATTAGAATTGATGGGAGAAAGCATGTCTAGGCTTGCGGGCATGGAGCTGAGGTGGATAAAGACATGAGTACTTAACTTTAATCCCAAAAACTATATTATTGATTGATTATGCACTTCTTCAACAAGGAAATATGGAAGACAGGGTGCACCGATTCTAAGTCTACAGGCAACTCAAGCTCATAAGCCACATTTCCAAAACGGACCAAAACTCTGTAAGGATCAACATATCGGGGACTAAGCTTCCCCTTTTTACCAAACCTCTTCACTCCCTTCATGGGAGAGATCTTCAGATATACAAAATCACCAATATCAAACTCAAGATTCTTCCTTCTCACATATGTATAAGATTGTTGTTGTCTCTGGTCAGCCATAAGCCTCTCCTTAATCAACTGAACTTTCTCTAAGGCATCAAACACTAATTCAGGACCTACCAAAGTGGTTTCTCTTATTTCAAACCAACCAATCGGAGATCTATATCTCCTTCTATATAAGCCTCAAATGGAGCCATCAGAATACTAGAATGATAGTTGTTATTATACGCGAATTCAATCAAAGGAAAGTGATCATCCGAACTTCCCTTAAAGTCGACTACACATGCTCTTAACTTATCATCAAGGGTCTGAATGGTCCTTTCTTCTTTACCATCTGTTTGAGGTTGGAAGGCTCTATTGAGGTGAACTTAGGTACCATGACCCTTCTGAAAATCTTTCCAAAAATGAGATGTAAACTGAGTACCTCTATCTGAGATGATAGGTAACAGAACACCGTGCAACCTGACCAACTCTCTAAGATAGAGCTTGGCATAGTCCTCATCTGAATAAGAAGTATAGACTGGCAAGAAAAGGGCTAATTTGTTCATCCTTTCCATAATGACCCAAATTGAATCATGCTGCCGATGGGTATGAGGCAAAACTATCACAAAATCCATGTTCACTTCCTCCCACTTCCTAGTTGGAATATTGAACTCCTGCATACACCCACTTGGCTTCTAATGCTCAATCTTAACCTGCTGATAAGTGGAGAACTTAGCTACAAACTTTGCGATATCCCTTTTCATCCCACTCTACTAATAGATTTCTCGCAGATCATGATACATCTTTATGGCCCCTGGATGAATAGAGTAATGCGCACCATGTTCTTCTACAAGAATTCACTATCTCAACTCCTTAACACATGATACATACAATCTACCCTATCAACACAACACCCTATCTCTCCCTTGGGAGAAAACCTCTACTTTCTGATCTCTAACTGACTCCTTAAGCTTCACTAGACTAGGATCCCTATCTTGCTTTTCTTTAACTTCGGCAATCAAAGAAGATTCCAAACTATTCTAAACCCAAACACTACCCTTAACTAAATCAACCAAACGAACACCTAATTTGGCAAGTTGATGAACTTCTCTAACTAAATTCTTCTTATCGCCATCAACATGAGTAACACTACCCATAGACAATCTACTTAGGGCATCTGCCACTACATTGGCCTTTCCTGGGTGATACAAAACACTCATATCATAATCCTTCAACAATTATAACTATCTCCTCTTACGCAGATTCAAATCCTTCTGTGAAAACACATGCTGCAAGCTTTTGTGATCTGTGAACACATCAACATGTACCACATACAAATAGTGCCAAATCTTTAAGGAAAACACAACAGCTGCTAACTCAACATCATGGGTAGGGTAATTCTTTTTATGGGGATTAAGTTGTCTTGAGGCATAGGCAACAACCTTACCCCTCTAGATCAAAACACATCCCAACCTAACTCTAAAAGCAACGCAGTACATAAGAAACCCATTTGAACCATGTGGCAATGTCAAAACTGGGGTTGTAGTGAGTCGAGTCTTCAACTCCTGAAAACTCTTCTCACAAGAAAATGACCACTCAGACATAACTTTCTTCTGAGTCAATCTAGACATGGGGGATACAATAGATGAAAATCCTTAAACAAACCATCAATAATAGCCAACCAAACCCAAGAAACTCCTGATATCAGATGGAGAGATAGGTCTAGGCTAGTTTCTTACTGCCTCGATCTTTTGAGGATCGACTCTAATGCCATCACCAAAAATAATATGGCCAAGGAAAGCTACTGACCTTAGCTAAAATTTGCACTTACTGAATTTAGCGAATAACTGAGGGGCTCTAAGAGTTTTCCATACTATCTTTAGGTGGTCTTCATGATCATTTTCATTATGGGAATATACAAGAATGTCATCAATAAAGACTATGACTAACATGTCTAAGTACAGTTTAAACACTCTATTCATCAAGTCCATGAAGGTTCTGGGGCATTCGTGATACCAAAAGACATGACTAGAAACTCAAAGTGAACATACCGAGTTCTAAAAGCTATTTTTGGAATGTCACATTCTTTGACTCCGAGTTGATGATAGCCGAATCTGAGATCTATCTTAGAAAAATAACTGCCACCCTAAAGTTGGTCGAACAAGTCATTAATCCTGGAAAGTGGTTACTTATTTTTTTATTGTGACTTTGTTCAACTGATGGTAGTCAATACACACTCTAAGAGAACCATTTTTCTTACACACGAATAAAACTGTTGCGCCCCATGGGGAGATGCTGGGCCTGATGAATCCCTTATCTGGGAGATCTTTAAACTATTCTTTCAACTCTTTGAGTTTGGCTGGAACCTTTTTTTATGGAGGAATAGAGATAGGCTGAGTATTTGGAAGAAGGTCTATTGCGAAATCAATTTCCCTTTCGAGAGAAACTCCGAGAAGATCTTTAGGGAACATATCTGGAAATTCCCTCACTACTGAAATTGACTAAAGGTTAAGAGTCTCAGAATTAGAGTCTTTGACTGGGACACGAAGATAAATACACCCCTTGGAAATTATTTTCCTCTCCCTAAGGAACAAAATAAGCTGACCCTTAAGATCTATAGTACTACTCCTCCATTCCAGGACTGGTTCATTTGGAAACTAAAAATGAACTACTCTATTTCTACAATCAACTGAAGCATAGCATGAGTGGAGCTAATCCATATTGGGAATGATGTCAAAATCCATCATATCTGACTCCACAAAATCCACTTAAGTGACTTTGTTGAGACACTATAATCGGGAAGTTTCTGTATACCCACCAGACTATACTAGAGACACCAACTGAGGTAGACACTGAGAAAGGCTCTACTAAGATTTTGGGACTAACTTCAAAGTTCATGTCTATATAAGGGGTTATAAAAGAAAGAGAAGCTCTAGGGTCTAATAAAGCATAAACATGTAAATGAAAAACTTACAACGTACCAGTGACCACATCAGGAGAATTTTCATGATCCTATCGGGACTGAAGGGCATACAATCTATTTGGACGTTGACCATTGGTTGTACTGGAAACAGCACCCTACTGAGTCTGGCGGCCGACTGAACTGATGACTGGTGGGACTGGCCCTGTTGGCACAAATACCTACCTTTCTAAGAAACTTCCCAATATTCCCAAATCCGATGGTCTATCTTGCCATATCCAAAGCATACATTATTGCCTACTCTACACTCACCCTGATGGTTTCTACCATATTTCTGGCAAAGAGGATTTGTACGACCACTATTAACACTGCCTAGGGACTTAAAGACTAGCGCCCTATCCCAATTGTTGTTTCTAAATTTGGGTGCTGGGATACTAGCTGAAGATGGAGCTGGGACTGAATATTTCTGACAAAAGTGAGGACGGTTACCATTTTTTGACCTTGGCTAATTAAAATTAAAGCTACCCATTCTAGCCCTCTTATTATCCCCCTCTTTCTCCTTAGTCTTTTGATTCTCAATCTGTTGAGCATGGACCATCAACAAAGAGAAGTCTATCTCCTTAATTAGGATTGCAGTACTACACTCTTTGACAACACTATCAAATACACCAAACATGAACTTTCTCATCTTAGACTTGATATCAGCTACCACATGAGGAGCATACCTAGATAACTGAGTAAACATGAGGGAATACTCCTTCACAGCCATATTTCCCTACCTTAAATTAATAAACTCCAACACCTTGGCCTATCTCAACTCCAATAGAAAGAATCTATCTAAAAAGGCAATAGCAAACTCTTCCCATTCTATAGGACCTACATCTGTGCCTCTATCTACCTTCCACTGCTTAAACCATGTATGAGCCACATCTTGCAACTGATAGGCATCTAATTCAGCTCTCTCACTAGCAGTTACCCCCATAACATCTATTACCTTCTGGACCATGTCTAAGAATTTTCATAAATATTCTTCATATTTGTATCCTAAAAATAAAGGAGGATTCATTCGGGTAAAATCCCGAATTCTAGCTGTGGTAGTATTGGCCACTGGGTTGGCCAAAATAGCATCTGGATGAGCATTCTGAGCCGCTATAGAGTGAGATATAGTAGTTAATGCATCTCTGAACTCTGGATGAGAAGAATTCTCATTCAGGGAATCTTTCTAAACGGTCGGAGGTGATGGATGAACCGTGCCATGGGTACTAACACTGGCTGTGTGAATCCACTAATATGTTGTCCGAAAGGATTAAGGGTGTTAAGACTAAACTGATGGGTGACCCCTATGAGGTAGTCAAGCCTAAACTGGTGGGTGACTCCTCATATCCTACGCTGGCTATGTAGTTCAGGAGTATAGGGACTGCTACTAATGATTTTGCCTATCTGATGGGGATGCCATCATCCCTATACTCACTCGGTGCTAATCCTACTCTCAACTGAACTGACTCGAAATATTGAACTATTCTAAGTTTAACTGATTTTGATGACTGACTGAACTGATAATGCTCATAACACATTCTGAATTATTTTAAAGATACTGAGACTAAGGATACAACTAAGTTTTCAGGTATTCATAACCCCTAGGACTCGATAGCAATAATAGTAAAAATATTGTAAACTTAGAGGACCTAATATGAAAGAATTTATTCAAAATTCACTCTTGTAGGCATTTCATCAAACACTTAGTATTCATAGTTTAAGCTAATCATGGGAATAGTATAAAACTTGGAGTAATAGCATTATTTCATCATTAATAACACTTAATCATGATTTAAATCGGTGAATAAAAACATTAAAACATGTAGGGTTTGATAAACAATAATAATTTCGTGTAAGCATGGTATAAAGTCAAGATTCATGGAGATTCATGGTTAAAATCACAATTAAAAATTATGGTAACTTGTAAAGATTACAACTTTAAATTTAAATTTTGATACTTGGACTCCATGAATGAAAGGGACCCATGAATGAACACTTAACATACCTGGGTTGATGAATTCGTGAGAATTGATGGTGAATTCGTGAGATTTGATCTTGAATTTTTAAGGCTAGGGTTTGTTCTTGAAAGAGATTACTTTTGATTTGGGAGAAATTGAATAAAATAATAACCTAATAGACTATTGGGACTTTAATCCCGTGTTTGGACGGATTTGGGGCTTTGGTAAATGACCAAATGGTACTTGGAAAAATAAATTGCAAACTAAAAATCTTGATTTTGCTCACTGACACAAAGCGGTACAATCGTGTCGGGCCACTGGAAAAAGAACAATCCCCATTTTGTCCATTGGCGTGATGCGGTGCTATCGCGTTGCACCTCTGGAAATGAAAGACAGCGGACTGGAACTTTGGTGCTACACGATGGTAATCGTGTTGACACACTGGAAAAGGACATTTTCAAAATGGCACATTGGCATGATGTATTGCTTATAGCAATGGCACACTAGAAAAGGACAAAAGCAATTTTTGGGTTCACCGCGACGCGGTGATGCTCGTAATGAGCTACTATTTTCACTAAAAGTGTTATAACTTCTCACCTAAGTATGGAATTTGGGGAAAATTGGTATCGTTGGAAAGCTAATTCAATTTCATACCATTTGGTGGGTATTGATCTGGGAATTTTTGTGTAGAACAAAAGATATGCTTGTTTGAAATTGACTAAAGCAACATTATTATCAAAATTTCAATCGGTAAGGATTATTTTGATTCGTCTAATAGCTGGGAGTTTATTGAGACCTTAAGATACATCAAAATCACTCATACAGCTACAAAAGAATTATAATTTACTTTGCATGAGCTTGAAACGTGTCTCTAACATTGGCTTGGATTTTCGGGGTATTACAATAACTTATGCTTAAATCTTGAAATTCATGCATCATTTCCTATAAACTTTATATCAAAATACCATGCTCAAGTCTTAAATAAGAATCTTTCATCAATCCATTAAACTTCAAGTAAAAATAATGAAAATCATGTCATAAAATAATCATGTGAGTCAAAACATGAATAAAGGTAATCTCTTATGTCAAACTTCAAATCACATGATAATATCATAAATTCAAGAACATAAAAATTTAGGTATTAACCTTAATTTAAATTACATCAATTCAACCTTTATATTAAGTTCTTTTGGGAAGAAGGACCAAAGGTTATCCTTTCTCAAAACCTACATACATGTATTTTGATCAGCTTCTTGAATAGAACTTGGACTTGGGAGATGAATTTGCAGAAAAAACCCTAAATTTATTGTTCTTGAAAGTGAAAGAGGGATGAATATTGATAACTGATTGAAAAAGGGCAAAACTTAAGTGACATCACAACTTTTTACACTGCACGTGGCATGGAGCTAATTGCGGAGGCCAGCCTTCATGTCTTACTTCCTATCATGGAAAGCTTGCCTCCATGTCATACCACATATCACGGAGGATTTGCCTCTGTGACATACTACTATCAAGGAGGCATACTTCCTTCGTGGTCCAAAATCACTCTGAACCTCCCCTGAAAATTCTAAAACTCTCTTGGATGGCTCTTTTAACATTCATAGACATATTTAAAGCTAAAAATTAATGTTTCGAACATGAGAAGTTTAGAACAAAATGTTTGAAATATTGAGGGTGTCAAAGAGCTTATGACACTTGTACTTAGTGTGGAATAATTGCTTTGGGGATCTTTTAATACACGATGACTAATTGGGAACTTGAGGGGGGGTATTACACATCTTTTTAAGAAATTATTGAGATTTTCCAAAACCTATCATGGAGAAGTCGTCCGTAATCACCTCCAAAGTGTCTTCCACCATATTAGACAAAATCGACATCATACATTTTTAAAAGGTTGCAAGAGTATTACATAAGCCAAAAGGCATCTGCTTGAAATCAAATGTCCCATAAGGGCATGTAAATATAGTGGTTTTGGTCTTAAAGTTCAATAGATATTTGTTTATACCCCAAATAACTATCGAGAAAGCAATACTGGCCTCTTCCTACCAACCTATCAAGTATTTGGTCCATAAATAACACTGGATAATAATAACAAATAGTCCAAGAATTCAACTTTCTAGAATCCATGAAAACACTCCAATCGATGATGGGCATTAGCAAAATATGGGCCATCATCGTCATGCCCCTTCTTTTGGACACACTAAACCTCACTTACCTATTTTCTGAGATTGGGCAAAACATTCATGCATCATGCTACATGATTATCTCTTTCTTTACCAACTCATGCATTAGCGGGTTAAATATTCACAGATGATTAATAGTGGGAACACACTCTTATTCTAACTAAATCTTATGTGTACATATGCCGGGCTAAATTCCAATAATGACTGCAATTATCCAATCGAGTGCCCATTTGTACTTTCACAACATAAAAACAAGCACTCCCACCTGACATTCTATAAAGTCAACAACTATAATTACAAGCAATATGTTATTCTTAAAAAAAATATGTATCTTTGGTATCCCAATAACTTTTTAAGTTCTAACACCAATGGTTCTTCTATAGATGGTTTTGCTGGTAGATTTGAACTATTTTTCAAATCCATGTCGAACTTCTTTGGGACATAAGAATACAACCCTATTCCATCTAATACACGAACTATTTCATTAGAATCCTCTATGTCCTCCCCATCCAAATTCTTAATTGTTGACACCTAATTTTTGCCCTCCATGACTAAATTTAATCCTGGGTTTCGTCAATTTTAAATAAAAGTGAAATATTTATTTCAACTGGCTAAATGCACTCTAAAATATTTATTTAGGTTAATTTTGTCATTTAAGTGACTATTAAACATTTTTGTATTCTCATATATGAGATTGTATAAATTTTGTTACTTGAATGAATATTTTTATCAAAATTTGAGCTTTTACGGAGATAAGTTTGAAAATTGATTCGAAAGGATAAAGTCTTGATTTAAATATAATTTAATCTCAAATATAATTTATTTGGATAAATATATTTTTGATTTTTTAAATCAAGAAGCTTGAGGTTAAAGAAGTATTAGTTTGTATTGAATTTCAATTTAATTTAGCCAAACTATTAGATTTGACCATAATTGAAATCAAATTGGTCATAATTGCAATGCAATCCACCAATTGATTTGTAATTTGGTCAAAATTAAATAAATTTTGCTAAACTTTAAATCCCAATTGGGGTTATATTTTAAAGAATCCCAAAATTTCCAAAAACTTTCATAACTTCTACCTAATTCCCACCAAAAATAATTTCAAAAATTGTACTAATTTGTACAATTCCCCTCAACCTTGCTCTTTTCCCAAATTTAAAAATTGTACTACATTGTACAATGTTCACCTCAACCTTGTACTTTTTCCAATTTTGAAATTCAAAAATTGTACTATGTTGTACAATTTCCCCCACTTTATCTTCCACCTTCCCTTATCTTTAATTTTAAAATCCAAATACACCCCTAAATTCTCTCTTCCACATTGATGGATGAAAAGAATTGAATCCCCATCCTTTCCTAAAAATACTACCACTATTTTGGTAGAAAGACCAAGTCTCAAGGTTGAAAAAAAAAAGCTTTGAGAAAAGAAGAGTTTTATTTTAGTAAAAAAAATTCTTTTTCATGAAATTCGCAGGCTAATCAAAGTTCTTGAGTTGAACGCTTTCTGGTGGTGATCAATACTCTGAAGAAATCTTGTAGTCCCATTTATCTGCCCAAAAAAAGCTGAACACACCTTTCTCTTTTTTTATTTTTATTATCGTTATTTTCGTCATATTTTTTTCTTTGTAGTTCGTAGTTATAACTTTGTTTGTTGAGATTGTTTGTTGTAAACGGCCTTGAATGACATAGAATATTGTGGTATTGATATTATTGTTATTTTCACGTTCATGGTATAAAAAATAATCTAGCAATCATTGAGCGTGTTTCTTTGAATTCATTCTTTGATTATTATGGATAAAGTTTCAATCTTTGCTTAAAAAATGTGTTCACGTCTTGTTTAAACTCATTGTTGGTGGATATATTTTTTTTTAGCATGTAAAGTTATTTTCTTTATGTTGAAAAGAATGTTAATATTGATTTTTTTGTCTTTTGGCTTTATTCTTTAATTATTATGTATAAAGTTATGATTTTTGCTCAATAGACATATTCATGCCTTGTTTAAATTCAGTGTTGGAAAATAGTTTATTTTTAGAATGTAAAGTTATTTCTTTTATGCTGAAAAAATAGTTACTATTGTTTGTTTCGCCTTAATAAAAATAGAAATTGATTAAGTCAAGAATTTGTCATTTGCTTGCTTATTATTTTAGTGGATTTCAAAATTCTCATATAAGAGATGAAGTACTAGCTTTATTTTCCATCCAACATGTTTATTTCTCTTTTGTTTGCATGTTGTCTTGTAAAAATGATGAGAAAGTTTGGACTTTAGTAGCTAAATAGAATTATTTAGATATTTTCGAGTCATGCATAGTATGATTGTTGAACGATATTTCACTTTTAGAGATGCTAAACTTTTATTCTAATTTTGTTACTCCGGATTGGTATATGTTCTCTTTATGTGTGTAAAGACTTGATTCATGTCTCTCATTGATTCATAATATCAAAAGAGAATAAATGATGTTTTAGAAAGATAAATCATAGGTCGTTACATGTTTTCCCTAAAGTTGGCCATGATTTGGATGTATGAATCACTGTTAATTTTACCTTGGTTGGTGTTTAAAGATTCCCGTTCTTGAAAGTTTGGCTTTATTTTCTTTTATTTTATGTATTAGTGTCTATGTTTGTTCAATTTTAAAATTCATGCGTATTTTTCTTATTGTCTCATCCCTTTGCTTTCACAAGATTATGTTGTTTGTTCTCGAATTAATTCATTGAATATGGCCTTCTTCCGTTTACCTTTGTTCATTCTTAGTATGAACATAAATCCTGAGACATGTAAGTGGGTGTCTTTGCTTTGTATTTTATCTGTTGACTCTTATTCTTGTTATACATGTGCAAGTGTGCTTATCATTGTCATCCAAAGATTGGTTCTTGACAATTTTTTTTTGCTTTGAAATGTGTCACTTATATGCCTTGAACGTATATTAATTTCCTTATCTTTTTTTTGCATGCGAAAAATATCTCGAGTCCAAATGGATTCCTTTCCTCTTGCATTTCGTAATGGGTCAATGTGGCCCACCTCTTCGAGTCAACATTAAAGTTTAAATCCAAGGTCGACTATATGGTGTGCGGGTGAAAGAAGATGAAAGAAGATAGAAAATGAGTCAAAACCCATTGATGTAGTCTCTAAGAGACTTAAAAAGCCTCGATTTTTATTATTGTCTTATTCTTTATCGATTTATTTATTTATCTATTTGATCATTCATTTAGACCTCGAAGCTAAAGTTGTATTTTAATATAGGTGAAGATGATTTTGGGCCAATGGATTCAGAAAAAAAGTTTAGGACAAGTTATGGTCCAAAACCCAATATTTAGATTAGAATGGGTGTAGGTGGGACAAAAGCCCAATTAGATTAGGTCATGATTGATGGATTTGGGCTTACGAGCCTAAGTCTTCTAATTCTCCCCTTTCCCCTTTACGTGCTTATTTGTTATTTATTTTCTTAGACTTTGTTAAATTCACTACTAAGTCGTCAAAAATGATTTTATACAAGTTTCTCCCTAAATCACTTTCTCTTTAAAAACCAACTTCTCTTTTTATAAAGTTAGTCAAATTGGTTTTCAAATAGTCCGGATAACCACAAGTTATTGGACATTTTAGGTGACTTAAAAACCCTCCTAAAATGTTAATAAGAACCTCTTACCTGGGATTTTCTTAAAGGCCTAAGTCTTTTTCTGTTTTGAGACTTAGGATTTTATTTTTAAAAGTTTTCTTAATTTCTTTTCAAATAAATTAAGTGGTGACTATGTAATTTCTTAGATTGTTTTGAATTTTTCTTTAAAGTTTCAAAATAGTTTTAAAAATCAAAATCAATGTTTTCCAACCCTTCGAGTTAAAAAGGGATAAAACAGAAATGACGACTCTGCTGGGGATTTAACTAGGTTCTAACCAAATATTTGAATTTATCTTTTGACTAACTGTTTAAACTATTTATGTGCTTATATGTTTAAATTCTGCAAAATTTAACTATTGCATTTCATGGAATAATCTCGCATGATGATTATTAAACTATTTTGGGATTTCGTGGGTATCTCGACCCCTGTTGATCAACTCCAAATCAAGTGTTAGGAATACGATGATTTACCGACATATTAGGTGGTCGGAGGCTGTTCGTATTTCCAAACTCAATTTGTCCGCTTGAAAACCTTTGTCCAAACCCACTCTAGTCACCCAGGATAGAGCTAAACCAAAACCCTCTTTTAGGCATGAGCTTAGGATGACCCAATGCCCGATGGGGTATTGCGTCTATTAGAAAACTTTCCCTGTGTTTATTGACCATGAGTCAGTTAGAGAAGAATTCTATTTATGTGTTAAAGAAACATATTTATTTAATCCAAACCATTATCCTTCGGAGGTAGGGAGAAGGCTAATAAAAGATCATGTAGGAGCTAGTATTTCCCATCCCTTGCGCGGGACATTGTTTTTTCTCATGTTATTTTCCTTTTTCCTAAAGATTGTATCCCTTTTGTGAAACTTTTGTAAGAATTTATGTTTTTTACGTATACCTATGGAGGTTTTTAGGGGATAATGGATTGGTTTTAAAAGCATATAATTCCTTAAAATATATTAGGCCAACCCTTGGATCAAAAGGTTCACCCAATTAGGTTGCACGTTTATTACAATATGCTTGTGTGATATAATTGTTTTATGTGCTTATATGTGTTATGTTGATTTGAATCAAAGGCGAATTGATCCAACCCCATTTTCAAAGAGCACCTCTGAGCAGAAAAATACTACTATACAAAAGTCTGATCAAATATACTCCAGGTCTCCGAAGTCTCTCAGAAAAGTCTGCAATCATTTTTAAAACTTCCTAAAAGCTCGCTACTATTTCAGGAAGGTTAACCGCAGACTCAGATGAAGCCATTATAAGTTTGAACTATGAAGGGCCTGAATTCTCCTCCATGAGATACGTAGGCAGCCTTTCGTCTTGGACCCTATCTTAAAAAACTTTGTTTTCCTCTACTTTCTTGAAGAAAGAAGAAGAGTTGAACCTTCTTGATAGTTTTCACTTATCCATATCATTGTACAATATCCTTTTCATTGAGTTCTCGAGTCTTCATTACTCCATGGATCAATTAGCATAAGATGAGAACAACCTTATGTGTTTACTTCTTGCCTTAACATCTTGCTTCACTTATTACTAACGGAGTCTAACACATCAACTTTTGAGTTGTTTTACTCTGCAAGTAATAAAAACTATTTTTTGTTGACAAATGAACCTACTTCACTAGATCAAAGTGAATAAGAGATTCCCCTCTTAAATATTTCTTTGTTACAGGAAAGGAAAAATGATTAGTAGTAAAACTAGAATCTACTAGTCATTTTTTCAAAACCTAGAAACAATGGTCTAGAGAATGAAATAGGGAAAAATGTGATGCTCTCTTGGAAGAATTTTTCAATACAACTGGAATCAAAGAGGATGAATTAGAGGAAACATTGTTGAACTAGACTTCCACTTTACTTATTACTCCTTGTTCAATAGGTAATAATAATTTAAAATCTATCAATGTCATTTCATGTTAAGGGCTAGATGAATAAAGCGAGATGAATGATAATGAATGAAAAGGCCATGATGAGGAGCAGTTAGTGGAAAACATAAAAGAACTTGAAAATCGAGAGAAGCCCAATCTGGAGGAAACTGAAGAGAATTTATTCGCTTGCTGTGGGAGTACATTGACATATTTTATTGGTCTTCCGATGATATGTCGGGATTGAGCACCAACATCGTGTCGCAAGATTTACCAATCATTCTCAAGTTTGATCCAGTTAAGCAAACAATATAGAGATTCAAACTGGACTTAAGTTTGAAGATCAAGGAAGAAGTGATGAAGCAAATTCAGTCTAAGGTTGTGGAAGTCACAACATATCCAACATGGCTAGCCAATATTGTCCTAGTGCCGAAAAAGAATGAAAAAATCCTAATTCATGTTGACTACAGAGATCTTAATAGAGCCAGTACTAAAGATAATTTTCCAATACCCAACATCCACATACTCATCTATAATTGTGTGAAGCATGAAATACAGTCTTTCGTGGATTGTTTTTTTGGGTATCATCAGATATTAATGGATGAAGAAGATGCAAGAAAAGTGGCTTTCATTATGCCATGGGTTGTTTATCATTATAGGGTAATGTCGTCTGGTATCAAGAACATTGGGGCAACTCATTACCTACTTGTTTATGGGAATAAAGAGGTGGTACCTGTCGAGGTTGAAATACCTTCCTTAAGGATTATTCAAAAATCCGAATTAAGTAACGAAGATTGGGTTCGCGCTCGCTATGAACAACTCATGTTGATTGATGAGGAGAAGATGGTTTTCGTGTGTCATGGACAGTTGTACCAACATAGTATGATCCATACCTTCAACAAGAAAATAAGAGCTCGAACATTTAATGTTGGGAAATTGGTCCTCAAGTGTATATTTCCTCACCAAGAAGAGTACGAAGGCAAGTTCGCTACAAATTGGCATGGACCATACATAGTTTGAAAGGTACTATCGGGAGGAGATCTAATTCTATCTGAGATAGATGGTCAAGAGTTGACCAAACCAATCAATTCTAATGCGGTAAAGAGATACTAAGTTTGAAGGATATTTTAGTTTCTTTTTTCCTTGGTTTATTTGTAATCTCCTTTTTCATAGTATTTGTTTTATTATGTGTAATTTTCTAGAATCCCTTTCCTTTATGTACGAACTATGTTTAACCTGAATTCCCAAGAAAGGGATATGTAGGCGGCCTATGTCATCTTTGGTCAATCCCTTAGGGAAATTTATCCTTTTCTTTGATGTACGAACTATATTTGACATGAATTCCTAAGAAAGGGATACATAGGTGGCCTATGTCGGCTTCGTTCAACCCTTTAGCACAATTTATCCTTTTCTGTATGAACTACGTGATGACTTGAATTACCAAGAAAGGGATATGTAGGTGGACTATGTCATCTTTGGTCAACCCATTATATTTTTATATATTTTCCTAGCGTAGTTCGAAACTATATTTGACCTGATTCCTGCTTCAACATGATGCGTAGGAACCCCAACGGCTCAGTCATATAACCCTAGGAAATGAAAACTGAGGCAGAATTTTTGAGAAGAAATCTAAAAAATTCACAAGAGAAAGATCATCATCCAACAAAGAGAACGAAGACCAACAAAGACTTCGAATATTCTCGAGTTGAGATCATCTCAAACAACTTTAAACTGGGGTAGAAATTTTGAGGAAGGACTCAAAATTTTCACTAAACACTGGAATATATTTCAAATTCCCCAACACCAGAGGACAAAGTCAAACTTTAGAAGTCACCAGCTATGACAAAATCTAGGTAAACTAAATCTCTTGCTATGACAAAACTTTTGATGGAAACCCTCATTGATGATGATGAATCCCTAAAATTCCTCCATCAAACACCAGATACAGTCAGAACCAAGAGAAAGATGTTCGTTGAGCTAGTACATGACATGACTGGTAGAGATTTTCTAAATCTTTTATAGCAGTTTTGGAACTAGTTTTTAAAATTAAGAGTACCTTCAAATATATATACAAATCTCTTACTTAGTGATTGGAGAGCATCTATTGTGACGGGAGTCAGGGTGGAAGTCCCAATATGATGGAGTACCCAAAATAAGGCGAGGAGCAAACCAAGGATTGAAGGAGGTCAACGCAGAGTAGTTTCACTCAAGACTAACATTTTTATATGAATGCAGGGACCTTTTGAATTGTCTATCTCATTTCTTGAGACCATGAAGGACAAACAAAGGATCCTTATCTTAATTATGAATATTGTATTTAGAATTTTCTAAAAAATAGTCACTAGCAAAAGCGAATTTGTGTCTACTAAATATTTACATTGAGCTTAGGTGAATTCAAGGGAGTCGTCACAATAAATACAACAATCAAAAGGCTCACTCAATAGGAGGAAGAGAAGAAAGTCATCCTCAAAATTTTCCTTGAAGCGAAGTAAATGGTATTTGAGTAATCCCCAAAAAAGGATTTTTCCCCATTTACTTGTTATCGGTAGATTTGCTATTTAATTATTTCTTCAAAAAAAAAGATTAATAGCGGAATAAGTCATTAAAATTCTGATGCTCAGTATTTGGCATTAGACTATCAAAAAGTTTGACCGTGGTCGCTAGTGAGAGTGACATTGTGTCTACTAATAGTTTACTTTGAGTACAGGTACATGTAGAAAGCACAACGCAGACTAACGGGCTCAGGTGAAACTATTTTCAAATCCCCAGAAGAACCATTTCATATTATTTCATTTCCAAGAGGGTCATGCCGAGAGGGTCATTACATATCATCTCATTGCCATGAGGGTTATTTCATGTCATTGCCAAGAGGGCCATTTTATAACATCTTATTGCTGAGAGGGACATGTCATGTCATTGACAAAAGGGATATTTCATATCATCTTATTGTTGAGAGGGCCATTTCATTCCATTGCCAAGAGGATCATTTCATATCATCTCATTGCTGAGAGGGCCATTTTATTCCACTGCCGAGAAGACTATTTCATATCATCGTTGAGAAGGAAATTTTATGCTATTTCCAAGAGGACCATTTCATATCATTTTATTGCTAAGAGGTCCATCATGTGTAACACCCCGTACTTTTACCTAACTTAAATTCGTCCCTAAAATATCAAAGACTTTCTTTAAAGATGAATACACATTTATACATGTGTAATTTTCAAGATTTTTACTTTTTATTGTGTGGAAAATTGAATAAGCTTTCCATCGATATAAAATTTGCCAAAATCTGACACCCGGACGAAGAGTTATGGCCATTTTAGTAAGACAATGTACCACTTGAGCCATCAGCGTGTCGCATAGCTAGCCAAAATGGAAATTGTCAAAAACCAGTGAGCTTCCGTGATATTGGTGCTTTGCGCCAAGGCTCAATTTCATAATTATCCTTTTCCAGTGTTCCAATGCGATACCACCGCATCGCGGTGAACTTCCAGGTCTCAATCAAAGTGGCAACGCAAAATTACCACATCGCGCCACTATGCAATTTCCCAGTTGTCATTTTCTAGCGGCTTGGCGTGATAATGGCGCGTCGTGCCAGGGGTCCAGATTGAGAAATTTCATGAAAAAATAAAAGGACGCCCAGGGATAAAATAGTCCTTTCCCATAATTTTATTATGCCCAGATACGAAATTTAATCCCTAAAACGTCCTTAGCTACTCATTATTCAATTCATCCCAAATTAAAAAGCATTCTCTCTCCAAGAGGCAAAAACCCTAGTTCAATAAATCAAGAACAAGTATAAGGATTTCTTCCAAGAATTTCTCCAAGAACTTATCAAATTAAGGTATGCTAGATGTTCATCCATGGATCCTTACCTTCCATGGAGCTCAAGAATCCTTTTTCAAAATACAAGTTTGGATTTCATTAATTCTATGTTTGAATTTAATTGTATCCATGTTCATGATATTTTTTTTGTTTTAATCCATGATTTAGATTACAGGATCCAAGAATTGATCCTAGTATGTGTTGAATTTCATGATATTCATGATAAACCCTTCAATTTGCAAGATGATTGTTGTAGCCATGTTAACCCTAAGTGTTTATGATTTAATGAACCAAGCATGTTTCCATGTGTTTGATAAATTTTCTATGAGAATGAAATAATGCCATTATAGAATGCTAACATGTATTCCCCATTCATGTACAAGTTAATGCATTATAAGTGTTTGATGGAATGTCTCTATGAATGAATTATGACCAAGTGAACATTGTTATGTTACTCAAGATTATGCTTTGCTTTACTTTTCAGTCTATCGAATCCTGGGGATATTTAATACCTGTTAGTTGTTTACCTAGAGCCAATGTCATTTACAGAATAGTATCAGTCATGTTACGATCAGTAGTACTCTCAGTCAGTTTCAAAACTCAGGAAAACTCAGTAAACTCAGTATCAATCCGATCCAGTTCGGTATAATCAGATCAATATCTTTCAGTTGGGAGTAGGATTCAGCACCGAGCGAGCTTAGGGATGGGATATCACCCGTTAGCTAGGACTGGATCCCTAGAAGCAATCCCTAAGCTCCATAACTATATAGCCAGCGTAGGTTATGAGATGTCACCTATTAGATAGGACTGACATACTCAGGGATCACCCGCTAGTTTAGGACTGATCCCACGGGTCACCCATCATTTAGGACTGACTCCACAATAATTGTCTTTACCTATGGCATGGTACTAACACCCTTCTCATTAGGGTTACAGATTGGACCCCAACTTAGTTACCTTATCTTATTTGGGGAATATTGATTAGATGATTACCTCCCACAGTTTTAGTTTCAGTCTTCAGTTTAGAACTAGTTCAGCTCTACAGAATCAGAACTATCAGACACAGTCAATCAGTATCAGTAATTTAGTTATTAGTAACTTCAGATACCTGTTACTCATCTATCAGAACTCAGTACTTAGCTTCAGAAAAGCTCAGCTGTAGTATATACGTACTCTTATATTCAATTACTCTATATCATTTAGTGAGTTATTATTCATGCATATGAACCCTTTCATTCAGCCTTACCTCATTTAGCATACCAGTACGTTCCTACATACTGATCGCATACCCATTTCTTGCGTTATGATATTTCATATCATAGGTTCGGACGCTAAGGTTCCTGACCGTGCTTAGCCAGATTCATCCAGCAGTAGCAGATGTAGCAGTGAGTCCTCATCTATCGAGGATATGCTTTTTATTTTAGTATTTTAGTTTAGTAGTAGCTTAGTAGTCGGAGTTAGTTGGGGGCTTATCCCATCAACTCCACTTATAGACAGATTTAGTTAAAGGCTTTTCAGACTAGATTTTTAGACAGTATTCAGTTTTACAGATGTTATATTTTATCAGTATTTCAAACATTTTGAACCTTATGGCATTTTAGCCTATTTTTTTCTGCATTAATTACAGTATTATTAATCAGTGCTCATAGTAGATATCATTCATGGGTTATGTTATGTTCCTTGGGTTCATAAGAACCGTATGACGACTAGGGGTAGTCGCAGGTCATTACATCATGCCATTCAATTAAGTCTTCATAATCGCTTGCCATAAAAGATGATACGGTCTGGCCTTGGAAGATGATTTGGAGCATTTAATATCTGTTGACATGCGAGACAACGCTGGTATAGAGGATATCATCAGTATTTAATAATTGTTAACACGCGAGACACAAATGCTGGAGTCGAGGATATCATCAATATTTAATATCTTATCATCAACATTCAATATTTGTTGACACACAAGACATAAATACTGGCGTCGGGGATATCATCAGCATTTAATATTTGTTGACATGCGAGACACAAATGCTGGCGTCGAGGATATCATAAGCATTTAATATCTATGGACATGTGAGACACAAACACTGGCATCAATGATATCATCAGCATTTAATATCTATTGATAAGCCATACATAAATGCAAGCGTCGAAGATATAATTAATATTTAATATATGTTGACATGCGAGACACAAACGCTAGCATCAAGGATATCTCATCATTTTATGAATCAGTATTTGAATATATTAAGAGCACACAATTTTAAGGGATGCCTTTTGTAATGCCTCAAGAGTACACCCGGGGTGTCACACAGTGCTTACAATCCCGAAGGACCATAAGTTAACCCATGACTTGTAACTGCAGTGAATACTAAATAATAATCATAAAACATATGCAAAAGTAAAGGTGAAAATGCCATAAGTTCCATAATACTGAAAAAAATACTGAGTACATCTATGGAATAAATGCTAACTGAAAGTGTCTAAAAGCCTCTAAACATCTGAAATAAAAGAGTTGGTGGGACAAACCTCAACCAACTCCAATACTATATAAAAATAACTGAAATACTAAAATACTATAAGTAATGTAATGACTAAATAAGTATCACGTCCTCGATGGATGAGGACTCACTACTGTAGCTACAGCTAATCGACTGATCAGGATAAGTACGATTAGGAGCCTGAGCATTCGAACCTATGATATGAGACATCATAGCATAAAGAGAGTTATGCGTCAGTACTTTGAATATACTGGTATGCTAGGTGAGGTTAGGCTAATATGCATGGGTTCATATGCATGAGTAATAGTAACTAAATATCATAAAGTAACTGGATGAGAGTTTATGTAAGACTGGGACTACTGAAAAATACTGAACATACAATACCAAGCATATATCATCTATCTGACTTAGACTGAAATTGAAGTACTGAGTTCTGGTAACTGAATACTGATAACTGAAAGTTTGGACTGAAACTGAAGTATGGAATTTTTGATAACTGAATAAGTGATAACTGTAAGTTATCATTATGTAGAACTGAACTAAGTTCTATACTGAATACTGAATGCAAAAATTGAGAGAGTAGGATGTATCATCTAACCGACATGACTCAAATAAGCTAATTAGGGTCCAATCTGTAACCCTAGTTGAAAGGGTATTAGTACCATTTCACGGGTACTAACATTGGCTATGACTCACCCTAACTGACAGGATGATATTTTATCAACCTTCACTGGCAGGAAAACTCATACGTGATATGTCAACCCTTATCTGGCTGGAATATATCTCAACCTATGTTGGCTACATAGTTCCGTAACTCAGGGATTTCTACTAAGGGTCAAACCCTTTATTGGCAGGAATGCCCCCATCCCTGGGTTCACTCGGTGTTGAATCCTACTCCCAACTAAATTGACACTGGAACTGATCACTAGACTATACTAGGTTTGATTGAACTCACACTAATTCTATTAACTGACCGAATGCTACTATTCGGGATACCATAAAATCACTTTATTTTAATTGGAGACTAGATAAAAAATTACTTTTGGATATTCAATACCCCCAGGACTCGATAGAATAGATAATGGAACCATATCTCCACTTTAAAAGCATCACACATAGGTTACCATGCACAATTCATTCATATAGACATTTTGTCAAACATCTAGCATGCATAGTTCTTGTACATAAGAATAAGCAATATGTGAATGTCATGACTACCACATTCAACATCATAATTCAAAGATTTAACATGAGGGTTACATAAATCAACGCATATTTTAGTTTATTTACATGAAACTCAAAATCTTCTTGGCTTGAATCCCACACAACAACACATACATGAACACAATTCCATTTAAAAATGTAAACTATAATCTATGTTTTGAAAAGGGATTCTTAAACTCCAAAGGTGGAAAGAACCCAAGGATGAACACTTAACATACCTTGGTTTCTGAATTTATGAGAATTGTTGGGGAATTCTTGAGATTTGGACTTGAACTTTGATGAACCTAGGGTTTGCTCTTAAGAGAATTTTATGAAATAATGAGTGAATTTGCCTTTTGGGAGGCTTAATTTCGTGTTATGGCTGAATAATGTAAAGGGAAAATGACTCAACTTCCCCCATAAACTGGTAGTTTAATAAAAAAAAATATACCTAGTGACGCGACAGGTGCTGCACCACGTCGATCAACTCGATGGATGACCGATGCGCCATGTCGATGGTGAGAATACGATAGCTAACGTGACACGTCCTGATTGTGTTGGCCCACTATTTTGGTCATCCAAACATGTCTCAAACGATGTCCAAAAATTCTGAAACTCACTCGAGATGACCTATAGATAACCCTGATCATGAATCAATTTTAAAAAATCGACAATCTAAGGCTTGGAAGATCGGAAATAAGACCATAGAAATATCGAGGTCAAAATGAGACTAAGTCTTAACACTTTGCTAATTTTTTTCTAAGTTTGGGGAATCTTTTGGCAAGCTATATAGGATTAAAGTGGACTAGGACTTTACGGGGTCTTACACCTTTAAGTCCCTATCTGAAGAAGGATGATATATGAGATTCTCTAGAAATTGATAATTTAAGGGTCATCTATAAGTCATATTATTTGAAATAGGATAGTGTGCAAGATTACCTATGAGTTGATAGACCATAGGCCATCTGTAAGCCTTAATAATATCCTAACCGGATAGTGTGCAAGGTTACCCAAAAATTGATAGTCCAAAGGTTATCCATAAGTCGTAACTAAATCCTTACAGAAGAATATGAGAGATTACCAAATTGATAAGTCTAAGGGTTCTCTATAAGCCGTAGTATATCCAAAGATCAATTATGTGTAGGATTAATCAAAGACTAGTAATTTGAGAGATATCTATAAGTCATATTGTATCCAAGGTTGGATGATGTGCTAGAATGCCTGAGAGCTAGCGATTGGAGGGATTTCTGTAATTTATATCTTATCCAAAGTCAGATAATATACAGGATTACCTAAAATCTAGCAATTCAAAGGATATATATAAGTCTTCTTGTTCCAACATCAAATAATAAGCATGATTATCCAAAGATTGATAATTCAAGGTTAATCTATTAGTCGTATCGATACAAAAGATGCGCAAGACTTACTCGAGGTCATATGCAAAGAATTATTGGCAATAATCATAGAGGTTATCATTCCACAAACATTATAGGTGACCAAAAGGATTGCCACATCAACATAAAATTACATGGTTGTAGGGAATATTTTGCATAAAGTTTCATTGGTGCCCAAGAGGGTTGTCCCACTTTGAACACATGCTCAATCGACAAATAAAATATCTTATTTAATAACCAAGAGGGTTGTTAAGTTTATTATTGCAAGTTATTTCCTTCCAAACATGTTCATGGGAGGATGACTTCGCTTTTTGAATAACAACTCACATAGAGGTATGGTAAGAAACTGTATACACCTTTCGTGAATTGTGTTTATTACTAACAATATTATTTGAGTTATTGTCAAGAGAATCCGAGAGGATGAAGATCTCAAATCAAAAATACAGGTGTGGACGACTCCAAAAAGAACGCAGCACAACGTGGAATAATTAGCAGCAAAATAATACATAGTCTAGAGAGGAACATCAAACTCTTTAGATGTAAGTTAAAGGATGATCACCACCACCATACAACCACACCCTTATTAGAAGGAATGCACATATTCAGGGGTATTTTGGTTTCAGCTTCACCGTCGGGATATTTTTAAACTCATACCGAGGGTAGCCATCTCTTTCTTTAAAATCTGGGCGACAACATACCTAGAGTTTTGGAAATTATGACCAGCTAATTTCTTACCTATGGATGTGAATACCTCTACATTCATGGTTAATAGTTTACAAGCCTCTTTTCCTGTAACTTGATCAATTAGTCACTCATCCCGAACCAAAGATCGTCGAAAGTAAAAGACTATATTTTTCACCGATTGAGTCAAACTAGAAGAAATCTGATTTCCTACACCTCGGGGATATATAGGACGGGCTCTATATAGAAAACTCAATTGTATTCTAACCTCCCTTAAATCCCCTTATTCTCCAGCTTTTTGATTTTACTAAAACTCGAAAACCAAGATAACATTTGAAGATTTTGAAAATCTATCCTTAAATCAAGCTTTATGAACTACAAGTGGACTAAATTCTCATGTAACCGGAGATATATAGGATACCTGATACTGAGGTTCGGCCATAAATCCATGAAACTCAAGTGAAAACCAACCTCTCTCAGAATGAATTAGTGGTCAAACAAAAATTAGAAACATCAGACTCTCTTTGCGCAGGGTTACTTGCATCCACCCTACCCAAAGGGAGGGGGAAGTTGTTGACACCTAATTTTAGCCCTCCATTACTAAATTTAATTCTGGGTTTCTTCAGTTTTAAATAAAAGTGAAATATTTATTTCATCTGGATAAATGAACTCTAAAATATTTATTTAGGTTAATTTTATCATTTAAGTGACTGTTATACATTTTTTTATTCACATATACGAGATTGTATAAATTTTTTACTTGAATGAATAATTTTATCAAAATTTGAGCTTTTACGGAGATAAGCTTAAAAATTAATTCAAACTGATAAAGTCTTGATTTAGATATAATTTACTCTCAAAAATAATTTATTTGGATAAATATGTGTTTGATTTTACTAAATCAAGAAGATCGGGGTTAAAAGAGGTATTAGTTCATATAGAATTTCAATTTGATTTAGTCAATCTATTAGATTTGACCATAATTGAAATCAAATTGGTCATAATTGCAATGCAATCCACCAATTAATTTTTAATTTGGTCAAAATTAAATAAATTTGGCTAAAATTTAAATCCCAATTGGGAATATATTTTAAATAATCTCCACCAATAAAGTCCTACATTGTACAATTTCCCTTCAACCTTATCCTATTTTCAAATTCAAATTTTGAAATTTAAAAATTGTACTACATTTTACAATTCCCCCTCAACCTTGTCCCTTTTCCAATTTTAAAATTCAAAAATTGTACTACATTGTACAATTTACCCCCACCTTATCTTCCACCTCACCTTTTCTTTAATTTTAAAATTCTAAAAACACCCCTAAGTTCTCTCTCCCACATTGATGGATGAAAAGAATTGAATCTCCATTTTTTCCTATAAATACTACCACTATTTTAGTAGAAAGACCGAGTCTCAAGGTTGAAATAAAAAGCTTTGAGCAAAGAAGAGTTTTTATTTTAGTAATTTTCTTTTCCAAGAAATTCGTGGGCTAATCGACGTTCTCGCATTGAACGCTTTCCGGTGGTGATCAAAACTTCGAAGAAAGCTTGTAGTCCCTTTTGTTTCCCCAAAAAGGTGAACACACCTTTCCCTTTTTTTAGTTTTTTTATTGTTACTTCTTCATCTTTTTCTTATTTGTAGCTCGTAGTTATAATATTGTTTGCTGGGATTTTTTTATTGTAGATGGTATTGAAGGCCATATGACATTGTAGTATCGATATTATGATTATTTTCACGTTCATGGTATAAAAAATAAGCTAGAAATCATTGAACGTGTTCCTTTGGCTTCATTATTTGATTATTATGGATAAAGTTTCAATATTTATTTAAAAAAACATGCTCATGTCTTGTTTAAACTCATTATTAGTGGATATATTTGTTTTTAGCATGTAAATTTATTTCCTTTATGTTGAAAAAAATAGTTAATATTGATTGTTTTTTCTTTTGGCTTTATTCTTTGATTTTTATGTATAAAGTTTTGATCTTTGCTCAAAAGACGTATTCATGTCTTGTTTAAATTCATTGTTGACGAATATATTTGTTTTTAGAATGTAAAGTTGTTTATTTTATGTTGGTAAAATAGTTACTATTATTAGTTTTCTCTTAATAAAAATAGTAATTGGTTGAGTCAAGAATTTGTCATTTGCTTGCTAATTATTTTAATGGATTTCCAAATTCTCATATAAGAGATGAAGTACTAGCTTTATTTTTCATCCAAGATATTTATTCCTCTTTTGTTCGCATGTTGTTTCGTCAAAATGGTGAGAAAGTTCGGACTTTTGTGGATAAATAGAATTATTTAGATATTTTCGAGTCATGCATAGTATGATTGTTGAACGATATTTCACTTTTAGAGATACTAAACTTTTATTCTAATTTTCTTACTCTAGATTGTTATATGTTCACTTTATGTGTGTAAAGACATGATTCATGTCTCTCTTTGATTCATGATATCAAAAGAGAATCAAGGATGTCTTAGAAAGATAAATCATAGGTCGTTACATATTTTACCTAAAGTTGGCCATTATTTGGATGTATGAATCATTGTTAATGTCACCTTGGTTGGGGTTTAAGGATTTCCGTTCTTGAAAAGTTAGCCTTTATTTTCTTTTGTTAGATGGATTAGTGTCTAGGTTTGTTCAATTTTAAAATTCTTGAGAATTTTTCTTATTTCCTCATCCCTTTACTTTCGCAAGATTACGTTGTTTGTTCTCACAATAATTCATTGAATATGGCCTTCTTCCTTTTATCTTTTTTCATTCTTAATATGAACATAAATCATGAGACATATAAGTGGGTGTCTTTACTTTGTATTTTATCTGTTGACTCTCATTTTTGCTATACGTGTTCAAGTATACTTATCATTGTCATCCAAAGATTGGTTCTTGATATTTTGTTTTGCTTTGAAAAGTGTCACTTTTATGCCTTGAACGTACATTAATTTCCTTATCTTTTCTTTGCATGCCAAAAATGTCTCGAGTCCAATGAACTCTTTTCCTCTTGAATTTTGTAATAGTCCAATGATGCCCACCTCTTCGAGTCAAGTTCAAAATTTAAATCCAAGGTCGACTATATGGTGTGTGAGTGAAAGAATACGGATGAAGAAGGAAAATGAGTCAAAACCCATTGATGAGGTCTATAACAGACTTAAAAAGTCTTGATTTTTATTATTGTCTTATACTTTATCGATTTATTTATTTATATATTTGTTCATTCAATTGGGACTCGAAGAAAAAGTTGTATTTTAATACAGGTGAAGCTAATTCTGGGCTAACGAATTCGAAAAAATAGTTTAGGACAGATTATGGGCCAAAATATTTAGATTCGGAAAGGAAGAGGTGGGCCAAAAACCCAATTAGATTAGGACAAGGTTGAGGGATTTGTTCTTACGATCCTAAGTCTTCTAATTCTCTCATTTCCCCTTTACGTGCTTATTTGCTTATTTTCTTAGACTTGGTTAAATTCCGTACTAAGTCTTCAAAAACTGATTTTATACAAGTTTCGTCCTATATCACTTTCTTTTCAAAAACCAACTTCTCTTTTTTCAAAGTTAGTCAAAATGGTTTTCAAATAGTCTAAATATCCGCAAGTTAGCGGACACTTTAGGTGCCTTAAAAACCATCCTAAAATGTTAATAAGAGCCTCTTACCCACGATTTTCTAAAGGCCTAAGTCTTTTTCTATTTTGAGACTTAGGATTTTATTTTAAAAAGTTTTCTTAATTTTTTTTCAAATAAATTAAGTGGCGACTTTGTAATTTCTTAGATTGTTTCAAAATTTTCTTTAAAGTTTTGAAACAGTTTAAAAAGTCTAAATCAATGTTTTCCAACCCTTCGAGTTATAAAGGGATAAAAAAATCATCACTATAACAAAGGTTTGTACAACAAACCTTGCTTTAATAGGCACATTTATATCAACTTCATCAATAATGTGAATGACTGAGACCATACTCATGTCTATCGACTGGTTCATCGATTGACACACATTAAGCTTCACCTCTTAATCATTTTTCCTAAATCTTAACTAATTGCTTTTCATGTACACTTACACTCTTTAGATGGCCAAAAATGGTCTACTCAGGATTATAGGTACTTCAAAGTCCACCTCGCAATTAAGAATCATGAAGTCAGTAAAAAATATAAAATTTACAACCTTCACAAGCATACCATATAATGTCCCAACTAAATTTGTAATTGAACGATAATCCATTTATAATAATATTGACATTGAATTGTAGGCTCCCGATCCCAGCTGCTGATAGATATCTAGTGGCATAAAGTTTATGGTAGCTCTAAGATCGCATAATACCTTTGTGAAGCGAAATGCACTAATTGTGCACGGGATAGTAAATGCACCTGGATGTAATTATTTTTAACTAATGATTGTGACGTAATCACACTGCAATGATGAAGATTGTCCACCAGCGTATATCTCATTGTCCTCTTCTTCATGATTAAGTCCTTTATGAACTTAACATATCTGGACATTTGCTCAAGAACCTCCACCAATGGATATTTATTAACAATTGCTTCAACATGGATAAAAACTTATGAAACTTCCCATTCTCCATTTTTTAATTTATTCTGTGTGGAAGTGGAGAGGGAGGTCTAAAAATTTAAGTTATAGGATTTGCAATCTCTTTACCCTTTTCCTTGTTCACAGCAACATCATTATTTAGACTAGTAGATTTTTCAACATCTACCTTTCGATTACAAACATTATTCAGCTTCTTAGACTCTACCAAAATTTCAGTAACGTCAACATCATCGACTACTATATCATCTTCAGAGGCAACATCCTCCACATGTGTTTGAACCATAGGTTACAGTTCAAGAAGGACTTTACCACATCTCGTGGTGATAGCTAAGCAACTTCCGTAATTTCTTAAATTCTGCATTGTATCACTAGGTAAAGTACCACCCTTCAGCTAAGTAAAAGTTGTGGACAAAAGACCTATCTGGTATTATAGCTACTTGATCTATGTGGAGTTGGAATTAACAAAATGACTCATTGAATACAAGTTAGACTTTATTTCTTTAACACCTGCCTCAATAGATTCCACCCCTTTTAACAACTTTGCCATCATTTTTTTATACAAGGTTTCCCTGAATTCTGATTAGCATTATCACAACTTCCTGGTGGTACATACAACCCACTTTTTCCATTTTTTCCTCTTCCAATTCTTTTGATCACGATCCTTTTAACCAACCTTGTCATAGTAACTATCCCATCCCCTTGATAGTTCTAACCTTGATTTCCCTGACCATTAGCCATAAACTTTCCTAGTTATTTAAGTAGTTATCCTCTTCTTTAGAGTCAAACTTAGTTGTTCCACCCTGCAAACCAACTATTTTTACCCTCTTAAAACTACCGGCTAACAAGTGCTTTGTTAGCAAATCCATTTGAGTTTTCATTTGGGTTGTATCTTGGTCACGTTCTAATTCCCTTAGCATTTCTCGGCTGGCATACCCACAATGAAAACACTTAGAAACTATATGCCCTAAGAAACAATATGCCCTAAGAAGGACATTAAAGAAATCTAGAATTCAGACTTAAAAAATTTAGCATATATTTGCTTCAACTTGAGCAACTCCAACACTATACGCAACTAAGCTTTATTCTCTTCTTCAATTTTAGACTAAATTAATTTATCATCAATAAAAACAATAACAAATGAATCTAAAATGACTTGAAAACTCCACCCATCAGGTTCATAAAAACAACTACAACATTGGTCAAACTGAAAGACATAACTAAAAACTCATAGTTCCCATAACTAGTTCGGAATACAGTCTTTGGGATATCCTCCTCCCTAATCTTGAGCTTATGATAACCCAACCCCAAGTTGATTTTGGAGAATAGGCAGGCCCTAGAAATTGGTCAAACATGTCGTCTATCCTAGGCAAGAGATATTTATTACAAATGGTTACTTTATTCATTTGGAGGTAGTCTATGCATAACTCATGCTACCATCCTCCTTTTTTGCAAAAAAAAAAATAGGTAGACCCCAAGGAGAAACACTTAAGAAAACCCTTGTCCAACAACTCTTGCAATGGAGACATTCTCTTTAAATTTTTCTGGTGTCTTGTGATAAAGAGGGATAGAAATGGGTCGGGTCCTTGGCTCTAATTCTAAACTAAAATCAAATTTTTGGTCTGGAGGCATACTTCGAATATAATCCAAAGCACTTTTAAGAATCACATAACAGTAGAACAAATGCTATAGGAATAACTACAAATTTATCCTTACAAAGATTCAAAAACACCTTATACCCCTTCTTTAATTACTTCTAGGCAAGAACTACTAAACTACCCTCACAAGATTAAAATTAAAATTACCCTTCCACTCTAAATTATCCATCCTAGACATCGCTACAATAATAGTTTTACCATAACAATCAACAATACCATATAAAAGAGACAACCAACTCATCTTTAATATAATATCAAATTCCTCCATATCTAGTATACTACTAGGGTCTTAAACCCTATAAACATCACATGACACATACTATACACCTGATCAACACATACAGATACCTCAACTAGTATGAATGCATACATAGAAGCATCAAGATATTCTCAATCTATGTCCTAATACACCATAAATTTTACACACATAAGAAAAAGTGGACTAGGATCAAACAATATAGAAGACAAAAAAGCTTCATTTTGTTCTTCACCTTTTGAGGAAACCAATTTGTCATCAATAAAAACAATAACTAGAAAGTCTAGGAATGACATAAAAACTCCATTCATCAGGGTCAAGAAATCAGCAGGGCATTAGTCAAACCAAAGGATATAACTAGGAACTCATATTTCCCTTAACGAGTACAGAAAGAATTTTTTGGGATCTCCTCCTCCCTAATCTTGAGTTGATGATAACCCAACCTTAAGTAAATTTTCGTGAATACAACATCCCCATACAACTAATCAAATAAGTTATCTATCCTAGGAAAGAGATATTTATTGTGAATGGTTGCATTCTTCAACTCGTGATAGTCTATGAACATGCTTATGCTACATCTTTTCTTTTTACAAACAAAACATGCACGCACCAAAGAGAAATACTAGAGAAAATAAAACACTTTTCTAACAACTTTTGTAACTGATTCAACTCTCTCAACCTTGTTGGGGCCTTATGATAAGGAGAGATAGAAATTGGTCTAGTCCTTGGTTCTAAATCTACATAAAAATCAACCTCATCATCTGGGGGCATACTCAAGAGATCATCCAAAAATAATTTTTAGAATTAACATACAACTAAAACTGATGTTATAGGAAAAACTACAAATTTATCTTCATGAAAATGGGCCAAAAAATGCCCTACACCTCTTCTTTACAAACTTTTGGGCATGAATTGCTAACACATCCCTAACAGATTAGGCTTAAAAGCACTCTTCCACTCTAACTTATCCATCCTAGGAATCGCTACAGTTACAATTTTAGAATAACAATAAAGAATAACCAGGAGGTCACGGGTTCAAGCCTTGGAAACAGCCTCTGGCAGAAATGTAAGGTAAGGTTGCGTACGATAAACCCTTATGGTAGGGCTCTTTCCTAGACACCGCGCATAGCGGTAGCTTTAGTGCACCGGGTTGTCCTTTTTTTTAATAAAGAATGGCATGATAAGGAGATAACCAACTCATCCCCAATATAATATTAAACTCCTCCATTTCTAGAAGAACTAGGTATGCTATGGTATTAACCTAATAAATATCACAAGACATGCATGATACATCTAATCAACACATATAGATATACCAACTGCATAGACACATACATAGGAGTATCAAGATATTTATAATCTAAGTCCCAACCAATCCTAAATTTCACAGTCACATAAGATAAAGTGGAATTGATATTAAACAATATAGAAGTCCATATGATCATAGAAAAAATAGTATTTATGATCGCAACATCTGAAGTTTCTTTTTTAGGATAAGTTAAAACAATATAAAGATGAGCATTATTACTATGTTGACCGCCACCTCTACCAACCTGAGTTCCATTTCTACCAACCTATACTCCACCTTAAATATCTTAGATGTCACCTATAGCTTGGACACTATGCTCACCCTATGAATGACTACTACCATTTCCTCGACCACTACGACTTAGGACAATATCTTCTGATATGGCCTAAATATCCACACTTATGGGACCAAATGCCCAAAGTAGACCTCTGAACTAAAAATGATAAAAGTGTATAGTTGTAGTTCTAAAAAGACTGATAAGCAACCCTAAACAAGCTCCCTAGAGATACTAGCATAGTTGAATGGTAAGGCTTAGAAAAACCACGCCCCTTTAAGAAAGTACCGTTGAACTGACCTAAGGTCTGGGACTTCCTCTATCACAACCCGAGCTGAGGCCCTGGCCACGATGGGCATCCCAAACCACGAATGTCTGAGAGACCCCTATCTCTGCCCAACCCACTAGAGATATTATTCGCTTTGGACCCAGAACGAACAATATCACTAGTAGGTTGGGGAGTTACAGAGGTCTCTTGGGCCTTTGTGATTCGAGATACCGGTCGCAGCCAAGGCCCCGGCTTGGGTCATGATAGAATGGTATCAGAGCCAATCCTATGCTCTCCCGATCGTTATGGGCCAGAGTTCAAACTGAGTATAGGCAAATCCCAGTAAGGCAAGGCAAACCTCAGTCCTAAGTGTAGGCAAATCCCATTTGGTGGAGAAAACCTCAGCTAGGACGTTGAGTCCATAAGAGGGGTGTATGTAACACCCTAACTTAGGAAGAAGTCCCACATCGACAAATCACAGAAGGAATGCTGGGTATATAAGTAAGAAAGCCTTACTCCCTAGTGACACGTTTTAAAGCCGTGCGGGCCAGGTCCTAGAGCGGACAATATTACTAGTGGGTTGGAGAGTTACAAGGGTATCTTGGGACTTCGTGATTCGGTATACCTATCACGACCTGAGTTGGGGCCTTGGCCGTGACATGTATCCTGAACTACGAAGGACAGAAAGACCCCTGTATTTCCCTAATCCACTAGTGATATTATCCGCTCTGGGTACAGGCCCGCACGACTTTAAAATGCTTTACTAGGGAGTAAGTCTTTCTTACTTATAAACCCAGTATCCCTCCTTTGTTTTGTCGATGTGGGACCCCTTCCTAAGTTAGGGTGTTACATACACCCCCTTATGAACTCAGCATCCTCATTGAAGTTTTCCCCACTGAATGGGATTTTTCTACACTCAAGACTGAGGTTTTCCCCTCCTTACCAGTATTTGCCTACGCTCAGTTTGAACTCTGTCCCGCATCGACAGGGACGACACAGCAGCGGATTTGATACCATTCTGTTACGATTCGAGCTGAGGCCCTGGCCGCAAGGGGCATCCCGAACTATCAAGGCCCAAGACACCCCTCTAACTCCCCAACCAACTAGTGATATTATCCGTTCTAGGCCCCAAGCCGGATGACTTTAATACGCGTCACTAAGAAGTAAGGCTTGCTTACTCATATACCCAGTATCCCTCCTGTGTTTTGCCGATGTGGGACTCTATATCCTAAGTTGGGGTGTTGCATACACCCCCTTATAGACTCAGCATCCTCGCTAATATTTGCCCCACCGAATGGAATTTTCCTGGACTCAGGACTGAGGTTTTCCCCACCTTATCGGTATTCACCTACACTCAATTTGAACTCTAGCCTACACCGACAGGGCTAACATAGGAATGGATTTGATACCATTCTGATACCATTATATCATGACCTGAGCTGGTGCTCTGGCTGCGGTGGGCATCCCGAACCACGAAGGTCCGAGAGACCCCTATCTCTGCCCAACCCACAAGTGATATTATCCTGTCTAGACCCAGGACCGCACGGCTTTAAAATGTGTCACTAGGGAGTAAGGCTTTCTTACTTATATACGCAGTATCCCTTCTATGTTTTTGCCGATGTGAGACTCCTTCCTAAGTTGGGGTGCTATATCATCTCCTCTTCTTTTACCTCTTCTTGTTTTTCAAATGCTTTAACCTTCTTAGTAAATTTTATTACCTCCTGAAAGGACATCCCAAACACTACCATAAATAGGGTAGACAATTAAATCCCAGAGTCTAGATACTTTACAAAGTATCTAATTTGCTTCTTCTCTAAGGTGATCAATTAAAGTGAATAATGAGATAAGGAATAAATGTTGGCTTCATAGGATTCCACAAACATGTTACCCTACTCTAATTTCAAAAACCCATCCTTCTTTTGATCATGATAAGTGTGGGGAACATAATTGTCAATGAATAAATTCAGAAATTGAGCCCAAGTAGAGGTAAGGAAGATCTACATTACTACAAATTACCTCCATCATTTCTTGGCTTTGGCATTTAGCCAAAAAGAAAAAAATTCCGCACCATATTTTTAAATGATACCAATCTTGTGAAAGTGTCATCACAGTCTATCAAGAATTCAAATGCTTCTCACACCCTGTACCATGAAATACATTAGGCTTTATCTTCGTAAACTTATAGAATAGTCCATGTTTAACATCAGTCATCATTAGCCCAAATACCTGTTAGGGATACACCCCTATTATAGAGGCTTTATCCATTCTTAGTGTTACTGTAGCAACATGTTGCAAGGTCTTGGGCAGAACAGTCGGAACAACTAGATTTTATTTAGTGCCAGCTAATTTCCCTAAGAATCGCAACACTTATTGAATCACTTCTACTAACAAAGGCAATACTACTTCTCCATTTGGTTCTAGTGGCACAGTCTCTAGAGTTATCATCTCATCTACCTCAATTACCTCTACATTATTTTGGGCATGGCCTAGGGCATTCTATTGTAAGAGAGGAGATAGTGATCTCTATCTTTCCAGTCTTCTAGATGTATAGGTTCTACCCCTAACAAGTGTTGCTCTTTGTCCTCTCTATCTAGTTTTTCCTCTAACTCAAGGCCTACCCCAAACCTGGCCCCAGTGACTGATATTGGTACTGCTGCTATGAGTTTAGCTACTTTTCTGGTAGAACGAGTTTCCACTATATGAGAATAAGAGTGAATGGATTTGATACCAATTTGGATCACCATACACAGTTGGAATCAAGTTAGAGCACAAAATAAAGAAATTCATTGCTAAAGTCCTATATCTTCTTGAAGAAAGGTACAGATGTCTCTGTATTATTTTGCAGGACTGTATTAAACCTATTCTTGTACAATGAGATCTACAAACCCAATACTCTGATTTCATCTCTGTCATGACCCAATCGGTCATCATTGGCACCCACTTTAACTTTTGGCGGTAAAACCATACTAATCTGACCCTTACTGACTCAAGTGTTACTCTTATATTCACCTTGTATTAATTCTCAATTTTAAACAAATGCGAAAAAGGAATTTTATTAATAACTTAAACCACCTGTCAAACCAACATCAATATTCAAAACCAACAGATGCAGAAACCTCTAATTATTACATTCCTGAGAACCTAAAGTTACCATACAAGAACAACTAAGAATCAACCAAGTCTGAAACAACTACAAATATGCAAAAACATAAGTAATAATGAATGGTTTTAGTCCCAAAACAAGGTACATCAACATCAATATGAAGATTTAAAGGTTTCCTGGTCAAGTTGCTCACCATCAAAATCAAGTATGAACCATTAAATTTAGACGAGGTCACATTTCAGTTATTGAATAATGTTTTATACTCGACAAAAAAGAGTACAGGTAGAATCAGTACATCCACAAGTACTATTAAGTATCATAGGTTGACTAACTTATCAATGTACAAGTAAGGAAGACAGAAAAGTATAATAGCAATAGTATCAAAACTCATAATCAAAGACATCAACAACCAAATATATCACATAGATATAATTCATAAGTTTACTTTCACAGGCTTTTATACTTAGTCACATTCAATAACAACTCATCACCATATATAATCATCATAAATACACCCAATGCATATGAATGAGTGCATGTATGCAAGATGTCTACATCAACTCTCACTCTTCTCAATATCAGCAACAACATCATATCATACCAGTGTTGTACCTGATCCTTTGTCACAATATATCATTTCTATGCTATTGTGGTATCTGATTCCCTATCACCCAAATTTATCACAATGCATATAAAATAGAATACAACCAATAAATCTCATATCATGATAGAACGCAATCATGGATGTTACCGTTGTAGTGATTTGCACTTTTAAATAGAGGCCATAATTGTGGTACTTGATACTACTACAATGGTTACTTTTTCTCTTTCAGTAGTATGAGGTGGAAACTTGGGACCTCCCCTCAGTTTTTTATTTTGCAGCACACATAATGAATTATAACATTGTGAACTGACCCCTCCACGGTAAACTTTATACCTGGAGTTCTACAACTCTATTTCAGGTGCCAAAAATTTCTACAGCTTTTGCACTCATTGTCCATCAAGATATTACATCAAAAATCACTATCAACAATCACATTATTATTTGATTTTATTTGACTATCACACCCACTAAATCCATCTGTAATGCCCCGAATCTCGTACCCGAAATGT
This sequence comes from Capsicum pubescens, assembly GCA_030864215.1. Lineage (NCBI taxonomy): Eukaryota > Viridiplantae > Streptophyta > Magnoliopsida > Solanales > Solanaceae > Capsicum > Capsicum pubescens. Next base: position 241,800,641 of record CM061549.1, on the reverse strand, counting down.
TACACGGTGCCCATGACCCCGAAGGACCACAAGCTAACCCATGACTGATAGCTGTAAACTAAGCACTGAATAATAGTAATAATATCATAAATTCGGAAACATGAATTGAAATGTCATAAGGTTCAATACTAGTACATAACTGAAAAATATAGTATAATAATAACAAAACAACTGAGATAATTGTCTGAACATACTGTAGTCTGAAAGCCTCTAAACTGTCTGAATAAAGAGTTGATGGGACATGTCCCCAACTAACTCCAACTACTGAAATAAACTAAAAACTGAAATAGTAATGTGATTATCATGTCCTCCAAGGATGAGGACTCATTGCTAACTCTGATCGCTGAACTGGGATGCTATTGGTTCTCTGGAGCTCGTGCTTCTAAGCATATGGTATAAGACACCATAGAGAAAATGCGTAGTACTTTGAATGTACTGGTATGCAAGTGAGGTAGGATGAATACAATAGGTTCATATGCATGAATAATACTAACTGACTGACTAACATGAACGTCAAAATACATGCATGCATATGTAACTATAACTGACATCATGATAGGACTGATTGCTAAGTTCTGATGATTGAGTTTACTAATAACATAGAGTTACTGATATCTAAGGGACTAATACTATGTTACTAATACATGAATAACTATTTCTGACAGTTCTGATTATGAAGAACTGGTCTGGTTGACTCTGCCTAACAGTCCTAAAGTTGCATACTGATAACATGAGGTCTGATATATGATATAACTGATAACATGAGTGACTGTATCTGAAAGTCCTAAATCTGATGGAACTAGCTGAGTTTCGTACTGTATCTGAGTAACTAAATTTGCGATCAGTCCTATCTGGCGGGTGATCTCTAAATCTGATGATACCATTACTGGTTGACTATATTTGAGATCAGTCCTGTCTAATGGGTGATCCCAGAGTCTATTTATAATAATAAGGAGTGACTATATCTGACAGTCTTATATTTGTACTACTGAGCTAAATTGACTGTATCTGACAGTCCTGATTCTGTAACTGAAATTATGGGATATATTTATCTAACCGACATGCCCTATACTAAGCTAACTGGGGTCCAACTTGTAACCCCAGCTGGAAGGGTGTCAATACAGCGCCACTGCTAAATACAACTGATTTAGAGTCAGTCCTACTCTAGCGGGTGACCCCTAGGATCAGTCCTATACATTTAAATGCACTGACGGGTGATCCCTGAGTATGTCAGTCCTATCTAATGAGTTACATCTCGTACCTACGCTGGCTACGTAGTTCTAAAACTTAGGTATTAATTCTAAGGATCTCAATCCTATCTAGCGAGTGAGTCTCCATCCTTAGGCTTGCTCGATGTTGAATCCTACTCCCATCTGAAAGACAGTGAACTGATTAACTGAGATAAACTGAACTGATTAGCTGAAATAAACTGATTAGCTGAACTAAACTGATACTTGTGGTATTATTTAGTGGAGCTAAACTGAATTTACTGAGTTCCGTTGACTGACATAATGTACTGAGTTCTGAGGACTGACTAAGAATACTGAAGTTACTGAGATTGACTGGGAAAACTGAGGTTACTGAGATTACTGAACTATTAAGATTACTGAGATTTCTGAGATTTCCTGAGTAACATGACTGACTGAGTTCTATGGATCAAAGCTTGACTGAGAAGATCGTGAAAACATGACATGGCTCTAGGCACACAGCTAAATGTTTGGGTACAAGTACCCCCAGGACTCGATGAGAAGAAACTGGCATGGCATGGCTTACTTGAACACATGACCAGCAACACATTTCATAATTCATATGTTGAAGCACTTCATCAAATATGTGATATGCATAAACTTGTACATACATGGGGATTTCATGATATCATACTAGTTGGGCATTGTTCATTCATCTAGGCATTTAATTATACACATGATAGGCATAGCACATGTAGACAACATTATACAACAATCAAACATCAAGATTCATTATTTTGTCATCCTAGGGTTTATTTATAGGTTCACATGTATATACATCTATACAAATCAATTCCAAATAAAATTGATCACCCAATATGGATTTGAATTCAATTGATCATTCTCAACATAAATAAAACAAACCCAACATGAAATTCATAAAGAAATCCATACACTTAAACTTAGAAAAGAGGTTTTTGGGCTTCATGGATGAAAGGAGTCCATGAATGAACACTACGCATACCTTAGCTTGTGATTCTACGAAGATTGACGGAGAGATTCTTGAAATTTAATGGTGAATTCCCTTGGAATTGAACCTTCTATGAAAACCCTAGGGCTTGTTTCTTGAGAGTTTTTTAGAGTAATTGAGTATAAGTTGTTGAATTATTGCCAAATCTCGGGTTATAAGGATTATATAGGGTGGAAAATTGACCCTTTTAACCCTAGGACACATATTTAATTTCTAAGAAAAAATTTCGATTTTCATCCTTGGCGCGACGCGCCACTATCGCACCAAGTCACTGGAAAGTGACAAATGGGAAATTGCACGATGGCGCGACGCGGAGCTATCGCATTGCCACCTTGTCTGTGACCTGGAAGTTTGACGCGACGCGCCACTATCGCGGAGCAACACTGGAAATTGACAATTGCCATTTGAGCTATCTCCACGACACGCTGAAGGCTCAAGTGATACACTGTCTCACTAAAAAGGCCCAACTCTTCACCCGAGTGTCAGATTTGGGCGAATTTAGTATCGATGGAAAGCTTATTGAATTTTCCACATGACAAAAAGTGAAAATCATGAAAATACCACGTGTACTAAAGTGGATTCATATTTCAAATAAAGCTTCTAACATTCTTGGGAAACTTTTCAAGCTAGGAAAAGTACGGGGTATTACACCATCCAATCCTAGAATAGCCCTGAATTTCTAAAAAATCGGCTAAGGGAAGTTTAAGTGCAAATTTTATCCCCTATTTTATCATAATGACTATAGACACGTGATTTTGACCCTCCCCGAGTTTAATATATATATTTTTTGATATTAAATATTTATATTTGGTCTAATAATATTTAAATTATTATTTTATTTTAATAAATTTTTGGTTTAAAAAAAAATAATTTTTGACATGTTTTATTTTTAGTTTATTCTATTTAAAAAAAATAATACAAAAAATTTAAAAATATTTTCTTTTTAAATTTTAAACAAATAAATCAGTAGTTTTAGTACTCTCTTAATTATGTTTATTTTTAACTATTTCTAATCTTTTATTGTATTTTCCTAAATATAAAAATTAATTAATTATTATTATATTATATTTACTATTAGTATTATTATTATTATTTTATTTATTATTTTTATTTATTATTATTATTATTATTGTCTTTTCAAAATCAAAAGATTTAAAATTTGAAATTTCTTCTTATCCTAAACTACCCAACCATCCGCACATTTCTCTCAAACCCCTTAACTCCCTCAACTTCCCAACCCCTCCTACACACTGTATCACACCCTGATCAGATACAGAGAACAGAGAGGATCCTACGTACTATTTTCACCACATACACTGTATTATAGACTGCAAAAAGAGAGTGAAAATCAGAGTAAAGAAAAACACAGAGAAAAGAGAGGAAAACATTAGCCAAAAGAGAGAAAGGAAGAAAGCTGAAGTCGAAGTTTTTGTTTGAAATTTTTGGTGACAAATCTCATTAGTCAGTCTAAATTATTAAGGTTTTTGTTCAACTCTGTATTTTATTTTGTAAGTTTGGTTATAAGTTGAATCATTATTTTTAGTGATCTTATTTTGAATGTGTATGTTGTAATATCTGTATCTTGTTTATATTGCAACAATGAAAAAAAGGTTAATAATATGCAGTAGTATCTAACTTGTTTTGCATATGATAAAAAATGGAGTAAAATTTACTTACACAAACTTATATTCACAGTATATACTACTTCACTAATATTTCTTTAATTTACATTAATGTACACAAAATTTTATCTTTCACAAAAATACACATACAGTAGAATGATTAGCAGAAAACCAGTAAAGAACATTTGATATAAAAAATATGAGAAAAGAAGTAGGGAGAAAAATAGCAAGAAAACTGAAAAAAAATTGAGAGAGAGATCGGACGCCGATCGGAAAAGGGAGAAAATTAGACGGAAATGGAATTTTCGTCCCTTTTTTTCCATCTCCCTCACCGAAATGTTGACCCCATCCCTCTGCTTTCTAACCGGCAAACTAACCAGTGACCAAACGGCCAGATCTGGCGAGAAAAACATCACCTGTGCTGACCTCCCTTTTCCCGTTGGAAAATGACACACCGGCGATCCCCTTTCCTCACACCGCCGCTGCAATCTTCGACGAACCGGAAAAACTGTCGTCGACTTCAACCTTATGGATCCAGCAATATCCACTCCAGATCTAGTCAGATTTTCATAACCCGTCATTGTTCCGACGAGCATCGTCGAAACGGCGTAGCCATGACGCGACTGGTTTTTCATTTCAAGATAAAATGAAGTTAAATATTAATGGAATTGTATTTACTGTGTTGTTAGGATAGTTTTTTCTTATATAAAAAAAAATGAAAAGTTCTTTGATTACTAATTAAAAAAAAAAGTATTTTAAATAATTATCTTTTCTTTCATAATTTAAGTTAATATATTCAAAATATTTCAAAACTGAATTCATTTGTAAAAATGCAAAAATACGTTATTTAGTAAAATTTATTTTATTTTATTATTACTATTATTATAGTTTTTTCTATATATTAAGCATACATACTAAGCTTTCATAATATTTGTTTTAAAAAAAAGAGTCAAAATACAACAAAAAAAAACCCAGTGTATTTCCACAAAGTGGGGTCTGGGGAGGGTAAAATGTACGCAGTCCATACCGCTACCTCCAAAGAAGTAGAGAGGTTATTTCCGATCGACCCCCGGCTCCAGTTAATGAATAGTAACCAAAGAGTAGTGAAGCATGATGGATGTCATAACATAAAAAGGAACTAAAATAAAAATAAAATAAAGTATAAATACGAGCAATACTAAATTAGATAAGTAAGTACAATAAATAAGAGATAAACTATAGGGCATACAGAATACGACACCCTCCTAGTAGTAATAAACATTCACAGACCAGGGACACCTGGGCCCTCCTGACTAGTGGCTCCTACCTACTTGCTACAACTCACGCACTCATCCTAGCCTTCTACCCTTATCCGCAACCTCCACCCCTTCTTATCTAGGGTTATGTCCTCGGTAAGTTGTAGCTTCTCCGTATCGTGTCTAATCACTTCCCTCCAGTACTTCTTCAGCTTACCTCTCCTCTTCCTGAAACCTTCCACACTATCCTCTCACACCTACGGACTGGGGCATTCGTACCCCTCCTCATCACATGCCCAAACCATCTCAACCTTCCTTCCCGTATTTTATCTTCCACGGAAGCCACTCCCACCTTCTCTCGGACTGTCTCATTCTTAACTTTATCCCCTCTAGTAAGACCACACATCCAATACAATATTCTCATTTCCACCACCTTCATTTTCTGAATGTGGGAGTTCTTGACTGGCTAACACTCTGCTCCATATAGCATAGCTGGACGGACTGCCACTTTGTAGAATTTGCCTCTAAGCTTAAGTGAGACCTTCTTATCATACAACACTCCTGAAGTGAGCCTCCACTTCATCCAACCTGCTCCAATACGGTTAGAGACATCCTCATCAATCTCGTCATTCCCCTGAATCGTAGACCCAAGATACTTAAAACTATCCCTCTTACAAACATCCTGGGAATCTAACCTCACGACCACATCTTCCTCCTGCGTCAAGTCACTAAACTTGTATTCCATATACTCTATCTTGGACCTACTCAACCTGAACCCCTTAGATTCCAGAGTTTGCCTCCAAACCTCCAATTTTTCATTCACACCTCTCCGCGTCTCATCAATCAAATAGAGTCATAAAAAAAGAGTCAAAATACCTTGGTTAAATTTAAAGTCCGTTTCTCTTTTTCTTAATCTTATTATTAAATAGTTTTATATATTGGACTGTGTTAATTATTAATGAGTCTTTGTAATTGTTCTACTTATTTTTGAAATTACGGATATAAAGAAATTATAATGAATTTAATATAATTAATATAATATGGTTAGTTTTTATGTATTTATATTATTTTATTTGTTTTATTTTCATTAACAAAGCTAGATAATTATTTGTTAAGTTAATTAATTATTTTAATTAAATATTGTTTAGTTTATTATTAAAGTTAAATAGCATTTCGAATAGATAAAAATTATTATGAATTTATAAATGATAAATCAAAACTTTTAAATATTAGATGAATTTTAGACAGGTTTAAAATAATCGTCTCAATTAAGAATGTGGCATACTCATCTTTCCGAGACATTTAAAATTCAAGGATGTAATAATGCACCTTGACAAATATTTTTTTAAAAAATAATTTTTTATTTAGTTAATACGAGATTTTAGACAAATTTTTAGATATTAGAAATGATCGATTTAGGCCTTAACATAACTTATTAAAATAATTTAATTCAAGATAAGTCAATAAAAGCGACCGTTCTAAAACCACGGGACTCGAGGGGTGCCTCACACCTTCCCCTCAATCAACAGAATTCCTTACCTGGTATTCTGTTTTGGCAGACCAATAAAGAGTCATTTCCTTTTGATTAGGGATTCAATAAAGTGATTTGGAACACCACAACTCAATTTCAAGTGGCGACTCTAAAAATAATAAAAAATAATCCCAATTCAATACCATCACTTTAATTGGAAAAATCCTTTGGCTTGATCTCGTCGGGCAAAAAAGAGGTGTGACATCTCTGGCGACTCTGTTGGGGAAACGCTAGAATTCGAGCTTTTTGAGGTTGACTTATAATTGCTTTAATTATTATTGATATCGTGTTTATTGGCCTTATGTGCTACTTGTTGCTCATTTACTGCTTTGATATTATTGAACTGTATTTATAAACTGTCTTCTCTTGCGCACTCCTTTTGAGTGTCTGAAATAGGATAGAAGAAATGCAACATATGCATCCTAACTTTCTTTTGAGATAGCCGGAGTGTCAAGGCACCTGGTGAAGGATTATAGTAACACATGTTAGGCGGGGTTCGGATCGACAACGAAGGCGGTGTTGCCCTGCTACCGACTAAGTTGTCCCTCCCCGACTCAAGTGTCCGCTCGAGTAAGCCAATCTAGACACCTATCCCTATTAGATTTAAACCTAGAAGAACTGAAAACTCAGAATCTGGTTATCCCTATTAGGTACCGCTTCATTTGCATCATATGCATTTGAATTAGCAGGACTCGGCACAGGGGTCGGGTCTGTCTAGGATAGGTGACCTACTTTATAAAGACCCTCTTTGAAATTTATTTGGAAGACTATTTGTTTGTTGACCGGCTTTAGTCAACTTTAAAATGCAAGAGATTAAATTATCCTCAAATTTAGTGAATTACTTTTTAAAGAAAAATTTTATTTTTAACAAAGAAAAATCTTTAAATATACAGAAACACAGTTTTATGGTCTTCATGAACTACGAGGGTTTGATTCTCTCTTTAGTGGGATACGTACGAAGTCCTTCCCAGGATACGACCCTATTTTTTGAAAAATTATTCATAGATTTATTGAAAAATATTTTTAAAATATTAGTACTTTCATAATTGTTTTTCTTATCCTTAGGTTTAATTTTTATATATATCTTAATAGCCCTGAATCTTTAGGGATCATGAGGCTAAGTTTTTTTTAAAATAAATAAAAAATATTTGAATCTTAATAACCCTGAACCTTTAAGGGTCTTGAGGCTGAGTTTTGCACAATAATTTTCACGAACTATACACACCTGATTCTCATCTTAATGAGATGCGTAGGCAGTCAGCCCTTCATGGATTCGGTGGTGTTAGAAACTATTTTGAACTCTAACACATTAGTTTTCTCCAAAATTAAAATAATATTAAGGTGGTTGGTTTGTGGCTATGTTGGCTTCTCATCCATGCAACATAGGTTCAAAGAAAAGAGAAAAATGACCCACAAACAATAATATAGGGTCTGAGATAAGGTGTTGTACACTGTTAGAAATAAGGAATAAGAAGAAATGTCCAGGAAGGTGAAAGTTTGGAGCAAAATATGAGTAGCATGTGCAAGGATTAAAAGAGAAAAAAAAGTATTTGTTACAAGGGTTTGTACACATTTTCCAATGTTCACTTGCCTCTAAGGTCCAAAACATCAAAGTTGGATAGGAACGAGGGCATGGAGATCCTTTAGGCCATTTGAAAAAGTTTTGAAATCAATTAAGAGGAGTGGGGGGAGGAGAAACTCCTGACGGCTTACTTTGGAGAGAGTTTGAAGTGATAAATTTAAAATGATTGAGTTCAAAAAAAAAAGATGATCGTGGAGACTCCATTAAGGCCGATGTGCAAGCCAGTGGCTAAAATATTAAGTTCGGCAATTTAGAAGCCATTCTACTCCCCATAAGGAAAGAGTTTTGGTAGTCTGTTTTGTTTTTCTTTCTACTACCGAAATTATTTTAGGGTTGGAATTTGGGATATATCTTATCTTATTTTATTGTCATTTCAATTCAAATCCCTCTATCTTTCTGTCAACAAATGTGTGTCTTTTTTAGTTTAATTTTATTTTTATTATATATTGTTTGGTTGTCTTTCTTTTCTTTAGAGAGCTCTTTCTATAGTGATTCTAGTGATGTAATATGCATATTGAATTCATAGACTGATCTTTAAATTCAATCTAATCCTGAAACATTTGACCAAGAAGATAGAGATAAAAGAAAAAAACATATAAAAAAATAAGTAAATGTTCAGGTATTTAGGGACATAGTTACAGCCTCACTTGAATGTATTGAGGCAATCACTTTGTGAATCAGAAATAACTTGATCATCGATTAGAAGATTCAATTCGAGAATTTTGAATGGGATCGATCGGATGATATATAGTATCCACTATCAGGAAAAGCAAAAGGAAGTTACCTCCAAAAGGGCATAAACCACCCATCGAGAGAAAAGTACAATATAAGTGGACATATATATTTCACAAGTTTAAAAGAAGTGACACACGTGCATGAGCTTAGTCACGATCAATGTTGAAAAAGATGCATACGATCTTCATGTTCTACTCTCAACCTATATGTTAGTACTTATGTTTTTAAGGATTGATATGATGAAGATATTTCATTCTGCTACCCAAATGTTGCGTCATCTTTTGTTACCCCTTTTGAGATTTAGTGTTATTTTCTTTCATACCCCTCTTTTGGAATCAAAATAGAATTTGAAAAAGTTAAAAATCAAAAGAAAAAAAAAGTGTCAAGAAAAATGGAGTCAGAAAAAATGTCAAAAATTGGAGTTAGAAATAGTTCCAAAAAGAGAAGAATCAAAGAGAAGAAAAACAAGAGAGCTTAAGTTTGATTCAAAAAACAAAAAAAAAAGCATCAAGCAGAAGAACAAGATGCCTGAACTACGTTTGTTCTGATTCTTGCTATGACAAGATACGTAGGCAGCCCTACTCTGGAGGCGGTCCAACCAAAGGAAAATTCAAGTTACCCAGAATGAAATAAAACTGGGGCAAAATTTTATTTCCTTAAAAGAGTCGATTTCAAAAGTTGTATATTTTACCCAATATTGTGTAAATTTTGAGCCCTATGCCGACCTTTCATTCTATCCCATTCCAAAAGTCAAGTTACAACCAAAGAAAGACCTTCAGATCAATCTTTGAGAATGTCAAGGCTAAACATGTTATGAGTGCATGATGTTTCATATATTGGGCATTATTTTCAAAAAAAAAAAATGAATGAGTAAAAATGAGAGAGTCTTATTGGTGAAAATCTTTTTGGGCACCATAAGACGACAGTGAGCTGAGAAAGAAATGAAAATGAGATAGGTGTTGGCAAAAACTCATTGAGGTGCCACTAGCCGAAGGAGGATTGTGATCTAGAGAGAGCATATTCAAGATTGATTCCATTTCAAACTTAATAAATGGACAAGAGTTGTAATAATTAGTGTGGGTAGATCAAGTTTTTTAATTCAAAATGTATGTCATGATTGCTGGAATCGGCTACCACACCCAAATAAGTTTTCTTCTATCGTTTTAAAAAAAAATGCCTAGTGTTTTTTCCTTTTATTTTTATTTTTTTATTTTTGATTTTTGATTTTTTGGCATCTTTATCATCAAATAAAAATTATTGTCATTTTTCTTGTGTATCTGAGTCGAGTCTGTGTCATAACAAGTGAGAAAAGATTTCAAAACTGGTTACCAGCTTCTTCAACTGCACAAAGCAAGACAAAAAGCCAACACATGGAAAAGACATGATTGTGAGCCGAAATAAGGCATGCAGAAAAGTTTTGTCAACAGACAAGTCTGGAAACTCATGGAAATACCAAGGTCTAAAGGGTTTATTTGAGGAGCATGGCAAACAAAGATACTGTGTTTGTTTTGGAGTCACTTCTAATAATCTGAGTTTAGGTCGACGATGCAGCAAGTCGGTGACAGATGCTAATAGTTGGAAGAAAGGTTAAATGTGACGAGAGCAAGAATGATTTCCACAAAAGATAAAGCCACAAACCTACCACCATGTTTTTGAACTCACAAGTTTTCTTTGATGAAATAGGAAACATGTTACCTTCAAATTAAGGACTTCAAAGCATAAATATCAAGGGTTGCAAAGCCTCATTTCCATAGATGCAGGAAGCAATGTTGTTGCACAGGTTTGATAATCAAATTATGGTAAAAATTCAACCCTTAGGAGACGCACTTCCTAGCCTGGATAATTCAAGTTTCATTTTTTAGATGACGCACTTCCTAACTTGAACCATCAGTCCTAGAAGACGTACTTTCTAGTTGAGTCATTTCATTTAATCCCTAGGAGACTCACTTCTTAGTCTGAATAAGTAAGTTTTCATTTATTAGGTGAAGCACTTCTTAACTTGAACATTCACTCCTAGAAGACACACTTTCTAGTCGAGTCCTTCAATTTAACTCTTAGGAGACACACTTCCTAATTTTGGTCATCAGTTTTACTTTAACAAGATGCATTTTATGAGCAGGGATTTGATTCACACTCTTTCTGTACTTTTCAAAAACTGCAATCAAATGATGCTCACAAAATTTTCTAGTACAAACTGGGGAAAAAATTTTGTTCGTGTTTATTGAATTTATTTTATGCTCAGGAACCTCCTGAAGAATGGAACAGTACCCTCCAGAAGAATGGAAATTTATTCTTTGCTCAGGACCCTCCTGAAGAATGAGAATTTATTTTATGCTCAAAACCCTGCTGAAGAATGGGACAGGACCCTCCTGAAGAATGGGAATTTATTTTATGCTCAGGACCCTCCTGAAGAATGGGAATTTATTTTATGCTCATGACTCTCCTGAAGAATGAGATGTTATTTTTCTATTTCACTTTTTATTTTGAGTTCAAGAACATATTTGAAAAATGAAGAAATTATAAATCCAGGAGCCCGCCTGAAGAACAGGGTGAAGAAATTGTAAGTCCAGGATCCCGCCTGAAGAACAGGGTGAAGAAAATAGGAAGTCCAGGAGCCCGCCTGAAGAACAGGGTGAAGAAATAACAAGACAAAAGCCCGCCTGAAGAATAGGGTGAATAAGTTGTAAGTCCAGGAGCTCACCTGAAGAATAGGGTGAACATTATCAGTTGCAAGTCAGGAACTCGATTGAAGAATAGGGTAAAGATTTTCAAGTCCAAGCCAGAAGAAAATCTGAAGAATAAATCAATTGTCAAGTTCCCCTCTAATGCCAAAAGCCAACAATGAGGAACATTTCATGTATCAAGTTCAACTCAAGATAATGACTATCTCACCATTTAAGAAGTCAGGAAGATTAAAGTCAAGATTCCAAGAAAATAGCATAGATAGGATCTTTCACTTGTATCTTTATTTTATTTATTTTTATTATTCAGTTCAATGTAAAAGCAAAATGGCGTGAAACGGAAACTGACTCGAACTCTAACACACTGTCTAACCATCTTACCTCATTGAGCTGCATGTGACCTGATTCCCTTAAAACTCGGGATATGTAAGCGTTTCAAAATCAGGACTCGGTCATATCTTTTATTTTATTTTATCTTTACTTTTAGAATAATCGGAGAGTCAAAAATCATCTTTTTGTCCACTGCTTTGTATGAAAACTCTTCGAGATTTCAAACAAAGAAGGGTAAAATGTTGACACATGATTTTGACCCTCCCCGAGTTTAATATATATAGTTTTCGATATTAAATATTTATATTTGGTCTAATATTATTTAAATTCTTATTTTATTTTAATAAATTTTTAGTTAAAAATAAATAAATTTTATTTTTGAGATGTTTTATTTTTATTTTATTCTATTTTAAAAAAATAATACAAAAAAATTAAAAATATTTTCTTTTTAAATTTTAAACAAATAAATTAGTAGTTTTAGAACTCTCTTAATTATATTTATTTTTAACTATTTCTAATTTTTTATTGTATTTTCTTAAATATAAAAATTAATTAATTATTATTATATTACTTTTATTATTATTATTATTATTATTTTATTTATTTATTATTTTTATTTATTATTATTATTGTCTTTTTAGAAAAAAAAGATTTAAAATTTGAAATTTCTTCTTATCCTAAACTACCCAACCACCCGCACATTTCTCTCAACCCCTTTAACACCCTCAACTTCCCAACCCCTCCTACACACTGTATCACACCCTGATCAGATACAGAGAACAGAGAGGATCCTACGTACTATTTTCACCACATACACTGTATTATAGACTGCAAAAAGAGAGTGAATATCAGAGTAAAGAAAAACACAGAGAAAAGAGAGGAAAACATTAGCCAAAAGAGAGAAAGGAAGAAAGTTGAAGTCAAAGTTTTCGTTCAAAATTTTCGGTGACAAATCTCATTAGTCAGTCTAAGTTATTCAGGTTTATGTTCAACTCTGTATTTTATTTTGTAAGTTTGGTTATAAGTTGAATCATTAGTTTTAGTGATCTCATTCCGCATGTGTATGTTGTAATATATGTATCTTGTTTATATAGCAACAGTGAAAGAGAAGGTTAATAATATGAAATAGTATCTGACTTGTTTTGTATATGATAAAAAATGGAGTAAAATTTACTTACACAAACTTATATTCACAGTATATACTACTTCACTAATATTTCTTTAATTTACATTCATATACAAACAATTTTATCTTTCACAAAAATACACATATAGTACAATGATTAGCAGAAAACCAGTAAAGAACATTTGATCTAAAACAAAATATGAGAAAAGCAGTAGGGAGAAAAATTGCAAGAAAACTGAAAAATTTGTGAGAGAAATCGAACGCCGATAGAAAAAGGAGAAAATTGGCCAGAAATGGGATTATCGTCCCTCTTTTTCCATCCCCCACACAGGAATGTTGACCCCGTCCCTCTATTTTCTGATCGGCGAACCAACCGGCGACCAAACAAATAGATCTGGTGGGAAAAATATCACTCGTGCTGACCTCGCTTTTTCCGTTGGAAAATGATGCACCGGCGATCCCCTTTCCTCACACCACCGCTGCAATCTCCGACGAACCGACAAAACTGTCGTGTACTTCAACCTTACGGATCCGGCAACATCCACTCCAGATCTAGTCGGATTTTCATAATCCGTCATTGTTCCAATGAACGTCGTCGAAATGGCGTAGCCATGACGCGACTGGTTTTCCATTTCAAGAAAAAATGAAGTTAAATATTAATGGAATTGTATTTACTGTGTTGTTAGGGTAGTTTCTTCTTATATATAAAAAAAATGAAAATTTCTTTGATTATTAATTAAAAAAAAATATTTTAAGTAATTATCTTTTCTTTCATAATTTAAGTTAATATATTCAAAACATTTCAAAACTGAACTCATTTGTAAAAATGCAAAAATACGTCATTTAGTAAAATTTATTTTATTTTATTATTACTATTATTATACTTTTTTTTCTATATATTAAGCATACATACTAAGCTTTCGTAATATTTTTTTTTTTAAAAAGAGTCAAAATACCTTGGTTAAATTTAAAGTCCATTTTTCTTTTTCTTAATCTTATTATTAAGTAGTTTTACATATTGGACTGCGTTAATTTTTAATGATTCTTTGTAATTGTTCTACTTTTTGTTGAAATTACGGATATAAGGAAACTATAATAAAATTAATATAATTAATGTAATATGGTTAATTTTCATGTATTTATATTATTTTATTTGTTTTATTTTCATTAACAAAGCTTGATAATTGTTTGTTAAATTAATTAATTATTTTAATTAAATATTTTTTAGTTTATTATTAATGTTAAATAGTATTTTGAATAGATAAAAATTATTACGAATTTATAAATGATGAATCAAAACTTATAAATATTAGATAAATTTTAGACAGGTTTAAAATAATCGTCTCAATTAAGAATGTGACATACACATCTTTCCGAGACATTTAAAATTCAAGGATGCAATAATGCACCTTGACAAATATTTTTTTTAAAAATAATTTTTCATTGAGTTAATACGAGATTTTAGACAAATTTTTAGATTTTAGAAATGAGCGAATTAGGCCGGCCTTAACATAACTTATCAAAATAATTTAAGTCAAGATAAGTCAATAAAAGCTACCGTGCTAGAATTACGGGACTTGAGGGGTGCCTCACACCTTCCCCTCGATCAACAGAATTCCTTACTCGGTCTTCTATTTTCGCAGACCTACAAAGAGTCATTTCCTTTTGATTAAGGATTCAATAAGGGGACTTAGAACACCACAACTCAATTCCAAGTGGCGAATCTAAAAAAAGATAAAAAAATAATTCCTATTCAATACCGTCACTTAAATTGGAAAAACCCTTTGACTCGATCCCGTCGGGCGAAAAAGGGGTGTGACATCTCTGGCGACTCTGCTGGGGAAACGCTAGAATTTGAGCTTTTTGATGTTGGCTTATACTTGCTTTAATTATTATTGATATTGTGTTTATTTTCCTTATGTGATACTTGTAGATCATTTACTGCTTTGATATTGTTGAACTGTATTTATAAATTGTCTTCTCTTGCGCACTCCTTCTGAGTCTCTGAAATAGGATAGAAGGAATGTAGCATATGCATCCTAACTTTCTTTTGAGATAGCCGGAGTGTCAAGGCACCTGGTGAAGGATTATAGTCAAATATGTTAGGCGGGGTTCGGATCGACAACGAAGGCGGTGATGTCCCGCTATCGACCAAGTTGTCCCTCCCCGGCTCGACTGTCCGCTCGGGTAAGCTAGTCTAAAAACCTATCCCTATTAGTCTTAAACCTAGAAGAACTGAAAACTTAGAATCTGGTTATCCCTATTAGGTACCGCTTCATTTGCATCATATGCATTTGAATTAACGGGACTCGGCACAGGGGTCGGGTCTATCTAGGACAAGTGACCTACTTTATAAAGACCAACATGTACATCCTACGTGCTCTTTGGCATTTATTTGGAAGGCTATTTGTTTGTTGACCGGCTTTAGGCAACTTTAAAATGCAAGAGATTAAATTATCCTCAAATTTAGTGAATCGTTTTTTAAAGAAAAATTTTATTTTTTTAAAAAAAAATCTTTAAATATACAGAAACACAGTTTTATGGTCTTCATGAACTATGAGGGTTTGATTCTCACTCTTTAGTGAGATACGTACGAAGTCCTTCCCAGGATACGACCCTATCTTTTGAAAAATTATTCATAGATTTATTGAAAAATATTTTTAAAATATGAGTACTTTCATAATTGTTTTTTTATACTTAGGTTTAATTTTTATATATATCTTAATAGCCCTGAATCTTTAGGGATCACGAGGCTAAGTTTTTTTTCAAATAAATAAAAATATTTGAATCTTAACAACCCTGAACCTTTAGGGGTCTTGAGGTTGAGTTTTGCACAACAATTTTCACGGACTACGCACACCTGATTCTCATCTTAATGAGAGACGTAGGCAGTCCTTCATGGATTCGGTGGTCTTAAAAAATATTTTGAACTCTAACATATTAGTTTTCTCCAAAATCAAAATAATACTAAGGTGGTTGGTTTGTGGCTAAGTTGGCTTCTCATCCATGCAACATAGGTTCAAAGAAAAGAGAAAAATGACCCACAAACAATAATATAGGTTCTGAGATGAGGTGGTGTAGACTGTTAGAAAAAAGGAATAAGAAGAAATATCTAGGAAGGTGAAACTTTGGAACAAAATATGAGTAACATATGCAAGGATTAAAAGAAAAAAAGAGTGTTTCTTACAAGGATTTGTACACGTTTTCCAATGTTCACTTGCCTCTAAGGTCCAAAACATCAAAGTTGGATAGGAACGAGGGCATGGAGATACTTTGGCCATTTGAAAAAGTTTTGAAATCAATTAAGAGAAGTAGGGGGAGGAGAAACTACTGACGGCTTACTTTGGAGAGAGTTTGAAGTAATATGTAGCAATGATCGTGGAGACTCCATTAAGGCCGACGTGCAAGACAGTGGCTAAAATATTATGTTCGGCAATTTAGATGTCAATCTGCTCCCCATAAGGAAAGAGTTTTGGTAGTCTGTTTTGTTTTTCTTTCTACTACCCGAATTATTTTAGGGTTGGAATTTGGGATATATCTTATCTTATTTTATTATCATTTTCATTCAAATCCTTCTATCTTTCTGTCAACAAATATGTTTCTTTTTATTTTTATTTTATTTTTATTATATATTGTTTGGTTGTCTTTTTTTTGTTTAGAGAGAGCTCTTTCTATAGTGATTCTAGTGATGTAATATGCATATTGAATTCAAGACTGATCTTTAAATTCAATCTAATCTTGAAACATTTGACTAAGAAGATAGAGTTGAAAGAAAAAAATATATAAGAAAATAAGTAAATGTTCAGGTATTTAGGGACATAGTTACAACCTCACTTGAATGTATTGAGGCAATCACTTTGTGAATCAGAAGATAACTTGATCATCGATTAGAAGATTCAATTTGAGAATTTTGAATGGGATCGATCGGATGATATTTAGTATCCACTATCAGGAAAAGCAAAAGGAAGTTAGCTCCAAAAGGACATGAATCACCCATCGAGAGAAAAGTACAATATAAGTGGACATATATATTTCACAAGTTCAAAAGAAGTGATGCACGTTCATGAGCTTAGTCACTATCAATGTTAAAAAAGATACATATGATCTTCATGTTCTACTCTCAAACTACATGTTAGGTACTTGTGTTTTTAAAAATTTATAAGACGAAGGTATTTCATTCTGCTAACCAAATGTTGTGTCATCCTTTGTTACCCCTTTTTAGCTTTAGTGTTATTTTCTTTCATACCCCTCTTTTGGAATCAAAATAGAATTTGAAAAAGTCAAAAATCAAAAGAAAAAAAAAGTGTCAAGAAAAATGGAGTCAGAAAAAATGTCAAAAATTGGAGTTAGAAAAAGTTCCAAAAAGAGAGAAATCAAAGAGAAGAAAAACAAGAGACACTAAGTTCGATTCAAAAGAAAAAACATCTAGCAGAAGAACAAGATGTCTGAACTACGTTTCACCTGATTCTTGCTATGACATGATACGTAGGCAGCCCTACTCTGTGGTTCAGTCCAACAAAAATAAAATTCATGTTACCCAGAATGAAATAAAACTAGGGAAAAATTTTATTTCTTTAAAAGAGTCGATTCCAAAAGTTGTATATTCTACCCAATGTTGTATAAATTTTGAGCCCCATGCCGACCTTTCTTTCTATCCCATGTATACTGAGTGTGAATATCATGCATGATAAGGAATCAAATTATAGAAGTTTCCTAAAAATGTCCCATATCCTCTCAAATATGGATATAGATGTCAACATATCAATCAATGGGACTCTATTAATTGTTTTGCACTTTTACTCATGAGACCGGTGAACGTAGTTCTCTAGAGACAAGTTGTTACTGATATGAAATTGAGGTCATGATGATACCTACCCCGACCCAACCTTTGTAGGTAAGACTAATTCCACAAGAGAAATTAAATATGATAGATGATAAATCATAATCAATTAAGAATTAAGGATAAAGTTAGATAGGATAAATAGACTCAAAATCTAAAATAAATAAAACTTCAGTCCCAAAGATCTAGGGTCATGAGAAAAGAGCATACTGAATCTGACATAGAATATGAATCCATGATATCTGTCTCTAACAAAAAAATAAAGACATAAGAAACTATATAAATCCAAACATAGATTTGGAGGGGGAGTTCACCCTAATGCTAAAGATCTCAAAACTACATGAAAATCTCTCCCGGTAGATCACACTTGAACTGGGATCTAGACCAAAAGGGCACAAAAGTAAGAGTGAGTACAATCCACTTGTACTCAATAGTAGTCATCTAAATAAATAAAGGAAAATATGAGCAACACTTCCACCTACATAAAGAAAAGTTCCCAATGGCAGCTTAAGTATTACAGCTCTTAACAATCTGAGTCATACAATTCTTATACCAGTATAAGAAATATCAACACAACAAATATAAGTATAATGAAGACTAAAATAGTCAACATCAATCACATAACTGAGATGTACGTAATGCCATAATAAAATAATATGAATGAAATGGTCAAATGTTTCACCTTGTATACACCTTCTTAGCCTAAGTTTCCAAGAGAAGGACCATGGATGGTTCACAACACATATACTATCACAATCTAATCAATCAACTTTACCAGCACATCTCTCAGCAAAGGCAGCTTATTTAGTGTCTCATTTTTTTTTTAAAATTAGTATTTCTCAGTGGTACCAATTCTAAGAATATGGATGAATGAAAGAGTATGCATACTCATAACCAGCTTAAAAACATGTGGTAGATAACCTTTACAATGGTATAAAAAAGTTCAAGTCACCTCAAATCTCAATAGATCATGATAGAAGCCCTCTGATAGGAATAAAATAATAATGAATCTTGTAAGACAATAATAATATCAATTCAAGCCCCGACACAAGCATCACAATAATGATAAAGAATAAATAATGCTAAAATAAGACCAATACCAGCCTCTTACGAGCATGTCAATGATAACAAATCTCTCATTATAATAATTAGATTCATACAAACCCCATCACAGGCTACACAATAAAATAATAATATCAAAAGATGAATACCATGATAAAATCTCAACCTACGGTATGCTTTACATAAATGGTTATCTACCCAGCTCGATTGAATAAAGTTAATTCATAACCTATCTTGAAAATCAAAACACTAGCATGGAACCCGCTCAATAAGAAGCCTCCCTTTTGAATGACTTTACAATGCTCCTAATCTATCAAAAATAGATACTACATGTGATTAAGTCTATGAGTCTATTGATACCCTTATTAGAATACTTTGGAACCAGGTCCAAAATTACTTTAAAGTTGATCCTAAAAAATAAAATAGGTAAAATTAGAATTTAAATAGAATCTAGTTACCCATTTTTTAAGGGTTCTAAATATGAACATCATCAAATAACGAGTTGAAATCGAGATTGAAATTCTTGAAATCCCAATTTTCTCCCTTTACCGTATAAAATCTAAAATCTCAAGTTTAAAATCTAAGTTTTGAAGCTATTTTGCAAGATAATTAATGGGTAATGATAAAAAAAATAGATTTAGAAACTTATCCAATTCAAAGTAAATGAAAACCCCTTTGAAATAATAAAAATTAAGCTTCCTAGGCTCAAAATAGTGAAAATGGGATAATTTATGTGAAATAGAGTATTTATTATTTTGTGAATAGTACCCTGTGATCACAATCCATATCATGTGATTGCGAGTTCAACAATTGACTATCACAAAAATGGTTTTCGTGAGAGAGAGTCACGCGATCGCAATGCCAACTAGACCCAGAACAAACAATCTTAGTAATCCACCACATGATCACGATGCATAACCTACCCACTCTTTGCAATTATAAAACCCCTCCACGTGATCCTAATGAGTAAACAACAAGTGCACCAGAAACTAAGTACTAGCAATATATACAAATAAAAAATATTCCTAATTGACCCTCAAAATTTATTTGGGACCCCATAAAAATAACTGATAATGCTACTAGACCAATTTTGACATTCCAGACTCAATGTAACTATTATATTTATCAAAAGAGATTGCTATCAGTAAGTTTCACCCTGAGAACCCCTTTAGGCGAAAATAATTAGTTTCTCATATAAATACTCAAAACTCAAAATATTACTTCGGAACCCAAGCAACCATGATTCTAATCCAAAATCAATATTTTAAGTCTAATAGAATTGATAGAACCACCATTCAATTCTCATATCACATAATGTTGATCAAAGTTAAATATATCACTTTAAAGGCTACAAAAAAACCTCAAACTCATATAATTAACTTGAAAATCTTTGGATACCATGTCAACCATCCCTACAACTCATAAATGATATAAGGCAACTACGGAGAAGGAAAAAATGGTCAAAAGACAGAAAAAAATAAAAATCACCACAATGATTGTTACAATCTTGAAGTTAATTTTAACTCCATTTTTAATGAAATTTTAGATTTGAACTCCTTAATATATGGGTAATGTTATTTTGTAATAAAATTCTAGTTTTTTTCTCTTTTGGGACTAGAATTGGCTTTTCGATTGACTTTTATGTTACCGTATTTTAAAGTATCAATATAGGTGTCTTAACTTTCATATTTATCCAAACTCAAGTGATCATGAAAGGCACCCACACTAACCCTCTAGTAGGAGAAACATATAACCCAACACTCAATCATTCTCAAGATAGAATGATCGATTATTTAATACTGAATAAAATGTCTCAATAAATTATAAGAATTAAGATACAAAAATAAGTCAAATAACTATTACATATCCCCAAGGATCTGAATATCACTGTATAAGAATAATCTAACCAAAATTAAAGTCTAAGATAAATATCCAAAAAAATAAATCACAATGATAGACTTGAAAAATGACATGATCCAATGGCTGCTTGAAGATAGATGCTCACTTTAGGATCAAAAGTTGTTGGTCAATGCTAGATGTGAGGTCATGTCTCAATCTCTAAAACACCGTCTACCCTCAACAAATAAATAAAGCACAGATAGTATCAATACAAACACTATATATTCGTAGGTGGCGCCAGCCGACTTAGCTCAAACTCACAGTTAAATGTAAACTAAATAGGAGCAATTTATCAATAATAACATAACAAGTAATTTCAACATAATAATTACCAACCATGAACTACCTCAATGATAACCAGCATCTTCAACAAGATCAATCTTTATCACATTAAGGACTTACCAATACACTATCATGTTAATGTTCAAAAATAAGGGAGAGGTCTGTGACTTCTCTAAAATATCACAAGTGTAAGCAACACCAAATTCACCAATTACTTAACCATCTCGCAAGTTTATTATTATGTTACTTGAATTCAACACAACACTCTATAGAATACAACTAAAGTTATCAAATGACTTTGAATATGCAACAATACCATCAAATCATAACAATACTATACATACATACTAAAGGAACTTATATTCCCAATAGTTATGACCTGCAAAGGACCAAATTTGTCTATGTACCATACATACCCGATCCTTCATATTGCACTAAATAAGCAATATGTAATTGTGTGGTATTTGACCCTTCAAATATCACGATATATAAACATCATATAAATACCAACCATGATATAATATAGTGCACCAATATGCAAGTAAACATAACCATCATGATACTTGGTCAGTTTCCAAGTTTGTTATTTCATAATTTCAATCAATATTAGTCAAATCACCAATCACAAGTATGACAGAATGCCAATTAACTCATATTTTACTCATGAGTACGCATAAAATAAAAATCAAGCCATAAAACTATAATTTAATCCATAACCAATGTCAAAAGTAAGCCAGAATACTTTAGTCTGCTAAAGCTAAGGCTTTTCTTGAAGCTTCAGGTCTTCGTCTAAAATTAGAAAACAAAAAAGTAATTAATAACTTACTCACCATTTCTAGGTATTAGAAACTAAAATTCATTAATTTTACCCTAGGTCATAGCCTAATGCACTAAATCAAGCTTTTTCACCCATTAATCTGTTCCAATTCTCCATAATTCATATTAGGTAAATGTATTATACACTAGAAATAATAAACTTCTAAAATAAAAACAACCATTCTTAAGACTACCATGATAAATTCTCCCTAATTTCCTCAATTTGAGTAAAAGCCCTAAAATCCAGCAAGAACATTAGTCTTACTTGTTCTTTGGATTAAACAAAGTAATCCAACGCTAGAAGGGTGTAATTTACTTACCTCAATAGTAGAAATCTCTCAAGCAATGGACGAAATTTCCCCACATAAGACATTGGTAAAAGTTTGGATGCTAGGGAGAAAATAAGGCTGAAAATCAGGCTTCGGGCATTTTAACTATTGAAGCATGCTACAACAATTGATCTTCTATTACATAGGTCACACTATAGCAGGATGGCACCTACTATGATAGTCTTGATGTGGAAATTGGGTACCCATTGTAGTGACCCCCCTTGGTTCTCCAATCGACCACTAGAATGACTGACTCACCTCTACAGTAGACTCGTTATGGTAGTCAGTGTCCCTCTACAGCGGTGATTGGCAGATATCTATAGGAGTTTTTCTAGGCTACCCAATTTTGCAACACCCCTAGGGTTTTGATAATGCAGTATTACCATGTCACAAAAAGCCATAACTAGAAATCTATAACTCTGTTTCTCACTCCAAAAGTTTCTCTACAAATTCATAAACCTCTTACCTATCACACCATATACATCAAACCATTAAATGCATCACCACACGACGCCTGAAGTAATATTTAAATGCATAAATAAATATTAATAGTTCATATCTTTTACTATTTGAAATTACTCAATTTTTTTATTTTTCAACAAAATTTTTGTGCTTGTTATTTCATCATTGGATATGAAGGATTTAATTACATAATGAGTTCTCTTTTATCTACTAACTAAAAATTATGCAATCAACGTCTTATATAGTAATTGTGGTCCTTAATTAAATGAGTTTTAAACAAAAACAACATAAATTTAACAAAGAAATGGATATTAGATGTGCAAAATAAGTTAAAATGGAACATAGATAAAGAAGAAGTGCAGGAGCATACATTTATCAAAATGGACTTTAATGTTATTGTGTTCTTATACTATATTGAAATGATCCTATGATATTGTAAAAAGTATATTACCATCATTTTCTAGAAGCATGTTTCAAATAATATAATTTCATGAATTTAACAAACCAAAAATAGTAGAATGGAGATTCACAGAATTGATAGTAAATATGTGATGATTTATCCTACTTAAATATAGGATCTTTTCCTCCTTAATTCAAAAGTTAAATTACTTAAATATCTCTCTTCTAATACTGTAATTTTCAATTTTAAAAAACTAGCACATAGCAACAATCCTCCATTTGCACCTTTTAAAGATAACTTCCGATTTTGCAGATGAGAAATTATATATTGTGTGGGAGATATTTAAGTCTCTTCTCAAAGATTGCCCACACCATCAATAGAAAAATGAGGTATTGAATTATAATTTTTTTGAAGATCTTGACCATACCATAAAAATTTTGTTAAACATGGCTGCATGTGGTAAAGCCTTGGAGAAAATGTATGATGAGTTATATATTTTGCTGAACCAAATCGCACAACATAATCCCAAAAATAGGGTGATTTTTTCACAAGTGCAGTGAAGAAGACTATCGGGATGGTTGAAGTGGATAGTGTCACATTATTGGCCGCTTAGTCTACATCTCATTAGAACCAAATGATGATGCAGTTCAGCAAGCTGAGTGTGAACTAACCTCTGGCCTAAGTAAATCCAATTCAGTAGGCTCAATCGTGGTGTATGATTTGTAGTATTAGTGGTTACTATACAGACTCATGTGGAGCAAATTCAGAGTTGGTTAACTTTTTGGCAATGTTCTGAAGGGTAATAAAAAATATAGGAATGCCTACAACCACAATTGGCAAGGTTGTTCCAACTACTCATGAGGCAATAATCAGGCTCAGAATTAGCAATTTTAGCAGTAGCAGAACATCAAGCCAGTAATATTGAAGAAACCTTGAAAAATATTCTAACCAATCAAGAACAAATGGTTGCAGAGATAAAAAAATCAGCAAATTGCTCAGAAGAACTTAAAAGAACAGTTGGAGTATTTAGTCAAACTCAAAATATAAGACCTCAAGGGGGTTTGCCAAGTGACATAGAGAATCCAAAGAATGTAATGGCAATTACCTTGAGGAGTGGGACGGAGTTGATTTTCAGGCCTCTAAAAAGAATAAGGAGGTACAGGCAAGGTTAGTCCCATGGCAGGTAGAGGAGAAGGAAGTGGTAGCCAAAGATGCTAAAAATTTGAGAAAGTATGAATACCCAATAGCAAAGGCAGCTGATCCTATATAAGAGAGTCCCCCACTACTATTCTCTTAGAAGTTCAAAAGGCTAAAGAAGATACATGCTTTAAGAAGTTCTATGACAAATTCAGAGAACTTCACATTAAGCTTCCTTTATTATATGTTTTATAGGGAATGCCTAAGTACGCTAAGTACTTGAAGGATGCGGTGACCAATAAGAAAAAGTTGAGCGACATTGAGAAAGTAGAACTTACAAAAGAGTGCAGTTCAGTGGTGATGACAAAGATACCAAAAAAGCTTAAGGACCTAGGGAGTTTCCCTCCCTATACAAATAGGTGAAAGTGATGTGGTCCATACTTTAAGTGAATTGGGGTTAAGCATATGTTTGATACCCCTACCTATTTTCAATACTTTTGGTTTGGGGAAGTTGAGGCCATGTTTTGTGGTGCTCCAAATGGCGGATAGAAAAAGAATAATGCCCAAAGGAATCATTGAAGATGTTCTCATCAAGGTTGGTAAGATTTTTATTCTTGCTGATTTTATTGTGCTTGGGTATGATGCAGATGATGAGGTACTAATCATACTAGG
This sequence comes from Capsicum pubescens, assembly GCA_030864215.1. NCBI lineage: Eukaryota > Viridiplantae > Streptophyta > Magnoliopsida > Solanales > Solanaceae > Capsicum > Capsicum pubescens. Next base: position 241,775,683 of record CM061549.1, on the reverse strand, counting down.
ACGTCCATTCTTAGCGAGTGAAAAAGCATTGACTAATGATAGAGAAGGCACTATAATAATGAGACTAAATGACGAAGATGTGGTCTTCCAGGTATACAAAACACTCAATCCACCTTCACACTATAAGAATTTATGCATGATCACATCTATGGTAGTGGATAAGTACAGGGTCGAGGAGTATAAAGCTCTATTTACCTCTTTGGACTATCTCATAGAGTAGCCCAAACCGCCCATTAAGCCCAACATTCAGAAACATGAGAAGAAGCCTGAAAAGGTAAGTGTAGGAAAAGTTGTAAAACATAAGAGTAGGCATTTAAAAGGCCATAAAAGAGTGAGAAAATGTCCTCTGAGTAGGAAAAAGTGGTTGAAGGAATACAATAGAAGGGTATTGATTGAGTCATGCCACGATAGTCTAGTAGGCGTTACTTGGGAGGCAACCCAAATTAAGGAAGGTATTTTATTTCTTAGTTTTTCTTTATATCACCATTGCTTTTTGTTTTTGTTTGAGTTCACAGGTTGATAGAAAGTGTGAGTACTAGAGATCTAAGATAAGGATCATGGCAAGGACTGGGTGTGGGGTCCACCAAACCTCATTGATGATTAAAATGCTACTAGATAGGCCTAAGGACCTTAGGGAGTATTTCTTACCCTACTTTTAATTTTTACTTTAGGGACAAAGTGAGATTTTATGTATGGGATGGGGAATCTTTCAATTATTTAGGGTGAAGTTGTAATGATTTGATTTTGGTGAATCTTTTATTTTATGTGATTTGACCATTTTTATCCCTCCTCGTAGTTGCTACGTCATATTTCTGCGGTGTAAGTATGATTGACATGGTTCCTAATGCATTTTGTTGTGATTTGTGTAAGTTTATGTTTTTAGAGGTTGAAAAGACTTTATAGTTGACTTGAATCAACATTTATTATTCTGGGTGTCAGATGGAAAAATAGATTATGCCAGTAGATTCAGAATGTTGATTTTAGTCTGATAACATTGTTGGTGTGATGTTATGGTTTTGGTATCTAATTTTGACCCACAGTTTGAAAAATTATAAAATTAGGTCTCGGGGGTCAATATCATGAAAATAGTCTCTGTTCTAAAATTTGATAGCGCCATTGAGTCTGGAGCATCAAATTTGATATTGAAGCATAGTTCGTTTGCATTCTTGGGATTTTCAATGAATCCCGAGGGGTCCACAGAGACTTGGAAATTTTCAAAGTTTAGTTGGTGCGGCCTCTATAGCGCCATTTTGTCTGCTTTAGTAGTGGGTGTTACAGTGACACTTGGTCCACTTTAGTGACCCAGCTGTCACAACCCGAGACTACCCCCTAGTCATAATATGGTGCCTGGAACCACAAGCGATCCCAAGCTAACTCATGAACTGGTATACTGCTTGAGCAACTGATTTAAATTGTATAAAACTAAATTTGCTGAGCGAAAGTATAATCATGATAAAATTTGCATGAATGTACTACTTATAAAGTTTACAACGTGATAAATCTAAAGAAACAAACTTGAATTACATGTAATGACTTTAGCTGACTATCTATGAAGCCTCTACTATACTGACTATAGATATCTAGGACATGCCTCCAACTACCACTAATCAAAATATATGACTAATCAAAATAAAGTACAATGACTAAAACTGACTGGAGTCACCAAAACAAGAGAACTCATCACCTGCTAGAAGCTAAAAACTGTCTGGTTATGACGCGTAGGCTACAACTGGTACCTACATTATGAGGTAATGTAGCACATAGACATATATATGGATTAGTACTTCTGAAATATTCTAAGTAGGGGTGAATTCAATAAGTAAAATTGATTAGGAACATAATCTTAAAACATGCATGCTAAGTGCAAGTAGACTCACCAAGAGACTGAAATCTGAAGTATCTTAAAACATGAGTAACAAACATAATCTGATAAGTTGTTGAATCACTACACTTAGTTTCTTAAATCTTTACTTTGGTAGAATAAGTTGGAATAAAGATGGGAAGCGATAAATCAAGAATACAGTATGTAAATCTTATATAAAGCTAAAAATATTATAAATCTGAACTAAGGTTTATGTATGTATACTGAGCATGAAAACATGAACATGTAATAACTGAGAATGCAAGACCAAGAATAAACATATTTCTGAGATAATCTATAATATGAAAGACTGAAATTTGTATAACTAAATAGCTGAAAATATGTACACTTGGTCAAGAAAACCTGAGCTGAGATACATTGAATACTCACTAAAATTGTGGGTGGTATCATGTTACCAACATGACCTAATCTAAGCTAATCGGGGTCCAACCTATAACCCTAGTTGGAAGGGTGTTAGTACCATGTAACGGGTACTAAGACTCGTTGTATGGATCCACTAAACTAGTGTCCTAAAGGACTAAGGAGTCACCCTCTACTAGAAGGTTCTCTTATGAGATTTTCAACCCTCAACTGGAAGGTAGACATCTCAAACCTTGCTAGCAACGTAGTTCTGTAACTCAAGGATTTCCACTAAGGGTCACACCCTCTACTGGTATGTGTGTCCCCATCCCTGGGTTCGCTTGGTGCTAAATTCTACTCCCAACTGAACTAACACTGGTACTAAACTGAACTAAGTTTAACTGAACATTATTTCTGATAGTGCTTATCATGATTATATCAACTGGGTAAATAGTAATATTCATGATTTAACTGAATCATTACTTGAAAATATGAAATCATGTAAAACACATAGGTATCAGGTGTTCATAACCCGCCAGCACTAAATGGCCATATAATACGATAATAAATCTTTAAAATTGTAGTATGGAATCATGGTTTAAAGTCCCAAAACATAAATATTTCACCAAATAAGTGAGAAGCATGAACTTGAAAATGGGAATGTGTTAAACATGAGAAAACAACATGATTATATGGATAAATTCATAAGTTGGGGATTTAACATGAAATCAATGGAATATGACATGGAAACTTGAAATTAAAAATATGAAATAGCTTAATTCACTTGACAACTCTTGTAGACATGGCTTGTAATTGATTTAGCAAGAAATTCACTAATTAATTTCATGAGATTCATGAATGATTTCATAAAGTAGAAAAAGATTTGTACTCTTAAGTTAAAATAGGGTTTTGGGGATAAATGGGTGAAAGGGACCCATTTATGAATACCCCACATACCAAAGTTTCTTGACTTCTTGATGAAATCTTGAAATTGGAACTTGAATTCTTTAGTTCTTACGGAAGAAAGCTTGAATTTCTCGTTCTTGGGAAGGAACCCTAATTTCTTTTCTCTTGAGAGTGGAGAGGAGAGTAAACTTTTAAAACTAACTAATGATGTGAAACTATCATTTATAGGGTGATTTAAGTCGTGGGGGTAGGGTTTGAGGTGAGGAAAAGATCAAAATACCTCTAGGAAAACTAAATAAAAATTGCAGAATTTTTCTGTTGATCACTTAGTTGATAGCTCATCACATAGTTGATGGTTTATCACCTCAAGTCGTTACCTAGTATCTGTACTTGATCATATTCTGGTTAAGGCTGATGACAACATTGATATCTCTTCACTTAGTTGACGGCTTATCACCTCAAGTCGTTACCTTGTTGATAGACGGACAAATTGAGGTAAAATGAGCATAACTTTCCACTATGATATTGGCTTAGTGTGAAACCAATTACGTTGGAAAGAAGACTAGAAGATATTGCATTTTATATATAGTAGGAAATGTGAAGCATTATATTATATGAGATACACTCATTTAAATTTGACCCTAGTTGGAGAATCCATTAAAACTCTATCGATAGAAAAGTCCTCAATTCGTCTTTGAGTTAGGAGATTTTTATAACCTCGATTCATATACAAAAATATTCCACACTATATAATTGATAATTATATATATATATATATACATATAATCATTGGGTTCAGGCCAGAATACATAGGAACAACGGTTTGAATTCTAGCCAGAAAATGCAGGATATTACATTATCTCCCCCTTGGAATCATTTGCCCTTGAATGATGGGTAGGAATTTATTAAAACTTTAGAAGTATGGAATAAATTAGAAATAACATGTCCTCTAATGAAGGATATAGCTAAGATGAAAAATTAAAATTCTATCATGAAACTGATTTCTGAGCTGACTTGACTTTATTGCCTATAAGGAACTGATTCATGCTAGGAGTTTAGAACTCACTTGAAATTTCCATGATACAATCATTCAAATAGAACTTCAAAGTCTTAACTGATATATTAAAAATTCCAAAAGTTACTATGGATGGAATAAAAGATGCAGCTTCTTATTTAGGAATTATCCCTCAATAAGAAATGTGTTGAAATCAAAAGAAAAGGGCTTTATGGCATCGTCAAGTATATTATGTAAGAACGAATCATAAGGCAATGAGACCTAGGTCGTACAAAGGGTATTACAATGTCTAATCTAGAATACTTGAAAAACTGAGATCATGCATTGAACACATATGAACTAAGTCATGACTAAATAACTGAATCTGAAACATAATGCATTGACTGAAGTAAATTCGCAACTTACATATATGCAAACAAATTACCTCATGAAATAGCCATATTCATGAAACTTCAGATAGTAAGACTACATGGAAAGATGTAAAACTATAGGAACTTGTTTGTCTGACTGCTGAACAAAATTGCTGGTTATATGGACTGAATTTTACTGAAAGCTTATACTCAACTGGAGTGTTTCTTCAACACTCTTTCTAAGAAGTTCTAATAATATTAAGGAGAAAAAAATTCTTGGGCATGATATGAGTAAGGAATCTTAATATGTCTATCACTCTGTAACATGGAACATAGGCTTATAAAACATAAGCTAGGATAGAATTGCAAGGCCTTAGTTAATGCAACTGCAAAATTTCAAGCTTACTTTAATACCCCGTAATACTCTTTGCTCATTTTAGCTCTTAGTATATGTTAAGGGTTCCAAAGCCTTGAAGATTTCACTAAGTGTTAAAGACTTTGCCACTTCAAGACCCCTAATCTCTGAGGATTTTTAGTTGTGCCTTCCCGACCTTGAAATGTTGATTTCTAACTTGATTCATGTTTAGGGAGACCAAAAGTATGTCTTGAGGGAGTTTTGGAACTTTTATATGAGGTTTGGACCATATTTAAATGTCCAAAATAGTAAGGAATCGCGATGGAGCCATGCCACAATGGTTAGTTGACCTAGGCTTAGGGTCGCGCTATGTTGGCTGCTTGGCCCAGGCAAGGGCCGCGCTGCATTGGCTGCTTGACCTAGCCAGGGGTCGCGCCACATTGGTTGGTCTCATCCAGCTTTTTAAATCTTCGTCATTAAGGGTCGCGTCAAATAAAGTCATTTCTATATCAAGACCAAACCCTAACCCATTTAATAGAATCAAGGAATTCAAGCTCAAGCTTCAAGATAATCCTCAAGACTCTTCAAAAAATCATTAAGTGAGGTATGTGTGATGTTCATCCATGGGCGTTTTTTTACCCATGGATTCCACAAATCCCTTTTTATACTTAAATTATGAGTTTTACATGATTTAGTTGAATTATTTCCAAGAATATATTGATAATTTAATTTCAAGTTATGATTATATGTGTTTTAGATGGAATGAGCCATTGTATGTTTTAAATATTAAACTCTTGTTATTTAAAAAATTAATTCATGATTTTAGTATTGTAATTATGTTATTATCACGTGATTTATCCATTCTCTTTCTTAAGTTGATGACCCTCATGTATTTGATGAAATGAGTAAGTGTTGGATTTTGAACAATGATTCCCTACTATGATTTCAAAACTTATATATGTCCGTATTGTTATTTCCATTCAATGCTGGAGGGTTATGAATACCCGATACTTAGTTGTTTACATAATTTTAGTATCTTCAGAATGATTTCAAATATACCATTAGCAGTATCATTTAGTCAGTTTTTTTAATCAGTTGTTTGTTCAGTTAAGCTTAGTTCAGTCCATGAAATAGTGTCATTCAGTTGGGAGTAGGATTAAGCACCGAGTAAACCCATGGATGGGGGTATTCCTGCCTGTTTAGGATTTGACCTATAGTAGCAATCCCTGAGTTATAGAACTACATAGCTAATGTAGGTTAGAGATGTCTTCCTGTTAAGAAAACTTGAGCTGAGATATACAGAATGCTGACTAAAATTATGGGAGGTATCATGAAACTGGCATGCCCTAATCTGAACTAATCGAGGTCCAACTTATAACCCCAGTTGGAAGGGTATCAGTACCATGCCATAGGTACTAACACTGGCTGTGTGGAACTACTAAACTAGTGTCCCGAAGGACTAAGGAGTCACCTTCTACTAGCAGGTGCACTCATGAAATATGTGCCAACCCTCAACTGGAAGATAGACATCTCAAACCTATGTTGGCTACGTAATTATGTAAATTAGAGATTTCAATTAAGGGTTACACCCTCTACAGGCAGGTGAGCCCTCATCCTTGGGTTTTCTCGATGCTATATACTACTCCCAACTAAACTAACACTGGTATTGAACTGAACTAAGTTTAACTCAATATTATTTCTGATAGTGCTCATCATGATTATATCAACTGGGTAAAAAGTAATATTCATGGTTTGACTAAATGATTACTTGAAAATCTGAAATCATGTAAAACACATAGTTATTGGGTGGTTATAACCCACCAGCACTGAATGACCATATAATACAATAACAAAGCTTTAAAACTGTAGTATGGAATCATGGTTCAAAGACCCAAAATATAAATATTTCACCAAATAAGTGAGAATCATGAACTTAAACATGGAAATGTATTAAATATGAGAAAACAACATGATTATATGGCTAAATTCATAATTTGGGGATTTAACATGAAATCAATGTAATATGACATGGAAATTTGCAAATCAAAACATGAAATAACATAATTCACTTAGAAACACTTGTAGACTTGGCTTGTAATTGATTTTCATGAGATTCACAAATGATTTCATAAAGTAGGATAAGATTTATATTATTAAGGTAAAATAGGGTTTGGGGGCTTAATGGGTAAAAGAGATCCATTGACGAATACCCCACATACCTAAATTTCTTGATTTCTTAATAAAAACTTGAAATTAGAACTTGAATACATGTGTTCTTGAGGAAGAAAGCTTGAATTTCTTGTTCTTTGAAAGGAAACCTAATTTCTTTTCTCTTGAGAGTGGAGAGGAGAGTAAACTTTTAAAATTGACTAATGATGTGAAACAATCATTTATAGGGTGATTTAAGTCGTGGGGGTAGGGTTTGAGGTGAGGAAAATACCAAAATACCCCTAGGGAAACTAAATAAAAATTATAGGATTTTTTAGTTGATGACTTATTTGTTAGCTTATCAACTAGTTAATGGCTTAACAACTTAGTCAGCAACCTATAGAAGGACTTGGACACTTGTTGATTAAGGTTGACGACGAGACTGATAGCTCATCACTTAGTTGACATCTTATCACCTCAAGTTATCACCTTGTAGATGGAGCTAATCATATTCGGGTTAAGGATGATGAATAAATTGATAGCTCATCACTTAGTTGATGGCTTATCACCTCAATTCCCTACTTTGTAGTTGGGACAATTAAGGATGACGATGAGGTAGATAGCTCATCACTTAGTTGACGGTTTATCACTTTAAGTTGTCACCTAGTATCTGGAATTGATCATATTCTGGTTAATTCTGAATACGAGGTTGATATCTTGTTACTTAGTTGACGGCTTATCATCTCAAGTTGTCACCTTGTTGACTGATGAACACGCTGAGGTAAAATGAGCATAACTTTCCACTCTGATATCGGATTAAGGTGAAACTAGTTGCATTGGAAGGAAGACCTTATGATCATTCAATTGAGATATATTAGAACACCTGAATCATTATATTCTAGGATATACACCCATTAAAAGTGGACCCTTGTTGAAAAATTCAATAAAACTCTATCGATAGAAAAGTCCTCAACTAGTCTTTGAGTTCGGAGATTTTTATGGCCTTGTTTCATATACAAAGATATTTCCATACTATAGAATTGATAATTACATATATATATACATTGAATCATTGGGTTCAAGTCTGAATATATAGAAATAATAGTTTGAATTCTATCTTGAAAATGTGGGGTATTACACAAGCCTAGCTGGCAAAGGGCGCTATAGCGGGCCTTGTCCGCTTTAGTAAAGGCCGCTAAAGAGGCCCCTTTTCTACTTTACCGAATTGACCTGCACATGTAAATACTGCTAAATCAGTACTTGACCGCTTTAGCGGAGACTGCTAAACCATCCATTTGACATCTTTAGTGGTCACCGTTAGTACTATGCATAAATAAAAAATTTCTTATTTTTTGCCATTTTTGAGACTTTGAGCTTCAGGTTTTAGAGTTTTTGGGTGATTTCATCCATTTTCAAGATGGGGTAAGCACCAAAACACTATCTAAATTATTTTTCCTCGATTCTTGTCATCTAAAGCTTGTTAAAACACAATTTCAAAAGTAAAATTTGGAGATTTCAGCTCGGAAGACTTAAATTAGTATTTCTTCAATATAAACCCCAATTTCAACCCGTTTTCTCTTTGATTTTCTTCAATTTAAGAACTAAAATTCTGGTTTTACCCTTTGTCTCGAAAATATTTTTGGGGGTCAGTTTTGACCTCGACATAGAAATAGGCAACATAGGTATCATTGGCTTCCTTTTGATACGTAGAATATATATTTGTATGTTTTAGTTGATGTTTAGACCATTTGAGAGGGAAAGGATCTATGTTGGAGAATTTTAGATTAGGTTTTCTTCATTCGAGATAGGTTATGGCTTAACTTTCTTAAGACTAGGCTGGGTAATTAATACTAATATAAAAGCATGTTATGAGTTTGGTTACAAATCATGAAAATGGTGTTATTACTATTTTATTCCCGTGTGGGGGCCTATATTTTTGTTATCAGTGGTTTGAGATATTATTTGCTCATGTGATCGTGTCAGGTCTTATATGAGGTTTTTGGCCTAGTATAAATATATTTGGTTGCTTTCTTCTTGGTGGAAATTGCCTAAGTTTCAATTTATATGGTATCAATGAGATGTTACTTGCATGTCTCACTCTAATGGTACGTGGACTATATTAGATCATGGATGGTTGGCTTATTGAGTGGATTTTTAGCTCACATGCTTGTGCATTGGTTGGATTTTGAAATTCTCATTCTGGTTTAGTTGTAAGAATTACATCCTTATATCATATATACATTTAAGATTAGTGGCACCAATGTGGAAATACTATTTTTCTGATAGAAATATGACATCTTTAAAACCTTCTGCCGAGGATAATGTGTCGGCAAAGTGTTATGGATATTGGATTGGTATTGGTATTTATATTGGTATTGGGTATTGGATTATATATGGGTTGTGAACCCACCCTCCCTCTTGGTCCTACCTCGAGAGAAGAGCTTGGTAGGTGTATACAGAGGTTGTGCGACAACCACAGACATATCACCACATCATCATCATTCTCATTGCATCTGACATATTATGAATTCTTTTATGATTGTTGTTGACACCCAATTTTGACTCTCTGTACCTAAAATTAACGCTTGCAGGCTTTCTGATCGTTAAAACGCACAAAATACAATTTTTTACTCATTGTTTTAGAATTGTTCATAAATTTTTGGTAATCATCATTATTTTAGGATTTTTTTTCATCAATTTATTGTCATATTTTAACTTTGCATAATTTATTGATAATTATTCTTAATTTCATAAATTTTAGGATTTTTATCAGTTTACTGTTATTTTAAATTTTCTGCAAACTTATTTCCATGCGTACACAACATACCACTATAATTTTTACTACACACTACAATTTTAATTATTTATAGTGCAATACATTAAAGATAATTATATTTTATTTGTTTCTTACATTTTTCTATAATTATATATCGACTTTCATATTTTTATACATTTTTTAGTACAGTCTGCAAATGATAATATCGCCTCAATTATACACAGAACAATAAATCAATCAAGTCAAGATCATGTCAACTTGTTAAAAGGTGACAATTAAGATGATGGGTTGAATCTTTTACCCTTTAATTAATAATATATTGTTTAATGGCTAAAAAGGTGAAAGACCCATGAGTTAATAACCCAAGAACTATAACAAACACCAAGGAAATAAAAAGAGAGAGTTTTTATCTAATAGATAATAAAGTGGGTCAATTTGTATTATAAAATAATGGAAAGGGAGGTTAAATTCACATTAAACACTCACCACACATACATACAAAAACCGTCGCTTCTCCCCCCCTCTTTTCTCTTTCTTACACTTCTCACTTCCTACTGCTAACGAGTTTACTGTCATTGGAGCTCCAGCATGTCATGCCACCAAAAACCACTCCTCCTTTCTTTTTTTCCTCACTTGACCACCACTGCTTCGCCGGAGGCCATGGCTGGCGAAGCTTTGAGCTTTCAGTCGAGAATCACCGTTGTCTTTTCCCCGTTTCCCGTTGTTTTTTTGCTAGAGATGGTGAACGGTGAGCTTCTACCAAACTTCCCATCTCGCTGCTCCCCTTCATTACTATCATTTGTGGTACAGATCTGGCCGAAGCTGTGTACATATGGCGTTGCTCTGGCCAAAGTCGGTAAAGTAGCGCCACCTCCATAACTGCTTTGTTTTCTTATGAATGAGGTTTTTGAGTTTTTATGTTTCCATGTCACTTATTTGTAGTGTGGAGAGTGCAGATTAGGGAAGAGGGGTAGGGAGAGAGTGCGTTGGTAACAATAGAAGAGTATTTTATATTTGTGTCTGAAGTTTCTTGTGCGTCGTTTTTAGTATTATCTTGAGGTTGTAGTATTATTTTGCAGACTGTATGAGTTTATATGCATTTATTATTTGTGTTTGTTATACTTCTATCAATCCTAAGCCAGGGGTCTATCAAAAACAGTCTCTCTACTTTATCTGAGGTAGTGGTATTGTCTGCGTACACTCTACCCTCTCCATACCCCACTATGTGCAAATACACTGGGTATGTTATTGTTGTTGTTGCATGTCACTTATTTTTGGTGAGTTCGACGTTGCTCCGGTGATGCGCGGAAGCAACACCACTTCCTTCTCCGTTTATCATTGTTTCACCACTGATTTGTTGCCAATCTTTTGTATTCTTTTTAATTTATTTCGTGACTTTGCTTTGAAATTTACTCCAGTGACCCGTCATAATTTAGCTCTATGTTTGATTTATTATTTGTTATTGGTACTAGTTGATACTCCCCATTATTTAGATTTTAGATTTTATTTGGCTTAAAGTAATATTAACTATTTTCATTTGTTAACTTTACATATTTGATTATTTTCTGCTTTGACTCTTACATTAATTTTATCATAGCTTTTGTATTATTTTAATATTTCTATCTTGTTTTGTCCTCACTGGTTTGAGTAACATATTAGAAATATCCTTCATTATTTTATTCCATTTGAAAATTTTAATTTAGCTTAAATGTGTACTTTGTTATTGGCTAATGAAGAATTTTTTTATTGATTTTCGAGGCCTTCACAAATAAAAAGATGGATATTATGTATACAAATGCGTAATAAAATAAATAAATTTGGACAATGACAAAATTTTTATATTATTTAAACATTATCCGATCCCACGCTTAAACAAAAATTCTATTTTATATACATATATGCTCACATATTTCTTAATTTATTTTGATTTGTTACTACCGTTTTCATCTCGAGTGTTTGTACAGATTTTTTGGAACACTTATCGAAAATGACACTTAAAAAGAGAGTTTAGATTTTATGTTTGTATTATTATATTCTTATACTTGTACAAAATATTAAACATTGTGAAAACTTTATTTTTTGAGGTGTTGGGTGAGATCTTCATCATGCGTTTAGACAAATTTAAGCCGTTTATATTTATATTAAATCAATTAAGATATTTAATCAAATAATTCACACTTTTTACACTAAAAAAATATTATGTAAGTTTTCTTTAGAACAAATTTTTAATTATTCAATCTTTTCATTTTTTTCATACATATTCTTATGTACATTTGTTTATCTTCATACACTTCATATACACATACTTCTTATGATAACATATGCTATCTACACATTCTTTATATATAAATTGTTTATATCTTCTTAATAAACATTTGTATTTATATTTACAAACATTGATTTTTTTTCTCTTTTAATAAACCTAACTCTGACCGAGAACTACATTTGTGGATTCTGAAGGATGCTTAACCCCTTTCCTTTGAAATAATTTGAACCGTTATCTAGAATCTAAACTGGTTTCGCAGATTAAGATACAAGTCCTACATGTTAATAAATAAACAGGTTTCCTTATTTTCCTTAAAAATCATGTGGCGACTCTGTACAAAATTAATTCTTTTAAAGTCCATAATATCGTGCTTATTTTCACCTATGTAAAAATAGGTTGGGCAAATCTATTGGGGACGCAAGGTTCTACCCAATGCAGACTTAGGTAAATATTTATGTTTTTTACATTGTTATTCGGTTCATCCTACTTTTTTTGATTTAGCATATTTATGTGACATAAATAGTTTATTTGCTATTATTTTGTATATATTATATGTTTGTTTATCACTTTATATAAATTTGCATTCCATTCACATTTCCTTCACTTCAAAAAACTGACACTCGCACACATGTACACGCGGATTGTATGTTGTACTTTCCCAAAATTATTTCAAGTTACCTTACTTTGGAGAGCCAGTGCATAGGTGGAGTGAGCGGGATTTTTACTGTCGTGGGACTACGTGCCTTCTCATATAGGAAATTCAAGTCCATGTTTTTTCACTCTTAGTCAACATAGGATAAAGCTAAAATAATACCTTTTAGGTACATGCATCATTAGTCAACTTTATATTTGAAGAATTCATGACCCAAGTAACACATCATTCTAGTTTGTGTACATATTTGAAGGATTATTGTATCTGTACATACTTATTTGCTCTATATTGGTTGTAATTTAGTATAGAATGTGTAATCTAACCTTTGTTTTGCAGGGTGAATTAGTTAAAAGATGCACCTTAGCAACATCGCCACTAACTGTGCAAAGGTTTGAACTACGTTTTGACCTGATTCTTGTTCTAACAAGATACGTAGGTAACCCTGCATTAGGGTTTGATCTCTTCACTATTTTAGAATAATTTCCTCAGTATTTAAAACTGAGTCAATTTTCTGAAATAGTTCAAAATGCTCTCCAAATTCTTCAAGAACACAAATCAATAGCTCCTCAAATCCAAATCTTAATTACATTAGTGCCTAGCCGGCCTACCTTCAGTTCCCTCACCAATTTTGGTGCAAGAATACCTAGATTATTCTTTCAAATATCATAAACCATTAAGTTTATGGCATATCAAGTCTTACTTTCAGAAGTAAGGGTTCAACATTCTTCCAATCATAAGAATCTTGACAACTACGGCGAAATAATGACATACCTACTTCAATATCTGAACTTCTCAATTTTATCAACATACTGAAGTAGTGTCAACACTCTTCTGATGCTTGACATCCATCCTCTCGATCGTCTGATCTGAATGATTTTGATGCTAAAAGCAGTTCCTTTCTGGTCGTCTCCATATTATTTTCAAAGATGACCATCATTTTGTTTTATCATACATGGTACATACAAATTCACATTTGCCTAAACTATGCATACCTAATTCTTGTTTTCACAAGATACATAGGCAACCCTTATTTGGGTTCGGTCCCATTCTTTCCGAAACAAAAAATAAAAAATATTGACTTAGTTGGCACCAATACAGTTAGGAGTGTGCATGAGAAAGAACAAATTCGTATGATAAAAATGACTGACTTCATGGCAAACCATAGATTCTATTGGTACCTTTTATCATACCTGAGTAACACTTAAAAATCACTTCCATACATCTAAGACAAAAACGAAGCCTACCTCATCGTTTCATGTGCATTGTGTGGTGAGATTTAGATTAATTCATTCTATTGCATTATTGATCTAGAACTTGGCCTAAATGTCTGTTGAGGCAAAATTCTGAGTTACACTTGGTTTAGGAAAGTATCGTAGGCCTTCTTCGACCCGATTGAGCCTTTCATAGCCCACCAAATGACATTAACCCTAGCATTCCCTCTTTTGATCCAAAACTTTTTCTTTGGACAACCGCATCTATGCCTATACCCTTTTGAGTGCTTACACGCACTATTTCTCTTTTGTCCCTATCTCTTTGAGTGAACTAAATACATGTAAATTGAGGACAAATATTCAAGATCAAAGATGTCAAAGGCAAAAAAATATATTATCCCAGAAGAACAAAATGAAAAACAACTTTAAAAAGAGCAAAACCCCTCAAAAAAAGAAGAAAAAAAAGAACAAAAATATATAGTTTCTTTGGAAAGAAATGAGAAAAACTCCAACACAAGATTCAAAATAAATCGAATCAAATACAAAACAAAGGGCAACGAAGCACAACTAAAAAGATCACGCGCCAAAGTGCAACAAAAGATGAAAGCACAAATGCAGTGTAATGATCATTGAGGAATTAGTCACTTTTATACCAACTATCATCCTACCCACCCCCAAGCCTGCGTTACAAGCTAATAACAAATCCTACAGGATCTTATTCCAAGTATCCTCACAATAGTGGATACTTACATGAAGGTCAAGCCTATGGTATCACAATTGCATGCATTGAATTTCTTTTTAAGTGTGAGTGTATTTCTCTAGATGTTCCCAAATTCAAAATGAAAACTACTCAAATCTGTATGAAATGGGGCTTTCTTTCTGTAGAGGGCACTTGAAATATGAGAAAAATCATAGCTCAAAATCTTTGTTTTAAGCAAAACGAACAAATCTTGACGATACTTAGGTATGTCTGAGGTACCACTAGAAACTATAGAAGTTATCTTGAAGTTGATCTCGGTTATGCTGGGGAAAAGATGGGGGAATTCTTATGCACACTACAAATTATTGGTTCCAATTGAATTCAAGACACAATCGTGTCTTCTTCATCTTTCAGCAGTTCTTACTAGAAAATTCAATTTTTTTCATTCTTTTTTCAAGATGCCTATTTTCACATACGGACATTTTCTTACCTTTCATTTAAGGCACCCACTTTTGCATGCATGTATTTTTTCTTTTTATTTAAGGCTCCCAGTTTTAAAATACGGGCGTTTTGAATTTTTCTTTCAAGCACATACCTTCAAATACTTGCATTTTACATTCTTATAGCCCCGCAAGTTGAGTGGCTATTATATTTGTTCGGCTAATAGAAAGATTTTTATATTTCATTAGCCCCGCTAGTTGAGAGTCAACTAGATTTCAATCACCTCACTAATTGAGAGCCTTAGTCTTCATGGATAATTGAAGATAACCACTTACATCAGTCTCTGTAGACAATCATAGATACCATACAACAATCAACATAGTCTTCGTAGACAATAGGAGGCATCAATCATTTCATAGTCTATGTATACAATCAAAGACGTCATTTTATCATCAATTATCTGTAAGTAATCAGAGATATCATGCATTAAGTCCTCGAAGACAACAGATAGACTTAACCACAATCAACATAGTCTTCATAGACAATCGAAGATATCATTCATGACATAGTATTCGTAGACAATCGAAGACATCATTCATGACATAATCTTTGTAGATGATCAGAGGCATCATTCATCATCAAATAGCCATAGACAATCGTAGATATCGTACATAGTCTTTATAGACAATCGGAGACTACAATCAATATCAGTCTCCATAGACAATTGGAGATGTCATCCATCAGTCTTCATAGACAATGAAAACGACAATCAACATAGTGTTCGTAGACAATCGAAGACGACAATTAACATCAGTATCCATAGACAATTAGAGATGTCATCCTTAAGTATTTATAGACAATTGAAGACGACAATCAACATCATTCTCGTAGACAACTGGAGATGACATTCAACATCAGTCTCCACAGACAATTGGAGATATCATGTATAGTCTTCGTAGACAATCGGAGATGACAATCAACATCAGTCTTCATAGACAATCGAAGATACCATTCATCATCATCAATCTTCGTAGACAATTGAATAAGGAATCAGTATTAGTCTTCATAGATAATTGGATATATAATTTATTAAATCTCCGTAGACAATCCAAGACGTTTCTTATTATCAAGTCCCCATAGACAATCAGAGACACCCTTCATTCTCAATTTTTCATAGACAATCGAAGATGACAATCAATATCAGTCTCCATAGACAGTTAGAGATGTCATACATCAAGTCCTCGTAGATAATCGAAGATGTTGTTCATCCTCAAGTCCCAGTAGACAATCAGAGACGTCACACATTTTCAACAAAAATACAATCCACAATAACAAGATATTTTTTCTGTTTTTCCCAGAAGACAGTGCTAACCATGAATCATACACTAGGAATTTAAGAACCGCCTCAAAATTTATCTATTTCGAACTACATTGACCTAATTCTCATAACACTTTAGATATATAGGAATCTTTATGCAGAGTTTGGTCATCACATCCATAGTTTTTGTTTCTCCCGAGTAAGTACACAATCATGCATCCCCAATATCTCACAGCCCAATACTAGGGCAATTTTGAAAAGAGCATCGGGAATAGATGAACACTTCTGTTCCAAAATAGTCCTTCTCTAAATAATCATTTCACACGGTCTTTCACCCTTAATAACAGGGAAATTTGCCTAATCTTTTGAACTACACCCAACCTGATCCTCATACAACTCGAGGTATGTAGGCAAGTCTATGCAGAGTTCACTCATATTTTTTTACCAAAAAAATTTTTGTCGAGCAAAACTGGCTACACGTCAACATTTTCGTATGAGGAATTCTAGATCATCTTCAAATGAAAATAAAAAACTGTTGGCACCTTATTTTGGCTCTCCGTGCCTAAAATAAATACTTCCAGGCTTTCTGATCGTTAAAGAGCACAAAATATAATTTTTCACATATTTTTTTATGATTGTTCATAAATTTTTGGTAATGATCATTATTTTAGGATTTTATCAATGTATTGTCATATTTTAACTTTTCATAATTTATTAATAAATATCTTTAATTTTATAAATTTTAGAATTTTTATCATTTTATTGTTATTTTAAAATTTTGGCACACTCATTTGCATGTGTACAAAACATAACACAGTAATTCTTTGCTACACGCTACAATTTTAATTGTTTATAGCCTAATACATTTTTTAAAAGATAATTATATTTTATTTGTTACTTACATTTTTCTATATTTATATATCGAAATTCATATTTTTATATATTACATTTTTCTATATTTATATATCGAAATTCATATTTTTATATATTTTTAATACAATATGCAAATGATAATGCCAACTCAATTATGCATAGATAAATGTATCAATCAAGCCAAGATCATGACAACTTTTTAAAAGGTGACAATTGAGATGTCGGATTTAATCTTTTACCCTTTGATTAATAATATATTATTCAATGGCTTAAAAGGTAAAAGTCCCATGAGTTAATAACCCAAGAATTATAACATACACAAAGGAAATAAAAAGTGTGTTTTTTATCTAATATATAATAAAGTGGGTCAATTTGTATTATAAAAGAATAGAAGGGGAGGTTAATTATTTTAGTACAAATAAAATACAAATTAAACACTACACATACACACAAAAACCGTCGTTTCTCCCCCCTCTATTCTCTCTCTTACTCTCTTATCTTCCTACTGCCGACGGGTTCACTATCGTCGAAGCTCTGGAAGGTCTCACTACTACAAACCACTACTCCTCTCTTCCTTTCTCTCACTTTACCCCCATTGCTTCGTCAGAGGTGATGGCGAGAAAGTTTCGAGCTTTCAACCCATAATTGTCGTTGCCTTTTCCCCTTTTTCCCACCGCTTCTATAACGGAAGTGGTGACCGGTGAGCTTCATCCGAACTCCCCCCACCTTGTTGTTCCCCTCTTACTGTCATTGTGGGCTAGATCTAGCCGGAGCTGTGTACATATGGCGTTGTTCCGGCTGAAGCTGTTAAAGTAGCGCCACCTCCATCACTGCTTTATTTTCTGATGTATAAGGTTTTTAATTTTTTATATTTCCATGTATTTATTTGTGGTGATTTCAACATTTCTCCGGTGATATGTGGAAGTAACACCACTTCCTTCTCTGTTTATCATTGATTCACCACTGATTTGTTGCCAATCTTTTGGATTCTTTTTAATTTATTTTGTGATTTTGCTTTGAAATTTACTCTGGTGACCCGTCATAAATTTAATATTTCTATTTTTTTTTGTTTTTGCTGGTTTGAGTAACATATTAGAAATTTCCTTCATTATTTTTATTCCTTTTGAAAATTTAAATTTATGTTAAATGTGTACTTTGTTACTGGCCAATAAAGTAATTTTCTATTGACTTTTTAGGCCTTCACAAATAAAAAGACGGATATTACGTATACAAATATGTAATAAAATAAATAAATTTGACGAAATTTTTATATTATTTAAACTTTATCCAAGCCCACGCTTTAACAAAAATTCTATTTTATATGCATATCTGCACACATATTTCATAATTTATTTTGATTTGTTACTAAAAATTTTATCTCGAGTGTTTGTACAGATTTTCAGGAACACTTGTCTAAAATGACATTCAAGAAGAGATTTTAAATTTTATGTTTATATTTTTTATATTCTTGTACTTGTACAAAATATTAATCATAGTAAAAAAATTATTTTTTGGAGTGTTGGGCAGGATATATTCTTTATTTACGCAATCCTCATTATGTGTTTAGGCAAATTTAGGTCGTTAATATTTATATTAAATCGATTAAGATATTTAATCAAATAATTCACACTTTGTTACACTAAAAAATATTACATAATCTTTTCTGAAGAACAAATTTTTCTTTATTCAATCTTTTTATTTTTTCACACATATTCTTATGTACTTTCGTTTATCTTCATACACTTCCTATACACATACTTTATATAATAATATTTTTAGTTCACATATTCTATATATATAAATTGTGTATATCATTTTAATACACATTTGTATTTATGTTTACGAACATTATTTTTCTATTCCACTTTTAATAAACTTAAGTCTGGCTGGGAACCACATTTATGGATTTTAAAAGATGCCTAACCCTTTTCCTTTGAAATAATTTGAACCCTTACCTAGAATCTAAATCGGTTTCGCAGATTAAGACACAGTTGAACATGTAAATAAATAAACAGGTTTCCTTATTTTTCTTTAAAAATAGGTGGCAACTCTGTATAAAATTAATTCTTTTAGAGTCCATAATATCATGCTTCTTTTAACCTAGGTAAAAATAGGGCATGATAATTCTACTTCATGTTTCATTGATGTCTATCTATTATGTGTTTATTTTCCATACTTGTACTTGGTATATGTGTTATATTTTAGAACTGTTAGTGGAGACAGTGTGGGCTACTATTTGGGACATTTTCTAATTGCAAGCGACATGCCCATAGTGTGTATTTATATACTTTATTATCTACTTTGCTCAGTTGTCTTATGATACCTATTGAGTACAAGTAGACTGTACTCATCCTTACTGTTCCTTTTCAGTGCAAATCAAGGTACGAGTGCACCATGCACTAGCTGATCTCGAGTGGTACTTGGATTATTTTTTAGGTAGTGATCTATCTATACTTCCAGAGTCAATCTCTTGCCTCTTCTTATTTAGTTTATGTTTGGTTTCATATTCAGAGAAAGATTCATATTCCTTCTTGGAAGATTCATATTCCTTTTTGGGCTATCAATTGTATATTTTGACTTTCAGATGTACTTAGTTGGTGCTTGCACTGTCAAACCAGATTTCAGGGTGATTTATGGTATCATTTCTATGTATGTTTCCGCTAATATTTTATATGTGTCTTTAGACTTTGTTCTAGAAGTCTTGTCTTAGGATTTTGGTGTTGTTTTCTCTCCCCGTAATCTATTTGGGTGATTGACTTGCTTGTCATGGCTTATCGCGACAAGTGTCATCATGACCCTTTATTTTTGGATTGTAACAGAAATGTTGCTATAGGATTTTCATTTTTATTTACTTTATAGTTTTTGACTAAATTAAAAAAGAATTACAAATTAAATTTATCTTTGTTTCTTTTCAGTTTTATTTTTTCTGCTAGTAGAAGCACACTTTACCCACTCCTTGATTTTTCTTTTCAGTTCTTTTCCAAAGGGGCGCTCTTTGAACCCAGTATCCTTTTTTCATTTTTTAGGAGTGAATTTTAATAAGTTTTGTATTAGTAATAAGTAAGATGTCTTTACCAG